>BSBK01007999.1:0-1393322 GCA_027943335.1 Chamaecyparis obtusa | reverse complement strand
ATTAAATATATATACACACACACAGACACACACACACACACACACACACACACATATACATACATACAAATTTAAGAAACATACATGTTACAAATTTAAGATCATCTAGTTTGAAAATGAAATATATATATACATGTACATACAAATTAAGAAACATACATGTTACAGATTTAAACACATACATGAACTACAAATTTAAACGTACATGTTACAAATTTAAGATCATCTAGTTTAAAAATGAAATCTATATAAACATGTACATACAAATTTAATAAACATATTAATCCTATTAAGTCTTAAGGGTTTTATTAATTGTGTTACCTATCTTAATTCATCATATTAGTCACATGTTAAGTCTTAATTAGTCTTAATTGGTCAATTAATAGGTCCTAATTGGTCAAGTATTAGTCACATGTTAGGTTTTAATTGGTAGGACTATTAGGTCTTAGTAGGTCATATTGGACCTAATTGATCAAGTATAGGTCCTATTAGTTCTTAAGGGTGGACTATTAGGTATTATTAGTAGGGTATTAGGTCTTATTAGGTTGTATTAATCAGTTTAGGTGTTATTAGTCATATTAGTCACATGTTAAGTCTTAATTGGGTCAATTAATAGGTCCTAATTGGTCAAATATTAGTCACATGTTAAGTCTTAATTGGTTAATTAATAGGTCCTAATTGGTCAAATATAGTCACTTGTTAGCTCTTAATTGGTTAGGTATTAGGTCTTAATTAGTTTCTAGAATTTTTGTTTATGTTAGTTTCTAGTGTTAGAGTTTAATAGGTCTTAATTGGTTTCTAGAATTTTTGTTTATGTTGTTTATGTCATATTAATCCTATTAAGTCTTAAGGGGTTGTATTAATCGTGTTACCTGTCTTAATTGTTCAGTTAATAGGTCCTAATTGGTCAAGTATTAGTCACATGTTAGGTCTTAATTGGTAGGACTGTTAGGTCTTAATAGGTCATATTGGACTCCTAATTGGTCAAGTATAGGTCCTATTAGTTCTTAAGGTTGGACTATTAGGTCTTATTAGTAGGTATTAGGTCTTATTAGGTAATATTAATCAATTTAGGTGTTATTAGTCATATAGTTACATGTTAAAAGTCTTAATTGCTCAATTAATAGGTCCTAATTGGTCAAATATTAGTCACTTGTAGGTCTTAATTGGTTAGGTATTAGGTCTTAATTGTTTTCTAGAATTTTTTGTTTATGTTAGTTTCTAGTGTTAGAGTTTAATAGGTCTTAATTGGTTTCTAGAATTTTTGTTATGTTTTTTATGTTCGTATTACTCCTATTAAGTCTTAAGGGGTTGTATTAATCATGTTACCTATCTTAATTGGTCATATTAGTGACAAGTTAAGTCTTAATTAGTCTTAATTGGTTAATTAATATTTCCCTAATGGTCAAGTATTAGTCACATGTTAGGGTCTTAATTGGTAGGACTATAAGGTCTTAAATATGGTCATATTGGACCTAATTGGTCTAGTATAGGTCCTATTAGTTCTTAAGGGTGGACTATTAGGTCTTATTAGGTAATATTATCAATTTAGGTGTTATTAGTCATATTAGTCACATGTTAAAAAGTCTTAATTTCTCAATTAATAGGTCCTAATTGGGTCAAATATTAGTCACATGTTCTAGTCTTAATTGGTTAGGTATTAGGGTCATAATTGGTTTTCTAGAATTTTTGTTTATGTTAGTTTCTAGTGTTAGAGTTTAATAGGGAAATATTAATCATGTTAAGAGTCCTATTAGATGTTAAGGGTCTTATTAGGTTTTGATTAGCTCTTAAAAGGTCCTATTACATCTTGTTAATTTCATGTTTGGTCTTAATTGGTCAGAGAGAGAAAGTTTATGTTAGTATCTACTGTTAGAGTTTATGTTGCTTCATGTTCTCATTTCATGTTGGTTTAATGTTAAGGTTTCATGTACGTTTCATATTAAGGCTTATTTTTTATTATGTTAATGGATCTTTTTTTAACTTAGGTTTCTGGTTAGGGTTCATGTTTATTTAATGTTAAGGTTTATGCTGGTTTGAATGTTTTAATATCATCTTTATAATAGTTTATACACATTTTCCTAATGTTTTGTAACATTTTTTGTAATATTTTAAAACATATTTAATAAAAATAAATTAATTAAATAACTAACACATTTTATTAACTGAAAAAAAATATTATATTAATTAAATAACTAAATCTACATAAAATCATATTATTTAATTTCTACAATTAAAAATAATAAAATTACATAAACGAAAACAACTATTAAATTAACTTTTTTGGGGTTTCAGTCGGAACCCTTCCGGTTGGAACCGTTTCGGCCAAAAGGGTTCCAACTGAAACCCTTGTGCCACATAGACACCAAATAGAACCTAGTGGGTGCGTCATGGTTCCGGTTGAACTCGGTCCGGCGGGACCCCTTTCGGTCGGAACCACTAAATTTGTCCTCTAGTGTGACAAAGTTTTGTACTTTTACCCATATAATTAGTTGAGTTAGGATCACCTCCAAGGTTTCACTCTTTTTAGCTAGAGGGGATATGTAAGGGTCTTAATTAGGTCTTAAGGGTCTTCATTAGGTCCTATTGGGTCTTAAGGGTCCTATTAGGTCTTAAGGGTCTTATTGGGTTATATTGGGTCTTAAGGGTCTTAATTAGGTCTTATTGGATCTTAATGGTCCTATTGGGTCCTAATAAGTTCTATTAGGTCTTAAGTGGTCCTATTAGGTCTTAAGGGTCCTAATAGGTCATATTAGGCACAAACTAAATTAAGTCTTTTAAGTGGTCCAATTAGGTCTTAAGTGATCCTATTAGGTCAGTAAGAGTCTAGGATTATGTCTTAATCGGTACTATTAGGTCAGGTATTGGGTCTTAAGGGTCTTAAATAATTGTCCACATCCTATTAGGTCTTAAGGGTCCTATTAAATGTCAAGTAATCATTTTAAATAAATTTTATTAAAAAATTATTTAAATTAACTATGTATTATGTACTATTTACATGTTTTTAGGTTTCAGTTTATGTTTTGGGTAAATTATATATGTTTTTCTAGGATTTAGGTTTGTACATTAAGTTTCAAACTCTTGAGTTTATGTTAAATGATTTTGTACATTTTTTAGGTAAATACATTTCTTTAAGTTTTAAGTTTTCATTTAGGTTTAATTCATCAATAATATAAATTTCAAAAATAGAAAAATAATAACATTTAAATTATAATGCTAGGTAAAAAAAATTCACATTTTTTAAAATATAAATATAAGAAAAAAATTTAAAAATACAAACAAATTCAAAAAATTCAAAAAAAAATTCACTAACTTGGAACTCGGCTGAGTGGGCACTATTTCTTGTCGGTTGCTTATACTTAGCCCCTCAATGTGCAAATGAGGGGCTTTGGGCAATTTTTTTTTGTATATAAAGTCAGTGCTAGACTTGACCGAGTCCTACTCAGTCGAGTCCCTCCGTCCATGTAGGTGCCATTCGGCGCCGCGTGGTGCCTATGTAAGCTCGACCGATTGCAACTTGACCGAGTCCTACTAGGCCAATTTAAAATTGGCCAAGTCACCCGAGTTAGCCCAAAAGGTGACAGGTGATCATGCTTTTACCCACACTAAATAATTAATGTGTAGCCCCAAACCAATCTAGTACTCAAGGGGGTGCAGGTCCCACTCACTTTGCACACCTCACCAAATTTCACCCCTTAACCACTTGGTGCTAGATTCACGAAACATGCTCACATTTTGAAGAAAATTATGCCACTCTAGATAAAATTTTCTAGATCTCCCAATCAAATCATCAACCTCATACTAATCCGACCTCTCTAGAGCCACTAGCAAAACCTCATAATTCTTCCTTTGTGAAATTTTATTCTTCATAGCTTATGGAGAAGATGAGGAAGAGCCTGATCTACAAGGGTTCTTTGATGATTCCATCCTGACCTTTGAGGCTAATGCCTTCAGTACCTCACAGGATCCTTACAACACAAGGATTTAATCTAATAAAGGCCCTTTCACAACATTAATTCCCTTGAAGAATACAAATGTCCCTCTAGACCCCCACGCAAATGTCAACCCACCCCCCCAAAGGGACCCATTTTTCATGCTACGTGCAAGTCCACAATAAAAATCTTGGGGATCTTAAAGGGGCGGTTTCATATCATGAAGGTGATAGAGAACACTACCATAACCATGACCCCGATGGAGGTATGACTTAGCAATCTTGGGAAGAAGAAGGCTCTCTTCCACATCTAGAAAACTCAAAACCCTTCCATAACCCACCAAAGACCATCACTTTTGATGATGCCAACATAGTTGTGTTCTAGGGAAATACAAAAGTCTCTCCCTTCCTACTTAGCCATAAGATTTATGATAAAAATATGAACAATTGTCTAGTGGATTCCAGAGCTTCAAGAAATATCATGCCCTTATCTATCTGCAAGAAGCTTGGGTTAGTTCCCACACCATCCAAGGGTGCAGTAGTTCAACTTGACAAAATATTTTTCAAGATGGTAGGTGATCTAAATAATGTTTAGATCCATCTCATCCAAGAACTTCAGGTGTCTAGGGTCATTGACATCCAAGTGGTCAACATCCGTGAAACCTATGGGATGCTCCTAAGTCAGAACTGGTCCAAAGAAGTTAATGGGTATATCTCGGCTGATTTCTCCCACTTCTAGCTTCCTTGGAGAGGGGAGGCCAATCAAATCAAAGTGCCTAGTGAACCTTGAATGAAATAATCCCTCATCAACTATAGTTAGGTGAGTGAGGTAGTGTACACACAACTAGATCTCAACCTATATCAGGCTAAAGATATCTTCACCTTGGACTTCATCCCAAGAGGAACGATCAGTTGAAGACACCATCATTTTCCAGAGAGTCCATGACCTCATTCTGAGGCTCAAGCACAGTGTCATCCTTTAGGAAAATGAATCCTCCTTGACCACTCTCTTTTCTGACACTTGGTGCAAGGTGTACTATCAATAAAATTTTGAGTTGGAATATCAATGTTGTGTCGATACAAATCTAGTCTATCTTTTGCATTTTCTTTGGTAAAGCTAACAAATCATTGTGAGTAACCTCATCCATCCTGAATCTTTGAAATTTGATGAGCAGAAAACCAAAAATCCCCTTAATATAAAAATAACCATTTTTCCAATTGAAAATTTCTTGCACTATCGTGACCTGACTACCAGGTTCTTGGAGGCTAGGAGAGTCCACTCTCTGATAAACCTCTCTAGGTGAAGTTGGCCAATACCTCATTACCTAGTAAAAAATCTCTCCCTATTGCTGAGGCCATCAAAAAATACCATCAAAGGTAGATTTAGTAGATAAGGGTAAGGCTCCTATGTAGGAACATGACTCAGAGAATGATGGTTTCATTTATGTTAAACCCCATGCCAAAAGGAGAGGACAAAATGATCATTTAAGGATAGACAACCTAATCAAAACTTTAATTATTTAAAGGTTTTGGATACTATCATGGACCTAGAGGAAGAGAGTCCAGTTGAGGTTTCTTCAGGGGAAGCTAAAAGTATGGATACTATAAAAGAGGATAAGTTCCTTAATTTGAGTTAGCATACCAGTCCACAGTGAGATGGTTGTTCTTCTATTCTTGTGTCAGGAGTTCCTTTTTCTCCCATTAACTTACAAGATGACACTATCATGGTGGATTTGGCTAAGAAGGTGTAGATGGGTGGAAAAGGGAAAGGCTCATCATTAGGTTTGGGTCTACAAAAATTCCCCCATAAGAAATATTCAGTTGATAATTCCTCTAGAGGTGGTCGTAAAAAGGATCAGGAGAAGACTAAATCTATTGGGGATTTGTTAGTGGAATCTAAGGAAGTCGAGCCCATTGATGTTTAGTTCTCCCAATATTCTCAATGATTTTTCTTTCTTGGAATGTTAAGGGGTTGAATGACATCCCTAGAAAAAAGAATAATCATTATTTGGTTTCAGTTCATTCACCAGACATTTTGTGTTTAGGAGACTAATATTTCTACTAGTGACATGATTCACTATGCTTCTCATATGTTGTATTTTGATTAATTTTAGTGCATTGGTTCTTAGGTTATTGGTGGTGGTATGGCCCTTTTTTGGGATCCTCACAAGATTATTTCCCATTGGTAGATTTCCTCTCAATCTTCTATTTCTAAATTTGTATCTTCCATAGATTCTGGTGAGACTATTCTTATTACTAATTTTTATGCTCCAATCAACATATGTGGTAAGATTAATATTTGGGAACACATAAGGTATGTATAGTCATGTACTTCTTACCTTATTTGGATATTAGGTGGTGATTTTAATTGTATGTTGAGCTTGGAGGAGAAAAACTAGGGGATACCTAGGTTGGGTCCAACTTCTAATTTGTTTTGAGATCAGGTGGATTCTCTTGCACTAGTGGATGTTAATCCCCTTAATGGGACTTTTATTTGGAATAATAGATGGAGTGGATAGGAGGAAATCTATAAATGGATGGATAGGTTTCTTTTCTCTTGTTCTTGGGTTCATGATGGCCTAGTTACTGTATGGTGAAAATGTGACCACACTTCTATGAATCATTACATGCAAGGGAACTCAAGAATGAGGCCTCACAAATCGATCCATAGCTCCCTAGGCATGGAGTGCAAGGGTTTTAAGAATGCTCTCAGCTAGAGCTATTTAGCCAATAACCTTTCTAGTAAACCATGCAATGGGAGATTCAATGAAGACAAGGGCAAGAATGCCAATATCCCCAAGAATCAAATGAAATGCAATGCAATGCAAGCTAGCTAAGAATGAAGATGCAAGCTAAGCTATGGAAATGAAAGTACAATGCAAGCTAAGCTATGAAAATGAAAGATGCAAGAAATGAAATCTAACTATGAAGCAAGAAAGCCATGATGATGCAAGAATGAAGACAAGAAGATAGAGTGTTGATGAAGATCCAAGATGAATGCCAACAATGCTCCAAATCTTCAAACCCTAGATGCAAGAATATCTCCAAAAGCTCCAAGATGACCTAGAAAACCTGTAGCATAACAATAGCATAAAAATTGTGTGTGCAAATGAGGAAGAGAGCTCTCCTTTTATAGGGAATGAAAAAGGAATGGGCCATGGAGATTAAGAGGCAAAAGATTTAATCAACGGTGGAGAAAAAAAGAAGCTTGATCCTTGTGCACAAATATCCTCCAATAAGAAAATTAGAAGCATTTACTTTATGTTGAGCATTTAATTTATGTCCATGTGAGACAAAAAGTACTTTTTCTTTTATTTTATTTTTATTTTTCTTTATAAATAAGAATTAAATGCTTTATTTGTGCAACATAGGATACAAAGAAAAGGTGGGCTTTTTATTTATTAAAAGGGGAGGAAATATTCCTTTTAAATAAATAAAAACTTAGGATAAAATGGTTAACCCATAGAAAATAATCGAATAAATGATAGCACAAGGATTTGATCAAGAATAAGCAATTTATGATTTAGCAAAAGGGGATAATAGTCTAGGTGACCATTTTTAGGTGTATACATTTTGCCCCTCTTTGACTAATGTGTGATCAATCTGGGAACACATGTAGTCAAAGAATAGATCAACCAAGAAGGCAAGCAGACAACCAACAAAGCAAGCAATAGTGATTTTGACAGGTGTGAGATCGATTTGGGATCACATGCAGTCAAAGAATAAAATAGCCAAGAAGGCAAGCAAGTAGCCAAGAAGGCAAGAAGATAGTGATCTGACTCCAAAGAATGAAGTACAGAGAGATAGAAAATCCTGCATGGTCAGCCTGGTAGCGACAGTACTGAACACTTAGGAAAGAGATAGCTAATAAGATATGATGTGTCTGCCCCCTCGGGATCGAAAGCGAAATCAAGTAGAGGGAATGCAGAAGCAAGAGAAACATGATCAAATCACTAGAAATCATAATCGAAGATGAAAGATAATAGAATAACCATCAACCAATGAAGGGATGCCCCACACATGGGACACGGGGCACAAACCTATCGGTCCCTCAACCCATAAACGCCATAGAGGGGGGAATTGGAACTTGGGATTTGAATGAAAGACTAGAAGGTTGAAAGAGATGGGGATGAAGAGGTTATGATGCCCCAGCGAAGATCAAAGGATTAGGCCTCAAAAGGTCAGCCAACTATGTGGAAAAAGGAGAAAGGGTCAAGGTGAATGTGGATTTCGGTTTGGATCCTGAAATGAAGAGAAAATGATGTGAGATGAAAGACAAGAAAGTGAAAGACATGATCAGGAAGAAGCGAAAGGTGAGCGCAGCTGATTAACAAGTCCATGAAAAATGAAAGGAGAGCTCTCTCCATAAGAAAGATGCAAAACTAAACTAACATGAACCTAAGAAATGCAAGCTACATGAAAAGTGGTTTACTTGCAAGGTTACAAAGCCAATAGACATCTAATATTCATCATCGAGTGTTATTGGTAGCATCGCAAGATCATACAATACACACTAGCATAACTATGTGAATATGAATATGATCTTTATCAGATAGGAATGTGGAAATCTCACCTAGGCATCAAAGACATGTAGGTCAAGATGACTACCACAGTGAGATTACCTAAGTTTAATATAGCAAGATTATACTCGCATCGAGACACAAGGAAAGTCAAGATGGCTACAAGTATGCACTTGCACAAAAAAAGTCAAGGATAATACCCTGTCAATCCACAGTGTCAAGTAAGACTAGCATAAATGCTCATGACAGTTAGGATCAACAAAATATACCCACAAGCAGAAAAAGCAATAAAACATGTTCTCATACCCTCAGTCTTCTAGCTATGCATCATCGAAAACTTCTCAGGGAGAGACCACTTAGCAAAGAAATCATCATAGACAGCATGCAAAGAAATAAATTCAAACAAATCTCAGCAAGTCAAGTGCATGTGTGTAGGTCATAGAGTCAAACTTTGAGTATTGCATCTGCAAATGAGAAATATCACATCATACTAGACTGCAGGTAGGACATCTGATAAGTGTTGAGAAACACTCGATGCAAGGGTAGTGTTGAAAAACACCATTGGGGTGGTGTTGAAAAACACCATTGGAACCAAGTTGCCCAAGAAACCCAGACACACAAAGAGACCCAAGATAAGCTTAAAGCAACATATGCCCCCTAGACTAAGACAAGAATCAATTCCAGGCTAGGAGAGGCAAAGCGAGAAGTGGAGCGAAAGAGCGCCACGCAAGACTAATAGACATAGGTGCAGAGGGTCTCAAGCAGCACCCGTTTCTAGGTTTTCACCACTTGATAGATTTTTTCAGGACTTTTTTATAATTTTTTTGTATTTTTGCTACCAAGGCGCCTGTTTCTAAGTTTTCACCAAGGCACTTTTTCTATTTTTTTTTGAATTTTTTGAATTTTTTTATTTTTTTGGTGAGACATCAAAGTGCCTATTGCTAGGTTTTCACTAGGATGCTCATTTTTTCAGTACTTTATATGCTTTTAAAGTTTTTTTCAGCATCATATATGATTTTTTTTGTAATTTTTTCAGGATCATAAAGTATATACAAGGAATGCCCCAGACAGGAACGGGCATTAAAGATCTACTTCCTTTGATGTAGAGAACTGATAGGCCCCAGGCCCAAATGCTACAGCTATGATGATAGGAGGTCTCAACCAGTTCGACCAATAATAACCAGCCCTAAGCAATGTCTGAGTTAGTGGAGGATCATTAGAATGTGATCCACATATGCCATCGTGGATTTCAGCTAGTACTTTTTTTGACTCCTCTATTTCTAGACACCTAAGGAGAGTTCCATCTAGACCCTTCCTATACAAGCCACCAGAGACAAAGGCAAAGTGTAAGGGATGGCGGAAAGAATGGCATGGAGGAGTATGAGGTGGAAGACATGGAAAGATGGTAGGATTGTAAGATTCGTGAGCAGGATAGCGTAATTCATCCACCAGGAACTTGAAGCGAGATTTATGCTTTTTCATTTGTAAGATGGATATCAAAGTAACCAAGGCATTAGCAACTCTTTTCTCAGCTTTAGGAATGGGCTGAAGTATAACAGTTATGAGATCATGCTTAAAGTAATGCACCATTTATTTGTAGAGAATCAGCTTCTCATCTTTTATTTTGGAGTCATTATGATGCAGGAGCATCCTGGGTGTAAGAGCAATCTTGCATCACCCAAAAAAAAATATTTCTGTTTTATATTCAATAAAGGCTATTTTAGTGCAGATCTGTTATTTATGGAAAGTTACTATTTTTGGTAATTTTTGTATGTGCTCAGAATGATCTGATTTCTTTCTTGGAGGTTCATTTTGGTCATATAAGTCTGCCAGTAAAGTTTCATTGCCAGATCAACTGTATATTGGAAGATATTGAAGATTTTCGGTATTGGCAGCAGGGTACAGAAACTTTGAACTCAGTTTTGAAGGCTTTAGAGGCCCCAAATGAGGTCAAAAATTTGGGTGACAGGCACTTGCGTGAGTCAAGCCTGTAAAGCACTTCGTGGCATTTCCGAAATGGGGTTATAATAGCCGATCGGGTCAACTGGTGATGACTTATGGTCTTCGGAAGTTGGACCACCTGAAATGGCAGAAAATAATTTTTTTCAAAATTTTTGTTCGGGTTTCAAAGGTTATCTTGAGCTGACTATGATGTAATAAAATGTAAAATAAAATAATGCTAAGTTTGGTCGGCCTTATTGGCTAAAATTCTGGAACCTTCCCAGGCGGTGGAAAATTGCCTATATAAGGAAGGCTGTATTATTGTCTTAGGCAGTTCAGAATAGTTCTGGGTAGTAGATCTGGGCAATAACTCGAGGCTTTGTCCTACAGAATATTGTAAGGGAATGCCCATGTGGCTTTGCATATATTGTAATTCTGAAAGTTTGTAATTCCACATTTGTGGAGATAATAAGAAGCCAATTTTCTGTTCTTGCATATTGTTGTTGTTTCTCTATTTTTGTTATGTGTTTGTGGTATTAAGGGGAGCACCCTTCATCAAGTGGTATTAGAGCAGGGGTTCTTGAGTGTGTAAATAGATCACTGACTGTGAGGCTGTTTGCACCAGGACCGTGGTTAGGGTTTCAGCGCGCATCGCGAAGATGCCTCCACGAAGAGAACGTGGCGGAAGACCTAGTGTTGTGACACCTGAGGTTAGAGAGTTGCAGAGACAAGTGCGAGCATTGCAAGAAGAGATTCGTAGAGGAATGAATCTTAATGTTAGAGACGAAAGTGAGGATGAAGCCGAAGAAGAATATCAAGAAGGAGAAGTTGAAATTGTGAACCAGGAGGAAGAAAGACTTTTTCGGGTGATTTCCAAGATTGGGAAAAGACCTAAGATTGAGGTTCCTACATTTTCTGGAAATCTTAACCCAGAGGAATTGATCGACTGGATCAATGAATGTGAGGAATATTTTGAGTATGAAGATGTTGAAGATCCTGATAGGGTCAAATTTGCGAAGGCCAGACTGAAAGGTCATGCGAAGATCTGGTGGCAAGAAATTCAATTGGAGCAAAATAGAAGAGGGAAAGATAAAATCACAAGATGGGATCGGATGGTGGAAAAATTGAAGCGACAGTTCATTCCTGTTGATTATGAGCTTGACCTACTAAAGAAAATGCAAAGTTTGAAGTAAGCAGGAAAATCTGTTCAGGAGTATACAAAGGAGTTCTATCGACTTCTCATCAGAACAGGCCATGCAGAAGCTGATAAGGAGAAAGTTGCCCGATACCTTAATGGGTTAAGGCCAAGCATTCAGGAGGAGCTGAATCTGGTTCGAATGAACAGTATTGAAGAGGCATACCAATTTGCCCTAAAAGTAGAGGAAAAGCTGAACAAGAAGTTTGAGGGCAGACAAAACGGAAGAGGTCGCGGTGGACGATCTGGTGGATGGTCATATGGTGGCCGAAATGAAAATCTGAAAAAGAAGGATGAGGCTAGTAGCAGTCAGAATCAGCGCGGAAATAATTCCAATCGCTTCTAGGATCAGAATAATAGAGATCAAAGAGGAAGAGGAAGAGGACAAGGATTTGGAAGAGGTGGCTTCCGTGGAACATGTTTTCACTGTGGAGAAGAAGGTCATAGGGCATTTGAATGTCCTCAGCACCAAGGCAGAATAGACAAGAGAAATGAAGGCCAGGCCAGAGTTGCACATGTAGATGAAGATGCCAGATCATCAAATTCTGAAGATGCTGAAAGAGGAGAAACGTTGATTAATAGAAGAGTCTTGTTGAGTGGTGAGAATGAACCTGAGCAAAGGAGGAGCTTGTTTCACACCAGGTGCAAGTGTGAAGGTAAATGTTTTGATGTGATTATCGATAGTGGAAGCACTGACAATTTGGTGTCAGAAGAGATGGTGACAAAGTTGAAGCTCAAGAGACAGAAACACCCACATCCATATCGGATTGCCTGGGTACAGGATGACCACAAGGTCATGGTCAATGAACAATGCCTGGTGAAGTTCAAGATTGGCGGATACCAAGATGAGGTACTGTGTGATATCATATCTATGGATGCATGTCATATGTTGTTGGGTAGACCATGGCAGTTTGACAGATGTGTTGTACATGATGGTCGTGCGAATACCTATTCCCTGACAAAGGATGGAGTGCGACATAAGCTAAAACTATTGAAGGAGACTGAAGAAAAGGTATGTGGTAATGCAAGGATAACTTTTGTTGATAGAAGAAATTTCCTAGATGGTATGAGGCATGAGCATGTATGTTTTGCTTTAATTCCAAAAGCTGGTAAAGTGGAAGTGGAAGATGTTCCTGTAGAAGTTGCAGATTTGTTGAATGAGTTTCAGGATATTGTATCCGATAACATGCCTGATGGATTACCACCAGTCAGGAAGATCAGTCATCAGATGGACTTGATCCCAGGAGTGAGTTTGCTGAATAAGGCAGCACATAGAATGACACCTGCAGAAAGTGAGGAGTTGAACAGACAAGTACATGAACTGTTACAGAAAGGATTGATCCATGAGAGTCTGAGTCCCTATGCTGTACCAGGAGTATTAGCACCAAAGAAGAATGGAGAATGGAGGATGTGTACAGATTCTAGGGCAATAAACAAGATCACAATCAAGTATAGGTTTCCATTGCCATGAATGGATGATATTATGGACTGTTTGAATGGAGCTGTGTATTTCTCAAAGATAGATCTGAAGAGTGGATATCATCAGATTCAGATCAGAGAAGGAGATGAATGGAAGACTACCTTCAAGACAAAGGAAGGACTGTATGAGTGGTTAGTCATGCCTTTTGGGCTAACCAATGCACCGAGCACTTTCATGCGGCTCATGAACGAGGTTCTGAAAGAATTTCTGGGTAAGTTTGTCATTGTTTACCTAGATGATATTTTGATCTTTAGTAAGACATTGGATGAGCATATGATGCATATTCGTATGGTATTTGAGAAGTTGAGAGATGAGAAATTGTTGATTAATTTGAAGAAGTGCAGTTTTGTGAAGAAAGAGTTAGTGTATTTGGGATTTGTAGTTTCAGCAGAAGGTCTAAAAATGGACCCAGAGAAGGTACAGGCTATCCTTGAATGGCCTACTCCAAGGAGTGCTACTGAGGTAAGATCTTTTCATGATTTGGCTAGCTTTTGCAGAAAGTTTATCAGAAATTTTAGCAGTATTTGTGGACCCTTGACTGAAACAATGAGAGGGGATAGAAAAGATTTTAAGTGGACTAATGGGGCAGAAAAGAGTTTTCAATTGTTGAAACGAAAAGTTACAGAACAACCTATTTTAGCACTTCTAGATTTTAATAAGGTGTTTCAAGTAGATTGTGATGCTAGTGGTACTACAATAGGAGCTGTTATGAGCCAAGAAGGTAAACCCGTTGCTTATTTCAGCGAGAAGTTAAATGACGCAAAGAGGAAATATTCTATTTATGATCAGGAATTTTATGCTATAGTTTAGGCATTAAAGAAGTGGAGACATTATCTACTTCCTAAGGAGTTTGTTTTGTATACTGATCATCAAGCTTTGCAATATTTGAATAGTCAAGAAAAATTGAATCAAAGACATTTGAAATGGGTTGAGTTTTTGCAGAGTTATACATTTGTTTTGAAACACAAGAGTGGAAAGTCTAATAGGGTTGCAGATGCTCTTAGCAGAAGGCAACTATTGCTGACAGAAATGCAGATTGAAGTGGTTGGGTTCAAGGAACTCAAGAATTTGTATCCAGAGGATCCTGATTTTGGTGAAGCTTGGAAAGCTTGTACAAAACCTGTTACTCTAGACAGGATGAAATGGTTGGATTTCATCATCCAGGATGATATGCTATTCAGAGGGAGTCAGTTGTGCATTCCACGAAGTTCTATGAGGGAGAATCTCATCAAGGAGAAGCATAGTGGAGGATTGGCTGGACATTTTGGTCATGATAAAACCCTTGGTTTGGTTAGTGAGAATTAGTATTGGCCATAGTTGCAGCAAGATGTGAAGAAGTTTTTATAGAGTTGCAGAGTATGTCAGATGGCGAAAGGAGTGAAGTAGAATACAGGGTTGTATCAGCCATTACCTGTACCAGAGAAGCCTTGGGAGGATATCAGCATGGACTTTGTTCTTGGTTTACCGAGGACTCAGCGGGGACATGATTCAATTTTTGTGGTGGTTGACAGATTTTCAAAGATGGCACATTTCATTCCCTGCAAGAAGACTAATGATGCTTTTCATGTAGCAGAATTGTTTTTCAGAGAAGTAGTAAGACTTCATGGTTTGCCAAAGACCATAGTTTCAGATCGGGACACTAAGTTTGTTGGATATTTCTGGCGTACATTGTGGAAGAAGTTGAAGATAGATTTGAAATTTAGTTCATCACATCACCCACAGATTGATGGACAGATAGAGGTGGTGAATAGGAGTTTGGGAAATCTGCTGAGATGTTTGGTTGGGGATAAGCCAACAGGATGGGATTTGATTTTACCACATGCAGAATTTGCATACAATAATTCTATCAACAGGAGCACTGGTAAATCACCATTCCAGATTGTATATGGAAGTAGTCCAAGAAATGCATCTGAATTGAGGAAGATAGATAAAGGAGAAATAAGTAGTGCTGAAGCCGAGGATTTTGCAGAACACTTGAAGAACATCCATGAGGAGGTGAGGAAGCATATTAATAAGATGAATGCACAGTATAAGGCTAAGGCAGATGAGAAAAGGAGGCATAAGGAATTTCAGGTTGGCGATGAAGTCATGGTTCATTTGCGGAAGGAGCGGTTTCCGGTTGGTACATATAACAAGTTGAAAATGAAAAAGTTTAGGCCATGTAAGATACTGAAGAAGCATGATTCAGGAAATGAATATGAGGTAGAATTGCCTAGTGAGCTGAATATTTCACCAGTGTTTAACATTTCAGATTTGACAGAGTATCACAAAGGAGGTGTTGAGGATGAGGTTGCAGAAGCACAGTGGAGTATTCTAGTAACCAGTTCAGATATCAAGGAGATTGAAGACATACTAGATAGTCATGTTGGCAGAAGCACAAGGAACAGGACATATGAAGAATATCTGGTCAAGTGGAAAGGACGACCTGTTGAAGATTCATCATGGCTGACAAAGGAGGAGGTTAGCCGTCTTGGCTTTCCTCTGCACACCTGAGTCGTGACAGGGTCACTTCTCAAATTACCCTGGGTGTCTGATGCAGGAGCATCCTGGGTGTAAGAGCAATCTTGCATCACCCAAAAAAAAAATATTTCTGTTTTATATTCAATAAAGGCTATTTTAGTGCAGAGCTGTTATTTATGGAAAGTTACTATTTTTGGTAATTTTTGTATGTGCTCAGAATGATCTGATTTCTTTCTTGGAGGTTCATTTTGGTCATATAAGTTTGCCAGTAAAGTTTCATTGCCAGATCAAGTGTATATTGGAAGATATTGAAGATTTTTGGTATTGGCAGTAGGGTACAGAAACTTTGAACTCAGTTTTGAAGGCTTTAGAGGCCCCGAATGAGGTCAAAAATTTGGGTGATGGGTGCTTGCGCGAGTCAAGCCTGTAAAGTGCTTCGTGGCATTTCCAAAATGGGGTTATAATAGCCGATCGGGTCAACTGGTGATGACTTATGGTCTTCGGAAGTTGGACCACCTGAAATGGCAGAAAATAATTTTCTTCAAAATTTCTGTTCGGGTTTCAAAGGTTATCTTGAGCTGACTATGATGTAATAAAATGTAAAATAAAATAATGCTAAGTTTGGTCGGCCTTATTGGCTAAAATTCTGGAACCTTCCCAGGCGGTGGAAAATTGCCTATATAAGGAAGGTTGTATTATTGTCTTAGGCAGTTCAGAATAGTTCTGGGTAGTAGATCTGGGCAATAACTCGAGGCTTTGTCCTACAGAATATTGTAAGGGAATGCCCATGTGGCTTTGCATATATTGTAATTCTGAAAGTTTGTAATTCCACATTTGTGGAGATAATAAGAAGCCAATTTTCTGTTCTTGCATATTGTTGTTGTTTCTCTATTTCTGTTATGTGTTTGTGGTATTAAGGGGAGCACCCTTCATCACATTATTTTTGAGCAAATTTTTATCTTTACTTTTCTTAGGTTCTGATACCGCCACAATGTGGTTTTCACCATCTGACCATGGCTCTTTTCTTTTGACTTGATGACTGTGATGCTTGATTTCTGATTCAATCTTTTTTGTTGCTAGTTCGTTGGTGGAAGAAGTAACAGGTGTTGATGCGAGATGAAATGGAGTGACTGGTTCAATAGCATTTATGTGAGGGATGTCATCTCTGGTAACAAGAGAGGTTGAGCCTATAGGGTAGGCTCCAAAAGTAGCTAGATCTAGGTTCGTCATAGGAGGACCAACGTAGTCCACTAAGGCAATACGGGGAACAAACTCATCAGATCCAACACAAGACTCATCAACTACGTCGGGTGGGTTACGAGAAATATGAACTACATCAACATCCATATCTGTCATGGAAGAATCTTCTGGAAGAGGCTTAATATGCTGAGAAGTAGAAACACTCATGTCGTTATGTGATAGATCACCTCTTTGTAGCAGTCGCTCAATGTTGTGATGTTGTCTATCATAGTGCAATGATTCTTTAGGAACATAGGTTCTAGACATAGAAGACTCAGCAATATCATCAGTAGGCATACATGCTTCCCCCCAAAGAAGTGAAGTAGAAGGAAGATCATCTCCCATGTGAGCCATAGTGTGTAGTGGTGACTCATCTGTATCTGTGTCTGAATTACTGAGCATGAGAGTATTTCTGGAATCTTCTCTATAGATCCATTCTTGAATAGCTTGTTCTTCTCTTTCTTCTTCTAAAGGAATGGATGAAGGAATGAAAGTATCAAAGATCACCATAGTAGAAGTGGAAGGCTTCATTGTATGAGAAGGTTTCCCATATGACCTAGGAGAAACAGGTATAGAAGCAAATGAATCTAGCGTATATTCACCCATACCAAGGCTCATCATCTTAAGTGATTTCTCAGCAGCAACTAGAGATGTACTAGGATCAACAGAAGGTTCATTATGAGGAACAAATTTTTCAGCAGCAGCCAGAGCATTAATAGCAATAGTATGGTCTCCAGGAATCACAACTTCAGTGCCATTGTATGGAAATTTGATGCACTAATGAAAAGTGGAAGGAACAGCCTGCATGTCATGGATCCAAGGATGACCCAAAAGAATGTTATATGCGAGTGGGATGTCCAATACTTGGAAGCTAATATCTTTTGTGATAGGACCCACTTAGACAGGCAGTGTGACAAGACCTTTGGAAGATCTTTCCTCTTCATCATAAGCTTTTATAGTAATCTTCTTCTTGGAATCCACTGCAAATTCTGACAAACCCAACTGTTGTATGACATTGAAAGAAACAATATTTAACCCTGCACCATTTTCTATCAGGACTCGGCGGACTCAGGTGTTGTAGACTAGAACTTCAATGTGTAAAGCCAAATTATGAGGGTGAGCAATAGATATGTCATCTTTTGCAGAAAAGGAGAGAGATAGTGGAGATGAAATGTGGTTGACCATAGCCTAAAATTGATCTGGATCAATGTCTTTGGGGACATGTGCTGTATGCAAAGCTTTCTCAAGGATTTCTCTATGTGAAGGGGATAACTGAAGCAACTCAAAAATGGATATTTGGGCTGGCATCTTTTGCAAATGTTGGACAAGATCATAGCTAGGGGTGGCTGAAGGAGCCACTTGTTTGGAAGGCAAAGCCTGCTTGGGATCTTGCGCAGTTTTAAGGACAATCTTGGCTTGCCCCCTAGTAACAACATTCAGTGTCTCACTTCGGGAAGATGAACTACCATGTGTTTGCAAGACCAATTTTGGCTTACCATGATTGGCTTTATTATCATCTTGAGATCTTACCATAAGAACACTCTCAACGGGCTCTACCATGTTGATCACAGGGGTATTAGAAGGATACGTGTAATTGATCTTAGCATCATGATTCTTCTTATGTGCTTGAGAGGTTTCCCCCTTATCATGCTTAGGTAGAGGATCTTTGAAAGCTGTGTGATCAGAATTTCTAGTTAAGCCATCACTGGAGATTGTGCCATTCTCAATAAGATCCTGAATATCATCCTTAAGCCTAAAACAATTGTCTGTCGGATGTCCCTTGTTTCTGTGATAATGACAATAAGAATCCTGTCGGCACCAATCAGGCTTATCTAGTGGATCCTAGTTACCAGGTTTATCAGGAAGTGTAAGATATCCATTATCAACCAAAGTCTTAAGGATCACATCATAAGGTTCTGCCAATTTGGTATAGACTCGCTTTCGAAATGACTTCTTAGGCTTATTTGCATACTGAGGTTTAGGAGCACTACGAATGTTGGCAGCTTCTTGTTGTTTTGCTACATAGATAGCATTGGAGAGATTGAAAGCAGGCTCTTTAACTTTAGTAGCGTCAACAACCCCATCATTAACAACATACTTGTTCTTATTCCAAGGTTTGTTCTTGTCTTTGCCATTGCCTTTAACATCTTTATTAATAACAATATCCCCTTTTCTTATAGCTACATCCTCAATTCGATA
This sequence comes from Chamaecyparis obtusa, assembly GCA_027943335.1. Classification (NCBI taxonomy): domain Eukaryota; kingdom Viridiplantae; phylum Streptophyta; class Pinopsida; order Cupressales; family Cupressaceae; genus Chamaecyparis; species Chamaecyparis obtusa. The sequence continues at coordinate 1,374,357 of BSBK01007999.1, read as the reverse complement.
TGCACTTTCAACCATGTCATTGAAAGAAGGGAATAGTTGTTTCCTTAGATCATAATATAGCTCAGGCACCAGAGTGTTGACAAAAATGTCAATCTTTTCTCTCTCAGGTAGCTGACGAGGATATCGAGAATACAATGACCTCCAATGTTGTGAGTAAGTTGCAAATGGCTCACCTTGATGTTGTCTTAGAATACCAAGATCTATCACGGTGACAGGTTGTTGGATGTTGTATGAATAGTGTTGTGTGAAGCACATAGCTAACTCATCAAAAGTCTTCAAAGGAGGTGTCAACTTTGCAAACCATTCTAAAGCTTGTCCTCTTAAGCTTCGAGGCAATAATCGTAGAAGATATGTGTCTTCATGAAGAAAGTCCATACTAAGAGCATAAAAGTGACGTACATGATCATGGGGATCACCATTTCCATCATACTTGTCATATTTGGGAACCTCAATATCCCTAGGAAATGGGACCATGTATAGATTTTTATCAAAAGGAAGAGCACAAATTGATTCTACAAAAGAGACCTTTGGAGGCTCTCTTTCTATTGCCATTTGGGTAAGGCGTTGATTTGTCCGACGCAGTTCTTCCTGAAGGACTTCCAATTTAGTTGGTACTCTTTGTTGGACAATTTGTCTAACATCATAGCCAGGAGGAAGCTTGTATCCTCTAGAAGTCATATATTGAAAATATTGATCGCCATTACGCTCTAAAAGCTTATGCATCATTCGTTGGGAGACCACATCTTGTTCAAATCTCATAAGATCCTCAGTAGAAATCTCATCATCTTCCTCTGCCTCATGTTGAGAGGGAGAAGGTCTAGGAGGTGAAGAAGGCACACCAAAAGTAGGTCTTAGAGGAGATCTTGGTGGCGTGTTGTTGCCATTGTTTCCATTGGTAAAAAGAGGTCTATGCTCATGATTACTAGTCTCAGGTTGCTCATGAAATGTCCCTCTATAAGCCATGCACCTAGTAGCATCCATTCTTTGTTGATTGTGTTCTTTGTCTAAGCGTGCTTGGTTATCCTTGTGCTTAAAGTGTGCTTGCAATTGTTGAAATTTTTCTTGTTCAGTCAAAGTGAGTGAGACACTGTCTGTGTTTTTGGGGGTCTTGAATGCGGAAAAGAGGAAACCTCCTTTATACCATGGAGTAGCCTTAGAATCCTTAGATTGGTCAGAACTAGAACTGTCATTGCTAGCGGGCACTCGTGAGCGTCTAGTTGGAGAAGGTAACTGTGTATAATTAAACTGAGGGTGATTCTCCTGCTCAAATTGAGATCGAGTTGTAACCGGCATGAAAAGAGATGTTGGTTGACTAATAGAATGAGACAAAGTTTCTTAGATATGAGATAAGCAAAGCTAATAAAGATCACTTGTCAAAGTAGAACAATAGAGAGATGGCTCGTCAAAAGTGCTCAAGCACTTACAGCAATCAATTGACTAAAGCCAAGCAGCGAGCAAGAAGCTCAATAAGCAAGTAGCTAGAGAGGTAACCGTGATGTGACAAGTGATCAAGAGTAGCATTCGTTAAGCTCAAATCCAATAATTTTAGCTCATTTGTTTCAGTCTAGAACAAATCTAAGCATGTAGATAACAAACTAGCTTCAGATAAGAACAGAAAAGGACACTCTACGATAGGTTAAAATGCAAGTTTAGCAGCTCCGGATTGCAACAATGATAGGACAACAGAAATGACCCAGGTGATAGTTCTCAGGCAAATAGGGTGATACTTCACCTTAAGCCAGATGATAGTTTCCAGTAAGTGGGGTGACACTTTTGCAGAGTCGTACGACTCTATGACCAACGAACATAAAAATATTAGTTTGAAGTGTTTTAAAAGATCAAGTAAGTATATCAAAATATTTTTATCATGGATCAAGCACATAAGACAGCAATCAAGGAGTTCAAGCAAGCAATTGTCTTCAAACAATGAGCAAGGGGCAAAGCAACCTTGCACATGAACAAGAATAGTGACTTAGTATTTCTACTCCTTAAAGATTCTACTTGTGTATGTTCTTCAAATGTTTTAGTAGGCACATAGAACACAACAACACCTTAGCAAGCTATCTACAAGGATACACATGGCTTTCTAAGAGGAGTCATCGATATACACAAGGTACGTGAGGCCCAAATCTGTAGATGAGAAGAATCCAAAATCACACAGCCGGGGGGAGACGGTAACCCAAATCTCCTCCTTCACTTCTCAAAGGTATAAAGTTCTTTGAGGCTTAGCCAAGAGTGATATCAAACTCAATTCCCAATAGAGGTGTCTTTCGATTCACCTCCCGCTATTTATACTCCGCCAGAACACAGGAGTTAAGGTCGTCCCTTGAGGTGGTGTGTCCCCAAGCAGGCCTTCTAGAAATAACAACTAAGTAATTCACTATCAAAATTATTTAGAGCACTAGAGGTGGTACATTTAACCCTTCAAGTAAGCATGAGATGAGTCCAAAAAATTGGAACATTTAACTCCTCACACAAACTCAAAGTGAGTCCACACCTTAGAAAACAAGTGAGTTCCAAAAAGCACAAAAGGGTTGCCAAGTGGAGCACTTAACGCTTCTTTCCTGTTGACCCCTCCCCTTTAATATGGTGTTGGGATTACAACCACAGGGAAAAAATGAGGGGCCGGTGGATTAGCGAGTCCAATAATCCAAGATAGTAATCTAGATCAATCACAAGTACTCTAAAATTGCTTATCAATACTACTCACAAATGAAAAAGGGGTGTACCAATGGAATATTTAACTTTCCAAGCAAACATAGAGTGAGTCCACAAGGTGGTGCATTTAACTCTCTATGTAAACAAGGAATGAATCCATGCCCCCAATCACTCAATGAGATATTTGATATTGGAACCAAGAATTACTTAAGGTTTAAACACAAGCATTCACTTACACAAACTTGTATGAAAGCAAATCTATGTTCATTCATTTCCCATTAAGAGCATCAATTGAAATGTGTTCTATGAAAGCATGTAAACACTCAAGCCAAACACATGAGAGTTTCAATTTTAATCCCAAAATCCAAATGTTGTAGAGATATAACAAACTACCTCAAGTCCAATGCAACGCGCTTAGTAGATTTTAAGCATTTTCCATGAAAGCAAGAGCACCTTCAAATGAACAAGACAAGAGAACAAGCAAACAAGATATGCAATATATATCCAATTTATGCAAACCCTAAGGTTAGATTTGAAAATCAATTGTTAGGAGCAATGATAACCAGCAAATAATCCAAATGATAACTCATATCATGCAATGAACAATGAAAAATAAGTGCATACCCATCACAAAATTATTTTTTTTTTGCATTTGACCTAGTCAACAAGATCTGACTTTTATCACATGAATTCAGACCCTAAACTCAAAATGCAGAAAAAATACCTCTGTCAAAAAATAGAGAGCTTTCCAAAAATATAAAAATTTTAGAAAAATCTCTTCATTTGTGCCCTAGAGAGCCATTTTACTAAAATAGACCATATTTTATAAATCAACCAAATGAGCTATGATATGATTTCTAAATTAAAAACACAGTGAATGGACCCCTTGTAAAATTTGAAGACCTTTCCAAAAATATAAAAATTTCTGAAAAATATGCTGATTTGCACCAAAAATTGATTTTTTATGAAAAATAAAAAAAAAATCATAAAAAATACAAATTACCTCCAAAAATTCTGAAATTTTTTTTGGAACTTCTCTGATATGTCGTTAACCTACAAAACAATTTTCAGACCAGAACACCAAGCTGTTTGGGAGATATGGTCAAATCTTTCAAATCTAAGGTTTTTTTCATCTCCAAACAAATCTGCACAAGGGTTAGCTCCAAAAATAATCAAAACCAGCATGCAAGAGGTGGGTTGCCCCACGGTGGGTGCCAAAAATGTATGGTGAAAATGTGACCACACTTCTATGAATCATTACATGCAAGGGAACTCAAGAATGAGGCCTCACAAATCGATCCATAGCTCCCTAGGCATGGAGTGCAAGGGTTTTAAGAATGCTCTCAGCTAGAACTATTTAGCCAATAACCTTGCTAGTAAACCATGCAATGGGAGATTCAATGAAGACAAGGGTAAGAATGCCAATATCCCCAAGAATCAAATGAAATGCAATGCAATGCAAGCTAGCTAAGAATGAAGATGCAAGCTAAGCTATGGAAATGAAAGTACAATGCAAGCTAAGCTATGAAAATGAAAGATGCAAGAAATGAAATCTAACTATGAAGCAAGAAAGCCATGATGATGCAAGAATGAAGACAAAAAGATAGAGTGTTGATGAAGATCCAAGATGAATGCCAACAATGCTCCAAATCTTCAAACCCTAGATGCAAGAATATCTCCAAAAGCTCCAAGATGACCTAGAAAACCTGTAGCATAACAATAGCATAAAAATTGTGTGTGCAAATGAGGAAGAGAGCTCTCCTTTTATAGGGAATGAAAAAGGAATGGGCCATGGAGATTAAGAGGCAAAAGATTTAATCAACGGTGGAGAAAAAAAGAAGCTTGATCCTTGTGCACAAATATCCTCCAATAAGAAAATTAGAAGCATTTACTTTATGTTGAGCATTTAATTTATGTCCATGTGAGACAAAAAGTACTTTTTATTTTATTTTATTTTTATTTTTCTTTATAAATAAGAATTAAATGCTTTATTTGTGCAACATAGGATACGAAGAAAAGGTGGGTTTTTTATTTATTAAAAGGGGAGGAAATATTCCTTTTAAATAAATAAAAACTTAGGATAAAATGGTTAGCCCATAGAAAATAATCGAATAAATGATAGCACAAGGATTTGATCAAGAATAAGCAATTTATGATTTAGCAAAAGGGGCTAATAGTCTAGGTGACCATTTTTAGGTGTATACAGTTACTAGCTCTTAAATTCTCGACAGGAGAGGTTCTGATCACTAGCCAATTAATTTTTTACCTCTTCTTTTTCTGGTCGAAAGAATCCTCCTTTAAAATTTTAGTTTATGTGGCTTCAGGATTCTTTCGTGCATGACTTAGTGGCTAAGTGCTGGAGAGAGGGTGGACCTATTTATGGCATAGCCATATTTGTCTTTGTGCATAAACTTCAAAATGTCAAATATCACCTTAAGAGATGGAATACGTCTTGTTTTGGTAACCTTCATTTCTAGAAGATGAATTCTCTTGACCAGCATGTGGTGATTACTCACCAAATTCAAGATTGTGGATTCTTGGATGCTCTTGGAAAATTTAAATCCTTGGCCATGTGAGATATGGAGGAATGATAACTTTAAGAGTTGATTTATTGGAAACAAAAGGATTAGATTGATTGTTTACAAGAAGGGGATATAAATACTATGTTCTTTCATCATTTTGTTCAAGCTCATCATAATAAGGGGTAAATTTGACCTCTTTTTATCTCCGCTAGCTATGAGTTGTGAGGCCCGTCAATTTTATTCTTCTCTTTTTTTTTAAGATTCCCCTCTAGTTTTTACTAAGGAGAATTTGATCCTTTCTTTTGTTCCCTCTATTTTCACCAATGCAATGAACAACTCTCTCATGAACCTCTGATTCAGCTGGAAGAATTGAAAGAGGTTATTTTTTAGATGAACAAAGGTGAAGCTCTGGGCCCAGATGGCTTTCCTGAAGAGTTTTTTAAGGATTTTTGCAATATTATTTATCTAGATCTATTGGAGGTTTCTTCTTCAATACCCATCAGGCCATTCACATGTGTATTTATCACATGATGCACTTCCAGATTGGGTTTCTTCACTTTGTTTATTTGGACATTCCTCTTACTATCGGTAGACATCCCAGGTCTTCTTGGAAAAATTTTCTTGACAAGATATGTTAGAAGGTTAATCATTGGACTCACCATTGGTTATATACTATTGTGCGCTTAACTCTTCTAAAGTTTTTTATTCAAGATCTTCCTATTTACAGATTTTTTTCAGGCCACTCCCATGTATTTTCTTTAGGAATTTGATGCCCTCTCTTGTCAATTTGTCTAGAGTGGGAACTTGTTGACTTTGAAAATGATCCTTGTTAAGTGTGAAATTATGTGTGGACCTAAGAATGAGGGCGGCCTTGGCTTATGCTCTGTTATTTTAAATGGGAAAGTTCTTGTTGTTAAGTTATATTAGCATTGGCACACTATCCAACATCAACTTTGGGACCAAATTCTCACCTCTAAGTGTCTTCCAGGTGTTAATGTGTTTGATGTCTCCTACACTCCTTTGATGGGAAGAGGTTCTATGATCTAGAACACTTTGAAACTTAGTACTCATTTGGTTAAGAATAGGCTCTTTCGGATCGGTCATATAGGATCTCTAGCTCTTTTTTGGTTGGATTCTTGGGATGTTCATTGTTCTATCCTTTCTATTGATCCCCACCTTTAGGCCATTTGTGATGCCTTTACTACTGCTAGTTGGGATAGTGTTTCCCATTAAAAGATTTCTTATAATTGTCAGTTGGTTATTTATTTTTGTTGGAAACATCCTTCTTAATGGCCTCTAGGACGATCTAAGGATGATAGGTAGGAGTTGGCTCAAATTCTAGAATCAAGGCAGTGCACTACCTTGGCTAGAAATGATGTTTTGGCTTGGGCTAAGAGTGATTTTTTAAGAATTTTTCTATTTCTATAGGCTATGATGATTTAGTGCAGAAAATTTTTGGGGACATTCAAGTTCCTTGGTGGAAACATGTTTGGCACAAGTTCTTATAGACCAAATACAATTTTTTCATGTGGTTGGTGGGCCATTATCACTTCCTTACTTTGGATAATCTCTGTAATAGTGGCTTTTAGTGCCCCTTCATGTGTGCATTGTGTCATAACATCAAAGAAACTATCTCTCATCTTTTTTTCTAGTTCTCTTTGACTAGACATATTTGGTTCTTTTGGTGGGATGTTTGGAATTGATCTTGTTGTCATGTCTCTTCTTTGGCTAAATTTTGTGTTTGATGGGGTAAGGATCCTATCAAGGACATGTTTCTTCATGTTTCCTAGACTCTTGGCCCTTCTTTTATTATCTCTCATATCGGGTTGGAGAGGAATCGCCAGATCTTTTAAGATGTGTTGTTGGAGGCTAACCACCTATGGTGGGAAATTCTCTATTCTTTGAGATAAACTATTTCAGCTAAATGTAATTTATGAGAGACTCTAGATCCTGGTGATATTATTTGCTATAACCATCTCAATATTCCTCCTACACAAGGCCCGCTCATAAGGAATAGACAGAAACACCCTCTTTAGAAAATTAATAGGGTGGAGAGATAGAATCCACCTACACAAGGCATTCTTAAAATCAACACAGACGGGTCTTCTCAAGGAAAACCAGCCTCATCAGGTACTTGTGGATTTGGTAGACATAGCTTGGGGATTGTTTAGTTTATCTTTTCTATTTATAAAGTTCATCATAAGTTAATAATTTGGAGGATAAATTGCTATTTGGTATGTTGTGTTGTGTGCTTACTCTCTTGGATTGACTAAACTCATTCGCGAATCTGACTCACAGGTGGTGGTACATCTACTGACTCGACACCATTATGAGAATATTAGTTGGCAACAAGCTTTGGTTGTTAACCAAATTCTTAATTTGTGTTCTTTGGATTTTTTTACTTTCACTCATATCCCCATAGAGTGGAATGGTGTAGCGGATTGTTTGGCCAAATGGGCTACTGATCACATGCAAAATTAGAATATTGTGGATAAGAGTCAATCACCTTTGTGTTTGTCTTAACAATTTGACTACTTAGTGGATATTGATAGGGTTGTTTGATGCCCCTTCTCTGCATTTCTTCTAGTTTGAATAAATTTTAACCCCTCTTTTATTTCAAATAAATATTATGTAAAAATGCATTGATTTTCTCAAATATCATATTAATTTATTTATTAATGTGAAATCATCTTCATTATATTTCTAAATTTTTTTTTAAAAGAAATTGAAAAACTAAAAATATAATTTTTAAATAATAATAGAATATTTTATTAAATAATAATCTAGAGATGGATAAAGTAGATTGTCCCATGACATAACTAAATGTGTGTGTAAAGGATTGTACTATGCTCCTATTTTCTACATAGAAGAGCATAAAATAAAACATTTCTAGCAAAAAAATATCAATAAAAATACATTATACTAAGTGAAAAATTGTACTATGTTATTATTGTACTTGCCATAGACAATACTATTGTATTCAAATGTGCCCAATAGGAATGTTTTTTTGGCAGCAGGAATTTCTTCCTCCATATTGCATTATTTTCCCAAGATTTTGTGCATGTAACAAATACATTAGACATTAAATATGAATTGTTAATGAATCCAATATACTTCATGGATGCACCATGGGAAACTTTTAAAACATTGCGAGAGAATCGAATTTCAATATTTATTTGAATGCTAGAAGTTCATTTCAATATTTATTTGAGTGGTTTTTAAATATAATTATTAGTATAAATTAAAATGATAAACTTTTTATCTATGTAAAACATAACATTTATATTAAAATATAATTTAAATATCATATGCATGTTGTCTAAAAATGATCAAAATATATATACTTAATTTAATAATTCTACATGACCTACATTAAAATGACAAGTATAATATAACTTTAAAGTAGCTAAATATAATAATTAAAATTCTTTCTTATCAAAATTATATAGTTTTGAAAAGTTTATCCGGCGCAGGGTGTGCTATACATGATTCCTCTACAGCCTAGAAAAATTATATAGTTTTATATTAAATATAATATCTTAATGAAATATAATATATTAAAATTTCTAAAACATCACAATGAAAATACATTATTATATCAATTTATATTTTTTCAATCATATCATCTTGTGTGGAGAATAGTCAGAACTATTCACTAGGCCATCCACGTGAAAAGAATGAAATTATTTTTGTGCAATTCAACTTAAATTTATTTTAAAATCCTTAAAAGTGGAAATGTATAACACCGTGGGCCTCTGTAATTTGTAGGCACTGGTTTCCAGAAGTCTATTTATTTCTCCTCCCCTCTTCTCCATTCCATTTTATTCTCTTCTCTGCAACTACCTGCCTGTCTGTTACCCCTGCCTCACAGTAGTTTGTTCTACCATGGCTTATCCTTTGTTGTTACTTTCTATGCTTTCCATATTTTTAGTCTCCTCTCTTTCTCACTCTCTCAACAATCACTCTCATCATCATCATCAACAACAACAACAATTGCTCTTGCAATTCAAATCTGCCGTTGCCAAGAATGGCACTTCTCTGCCTGACTGGAATCCCGCTCACCCGTTCTGCAACTGGACTGGTGTTAACTGTCATTCCGATTCTCACTCTGTTCGTGCCATCAACTTAACCCAAATGAGTTTAGACGGAAGCATTTCTCCTGTTCTTGGGAATCTCTCATCTCTTCGATCCCTTGATCTCTCCTACAATAACCTCACTGCTACCATCCCACCTCAACTCCTCCAACTTCCAAATCTATGGATACTCTGGCTCAACGACAATCAATTAACAGGGATCATTTCTCCAGTGCTGGGGAGCCTCTCCTCTCTTCGATCCCTTGATCTTGTCGGCAATTACCTCACTGGTATTATTCCAACCCAACTAGCCCAACTCCCACATCTACGAATACTCAGGCTGGGTGAGAATCAATTACAAGGAACCATTCCGCCTGTTCTCTCCGCTTGCCGCAGATTGTACGAGCTGGATCTCTCCTATAACCAACTGCATGGCAGCATTCCCCCTGAGCTCAGTCTTCTCACAAGCTTGAAGAGCCTCGCCTTGGGCGGCAACACACTCACGGGTAACATTCCACCCTCTTTCAATAATCTCTCTGCCTTACTTCAATTGGGTTTGGAAGGAAATCAGCTCTACGGCACCATTCCCAGCTCTTTAACAAATCTTTCAAAATTGAATTTATTAGCTTTGTCTGAAAACCAGATAAGTGGACATATTCCATGGGAGATTGGTACCAAGCTATCCAATTTGGTATTACTTAGTTTATGGGGAAATCAGCTTTGTGGACACATACCAATCTCCCTTGGAAATTGTTCCAATCTGGAAGAACTTTTTTTAAGTTGGAACCAACTAGGTGGATCGGTTCCAATGGAGCTGGGTCAGTTGAAGCTTCTTACCAGGCTTAACCTACGCAACAATAAGCTTGTTAGTGACAGTAGTAACACGTTGGGGTTTCTCACTGCTCTCACAAATTGCTCCCACTTGCATGAACTAAAAATGCCTAATAATCATCTCACTGGTATATTGTCCCCATCCATAGGCCAACTGTCTTCCGAGCTGAATCACTTGGATTTATCATTCAACATGATAAGCGGCAGTATACCACAAGAGATTGTCAATCTGACAACCTTAACTTACCTAGGTTTAGATGATAATCTCTTAAGCGGCAATATTCCATCTGGAATTAAAAAAATCCGTGAGTTGGAGAGATTGTATTTGGGTGGGAACAAATTAGAAGGAAGCATTCCAAGTGAGATAGGTCAACTGGAACATCTCGGACTCTTTGATCTTAGTAATAACCAGCTATCTGGCAAAATACCAGATTCACTTTGTAACTCCCAGCAGCTAAGACGTCTTTTTCTTCAGCACAACTACTTATCAGGAAACATCCCTGTTAGTTTGAAGAAATGTCAAAAGTTGGAGCTCTTTGACTTATCTCACAATAAACTAGTGGGAAGGATACCTCGTGAAGTCATTGCCACCCTCGGAAACCTGCAATTCTATATCAATCTTTCATGGAATTCTCTGGAAGGGTCGTTGCCCCAAGAGATGAGTAAGATTGTAATGGCTCAAGCCATAGATATATCTGGAAATCGACTAACTGGGGTCATTCCAGTTTCTATAGAAGACTGCACAGCATTAGAGTATCTAAATCTGTCCCACAACGCCTTTGTAGGTCCAATACCAGATTCAGTCTCCAAATTAAAAAATCTACAAGAGCTAGATGTTTCTTTCAATAATTTGTCAGGGCAGATTCCAGAAGCAGGGTTGTTTCCTAATAGAAGTGTTGTAACATTGTTTATGGGGAACCCTGGCCTATGTGGCCCCAAAAATTATTCACTGCCTCCATGCCAAAATCATACCCATGAAAAACATTCTTTGCTTAAGAAAATAGTCATATCAGTTGTTGGAACCATTGGGTTTTTATTATGCTTATTCGTTATAGGAATTCTGTGGAGGCATAAATTTTCAAGGCAGCTAGTTCGTCCCTCGAGCTTTATTTTTCAGAGGCTCGGCTACCCAAAATTTTCTTACCAAGATCTCGCCATTGCAACATCTGGATTTGATGAGTCAAACTTGCTTGGAGTGGGTAATTTTGGATCTGTCTACAAAGGCATCTTGAGGGATGGTAAGATCATTGCCATCAAGGTTCTTAATTTTCAAAATGAAGAAGCTCTTAAGAGTTTCAAAAGGGAGTGCAAATTGCTAGGGAGAATTCGGCACCGTAACCTCAACAAAATCATAAGTGCATTTTTCTACCCTGAATGCAAAGGTTTGATTCTCCAGTTTGCATCTAATGGGAGTCTGGAAAGACATTTGTACTCTGATAGGGATGATGAAGGCTTCTGTAAATTGGGAATGAGAGAGTTTTTGAGCATTGCTATAGATGTAGCTCATGCAATGGAATATTTACATCATGAGTGTCCTCTGCAAATTGTGCACTGTGATTTGAAACCTAGCAATGTGCTCTTGGATGCCAACATGACAGCCCTTGTCACTGATTTTGGCATATCCCGTTTAACTACTACCAATTCTGTGGATTCACTGACTACAACAACATTTGGACTCAAAGGATCCATTGGTTATATTGCTCCAGGTAACATTTTTGACTTATGTTTATATTGGCATTATCATTTATTATATTAAAGCTTTTTCATAATTTCAGGAATAAAATTGATTGCAGAGTATGGATTGGGTGGGAATGTTTCTACCGAGGGAGATGTTTACAGTTATGGAATTCTGATATTAGAGATAATTACAAGAAGGAGGCCAAGTGATGACATGTTTGTGGGAGACATGAACCTGAGAAAGTGGGTGAGATTGGCTTTTCCAGACAGATTGGCAGACATAGTTGATGTCGAGCTTTTGAAAGATGTGAATGAAAACATGGAAGACAATACATGTCTTCTTTCTTTTATTCATGTCGGTTTGCTTTGCAGTGCCGAATCACCGAGGGAGAGACCTTCCATGAGAGATGTGACAAATGCCTTGGAGAGAGTGACGACCTGTTGGGTGGGAGGTAAAACTTCCAATTTGACAACTACCATATCAGATCTCCTGCGCAATACCATTCCTACAGAAGCATTGGCATCTGATAGTCAAAGTTCTACATTTTATCAGTTTAAGTAAAAGCTTTAGTTATTTATGTTTGTTGGTCTCAAGTTTGCTTCCAATACAGGCTAGTCTACTTTGAGCTGGTACGTTGTTCCAGCTCGTGTTTTCATAATACTAGTCTGAAAAAGTGTGGTGTTGTGTATACCTACTTACAGTGTCAATTCAAACTGTGTAACATATATTCCTCTTCTCTTACGTGTAAAAGCTTAAGAAATCTTTTCCTTTGGTTCCCAAATATTCAAACATGAGCCCAACATGAAAAGCTAACCAATAATTATTTTAATTATTTTATGCATAACGTTTTCATTTGTAGGAATAAGAGTCAAACAAAAGCAAAACTATTATTGCAGTCATCTTGTATGCGTCGGTGGTGGAAGATATAGTATTCGAGGATCCTGGTGACAAAAACAAAGGCTTGCAGGAAAGCTTTATGTAGGGTGATTCAGTATAGATGAAACACGCTTACCTGTTTCACACTGTCCAATTTGGGAATACCATGAAAATAACTGATTAGGAGATTTGAAGTATATGACGTGTGATAGAGTCTATGTTGATATTGATAATGATTGAGAATCTCAACTATTTTCGATAGAATAAAAAAAAATCACATTTCACGAAATCAAAATAAATTAGATTGAAAAACTGAAGTGTCTCTTTATAATAGAAAAGTAATGGTAAAAAATAATAGATTTAGAAATTTAGAAAAAAAAGTGATAGTTTTTGGTTTCAGTGACAAGGTGTAAGATAGTAAAGACGAAAAAATATTGATATAGATAGAAAATCTATATTTATTAAATTGTTAGAGAATAATTTTATTGATTTTGAAATTTATATATGAAAATGTTGAAAATAAAAAAATTCATAATAAATCATAATATAGAAATTTAAGTTTTATATTAAGCAATTCTAGTATTATGGTGATATGTATTATGTTGATTCTCATTTAGTTTTGTATTTGTTTTGGGATGATGGATTAGAGTAATTACATATTAACAAATGACACAATCTTATATGAATTTGGAGTTATTCTACTAGTCTTTGCACATCCTTTTTATTTGACACTTCATTCATTTTTGCATACCTTTGTCATATATTATAATAATTGTATTTTTCATGATGAAATATTTTTCCTACAAGATTTAATTATTTTACTATCCCAAATCATTACTATGGTTCAATGATCCTAGGTCTATGGATTCAACTCACAAGTTTCCAAGATCTAGATTCAAATTTGATCAACTCTTGTGATTTTAATAGTTGTTGTGAGCCTGCCAAACATATGTTTGAAAGAACTATTTGTATGTATCTATATTCAAAGGCACTCAATTGCATTGCTTTCACATCCTCTTATATCCAAGAATGTTCTCTCTCATCCTAGATCATTTCAGAATTCAAGAACCAATTATTAGAAAACTTCACTTTAGTGCAAACATTTACTATGACATATTCTTCTATGATATTTGTGTGATTTCTTTCTATTTACCAATCCTTTGCATGATTATAAAATTGCTCTTTTTCAAGGGTTAACTTAACATAACAATTCAGAGATCATATGAATATATCCATTCATTGAAGAAAAGTAAGCATTGAAAAGGAAACCAAAATGTATGTCAAATTGAGCATCAAATCAATCTATTAGATGATAGATTCATAGACATATAAACAATCCACAAATGTGGACTCATCCTCAAACATAGATTTTATGTTTAATATGAGGTGAAACCCAAATATAGAGGACCCACTTCTAATGCCAAGAATGTCAAATTAATTTATTCCCTCCTCGAAAGTCTATATCTAATTATGCTAAATCTATTTATATATTTTTTAGTTTCCTAGCATAGCATAAACACAATTTCAATTACCACTCTTGTAGTTACTATTATGTAATCTAGGTTTATTCATGCTAATGTGTGCATTTCATTTTATTAGCTTATATTAATATTAGAAAATAATTAATCTTCTTTTACATATATTTGGCAATCTCACCTAATATTAAATGACTTAGTTTCTCCTATTGGAACATTATTTGAATTTTCAAATCTCTAAATTTTTTTATTTTATACTTTAATTCTTAGTTTGACCTCCTTTCATCCATGTTTTACAAAGTATTTCAAATCATTTAGGCTTATTAATAAATAAATATAAAAAATATTTGAAATAAATAATAATTTTTGTAATATTAAAAAATAATAAAATTAGTAAGCATTTTTTTATAATTTTAAAAATTTTAATTGAATAACTTATTTATTTCATAGATTCTTCAAATATAAGTTAATATTGTACTAAGTCTATTATAAGTTATAGATTAATCGAAAAGTCAATCTTAATCTTTTTCTATTCTTATATACGTATTGCACATATCATGTAACCTGCCCACCCTTAAAAATATGGGTAGAGAAGAGTGAAAGTGATAAAACTAATTTTTTTAAAGAGGAAATGAAGTTGTAGAGGACAATGCAAAGGAATATAGAGATCTTGGCAAAGATGGAGATGATTTGACAAAGGTTATTTTGACCCAATTTTGTTTAGGGATTGCTTTTTTGGCAAGCCTTGGAATGGAGGCTTTACTAAGCTTGAAGGTGAGATTGGTGGAGAGGAGTCCTCATGGTGGTGTTGTTGTTATTGGCGAGGGGGCCTCAACCCACTATGTTGAAGATCATTCATCAAAGGAGGCCATTTTTATGCTCTTACTCATGCCTTAGATTGGTTTGTTGTCGAATCTCAGTCTATCTAGGATTCTTTTTGTAATGTCTTTGATGTTCAATATCATATGCACTCTGGTATTGGAAGAGTTGGAAGAGACCGTATCTTTTTTGAGGATGAATGTGAGTTGTTTTATAACTGTATTAGGATCTCCGTAGGTGTCATTTATTTTGATAAAGATAATCTTTATTGGATATCGTGGGTTCAAATTTCTAGGGCCCTTTCCACTATTTTCTTTCTCCTTACTCGTTACATAGAGCATGTTTGGGTCCTTATTAGTAATGATCTATTATGGGATTTTGTTTCAACGCTTATTTTTGTTGAGCATTCTTCTAGTCTCTATAGTTTTGGGTTCCTTTCTATCCATATACTAGATCTATCCCTTAGAGATTTTTATTTCTCATGTTGATGTAGATGTGGTTTATTCATTGATTTGATTTTTTTGGGTTGATATATCTATTTATGTTGTTGGTCGGGGTTTGTAGGCTATTACTGCTCTTTTTTCTATGATTAGCTATTGTGAGATGGATGATGCTATTGTAGGTTCAATTGTGGTCTTCCCTAACTGTTTGAGGATTTGGTGCTCTAGTGTCAGGTTTCTACAGTGCTCAACCTATTTTTTCTCCCAGGTCTCCTACAGAGTTAGAGACTGATCCTTTGCAAAAAAAGTTCCCTATTCAGGTAGAGACTATCCTTTTGGATGTTGTTAGGGCCCTTTAGTGCTATGGGTTTTTACTGTATTTGAGCTTATGTCATGGTCAAGGTTGTGGATTTTAATAACTTTTTTTCATGCTTGTTGGCAAGTTAAGGAACCAAAAAAAGTTGAATTAGACTACTTCTTATGATCCATGGTATAAGTATAGACATATAGACTAACTTTTAACATATTTTACCAAGTAGAGAATTGTATATAATATAATCTTTAACAGACATCAAATAATGATATGGAGAAATATTCTATTGAGAATTGTGTAGAGAAGAGATAGATTAATAGATGAGATCTAGAACAAATGATGTACATGGATATTGATAGTATAATGATGTTTTTGTTGATAGAAATGGGTGTGTTGTGATAGCTTTTACATATTTTTGATGTGGGAATTCCTTATTAACCTAATTTATTTTCATATCTTTTTTATACAATATTTTGTGGGGTATAAAGACTATAGTAAAATATATAAATGAGGAAGAGATATTTAGAGTGTAGTTTCTTATTAACTCTTGCTAACATTTTGGTTCTATTTACAGGATCCTAGAGAGAAAAATCAACATTTCTTTTAAGTAGAAAAAAATCCAAACTAGATAAAAGAATTATTTTCTGATATACTCTAAGATCCACCACTATGAGATGTAGTAAATTAGGTGATGATGAATGGAAAGGGGGGTAGGATCCAAAATGACACCTTTAAAGGAGTGATATTTTTAATTTTGATTTAGATAAAAATATATATAAATGAAGACAAATGTGAAGAAGACTAGAAAAAAGTGCAATGGAAAGAGGAAAGAATAAGTGAATAAGAGAAATTGGAGAATAGATTGTAGAACAAATGAGCATTAATAGTAATAAAAGAAGAGAAAATAAAACTCAACAAAGAGAGGAAAAACATGTAAATAGATTAAAAGAAATGGAGAATATATGTAAAGAGAGAGTTGACATGTTGGTTGAAGGAAAGTCCAAAGGGATGAGTAAACACACCAATGAGGGTGTTTGGTTGAGCACGCCGATGTGGGTGTAGCTCCGAGGATAGAAAAAGGAGAGAAAGAATGTTGAATTCTAGAATCAAGTTAGTGGAGAAATAAATTGATGAGGAATTACATGGAATTATTGAGTAAATTAATGTTAATCTTGAAAAAAAGTAGAAGTGCATACAA
This sequence comes from Chamaecyparis obtusa, assembly GCA_027943335.1. Classification (NCBI taxonomy): domain Eukaryota; kingdom Viridiplantae; phylum Streptophyta; class Pinopsida; order Cupressales; family Cupressaceae; genus Chamaecyparis; species Chamaecyparis obtusa. The sequence goes on along the minus strand of BSBK01007999.1, from coordinate 1,357,474 downwards.
ATAGGTGGAAAATATTGGTCAAACATCATATCTAGAGATTGATTCATACCTCAAATAGTTATTTCTTCCATACCATGACTCATCTTGTATGACAAATACATACTATAGAAATATATAAACCAACGAAGAATCGAGGAGAAATAAAGATGGATGCAATTTATGGATAATATATACAATAGTTTTGAGAATATCATAGGTGAAAATCACATAATCATGTAGGATTCTAGTTTGGAAAGTATCATTCCAAAAACTCATATAATTCCAAAAATAAAGGGATTGCCTCCAATAAAAAAGTCACCAAGAGTAGCATACAAAATATGCCCATCTTTGAGAAGGTTACAATTAATGATGTTGAACACATTTTCTTATTGGATGCAATATGATAGACCCATAACAAAACCCAAGATAACAAAAAATAACTAATTTTTTTTGGTTCATTGAGAGGTGAACCATTGAAGTGGTATCATAGAATATATCCATTAAATTAGAAGAGGTGGGATGAAGTAAAATAAAACTTATTAGAGAATATTTATAGTGAAAAAATTTTGATTGTAGAAATAACCAAATTATGGGAATTATCCTAGTGGGAAGAAGAGTCAATCAAGAATTTGATAGAAGATTCAAGGAAGTCATATGAAGAGTAGGGAAACCCCTCAATAGAAAACAATAGGTGGAATGGTTCATTTCAACATTAACATGTAAGAGATAAAAATGTCTTTAGAAGGTAGGTACTTTGCTACATATTTTGAATTAGTAACACTAGTTTGCAAACTAGAAAAAGATGAAAAGGATGGAAAGAAATTTAAAGGATTAAACAACCACAATTAGAATTAGAAGAATTGATTTTATGACAAGAAATGGGAGATTGGACATCAAAAGATGAATATTTATTTTTATACTATGGGAAAGAAGGTCATGTGTGAAATGAATGTCTTATGGAGGCTTAAAAAGAATGCAAATATGCTAAAAGATGATTTTTTGGTGGTATAGAAACCAAATACTATATATTGTGGTATTTATGGACAATGGGATGGCCATGAGACAAAAAAATACACTTCCCATCTATTTTGGACATAACAAGAATGTAATTATGCCAGGGATGCGAAAGGAACATTTTAGAGAAAGATATATGCCTAGGAGATAGGATATTTAATGCCCCCATAGAAATAGAACCTGAGAGATGCTGATGTAGTATACAATTGAGAACCTCTTAACAATGGACATACCATACCGATAAGGAAGAGGAAAGAGGTCTAATAAAATTTTCAGTCTAAGTAGAATGATTAGTTGATTGTGTGATAGATTTTGTTATTGATGTCAACATGTTATTGCCATTAGTGACTAGTTATTGTAGCTTCTATTATCTTTCTTATTTAGTAGAAAATGAACTTGAAGAAATCAATTTAGGAACAACAATGGTACCTACGAATGTTTACATTGGCAAGTGCCTATCCCCTAAAACCAAGAAAAATATGATTGATCTTCTCAGGAGGTTTAGACATGTTTTTGCATGGTCTTATGAAGACCTCAAGGCTTATAGAGAAGACCTTTTTCAACATAAAATCCCATTAAAAGAAGGTACTAAACCTTTTAGATAGAAGTTTAGACTTGTTAATCCTACTTTGGCAACCAAGATGTAGGGAGAGCTTAAGAAAATGATAGATGTTGGAATAATCAAGCCTATTAGGCATTCCACTTGGGTTTCAAACTTGGTCCCTGTTAGGAAAAAGAATGGTGATATCATACTTTGTGTTGATTTCAGGAACTTGAACATAAATTCCTTAAAAGATAATTATGGTTTACCTAATATGGAAAACATGCTACAAAGGGTGACTAGATCATAGTTGATGTCCATGATGGATGACTTCTCTGTATATAATAATGTCATGGTTAAGGAATCAGAACAATTCAAGACTGCATTTACTACCCCTTGGGGGACATATATGTATGTAAGAATGCCCTTTGGATTAACTAATGTTGGTGCCACTTTCCAGAGAGATATGGATGTAGCTTTTGATGATTTCATTGAAAGATTTATTGTGGTGTATCAGGATGAGCTTACGAAATTTTCAGCCAAAGAAGAGTAGCTTGCCAACATTTGGAAAAAAAATTCATCAGAGCCTTAGAATATGGGGTTTCTTTAAACCCAAAGAAATGTGTCTTTGGTGTTGTGGAAGGAAAACTTCTAGGACATATTGTTTCCAAAGATGGGGTGAGAATAGACCCTGAGAGGGTTGAGGCTATTGACAAACTATCCCAGCCTAGGAACATCAAAGAAGTGCAATCCTTTTTAGGACAAGTCAATTTTTTGAGGAGATTCATTACAAACTTTACAAAAATTATTATCCCAATATCAAGGATGTTAAAGAAGGGTGAAAAGGTTGAGTGGAATGTTGAGGCAGTAGAGGCTTTCAAGAATATCAAACAGGCTATTAAAAATGTCGTAGTTTTGAAGATGCTAGATTACAGTAAACCCTTGCAAATCTTTTCTTTTGCATCCACCCACACTGTTGCAGTAGTATTATTGCATAAGAATGCAGAAGGATTTGAGCAACCTATCTCCTTTTTTATCAAAACCCTACAGGCAGCTGAATTAAATTATGACATTGTTGAAAAACAAGCCTATGCCTTGGTTAAGGCTATCAAAGCACTTAGATGTTATTTGGTTGGAGCTACAGTAATTGCTTATGTCCCAAGTGTTGCAATCAAAGATATTTTGGTCCAACAGGAAGTTTCAGGAAGAAGGTGTAGATGGATCAACATGATCCAAGAATATAATATTGATATCCATATCACAAAGCTGGTGAGAGGGTCAGGCCTTGTGAAGCTAATGGCCCAAAGCAATTTGGCTGCAAATCAGATAAATATATTGGAAGAAGAAAAAAGACCCTTTGTTTGCAATATGGATTGTTTTGAATGGTATAAGGACATTGTTGGGTACTTACAAAGAATGATCCCACCTCCTAAGATGAATGAAAACAAAAAGAGGACTATTAGGCTCCATTCCATGAAATATGAAATCATAGGTGGTGAGTTGTGGTGGAGAAGTAATGAGGGGGTCTTGATTAGATGTGTAGATCAAGACAAATCCAAAATCTTGCTAAATGAAATGCACAATGGAGTTTGTGGGGGACATTATATGGAAAAGACCATAGCTCACAAGATTATTAGATCAGGTTTTTGGTGGCCAACACTTTTTAAAGATGCCCACCAATTTGTAAAAAGATGTGACCACTATCAAAGATTTGCTGGAAAACTCAAATTCAATGGGAATTTACCTCTCAGACCTATTTTAGTGCAAGCCCCTTTCCAAAAGTGTGGTATGGATTTTATTGGGGAGATTCCTAATAAATCTAGTGGTGGATATTCTTATATTTTGGTAGCAACAGATTACTTCACAAAGTGGGTTGAAGCAATCCCTTCTAGAAAAGCAACTAGTAAAGTTGTAATGGACTTTATGATGTAAAATATCCTTACTAGGTTTGGTTGCCTAGAAACAATGGTGGTTGATAATTCTATGTGTTTCAGATTAGAGGAGTTTGTTGATTTTTTTTAGAAAAATAGTATCAAGATTTCATACTCATCTCCCTATCATCCACATGGCAATGGCCAAGCTAAATCCAGTAACAAAAGCTTGATTAAGATATTGAAGAGAGTATTGGATAAGAATAAAAGGGCTTGGGATTCAAAGTTGTTGCAAGCATTACAGGTTGATAGGGTTACTGTAAAAAAGGCAATAGGATGTGCCCATTTTGACTTAGTCTATGGAATCAATGCAAGATTGCCCCAAAATAATTTGTTGCAAATGTATCAATTCATCCAAACATATGATAGTGATTTGGAAGATGAAATGACAATCAAAATCAATGATTTGATCTAGCTGAATGAAGTAAGAGGTGATGCATGTACAAGAAATGAAAGGATCTAGGCCCAGTGTAAGGTTTTATATGATAAAAGGACTACTCAGAGAGGTTTTGTAAATGGTGACCTTGTGTTGATGTGGAATGCAACATTGGAAAGAAAAGGAAAACATGGAAATTTTGATCCCAATTGGCAGGGCCCTTACATCATTGAAGAAAATTAGGGAATAGGTTCATACATGTTGAAAAATTTGATAGGAGAACTTATGGAGTTGCCAGTTCATGGGAAATTTTTAAAGCTTTATTTCTCCTAAGATTTTTTGACTTCTTAAGAAGTTTAGTTTAGGGTTTTGTGTACAGTTATTTATTTTTTGATCAAAGTTTTGTATTGGTCTGCTCTTCTAGGAGATTCCAATTTTCTTGTTGTATCTACAAGAGATACACCTCCCTGAGTATGAGCCACTATTAGCACTATTTAAAAAATATTTAGCTCTCATGCTTCAAAAATTTGATAAACCCTTATTTTTTGACCTAGCAAGGAGAAAGATGTTGCAAGCCCTAAATTACCATGAGCCTTGTTATTTTTAAATGTTACTTTTACGTTCACTAAAGTTGCAAATAACGCATGTGCCTTATAAATCCTTTATAAAAAATTTCATTCTATGTGTCTGACGGTTAGGTTCTAAGCGGGTCACTTTATTTAGAAATTTCTGCATAGACTTTAGCTTTTCCTATTTTTTTCCTGACCGTCAGATTTCCTTTAGATCTTGTGGTTGTCACTTTATCTCAAGACCCTTGGTTGTCAAACTTTCTGACATGCACTTTAGTGACAATGTGACACCTAATAAGTAGGAGATATTTTCCACAGCAAGTCAAATTGTGATATTGCTATCAGGATTCAACTGTGTAATTTTTGAGTGAAACTCATTGACCCATGATTCATGATTAGTGGTTCACATGAATCATCTCTCATGAGAATAAATGGAACACTTAGCACTCATTGGATCTAGGTGATGCTCACAGAGATGAAGCACTAGGAATTCTCGGGAGGTCACCCATCCCAGTACTACTCCAGCTCGAGTGTGCTTAACTACAGATTTTCCTCCATGGTTAAACCCTTGATGAGCTTAAGGGGCTTTCTAATGAATGGTTCATAAGGAAAAACACTTGGTGAAGGTTTTGCAAATGAGGATGCAAGTAGAGTGGGTTTAACTATGGAGGAAACTCTGTAGTTAAGTGTGCTCCAGCTGGAGTAGTACTAGGATGGGTGACCTCCCGGGAAGTCTCGGTGCTTCACCTCTGCAAGCATCACCTAGATCCAATAAGTGCTAAGTGTTCCATTTATTCTCATGAGAGATGGGTTCATGTGAACCACTACTCATGAATCATGGGTTAATGAGTTTGACTCAAAAACTACACAGTTGAATCCTAATAGCAATATCACAATGTGACACCTGTCTAGGTGGGCCCATTTTCAAGGTTGTGCTATCATTAACTTGTAGATTGCATCGATGGCTACCATTATACCGCTAAGCTAAGTTGACCACTCTTTAATCCATGCACTTTAGCGACAAGCATCTGATTAGGTTGGCTACTGACAAGGATAGAGCTCTGACACTTTAGTTTTCATGGAAACCTTTTTGAGTTGACATCTGTCCAGGGTGATGTAATCCAATTGGGTCATGTCCTTAGCGAAGATTAAAAGTCAGAAAGATCTTGTGGCTATCATTATACCGCTAAAGGAAGCTGCTCAATTTTTAAGGTTTACTCTTTAGCGAATGCTGTCTGATCTTCCACATATTTTAGACTATGAAGTGGGTCCTCAATCGCTAGGTCATGATGGCATGTTTGTTTTTTATTGGTGAACTAGCATGTGATATGGCAGCTGTTAGCGGGTCTAAAGTTCTCCAAATATTTCCATGTGTTCATTTGCATAGTGGGTTCACTGATTTTCAGGGATGTTAAAGATCTGTTAGTTCTTAAAAGGATCTATAGTGGTTGCATTACCGGAGTTGTAAGGTGCTCAGACTTTATGCTTGTGAAATAGCAATGGGTTGACACCTATCCAGCCCGATCAGAGTTGAAGTAAGTTGTGGGTTTCTACACATGGGTAAATTGAAATGTTCTCATTGGTCGAGAACTAAGCTTGTAAAAAGTGCTAAGAGAAATGACATGTCCATTGTCAGCCATTTGATGCGCCAGAAGGATTTTTAATCAACGGTTCACATTCAAATTTATTTATTTTTTACGTTGTTTCACGTCCTGTGAACGTTGTAGCCACCACTTTCAGTAATGGTGAACTTAATGAGTTTCATGTGAGTTGGTTGTGATGGGTTGGCAATGATTACATATTCTAACTTGATCGTTAGAGGCAACACTTCTCCTTCAAGTTTTTCCACAAAAAAATTAGCTTTCTCTATGAGCGTCAACAACGAATTTTCTTAGGTGTCTGGTAGGCCAATTTGATCTTGAAAGTGCATAGTTTTTTGTAAAAGAAAGGTTTCAGTGATTAATTTTTCTTTTTTATTTCTATCTTGTGATATTTGGGTAGCCTTTATTCTAGTATTTGTACTTTTTCCCAAAAGTCCTTGTTAAATATGCCACCCAAAAGAGAACTTTTGAGGAAAACAAAGTATAAGGATAGGGGGGTTTTTGAGGATTTAATGCAGCTCCTCCCACACTCAGAGAATAGGGCATCCAGGATGAAGGAATTAGTTCCAAAAAACCCTAGGGATTTTTTAAATGAGGGATTGTATGACAAAGGGTTATGGATGAGGGATGCTAAAGTGGGGAAGGATTACAATGGTTTGATCCTGTTTAATGTCGCATATTCCCAAAGAAATGCATGTGCACCTCTCAGTAATATTTGGCATTTTGACATAGGGAGACTCATTATGCCTAGAGTCTTCATGGATGCCGACCTTCTCATACATATTACTAGATGTTATGATCATGTGACAAGGTGTGTTAAAGATATTAATGGAATGGACTTGATAAGAATCACATAAGGATGAAATCAGAGATGTTTTTTCATCAAATGACCCCTCTATTGGATTAGAGAAGATTGATTTTGAAGAGTTTAACAAGATCTATGAGGCATAGAGAGACTACTTGAGGTTTGGACCTTTAAGGGATTTCTTTGGCCAAATTGGTGCCATGTGTATGGTCAATAAGAGAACACCTAAACCTTTTAGGTTGGACCTTTTTAGTTTGTGAGAATAGGGTGTATGTAAGTCCTTAGCTCTAATTTTTGGAGAAGATGAGGCCAGTCACATGCCTATCCCTTATATGTTTATGATGGTACAGTCTTTACATCCTTACCTGGCATTGATTTTTATTTTTCCCCTTATCTTACAGACCTAATACATGATGGATTAATAGGGATAAAGAATATGAAGATAAGCAGGCCTTTTGGGTGGTATTCTATGATAATGCATATGTTCTTATACAAAGGTGTGAATTTCTTTAGCAAAACAATGGATATTGTGAGAGAGAAGAATGGAGAGGCATCGCTAGTCTAGTTATGGACTACTAAATTATCATGGGATAGAGTAGATGCCAATTATTTGGTTTTTGATAGAAATTTTGCTTCAAGGCTCAGGTCCTTGTTATGTTTTGAGAATCCTGGAATGCCCAAGGAATTTTTGAGGTTAATTAGGCCCAAAGAGTATTGCAAAGACATAACCATAGTACATAATTTTGGTGATATAATCTTGTATCTAGTTTCCACAGTGTTTAGAGTATATGGTTGCAAAAGGGAACCTTACATATTCCCTTACTAGGTCCCTTTGAAGATAGGGTATGCAGAGATTTTGAGGCAAATTGGTGATTTACAGGAGACAACCTTGAAAGGGAAAGGAAGGGGAACCTTGTTCCCAGACATTACAATAGCCCACTAGTATACCATTGTCAAGAAGGGATGGGTGCATTTAAATCAATTTTTGTAGCCCTATAGAATGGAAATAGTGATGGTGAGATGTGCAAACAATGAAGTTTTCATCTCTGGGATGTTTAGAGAAAAAATAAGGTGTGCTCTTATGGAGCACCAATTTAACTTCCCAGAAGATATAATTAGAAATGAGTTTGATCTTCAAGCTCAAGAAATTAAGAAAGAGAAGTGGGTGATTTACAAGAAAATTGTTGATTTCATTAGAAATTTTGATAAAGGATATGATCGACTGAAAGCTTTTCAGCCATGGGCAAGGAAGATAGAGGCCCTTATGGAGCATTTTGAAGGAATCATGTAGGAAGCGCATAAAAAGAGGGTTGTGGTAAGTAAGGAAGATCCAAATAGGGAAAGGCAAATTTTGATCCAACCAAGATACACCAAGCTAACCCCTAGGGGAACATATACTATTCAATAGAGGAAGGGGTATAGTGTCCTTCTCCCAGTTTAGTAGAGAGATGAGAGTCTTCCATCCACTTCTAGAGGGAAGAGACCTATGAGTGATCCAATGGTACAAGAGACCTCTCCAAAGAGGTAGAAACAGGAGGGGTTTCAACCAGACCAGGATATGTATTCTCCTTCCCAATCCCCCTTATAATTGGATGAACATGGAGTTTCTCAGCAATTGGTAAAGTTGAGTAATGAGGGGAATATTTTTGTTTCAAATGATGAGATACAGGAGGGGATGCTAGAGGCACCTAAAGGGATAGAGATGGATCTCACTGTGATAGAGTTTGTGTAAGGAAACTCAGGTGTGGAAACAGCTTCCTACGCTAATCTCTATAGGAGGGTATTGTGCAAATTCTTATAAATCCTTACAATTTCAGATTCGTTAACTACTTTAACAAAGATATTGCAACCACATACCATGCATACAGAAAAAATAGAGAATGACACAATGATATACCCTAGGGAAACCTTTCGGTAAAAAACCCCAGCACTCCAAAACCTGCACAATGTATTATCTTCAACACAAAGATTACAACACACTTGCAATGCAAGTTCTTTCAGGAGATGAGAGACAAAGCCAACAAGAATTAAATTTTTGTTATATCTCTCCCATAGGAGAAGCATCATATGTATAGACTCCTCTGGACCCAAAAATAGGCACAACCACGAAGACCCATGCACAAAGCCACAAGTACATAGTTGTTACATGCAATCCCAAGAATAGGCATCCATCCCTAGAATAGACTATGAAAGATTTTCATAGAATCTACCAAAAATAATGGTCACAAGAGAAGTGTAAGAGAATCTATCATACCAACCTATTTTTGGCATATTCTCTTACACACACCAACCACTTCTTCTTGGGTGCCCAAATAGGCCCAAGTCATAAGATGCTCTTACACCTGTCATAGCACATTCCTTAAATAGTTCTTAAGCATCATAGGAATTTGTCATGACCGTTTCAGTCATGATCTACTTACGCACAAGATGCTGACACATCAAGTGGAGTGACACATCAACATGCCAACTAGACATGTACACTCATACTTAATTACATTATTTGCAAAAAATACATTTACAAAACAAATAATAAGAATAGGAATTATCCAAGGTTGAGACACCTTATTCCTAACATTCTCCCACTTGTCGAACACCTTGTAAGAGCAACAGGAACATAACAGGAACTTTAACCACTATAGGCCAAAAGGCCCATAGACTTTGAACACCATCTAAACTTCTCAGTGCCCACTAGTTTTGTTAATGCATCTGCAACATTCTTCACAGTATCTACCTTCTTCAAATTCACCTTTCCATCTTCCACCATATCTCTCACAAAGTGAGACTGCACATCAATGTGCTTCGTTCTGGCATGGAAAGTTGGATTCTTTACAAGGCAAATAGCACTCTGACTATCACACCAAATAGTAATTTGTTCCACATCAACACCAACATCAAAACACAATCTTCTAAGCCAAATGGCTTCTTTACAAGCATTAGTAGTAGCCATGTACTCAGCTTCTGTAGTGGACAAAGCAACCACATGTTGTCACTTACTCATCCAACTTATGGCACCACCAAACATAGTGAACACATAAGCACTGGTGGATCTCCTACTCTCAATATCACCTGCCCAATCTGAATCCACAAACCCATGAATACAAACTGAATGCGGAGATCCAGAAGAGTTACCATGATAACATATGGAGTAACTGATATACCCCTCAAATATCTAAATACTCGCTTAACTGCATCCCAATGTACCCATCTAGGATTAGCCATATACCGACTCAGGACTCCCACTGCTTGGGCAATGTCTGGTCTAGTACAGACCATAGCATACATAAGACTACCAACTGCACTAGCATAAGGTACTCTACTCATGTCCTCCACCTCACTAGGAGATTTTGGAGAATCATCTATAGATAACTTTATTCCCACAGAAATAGGAACACATAGTGGTCTACAATCTTCCATGCTGAACCTGTCCAACATAGACTTCACATACTTACTCTGACTCAACCAAAGTTTTCTATTAGACCTGTCTCTATTGATTTCCATACCCAAGATGTACCTAGCTGCCCCAAGATCTTTCATCTCAAACTGTGCTAACAACTGAGATTTAAAATTAGAAATCATACCCTTACCCTTCCCAAATAGCAACATATCATCAACATATAATGCAACAATAAGAAGGTGATCATTTTCAACTCTGAAATAAACACAATGATCTGATTTTGATCTTACAAATCTAATTGACAACACAAAGGCATCAAACTTAAGGTACCACATCCTAGGAGATTTCTTCAAACCATATAGAGATTTCTTTAATCTACAAACTAAGGATTCTTTACCTTTAACAATGTAGTGCTCAAGCTGTGACATATAAATCTCTTCCTTCAAATCACCATGAAGGAAAGTTGTCTTCACATCCATCTGTTCTATCTCTAAATCTTATGATGCAGCAAGAGATAATAGAAATCTAATGGATGTCAACTTTGTAACAGGAGAGAATATTTCACCATAATCTATTCCCTCTACCTATGAATACCCCTTTGCAACCAATCTAACTTTATACCTTTCAACACTGCCATCTGCACAGAATTTCTTCTTGAACACCCATTTAAAGCCAACAGATTTTCTCCCTTTAGGAAAAGGTACAAGGTCCCAAGTTTTGTTTTTCTCCAATGAAGCCATCTCATCATCCATAGCCTCAATCTAGGAACCTGCATCTTCCATGCCCAAAGCCTCTTTCACAGATCTAGGCTCATCAGTGTTAGTAATCAAAGCAAAGGCACAACTGGAATCTAACATAGAATAACCAAACCTTTCTGGTTGCTTTCTTTCTCTCATGGATCTCCTCAAGGGCTGAGGTTGAGGTTGTTCTTCCTCTTCTTCTGAACTATCAGAGCTGCTAGAGCTCTCCTCATCATTAGACCCAACATGGCCTCTCTGTTCAGTCTTCTCAAGGGTAGGAGGCAACTGAACATCTTTTTCCTTTTCTTTTTCATCTGGTTGTAGCACAATAGGAGAAGATGTTAGCTCTCTGAAAATAACATTTCTACTATACAACACCTTACTAGTCACAGGATCCCAAAGCTTGTAGCCTTTCACACCAGCACTGTATCTGATGAAAATACATTTAACAGCTTTGTTTTCCAACTTAGATCTTTTCTCCTTTGGAACATGTGCATAAGCTTCACAACCAAAAACATGAAGATGTCTAATTGAAGGCTTCTTACTAGACCACACCTCCATGGGTGTCTTACCAACAAGGGTTGATGTAGGAGATCTGTTAACTAGATAGCAAGTAGTGGCCATAGCTTCGGCCCAAAACCTTTGTTCTAAACTAGCTCCACTAAGCATACTCCTAGCCTTCTCCATCAGTGTCCTGTTCATTCTCTCTGCCACTCCATTTTGCTGTGGGGTATAAGGAGTTGTCTTATGCCTCTTGATACCTTGTTCTTTACAAAACTATTCAAACTCTGCTAAGCAAAACTCATCACCATTGTCAGTTCTCACACACTTAATCTTCTTACTAGTCTAATTTTCTACAAGAGCTTTAAATTCCTTGAACCGACTAAAGACTTGTGTCTTACTTTTAAGGAAATAAATCCACATCCTTCTACTGTAATCATCTATGAAAGATACAAAAAATATAGACTTGGAGATTGAAGGAACTTTTACAGGACCAAATACATCAGAATGAATAAGATCCAAAACATCAGAAGATTTGTGAGAACTGGAGTAAAACTGAACATGATTTTGTTTACCATAGACACAGTGTTCATAGAATTCAAACTCAAGATTGCAATCATTTAACCCCTCAATGAGATTTTTATTTTTCAGGGTTCTGAGACCCTTTTCACCAATGTGGCCAAATCTCATATGCCACAACATTGTCTTTTCTGTAGGAAGCTTACCTTCCAAAGTGTTTACACTACCATCAGAACCAATAGCCATAGAATTCTTCACTGCTTGTTCAGATGGTGAGGATGAAGAAATATTACATAGAGGAATACATGCATCTAGCTGAAATAAGGTACCTCTCCTAGTACCCCTTGCAAGCACTATCGATCCTCTCATCATCTTGCATCCTTCTTTCAAAAAAACAACTTGCACACCTACATTATTTAGCATACTTATAGATAATAGGTTTCGTGCCAAACCTGGAATGTGCATAACTCTGTTGATTCCCTTTACTCATCCATCAGGAAATTTGATAGTGACCCTTCCGCATCCAACTATCTTGAGGTGAGAATCATCACCCAAGTACACCTTTCCACCATCGAACTCTTCATATTTTGAGAACCAGTTTCGATGAGAGGTCATGTGAAAAGATGCACCCAGGTCAACCAACCACACATCACCAGATGCATGGGCTTCCGAAGCTGTGATGAATGCATCACCATCTTTTTTGAGATCTTTCTAAAGCTGAATCTGAACCTTTCTTCTTCTTCTTCAGCTCTTTGCAGTCTTTATGGAAGTGCCCAGATTTATCATAGTTCCAACATTTTTCCTTGGACTTATTGGAAGTCTTTGACTTCCCACAGGATTTGGATCTACCCTTATTGTCAGACTTATTGTCATTTTTCTTCCCTCTTTTAGTGGATCTCCCATGAACAATAAGGGTTTCTTCTTCTGAAATGGAAGCCTTTCTCTGCATCTCCTCTGATAGCAGTGAAGACACCACATCATCCATTTTTAAGGTCATTAAAGTGCTTTCGAGAGCCATCACAAGATGGTCCCATGAATCTGGTAAAGAACACAAAAGTGTGTAGCAATGATCCTCCTCCTCTAACTTGACACTAGTTGATGTCAATTGTGCAGCCAACAGATTAAATGCATTTAAATGATCCATTAAGGATCCACCTTCCTCCATTCGTAGAGAGTACAACTTCTTCCTTAGGAACAACTTGTTCACCAGAGATTTGGCCTGATATATGGCCGCAAGTCTTTCCCACAAACTATTTGTGGTTTTCTCATCTAGAACATTTAGAAGAACTGCATCAGTTAAACAGAGTCTTATGAGACCCTTAGCTTTACAATCTTTGATATCCCAATCTACTTGAGCTATAGTTTCTGGTCTTGTAGCACATGAAGTCACTTCCCATAAGTCATGATCTTCCAACATGTCTTCCATCTTGAGTTTCCACAACTCAAAATTAGTGCCATTAAATTTTTCGACCTCCATTCTTCCATATGATGAACTTGCCATCTCAATCTGCAAATAAGATTTAGAATGCTCTGCAAAAAACTCCCACTCAAACTTGAGATTAGCTCAAAAAACCCTACCTAACAACTAGGATCAAAAGTTGATCAAGCTTTGATACCACTTGTAAGGAAACTCAGGTGTGGAAATAGCTTCCCACACTAATCTCTATAGGAGAGTATTGTGCAAATTCTTATAAATCCTTACAATTTTAGATTTGTTAACTACTTTAACAAAGATATTGCAACCACATACCATGCATACAGAAAAAATAGAGAATGACACAATGATATACCCTGGGGAAACCTTTCGGTAAAAAACCCCAGCACTCCAAAACCTGCACAATGTATTATCTTCAACACAAAGATTACAACACACTTGCAATGCAATTTCTTTCAGGAGATGAGAGACAAAGCCAACAAGACTTAAATTTCTATTATATCTCTCCCATAGGAGTAGCATCATATATATAGACTCCTCTGGACCCAAAAATAGGCACAACCACCAAGACCCATGCACAAAGCCACATGTACACAGTTGTTACATGCAATCCCAAGAATAGGCGTCCATCCCTAGAATAGACTATGACAGCTTGTCATAGAATCCACCAAAAATAATGGTCACAAGAGAAGTGTAAGAGAATTTGTCATACCAACCTATTTTTGGCATATTCTCTTACACACACCAACCACTTCTTCTTGGGCGCCCAAACAGGCCCAAGTCATAAGATGCTCTTACACCTATCATAGCACATTCCTTAAATAGTTCTTACGCATCATAGGAATTCATCATGACCATTTCAGTCATGATCTCCTTACGTACAAGATGCTGACACATCAAGTGGAGTGACACATCAACATGCCAACTAGACATGTACACTCACACTTAATTACATTATTTGCAAAAAATACATTTACAAAACAAATAATAAGAATAGGAATTATCCAAGGTTGAGACACCTTATTCCTAATAGTTTGAGGGTAAAGAGATAGACCTAATTTTGGAATAGGCCAGTGATTTTTTTATTTTAGATGAAAATTTTGTCAAGACTAGGGATTTCCTTCAGTTCTTATGGAGGATGAAAATAAATCAGTATAGGGAAATTTGTAAGAAAAAGAAGAAGAATTTCCTGATAGGGATATGACTGAAATTGAAAATGATAAAAAGGGGGAAATGATGAACAAATTTGAGAAGATAACCCCGGAGGAAGGAAGAGTCATGGTTCATACTGCAGGAGTGTTGATTCTCCCTGAATGGGATATTGTTGATGCAATCATTTTTTATTTAGTTAGAAAGAGTAAAGTTATGATTCTCTCTATTGTAGATCATGCTAAACAAGCTGCTAGGGGTGTGGCTTTCTCTGATGACCATGCAACTTTGGTCATGTGGTCCCTAGAAAAGGAAGAAAATAAAGGGAAAAGAGAGGTTCTCTCTTCAGAATATGTTGAGAACTTTTTGGTGCAAGGATTTGGTGAGACTTCAGGTGTGGAAGCCTCAAATATCATTTTGGAGATAGCAAAATTCAATTTGAAGGTAGCAGAGAAGGATGCACAAGAAAAGGAGGAATTAAGGGTAAAGTTTGAAACTATCCTTAAATCTTACAATGAGTTAAAAATAGACTTGATCTAGAAGGACAAATTGATTGCATAGCTACCAGGACCATAGGATCATAGGTCACCTCAATGACAGGCCAGTAGTAGCCTCTTCGTCTAGCCCCATTATTGAATTTCCACCATCACCTTTCCTAGAAACAAACATAGATGCAAGAGTCAGTTGGGAGAAGAAACAATTGGTTGAGGAAACAAATAAATTAAGGGAGATTAGGGTGGATCTTGAGAAAGAAAAGGATGAGCATGTGAAGGCTAGATCCCTTGCAAATCAAAAGTATGAAGAGAAAATCACAAAGGTAGTAATGCAGTTTGCTCATGATCTAAAGCCTTCAATTTTGTTTGATCATGCTAGCAGATTACAAGTTTTGCTTACATCTTTGAATAAAGATATGGATGAATTTGGACCAATTTTGAATAAATGGATTGAGATATCCCCAAACATAAGGTTATTTCATTAGTTATCTAAAGGCCAAGTTGATCTCGATCCATTTATCAAACTAGTGCATCAGTCTGTAAAGAAACTTGTGGAGTATAGTATAATCTTGGATGATTTTAGAAGAAAGTCCAATGTGTTAAAGAAAGAATTAACACATCCAAATTATGAATTAGTACCAAGTGTTTTCAAGGATACTATTGAATTAAAGGAGTTGTACAAATGGAGAGAGGAGATGGATGAACTTTTCTCAGAAAGAATGAAAAGTGTTTTGGAAATCACTTCTTCCTTTATGCACACCATCAAGTTATTGATCACTGGAAAATCAAAGTTTGAATATATTTAGGACCTGAGGTCAAGCAAATGGAAGGAAAATGGGAAAAGTTGTCTGGCAAGAGGGTTGAATTTGTTAATTTTGTGTTCCCAAGTGAGGAGATGTTCAATAAGTGGAGGTATCAGTACATCCCCCATGCTGAAAAGGAAGATACTCCATCTACTTCTTGAGCCAAATGAAGATTATGACTCATTGATTCAGAGGTGGTTGAGATGTAAAGTATATTTATTGCAGTGACAACTACGAAGAAATGGTGATCAGATTTGTTTGAAGAGATTGAGGAAAAGATTGAAGACATAAAGTAAGGTGGCTCGATTGCAAAATATCAGTCCAAGATCTGATAGAGGCATTTATTGTAAACCTAGTAGGGTTGTTATAAAGTTTTAGGGTAAAGTTTTGTAAACCCTAATATGATTGATAGCTTGTTGCATTTCCTTGTATATAAAAGGATTTTCCATGATCATATTAGGCATTGAGATTCTTAGGTGTTGAGAAGATAGATATTTTGAAACCCTAATCCTCAGTTGAGGATTGTAATATTTTATATTATTTCTTGTCAAGTAAAAGAGAAAAAGCACAGGTTGATACTATTATTTATAGGCTTACTACTTAGCATATATTGTATGCAAATGATCAAATGTTATACTTAATACAAATCTCAGGTCTTTACCTCTCCTTTGTGTCAAATTTGTGAATCTCTAAGTCTATCAGAGACTTATGTATATGTATTTTTTCTTTGAGTTCTGATCTAGGGTTAGATTAAATATTTCTCAAAGTGGGATATATGTTCATTTAATTTGCATGAGGATTGTTGGCAAGTAGGAAAGAGTTGGAGTATTTGTATTTATGTTCATGAGATAAGTTCTTCAAGGATCTTTGTATTTGATCTATTTGCTGGTGTTATTTTCCTAATGGATAAGGCACTAGCCTATGTAAATGCATCTTTATTTCATAAGGAATGATTGAAATCATTATAGTCAGAAACACAATAGTAAAAACCAGTCATTTAATTTCATTTACTTTAAAATAGTTGTCCTACCCAGTGATGGAGAGTCAATAAATAATAGGTTGTTATTTAGTACTTTCTCACTGATATCTGTTGTTAGATTTAGTATCAACTCAGGAACAAAATAATATTTATTGGATCAGGTATACCCACCTTGGTTTTGTAGAGCCAGAAGTGAAGAGGGCAATCTTGTCCCTATAGTTGGTCTAGTTACTTATATATTTCTCATATTTGGAACTAACCTCTCCTTAAAATTAGTCTTAGGTATATTGGTGTCGCATGGAGTGTAAAATCTTTTCAAGAACCAACACACACACAATAAATTCCATAAAAAGAAATTCTAGAATAACAACCAAAGAAATGGGAAGTTTCAACAACTAAAGAATCATAGTAATAATCAAACTCAACAAAGGTTTCCTCCTCCACCATTGCAAAATTACCAGAATTTTAATAAAGGAGGTTATCAACAATCTAGTGCACCACCTACAAATAACTTTGGAAGGAATACTAAGTTTTATTCTTGTGGAAAATAGGGACACATTGTAGTTCATTGTCCTTAGCACACTAATTTCACCAATCAAAATTAGGCAGTTTCAGAACCAACTGTGGGAGATGTTGGTCATTCTCACAGAGTGTTTGCCACAATGGAGAATAGAAAAGATAATCATCAGAACACTATTATAGAGATGTAAGGTTCATTAAAGGGTAAACCTATTTCTATCCTCTTTGACTTAGGAGCAACTGAGTCCTTTATATCTCCTTCTTTGATAGTAAAGTACGGGCTAGTGGTCATAGGGCAAGGAGTTAAGTGGTGGGTAGAGCTAGCTTTTGGGGCTAAAATGACCATAGATTTGTGTGTTCAAAATTGCAACATGGGATTAGGACCTTTCTCTACCAATGTTGATCTTTGAGTGATTCCTCTTGAATTGTATGAAGTCAGCCTAGGAATGGACTAGTTATCAGGTCATGAAGCCATGATAGATTACATAAATAAGCTCATTCATTGTTTAGATGATTTGGGAAATCCCAACACTATTGTAGGAATCCAATGACCTATATCACTTCAGATGATTTTAGAAATAAAACTTAAGAAAAGCATGAGAAAGGGATGCCAACTTCTTGTAGTCTCAGTCAATGACTTGGCTTACAAGGAAGATAGAGAAATAACACTTGACTACCCTTTACTTCAAGAATTTACAAATGTCGATCCAGTTGAGATACCTGGAATGCCTCCCAAAAGAGACATTGCTTTGCACATAGAGTTGGTTCCTAGAGCCAAACCCATTTACAAAGCTCCTTATCATATAACCACTCAAGAGTTAAGTTAAAATTTCAACTAGTAGAAATCTTGGAAAAAGGCTTCATCAGACCAAGTGTGTCACCTTAGGGAGCTCTGGTTATCTTTGTTAAGAAGAAGGATGGCTCACTTAGGTTGTGCATTGGCTATTGTTATCTTAACAAAGTAACCATTAAGAATCGGTATCCCTTGCCGAGAATTGATGATCTATTTGATCAAATGAAAGGAGGCAAAGTATTTTCCAAGATAGATCTGAAGTAAGGCTATCATCGGTTAAGGATTCAGGAAGCTGACATTCACCAAATAGCTTTTCATACTCGGTATGGGCATTATGAATTTACCATCGTACCTTTTGGTCTCACAGATGAACCTTCTATGTTCATGAGTCTTATAAATGGGGTATTACGGACCTTCTTGGACAAATTTGTCATAATTTATGTGGATGACATTTTGGTGTACTCTAAATTAGTGGAAGAACATGAGAAACATCTTCGACAAGTGTTACATTGCCTTCGTGGGAATTAGTTTTTTGTGAACTTAGAGAAGTGTGAGTTCTTCCAAAATGAAGTTAAGTATCTCGATCATGTTATCTTAGGAGAAGATATAGCAATTTATCCCACAAAGATTCAAGCTATAGTTGAATGTCCTACACCCACCAATGTCTCATAAGTTTATAGTTTGATGGGTTTAGCTAGATATTATAGACGCTTTGTCCAAGGATTCTCTAGAATATCTTATCCCATCACTTACTTGAAAAGGAAAGGGAATAAGTTCATTTGGAGTAAGAAATGTTTAGAATATTTTTAGATCCTTAAGGATAAACTAACCAGTGCCCCAATTTTGGCCATACTTGATCCCACTAAAAATTTTATGGTATGTACTAGTGCCTCTCTAGAAGGCATAGGGGCAATGTTGTGTAAGAAGGTCAAGTTATTTCTTATGAGTCTAGCAATCTTAAAGACCATGAGCTTAAGTATCGTATGCATGATTTGGAGTTCACAGTTGTAGTTCATGCCTTGAATCATTGGAGACACTTCTTATTGGGGCATCGGTTTGAGTTACACACCAATCACCGAAGCCTTCAATAGATATTTCCACAACCAAATCTCAATGCTAGGAAGCACCAATGGATGGAGATCCTTTGTGAATATGATTTTGAGGTTAGATATATCCAAGGTAAAGAGAATGTGGTACAAGATGCTTTGAGTAGAAGGAGACATGAGTTATCCATTGTCTCCCTTTCTACTGATTTGAGAAGTTAGATTTTATAGATACTTCTTTTAGATACTTTGTATCAAGAAGTTAAGACTGAAATTAAGTTAGGAAGGGCATTAGAAGGAAGCTTCTCAGGTTATTCCTTAGAGTTAGATGGATTGTTGAGGAAGAAAGGCTGAATCTATGTACCACTTTCATGTGATCTTTAGAAAGTTATCATGGTACAAAGGCATCATGCCACCAATTCAGCTCATCCAGGAGTTAAGAAAATGTATTCAGATGTGTGATAGTTATACTTTTGGTTTGGTATAAAGAGGGATATAGAAGATTTTGTGGCTAGGTGTCTGGAATGTTAGAGGGTCAAGGATGAGCATCATCACCCAGTAGGCCTCCTTCAACCACATTTGATTCTTGAATGGAAATGGGATATGATATCTATGGATTTTATTGGGGGACTCCTAGTCACTTATCAGAGACATGAAGCTATCATGGTCACAATGGATAAGTTAACTAAGGTACATTTTTCTCCTATGCAGTCATCCTATACTACCACCTCAGTAGATAGAGTCTTCCTAAAGGATATAGTCAGGTTGCATGGTGTTCCTAGAAAGGTTATCTCCGATAGGGATCCCATGTTCATTTTAGAGTTCTGGACCTCATTGCAACATGCCTTAGGGACTCAGCTGAATTTCAATTCGACATATCATCTAGAGACTGATTATTAGATAGAAAGAGTTGATCAGGTGCTTGAGGACATGCTTAGAATGTATGTGATGGATAGACATGCCCATTGGGAATATTATCAGTACCTAGTGGAGTTTTCATATAATAATCGCTATCACAATTCTATAGGAATGTCTCATTTTCAAGCTCTTTATGGTCACCCTTATTGTACCCCTATGATTTGGGATCACTTAGAGGAAATAGTTCTACTTGGCCTAGAGATGTTACAAGATATGGAGTAGTAGATTCAGAGGATGAGAGAGCATCTTGTGACCTCTCGAAATAGGCAGAAGAAGTATGTTTATGCTCACAAGATTAATAGGTAGTTTTCTACTAGAGATAAGGTGTTTTTTAGAGACTTTCCACCTAAGAGCCCTATCTGTTACGAAAAAGGTTCTAAGTTGGCACTCAGATTTGTGGGTCCATTTGATATCCTTGAGAGGATAGGACCAATTTCTTACCAACTCACCCTACCACCTAGCCTCGCACGTGTGCATGATGTGTTTCACATATCCATTATTAGATAGTATATTCCTGATTTAACTCATGTTTTGTATTGGAACACTTTACAATTAGAGGTTAGGGAACTGGCTTTAGAGCCAGTGCCCATACTGTGGTAGTGGACTTTGATCCTCAGGGGTCATAGCATAAAGCAGGTAAGGTTCCTATGGGACCTGAGTGATGAGACCTCTACCACTTGGGAGGATGATATTAGACTCAGATCTGCATATCCATACTTATTTGTAGGCTTCCAGAAGTAAGCCTAATCCTAGGAGGAGATGATGTAATGCCCACTCTAGTATCTGCATATTTTGGATTGACAGGACTACTACTTTGTTATTTGGATTATATGTTTGGACTATTTCATTTTATGATAAGATATTTGAGCATATCTATATATTTGGTTAATAGAATTTATCATGGAGATAATGTATGATTTGGCATAAAATGATGAATGATTAAAGATAAACTAATTGAAAAAATTTTCATACTTGATTTTAATATTTATGTTTATGATAGATCTAACCCTATTAATCCCATTATGTTTTGATAATTACATTATTTTATGTGAGTGTAGGATGAGGAGAGGTAGTCATAGTGACTCCTACGTGAGATCCACATGATGTCACACTCTCCCTCCTTGTTTTCCACTATATATATATATATATATATATATATATATATATATATATATATATATATATATATATATATATATATCTGTGTGTGTGTGTGTACATGTCAATTGGTGATGTAGGATGCAAGTACTAGGCATTGACTCCACCTGGCCATACAGATCTGAGCATGCCTTCAAAATCCTTGAACTGTTCTTGTGTGGATATTTTACCAAGCTACTCTCAAGGCAACCCGTGAACTTAGATTTGTTGTTAAGAGGTTACCCTAGTTGGGTAATTGGAGTGTAATGCTTTGATGTTGGATTTGTTTCTTATATATGTATATGTATATCTAATTTATATATGTATTAAAATTGAATGTATGTTATATAGGTATGTATATATGTGGGTACACACGCATATACCCATGAATATATTGTGATCAAAGAAAACCTAACCTATTCAGAATAAGAATAGAAATTAAAACATTATTCTAAGAGAATATTCTTAACATATAGAGAAAACTATTTGCTAAGTCATTCAGATAGAGCTAAAACGGGAGCACCCTGTCACCGTTTGATTTCCTCTTTCTTTAGGGATGTGGGTGTGCTCTCAAAACACATGGAGCATATCCCTAATACTAATTAGGAGGGATTTGGGATGGATTAGGGACCATGAGAACCCCATAGTGGAACAAAACTAGGTATATAACACTTGATATGCCCCTAGAGTCTCAAAGAGCCTAAAATAAAGATTGATGCAAGAATGGTTAGGCTAGATTGATTTTAAATGAATTGAAACATGATAAGATTCTATATTCTATGCAAAAAAATTAAATAAGCTATGTTTAATCCATTATTCTAGGCTAAGATGTGTTAGGAAAGCTTGAAAAATAACTGAAATCTAACAATTATGCTAAAAGCTATGATGATCTAGATAGAAATGAGCATGATAACAATGCATGAAGATAAAAACTAAGCTAATTATTTTCTCTTGAAAGAGGGACTATTTATAGAATTTTCCTAAGGGCTTGGGTTCAAAAGGAGAGTTAGAGTCAGAGTTAGGGTTTGGGGTAGAATCTGAGGTAAGGCTAGGAGTAAGGTTAGATTAGCCTTGGTTAAGGTTTCTCACACATGTGTGAGAAACACTAGGGAAGTGTGCAAGGGGACCAAAGTGTGAGAGAAGACATAGGTCTTCACTTATGGCTTGTAAGAGCCTTAATGAGTGTGCGAGAGGCTCATTAATAAGAGGGTTTGACCAAAAGTCCAAGGATGAGGGTTTAGGCTAAAAAGGGTAGGAATCACCCTCTAAGAAGGTTTAGGAAAGATTAGAAGGGTTTAGGAATGTCTAGAAGATTTTAGGTTTTTGAGGCTTTAAATAATTATTTCATTTATCTAGGGATTGTGACATCATTTATCAAATATTGATTCAATAAATGGGGGAAAATCACTCAAATTTGATTTGAATGGTTTGGGGAGGGATTCTTTAATTAAATGTGTCTAATTAAAATGAGAGGAATTAATGGCATAAAAATTAATTAATTAATTTATTAACAAGTGATGATTTCATCAGGGGTTTTCAAAAAAAAAAACTTTATTTTCTAATGCATTTTTAGGTGTCTACAATTTGCCTCTCTTTGATGCAATGCCTCAAGTGGCGTGGCATCAAAGACAAGAAAATAAGATGCCCCATGCTAGAATTTAGAGGATAAGGGGTTGTACCCATCGAGAAGATAATGCAAAGAGGAAACGTTGTGGAATTTTCTCGAAAAGAACATAGATATGAAGAAAAGGATGAAGGAAGAAGGGAGGATAAACAACCAAACTTCCAAGAGAAAAGATGGATGAATGCAATATGAGGTGAGATGCAGGATGCAACTATATGAAGGATGCAAGATGCAAGATTAATCTATATAATGTAGGATGGGGGATTTAGGGAGCTCCATGCAGTGGATATTTTTTAGAGCACAACCTAGTTTGATATAGCAATTCTAGAAACCTGCCAAGGATACTTGGATCATAAGGCCTTGTCACCAGTGTTGCATAGAACTGACACAAAAAGACAAGCACACAAAGGATTTCCCCAACATCAAACATGAAACCTAGAGGAGGCATGGTGGAAACGATGCTAGATAAACCACAAACACATGACTGACTCATAGGAAGAAGCAAAAGATAAAAAGACCTTGCCCCAAATTATCCTCATTCGCTACCCACCATGATATAAAGGATCATGGGGACTTTGAGTAGAGGAAAATGAGAAGCCATAAAAGATTAACAAGACCCAAAGGACAAAATCAAAGGTCAAAATAATAACTCCAAAAGACATCCTTTGCCAAGGAGAGAGACCGATTGGCTAATTGATGGTGGGAAGATTTGGTTTGAACATGAGGAAGGATACATTGACATGAACCTAGTGTGATTGGTGGAAGATTAGGTCAGACAATATAGAGGAATACATATGTGAAAACTCGTGATTAGGCTTAGGCTAGACAATATATAAGTATACATCTATGTGGACCTATGATGATGGGGAGAATGTTGTGATGCTGATTGGCAAATGATAAAGTTCAAAGATAATCACGGTGATCAAGGATAGTCGACAAAATATGTTGCTAAAGTACGAGGCTAGATGGGACAAGATATTTAATCAAATGTTCCTTCAAGATGGAGAAGGATATGTACATCAGATGGGATGATTATGTACAAGGGACATCAAAAAGATAAGTAAAGATCCAAAGGAACCAATGAAATAACAAGTATCTCACAAAACCTTTTTCCATAGGTAGGATGATGGAGGATGATTGATTTGCTGAGGATTGATCATGGAGGATGGTGGAGGATTACCAAGTGTCAAGGATGAGTTTCTTCTTCCTCGTGTAGGATTAGATAGGATAGGATTGGATTTTTCAACCTAAGATAGACTAATGATCTTCAGAAGATAGGATTCTTTTCAATGTATGCCAATCTCTTTCTCGAGATGATGAGGCCTACAAAGACAAGTACAAAATTCCCTAGACAATGCTCTATCAAAGGGTAGCACTGGGATGATTCTAATTTAGGATAAGGATTAAGAAACTCAAAGGATATGACACAAAGTGGATGGTGGGTAACTGGATAAGGATTCCTATGACAAGAGATAGATAAGACTCTTGAACCTCAAAAGGACCAAGGGATGATTGTTGAAGCACTGACCTGGATAGGTCATGATGACCCAAGGGATAACTAACACAAAGGATGGTACCTAAAGACACATATAATGATCATAGGTGGATGGCACAACTGATGCTAGGGTACAAGACTTAGGATAGGATGTACAAGGGATCTGGGGATGAAGCTGAAGCTACAAAGATATGCTAGATGATGCCCTAGTTGCGCTAGAAAGCCAAGATAGACTGATGGTGAATAGGATAATGATGGATGTTGCACCCTAGATTGGCATGGATTTGGGAATGAAGCATCCCAATGATGATGATTGGTTTGAGATCAAAGCTTTCTACAAGACTAGGAACAAGACTAAGGGTGAGATTGGATGGTTTGGCTTGATCTTGGATGTTGGATTTTGGGTAGCTTAGAGGATATGGATAGGATTGGAAGATGTTGGAAGATTTATAAGAACTTTGAGATATCGATGAATGTCATTGGATTGCATGGGGGTATCCTCTAGCTAGATACCAATGACAAGGTAAGATACCAAGTGATGGAAAGATGGAGTAAATATTGAGGGATTTGGATAGAGGAAATAATGAGGGATTTGGATAGAGGAAATGCTGAGGGATTTGGATAGAGGAATGTTGGAGGAACCGCTAAGGATTTGGAAGATAAGTAATGACTAAGGGATTTGGATGGAAGAATGCTTAGGATTTGGATGGAAGGAAATGCTTTAGATTGCTGGGGGATTTGGATTTAGGAATGTTGATGATCAATGCTAGAGGAACTGCTTAGGATTTGGAAGATATACAATTGCTAAGGGATTTGGATGGAATAATTCTTAGGATTTGGATGGAAGGATACTTTGGATGGGGAGATGGAAGAATTCTTTGGATGGGGAGATGGAAGAATGCTTTGGATAGAGAGATGGAAGATAAGGATTTGGATGGAGTCTCCAAGGAGTAAGATACCCCTTCTTAGGATAGTTCATGCATTCAAAGGCATTAGGAGGGGGTATGATAGGATGGAAGATAAGAAAAGAGGAGGATGAGGAACATAGATCGAAGCTTGGATAGTTGGTGGATGGATAGAGGATCGGTGGCTAAAAGATGTGATGGATGCCAAAAAGGTGTCCAAAAGCATGTATAGATGGGTGGTCTCTTTTTCTTTATCAAGATCTGGAGGAAGATGAAGGAGGTGAGAGAAAAATGGGATGGAGAAGATGTTGGATAAGATGTGATAGAAGGGAATTGGCCCCAATTACAGAAAGGAACTGAGGGGGATTATGCATGACGTTTGTTTGCCAGGTTTTCATCATGGTACTTGTCCAAGGTGCTTTAATTGCCAAGTTTTTACCATTGGACGAATGTTTTTCTCTTTTCTTTTCTTTTTTGATATTTTTTGTTGATTTTTCCAATTTTTATGGATTTTTTGATTTGCTGCTGACTTTTGTTGATGTTTTTGATTTGTTGTTGACTTTTTGATTTGTTTTTGGATGTTGGTACATATTTATTGGGATGGGGGTATTATGCAAAGGCATGGATGAGATGGGGTAGATGGGAGATATGGTGGTAGAAAGTGTTTAGATAGAATGATGGAAAGTGATCATGATAGGGGGATGTTGTCAGGACCAACATTGGTACATGTTATGAGGAAGGTGGATGAAGAGGATGAGAAGTGAATGGTAGATGTGTAAATGATGGAGGATTTTTGCTAGGAGATTTTGGGACATAAGGATCCAAGATGTATTTAGGAGATGGAGGAGGGGAATGAGTAGCTGGTGGATTTGCAATGTTGGATTCTATTATAGATATTTCTTTTAGATGCATTAAATCTTTTTTCTTTGGGACCCACATCATTTTTTTCTTTTTCTTGGGTGGGCCTTTGTGGCCATTGGGATGCATTGGATTTTTCTTTTGCTTTGCTGGGCCTTTATGTGCATTAAGATGCATTGGACCTCTTGATTGGATTTTTTTTTGCTTGAACATGTCATTTAGAGTGGACATGGAAATCTTTATATCTTTGAGGATAGCTACCTTTGTGCATCTTGGATACAAAATCCAAATTGTTGTGAGGAGAATTGAAAATAATATGCAGAGGTGTGTGGGATGGAGGAGAGATGGATGGAGAGATGGAGGGAGATTGACATATAGAAGATATGGGTATGTGCCTTTGTTGATCTTGACTAGGGTTATTTGGATTTTGGTGATGGGTGAAGGATTGAGTAGGATAAGATGGGGGATGATATTTTGAGATGTAAGACCCCAAAATAGATTTGGCATGTAAAGGATATGGGCTGGTATATTTTGGGACATAGGGACCTAAAATGGATTTAGAGGATGAATGAGGAATGTGATAGGTTGTTTTCAGTTGCAATGATGGAGGAGGAGGAATGACATTGTATGCTTTGGAGGGGCGATGGAAAGATGTGGTGGTGTGTTTAGAAGGATGCTCGAATTTGGCTTTAGCTATACAAACATTAGTGGAGGAAATGTCTTCAGATGTGTGACCAATGCCACATGATTTTGGATGTTTCTTGTCCTATATGGGCTCCAAAGTTCCTTGTTCATGAGTTCCAAGGCCTTTGCCTTGATAATTCCATTTCTTGAGAATTTTATCCAAACAAATTTATTTCTGACTTGGGGAATAAGATAAACATCCAATTTTAGGTTTCCTGGTGGAAGATATGAAACTAATTTCTTCTGCTTCAAGTGGACTACCATTAACAAATGTAAGTGGACCAAGAGGATAGAATGATGGTAGTGAGATAGTTTGGATTGGGGGATCCTCAAATGGAGAGGATGGGATGACAAAATCTTGACTGTGATTGGAGGATGGTGATAGATTGTGAGATGGATGAATTGGGATTGTAGAATCTTGGATTTGAGGTGTTGGGGTGGTAGGATCTTGGATTGGAGGATATGGAATGATAGGATCTTGATTTAGTTCAATGGATGTTTCAACATGCTTTTGGATAAGATCTTAACTAGATTGGATTGGTGTGGATAGAGTGATGGGGGATGTATGGATGGGTTCTTCAGATGGGGTGGATGGAAGGATGGGAGATTCTGCAATTGTGATGGCTAGAAGAAGGAAGAACTCTTCAGATGGTATGGATGAAAGGATGGGAGATTATGTAACTATGATGGAAGGAAGAAGGTTAAACTCATGAGGCTCATTGAATGTGCTTTGGATAATGATAGGATGAGGAGATGTGGATGGAGATTAAAATGGTTTCAATAGATGGACATGACTCAATGATGCTAGGAGATGGAAGAGGATCAATAAGTGGGATATATGGAAGAAGGATAACAGATGGGGGAGGTTGATGGTCCTCATCAATGATGGCTTCACATGAAGGATTCAGATAGCATGACTCATCAACTTTAGGAGATGGATTATTTGCTAGCTTCCTTGTGAAACTCCTTGGAGACTTTCATGATGGAGGTTGGGGTGATTTTTTATAATGTGGAGGAGATGGAGAGCTAGGATAGTCATCACATGAAGATGGGGTGGAAGATTGTGAACCTACTTGAGGGGATGACAGTGCATACGAGGAGTTGGAGGATGACATGACTAGATAGTTGATATAGGTAGGTTTAGAGGAAGATTTAGAACTTGGTGGAATCTTTGGTGAGGCAAGGGAGATGGTTTGAGATATGGGATATGAAGCAGATTTAGGGATCATGCATTCTTCTCATGAAAGGGGATTTGTGGTAATGTAAGAAATAATGGAAGATGTTATATTTAGATAGGATATAGTGGATGGTGGATCTAGAAAATATGATGGATTAGGGTAATAGATTGGAAGAATAGGATTTTGGTTTTGAAACTAGTTTGGAGGATAAGTATATGGAGGATTTAGATAAGGGATGTAGCTAGTAGGATTGCTTTTAAAGGATGGTGCTTGAGATATGACCATAGGAGGACATGGAGCTATGAAGGATGTATATGGAGGATATGCAAGATCAAGATAGGAAGAAGGTGTGGATGAATAGGATAATGGATTTCCTTTGTCAAAGGTAGGATAAGGATTATTAATGGATATGCATGAAGGCATGATAGGATAGTTTGGAGGAATGATGTGATGCTGAGGGATGTTTGGAGAAATCTTGCTAAGGGTTTCAAAGTGCTCATCATGATCAACAAGATTTTCATCATCATTGGGATAGGATGGAGTGGGAGAAAAAAAGTGACAACCAAACTCATCATAACATATTTGAGACATGTTGAATTGTGGATGAGTTGGATGGGGATGAAGGATGAATATGGATTAGAAGACTATGACTCATATTGGGATGACTGACAAGATCAGACTAGGATTAGATTTAGCTTTAGATAGGAGGAAAGACTAACTCTAGAGGAATATAGATAGGGGATGGAGGATGACCAAGATACTCTACCAACCTAGGATAGGGGGACAAGACTAGATGCAAGATGACTAGAAGACCATGATTTAGGAGACTAGGATGACATAATTCTTCACGCGTGGATGAATTCTAGATTTGGATTGATATGGAAAAAGATTTGATGTATAGAACTCTTCATTTGTGTATGTTTCAACAAAAAATTTTGCACTAAGTTTGAAACTTTGAAAAAAAAATAGTCAAAACTACCTAGGAGATAGGTTAGTATCAAAATATTTGCCCACTGCTTGATATCCCAAAAAGGAATATAGATGGTGAGTGTCTTAAGGTGATCCGGGAAACCACTTGGATCGATCCTTGCATGAAGATTTTGATATCTTTGGGAGTAGATAGGGAAGCCTCTGATTAACAAGTATCTGATTTGGTCTGTGGTGTCCTCCAAATCAGTTTGTATGTGCATGACTCACTTAAGAGCCTAGTTGACCATGCCGAAATAGTAGGGATATTAACCTACCTCAGGCTACCATCAACACACATTGCTCGAGCTTGAGGGGATGAAGTGAGAGTTTTCTCAATGCTTTATTTCTATACAGGTTGGGGAAGTACTGGTTTGAGGTCATTCTCCAAAGAGGAAGCACTTTTCTCTCTAGATATCCCTCTCTAGAAGTAAAATGAATGAACTAGTCCAAGTTCAATTCACTTTACGTCGCTTCGATATTTCAAGGATTTGCAGAATTGAAGACTCCTAGAAGCACAACAAGAAAGGGTTATTTTCCAATTTGAATTAGTGATTTGAAATGAAAGCTTTCAAACACGTGTTTAATGATTTTTATTTGTTCATTTACTTGAACATAAGAAAGTTTTGAAAAAGAGATTTTGTGAGTATTTTAGCCTTTGCATTTAAGATTTGTGTTTTTTTCTTTTAGGAACTTTGATTTTGAATTGAAATACTTCATTTTTCATCCTTAGGTCATTCAATATTTTTTGTTTATCTTTTGAGATTGAAAGTAAATGATTCTTTTCATTTTGGTTCACTTTCTTAGATGCACTCAAGATTTGGTTTTCTAGATTTTAGTTTTAGACCCAAAGAGAGGTTCCTAGATTTGATTTTATATATGAAAACTTGGAAAACATTCAATATTTTGAAAAAAAACATTTGTTTTTACCAATATCAAAGATTTAGGATTGGTTTAGGGAATTTAAGGAAAGATTAGGACCCTTTAGGAACCAATTAGGAAAGATTTGCAAATTTTGGTCCTAGTTTGCATGAGATTTTTCAAAGAACTTTGAGAGTTTTGCAAATAAAGTTTATTTTAGCCAAGAGTAATGTTCCAAGATTGATTTAGGATTAATTTTAGTGAATTAGGACTAATGTGGAACCAACTAAGAATGAAATGCAAATTTGACATTCTTTATAAGCTCCCAAAGTTTGAAGTGTTCCTAACTTGAATAAATGACCTTAAAAACCCTAGATTTCGAAAAGCATGATGGTTCTTTTTAGCCAAATGAAGAACATTTAAAAGTGTGTTTTGAGTTTTTTATGACCAATTAGGAATGACTTGAATTGATTAGGATTTTATTGATTTGTTATTTTTTAGGCATTCAAGAGTGATTTTGAGATTCATTTTAAACATTTAACAAAGTGTGTAAGATTTTTCTTGTTCAATTTTATGCCCAAATTGAAATGATGATCTGTGTTGGAGCTCAAAATTTCCGGCTATTATTTTGAGTCCATGATTGTGAAAGACTTTTATAAGTATAAATTAGTGTCCTAAAAATCTGATGAAGGGTGCTCCCCTTAATACCACAAACA
The DNA here is from genome assembly GCA_027943335.1 of Chamaecyparis obtusa. Taxonomy (NCBI): domain Eukaryota; kingdom Viridiplantae; phylum Streptophyta; class Pinopsida; order Cupressales; family Cupressaceae; genus Chamaecyparis; species Chamaecyparis obtusa. The sequence continues at coordinate 1,326,947 of BSBK01007999.1, read as the reverse complement.
CATAACAGAAATAGAGAAACAATGACAATTTGCAAGAACAAAAAATGGGCTTCTTATTATCTCCACAAATGTGGAATTACAAATTTTAGAATTACAATATGCAAAGCCACATGGGCATTCCCTTTACAATATTCTATAGGACAAAGCCTCAAATCATTAACCAGATCTACCCAGAACTGCCCTAGACAACACTACAACCCTTCTTTATATAGGCAATTTCCACCACCCAAGAAGGTTCCAAAAATTTAGCCCTTAAGGCCGACTATACATAGAATTATTTTATTTTCACAATTTTTACAATAGGGTTGGCTCAAAAGATATGCAAAATATGCTTTTAGGTAGCCCAACTTCTGGAGGCCATAACTTTTTAATTGTAGTTCCGTTTTTCTATTGTAACTATTTTTTGAAAACACCATGATGAGATCTACAGTGCCTGACATGTGCAAGCACCAGTCCGCTGAGGGTTGATCATGATCCGAAGCCTCTAAGGCCTTCAAAATTGAGCTCAAAGATTTTGTACCCAAAAACCTCAATAACTTCACCAATAATGATGATGTGGTAATGAAACTCAACTGGTAGGCTGAAATGACTGAGATGAACCTCCACCTGTGAAATCAGAACATTCTGAGATCGTATGACCAACTTACTAAAAATAATAAGTTTCCATAAATAGTATCTCTACACAAGATATCCCTTATTGAAAACAAAACTAGAAATATGTTTTGGTTGATGCAAGATTTCTCTTACACCTAGGATGCTCATGCATCAGACACCTAGGGTAATTTGAGAAGTGACCTTGTCACGACTCAGGTGTGAAGAGGAAAACCAAGATGGTTAACCTCATCCCTTGTCAACCATGATGAATCTTCAATAGGTCATCCTTTCCACTTGACCAAATATTCCTCATATGTCCCATTCCTTGTGCTTCTACCAACAATGACTTTCCAGTATATCCTCAATCTCCTTGGTAGCTAAACTGGTTGCTGGAATACTCCACTGTGCTGTTGTGATCTCATCTTCAACATTTCCCTCATGATACTCCGTCAGATCTAATATGTTAAACACTGGTGAAATATTCAGCTCATTAGGTAACTCGACCTCATATGCATTTCCTAAATCATGCTTCTTCACTATCTTACATGGCCCAAACTTCTTCATTTTCAACTTGTTATATGTACCAACTGGAAATCGCTCCTTCTGCAAATGAAGCATGACATCATCTCCAACCTAAAATTTCTTATGCCTCCTTTTCTCATCTACCTTAGCCTTATACTAAGCATTTATCTTGGTAATATGCTTCCTCACCTCCTCATGGACGTTCTTCAAGTGTTCTGCAAAATCCTCAGCTTTAGCACTATTTATTTCTCCTTTATATGTCTTTCTCAACTCAAATGAATTTCTTGGACTACTTCCATATACAATCTGGAATGGTGATTTACCAGTGCTCTCATTGATAGAATTACTATATGCAAATTCTACCTATGGTAAAATCAAATCCCATCATGTTGGCTTATCTCCAACCAAACATCTCATCAAATTTCCCAAACTTCTATTCACCACCTCTGTCTATCCATTAGTCTGTGGATGATGTGATGAACTAAACTTCAAATTTGTCTTCAACTTCTTCCACAATGTATGCTAGAAATATCCAACAAACTTAGTGTCCCGATGTGAAACTATGGTCTTTGGCAAACCATGTAGTCTCACTACTTTGAAAAACAATTCTGCTACATGAACAACATCATTAGTCTTCTTGCAGGGAATAAAATGTGTCATCTTTGAAAATCTATCAACTACCACAAAAATTGAATCATGTCCCCGCCGAGTCATCGGTAAACCAAGAACAAAGTTCATATTGATATCCTCCCAAGGCTTCTTTGGTACAAGTAATGGCTAATACAACCTTGTATTCTACTTCACTCCTTTCGCCATCTGACATACTCTACAACTTTGTACAAACTTCTTGACATCTTGCTGAGACTATGGCCAATAATAATTCTCACTAACCAAAGCAAGGGTTTTATCACGACCAAAATGTCCAGCCAATCCTCCACTATGCTTCTCCTTAATGAGATTCTCCCTCATAGAACTTTGTGGAATGCACAACTAACTCCCTCTGAATAGCATATCATCCTGAATGATAAAATCCAACCACTTCGTTCTATCTAGAGTAATAGGTTCTTTACAAGCTTTACAAGCTTTCCAAGCTTCACCAAAATTAGGATGCTCGGGATAAAAATTCTTGAGTTCCTTGAACCCAATCACCTCAATCTGCATTTCTGTCAGCAATAATTGCCTTCTGCTAAGAGCATCTACAACCCTGTTAGACTTTCCACTCCTGTGTTTCAAAAAAAATGTATAACTCTGCAAAAACTCAACCCATTTTAAATGCCTTTGATTCAACTTTCCTTGACTATTCAAATATTGCAAAGCTTGATGATCAATATACAAAACAAACTCCTTAGGAAGTAGATAGTGTCTCCACTTCTTCAATGCCTAAACTATAGCATAAAATTCATGATCATAAACAAAATATTTTCTCTTGGCATCATTTAACTTTTCACTGAAATAAGAAACAGGTTTACCTTCTTGACTCATAACAGCTCCTATTGTAGTACCACTAGCATCACAGTCTAGTTGTCACACCTTATTAAAATCTGGAAGTGCTAAAATAGGCTGTTCTATAACTTTCTATTTCAATATTTTAAAATTTTTATCTGCCCCATTAGTCCACTTGAACTCTTTTCTATCCCCTCTCATTGTTTTAGTCAAGGGTCCACAAATACTACTAAATTTTTTGATAAATTTTCTATAAAAGCTAGCTAAACCATGAAAAGATCTTACCTCTGTAGCACTCCTTGGAGTAGGCCATTCAAGAATAGCTTGTACTTTCTCTAAGTCCATTTTTAGACCTTTTGCTGAAACTACAAATCCCAAATACACTAACTCTTTCTTCAGAAAACTGCACTTCTTCAAGTTAATCAACAATTTCTCTTCTCTTAGTTTCTCAAGCACCATACAAATATGCATCATATGCTCCTCCAATGTCTTACTAAAAATCAAAATATCATCTAGGTAAACAATGACAAACTTACCCAGAAATTCTTTCAGAACCTTGTTCATGAGCCGCATGAAAGTGCTCGGTGCATTGGTTAGCCCAAAAGGCATGACTAACCACTCATACAGTCCTTCCTTTTTCTTGAAGGTAGTCTTCCATTCATCTCCTTCTCTGATCTGAATCTAGTGATATCCACTCTTCAGATCTATCTTTGAGAAATATACAACTGCACTCAAACAGTCCATAATATCATCCATTTGTGGCAATGGAAACTTGTACTTGATTGTGATCTTATTTATTTCCCTAGAGTCTGTACACATCCTCCATTCTCCATTCTTCTTTGGTGCTAATACTTCTGATATAGCACATGGACTCAGGCTCTCCTGAATCAACCCATTCTGTAACAACTCATGTACTTGTCTATTCAACTCTTCACTTTTTGCTGGTGTCATTCTGTGTGCTGCCTTATTTGAAAAACTAGCTCCTGGAATTAGGTCCATCTGATGATTGATCTTCCTTACTGGTGGTAATCCATCAGGCACATTATTGGATACAATATCCTGAAACTCATTCAACAAATCTGCAACTTCTACAGGTACATTTTCTACCTCCTCTTTACTAGCTTTTGGAATTAAAGAAAAACACATATGTTCATGCCTCATACCATCTAGGAACTTTCTTCCATCAATAAAAGTTATTCTTACATTACCACATACCTTTTCTTCTGTGTCATTCAATGGCTTTAGCTTATGTCGCACTCCATGCTTTGTCAAGGAATGGGTATTTGCATGAACATCATGTACAACACACTTGCCAAACTACCATGGTCTACCCAATAACATATGACATGCATCCATAGATATGATATCACATAGTACCTCATCATGGTATCCTCCAATATTGAACATCACTAGGCATTGTTCATTAACCATGACCTTGTGGTCATCCTGCACCCAAGCAATCTAGTATGGGTGTGGGTGTTTCTATCTCTTGAGCCTCAACTTTGTCACCATCTCTTTTGAAACCAACTTGTCAGTGCTTCCACTATTAATAATCACATCACAACACTTACCCTCCCACTTGCATCTAGTATGAAACAAGCTCCTCCTTTGGTTAGGTTCATTCTCACTACTTAGCAAGACTCTTCTATTAATTAGTGTTTCTCCTCTTTCAGCATCTTCAGAATGTGATGATCTAGTATCTTCATCTACATGTGCAACTTTGGCCTGGCCTTCATTTCTCCTGTCTATCCTTCCTTGGTGTTGAGGACATTAAAATTCCCTATGACCTTCTTCTCCATAGTGAAAACATGTTCCACAGAAGCCTCCTCTTCCAGATCCTTGTCCTCTTCCTCTTCCTCTCTGATCTCTATTATTATGATGCTGAAAGCAGTTGGAATTATTTCCCCTTTGATTTTGACTGCTACTAGCCTCATCCTTCTTTTTCATATCTTCATTTTGGCCTCCATATGATTGTCCACCAGATTGTCCACCACGAGCTCTTCCATTTTGTCTGCTCTCAAACTTGTTGTTCAACTTTTCCTCTACTTTTAGGGAAAACTGGTATGCCTCTTCAATACTGTTCATTCGAACCAGATTCAGCTCCTCCTAAATGCTCAGCCTCAACCCATTAAGGTAACGAGCAACTTTCTCCTTATCAGCTTTCGCATGGCCTATTTTGATGAGGATTCGATAGAACTCCTCTATATACTCTTGAACAGATCTTTCTGCTTGCTTCAAACTTTGCATCTTCTTCAATAGGTTAAGCTCATAATCAATAGGAATGAACTGTCACTTCAATTTGTCTACCATTCGATCCCATCTTGTGATTTTATCCTTTCCTCTTCTATTTCGCTGCAATTGAATCTCTTGCCACCAGATCTTCACATGACCCTTTAGTCTAGCCTTTGTGTATTTGACCCTATCAGGATCACCAATATCTTCATACTCAAAATATTTTTCACATTCATTGATCCATTCGATCAGTTCTTATGGGTTAAGATTTTCTGAAAATGTAGGAACTTCAATCTTAGGTCTTTTTCTGATCTTAGAAATGGCCTGAAAAAGTCTTTCTTCATCCTGGTTCAAAATTTCCCCTTCTTCTTGATTAGAATTTTCTTCTCCCTTGGCTTCATCCTCACTTTTGTCTCTAACATTAAGATTCATTCTTTTGTGAATCTCTTCTTGCAATGCTCGCACTTGTCTCTGGAGCGCTCTAATCTCAGGTGTTACAACACCAACTCTTCCACCACGTTCCTTTCATGGAGGCATTTTTGCAATGCGCACTGAAACCCTAACCACGGTCCTGGTGTAAAGTGCCTCATAGTTAGTGATCTATTTACACACTCAGGAACTCCAACTTTGATACCACTTGATGAAGGGTGCTCCCCTTAATACCACAAACACATAATAGAAACAAAGAAACAATGACAATTTGCAAGAACAGAAAATGGGCTTCTTATTATCTCCACAAATGAGGAATTATAAATTTTAGAATTATAATATGCAAAGCCACATGGGAATTCCCTATACAATATTCTGTAGGAAAAAGCCTTGAATCATTACCCAGATCTACCTAGAACTGCCCTAGACAACACTACGGGCCTTCTTTATATAGATTATTTCCACCGTCCGAGAAGGTTCCAAAAATTTAGCCCTTAAGGCCAACTATACATAGAATTATTTTATTTTCACAATTTTTACAATAGGATCGGCTCAAAAGAAATACAAAATATGCTTTTACGTAGCCCAAATTTTGGAGGCCATAGCTTTTTAACCATAACTCTATTTTTCTATTGTAACAACTTTTTAGAAATGCCATGACGAGATCTACAGTGCCTGACACGCGCAAGCGCCAGTCAGCCGGGGGCGATCATGATTCAGAGCCTCTAAGGCCTTCAAAATTGAGCTCAAAGATTTCCTAACTAAAAACCTCAATAACTTCACCAATACTGATGATGTGGCAATGAAATTCAACTAGTAGGCTGAAATGACTGAGATGAACCTCCACCTGTGAAATCAGAACATTCAGAGATCATATGACCAACTTACTAAAAATAGTAAGTTTCCATAAATAGTATCTCTGCACAAGATAGCCCTTATTGAAAATAAAACCAGAAATATTTTTTGGGTGATGCAAGATTGCTCTTACACCCATGATGCTCTTGCATAAGAATCATTGTAAGATGCCTAGTTTGAGTGCATAGAAAATGTGGACCTGTTGATTTTCATGATGAACCACTAGGGTAGGGTGTCCATTGTCTTTCATTTGACATATGTAGTGGGTTTTTACTTTCAATTTTCATTTCTAGCATGTTTAGGGAATAGGCTTTTGGAGGTGTTCTTGGAAATCTACATTTTATGTATGTCCAAAATTTTACTAAGTAGCCCACTTTGGAAGAGTACATTAATTGCCCAGTTGATTTTCATTGCATGGGGGTTATTACATCATGCTATAGGCATGAGGGAGAGTGTCCATACCCATTTTTAGCCCCCAATATTCCCATTTGACCTATTTCCCAGTGCCATTTCATTTGGAGATTGTTAAGTGTTGCCAAGTGTGCATTGTCCAGATTTTTGAGTGGCCTACTTTGAGGCTTCCTAGTTTGCACCCAGTTCAAGAGCATGCATTATTGAATGTTTTCCTCTATTGTAGACCTAGAAGTGACCTTCCCCGAAGATCCTTAGATATCTTCCAATCCATTTAGCCACTTTCCTAGGCCATTTCTAAATTAGTTTTCTACATAATTCACTATTTTAATCTTGAATATTTATAATGTTTTGACTTTTGCGTTTGATTGTAATAGGACTTTTGACTTTCTAAGAGAGCTAGTTGTGGATTCATTATCCTCATATGGGAGTGAATCAATATCCAAGTTTCTAGATCTTGAAGGATTCATCTAGTAAGCTTTCAAAGTCAGTTCTGAAGGTGACTTATGCAGTTTGATGGTGTGGACATAATTAGTTTTCAAGTGGCCATGTTTGTTCAGTCACATCTTTGGGCTCAAATATTTTTGAGCAATTCTCCTTTGACCATCATACTATAATGATGTAAATGAACTTGTGTTCCTGATGGTGTGTTCCTATGATGGCTTTTGGTCAATTTTTGAGGCCAATTCTCGAGGCTAGTTAATGTTATTTGGCAATTTTCCAAAGATGTAAAAAGGTGAATAATGGATTACATTTTCAGTGTAGCTTGTTTGTTCTCACTGAGTGATTTTGTCTTGATAAACATAGGTAAATATGAGGTTTAAAGGTTCTTATCTTCTTAAAAGTTCATCTTGGTCGATGTTCCCATTAGGTGTGAAGGCGTGCACTCATTTATTTAGTATAATGGTGCATGCTAAATCTCTCTTTGGAATATGCTAGCATTGCAGTCAATTAAGAAATGAGGCGACATAAAGTGATGGCTAGAGGAAGATTGGGGTTTTAAAGAACAATCAAACAAAAAGAGGCATAAACATGAAAATGAGCAAAGCTTCATTTATTTGCTAGTCAATCTCCTGGTGGAGATGCATGCATTATATCTCCAAGATGCTTAATGAAACTTTTGCACTCTAAAGCACTTGATCTTCAAAGTTCATTCCAAAACCTTGGTAGTCCTTAAGAAAAGCAAGGAGGATGCCAAACAAAACAATAGTGAGGTGTGATTGGGCTTCTAGTCACAGAGATAAGGCACCTTTTGTGTCATGAAACCAATAGGTGTGTGAGCCTTGCGCAAATGAAAGGAATGCAAAAATGTTTGGGAGTGCACAATCAGCCAAGGTGCACACATGCTTTGAACAAGCAACATGAATATTAAAAGAATCAGCCCGATTAGTGTGTCATGATAGAATTGAGGCTGGAGGCTACGAACCAAAATAATGAATTTGTATGTAGGTAGCATGAGTGTGCAAGCTGTTGCCTGCAATGGCTAGTGCAAGGGGGTGTGTGAGAAGGCATGGGGAGATGTCAAGTAAATGGGCTGCAAGATATGCATATTGGTTTTGAAATGGAGCTTTGCATGACGCTGCTAGGTGACTAGGCTACTCATTTTGTCTAGAAGAATGAGTAAGCCAATACAAAGGGCTGCCAGTCAAGGTGAGTATGCACCAAATTTTGGTGCACAAGTCAAAAGCAATGAAAGGCTGGGGGGAATGTATATGAAGTGATTTTTGTACATATTTGACTTCCAATGGGGTGCATGACTAAATAAAGGAGGCATCCAAAGAAAATGATGGCTATTAGGTGTGTGGTGGGGATGAGCTACATGCATGCACACTTCCTTGGGGGTTGAGAACACTCCAAAATTTGGTGCATGCCTCAAGTTATTTACTTGGGTGCAAGCCAGTAAAAAGCTAAGACAAATCAAAGTGTTGGTTTGGTAGCACATTCTCACCAGCATGCTAGTTTGAAGAGAATGCTCACACACAAGACCAGGTAAATGAAGGAAAAATGAAAGGGGGCTACATGTGGGTTGATACCACATGCACCCTAATTTAACCTCATCAAGTGTTTAAATACAATAGTACTCAGATAGAATATAAAGCAAAGAAGAAAGAGGTAGTTGTGTGGCCTCTGCCCTTTGGGACGGATTTGTAAAGCATGCTAGTTGGGTGCTTATGCATATATTTTAAATGTAATGTTTAAAAACAATTGTAGGATTTATCCCACATTGCTCAGGATATGGAAATTTGGAATGTTTATAAGATCCAGTGCTTGCATGTAATGGTGAAGAAAGAGAAGGAGGCTCTACATGCATGAGCACTCCAGAGGTGCCTTGGGATGCATGTTAGTAGGCTAGAGACTCTATAATTTTGCAGACAGGTGGTGGCAAGGAAGGACACAAGAGGAAATGTGGTGCTCAGTCATGCATTCACTAGATAAATAGGCAATTAGAGCAGACCTTTAGTGGTTCAGCAGGTGGTTAGTTGCCAAGTCACCAGACGCTGGTGGTTAGAGACCAAAAATATAGAGATTCAGAGATCACGTAGTCGCATGATCACCTGATAGGTTCGCAGTTTGGACTAACATCTAGCAACTTGTAGAATCACCCAGTCGCGCATTCTCTAGATCTTGGTGTCTAGTGAAAGATGATACAGAGATCTATAGAATGGCTTAGTTGCCTATTCTCAAGATGTAACCATGGTCAAGGATGTCATCTAGAAATCTAGAGAATATCTTAGTCGCCCATTCTCTAGATGTAACTTGGGTTAGAGGAAGCATTTGGAGATCTAGAGAATGAAGGTATTCACGTATTCTCCAGACTAGAGGTCAAGGCCAGGGTCAGGGTGAGCATGCAACTAGCCGATGAAAAGTGTCAACTTCTGGTGAGCTCTAGCCTAAAGTACATAAAAGGGAGAAAAGGGGAGATTTAAAAGTAAAATGAAAAATTGAAACAAATGACAAAGTATGCACATTTGAAATAAAACCAAAAATTTAAATGATTGGCTGCTCATGAAAATAGTGCCTGGAGCCTTTATTTTTATCAGAATATAAGCATGTTATATATGTTTGGAAATGGTAGGACAAGAGGAATAAGATGGAAATGATTGTTTTCAAATTTGACTTAGTGGGAAAGAGCAGTATAGGCTTGCATTTCAGGATCAATTAGTTGGTGAAAGTGACAATAGGCATGAAGGAGGTTACAAAGGATCATTTTGAGAATCAAATTTGAGGAGAAGATGGAGATATTTCTTGGAAGACTGACAGTTGTCAGTTTTTTTTGAACTGGCTCTCTTCTCATATATCTCTCTTCTCTTTCATTTTTGAAGAGGATGATGGTAAAATTGAGAGCTAAATAGAGATAGTCTTTCCAGGGTTTCTTTCTGGCATTCTGCCATTGATAATGTATTGACCTTGAAAATCTTAATGAAAAAATGTTGGAATCCCATCTCACAGGAGTGTATGTCTTCTTGCATTGATCTTGGGTTTTTATATGTTAGTTTTGCAAAACAAGTTAACATATGATTTACAAAGTAGGTTATGAAGTTGTTTTTGAGTTCTTTCCAAAGGTAGGATTAAATTTTAGAAATGATTTTAGAGAACTCAATGTTCTTCTAAGAATTTAATGTTTGAGTGTGAGATTGAGAGGAATCATATGCAAAGTGGTTGTTCTAGGTGTGTCTGATTTAATTTTTCTTTTGATGTATTTTATTGGTGCCTCAATGCCCATGAATAAGACACTAGTTTGTTCTTGATAGGCAGTTTCTTCATCATCAAATCAAGTTTATAAATGATAACATTCTTTAGTTAGTATGTAAAGGTCATTAATGTATAATTTTTGTGTTAAATGATACAAAAGAATTTTTTTGATTCCTTTCAAGAAGAGAATCAATAGGTAAACCCTCCTAAGAAATTTAAGCCTCGAAGTGTAGGAGGATCATAGTCTTGATCCTTGTTAATTGTCTCATTTTTCTTGTATGATTTAGAGTGGTTTTTATGAGTCAATGACACTAGTTTGTCAAATGCATTATAAATCTACAAGTGAAAAGAAAAGGAGCCAACAAAATAGCGACTCTATTAAGGAAAGAGAAATAAAAGTTCATAAATAACTAGTCAAGTTTTCTTATCCAAGTTAGTTAGCTAAGTGGTGACTTATGGTCATTGTATAGAGTTAGTTACTTAAAAAGTTTTGTTATATTTCCTGAAAAAGTGTGAGTGGTGGCTCTGGTGTCTCCATTTGATCAATGCATTATAATGAAAGTATTAATGGATATGTAGTCCTGACAAACAGTCAATTTTCTATTATGGTTGTGTTGTGTTTGTTGGTTTTGAAGAAGGTTCAGGGTTGAGAGAAGCTTCTCAGCAGATTCAGATTTGTCCTCTGCAAAGAGGTGGCGACTCTATCAATGTTTGAAGGGTGATTTGGAGAAGGCTTCAGATCAAGTGTTTTGTAGCAGTCATAGCATTCCCACATATTTTATTTTCATATCAAGTTTCTTCATGAAATTCATGTGCAAAAATTGTTTCCATATTCAGTGATTGTAAGAACTAAGTGAAAGGGAAGAATTAATGTGTTTTGCATACAATATTTTGAGTAAATTCAGCTATTGTGATTTAATGGTGTATGTAAATGATTTTCACAGGGATACGTCAGTTCTGCTATGGATAAAATCTGCATCAGAGATGTATGTTTGAGTTTAGATATAAAAGGTTGTGTTGTTTGTATAAATTAAAGATATATTATGAATATTCCCAGGCTTGTGTATCTCTGAATGTAGTCATGTCCCATAAAGTATCTTAGCCAGGAGGTAGAAGAGGTTTTAATTTTTATTCAACTCTAAATTTTGAGGGCATTCCAAGCTACCCAAATGTAATACCCCAGGAAATCAGAAAATTTTTGCCTAAGTTTAGTGGAGGAAAGGAAGAGTCAGATGAAAAACATTTAAGTGCATTCATGGATTTGATGAAAGATTTTGAGGTCAGCCACAAGGATGTAATTATGAGATTGTTTATGCAATCACTAGTGGGAAAGTCTAGGGAATGGTTTTCAGTTTTGTCTCAGTATTCTATTCATTCATGGAAGGATTTTAAATCATAATTCATTGAGACTTTTGTAGAATTCATTTGTGAGTATAGTTTGTCGATAGATCTCATTGACATTCACATAGGAAAAGATGAGTTAGTGAATTCTTTTAATTTTAGATTTGGGATAGCACTAAAGAGAATTCCTAAGAAATGTAGACCTCATGATGCATTGTCTTTAGTTATTTACTTGGCTTCATTTGACAGTAAGATGGGTTACTTGTTGAGAGACAAGGAACCACAAAATTTATATCATGCTTTTCAGCTAGCATCAGACATAGAAAGGATGAAGAAGTTTGGATTTCCAAAGCTTCATGGTGCTGAAAATGTAAGACTACATGAGGTGGCTTTCCCAAGTGCTGGCACTAATTCAGTGATTCAAGTAAGTAATGAAATTCATGGTGAGTGTCACAATTTAGATGATGTAATGTCAACAAATGAAAATCAAGTTGAGCTTTTAATATTGTGTCAAAATTCTGAGCCTGGTGTTGTTTGTAATGAGCATAGTCAACCCCAAATTGAAAACAAAAGTGAGATGTATAGCTTGGGGGAAAATGAATTATTAGCAATAGTAGTTCAAGAGCATCAGTGTGATAATGTCATTGTAGAAAATGATGATAAGGTTAGAGACCTTACAAGTGATCCTTGTGATCGCTTGATTCATAAGTATATTGTTTCCTAAGAACCTAAGATGATGTTGTGAGGCCTCACCCCGAGCCTATCATAGCCATTCAGTTTCTACATTATGATAGACATATTTGATGATTATATTTTGATGCTTATTGGATTACTGACATTTTATGTTATGATTTTATCACTTTAGTAATTCATGCACATTATGTTATGTTTGGATGGTGATTACTGAGACATCAGTTTGGAACCTACATGTGTGTTTTTAATTCTATTTAATGAATGAATTATGATGTCATGAGGATATTTAATTTGCAAATTAAATTATATATGTATGCAATGATTATGTTTCAAGTTCAATTTAGTAAAGAATTGTATCTTTCATGATGTGATTTATGTAAGTTATAAATGAAGGATTATGCCATGTGAAATTTTGACTTAATTATGATTAATTTCCTGAGAATTATTTGATTATGGAAGTTATGAAATTTACATGTATATTTCCTTGGACTACTGATATTGGACTTGAGTGTATAGGGAAATAGGCCATGGTAAATTTGGGGAACCATCGCAGAGACCAATGTGAAAATTAGTTTGAGCTAAGGTTGCTTCTAGTGAGAAGCCAAAAAAACCTCATTGTAATATATTTAATTCGTAAAAGTATGATGCATGAATGTATTTGATTTATTTGTTAATTGTAAATGTGATTTATGTGAGAATGCCCAAGTGGATATGCCACATGGCTTGTGATGTGTCTCTTTTTGTTTGTGTCACTTGACACATGTGTGTGTACTTGTGGCCATGACATGTCCACTTGGGGATTGGTTGAACACCAACCTAGGAAGGTACCCTTTAGGATCCCCATGAAAATCACTTAGCTAGGGGGCTTGAGGTTATGTCATTTCAATGAATTTCGAATTTGAACTTTGTATGGGTTTTTGGGGGACTTAAAAGGTGTCTAGGGAAGAGTTAGGGCCATTTTTAGTAAGCCCACTTGATATACCTATGGGTAAGGGGCATTTTTAACCATAGGATAACCCCATGTTGACCAAAAGATCCCTCCAAAAGTTATATTTTCAAAATGGCTAAAAATTCACTTTTGAAGCAAGGTCTTGGGTAGAGTTTCATCCAATAATGATACAAGTCTTTGATCCACTTTTTGGGCAACCTTTTTAGGAATGCTTATTTGAAAACCTTGTATGAAGCTTGGGAAGGTCATCCAATTAGAGTGAGATCCTATCCCTAGGAGAGTGTGTGGAGGCCTTTTTAGAGGGGACTCTTATTTTGGAAGAGTTTGAGACCCACTCTCTAGATTTGGAGACTTAGCTATTTTGGAGAGGACTTTGGAAAGTGGAAAAGCTCTGCATCAACTTTCTTCCATAAGCTTGAATCAAGGCTGGTGGTATTCTTCATTTGCTTGTTTTTGTTTTCATGTTGAGAGGAAGAGTTCTCTTGTATGTTATTTCTTTGTATGCAAAATTTAGTTATTGTGTTCTTGTTGTGTTTGTGGTTTGAGATCTTGTTCTTTTTGTGGTAATGGATGTTATGTGAATCATGAGCTTGTTGTTGAGCATGATTCCTTAGCATTGTAAATGTGTAGTTTCTTTTGTTAGTTCTTGAAGTTTTCTTGTATGTGTTGTAGTGTTTTGTTGAGGGAGTTCTCAAGGCCATACTCACCCTTGGGAGGGAAGAGTAGCCTTGGGGGTGAAGGGATTGTTGGGACATTCAAAGGTGTAGAGTCTCTCCTTGGATAGGAGTGGGATGAAACATGTATGTATGGGCTCCATGTAGCCATCTCTTTTGTTTGTTTTCAATATTGGGGGTCATAAGGAGACTGTGAGATTGTGTTTGTGGTGAAAGATGCATGATGAGAAAGCCAAGTGATGGCTTAGATCTTATCATGAGATGTTCTTTCTCCTCTTAAGTATGGTTCCACCTTCACCCCTATTTTTGAGTCATTTTGAGACTCCTTTTTTTTACCATTGGAAGGGAGATTTCATTTTGATTTATGTTTATGTTGTTGTTATTGTGGGTTTTCTTGATTGTCTCCTTGTCTTTGTGATGGTTCCCCTAGCTCGGGGGTGGCTTCATAGAAGCCTAGGTTTGGAGGTGAGGACTCCTTGGCCTATGTAATGTAAAAATTTAGTTGGTATAGTTTATATAAGAGCATTGCTTATTTACTCATTGAGTTATCCTTATATTTCCATGATGATATATTATAAGGAGGAAAATTTATTGTAGTTTCATTGTAGTTCATTGGCAATATTTCATTGAATAGAAATGATTAGAGCAAGGAAGAAAAGAACTATATTAAATCTCTCTCTTACCCTCTCTCATTCAAATGAAAGTCCATGTTAGTATGATAGTAAATCTTGTTGAGATACAAAAGTGTTTTTAAAAAAAAAGATAACTTGGTTAAGTTTCTATTTGTTAAGTTATCATTGATCATTTCTACATAAAGTAGTGTTTAGAATTCATTCAATAATTAGGCCTAAAACTATATCCTTTAGTGAATTTAAGGCCAAAAAAATATATAACTATGTAGCATGAGAAATAAACAATCAAGGAGTGGAAGAGATCAAACAAGTCAAAAAAATCCACAAATTGAGACCTACAGGTCTCTGGAAAATGTATGGGAAAAAAATTCTCATACATTTTCCACTACACAGTCAATAAAATAATATAATCCCCTCTCCCACTTGGCACAAAAATATATATAATAGAGTAAGCTAATAACAAAAGAGGCCCTTTCATGCTCAAGGTCAACTTGGGTGGGCCCCACCTGGGATGCCACCCAAGGTGCCCTTTTAAGAAAAAATATTATAACAAACATTATTGATTAAAATGTCCTTTGATAAATAAATTTATATATATATAAAAAGAAAGGGCAAAAGAAACATTATTAAACCACAAAAAATGGTTTTTGAAAAAAAGAAATATTAAAAAAAATTTGAAAAAAAAATGATTAAGGGTGGGGGGGGGGGGGGGTACATGGACCCCACACCCCCTGGTGCCCTGCTCTAGGTAGGCACGGGCCTTGCATAAGGCAGGGTACCCACACTGCCTAGGTAGTGCGGTACATTGCCTAGGCAAGGTATCACGCTGGCTAGGTAGTGTGGGCCCCACTCCTTGAGCAATCCCATGCAAGGGACTTAAAAACCAATAAACTTTTTCACATATGTTTATTTTTTAAATTTTATCTTTTATTAATATTTATTTTATAATATATATTATTATTAATAATTAATATTAATATTATTAATTAATATAAATAATTTTTATTGAATTAATTATTATTTATATTAATTAATCTTAATAATATTAATTAATGTATATATAATATTTATTAATTTATGTATCATCTTAAAATGGAAGCACTTCCATGATAAGAGCATTTAGCCCTCTGAGTAAGTGGTCTGGAGTCATGTTAAGCACTTTGATCGGGTCTTTGCATGTATCTGGCTTTCTCCCCACTTTCCACTTCTTTCCTGCACTTGATTTCTTTATTCTAGGTGAAATTAGGGATAGGATCTCAAGGATTCTCTTGAATTTCCCTCTTCCATGGCTCTATTTTCTAGGTAGGACTTAGAAATAGGTCCTCTTGGCCTTCATCATAGTCATCATAGGATTTTGTGCCTATTCCTAGCATTCTGTCCTTGTTTGATATTATTTCTAGGTCTCTGGGCATCCCTGGGACCTCCTATCCTAGTTCTAACTGAATCTGGGCCCATGGTCAAATTTGAGGTTGATCCTGACTAGGTCAGTCCCAAACTTGATTTTTCCCCCTTCCTTCAAATTTCTAGAATCCTTGATTTCCAAGCATCGAGCTTTCAGGATATTTATTTTCCCACCTCCGGGTTGGCCATTTTGGGTTTCGGAATGGTAAATCCTCTAATTTCATTTAATCTAGGTATATTTTCTAAAGGTTATGACCTAAATGGGATTTAATTCTCCAAGGTGACCCCTCTAGAGGATTGTGCCCTAGTTCACTATAAAAGGAGGCCTTCCTCTCTCATTTTCTCATCCATTATCCACATCACATCTCAAGCCATTTCATGAGCGAGCTCTCAAGTGCAAGAAAGTGAATTCAAGCATTCAAGCATATCTTCAAGCATTCAAGTGTTCAAGTATCCATCTATCAAGGAGATCCATTGTTAGCTATTGAAGGATTCAATCTCTTTGGAGCCCTCTTTGATGATCCATCCTTCTACATTCATTCAAGCCTTCTCATATGAAAAGATCAAGTCAAGATTGGTGTTGAAGATCAAATGCCATTGATTGGAGACATCCTACATTCATTCTACATCCATTTAAGCATTCCTACTTGTGGATTTGAGGATTTGAATCCTCTACAAGGACTTCAACATAAGCGAGGTGATTTGTTTCAATTAATTTTTTTATGCACACTACATTTCAATTCAATTTCAAGGTTAATTCTTAAACTGGGGTTTAACCAAGGCAAACCCCCCATACAACAAAAACCCCCCATTTTCTTGTAGGTACAAGTGTGGGATTTTGGATCTGAGAGCAAATTTGGATACCCTTTTCGGTGAACTTTTGAGATCTGCGAACAGAATCAGAATGAGCCTTCAAATAAAGAATGTAATATTTGACCTTTTATGAGGGTCAAGGTCGACCTGAGCTCATCTTGGAGAAAGATTTTTTGGTTTTCTCTGTCTCAGCATTTCCAATCTAGAATAGGTTGTAGAATTGCCCGAAAGTACACATAGACATCAGAAATTGACATTTTCCAGATCTGCCCTAATTTGATGTTAGTATTTGTATTTCAATTATTTTAGATTTCTAGCATAATTCCTTTATAGGGAAACATTGGATTTTCTCTCTCTTTCATATTCTTTATAGATTGATTCGATTGCGCATTAACCTCTTGGTTGATCAAATTGGATCTCTCTTTTGGGAATTTGGATTTGGGAATAGATCTCATATTTCCCCACACATCTATCTATCCACAATTACACATATTTGAATAGAGGTGAATCCATTTTTACTTATATTCAATTTATATATATTATTATTTAATAATTGTGTTAATTAATATGTAATATTAATTAACATCATTATTATTTAATAAATTATTTATTAAATCTATTATTAGTAATTATATTAATTAGATGATAATAATTAATATTATTATTTAATTATTTTACATTTTAGTAAATGTATTAATTGGTAATTAATTTATTTATTATCACTTAATACTGTATTTATTTATTTGTTTGTGACAATATTTAATAATTGTATTAATTATTAAATACTAATAATTAATATAATTATTATTTATAAAAATTATGTTGTCATTTAATTTAATAAAGGGTTGATAGTATGCTTCCTATGGGTGAGTAAAATGGGTTAATTTTTAGAACATAATAAGTTAGATTGTAACTTATTTTCATGAACAATCAAATTGGTTTAGCCATTTTTTTAAGATAATTAAAATTCCTTGGTATAGTATCACAATGCTTTAATAAATGAAACTTAACGACTCAATGTAGTACAATGTTTTCTATAGGCTCAATTATTCGATATTAGTATAGCTAAGACTATAGTTGGTACTTTCATGAATGAACTTTAATGTTAGGCTGACTTTAATTGCAACTTTGTTATCTAGATATCATCCCTGGATAGGACTAATTCAACTAGTAACTTATATCACCAACGTATGCAAAGTAATATTGTCTCAAACTCTTTTCAAACTTTTGTCTTAGTCAACTGTTAACCCACAACATAACTTAGACTTATGTTGCTTTCAAAAAAAAAAATTGGTGTGTTTTTGGAGTGAAATTGTATGGGCATGACAGATGCCTTATTTTTCTGAGTTACAGCGACATGTTTGTCATATTAATGGTTTTTATGATTTAGAGTTTGAGGCATTTAATGCTTTCGAAAGTGATAATGTTATATCTAAAATGCATTCAGCATATTGTCATGAGTCAATATCAGCATTTTCAAATTCCTCTATTAATTTGCAGAATTCTAAATATGAATGTAAAATTTGTTTAAGTGAGAGTTTTGTTGAGAATGCTGAAGCAAATTTTTTTTCAGATTTGTATGAGCCAATTTATGAAAGTTTTCAAGAAAGCATTTCCTATGGTTATGAAATTGATGTTGATTGCAATTCATTACTGGAAAAGGAAGTCAGATTGTTTGATGTAGGAATTGATAGTTGTGATAATGTTAAGGGTGTTGAGAAAATTTCTTGTCAAACAAAGATTAGTGATGCTGACAATGTTTCCTATGATAGTGATTTGTGTCTGAAAGACATGTGCCAAGATGAGGATATTTGCAATAGGTTGCCTATTGATTTGTTTATGCCACATTTTGAGATGTTTCATGAAGAGATGGATGATGTTTCAAGTCCTACAAATGGTTATTTTTTTCAGCCAGAGGTATGTGTGTTCCCTCTAGAGTTTGATAATCCAAATTTTGCTATTTTGTTTTTAAAAGAGGTTGAAAAGAATCAGGAGGAATGTATAAGTTATCAGGTAGAATTTGAGTCTTTTGTGTTCTGGATTTAGCATGTTGATGTTTTCAGAATGATTTGAACTTGAAGGGACAAGTTGTGGTTCATAATGAATTTCTTGAACTTTCACATGGTATACAAGAAGTTGAATTTTAGAGATTTTATTTTAATGTTCAAGTAATTATTGAGGAAGGCCAGTATATTTCCAGCTTAGTAGTTAAGTCAGAATGTTTTCTTCCTCATCTGGTTAGAAACCTTGAAGAGTGTGACATTTCTATGTTGCAAAATGATCAGTATTTTCAAAATTCTAGTGACTTTCAAATGTTGAATGACAGTGAAAATACTAGTTATTTCTTTTATGATATGCTGAAGTTTTGTGCCGGTGTGGTTGATCTTGTTAGCAAAAGTAATTTTTTCAGATTACCTTGGATTTGTGAAAATGAGAATTACATATTTGATAGAGGTAAATGTTGACTCACACTAACAGAGTTTGAAGTCCTTTGTAAATATTTGTAAATTTTGTAAAGATGATTTTCTTTGAGTTGTTCGGTAGTTGATTTTGGGATTCCCTTGTTTCAAGAGAAAAAAGTAAAAAAAGAGTTGATTTTCTTTGGGTGGTATATTGTACCAAAGATTCTAGATTCTCTGCATGCTCACAACGGGCCTATTTCCCCAATCAGATCCACTATTGGAGCTCAAAATTTTAGGCTGTGATTTTGAGTCCATGATTGTGAAATATTTTTCTAAGTATAAATCAGTGTCCTAAAAATCATTGTAAGATGCCTAGTTTGAGTGCATAGAAAATGTGGACCTATTGATTTTCATGATGAACCACTAGGGTAGGCTGTCCATTATATTTTATTTGACATATGTAGTGGGTTTTTACTTTCAATGTTCAGTTCTGGCATGTTTAGGGAATAGGCATTTGGAGGTGTTCACGAAAATCTGCATTTTATGTCTATCTGTAATTTCACTGAGTAGCCCACTTCGAAAGAGTACATTTATTGTCCACTTGATGTTCATTGCAAGAGGGTTATTGGATCATGTTGTAGGCATGAGAGAGAGTTTCCATATACATTTTTATCCCCCCATGTGCTTGTTTGACCTATTTTCCAGTGCCATTTCATTTGCAGATTGTTAAGTGTCACCAAGTGTGCATTGTCTAGATTTTTGAATGGCCTACTTTGAGGCTTCCTAGTTTGCACCCAGTTTAAGATTAGGAATAACTGAACATTTCCCTCTATTTTAGACCTAGAAGTGACCTTCCCCAAAGATTCTTAGATATCTGCCAATCCATTTAGCCACTTTCCTAGGCCATTTCTAAATCAGTTTTCTACATAATTCACTGTTTTAATCCTGAATATTTCTAATGTGCTAACTTTGGCATTTGATTTTAATCGGCCTTTTGAATTTCTAAGAGAGCTAGTTGTGGATTCATTTTCCTCATATGGGATTGAATCAGTATCCAAGATTCTATATCTTGAAGGTTTCATCTAGGAAGCTTTCAAAGTCAGTTTTGAAGGTGACTTATGCAGTTTGATGGTGCAGATAGAATTAGTTTTTAAGTGGCCATGTTTGTTCAGTCACATCTTTGGGCTCAAATATTTTTGAGCAATTCTCCTTTGACTAGCATACTATAATGATGGAAATTAACTTGTTTTCTTGCTGACGTGTTCTTGTGATGCTTTTGGTCATTTTTTGAGGCCAATTCTGGAGGCCAGGTAGTGTTATTTGGCAATTTTTAAGAAATGTAAAAAAGGTGAATAATGGATTACATTTTCAGTGCACCTTGTTTGTTCTCATTGAGTGATTCCATCTTGATAAACAAAGGTAAATATGAGGTTTAAATGTGCTTGTCTTCTTAAGGGTTCATCTTGATCAATGTTCTCATCAAGTATGAAGGCATGTAGTCATTTATTCAGTATAATGGTGCATGCTAGATCTCTCTTTGGAATATGTCAGCATTGCAGTCAATTAAGAAATGAGGCAACATAAAGTGATGGCTAGAGGAAGATTGGGGTTTTAAAGAAAAATCAAACAAAAAGAGGCATAAACATGAAAATGAGAAGAGCTTCATTTATTTGTTAGTCAGCCTCCTAGTGGAGATGCATGCATTATATCTCCAAGATGCTTAATGAAACTTTTTCACTCTAAAGCACTTGATCTTCAAAGTTCATTCCAAAACTTGGGTAGTCCATAGGAAAAACAAGGAGGATGCCAAACAAAACCATAGTGAGATGTGATTGGGCTACCAGTCATAGAGATAAGGCACCTTTTGGTCATGAAACCAATAGGTGTGTGAGCCTCATGCAAATGAAAGGAATGTGAAAATTTTTGGGAGTGCACAAACAACCAAGGTGCACACATCTTTTGAACACACAACGTGAATATTTAAAGAATTAGCCTAGTTAGTGTGTCATGATAGAATTGAGGCTAGAGGCTACAAACCAAAATCATGAATTTGTATGCAGGTAGCATGAGTGTGCAAGGAATTTCTTGCAATGGTCAGTGCAAGGGGGCCATGAGAAGGCATGATAGAATTCTCATGCATAAACAAAGGGGTGTGTGAGAAGGCATGGGGAGATGCCAAGTAAAGGGGCTACAAGGTATGCATATTGGTTTTGAAATGCAGCTTCATGTGAGGCTGTCAGGTGAGTGGGCTGATCATTTTGTCTAGTAGAGCGAGTAATCCAATACAAAGTGTTGCCTATCAAGGTGAGTAGGCACCAATTTTTTGTTCACAAGTCAAACACAATGAAAGGCTTGGTAGAATGCATATGAAGTGATTTTTGTACGCATTTGACTTCCAACAGGGTGTGTGACTAAATAAAGGAGGTAGCCAAAGAAAATGTTGGCTATTAGGTGCATGATGGGGATGAGTTACATGTGTGTGCACCTCCTTAGGTGTTGAGCACACTCCAAAATTTGATGCGTGCCTCAAGTTATTTGGTTCGGTGCAAGCTAGTAAAAAGCTAAGACAAATCAAAGTGCTGGTTTGGCAGCATGTTTTTCACCACCATGCCAGTCTGAAGAGAATGCTCACGCACAAGACCAGGTAAGAGAAGGAAAAATGAAAGGGGGTTGCATCTGGGTTTATCCCACATGGACCCTAATTTGACCTCATTAAGTGTTTAAATACACCAACACTCAGATAGAATGTAAAGAAAAGAAGAAAGAGGCAGTTGTGTGCCCTCTACCCTATGGGCCCACCTTGGAAAGCATGCCAACTAGGTGCTTATGCATATATTTTAAATGCAATGTTTAAAAAAAATTGCAGGATTTATCCCACATTGCTCAGGATATGGAACTTTGGAATGTTTATAAGATCCAGTGCTTGCATGTAACGGTGAAGAAAGAGCAGGAGCCTCTAGATGTGTGAGCACCCTGAAGGTACCTCAGGATGCATGTCGACAGGCTAGAGACTTCATAATTTTGCAAACAGGTGGTGATGAGCAAGGAAAAAAAAGGACATGTGTCCCTGAGTCACGCATTCGCTAGATAAACTGGCAGTTAGAGATGACCTTCAATGATTCAGTGGGCGGTTAGTCACCAGGTCACCATATTTTGGTGGTTAGAGACCAAAAATTTGGAGATTCAGAGGTCACGTAGTCATGTGATCATGAGATAGGTTCATGGTTTGGACTAACATCTAGTGACTTGGAGAATTTATCAGTAGTTCATTCTCTAAATCTTGGCTACTAGTGAAAGATTATTCAGAGATATGGAGAATGGATTAGTCACCCATTCTCTAGATGTAATCATGGTCAAGGATGTGATCTGGAGATCTAGAGAATTAAGGTATTCATGTATTATCCAAACTAGAGGTCAGGGCTAGGGTCACGATGAGCATGCAACTAGCTGGTGACAAGTGTCAAGTTCTGGTGAGGTCTGGCCATAAAGTGCAGAAAAGGGTAGATTTAAAAGTAAAATGAAAAATTGAAACAAATGACAAAGTCTACACATTTGAAATAAAACCAAAAATTTAAATGATTGGCCTGCCCACGGAAATAGTCCCTAGAGCCTTTATTTTTATCAAAATATAAGCATGTTATACATTTTTGGAAATGGCAGGACAAGAGGAATCAAATGGTAATGATTGTTTTGAGATTTGACTTAGTGGGAAAGAGTAGTATGGGCTTGCATTTTCAGATCAATCAGTTGGTGAAAGTGATAGGAGGCATGAAGGAGGTTACAGAGGATCATTTTGAGAATCAAATTTGAGGAGAATATTGAGATATTTCTTGGATCATTGACAGTTGTCAGTTATTTTTGAACTAGCTCTCTTCTCCTATATCTCTGTTCTTTTTCATTTTTGAAGAGGATGATGGTAAAATTGAGAGCTAAATAGAGATAGTCTTTCCAGGGTTTCTTTTTGGCATTTTGCCAATGATAATGTATTGACCTTGAAAATATTAATGAAAACATGTTGGAATCCCATCTCACAGGAGTGTATGTCTTATTGCATTGATCTTGGGTTTTTATATGTTATTTTTGCAAAGCATGTTAACATATGATTTACAAAGTAGGTTTTGAAGTTTTTTTTGAGTTCTTACCAAAGGTAGGATTAAATTTTAGAAAAAATTTCAGAGAACTCAATATTCTTGTAAGAATTTAATGTCTGAGTGTGAGAGTGAGAGTAATGATATAGAAAGAAGTTGTTCTGGGTTCTAGGTGTGTCTGATTTAAGTTTCCTTGTGATGTATGTTATTGGTGACTCTATGCCCATGAATAAGACACTGGTCTATTCTTGATAGGAAGTTTCTTCATCATCAAATCAAGTTTATAAATGATAACATCCTTTAGTCAGTATGTAAAGGGCATTAATGCATAGTTTTTGTGTTGAATGATACAAAAGAAGTTTTCTAATTCCTTTCAAGAAGAGAATCAATAGGTAAACCCACCTGATCAATTTAAGCCTCCAAGTGTAGGAGGATCATATTCTTGATCCTTGTTAATTTGCCCCATTTTCTTGCATGATTTGGAGTGGTTTCCAGGAGTTAGTGACACTAGTTTGTCAAATGAATTGTAAATCTACAAGTGGAAAGAAAAGGAGCCAACAATCTATGACCCCATATGTGATCTGGGAAACCCCAGATGCAATCTTGGATTTGAATGAATGCGATACCTTCCCCAGATATGATCCAAGAAATCTGGTAGATCCCTGATGTGATCCTGAATTCAACTATATGTGATACTTTATTGGATGCGATCTGGGAAATCCCAAATGCAATCCTGGAAACCTGGGGTGCAAGATTTCTTGCTATATGTGATCCATGGCAGAGTGAAACATGACAGAAACAAAGTTTTTACGCAAGATTTACAAAGGTTTTCTTCGTGAAAGTGTCTCTTTATGGATTTTTTTCAAAAATAGGCTTAAGATCCCACAAGAAGAAAAAGAGGAAGTAGATAGAATAGAAGAAGAATAAGACTAAGAAGAGGAAGAAGAATTTGAAATTCTCCCTCCACCTACATGCTTGAAAAATTAGAAAAACACTCCAAATCACTTTAGAACGTTAGTAAAGAACCCGTGAAGTGTGTCTCACTAGACATGCCAGAATGTGATCAGAGAAAACCTAAGCTATTCAGAACAAGCATAGACATTCAAACATTAGTCTAAGAGAAAATTCATAACATATAGAGAAAACTATTTTCTAAGTCATTCATATAGAGCTAAAATGGGAGCACCCTATCACCATTCGATTTTCTCTTACTTTAGGGATGTGGGTTTTCTCTCAAAACACATGGAGCATGTCCCTAATGCTGATTAGAAGGGATTTTAGATGGATTAGGGACCATAAGAATCTCATAGTGGAATAAAACTAGTTATAGAACACCTGATATGCCCCTAGAGTCTCGAAGAACCTAAAATGAAGATTGATGCAAGAATGCTTAGGCTAGATTGATTTTAAACCAAATGAAACATGATATGATGATATATTCTATGAAAAAAAATGAAATAAACTATGTTTAATCCATTATGCTAGGCTAAGATGTGTTATGAAAGCTTGAAAAATAACTGAAATCTAACAATTATGTTAAAAGATATGATGATCTAGATAGAAATGAGCATGATAACAATGCATGGAGATAAAAACTAAGCTAATGATTTTCTCTTAGAAGAGAGAATATTTATAGGATTTTTCTAAGGGCTTGGGTTAGGAAGGAGAGTTAGGGTCAGAGTCAGGGTTTGGATAGAGTCTGAGGTAAGGTTAGGGGTAAGGTTAGATTAGCCTTGGTTAAGGTTTCTCACACATGTTTGAGCAACACTAGAGACATTTACAAGGGGACCAAAGTGTAAGAGAAGACATAGCTCTTCACTTATGGCTTGTAAGACCCTTAATGAGTGTGTAAGAGGCTCATTAATGAGAGGGTTTAGGCTAAAAAGGGTAGGAATCACCATCTAAGTAGGTTTAGGAAAGATTAGAAGGGTTTAGGAATGTCTAGAAGATTCTAGGGTTTTGAGGCTTTAAATAAATATTTCATTTATTTAGGGATTGTGACATCATTTATCAAATATTGATTCAATAAATGGGGGGAAAATCACTCAAATTTGATTTGAATGGTTTGGGGAGAGATTATTTAATTAAATGTGTCTAATTAAAATGAGAGGAATTAATGGCATAAAAATAAATTAATTAATTAAATAATTAATTAATTAACAAATGATGATGTCATCAGGAATTTTTAGAAAATAAAAATATTTTTATTTTCTAATGAATTTTTTATGCAGGAGCATCTCAGGTCCTTGGCAATCCCGTGTCACCCAAAACATGTTTGTGTTTTCCTATTGCTCAGTTTCTTCTTTGACCGAGTTGGTTTTGTTCAGAAACTCTACATCTAGTCTTGAATAAACTTTTCCTTACTGGATCTTACTTATTACTTTCACTCCAAAGTGCTCTCCTTACCATCAAGTTCTTTTCCTTCTCAAGTTTATTTGGTGAGTCTTCTTGCACCAAAGCATTTCTACTGTTACTGACCTTCTTACTTGCATGTGTACACTCAAATGATCTATGTCCTTCTCCACAATTATAACATGTTCCTCAGAAACCACCTCTATTATAACCACCTCAATAGCTATTGCCTCTTCCTCTAGATGAACTTTCACCTTTCCACTTGGTCTTTCCTTTATCTAGATTTGGATTTTCAGGTTTAGATCTACTATTTTCACCATAAGATCTACCTCTTCCTCTAGGGAATCTACCACCTCTACCTCTTTGTCTTTTCTCATGTCTCTTGTTCAATTTCTCCTTAGCTTTCAATGCAAATTGATAAGCCTCTTCAATGTTTTCCAATTCAACTAAACTGATTTCTTCTTGGATGGAAACTCTCAATCCATTCAGGTACCTAGAAATTCTTTCCACATTATTTTCATCATGTCTAGATATGATATCTAATCTATAAAATTCCTCAGTATATTCTTTTACCGAGCTATCTTTCTAGCTCAAACTTTGCATTCACCTAACTTGGTTAATCTGATAATCACAAGGTAAAAAATTTCCTTTCAATTTATTCACCATCTTATTCCATACCATAATTTTGTCTTTACCTTTCCTCTTTCTGTCCAACTATAAATGTTCCCACCACAAGGATGCATGACTTTTCAACTTTGTGCTTACAATTTTCACCCTCTTTTCCTCGGGTACATTTTCATATTCAAAGTACTTTTCCATCTCAGTGATATAGTCCACCAATTCACCAGAATCCAATTTTTCACTATACTCAGGAGGATTAAAGTGTGGTGTAGACTTCAGATTTTTTAAAGCCTTCAATAATATTTCTTCACCTTGATCCATCACCGATGCAGGTTCTACATCACCTTGTTCTTCCTTAATTTTATCAACACTAACATCTTCAAGATGTCTTCCTCTTCTTTGGGCTATTTCAATAGCTTCTAATCTAGGAACAAGTTGTCTCAACATGTCTACCAATCCTGGATCCACATCTCACCTCCCACGAACTATCTTGAAATCCTCTGCAATTGTAGGCCAGATCATAATCTGCTACCCCACAACAAATCAACTAGGGTTTGACAAGAAGGAACCCTCAAACCTAGATCCAGATCTCACCTCAATCTGATACCACCTGACACAAGGGAGGATGGGGAGAGGGGCCAAGGGTACGCCCTAACCAAATCCACCTTGGAGAGATCACACACAGAAGCAACAAGACACAAGTGAGAGAGAGAAAGCAGGCATCTTTCATATATTTATTTTAATTGATTCATACATGATGGGCTATCAGGCCTTCCCAATTTAGGTTAGATATTACAATTCAAGTACAGAAGTCCTCCAACATGTGAGGATCTGAAACAATATTCTATCTCCTAGCTTCTATCTTATAACTGAAATGAATCCCTAAACTATAGCTAAATATTACATTATACAAGAGGCTACCAAAAAATTCAGCCTTTAGATCCACCATCAATGCAAGGAACAACTAGATCTAGGTCTTCACACTTCCCAATGATAGATTCCAGCATTAAATCCATGAACATAATTAATTTCTAGAGTCAACCCCAATAGGAAATTAAAATAAATAACTCGGTAAGAAAGGATAACAGAGCATTAGATAAGCATCACTTTGCACCAGGGAAATTCACCAAGTGCTAGAGAGACAACTGACCAACCCTGGTAAACAAAAGAAACTGAGCAACACCGAACCAACTCGGTCAAAGAAGGAACCGAGCAACACATGAAAACACAAACAGGTTTTTGGTGACACATGATTGCCAAGGACCCGAGATGATCCTACATCAATTTTTAGGTGTCTACATATATAAATAATATTATTTATGTGTCTTTAATTTCTTATGTAAATGATATTTTAATGCTTAAATAAAGTATATTAAATAAAAGTAAAAATAATAATAAGAAAATAATAAAGGAATCTCTTTTGGTAAAACTAGCTATCTAGGAGATTTGAGCTTGTGAGCTCCTAAAAGTTAGGCTATTTTGATTCCAATTGTTCTATGTGTTTTACTTGAGAGCTTTCTATTTATTTTATTTGTTATAATGTTTTTAGGAGGACATTTAATTTAAAAATAGTAAAAAGCTATGTTATGTGGTTATGGGAAGTTTTTGGTTAATTTATCAACTAACTATGGAAGTTGGAGAAGTTTCTTCCTATAAAGAAACTCCTCGAACCATATAGTTGGGGATAAATTATTGCCAAGAGGAGGTTTTGGGAGATTAGAGATTTGAGGAGAAATTTGGGGATTTTTGAAGGTCTTGATTCGGAAGTCATTTTGGTGGTTCTCTGTGTGCTGGAAATATTCATTCTAGTTTGTGATGGCAAGTAGGGGTGTCTGAGGAAGGAGGAAAGATTAATTGTTGGTGGAGAATCTATCCAGGAGACTACCATCTCACCATTTCTCAAAAGCTTAAAGGGTTTGTAGAAGTGTGCTCCATCCATTTGAGAGGATTCTCTATAGGAATCCAGGTAGGGTCTGGAATTGGGATGAATACCCTTTCTTCCCCATGTTTTTGTGTATGTGTTTGTTATGTATAATGATTTTTATATGGTAGCTATACAGTAGATTGATATGGAAATTTATATGATTTGTTTTTCATGTATTCAAACTATGTTAGAAAGTAAAGTCCACCAAGATAACTAAGAGAGGGGGGGGTTTGAATCAGTTATCAAATAAATATAAATTTTATCAACTTCAATAGATTTTAACCATGTAAGCCATGTAACCAACAACCATAGAAAGATATTCATACACAATAACACAATGATACAAGATATGTTGACTAGGGAACCTCTTGATCAAAGAGTAAACCATGGTGGGAATGATGCTGACAAAAGATGCACTAATATGAAAGTTACTTGTGAGAGGATGGACTCTGTTAGGATTCTTATGAAATACATTCAATACATATGAATCCCTATTAAAAGATTCTAACTCTATTAGGAGTTATGGAAGACAGAAGGACCCACTGCCCAAACAGCTTCAGGGTAAGATCACTGAACTCACTGTCCAACTAATCTTTGTATTACTCAATATAATAATACCCAAATATTATTGATCTCAACAATTCAATACTCCTTCTCTAACTATGCCAAACCGCACCAACTACTTGTTCAGATCTCAATAACAGATCTTAGTACTTCGAATATCCTCTTTCAACAACTTCGCTTTCACAATTCCTTCATACACTTACATTAATTACATTCCACATTACAAAAAGGAAAAAATTCCTTCCTTTATACCACACTCAATTAATTACAAATGAGTTGACATACAAATTATAAAATAAATGTTTCCACATGTTACATCAAAATTACATGAAATTGTCAGCTTCCAATCAATATAATTCTTCAGTCATGTGACCTCGGATCTTGTGCTATCATCCATGTCACTATCAACATGTCTTCAACTTCTCTCTAACTGCACATAACTAGATTCCATCCCGATTAGAAGATATCATCTGATTTCCACAAACCGCTACTCAGGAACACTGCCTAAATACTGCTTCCATTGATTTCCTCATAACTTTCATGAATAAATGAATTACTATCTACGCTCTTAACCATGATCTTATAAAACATCATAGATTAAGTCCTCAACTATGCATAGCTTCATCTTCAATATCCCAAGTGCGCTAACTCAAACACTGTCTGCTTCTCTACTAATCTTCAGTAGATCATTGTGTTGGCATCAATGACAATCATAGTCATGAATGCAACAACAGCTACTACAGAATGGCTATTAATAATCCCCCATAGGATATATTCAGTATTCATTCCTAACAATCTCCCCCATTGGCATTGATGGAAACATAGATGAGAAAACATCCAAGTTCCATAAATCCAACGCTGCAACATTGCTGCTCTAAAAAGTCTTCTTCATCAATCAAATCTTGCTTCATTTTCCTATTCAATTCTCTCCAAAATATGTTTCAAATGGTTAGATGGTTTTTCATGTATACTTCTCCCCCATTGACATCAATGATAGATGTTTCATCATTATGTCAAAAACAACTTCAATGTCAAAAGACACTATTCAAAAATACATTCACCAGAGTCCTCATGACTCAGCTCAGATACACATACTCCCCCATAGAGAAAGTACCACCATCTAGTCTAGAAGAAATATAGGGCTCATATACCACTTGAAAAATGCAACAGTTTGCATCACTTCTCAAAAGTAGGCTGGGGCATAACCCCAAACATACCTCTTAGATACTCAAATATATCCTTAGGAAAAGGTTTTGTAAAGATATCTACAATCTTCTCCTTTGTGCTTATTTACTCAAGTCTGACTTCTTTCTTTGCAACTTTTTCTCTCACTACATGATACTTTATCTCTATACACTTTTTCTTAGAGTGTAACACAGGGTTCTTAGACATATTAACTATGCTAGTTTTATCACAATGTATAAGAATAGGAAAAATGCTCCACCACTAGTGCTCTTTTTATCATCAACACTACCTCCCCAATCAGCATCTGTATATGCACATAGGGTAAAATCATCAAATTTTTCATACCACAATCCATACCCAATTGTGCCTCTTAAGTACCTCAGTATCCTCTTTACTGCTACATAATGTGATTCTCTAGGTTCAGCTTGAAATCTTGCTACAATTCCAACTGAATGGGCTATATCAGGTCTTATATGAGTCAAATACTGCAATCCTCCAATCATAGATCTGTACTTCTTTTGTTCCACTACAAGAGTCTCATCTATGCTAGATAACTTGTGTCCAGTTACCATAGGTGTTCCAATTGGTTTACAGTTCTCCATTCCAAATCTCTTCAATAAGTCATTCAAGTACTTTTTCTGACTTACAAAGATACCATCACTGTTTTGTGTTATCTGTAATCCTAAAAAATATTTAATTTTACCAATCATACTCATTTCAAATTCAGTCTTCATTTCATCTGCAAATTTATCACTAGCTTCATCTTCTCCTCCAAAGATAATATCATCAACAAAAATAACTACAACCAATAAACCATTTACAATTTCTTTTGTATACAGGTTTCTATCAATTGTGCCTTTTGTAAATCCTAATTTCAAACTTATCTAATCTCACATACCAAGTTATAGGTGCTTTCTTCAGTCCATATAGAGCTTTCTTTAGTTTACATACCATGTCTCCTTGTTTAGTTAAAGGAAACCCTTCAGGCTACTCAATGTAGACTTCTTTTTCCAATTCTCCATTCAGAAATGCTAACTTCACATCTATCTGATACACTTTGAATTTCATGTATGTTGCATAAGCCAAAAAATTTCTTACTACAATTCTTGCTACTGGTGAAAAAATTTCTTCATAGTCAATTCCTTCTTGCTATGAGTATCCTTTACATACCTATCTTTCTTTGTTCCTTACTTCTTATCCTTGTTCATTCATCTTGTTTCTAAATATCCATTTTGTTCCAATAGCATTCTTATCTTTAGGTCTAGGGACCAATTCCCATGTCTTATTATTTTCAATTTGATCCAATTCTTCTTTCATAGCTTTAATCCAATGTTCATCTTCATAGGCTTCACTAGTAGATATAGGTTCAATTTGAGAAATCAAACATAATTGTTCTTGTACCTTATTTCGAGTCTCAACTCTCTTGTCTATGCTTCTAATAATCTACTCAACAAGATGATTCCTTGATAGATTAATGTTAGGTGTCACTATCTCAGTACTTGTTTTTGTTGTAGGTTCTTCAATGGTTTCTTCACTGTGGCTTTCATTCAAAAAATCACTGTCAGTTTCATAAAATAATTTAGTAGTCTTTGGATTAGGTCTAGGCTGAGTTCCTTCATCTGATTCATAACCAAGCATTCTTTCCTGAATTCTAAACTTTTCATCAACTTTAACATTTTCTCTCTCAACAATAGTCTTAGCTATCCTATTTTAACATCTATAAGCTTTTCTCTTCAATGAATATCCAAGGAATATACCTTCATCACTTCTAGGATCAAACTCTCCAATGTCATCATCTCTCTTAATATAACATTTTCTTCCAAAAATTCTAAAATACTTAACTAATGGTGCATGTCCAAACCATAGTTCATAGGGTGTCTACTCTGATTTGTACTTTGCTCATTGTATACATTGCTATGTTCACTACTTCTCTCCAGAATATCTTCACCAAGTCATTCTCAAATAACATAGCTCTTGTTGCTTCAATCACTGATCTATTCCTTCTTTCTACAATACCATTTTGTTTAGGTGTCCAAGGGGCTGAAAACTATCTCTTAATACCATTCACTTCACAAAAAATGTTAAATTCTTTTGAAGTAAATTCTCCACCTCTATCTAATCTCAAACATTTAATCTTCATTCCGGATTCATTCTCAACTTTGTTCTTAATGATCTTAAACTGATCAAATGCTTTAGATTTTTCTTTAAGAAATGCAATCCACATCATTCTTGTAAAATCATCAAAAAGAATCATAAAGTACCTTTCTCCATAGAATCCTCTAGTCCTTTTAGGACCGCTCAAATTAGTATGAACAATATCCAACTTCTCTATTGTTATAAACTTCTTGCTAGGAAATGAGCTTCTCTTCTGTTTAGCCACCACACATTCCTTGTAAATCATGTTAGTAGGCTTCATAATTTTAGGCAAATCTCTTACTGCAAGTGTAGTAATCAATTTCACAATGTTATCAAAGTTTATATGACAATATCTTTTGTGCCATAACAAACTGTCATTAATCTTAGTAATCAAACATGTCATCTCAATAGGATTCAACTGAAATACATTACTTGTGGTTCTAGATCCAATACCAATAAAATTACAATCTCTGTCTTTTATCACACAAATTTTCTCAGTAAACCAAACTTGATATCTCTTATCAACTAACTATCCAACACTCAAAATATTATTTTTCAAACCATCCACAAAGTAAACATCATCAGTATTAGTCTTTCCATCAAGAGTAATAGATCCTATACCTTTAATCAAATAAGGTGCATTGTTTCCAACTCTAGCAAATCCTCCATCATAATTGTTAAACTTTATGAACTTTTTCATGTCTCCAGTCATATGATGTGAACAACCACTATCTATAATCCAATCAACTCTCTTTTCTACTTGTGAAACTAAATATTTTTCTTCCTTAATTTCAATTTCAGGATTTTCTTCTTTAATTGTTACAAATCCTATATCATCATTATTCTCAGTATCATTTTCACTCAAAGATTTCTCCAAACTAGCTTCAAGTTCTTCATCATTTGCATAATAACATTCTTTAGATCTTATAGGCTTAAAGTTTTTTCTATACTTCTTAACTCTCTTAGGACATTTAGATGCAAAATGACCATATTCTTGACAAGTCCAACATTTAAAAATTTTCTTACTGTCTGGTTCTCTCTTCACAAGCAAGGCAATACCTTCTTCAATCTTCCTGTCTTCTTCATTTATAGATCTACTGCTGCTATCATAATCTTTGCTCATACTTATGCTTCTTGAAAAAGTAGGAAAAACACTAAGAGCACTGGATGCTATCTCCATTCTAGGTAAGTCTCTTGATAGCCTTAAGTTCATCTCTGCTACTTCCAATCTTCCAAGAAGAGTCTCTCTAGTGAAGTTCGTAGTACAAGGTATACCTATTCAATCATCTGTGTTGTCTGCTTGAATGCAGGAGTCAATGTCCTCAAAATTTTCCATATCACTTCATTCTCTATCTTTGTTCATCCACAAGATTTTATACCTGCAACAATTTCTGACATTCTACCAATATAGTTTCTAACAAATTCATCTTCCATCATTCTTATATCTTCAAATGCACATATCCAATTATGTAATATGAATTTCTTAGCATGTTCATCACCTTCAAAAGTAGACTGTAAAGCTAACCAAATTTCATGAGATGTCTTTAGATATTTTACTTGACTGTATTCATTCTCTGGAAGGGCTGACAAGAGTGCTTCTCTAGCAAGTATGTTACACATGAATAGATATCTTTCCTCATTATTAAAATATTCAACCTTATCCTCATCAATGATAGCCTTCTCATTCTTTATGATTAAATAATAACCAGGTCCTAAACAAAGTAGGTGTGTCTTCATCTTTTCTTTCCAGCTGTCAAAATTTACTCCATCAAACTTAGGGATTTCTTTCCTAAAATTCACCATGGATCTCCTTAAGCTATTAAAATTTTCCTTCAAGGACCTGCCGCTCTAATACCAATTGTTAGAAAGTAAAGTCAACCAGGTTAACTAAGAGGGGGGGAGGTGAATCAGTTATCAGATAAATACAACTTTTATCAACTTCAATATATTTTAACCATGTAAGCAATGTAACCAACAACCATAGAAAGATATTCATACACAACAAAACAATGACACAAGAGATCTTGACTAGGGAACCTCTTCATCAAAGAGAAAACCCAAGTGGGAATGATGCCCACAAAAGATGCACTAATATGAAAGTTCCTTGTGAGAGGATGGACTCTATTAGGAGTCTTATGAAATACATTTAGTACATATGAATCCCTATTAGGATATTTTGAATCCCTATTAAAAGATTAACTCTATTAGGAGTTATGGAAGATAGAAGGACCCACTCCCCAAATAGCTTCAGGGTAAGATCACCAAACTCACTATCCAACTGATCTTTATATTACTCAATAGAATAATACCAAAAGATTACTAATCTCAACAATTCAATACTCCTTCTCTGACTGTGCAAAACTGCACCAACTGCTTGTTCATATCTCAATACTAGATCTTAGTACTTCACATATCCTCTTTCAACAACTTCGCTTTCACAATTCCTTCATACACTTACATTCATTACATTCCACATTACAACAAGGAAAAAATTCCTTCCTTTATACCACACTCAAGTAATTAAAAATGATTTGGTATACAAATTACAAAATAAAAGTTTCCACATGTTACATCAAAATTACACAAAAGTGTCAGCTTCCAATCAATATAATTCTTCACTCGTGTGACCTTAGATCTTCTGTTGTCATCAACTGCTCTCTAACTGTGCATAACCAGATTCTATCTCAATCAGGAGATATCATCTGATTTCCATAAATCACTACTCAAGAACACTGCCTGAATACCGCTTCCATTGATTTCCTCATAACTTTCATGAATAAATTTATTACTATCTACGCTCTTAACCATGATCTTCTAACACATCATAGAGTAAGTCTTCAATTGCACATAGCTTCATCTTCAATATCCCAAGTGCGCTAACTAAAACACTATCTTCTTCTCTGCTAATCTTCAGTAGATCACTATGTTCACATCAATAACAATCAAAGTCATGAATGCAACAACAACTACTCTAGAATGGCTGCTAATACTCCCCCATAGGATATATTCAGCATTCATTCTTAACAAACTATGCATCCTGGAATTAATTGTGTATGTCTGAATGATTTTTATTGTAAAATCCTTCCTGGAAGTTTTGTGATTTCCTATGATTATGTATTAAGGTATATTTGATTCATTTCATATGGTGTAGGAAGGTTTAGGGAAGGTTAGGATGGTTTAGGCAAGGATTTTATTTTTACCATTCCTTGCTTTTGTAGGCTTTCACTATTAATTTGATGTTTTGATTTGATTATCTTGTTTTTGTGGTTAGGTTGTACTAAGGATGTGTTCTATAAGTTACATTGAGGTACCTTAATTAGGTAGACCTCAGAGAACCTTTCCCAGGCACTCTCTAGACCTAAAAATCTTAATTTTGGGTGATTCCAGGAGATTTTGGGTATAGTCACATATGAGCATCCTAGAATGTCATATGCATTTTTACTAGTACCCATGTGACACTTGGTCAATTTTTGTATGGGCATCCCTGGATTTTTGTATGGGGTTTTAGAGGGTCCTAGGGGCTCAAATTTTGCATATTTTGGGTTTTGACATCCATAACTTATTTCTCATGCGTGGGAGTCAACATGTATCACTTATGTATGTCCATCTATGGTTTTTTTGGAATTATAAGGTGTTACTTATGTTATTTAAGTAATTGGCTTATGCTTTTATTCATAATATGAGGCTAGGACTCGTTCTGGTGGCCTGAGTGCATAGGAGGGTTCCCTAGACTTGCAAGATGAATCTTTTGAAGTACTTTATGTTTTCTTGTCTTGTGTATGTGAGTAGGGGACAAGGTACCCTAGGTGAGTGGCTCATCATAGGTGTTGGAACCCAAAGTGGTTTCCAAATGATCCTATAAGTGATTTGGTAAAAAGTGATACCTAATAATGAACTTGGGAAAGGGGGGTTTCAAAAGTTAATGAAAGACACATAATTAAGTCCACATAGTCCTAGTGGAGTACCAAGACCATAGGTAACTACCAGGGTGTAACTCTATTCAGAAAGGGGGGACTAGGGTTATATGGTTTCTAGGGAGGATCCTAATATGCAGGATATGTGATGACACTTGCCTAGATGGTATGGTAGAAACCTAACCCTTGTGTATAGTAAAGTGATATCTTGTTATGTCTTTTCTTTTTCTTTCAAGTTATTGTTTTGTAAAGCCTTAGTTTTCTTTAGGCCTTGTGGGTATCTTGGTTCTATCTCCTAGCATGGGGGTTGGAACCTCTTAGTTTGACAAGGTTGGGTGGAAAATATCTTTCAAGGCACTTCTCTTGGTTCGTCGCTTGGATATGTTTCAAATTTCCTCTAGTGATATAGATTTCTCAAATGTATCATGTATTGTTTAAAAGAAAGATGTAAAGATCTCTTTGTAAGTCATCAGGCCATTCATGTAATTATTATTGTAATTATATTCATTATCAGAATTGAAGGATTAAAGAAATGTAATCAGGGAGGGATAATTATAGGGGTTAATTCAAGGGATGTTATTTGAAGATTCAAAATTTGTAATTTAAAATGCAATCTTGTATCTTTTCTTTATCTCTCCTATGTGAAATGAAAAGCATTGTTTCATATGTAAAGGTTGATTTGCAAATTGGAAAGGAAGTTATTCATTGTGTAGGAAAAAGGAATAAAAATCAAATAGAAAATGAAAGATATAGTTATGAAAGAAATATTACCCTCTTACCTTTCTCTTATATTCTAAAATGAAAAGTAAAGGAAAAGGACATGGAATTAAATTTGGTTAGTAATGAAATGCAATTCTTTTATGTTGGCTAATGAAATCAATAAGGGAACCTTAAGGAATTGTACTTTATGAATTTAATAATGAAATGTTAGAATGTTAGAAAACAAATTTGTTAGTTGTAATTTTAGGTTAAAGACCTGATTCCTTATGGGTTCCCTAGTGGGGACATTACAAAAGGGCATGATGTTGCAACAATAAGTGCCCCAAGAAAATGTGAAAGTTTTCTTGGGTTGATCTTCAGGAGAAATTTTGATTTGGTTATATCCAAAGAAGTCATCCATCAATGATAGTATCTCATATCCAGTTGTCATGTGTACTATGATATCAATGTTTGGTACTGGAAAATAATATTTGGGACATGATTTGTTTAGATCACAAAAATCGCATATTATAATGCCCCCAGTGTGTTTACTGACATGGAATAGGTTGAAATCTAGTCTTCATAATCAATAGTTCTGATAAATCTAGCATCCAACAATTTCTTGAGTTCTACTTTGACTAGAAGAGATATTTGCGGATGCATCTTTCTTAATTTATGTTTGACTCATTTAGCTCCTTCTTGTAGTGGCAAATGATGGAAAACCAATTTAGGATCTAGTCTAAGAATATTTGTGTAAGACTATGCAAATTTAATTTGTCTTTTCAATGAAGAATTGAATGAACTGATCTTTTTCTTCTTGAGATAGTGATGTTGCAAAATGTATGATTTTTGAATCACTGGAGGTCCCCAAATTTATCTCTTCTATCTTTTCTATCAATAGAACTAATTTCTCTTTTGCAAGGGTATGTCCACTTTTCCATCCTTAGGAACCTTAGAGAGGTTTTCAACTTTGGATACATCCTTTATTTTTACTTTTTTGTGGTCTAATGGCACCTTTTAGTTTTCACCAAAAGACCTATTTTTTTCATTTTTTTCATTTTTTATTTGTTTTTCATTTTTGCGACTAGAAGAGGGAGTTGACTCTCCAAAATAATTTGTAGTGTCTTCATCAATGGAGAATACTTCTTTATGAGCTTCTGATGGCATACCTTCCCTAAGCTCAAAAAATTATGCTATAGCTTCATTATTTTCAAAGAGATCTAAGCTCAGTGGTCTATGTTGATCCCAATCTATTAGTTCAGGCTATACTAAAGGGATGTCATTGTCAGTGTTGAAAATTTTTTGGGAACTAGGTTTAAGTCTCAAGAGATAAGTATCAGTGTTAATAGTTTCATTGGATTCATCTTTTGAATTATAAGGACTAGGATCCCAAAAATGTTTTGATCCAGGCTTGAGGACAAGTTTTTGGAGGACGAGTATTGTCAACATGTTTTTCTTCAAGTGGTAGGTCATTAGGATTGCTAAAGATACAGTCAAGTGCATATGGGCTAGAAGAATGAGATTCCCATTCCCATTCATTGGAATCAGTCATTTCAGGTTAGGTGTCCTTAGACGCTTCTTCATTGCTAAAAAAATTCACATTTTCACACAAGGGTAACTTGGTACATGAAGAGAAAATTTTCAAAGGTCTAAATCTGAGTCCAAGATTAGGAGGTCATCCTTTTTCTACAATAGGCTCAACAATACCTTTTTTTTGTACTCCAAGGCCACTACTACCATCATATCTCTTTTTATGCATAATTGTAAATCTAGGACCATAATTTTTAGTAGGAATGTGAACAGGTTCTTGTTCTGAATTGTCTTTATGATCCCATGTGGATATATTCTCATAGACATTATCATCTTGCAAGCCACCCCAATTGGTGAATGTAGGAGAGGAGTCAATTTTTAGTGTGTTCTTAGGTTGTGATTTTTGTAATAGGTGTGGCTTTCCATATGATTTAGGGTAAATAGGTAAATTCTCAATGTGAAAAGTTAGAGAGAATATCAAAAGAAACCATAAAAGTTTCAAAAATATGAAAAAACCTAACTCAATCTCATCATGAAAACAAATTGAAATAAAGGAATTAAAACACTATCTAAAACCATCTTCAAGTTTTAGTTCTCATGTTCTCCTTTCTTCTCCAAAGTGTGGATGGATGTAGCTCTTAAAAAGATCTTGAAATGCACTATGATATCTTGAAAGAAAAATTGAGAATACTAGGAGTAATTGATCATTCAAAGTGGGTAACCAAATTAGTGCAAAAAGACTCAATTTATAGAGTTGAGAGCCAAAATGCAAAAGAGGGAAAGTTAGTGTGCAACATGGAAATTTGTCATAATTATGAAAAATTGGGAGCACAAAAGGGAATGCACAAATTAATGCACAAGTCAAGGACAAACTAATGAGGGATGGAGAAGGAAAATTAATAGGAAATTTGGAGGCCAACTTAGTGGAAAAATTGATAGGGAAAGATGGAATAAATCATGAAGTGTAATTATAGGGATTGGAAGCACGGTTAGAGGGAAGGAGTTTTTTAATTTAAAAAATCATTAATTCCCACCAAAAGGACAAATTAGGAATTAGGAATTAAAAATTCCAAAATTCATGGAAAATAGAATAATTAATTAATATGAAATTAATTAATTGTCGGAGACATAGGATAGGGGGATTTAATCTAATAAATAGATTAATACAAAAGGGATAAACTATGGATTATCTTTCCCAAGGGGATGAATTAATGATGTATGATCAAAAGGGGATTGGTCTGGAATGATTATGATTAGGGTTTGAACTGATCTTGATAATTTTAAAACTGATTAAGGATCAACACAACATCGATTAACTTTGACAATGCTATTGGGATGGACTGATGATGATTAAATAACATCTATGATCTTGGATACTACTATTTGAAATTGACTTGGATTGGTTAACGAGGCATCGATGAAATTTGACAATGCACTTGGGATTGAATTGATAATGATTAGGCATCGATGAAATTGGACAATGCCTTTGATTGATTTGGAATTAAATTGATTTGATTTTTATTAACAAGGATTTAACTAGATTGCATTGATTGGAAATTAGTTAGATTATACATTGATGAGCTTGGATGATGCCCTAGAATTGGTTTGATAAATGATCAGTTATATTTGACAAGATTTTGGACTGTTGGGGATTCATTCAGATTGATTTGAAGTGATTTAGGAAGATTTTACATGGTTTAGGATTGATTAGGATTAGTTTAGGAATGTTTAGGAATGTTTAGGAATGGTTTAGGAAAGATTAGGAATGATACAAGATGCGAGAAGTGTTAGTAATCAATTAAACAATTTTTAATGTTTAATTGATAGGAAAGGAAAAAGTGCTGACATATAGTAAAAACCATATGCATAACACAGGGAAAATAATTAGAATGCAAAACAATATTTCAATTGCAATGTAGAAAAGGATAATAACAAGACTAGAAGACTCGAGCCATTTTTTGGTGTCTACAGATATAATAATGAACCTTTTGATGTTTTAACTTGATTTCATTCATTTTTATTAACATTTGAGTGATTTAGAGATTTTTTTGTGTAAACTATTTTGTTCAGAAATGAGGGTTAACACTTTTGGTAAAAATACCATAACTTTCATTTTATCTATTGGATCTTCAAAAGAATTGGAATAAATATCTAAAATAGGTCCATATATAATTTAAATGAACCTATTTTTATAATTAGGTATTTTTCAAAGTTTATGGTTGAGTATTCCACTATCCTAGATTGAAAAATCATGTCTAATTAGGCATGCAACCTAGTTACGAGTCAATTATTCACCCTTTTGACCCAAAACAACACATGGTCATTTGGATATTTGTTATAAAAATAAAAAATTTATATCTGAATCAGGTCTTACTTTTTTTGGGTTTGGTCCTTTGTTTTCAAGTTATGCTCAAAAACCACTTGGAAAGGGATAGTAGGCCTAATAAAAATTTGTGAAAGAAGTGTAGTGATTTGGTGATTAAAGGATAATGTCAAGTGTTGTAATATGTCTTTTTTTTATGTTACTTAAAGTCATAGAGGGCAAAAAGACCAATGGACCATTGAGATTATGTGGTTTCCATGAAATGACCTTATAGTTTTGTATATAAGCCTCATGTAACTTTGAGGAAGTATTCCATGAGATCATTTTGTGAAAATAGCCCCTTTTTCCATTTTTTCATGTGTCTAATCTAATTTTAGTCCCATCATAGCCTCTGTATCAAATAGGTATTAGAGAAAAACAAGTAGGCTCTTTGAGGGTTGAGGGGTTGGAAGGGTGCCTCCAAAGAATAACCAAGTGGCTAGAGAAGTCCAATAATTGAGAGAAGCCTTGGAAGAAAGGGATAGAAAACTAAGGGCATTTAGGGAAGATGATGTAGCAAGGGAAAGTGAATTGAAGTGGTCTATAAGGGATAACAAATCCATACAAGAAAGATTGAAATCCTTGGAAAGGAATCCAACAAGAGAGGAGAAACATGATCAAGAACAAGATGAAAGGGAAAGTGAGATCCCTCCTATAGGAGTGAGGAAGAGATGGATCCAGATGAAAGGAGGATGGTGAGAATTCTTAAATCAGTTCAAGGTGGTGGAACAGACGAAAATGTTGATTTTCCTATGTATGGTGGAAGGATGGATAGTGAAGAGGTAATGGGTTGGATTGATGCCCTTGAGAAATATTTTGAAATAAGAATATGTCTGAAGACAAGTAGGTGAATTTTCCAAAACCAAGTTGAATACTACAAAGAAAATGTAAGAGTTCAATTGTTGCAATTATAGTTTGTAGGACACATCTCATTATAATTTATTACTAAACAATGATCGAAATTAATAATACAAACTAAATATTAGTCCCCCGATTAGTGATATTGTGTGTATGAAAATTGTACCTAGCTGTGGACACAACACTTCAGTAAAACATTAGAGGTTAGCAAAATCAAAATATGCAAATAATTGAAACTAAGGTAACCGAGTGATTTACTGCCTTCTAGTAGGTGTGAGTATGATTTTCTTAGATTGAAATCAAGATCAGTGACAATGCAACACCTAAACGATGGATTTGAATCTGAAAGATGAATAACTATATGATTACAGATTAATCTATACTTTTAGATTTTGTATGTAATAGTATGAAAAACTTGATATGAATCTAAACTAGATGGATGAAATTGAATGCAAATTTAATCTAAGAATGATATGAATGAATATGAATGCTATGATATGAAAACTATGCAAATCTATGATCAACAATGAAAGATCTCACAAATCTCCTGTCGCAAGTGTTTAATCCTTCAATCACCAATTCGCTAGAGTAATTGTGCAAATTCGAGTGTTGATAATTATGAAGAGCTGAGCCTTGATTTTATAGAAATCCAAGGCTTGAGGATGCATTGAGAAAAAGCCATAAATCACTCTTGATAAACTTGGGTTGATTTTTGAGTTATCAAGAAATCAGAGATAATTAACTCACAAAAATCATGCAAAAGCAATGTTTAACTCAAAATAGAGTTTAGATCAAATTTCAACTCATCATCAGATGTTGAGTTTAAATTTAAAATTGATTGTTAATTTCTAGTTGCTTGCTTTTTCTAATTGTGCATGATTTAATTATAAATTAATTTAAAAATAAAGTGATTTATCCCCAACTTAACTGATTTTAAATTAAAAATAACTAATTTATGGGTTAATCAAACTTTTATTCAAAATTATATTATTAAATATTGACAACTTGCTTTAATTAATTAAATAAGAATTTAATCAATTAGTCATAAGATTTTATATTTATTGTCAAAATTCAATAATATAAATT
The DNA here is from genome assembly GCA_027943335.1 of Chamaecyparis obtusa. Taxonomy (NCBI): domain Eukaryota; kingdom Viridiplantae; phylum Streptophyta; class Pinopsida; order Cupressales; family Cupressaceae; genus Chamaecyparis; species Chamaecyparis obtusa. The sequence continues at coordinate 1,284,544 of BSBK01007999.1, read as the reverse complement.
AGGAATAAATATAATTAAATTTAATTAAATAATTAAGTGGCAGTACTAAATCTAATTAATTAAATATTCAGAATATTAAATTAATCAAACTTTAGGATAAATATGATTTATCACCAAATAATTATTAAATCAAAGATAATTAGGATAAAGGGAATATTCAAAGAATATTCTCTGATGCTGATTTAAGATTAAATCAATTAGGATTCGATAATGTGCAGATGTGCCTTTGGTTAGGACTTTTGTGTTGATTTCATTTGATTTGATGATGTAGGAGGTTAATGAACCTATAGCCCATTTTTGGGGTATTACATTTTGCCCCTCTTTGAATCACTGTGCGAAGCGTAGTGGTTCAAAGATTAGTCTATTTTTTATAAAGATGTTGAAAATATTTGAGAGATAAACCGATTCTGAGACAGAAACTGATTGAAAGATATAAAGAGATTAGGTCTTGATTGACCAAAGATAATGTTAACTATAGCAACGATGAACTGATGATTATGAAAAAGTGCCAAAATGCTTGATTATAAACCTTATGATTGTAAAGAAGTGAGTGACCGATTCCAAATGTGATTGTCCTAAAAGAATCATAGTGGTATCACATCCTGAACCCATCAATTACGAAGAACCAAGGAAATGATGCTAATGAACCGATGGTTACGAAAAGCTGATATAGTTTACAAGATATATTTTGGATACCAGATTGATATGGATCTCGATGAATCTAATATGCCCCAAGTGATGATAGATTTTCCCCAAGCGATGAGGACTTTTGATGAATCAACAACTAGACGTGGTTGTTGTCTTGATTACTGAGGAAAGATTTGATTACAGATTTAGATTTATAGACTTGAACGATGTGAAATACCATGCCCCCTTCAGGATTAAAATCAAAATTTGACAAGCAAAGTTAGTGTTGAATGGTTTAGAAGCATGTTAATTGATTTGAGAAGTGGTTATACATGTCCGGGAACACATTTTGCATCGTTTAGAGGTCTTGGAGATCAAGTTTGACTATGTTTGATCATGAGTTGACCATTGGTGACCACGTTAAAATTTCCATAGTTTGATGTAAGATAATCAGTTAAGTTGAATTCTGGATTTTTGTGATGATTGAAGGTTGATTATGCAAGCAGTCAGCCGTCCTGGGTCCAAAAATTTTAAATCACGGGTTTGACATAGAAAATGGTCTTAGATTTCAATTTTGATCCTGAAAATGGGTTCAAAACGTCGAAATTAGCCAGGGGTGCAATTTTCGTGGAAAATGGAGCACTTTTGAAAATTAGGTCAAAAGCTATATAAGGACCAAAAGGGTCATTTTCAATTCATTATTCACTTTTGACTTTTGAAACCTTGTGGAGTCCTCTGAGCAAGAAAATGGCTGAGATGAAGGTACCTGTGTCTTCCCACCATATTGAGTGTAGCCGGTGACATCAGAAGCCTTTGCAGTATGGACATCCGATAAGTGGACCTATGTGCCTCTTTGTAAATTCTATTTTTGCATGTTTGTAGAATTTTTAGGTTTTTTTTCATATGTTTTTAATTTTCAATTCTCGCATGTATGGAAACTTGTACGACTGTCCTCTATGAGTTGTATGAATTTTCAAGTCCCTGTAGATAGTCGTATCATAACCCATAGAAATGCATTTGAGAGGGACCCAAGAGTCGTACGACATTTCGTTAGGTCCCTCATATGTCGTACAATAAGACCTAGAAAGTCATATAACCATGGTTTGTCGTATGAGACCCTGCTGAAACACATACAAGTTTTGGTGCCAGACTGTGTTGTCATATGGAAAATAGTGAGCTTAAAACCCCTTTTTAGGTCAAAAATTATGATTTTCTAATGCCTTAGGCTGATTGCTGAGCATTTAATGCACATTCTGAGATAGTGAACTTTTGAATATCTATACTATTAGCCTATTTTTTTAACCAAATTACTGATAGAATTCCCTGTTTTTGTTCTATATAGATTATATATCCCGACGTCCATGTGCATATCTCTCATCCCACGACTTGGAGATTATGTGTTTCTCTTCTAGACCTGATGAGGGTACATCTTGCTAGCTGTGGATTTGAGTATCTAATTTGGTTGCCTGAGATTAGGTTGAACCAGGGATTGCTGACTGCCTTGATTGAGAGGTTTCATTCTGAGACCTAGACATTTCATGTCCCTACAGGAGAGATTATTGTTACACTAGAGGATGTGTATAGGATTTTGTGTATCCCATTCCATGGTCCTCATCCATATTATGTGAGTTCGGGGAACTCTAGATTACATGCCTTTAAATGATTGTTTGGATATGACACATAGCTCACTAGTTCAATTTCCTAGGAGACATTAGTGCAGTGCTATGGGCAGGCCCATAGACTAGAGTGCATTATAGATGGTATGATAGGAGGCATTATCATGTCTAACCATCAGTAGAATAGTCTTTTGATGGGCTAGGCCCCTATGGTGGCATGATTGATGGCCACTCCTTCTGATTTGGGTTGGGGTCAGTGTATGCTGGCTCACATGTTCTTCGAGATGCATGAGATTGTGTATTAGGAGGGCAAGTCTTTTTCTTCTGGTACGTTGGTGCTTCAGATATGGGCTTGGGAGCATATCCTAGTTTGTAGACTAGTATGTCAAGGTCAGTGCCAGCCATAGGAGATGGTGATATATGTTTACTCTAGATATGTTACACAGGTTCGTATGGGTCATATAGAGTATTGGAGACACTACCTAGATGAGAGCACATTCATGATTTGGCATCCCTATCTATAGATTGAGGCCTAGCCCACTGCACGAGAGTAGTTTAGCTATTTCTGCCAAAGTTAGATATTGATTGGTTAGTCTACTGTAGTGCTTGAGTGCTTTCTTATTACCACAGTGTGGAGATAGTACGACATCATCTAGGATGCCCCACAGGAGCATGCTACATATGCATGAATATTGAGAGATCTTGGATTAGGATGGGGTCCTCACTTATCTTATGCTCTTTGTATACAAGAGTATAGCGCTATTGTCGGCAGACATTGGGATTATTGGGAAGATGTTCCAGATGCTAGGGTGACAGATTGTTTCATTGCATGGCTTGCAGAGCATCCCATATATAGGTTTTTAGATCCGACAGAGTTGATACCTTCCATGGAGGAGGCTATGGATGTGACAGGTGCTCTGATGGGGAGAGGGTAGAGACATACAAGTACACAGATACTGATTCCCCAGCCTAAACCTCCAAGGTTGAGAGTAGTAGTGACACCTCCATAGAGACCATCTGGTCAGATGAGACCACCTCATCTTCCTAGTTCTTTAGTAGATAGACCTGCAGTTTTATAGATGAGATTGACTAGAGGAGAGAGTGATACTTTAGGTAGTGGTTGTACATCAGATGAGATACTTGGAGTAGAGTAGTATGTAGGTGTTGATCCTGATCCTATATAGGATGTTACTAGTTTTGTTCTGGGAGCTGAGGTTAGACACCATAAGGCACAAAGAGCAGAGGCTACTAAGCATCCAGTTGGAGATATAGATATGCCTACAATAGATGCAGATCCTAGTGTACCATAGACTACTCAGGAGATCATCAAACAACTTAGTTTATAGGTCAGGGACCTGAAGGTATGTAGTGCGCATTGGGAGGAGTGATTTACTAAGGCAGATAGATAGTGCACTGAGCTCTAAGAGGAGAACAAGAGATTAAAGACAGAGGTGACACATCATACCTCTCGAGCTACTTATTACATTTCTACTTACTATGTTGTTGTTTTGGCTACTTAGAGAGTACCCACATACTCTCAATATATGACAACATTAGAGGGAGCCAGGGCACCCAGAGCCAAGGCAGTGCCTGATGCACCACCACCACCTCCACTAGATGCAAAGAATTAGGTAGATAGCTGATCTGTCTAGATATGCTGATATATTTTTCCATTTTGTTCATGTATACTATTCATATCTTTTGATAGCTCATATGAGCTCATTCTTTTGTATTTTGTGCCAGTAGTGCACCCTTGACTAGTTTGAGTTATATGAAATGAGATCGAGATTTTGGTTATGACTTCATGTGTACTTATCATGTTTTGATTTATGATGATATCATGTGATTTAAATGCTATGAGTAATGTAGAATGTATGTATGGATTTATGCAATGCAATGGTTTCTTTCAAATGTATGAATGTCATGCAAATGTAATTGATTATGGAAATGTATGGTTTTGATGATGCTTATGTATGTAATGCAATGCGATAGATGGAATGATCATGAATATGTAATGTAAATGCAATGATACACATGATATATTTTGCAGGTAGTGATGAAGACAAGTACTTAGTCTTATGTCAAAAGGATGTTTAACCCAGGATGGTGACTGCCTATAGTTTTGTGAGGAAACCTTTGTATGAGATTCAGCTCTTCATGTCAAGTTTAAGTTTAGTTTTGAAGGATCATTTTAAACATTTAGGATTGTTCAACAATTTGTGAGATCGTGCAACATTCAAAGTGCAAAATGAAATGTAGAATAAAATGCAAACCTAAGACCAAGGACCTAGTCACTGATCATGTGTCAATTTGTTGTCATCATTGAAATTTTTAGGTAATCAGAGAAATCAATACAATGCCCACTAGTTATGAAACTATAGACATATGAATATTGGTTTCTATGCACAAGAATCAATACAATGCCCACTGGTTAGACAACCATGGACATATGAATATTGATTTTGTTTTTGAAATGTCAGATTAGATATAAGAACCAAGGCATAAATGCTAGGATGACCTAAATATCATGTCCATTTTAATATAGCAATTTGTATAAGCATCAAAACATAAATACCTTGATGACCTTAATACGCCTTGTGTTACAAGCACATCAAGAAATCAAGAGATCATTCAGAATCCCATGTGAATTACCCGCAATGACCCTTTATTGTTCACATCCTTGGATAAGATCATGTTTCACAGTAGGAGTAAGAATTCACTAAAAAGATAAAGTTAGATCAAACTTCCTTGAATTTTTTGGGTATTAATGGTCGAGGTACTCATGGCCATCCAATAGGAGATAGAGGCTCTTATAGATAGACACCATTTGAATCTAAAATTTCCAAAGTTGTTAGATTTTCACTCAAAGTAGAAAACAAAGGAAATATTATACCCCCAGTCAGCAATCTCTAAATCCTATAAAAGACATCATTCAAGAGCTCTAAAGGACACAATATGAAAAAATCTTAATGCGAATCAGTAAGCATACAAGGAGATAAAAGCATGTAAAGCACAGATCATTTTTAGTTTGTTGTTGATGTTTGATTGCATTGTTGTAGATGCAAAATCCTTTCTGGAGAGGAGACTGACTGACTGACTCAGATGTAGCTTCAAAGGACTCTGACTGGATATGACACATCTAAGATACTAGAGACTATAGGATATGACATTGATTGCCCTCAAGTTTGAACATTGATAGGAGACCGATGCTTTTGCTGATTGGTGTACAAAATGACTTTATTGAAACAAGGATAAATATAGACTAAAGTAAGACTAAAAGCTGGGAAAGACCAAGATTGCACTGATAGATGGAGCATTTTGAATAACTGACACCCGTTTGCTAGGTTTTCACCATCTTGGTAGAGATTCTATTTTTGCTACCAAGGTGCCTGTTTCCAGGTTTTCACCAAGGAACTTTTTCTTTTTCTCATATTTTTGTATTTTTCATTTTTTCAATTTTTTTGTACTTTTGATATTTTTTACTTTTTTTTGTGATACATCAAGGTGCCTATTTGCTAGGTTTTCACTAGGATGATCATTTTTTTAGGACTTTTTCACATTTTTGTGATTTTTTTCAGGACATTTTGCAAAGACTGAATGCCTTAGGTGTAGAATTTCTTCAGATGGAGAACATTGATTCATTCTTAAAGTTGTTCTCCTTAATTCATTCAGATTTGATATGCACCAGAGCCAAAAGTAGAAGTAACAAAAAAGGGACCTAGCTAGTTGGGTTCAAACTTCCCCTTGCATTCTCTATGTGATTGATTTTTAGGATTCTCTCTCAAGACTAGATCACCAACCTAAAATTCTCTGTGTCTGACTTTCTTGTTGTAGCCTCTAGACATTCTCTTTTGATATACTCTAAGATGATCATATGTTGCTTATCTACGCTCATCTACTAGTTCAAGTTCTTGCAACCTAGACACTTTGTAGTCATCATCAATTACTAGACCATGCATTCTGATTCTTAGTGATGGGATTTCAACCTCAATAGGTAGTACCACTTCAGACCCATAAACTAAAGCAAATTGTGTAGCCCTAGTGGGCATTCTAATACTTGTTCTGTAGGCCCAAAGCGATCGACTGATCATGAGATGCTAGTATCTTCCTATTTTATCAGCTGTACAGTGCAATATTTTCAATAGATTCTTGTTTGAAGCCTCTGTTTGTGCATTCCCTTGAGGATAGTGACCAATGTTGTGTAATCTTGAATTTAGCACATAGATCATATAAGTCTCTATTCTTGAATTGTCCCCCATTATCTATGACTATAGAATGTGGAATACCATACTAACATATGATGTAGTTCAGGATGAACATTGAAATTTATTTTCCAGTTGCTTGAGTCAAAGGAACTGCTTCTACCCATTTTGTGAAATAGTCTGTAGGTGTAATAATAAGGGTATGTCCATTAGAGGAATGAGGGTGTATGGCTCCAATAAGATCAAATGCCCATTGTTGAAAAGGCCATTGTGTAGTAAAGGGAATAAGATCTCTCCTTGGTGCATGAATTAAGTTACCATGTACTTGACACTTTTGAGAATTCTTTACATATTTAATAGCCTCTTTTTCCATTTCAAGCCAATAGTACCCAGCCCTAATAAGTTTTTGAGCTAGTGTTAAATCATTCAAGTGTGATCCACATATTCCATCGTGGACTTCTTCTAATGCGCATTGAGATTCGACGTGTTCTAGACACCTGAGAAGAGTACCATCTAAACTTTGTTTGTATAGATCATTTCCAATGATAACATATCAAGATGTATTTCAGATAAGGTTTCATTTCTCATACCGGTTAAAGGAATCAAGAATGATTTGGTCTCAGAGATAGGAGAAAATATTTTTGTACCGGGAAGAGTCATGACCTACAACAGTGCAAATCATTCGGGTTTCTAGGTAATCATAGGCTGGGAATGATAGTGCTTCCACTAGGAACTCATAACGTAGCTCATGCTCAGGCTCTTGTAGTAGAGATGATAATGTTGCCATAGCATCAGCAACCTTATTCTCCAATCTAGGAATTTTCTCAAAGGTAATAGATATGAAATATTTCTTTAGATCATCTACCATCCATTTGTAGGGGACTAGCTTTTCATCTTTTGTTTGATACACATTATTGACTTGATGTATAACTAGCTATGAATCCCCATGAATATGTAATTTTTTTACCCACCACTCAATTGCTATCTTCATGCCATTAAGAAGGGATTCATATTCAACAATATTGTTTGTGCAAGAAAACTTTAATTTGAATGCTTTAGGTATTGAGTATCCTTGAGGAGTGATGAACAATATGCCTGCTCCAGATCCATTCTGTGTATAGGAGCCATCAAAGTAAAAAGTTAATGACTTGTCCCTTGATAGCTTTTCTTTCAACATATTCAATGTCAAAGTCACTTAATAGCATCACCCATTTAGCTAATCTACCCATGAGGGAAGCTTTCCTTAGTATGTACTTTAGTGGATCAATCTTAGCTACCAATTGTGTGGTATGAGCCAACATATAATGTCTCAGTTTATGTGGTGCAAAGATCACAGCTAGACAAGCTTTCTCAATCATAGAATAGTTATTCTCATATGCTACCAATGTTCTACTGATATAGTATATAGCTCTTCCTTTCTTGTTCTCATTGTGTTGTGCTAGTAATTCCCCTAGAGATGTATCTATAGTTTAGACATAGAGGATCAGTGGCTTCCCTTGAACAAGAGGCATCAAGATAGGAGGATTTGATAGATATTTCTTGATATGATTAAAGTTCTTTTCACATTCCTTGTTCCATGAAAAGGTCACACCTTTATGTAATATCTTTTTGAAAGGGTGTGATATGTCTACTAGTTGATATATGAAGTCTCTAATAGATTGTACTGTCCCTTGCAATGTTCTCATTTAATTGATATTCTTGGGAGGTTTCATCTCCATGATATCTTTAACCTTAGCTGGATCAACTTCAATTCCTTTCTTTGAAACAATGTAGCCTAAGAGCTTTCCAGAAGTGACACCATAAGCACACTTCTTAGGGTTCAGTCTGAGACTAAACTTCTCCATTCTATCTAGTATTTTTCTCAAGTCATTTAGATGATCAGATCTTATCATAGATTTTGCTAAAGTATCATCAACATAATCCTCCATAGTTTGATGCATCATGTCATGAAAGATAGATGTCATAGCTCTCTGATATGTAGCACCAGCATTCTTAAGCCCAAATGGCATGACATTCCAATAGAAGGTTCCCCATGCACATGTGAAAGTGGATTTCTCTTGATCCTCTGGAGAAATTTTTATTTTATTGTATCCCAAAAAACTATCCATTAAAGAATACATCTCAAAGCCCACAGTCATGTCCACTATCATATCAATATTAGGTAATGGAAAATCATCCTTAGGGCATGCTTTGTTTACATCTCTGAAATCTGTGCACACTCTAATTGATTTATCTGGTTTAGAAATAGGTACAATATTAGAGATCCATTCATCATAGTCAATAACATGGATGAATCCAGCTTTCAGTAGTTTCTCTAATTCATCTTTGACCAAGGGTGCAACATGTGGATGCATCTTTCTCAATTTTTGTTTGGCAAGTTTCACTTCTATAGCTATAGAGAGATGGTGCATTATAAGATTAGGATCCAATCCTGGCATATCTGAATATTTCCATGCAAAGTTGATCTTCTTTTCTGTTAAGAATGTGGTAAACTTTTTCTTTTCTTCTTCTGATAAGGATTGTGCTACATGGATCAACTGTGGTTCTTCTGTTGTTCCCAAATTGATAGATTGAGTGGGCTCAATTAGTACTAGAGATCTATCCTATAAATGACTCAGAAGGACATCAAATATCTCATCCTTAGGTGCCTCAGAGAGGTTTTAAACCTTGGATACATCTTTTATTTTTACTATTGTAGGTTCTGATACTACCACAAAGTGGTTTTCACCCTTAGAACTCCTTTTCTTTTTATTTTTATTCTTTTGACTGAGATATTTGATATCCAACTCTGTCATGCTAATGCTCAGCTCACTGATGGAAGTCTTCATAGGCTCAACTACATTAAGATTGCAAGCAAGGGCATAGTCCGATTCAAAAGTATAGATGTTTTGGTTTGGATCTTTGGATAGTTGGTCAATAAGCTTGAGATGTTGGATAGTAATTTCAGTTGAACATTGGCTAATCATATTAATGCATAGGGTATTGGTATCATTTGCAATGATTTGACTCATGAAATCAAAGGTGATACTATGACTCGAGATGGTTAGTTCATGAAGAGTTTCAACATCATTATTGGATCCTACCTTGGGAATAAGTGGATTAGAATCATCTAGTTCATTATTTCTCTCTAAACTTACATCAGGTGTAGGTTCATATTGGTGAATAACATCAACATGTTTCTTTGTAATAAGTTTATCTTCCTCTGGAATGACACCCCATTCATAGTCATTGGATTCATCTTTTGATTCTTCGTCTAGACCTTTGGGAAATCTAAGAACATGTGTAAAGTTAGGATGGATACCCCAAGAAGGATTTCCTTCAAATTCTTATTTGAATTCATACTCATGGAAATCTATCTCAGAATAGCTATCACCTTCCTCCTTGTCTATGTGGTTTTCATCAAGATCAGCTAGTTATTGTGGTGCAACTATCTTTTGTTTTATAGCAAGTTCTTATGTTTCTACTACAATGATTCTTTTTATTAGATCATCTTCATCTTTAAGGAGGTTTATGATTTCTTTAGGAAAATTCTCATAAGGAATGAGCTCAGTGGTGGTGTCAAAATCATCACTGTTAGATTGTTGTGCTTCCTCTTGGTTATAGGCCTCTTCTAGCATGATTTGTTCTATTACATGAGATTCATTACCCTTGAGATAGAAGGGTTTCTTTCTATAGACTAGACCAGCAGTATCTTTGTTTGGTCTACCAGTATGTGAAATAGGTTCCATGAGACCTTTTCCTCTCACTCCTAGAGGTCCTTTGCCTGGATATCCCATTTAAGCTATCAGTTTATCCCCTAGGCCATATGACTTAGAAGGGATCTTTGATGTTTTAGAGTCACATGCTTGAAAAATTTGGGATTCAGGTTCATCTTTGTATATCCAAGAAAGCTCACCTTCATCCTCTTCAAACTCTTGTTTGGACACTTGTTATGCCACAAAATTTCCCTTATATGCCTCAATAGGTCCTTTAGATTCTAGTTTGGACTATTTTAGAATTTTCCCATAAGACTTAGGTGAGATAGGGAGAGACGTCAAAGATAAGACTAGCTCTATAGTATATTCTCCCATACCATTTTCTTTTATTGTGACTTCTTTTGCAATGTCTTCCATCTTGAATGTAGATGCCATATTTGTTAACCTAGTAAAAGATTCTCTATTTTTAGGAACAAGTTTATCTGCACTTTCTTTCAATGCATTGCAAGTGGTGGATATGTCCACTAGAATTTCTACTTCTACTCCTTCATAAGGAAATTTCAAACACTGATGGTATGTAGAAGGAATAGCTTTCATTTCATGTATCCAGGGTCTTCCTAGAAGTATATTGTAAGCTAAAGGTAGATCAAGAACTTGACATGTGACATCTTTGATTACTGGACCTGTTCTGATAGGTAAGATAATGGTGCCTTTGGAAGATCTTTCTTTCTCATCATATGATTTGATAGTTATCATCTTTCTAGGATCAATGGCCATTTGTAAAAATCCCATTTGTATGATGAAGCTGTAAGAACAAATGTTTAGGGTAGCGCCCCCATCTATCAACACATGTTTGACACGACGGTTTTGGATTAAGACTGTTGGAAATTTGGCTAAAGTGAGTACATAGACATTTTCATTATGGAAACATATGATCCACATGAAGATCGCATAGGTTTGAGAGCAAGTATAGTAGAGCGCATTGCAAATTTGTCTAAGTGGAAGACAGTGTTTTCACCAGTGCACTAGGACATAGTTTTTGTTTGTGATGTTGACTTGAGTAAGTTCAATGCTTTCACACTTGAACATAGACTCTATGATGACTAATGATGACCTATCTTAGAGTGCAAGTCAGTATGGCATATACAGAATTAGTTATGATAGTTTTACGGAAGACAATGTTAAGTCGACAGGATAGAACTTAAAGGCAGAATTGGTAAAGAGTTAAGGGATTATTTTTTTTATCAAAATAATGACTTAACAATATAAAGGGACAACATCCTAGTTTTTAACTCTTGGATAAAGATATATGGAACCCAACCATGTAAAGTTATTATCCTTAATAACTTGTATATATGTAATATGTAATTGTAAGAAGGAGACATATGTGGAAATATTGTAATGATATGATGCGAATGTAAGAGCAGTAGAAAGATATTGATGCAAGTAGCATAAGGTTATATACCTTAATCCATTTTTATAATAAGTATAAATTATACATTACTTGTTTGGGTCGTGGGCTCATTTGGTAATCAAATTTTGTATTGACAACTCCTAACAGGGTTGAGGCGTCTAACAAGGCCTATAGTCCCTTAATCAAGACTGATACACTATATGTTTTTAATAGACTCCTAACAGGGTCAACATCCTTAACAAGATACTTTTTATTAGTGGATCTTTGTGGGTACCATCCCCACCGGGGTTTTCCCTTGGCCAGGGTTTCCTCAAGAACATATCATGTGTTATGAGTTCTTTATTTCTATTGCTATGCATATTGTTTAGCTTCTTATGTTATGCATGTATATAGATAATTTGTTATATCCATAATTGGGAAAAAGATAAAGTTTGTAGAATATTGATTCACCCCCCCCCCCTCCTCAGTATTCCCTATTTCTAACAATTGGTATTAGAGCCTAGTTACTCGGAGAAGAATCATTCAAGGAAAGCCTAGTAACTTGAGTAAGATCTCTATGGATATGAATCAACTACAGAAACATCTTGAAGAAGCTCTTGAATAGATTGATATGCTTACTGATGAAAGAAACACTCTGAAAAGGAAATATGATGATGCAAAGAATCTTATTGAGAAACTAAAAAACAAGATAGAAGATCTGAAATCTGAAAAGGAATCCAAAATTCTTATTGAAGATTGTAATGACAATTTAGAAAAAGAAAATGTGATCCTTAAGCATGAACTGAAGATAGCAAATCTGAAGCTTAGTTCGAAAGATGGAAATGACAAAAATGAAGCAAATCTAAGATCTAAGAATGAAAGGTTGAAGGTTGAGAATGAAGAATTAAAATCTAAACTTGGCAAAGTAACATCTGAATTTGAGAAAGTAAATTTGTAGCATGCAGAACTTGAGAAATACAATAAGATTGTGAAAGGTGAATTGACTCAATCCAAACAACAACTTGAAAGGCTATATTCAAATAGTGAGAAGATCGATGAACAAGTATCTTATGGAAAACCATCCTATGATAAGACTAGACTTGGATTTAATATATTCAGAACAAATTGTAACACCTGAACTATACTTAAAGATAAAAGATGATACTAAAGAAGATACAACCATATACAAAACCACATAGAACCATAGTAAATTTTTTTAAAAAAATTACAAACTGAACATAAAAATATAACAACAGATTCTAAGAGCTTTATAGTTTTCAACTGAATTACATCAGAGTAATAAGAATACTCTTTACTCAAAGACTTAGTCTCAAAATAAAATTTCCTTCTTAACCAATCCTTTACATTCTACGAATAGTTCTGATAACTAAAAACCAAGAAATGATCTGTTTCCCACAAATCTTAACAACTGCTATCCACTGTCCCATACTCATTGATTTATCCATCCAAAACCTAAAAATCAAAATGAACACAAACGCAAATAGCAAATAGGGCTCACTCACAATGATAAAGAAAATGAATCATCTCCAAATATCTGCAACCATAAAAGTCAGTATAATATAACATTTTTGCAGATTTAAATACAGATGTAATTGGAAAACTAAATAACATAATTCCATTCTTTTACACCTAAATCATCAAGCACTAAATTTCTTTCTAACAGAAATAAACTCGCAAAGAAAATGACAAGTAATGATCCAATAGTACATGGGTGTCCACATAAGGACCTATGCTATGTATCCGTAAGGAAACCTCGTAGTAATCCATTATGTCTGATGAAACCATAATGTTTTATCTTGTTAATTGAAACCCATAACCCTTGAATTTATAATTATCACTTAATTAAACAACTGATAGAAATTCTTTCCCATAAGGATATAGATTAGTCTCAGTCACAACTGACAAAAATTCTATCATCACAAGGTACTAGACTAGTGTCAGCCCCCAATCTAAGGATCATACTTGCATTATCTCAAAACACTTGATCTAACGATTAGTGATTGAAATGAAATGAACCACATTCACAATTTCACTAACACTTCATTTCTATTGCATCAATTTATAAAATTGAAACAGCAATCAGAAATCCATTTAAAACCATGTTTCAATATTCCTTAACATACATTCATAAACATGATGTTTCTCAAAAGAAGAAAAGATCACAATTCTTTCTCCATCTCAAATCCTATCAAATAATAATCTCCACATTAACTTAACATTAAATCTAAAACTGTACAATAAAATGTCCATATTGAATTCATGATTCCATTGAATAGAAAAGAACTAACATAATCATATATCAACTGAATCAACACAACACCCATCACTTTTAACAAACATACAAGCTTGCCATAACCGAATTTATAATAAACTAATTTGCCAAACAGCCTACTCTGTTAATTACAAGTTTATACCTTTATATACATGTTGGCGTATGTACATGTATACACCACAGCTTGTGTATACATATACATATCCCAACAGGTATATATATATATGAATATATAATTATATAAGCTTGTAATTAATAGTTCAGAATGACAATCATAGCATCTATTATATACATGTTGGCGTATGTACATGTATACACCACGGCTTGTGTATACATATACATATCCCAGTAGGTATATATATATATATATATATATATATATATATATATATATATATATATATATATATATATATATATATATATATATATATATATATATATATATATATATATCTAATTACATAAACTTGTAATTAATAGTTTAAGTCCATAAATATACAATAGAAAAACCATACTAGTCATCTTAGTTCTGTCACAGAATACATCTACCTTAATATACTATTGAATCTGCCGAATACATAAAATAATGACAGAATAATAGGAACCAACTTCTACATCTAAACAAAATACCAAAGTGGTTTTTCCTTACTGACTGAACATGATAGTAATTGACTTTCCTAAGAATTCCTAACATTTCCTAATGTCGATACAACTATATTCACACTGGTGATAATTACTGAAGAATCATAAAGCTGGCAATCAAGTTTTGATATAACCAAAGATATCCACATTCCTCTATTGACTGATACATACAGTGACAAACACCCATTTGACAAAACATCGACACTAGATAACTAAAGGAGTACACCTAAAAAAATACATTAATCCACACCTATGTTGCAAGTGTAAATACAAAATACGACAGGTATCTAATAACACTATGAAATACCACTAATCCCTATTTCCACAATACAGCTCAAAAGAAAACATCGATACCAGATTTGAATCATAACAGTAGTAGGAAAAACCCGATATAACTTTATAACCAAGACTCTCACATATTGAGAATTTTTTTGTTGCTACAGAGTTCCTAACAATAGGACCAGTGTGAGAATACCGTAAAGAAGTTTTTAAACAAACACTCATCCTGTATTCCAAACTGGTTCTCATTCCTAATTAACTCCCTTTATACTAACCAAAGATAAAGTATACATCGACACCAAAACACACTAGGAAATAACCATATATCATCTGCAATAACTATATTCCCATAGTTCGGCACAACATAACTAAAACACTGCCAAATCCATACTCAGAACAGAGAAAACCCCTCAACACATTATGCTCGAAAACAACATATTAAAAACATGTATTTCAAATTCTTCTACTAAACATAACCACCATAAACTAAATAAACTACTTAATCCAACCAAGAAGAAACACCGGTTCATGAGCGAAACTCACAGAGTATACAATCACAAAACCTCATATTCATCGACTTACAAATAGTAGTAATTAACATCCTAATATTTCATTTGCAGAATCATAAAATGGAAACAGAGGATAAGGTAAGAGAATGCCCCTACCTGGTATTCATGTGGGGAGATATCCAAAACCGAAATGCCAAAAGTAGCCCCTACCTGGTGAGCTTCACAAACTGCCAAAGTGTCGTGCAAGAGAACCCAAAATGCAGAGATAATAGTATGAAACACCCAACTTCCTAAATGACCATGAAAAGAAGGGTTTAACTTGCCATGAAAACCCCTTTCCATCCCAAGCCACTTTTCATGTAAGATACAACAAGAAAACAAGTCCATAACTAATTGTTTACCCAAACTCTCGCAGAATAACATGGTGAAAAATGGAGTCAAAATCCAACTGCAACTCTTCACCACAGCTAATGGCGGTCATCAAACAGCAAAAATGAATTTCATCGATAAGTTCATTCAATGTGAACTTATCTCTTGCAGTAAACACAACACATTTCCTGCCAAATGTCCATCAAAGTACAATCCCATAACCCGAAAAATAGCTTAAACCCCACTAACACCACAATGCGATGATAGTTTATTAAAACCCTGCCGATAAGTCATGTCTTCGAGCCAGATCAAAAATAAGAGGACTTAGGGATAGATTAATACACATCTATGTTTAATAACATTAGTCGATCTTAACTAACTTAAACATCAAAGGTAACAGTGCATAACAATGCAAAATTACTAACACTTCATCAAACTAACCTCCTACTAACATACAAAATAGGATATACTAACTTAGATAATTCTATAGTTTTAGTAAAAGATAAACAACATAATTTCTAAAACAATTGCTCATAATTATATGCATAAAAATACATATATACAAGTTTATTTATTTTTGAATTTAGAATTTAATTAACATCAAATAACAATAATTCTCTATATACTATCTATAATCATCAAGATACAATTAACCATAATAATATAACCATTTCTAATTATGTCTAACATATTATTAAGGATTCCAAAACAATGAATCAATAATCAGACAATTGACTAACCATTTAATTTGTCCTTATCTTCATAATCAAACCAATATTCGAAAGTTAGTCTAAACCAATTCTGACACCAGAAAAAGACTCATTAAGCTACAAAAATAGACATAATTCTCTAAGTGTCTGGCAGAATTACAGAGATAAACATATTTAATCCAAATAACAAGGTTCAAAAGAACGAAATCAGAGTTCAAACTCATAGAAGTCTAACATAACATAACATAACATAACATAGAAAAATAAAGCCTGAGAGTGTCAGGGGCATGACACCCTTCCCCACCAGACTAGGCTTACTCCTAGAAGCCTGTAAACAAATGAGGATGTGCAACTCTCATTGCCCCTGTATCTTCCCAATTTGCAGAAGCTACATCATCAAGATCCCATAACACCTTTACCTGTTCCACCTTGCATCCTCTGAGATTTAGCTCTCTTTGCTGGATGATCTATAATGGTTCCAGCATCAGTTGACCATCTACCACCTGTAAATTTTTCCAATTTAACACGTGTGCAATGTCAGGTATATATTTCCTTAAGATGAAAATGTGAAATACATCATGAATTCATGAAAGGCTGGGAGGCAAAGCAAGTCTATAGGCAACTGGACCCACTCATTCTAGGATCTCAAATGGGCCCAAAAACCTTGGAAACAATTTTGACCCTTTACCATACTTAATAGGACTTTTCTGGGGCCTAACCTGAAGAAATACCTTATTCCCAACCTAAAATTGACGTTCAATCCTATGCAGGTCTGCATACTTTTTCTGCCTATCCTGAGCTGTAGATAGGTGTTCTCTGATGCGCTTAACCTGTTGTTCTAAATCCTGAAGCATCTCGAGACCTAAAAGAATTATGTCCTCAAGATTGTCCCAGCTTAAAGGTGTTCTACATGGTCTTCCATACAAAGCCTAGAGAGGAGCCATACCTATAGAACTATGGTATCCATTGTTGTAAGCAAATTCAACCAGATGCAAGTATTCTTCCCATCTATTTTGCCTATCCATCACATACAGTCTAAGCATGTCTTCCAAAATTTGATTGACACGCTCAGTCTATCCGTCAGTTTTGAGATGATATGCTGAACTAAAGTTTAGCTGAGTACTTAATTCACACTGTAAAGACCTCCACAGAGATGAAGTAAAAACTGAATCCCTATCAGATATGATCTTCTTAGGAATCCCATGTAGCTTAACAACCTATTCCATATAAATCCATGCCACAGATGCAACATTATAAGTGGGTCTTATGGGAATAAAATGGGCAACCTTGGTTAACCGGTCAACAACAACCATAATGGCATCATGTCACCTAGCTAAAAATGGTAACCCCACTATGAAATCTATGGATATGGTATCCCATTTCCATTCAGGCATGCTGTGAGATTGAAGTAAACCAACTAGATGTTGATGTTCAACTTTTACTCTCTGACACTCCAAGCATCTAGCCACAAAATCAGCAATATCCCTCTTCATACCTGGCTAGTAGTGATGCTGCTTAAGATCAGCATGCATCTTCTTCACACTAGGATGTGCTGAATAAGGTGCCTTATGTGCTTCAGTCATAACTAGGTTTCGAAGATCCCTGACTTCTGGCACATATATGCTGCCTCGGTAAGTCATCAGTCCTTCAGTGCTAATAGAGTAACCCTCAAATTTGCCTTCTAATACACTGCCACTATCAATCACTGCTTTGACATCTAAGTACCAAGGATTAGTAGCCAAATTCAGAAGTATTCTCTCTTTCAAATCAATTGCGAGGGTCAAAGACGAGAGTTCATGACGCCTTCTGCTAAGGGCATCTGCTACTTTGTTCTCTTTTCCCTGAATATACTTCATTTCGAAGTCATACTCACACAAAAACTCCATCCATCTGCACTGATGTGCATTAATATTGGGTTACATGAACAAATATTGTAGACTTTTGTGATCGGTATGAAGCTCAAAATGTTGACCAAGAAGAAAATGCAGCCATTTGGTCAAAGCATGAATCACTGCTGTGAGTTCCAAATCATGAGTAGGATAATTAATTTCATGATCCTTTAGTTTCCTGGATTCATAAGCAATGACCCTTTTGTCCTGCATCAAGACAGCCCCTAAACCATCCAATGAGGCATCGGTGCACACAAAAAATTCCTTAGAAGGATCAGGTACCGCTAAAATTGGTGCACTAGTCAAACATTCCTTTAGATGTTGGAATGCTTCTTCACATTTATCTGACCAGATGAATTTCTTACCCTTTCTCTGGAGAGAAGTAATGGAATGGGCTATCTTTGAAAAATTAGCCACAAATCTCCTGTAGTAGCTAGCTAGACCCATAAAACTTCATACTTCAGACACATTGCTTAGAGTTGGCCACTCTACAATTGCCCTGATCTTAGTAGAATCAACAGCTATTCCATCTCCTATAATGATGTGACCCAAATAACTTATTTTAGTTTTGAAAAATTCACATTTTTTAGGATTGGCATATAGCTTGTTCCTTCAGAGACATTCAAAGACTTGCCTCAAATGCTGCTCATGCTCCTCCAAGGAGTTAGAATATACCAAAATGTCATCAAGGAACACTACCACAAACTTGTCTAAGAAAGTCCTGAATACTCCCTGCATCAAACTCATGAATACTGATGGTGCATTAGTCAACCCAAATGGCACTACCATGAATTCATAATGCCCATACCTTGTGTGAAAAGCTATTTTATGAATGTCAGCTTCTTGAATCCTTAACTGATGGCATCCAGATTTGAGATCAATCTTGGAAAACACCTTGGCACCCTTCACTTGATCAAACAAATCATTGATGCGGGGCAAAGGATATCTATTTTTGATGGTAGCTTTTTTTAGTTGTCTATAGTCGATACAAAGCCTCAAAGATCCATCCTTCTTCTTGACAAAGATAATAGGTGCTCCCCAAGGTGAAACACTAGGTCTAATAAGCCCCTTCTCAAGAAGTTCCTCAAGTTGAACCTTGAGTTCCACTAATTCTTGAGCCGTCATACGGTAAGGAGTCTTGGAAATTGGTTCAGTTCCCGGCAAAAGATCAATCCTAAAATCAATTTCTCTTTTAGGTGGGATTCCTGGACTCTCCATAATAAATACATTTGAGAATTCCTTCAAAATTGGATGATCTAAGCTAGTGTTCCAAGCAACTGGTTCTTCAAAATCATTGATAGAAATAGCAAACAATTTGCATCCCTTTTGAAAACATCTCTGAAGTTGCTTAGCAGAAATAGTTCTGACTGACATAGGCCTTTTAACACTTGAAATAATCTTGATGGTTCTATTATCATCGATACACCTAATGGTCTTCTCTCTACAATCGATGACAGCTTGGTGTTGATCTAACCAATCCATACCCAGAATAATGTCATAATAACCTAAAGGAATAACCCTAAGGTTAACTGTAGTAGTAAAAGCCTTAAATTGGACCTTACAATTTTCAGCTATAAACCCTGATTCAACCTTAGTCCCTGATGCTAACTCAACTTGCCATGCCAATTCAGCTTTACTCATAGGAATTCCACATTGCTTAACCAAATTGGAAGAAATAAAAGAGCCAATGGCACTAGAGTCAAATAAAATAGAGATCTTCTTACCTTGGTAATTACCTCTAGCTTCAATCACAGTGTTCTGATGATCTGCTTGTTTCTGATCCACAGTAGCAAAAATATGATGATTCCTTCTAGAATCACCAACAGTAACCTCAGAACCTATGGCTTTAGACCTGACCTGACTATTGCCTCGAAGGGGACAATTCCATTGGAAATGCCCCAATTACCCACATTGCCAACACTATACTCCTCTCTTGGTACTTTAATCCTGTGATGAGCTCACTGGAGGTGATGCATAACTCTATTGTACACTCTGAGCTGGTTTAAAGGACTTAGGTTGCTCAGGAACCTTGAAACTCTTGTTTGATTTGGAAAACTTTTCAAACTTCCTCTTTTGAAATTTACCACTTGATCCACTGGAAAATGCCTTGATATTATCTTGATAAGGTTTCTGATTCTTCCCACTACTTTGACCTGGTGGATTCACAGATCCTTTGGCTGAAAATCTTGACTTCAATTCTATGAGCTTGGCTTGATCAGCAGCTTCTTTCACTATCTTAGGTTTGAAATTTCTCACCTCTTCTCCAATTTTAGGGTTCAAACCCCTAATGAAGTGTTGTACCAAAGGCTTATCATTCAATAACCAACCAGAATATTTCTTCAATTGGAAAAACCTCCTCTCATACATTTCCACTGTTGAGTTGCCTTTAGAAATGCTAAAGAATTCTTTGGATCTAGTTTGTTGCCAATAATCCGACATGAATCTCTCACGAAATCTTTCTATGAAAAGCTCCCATGTAACCTGAGAGATAAGAATTCCAAGTTTCTCTAGTTCCATATTCCACCATATGGAAGCAAAGGATCTTAGTTGCATTACGGTCCAACGAACCTTCACATTACCATGATAATCATGGAGAATAAAACATCTTTCGATGTTCAAGAGCCATGCTTCAGCTTCAGCACCACCCTCTGTTCCATTGAAATATGGTCCTTTGAGCTTAGAAAGGTCTTTTAACTGAGTCCTGATAACAGGATCTTCTGCTACTGGGACTCGTATAACATGAGCATTTACTACATCAATTGGAACATTATTCCTTGCTTCAATGTTATCCAACCTATCAAGGATCCATTGGAGAACTTCAACCTGTGGTACCTCTCGATCTTCCTGATCCATTCCTATTAAAGGATCAACTTGTTCATCACCAAGTATTCCTTGGTGACCTCATCCTCTACCTCAGCCACGACCACGACCACATCGTCCACCCCTACCTCTGCCTAAATCAGCATCAATTGGGTCACCATGTCTTTGTGTTCCTCGTGTAACAGGAGGCATGCTTGAAATCCTATAGAAAAGTTCAATAAAATCACTAACGGAAGCATAATGATAAAACCCCTTATCTTTTATACCCTCAAGCCCTGAGTGTTTAAACTTGGGCTCTGATACCAAATTTAACACCCGAACTATACTTAAAGATAAAAGATGATACTAAAGAAGATACAACCATATACAAAACAACATAGAACCATTGTAAAAAAAAATTTATAATTACAAACTGAACATATAAATATAACAACTACTTCTAAGAGCTTTACAATTTTCAACTGAATTACATCAGAGTAATAAGAATACTCTTTATTCAAAGACTTAGTCTCAAAACAAAATTTCCTTCTTAACCAATCCTTTACATTCTATGAATAGTTCTAATAACTAAAAACCAAGAAATGCTCTATTTCCCATAAAGCTTAACAACTACTATCCACTGTCCCATACTCATTGATTTATCCATCTAAAACCTAAAAATCAAAATGAACACAAACGCAAACAGAAAATAGGGCTCAGTCACAATGATAAAGAAAATGAATCATCTCCAAATATCTGCAACCATAAAAGTCAGTATAATATAACATTTTTGCAGATTTAAATACAGATGTAATTGGAAAACTAAATAAAATAATTCCATTCTTTTACACCAAAATCATCAAGCACTAAATTTCTTTCTAACAGAAATAAACTTGCAAAGAAAATGACAAGTAATGATCCAATAGTACATGGGTGTCCACATAAGGACCTACGCTATGTATCCGTAAGGAAACCTCGTAGTAATCCATTATGTTTGATGAAACCATAATGTTTTATCTTGTTAATTGAAACCCATAACCCTTGAATTTATAATTATCACTTAATTAAACAACTGACAGAAATTCTTTCCCATAAGGATATAGACTAGTGTCAATCACAACTGACAGAAATTCTATCATCACAAGGTACTAGACTAGTGTCAGCCCCCAATCTAAGGATCATACTTGCATTATCTCAAAACACTTGATCTAACGATTAGTGATTGAAATGAAATGAACCACATTCACAATTTCACTAACACTTCATTTCTATTGCATCAATTTATAAAATTGAAATAGCAATCAAAAATCCATTTAAAACCATGTTTCCATATTCCTTAACATACATTCATAAACATGATGTTTCTCAAAAGAAGAAAAGATCACAATTCTTTCTCCATCTCAAATCCAATCAAATAATAATCTCCACATTAACTTAACATTAAATCTGAAACTGTACAATAAAATGTCCATATTGAATTCATGATTTCATTGAATAGAAAAGAACTAACATAATCATATATCAACTGAATCAACACAACACCCATCGCTTTTAACAAACATACAAGCTTGCCATAACCGAATTTATAATAAACTAATTTGCCAAACATCCTGCTCTGTTAATTACAAGTTTATACCTTTATATACATGTTGGCGTATGTACATGTATACACCACAGCTTGTGTATACATATACATATCCCAGCAGGTATATATATATGAATATATAATTATATAAGCTTGTAATTAATAGTTCAGAATGACAATCATAGCATCTATTATATACATGTTGGCATATGTAGGTATATATAATTGAATAAACTTGTAATTAATAGTTTAAGTCCATAAATATACAATAGAAAAACCATACTAATCATCTCAGTTCTGTCACAGAATACATCTACCTTAATATACTACTGAATCTGCCGAATACATAAAATAATGACAGAATAATAGGAACCAACTTCTACATCTAAAAAAAATACCAAAGTGGTTTTTCCTTACTGACTGAACATGATAGTAATTGACTTTCCTAAGAATTCCTAACATTTCCTAATGTCGATACAACTATATTCACACTGGTGATAATTACTGAAGAATCATAAAGCTGGCAATCAAGTTTTGATATAACCAAAGATATCCACATTCCTCTATTGACTGATACATATAGTGACAAACACCCATTTGACAAAACATCGACACCAGATAACTAAAGGAGTACACCTAAAAAAATACTTTAATCCACACCTATGTTGCAAGTGTAAATACAAAATACGACAGGTATCTAATAACACTATGAAATACCACTAATCCCTATTTCCACAATACAGCTCAAAAGAAAACATCGATACCAGATTCAAATCATAACAGTAGTAGGAAAAACCCGATATCACTTCATAACCAAGACTCTCACATATTGAGAATTTTTTTGTTGCTACAGAGTTCCTAACAACAGGAATAGTGTGAGAATACCGTAAAGAAGTTTTTAAACAAACACTCATCCTGTATTCCAAACTGGTTCTCATTCCCGATTAACTCCCTTTATACTGACCAAAGATAAAGTATACATCGACACCAAAACACACTAGGAAATAACCATATATCATCTGCAATAACTATATTTCCATAGTTCAGCACAACTTATCTAAAACACTGCCAAATCCATACTCAGAACAGAGAAAACCCCTCAACACATTATGCTCAAAAATAGCATATTAAAAACATGTATTTCAAATTCTTCTACTAAACATAACCACCATAAACTAAATAAACTACTTAATCCAACCAAGAAGAAACACCGGTTCATGACCGAAACTCACAGAGTGTACAATCACAAAACCTCATATTCATCGACTTACAAACAGTAGTAATTAACATCCTAATAATTCATTTGTAGAATCATAAAATGGAAACAGAGGATAAGGTGAAAGAATGCCCCTACCTGGTATTCATGTGGGGAGATAGCCAAAACCGAAATGCCAAAACTAGCCCCTGCCTGGTGAGCTTCAGAGACTGCCAAACTGTCATGCAAGAGAGCCCAAAATGTAGAGATAATAGTATGAAACACCCAACTTCCTAAATGACCATGAACAGAAGGGTTTAACTTGCCATGAAAACCCCTTTCCATCCCAAGCCACTTATCATGTAAGATACAACAGGAAAACAAGTCCATAAATAACTATTTACCCAAACTCTCGCAGAATAACATGGTGAAAAATGGAGTCAAAATCCAACTACAACTCTTCACCACAGCTAATGGCGGTCATCAAACAGCAAAAATGAATTTCATCGATAAGTTCATTCAATGCGAACTTATCTCTTGCAGTAAACACAACACATTTATGCCAAATGTCCATCAAAGTACAATCCCATAACCCAAAAAATAGCTTAAACCCCACTAACACCACAATGCGATGATAGTGCATTATAACCCTGCTGATAAGTCATGTCTTTGAGCGAGATCAAAAATAAGAAGACTTAGGGATAGATTAATACACATCTATGTTTAATAACATTAGTCAATCTTAACTAACTTAAACATCAAAGGGAACAGCGCATAACAATGCAAAATTACTAACACTTCATCAAACTAACCTCCTACTAACATACAAAATAGGATATACTAACTTAGATAATTCTATAGTTTTAGTAAAAGATAAACAATATAATTTCTAAAACAATTGCTCATAATTATATGCATAAAAATACATATATACAAGTTTATTTATTTTTGAATTCAGAATTTAATTAACATCAAATAACAATAATTCTCTATATACTATCTATAATCATCAAGATACAATTAACCATAATAATATAACCATTTCTAATTATGTCTAACATATTATTAAGGATTCCAAAACAATGAATCAATAATCAGACAATTGACTAACCATTTAAGTTGTCCTTATGTTCATAATCAAACCAATATTCAAAAGTCAGTCTAAACCAATTCTGACACCAGAAAAAGACTCATTAAGCTACAGAGATAGACATAATTCTCTGAGTGTCTGGCAGAATTAAAGAGATAAACATATTTAATCCAAATAACAAGGTTCAAAAGAATGAAATCAGAGTTCAAACTCATAGAAGTCTAACATAACATAACATAGAAAAATAAAGCCTGAGACTGTCAGGGGCATGACACAAATGATGAAAGAAAGAAACTAGATCTGAAAGAATCTGAAAGCATAGATAAGAAGAAGTTAGATGAGATCAACAAATCTGATGACACAACTAAAGGAGAAGAACCACCTAAAGAAGAAGAACCACCAAACCAAGAAGAATCACCCAAAGGTATGCAAAGAGAATTCAAAGGTAGATGGTTTGGTTGTAATACTTTTGGTCACATGAAGAGAGATTGCATAGGTAAACAATTTAAACCTCTTAATGGTTATTGTTATGACTATCATGGTTTTGGACATAGAGCTATTGAATGTAGAAGACCTAAAGTTATTCAGAATAATTATGGTAGTATAATGTTTAGGAATACTAACAATGCAGATAAGAGACCTACTGAAGATATGAACAAAAGAAATGAAGTAGTATGTTATAGATGCAGCAAGATTGGACACATTGCTAGAAACTGCAGATCATAAATCAATCAGCAAGGACCAAGATATTGGAACAATGGAATTGTTTGTTAGATATGTAACAAGGTTGGACATATAGCAAGGTTTTGCAGAATGAACAATGGAGTTTTTCATCCTAACCCTAACCCTAGAAATCATGCAAGAAGAAATGAAGATGCAAGTAACAAACAAAAAGGTTGTTGTAGTAATGCAGATGAAGTGAAGTTTGTTAAAGGCACAGATCAAGGATACATATTCAACATTGAAGGTAATCAGAAAGGTGAAGTATCAAGTGGCAAGAATGAATACTTACCTGACCTAACTCAAAGCACTTAATTTATGAAAATTACAGTAGATTAGGAACTTAGAATTAGTGTAGAAGTAGATTTTTGATGAATTAAGTCTTGCGTAGTTAATGTAAGATAGTTTATGATGTACTAATGCTATGGTTAAGAGTGTAAAAGAAAATATTATGTTTTGCAAGATCGCAAGAAGATTTTAAGTTTTGCAGGATAGCAGAAACAACTTTTTGGAAAGAAGCGACAAAAGAATTAACTGTGATTTTAGATCTAAGTAAGATTGAAGTAATAAAAGGTTATGATCAATGTTATTTGATTATCAAAGTGAATTGAAGTGTTTAGGAAAGCAAAGAACAAAGATTGGAAGAATTTTGTAGTGATTTGGTGAAATATTTGAGCGTCGAATCTATGAAAGCCCTAAAATCATGAACTTGAGGTATTTATCTTGACAGATCTTTGAATCGGTATAAGGAATTTAAAGTAGTCATGGATGTATCATTAATTCACAATGTCAAAGATAAGAATAGACCTAGAATGAAGAGGGAACCAATAGAACCCTTGGAAGAAGATGATCCTAGGTTAGCATTATCATCCATACCCGACGGAGTTTTGCATTTAGAAAATGTGAGAAGTTATCTTGGATGCAAGTTAGAAACCGTCAATGATAGTGATTTTACCAATGAACATCAAAACATTTACAATCATGATATGTCATTGAAACAAGGATATGAACATTTGAAAGATAATGATATTGTTCAGCATGCTTTGAAGTATGAGTTTGACAATGAAGAGTGCACTAAGATTATTTTGAGCAGAATTCACAATGGAAAGTTTTGGCTAGAGGATAGAGTGATAGACATTATAGCTGACTTGATTCATGAAGTCACAGGTTTATCTAAAGTTGGTGCTATTCCTTTAAATGAGAAAAATATGAGAAAAATAGTCATAGACAACACAGGTTCATCCTACAATGGCAGAGGAATTGTGAGTAGCAAGATCAAACAACATGATGTTAGATATTTGTGCAAGCACCTAACAACTAAGTTTTGTGCAAATTCAAGAGAAGATAATATGGTAGCTAGAATGGTGCATATTACCTATTTAATGTGTGTTGACAAGGTTCCAGTTGATATGTGTGAAATACTGAGAATTCAATTGTTTGAAAACTTGGAGAAGATTAAGAAATCTAAGTATGCACAATTTAGATTTTCATCGTTAATCACATACATATTTTTCCACTCATTGAGAAGATTTCCATACACCATTGCAAATGATTGGAATGATGGGCAAACTGCTATGGAAAGGATAAATAAAGTATATTTGACACATGTTATTGACAAAGTAAATGAGAGTGCTATGTTAGTAATGAAGACATTTCAAAACATGGTAACTAGCAGATCAAGAATTCCACAGTCACTTGTGAAGAAGTATAAAAATGATATATGTTTTATGGTTGACACTGACTTTACCTATATTGAAGTAGTGGAACCTAGAATTGAGTTCATAGACCCTCTTGGCTATGAGATATCTGAGGCTGAAATAGAAGAATATGTTGGTGTACGATTAGAAATTGGATTAGAATGCATGAAAATGAAACAACCACGAGATTCATATAAGAAACATGCAAACAAATCTAATCTACTTCATGAGAAAACAACTTAGAAATAAAGAATGAAATTAAATACAAACTCCCTCTAAGATTTAGTTCCCATGTTCTCCTTTCTTCTCCCAAAGATGGGTAGATGTAGCTCTCCAAATGCCTTGAAATGCACTATATGTTTGAAAGCAATGCTATGAGAATACTAGGAGTGTGGTTTAGAAATAGATAGAAGATAGAAGAATTTGAATCCCTTAGATCTATAATAACAATGCTAATGAAGGCTCCCTTTGTAAAGGGAAATGAGGTCCTATTTATAGGATTTTTAGGAGAATCAATGGTCAGGATTTTACAAAAATGAAGGGTTGAGATTCTCTCATTTGAATTATTTAATTCAAAGTGGGTGGATGGGCAGTGGATGGGTGGATCCACTTTGAAAAATGAAACCTACCCAAATTCGTATGGAATGCTTAAGTGAGGTTTTGGAGCAGTTAAGAGGCTTCTAGAAGGCAGTTAAAGTCAATTTTAGCTTCCCCACTTGATATACTTAGGGTTAGGTGTTGATTTTTGGTCACTAGGTGGCCCAAGACTCATAAAAGAGCCTCCAAAAATGACCCCAAAGTCCAAATCCGAGTTTGTGGAGTTTTGGATTATTTGGACAAAGTATATTTCTTCCATGTGGTTGTTTTTGACTTGAGAGAAGAAGTGAAGACTTTAGAGGTTGAAGAAATTATTATTTTAATTTTAGTTGGTGGGTAAGAAAGATGAGTTTGGTTAGAATTAGGAGTCATGTGCTCAAATAGAGTTAAATATAATATTTAATTCCAAGTGGGTTAAAAGGGAAATATGAATTAATTTAAATAGATAAATATATTTATTTAAATTAATATAAGAAAATAGAATTCAATATAATATTTAATTCCAAGTGGATAAATAAAAGAAATATGAATTAATTTAAATAGATAAATATATTTATTTAAATTAATAGAAGAAAATAGAATTAAATGTAATATTTAATTCCAAGTGGGTTAAAATGGGAAATGTGAATTAATTTAAATGTATTTATTTAAATTAATAGAAGAAGGGGATTTAATTAATAAAAGTACTAGGACTTTAAATTAATCAATCATAGGGTTTGTTTAGCCATTATATTAAATGTAGCATGTGATTAATACAGATTTAAGGTTTTCTGTATTTGACACTAAGTCAAGTAGAGTCCATTAGAAGACATCATTGCCTAGTATAATAGGACTTTGATGGTTTAGAAGGATTGATATACTGAGGCCAATTTTGGGGTATTATAGTTGGCAGATTACTTAAATGTAAATTCGACACTTAGTGCAACAGATTTGGAACTTTTGAAGAGAACTTCAACTCGGAAAAATCTATAACTGAAGAGAAGCAATCTAAGAAGAGATTTGACAGGACTATCAGGAGAATACTGAAAGATACCGGAATGTCAGAACAAGAATTCTTAATAGCAAAATAGACAACAACAGCAATTAGGGATATTGGATAGAAATAATTCTTGATTGTACCACCCTTGTCATCTAGTGCAGTACATCAAGAACCTACACAAGTCAAGGTGAAAGTAGAGGAACCAAAAAAGGAACAAGTAACAACTAGATTCACTTCCTCCATAGCTAGCAAGAGAATGAAAGAAATTGCTATTGGACCAAGAAAGAGATAGAAGAATTTAGTTCAACCAGTACCAAGAAATATTGCAGAAATAAAAGATGATGACACTACTTTGGTTAAGAAGAAAGCTTGGAAACCTGAAGTTAAAAAGCTTAATGAGTAGATTATTGAAAATGGAGACTTTACCAGAATGAATAAGTACTATAGTTTTTATGATTATTTAGACATAATTAATTTGGAGAATGCTATTGTAAAGCATATGATTTTGGTAGACAAGAAATTTGATTCTATTCAAGGTCAAATACTTGATGAGTTGTATACCAAACTGCTAAATAGAAAGCAAAGAGCAATTGAAGAAGACACTAATATCAGAAAGAATCTTGTGAAGAAGCTTTGTGATGTGAAAGATGATGAGCACTTGGAGTAGATATTGAAGGCCTTAAGCACCCATTTAAGAACCAAAAGGAGAACCATTTTGATTATGGGAGGTAGATATGAAGAAGTTAATTCAGATACAGAGCAGGCAATAATCAAGGTCATGGCAGAAAATGTTGGAGAGCCATCGGTTGCAGCAGAGCAAGTAGTTGAAGTTGAACAAGAGGATATTCCTTCTCCTTTAGCTATTAACATTGAAGATGAAACTATGAATATAGAAGGTACTAAGGTCACCTTGGATACTGATGACAATGTATTCAAGAACTTAGCAAACATTGTTGACAATTCGGCTCTTGATGAATTAGATAGAACTGAAGAAGCAGAGCAGACTCAATCTATTAGTGAAGAACCTAAGGAGACTGAGATTCAAGCACCCATTCCTACCATAGAAGACATCATTCTTACTCCTGAGACTAGAAAGAAGAAATAAATTGGATCTTTGTTTGAAGATTTAGGAAAGGAAGTTGATGATGATGATCAGTTGGAACTGATCACTTCTTTGAATAAAATCATTAGCAAGAACAAGAAAGTGAAGAATCTTGAAGGGAGTCTGAAGGACCTTACTAAGAAGTTACAAAGAATTATAACTACACAAATCATAGATGCAGACCCTTTGGAGAAAGCTAAGAAGGTAATGAGCACTTTTGACAATGAATTCACTAACCTATCTGATATTGCAAAAGTGAGAGCTCAAGCAGCTTATGAAGCTAAAATGCTTTTGAACATCAGTCAGAATATCATAAATAATATTAGCAGTCTTGATATTTGTATCAAGAACTTGAGGAAACATTTGTAGATAGGAAAATCATTGTACATACAGTATACAAAAGTAGAGATTTTGAGAGTAGAAGAGGAACAAAAGATCAAGTTGAAGGAAGCTGAGATTCAGAATGAATGTAACCTTCTTTCTAGACCTAATGTGAAGGTATTTGATGTTGAAAAGAAAGTTCAGAAGCTTTATGATGAAATAAGAATATTGTAAGATGAGAGGAACATAAAAATGAGGAGACTCACTCCTTTGAGAGAACACATCTCTATTAAATTGAGTATCATTGAAGAGTAGTTAGAAGAATGTCTTACAGCTAAGACATCCTTTTAGAATTTCAAATTTGACAACCTCCAAGCTTGTCAAATAGCAGCTTATGGACTGAGCACATTACTCAATGTGGTAGATTCCATCAAGAATTCATGGGAAAAGGAGATAGAAGCTATGAAAGCTGATTTTGCAGATTGTGTTGCAATCCTACTAGCTTTGCAATAAGAAAATGAAGGTATAATCTTTTTGGGATACAATTTTGTAATCCTCCCTACCTTATTTTGTCATTGTTGTCAAAGGGGGAGAGATATTAGAGCAAAAAATTGATATATTTGATAAGGATTGATACTCTTAGGGGGAGCATTGTATTAGAGTTTATATTTTGTGGATTTATAAGGATAGTATACATATTCTATACTATGGCCACAATTTTGATACAATTTTGAGATTTTGACTTGTACACTTAGCCAATTTTCTCATATGTTGCCACCAATGACAAAGGGGGAGATTGTTGGAAATTTAGCTGAAGTGAGTATATAGATGTTGTCATTATGGCAACATATGATCCACATGAAGATCGCACAAGTCTGAGAGCAAGTATAGCAGAGCGCATTGCAAATTTGTCTAAGTGTAAGACAATGTTTTCACCAGTGCACCAGGACATAGTTTTTATTTGGGATGTTGACTGGAGTAAGTTCAGTGCTTGTGCACTTGAACATAGACTCTATGATGACTAATGCTAACCCATCTTCGAGTGCAAGTTAGTACCACATGTATGGAATTAGTTATGATAGTTTTATCGAAGACAGTGTTAAGCCGATAAGACAGAACTTGAAGACAGAATTGGTAAAGAGTTAAGGGATTATTTTGTTTATCAAAATAATGACTTAACAATATAAAGGGATAAAATCCTAGATGTTAACTCTTGGATAAAGATATATGGAAGCCGACCATGTAAAGTTATTATCCTTAATAACTTGTATATATGTAATATGTAATTGTAAGAAGCAGACATATGTGGAAATATTGTAATGATATGATGTGAATGTAAGAGCAGCAAAAAGATATTGATGCAAGAAGCACAAGGTTATATACCTTAATCCATTTTTGTAATAATTATACATTCTACATTACTTGTTTGGGCAGTGGGCTCATCTGGTAATCAGATTTTGTATTGACAACTCCTAACAGGGTTGAAGCTTCTAACAAGGCCTATAGTCCCTTAATCAAGACTGATACACTATATGCTTGTAATAGACTCCTAACAGGGTCAACATCCTTAATAGGATACTTTTGATTAGTGGATCTTTGTGGGTACCATCCCCACTAGGGTTTTCCCTTGGCCAAGGTTTCCTCGAGAACATATCATGTGTTATGAGTTCTTTATTTCTATTGCTATGCATATTGTTTAGCTTCTTATGTTATGCATGTATAAAGATAATCTATTATATCCATAATTGGGCAAAAGATAAAGTTTGTAGAATATTGATTCACCCCCCTCTTAGAGTTCCCTATTTCTAACAAAGACTTCAATATGCAAGGGCTCGTTATGCAGATGACTCAAGGAGTTATCATCTTCCTCTGAAAAGGAGATATATTGAGGTGACATTAGATGACCAGCCATAGTCTGAAACATGTCTAAATCAAGGTTGTTAGGGACATTGGATCTGAGCAAATCTTTGTCTAAAATGGCTCTATGAGTTGGAGATATCCAAAGCAACTCAAACATTGAGATTTTAGCATTGGTATGCTAGAGTTGTTGGATAATACTGCATGAAGTTGGCCTCGTGTCTTTAGGATTTGAAGATTTAGATGTAGCCCTCTATTTAGAAGTAGATGAAAGATTGAAAGGCATCTTAGGGACATTTGATGAATTTGGGATTTGTCCTTGCAGATGCACCTAAGCTTGTGATCGAGTAACCACGTTAGCTGATTGATTTTCTCTATCTCTTATTACAATTGTGATGACATTGCAATGCTCAGATAGGGTTTGACCATATTGATGATAGCATTGTTTTTAGAGTAGGCATAATTGACTTTGGCACCCATGTTAGGCTGAGAAGATGAATCTCCTTGACCATGTTTTGGAAATGGTTATGTGAATGTCATATGATCATTATTGCTCTTATGATTGTTAATTATGATTTCTTCATTATCAATTTTGTCTTGTATGATGTGTTTCAAGAAAACACAGTTATTAGTTTTATGACCCTTATTATGATGGAAGTCACAGAAATTAGTCTCTCTCAACCATTTCAGTTTAGGTTTAGGATCAAAGACTTTTATCTTAGGCAAGTAAATGATTTTATTAGCCAATAGAGTTTTCATGGTAGATTCCAAGGACTCTCCAAGAGGAGTGAATTTACGGTTAGGATCTGTAGCCCAAGGTTTGTAAGCAGATGGCTTCTTGTTAGTTTCTGATGTTTTAGCTTTGGAAGCTTTGATGGCTTGGGTGCCAATAGTGAGATTGAAATCGGGTGCCTTAGAAGGGGCACATATAGTATCAACAACGCCATCTATGATGATGCCTTTATTCTTGTTCCAATTTTTGCCTTTGTCTTTAGAACTAGATCCAGATTCATACTTGTCCTTTTGAAGTGATATGTCTCCTTTTTGTACAAGTACTTTATCAATTTGATAGCATTTTCTACCATTTTATCAAAGGATGTATGATTTTGCATTTGCAAATTATAGTTGATTTCTAGAACAAGATTGTTGATAAAGATTTCTAATTTCTTGGTTTCTGGAATAGGTCTAGCATATAGAGAAAATTTCTTCCTCCATCATTTAAGAAAAGTTAGGAATGGTTCTCCTAAGTTCTGTTTCAAATTGTAGATATCGATCATAGTGACTAGATGTTGGATGTTGTAGGAGTACTATTGATAGAATAGTTTGATCAACTCATCAAAAGTCTTGATTGTAGGAGGCATCCTAGAGAACCAATGAATGGTTTCTCCTCCTAGAGATCGAGGGAAGAGATGCATTAAGTAAGTTGGTTCGTACATGAACTCCATAGATTGAGTACAAAATTCTCTGACGTGATCTTGAGGATCAGATTTTCCATCATATCTGTCGTATTTAGGTATCTCCACTTACTTAGGGAATGGTGGCATGTACAAGTCTTTATCAAATGGAAAAGAACATAGAGTTTCCATGGAGAACTCCTTAGGTTCCTTTTCCTTTTCAAGTTTGTTAACCTTGACTTGCATGGCATGCATTTGTTTCATCATAATGGTGATTGGAGTTTATTCCTCATGCGTAATGATATCTTCAACATTAAAGTTGGGAGGAAGTTTAGTGCCTTGGTGAGCTAGCTCAAGGAAATATGTTTCTCTATCTTCCTTCAAGAAATGCCTCATCATTTTCTTGAATTCATCATCATTTTGATATCAAGCAATTTCAAAAGGTGTGGGTTCTTGATCTGCACCATGTTGAGAGTGATGTCCTTGAGACCCATGATGTGTCCCTCCATGAGACATGTTAGGAGTTTTAGGACTCCCTAGAATAGATTCATGTAGAGTTTGTTGATTGACTCCTTGGATTGATGGAGGAGGTATGTAACTAGTTTTTAATTGTAGATTGCCAAGACCGTCATCTTCATAAAGACCTAAATTGTAGAGTTTGTCAAAGGTTGGACCCATGTGAACAAAAAAAGGAAAGGTATGAGATGCTTCTCTAGGTTTCTTATGTGATGAAGCTCTAGTTTCCACCATTAACCTTGGGTGAAGCAAGAGAGAAAGATGAAGGCAACTGAAGAATGACTTGATTCAAGAAGATCAAATGATGCAACCTTGTCAAGATTGGATTGATTGAAGATTAGATTGGACATAAATGAAGGATATTGTGCCACAATAGTATGGGTAGACACCCAAAAGATGGCGGGCATGAGCTCACAACACTTAGCTATTTTGTAAGAAGATTGAATTTGAAGATAATTTTGACACAAAATGAAAAAGACTCAAATCAATAAATCAGAAGGCTAAATCAGACTCAAGAGACCACTTTAGGTAAATGATTAAATTCTTTCTAGTTTCTGCTTTGTTCCTGACATAATGATTTGTTTGACATAATCTGGAAATAGGTTACAAAAGCTAGATTTACGACAATTTTGACAAGTCTCTGACAACTTTTTGAAAATCCTCAAACATGTTTCTACTGGTTCGTACGACATTGGGTATGCTCTCAAATGACAATTGATAGGACTCTTACGAAAGTTGCTGCCAGGGATAAATTTTCTTTTGATTTCTATTAACAACACTTGTATGACAAAGTACTGACTCCTGTATGACAATACAGGGGTTCTGAAATGACTTTTTCTCAAGACTCATATGACAATCTGAGACTATGGGATGATTTTTGACTCTAGAGAGGAATTTTGCTTCAAATTTTGCAATTTTTTAGGCTTTCAATTTCAGATTGTTGGCAAAGTTTTCTGTCCAATTTTGAAGATTTGTGTAATAGTCTGTCTCAAATAAACATGTAGATATCAAGCACACAAAACAACAAGCAAGGGAAGCAAGCAATCATCTGAAAATAATGAGCAAGGGAAAAAGAAACCTTGTGCATGAATAAGAAATATTGACTTAATGTGCTAATCCCTAGGAGTGCTATTTGTGTATGTTCCAAAAAGTTTTTCAATAATGCACATATTCCTAGAAAATGAAAAATTTGGCCTCGCTAGGGTTTTTAGTAATGGTCTGACTCTGCAGCTTTTGTGATCTTAAGAGGGAAAACTCCAATCCAAGCACAATGGGGTTTTGACACAGTCCAAGAATTTAATCAATTAGGAGCTTCTAGGGAGATTTGACAGCCTAACAAGAGACCACACTTGTGAAGATTTCCTCCACAAGGACATTTATATAGCGGTTGTTGCTACCATGATGAAAATGGCTATTACTGCTTGAGGTTCCATCCACATGGTTGACATAATTAAGGGAATTTCCACTACGGTTAACCCTATCTAAAGGTGACTAGATCGGATTTAAGGATCTAGGTTTCTATTACTATCCAAAAAGGAAGTAGAACATAATCCCCTAGCCTCTTCACTTCACCAAAACAAAGCAGA
Organism: Chamaecyparis obtusa; assembly: GCA_027943335.1. NCBI lineage: Eukaryota > Viridiplantae > Streptophyta > Pinopsida > Cupressales > Cupressaceae > Chamaecyparis > Chamaecyparis obtusa. The sequence continues at coordinate 1,248,879 of BSBK01007999.1, read as the reverse complement.
TAGATTAATCTGACATGCTAAGACTAAAATTATCTCACAAAGATCTATGATGTCAACTGCTTATGGTCTATCAACCTCTCTAGAGAGAGAATGTATCGATCAAAAGTTGAAGACTCAAAAATCTAGTAGAACGTAAGACAATCTTAGTGTCCTCCCTACCTACAAGGGGGCCCTTCATCAAGAAGAACTTCGCATGTGTGAATAAGAAAAGGAAGCCCACTCTCTCAAGATCATCCCCAAATAGTGTTCATAGGGCCTATTTACTATGTGTAACAGATATGCAAAAAGCAAAATCTATGTTCATTTTATAGCCCAAAAATGAAGTCTGTGATAGGAAAGCAAGAAAAGTCACACAAGCTTAACACGTGAGAGTTTGATCATATGTCCAAATCAAAGTATTATCAGACTGAGAAGAATACCTGATTTCCTCACAACACGCTTAGTAGATTTTACATGTTTTAGCAATTTAGTTGCACTTTTCCCAATCAAAGCTAGCAAAGATCAATCAAAAATAGCATAGTTCAATTGTTAGGGTTAGCTGTTAATCCAAATCTAAAAATCAAATTTGACAAAATGCCCAAAAATCTGAAATGACAATTGAACACTAGTATAAAAACTTGTACGACCATGGGTTACCTCTCATACGACAATCCAAATCTCATATGATAGTGGGTCAGCTCTGGTACGACTGTCTGGAAACTCGTACGATAATGGGTATCTGTCCAAATGACAAACAAGTTTTGAAATGAAAATTTGCAGGTTATGGTATGAGCCTCAAAATTCTCAACTATAATATGACAACCTGTAGCCTCTGGTAGGACTTTATGACAAAAGTCATACGAAAAATGTATAGACAAAGAATAAAATTGTAGAATTGACCAGAAAATGATAGAAAAATGATAGAAATTGATATAAAAGAAATGGAAACCTGTTTCAAGGCCCCACAGTGGGCACCATAAATGTGTGTGTGAAAATTGTACCTATCTGTGGACACAACACTTCAGTAAAACATTAGAGGTCAGCAAAATCAAAATCTACAAATAATTGAAACTAAGCTAACCAGGTGATTTACTACCTTCTAGTAGGTGTGAGTATGATGTTCTCAGATTGAAATTGAGATCAATGACAATGCAACACCTAAACGAAGGATTTGAAAGCAAAATATGAATAATTGTATGTATATAGATTAACCTATATTTTTAGATTTTGTATGCAATAATATGAAAAACTTGATATGAATCTAAACTAGATGGATGAAATTGAATGCAGATTTAATCTAATAATGATATGAATGAATATGAATGCTATGATATGAAAACTATGCAAAACTATGATCAACAATGAAAGATCTCACAAATCGCCTGTCACAAGTGTTTAATCCTTCAATCGCCAATTCGCCAGAGTAATTGTGCAAATTCGAGTGTTGATAATTATGAAGAGCTAAGCCTTGATTTTATAGAAATCTAGGGCTTGAGGATGCATTGAGAAAAAGCAATAAATCACTCTTGATAAACTCTAGTTGATTTTTGAGTTATCAAGAAATTAGAGATAATTAACTCGCAAAAATCATGCAAAAGCAATGTTTAACTCAAAATAGAGTTTAGATCAAATTTCAACTCATCATCAGATGTTGAGTTTAAATTTAAAATTGATTGTTAATTTATACTTTCCTGCTTTTTCTAATTGTGCATGATTTAATTATAAATTAATTTAAAAATAAAGTGATTTATCCTCAACTTAATTGATTTTAAATTAAATATAACTAATTTATGGGTTAATCGATTATTTAATCAAACTTTTATTTAAAATCATATTATTAAATATTGACAACTTGCTTTAATTAATTAAATAAGAATTTAATCAATTAGTCATAAGATTTTAGATTTATTGTCAAAATTAAATAATATAAATTAGGAATAAATTTAATTAAATTTAATTAAATAATTAAGTGGTCGTATTAAATCTGATTAATTAAATATTTAGAATATTCAATTAATCAAACTTTAGGATAAATAGGATTTATCACTAAATAATTATTAAATAAAAAATAACTAGGATAAAGGGAATATTCAAAGAATATTCTCTAATGCACATTTAAGATAAAATCAATTAGGATTCGATAATGTGTAGATGTGCCTTTGGTTAGGACTTTTGTCTTGATTTTGTTCGATTTGGTGATGTAGGAGGTTAATGAACCTATAGCCCATTTTTGGGGTATTACAGATATCAGCCAGTCTATCCAATGTGATGGATGCATTATATATCTTAAAGACTTTTTTTATGAGACATGGCATTATTTCCTTGAGGAAAACATTTGTCACCCTCTAACTTCATGCTTTTCTTAACTATCAAATAGTCAAATGGTGAAAGTTGTATAATAGATAATATGTTTGGTTCAAACACAACATTTGTTAGGAATAGTCCCAAGAGATAACTAAGAGGGGGGGAGGGGGGGTGAATCAGTTATCTTCAAGATACAATTCTTTATCTAATTAAGTATACTTAAACATAAAGCATAAACACATTGAAACAACAGATGAACACAACACCAATATTTTGGTTATGAGGAAACCCAAATAGGTAAAAACCTTGGTGGGACTTGATACCCACTAATATTTTGTACTAGTGTATAATGATCCTTGTTAGAAGATCCTTTACCCTGTTAGGAGTAGCTTTACAATATATTAAGTACAGTAGACATGGTCAAGGATCAGACCCTATTAGGAGTCTTTTACAATTGTCCCTATTAGGGGAGAGGACACACTGTCTAAGAGCACACTGCTCAAAGGGGTGAAGGCTACAACCTTTTGAATAATAGATACACACTATATCTAGATCTTTGTGAACTGAACTTTGACCTACTATCTAGATCAGTTCCAACGTATAGCACAAGTACTTTACTTTGTCACATAGACCTTCTTCTAATGGTTCAACACTTCACACACTCTGCTCTTCTCTTCTTAATCAAACATGAACCACACTCAAGCAATCACAAATGAATGCCTATAAATATCTTTTCTCCAAATGATATAATCAAGTCAGCCTATTAGAACCACCTTGAAATCATATAAGAGAAACCATAACAAACTCTAACAAACATTCTATCAGCTCTACTATGCTTGTAACACATTCTAGGACCTGTCTTAATAAGATAATTGTAGACGCACGCTACACACTATCGGCTCTACCAAAACAACTGAATCTTTCTCCTCAAGCTGAATTACTTCATGCGCTCTCAACCAAACATCAATAACTCTTCTCTAAGCTTAAATCAAAGGGTGCATACCCACATGATAGGTGCAACTCCAGAACCAATAAAATATATGTTGGCTCTTTTGAATAAACATAGGAAACTGCTACTCGCGAATAGTGACTACATAACTTCACTTCTACTAAATATCAAACTATGCGTCCATAACTAAAACATCACTAAAATGTCTTCAACATATATTAAAAAGCGCAAGGCTCTATGATAACTATATAGACAACCATACACAGAATACTACCTGTAACTCTGTCAGGAACACTACTGACACAAGCTGCTATATAACTATCTATACTAATAGTTAACCTCTGTGCCCATGATATCATGTTGATATCATGTCCATTCAACATATACTAAAAGATTACTACATAAGACTTCCACACATTCTACTTTCCATATGTTGTCATCAATGACAAACATACAGTCAGTACTGGCCTACTAGCAAATCTCCAACAATCTCCCCCTTTGGAATTGATGGCAACATTTGGAATGAAAAACCACCACCATCCAAACTGAACATTTCTTTTATAACATTCTCCATTTCCTCTTCTAAGCTCCCCCAAAGATGAATCCTCCATCAGCTGCAATTATTTCAATATTCTCCATTTCCTCAACTGAACTATTGTCACAACTAAATTTTTCTCCCCCTAAGCATATTACTCCTTTTAATTCTATTTTTCATGACTCTATATATTTCTCCTCCTTTGACATCAGTGGAAAAGGGTGCCATTCATTTTAAGCACTGATACTACTGAGGTAGAGTAGTCAACCTTCCATCAGTCTCGGAGGACTAATGCCTTTCCTTCTTTCTTCTAAGCAAAATCAGGGAAGGGAATTACTCTCAACTTCTCCCTGAGATACTCAAAAGTATCCTTAGGCAATGGTTTTGTGAATATGTCTGCCAACTGATCTTTAGTACTCACATAGTCTAGCTCAACTTCTTTCTCTACTACTTTCTCTCTTAGGAAGTGATACTTGATCTCAATGTGCTTTGTCTTTGCATGCATCATAGGGTTCTTTGACATATTGATGGTGCTAGTGTTATCACAGTAAATAACAATAGGATAATCAATCTGAATTCCAAAATCCTTTATCATCTACTTGATCCAAAAAATTGTAGAACAATTCAAGGCTACTGCAACATACTTCACTTTAGTTATTGATTGGGAAATACAATTTTGTTTCTTTCTTGTCCAAGTGACAAGTCTATCACCAAGAAACACTGCTCCACCTAATGTACTCTTTTTGTCATCAACACATCTTGCCCACTCTGCACTAGTGTATACATGAAGCTCAACATTTTCTAAATTAGGATACCATAGACCATAGTCTATAGTGCCTTGTAAGTATCTGAATATCCTTTTTACTACCATGAGGTGACTTTGTTTAGGCTCTGCTACAAATCTTCCAACAATGCCAACTACATTGGAAATATCAGGTCTAGTTTGAGTAAGATAAATAAGTTTTCCAATCATAGACTTGTATAATATTATATCCACCACTGGTGAGTCATCTTCCTTTGTAAGCTTGCATCTAGTAATCAAAGGTGTCCCTGCTGGCTTGCAGTCATCCATCTTGAATTTCTTTAATATTTCTTTCACATACTTGGACTGATAAATGAAAATACCTTTCTCTATCTATTGCACATTCAATCCCAAAAAGTATTTGATAGGACCAATCATACTCATCTCAAATTCATTCTAGATCTCCTTAGCAAATTCAGCACTAAGTTTTTCATTACCTCCAAAGATAATGTCATCAACAAATATAGATACAAGTAACAAACCTTCAGATGTCTCTCTAATGAATAGATTACAATTTTCTGCTCCTTTCTTGAATCCAATCTTTGTTAAGTATCCATCTAGTCTTTCATACCATGCTCTAGGGGCTTGTTTAAGTCCATAAAGGGCTTTCTTCAATCTGCATACCATATCAGGTCTATCTGATAGGGTGAATCCTTCTAGTTTCTCAATGTATACTTCTTCTTTCAAATCACCATTTAGGAATGTTGACTTGACATCCATCTGATAAAATTTGAAGTTTTTGACTGTACCATAAGCTAGAAACAACTTAATAGCTTCTAATATGCTCACAGGTGCAAATGTTTCTGAATAATCAATGCCTTCTCTTTTTGCATATCCCTTACATACTAACCTTGCCTTGTTTCTTATTACTATACCATCTTCATTCATCTTGTTTCTAAATATCCATTTTGTCCGAATTATATTTTTATCACTAGGTCTTGGGATCAGTTCCCAAGTGTCATTCTTAATAATTTGATCAAGTTCTTCTTTCATAGCATCATGCCAATCTAAATCATTACAAGAATCTTCAACACTTAAGGGTTCAATCTGAGATAGTAAACATACTACTTCACTGATGGCTGAGTTCTTTGTTTGTGACCTTGTTAAGACTTTTTCACTTTGATATCCAATGATGTCTTTCTTGGAGTGGTTTCTAGATGTAAACTTTGGGACCTTAGTTGATGCAGACTCATCAGCTTTAGGAGTTTCTTCTTCACTTGTCTCAAGGTCATTGAATAACACATCAATACTGTCAAACATTTCTTCAATAACTGTCTCACCAGTGGAGGGTTTGGGTTCTTCTTCAATCATGGGTGAGTAATCATGATATCTTTCTTGAACCATGAATGTTTCATCAATCTTAACATGAGCACTTTCAATGATCTTTTTCAATCTTAAATTGAAATATCTATAAGCTTTAATTTTAGTAGAGTAACCAAGAAAAATACCTTCATCACTTCTTGTATCAAACTTGGCTACTGCTTCATCCCTCTTGATGTAGCACTTGCTTCCAAAGATTTTGAAGTATTTTACTATGGTAACATTGCCAAACCATAGCCCATAAGGTGTTTTATCAGTGCTAGGCCTCAATTGAATTCTATCGATGGTGTAGACTACTATATTGACCACGTCTCTCCAATACGTGTGTGCAACTTTTCCTTCTATCATGATGGTGCATGCTATATCAAGGATGATCCTATTCCTTCTCTCTGTAATTCCATTTTGCTAAGGGGTTCTAGGTGCACTTAACTGTCTCTTTATGCCATTTTCTTCGCAGTACTCATAGAATCTATCGGAGGTGAATTCTCCTCCTCTATCTGATCTCAAACATTTTATCTTAAGTCAAGATTCAGTCTCAACCTTAGCTTTGAATATTTTGAACTTCTCAAATGCTTCTTACTTGTCCTTTGAGAACACAACCCCCATCATCCTAGTATAATCATCAAAAAACAAAATAAAATACCTTTCACCATAGTATGATCTTGTTTGATTTGGACCACATAGGTCTGTATGAATCAGATCCAACTTGTTCTCAGCTGAATTGTGATTGCTCCTGAATGACTTCCTCACATGCTTTCCCATTACACATTCCCTACATATAGTATCAACTAGATTTTATATGCTAGGTAGATCTCTTACTACCTTTACATTTCTTATCTTTACTATGTTATCAAAATTTATATGACATAGTCTTTTATGCCACAACCAACTATCATCAAATTTAGCAACAAAACAACTTGCTTCTGAATTGAGTTGGAAAATATTACCTCTGGTTTTTTAGCTTGATGTAATCATAACACCATCCTTGTTGTTAATGATGCATTTTTCATCTTTGAACTCCAATTGATATCCTTTTCCAAGTAACTGTCCAACACTGAGAAGGTTATGTTTCAAACCATCAACATAAAGAACATCATCAGTACTATTCTTTCCATCCAAGGTGATGGCTCCTCTACCAATTATTGGTTTAGGAGTGTTGTCTCCAAATCTAACCATACCACCATTGTATTTGTCTAGATGAAAAAATCTTCCTTTATCACCTGTCATGTCATGTGAACAACCACTATCTATAATCCAGTCTGTCCTTATATCAGCTTGTGAAATCAATGCTAGTTCTTGTTTCTCTTTTTCATCTTTATGATTAGTCTTATTATTCATTTTGTCTATAATAGCAATGAATCCAATTTCTTCTTCACTTGATTCTTCATCTGAAACTCCATCTCCGGTATAGTAACATTTTTTAGAGTAATTAGGCTTGTAATCCTTTTTGAACTTCATAACTCTAGTAGGGCACTTAGATGCAAAGTGACCAGTCTTATTACATGAAAAGAACTTGAATGGCAATTGACCTTCATATTTTCCTTTTCCTTTCTTTTCTCTTTTATCAATCATAGAAATAAAATCATCTAGAGTTTACTCTTCATCATCATCATCATCAAAATTACCAGAAGTGTTTGCAGATTTCTTACCATGTATTTTTGCTTTGAAGGCTGTCTCACTTTTGGGTTCTGTCTTCAATCTTAAAATCTCAAAAGTTGAGATCTTTCTGATCAAGGTATCTCTCTTGAAATTAGATGTAAGTTTCATGGTCTCATCAAGGATGTTGATCTTGTTTTCATATTCTGGAGTGAGAGTAGTCATCAACTTGTCCATAATATCTTCCTCTGGGATTTCTCCACCATTGTTCTTGATTCCAGCAACTACTTCATTGATCCTTTGATTATAAGCTCTGATGTTTTCTTCAGGTAGAATCTCTATTGCATTTTATCTTTTCTTCGATGACTTTCTACATGCATCCTTTTCTTGTTTGTCTCCTTCAAATATGTATTCTAGGTACTTCCATATCTTGTGGGAAGTGTCTACCTTCTTTATTTCTAAAAAATTACTATCAGATAGGGCACTGATAAGGGATTCTTTAGCTATAGAATTCTGATGAAATAATTCCTTTTTTCATGTTAGTCACAGATCATCCTTTGCAAGGTCTTCCAAAGTAGGAATATTGGCTTATTTGATAGTTACATTAAAAAATTCAAAACCAATGCACTGCAAATGAGTCACCATCTTGTTCTTCCAATCAAAATAATTCTCTCCATCGAACTTAGGACTTTCTTTTCTAAAGTAAGCCATCTGATCAAACTCAAGCTATTAAACTTTCTCCCCAAGGCATTTGGCTCTGATACCAATTGTTAGGAATAGTCCCAAGAGATAACTGAGAGGGGGGGGGGGGGGCTGAATCAATTATCTACAAGATTCAATTCTTTATCCAATTAAGTATACTTAAACATAAAGCATAAACACATTGAAACAATAGATGAATAGAACACCAATATTTTGGTTACCAGGAAACTCAAATAGGTAAAAACCCTCATGGGACTTGATACCCACTAATATTCTATACTAGCATATAATGATCCTTGTTAGAACATCCTTTACCCTTTTAGGAGTAGCTTTACAATATATTAAGTACAGTAGACTTGGTCAATGGTTAGAACCTATTAGGATTCCTTTACAATTGTCCATGTTAGGGGAGAGGACGCACTATCTGAGAGAACACTACTCAAAGGGGTGAAGGCTACAACCTTCTGAATAACAGATACACACTATATCTAGATCTTGGTGAACTGTGCTTTGACCTACTATCTGGATCAGTTGCAATGTATATCACAAGTACTTTAATTGGTCACATAGACCTTCTTTCGATGGTTCAACACTTCACACACTCTACTCTACTCTTCTTAATCAACCATGAACCACACTCAAGCAATCACAAATGACTACCTGTAAATATCTTTTCTCTAAATGATATAATCAAGTTGGCCTATTAGAACCACCTTGAAATCATATAAAAGAAACCATAACAAACTCCAACAAACATTCCATTGGCTCTACTATGCTCGCAACACATTCTGGGACCTATCTTAATAAGATAATTGTAGATGCATGCTACACATTGTCGGCTCTACCAAAACAACTGAATCTTTCTCCTCAAGCTAAATTACTTCATGTGCTCTTAATTGAACATCAATAACTCTTCTCTAAGATTAAATCCAAGGGCACATACCCACATGATAGGTGCAACTCTGGAACCAATAAAATCTCTGTCGACTCTTCTAAATAAACACAGGAAACTGCTACTAGCGAACAGTGACTACATAACTTCACTTCTACTGAATATCAGACTGCACATCCATAACTAAAACATCACTAACATGTCTTCAACATATATCCAAGAGCACAAGGCTCTATGATAACTGTACTAACAACCATACACAGAACACTGTCTGTAACTCTATCAGGAACACTGCTGACACAAGCTGCTATATAACTGTCTGTACTAATAGTTAACCTCTACGCCCATGATATCATGTTGATATCATGTCCATGTAACATATACTGAATTCTTACTGCATAATACTTCAACACATGCTACTTTCCATATGTTGTCATTAATGACAAACATACAGTCAGTACTGGCCTGTTGGCAAATCTCCAACAACATTTTCACTCAGTATATTACTTGTATTCCAAACAAAAGCATAAAATGTAAAAAAAAAATATAGAATGAAGGTGCTTCAAGATATATGTTACAAAAATAATATTTATTACTTTATGTAAAAGATAGAGTGAAATGGAGTAGGGAAAATAAAAGGAATACATGAAATCTTTTGAAATGAAAAGCATTACCCACTTTAATAGAGAGATGACCAAAAAAATAAGAAATTTCTTACTATTTTCCAAGAGATAGAAGATATAATTTCCTTATAGTTTTTATGGAGTGCATGGACTGTTAGAATAACAATGTCCTAATAAAATAAGAGTGGGGGTAAATTAGTTGATGCCAATATAGAATACTTAAAACTTGAACTCTAAACTTATTGCTAAACAGAAAAGTAGATGCAAAAATAACACACATACACATGAACACCAAGATTTGTTATAGAGGAAAACCCTATTAAGGGAAAAACGCTAGTTGGGATAGTACTCAAAAATATCGGCACTATGAGTATAATAATCATGTTAAGAGTTTTGGCGCTATTAGGAGATGAGTATTATAATAGGTAGGTCCTAATTAAGGAAAGACCCTCTTAGGAGTCTCTTACAACATGATCCATGTTAAGGAATTGACCCTGATAAGATTCCAACCCTATTAGGGGTACATAATATATCAACCTGCACAAGATATTTGAGAGTTAAGACCACCCTCAAGTTCTCAAAACCTTCCAATTTCAAGGGTAAGACAATCCTGATATGAAATTGCTTTTAGTACTCAACCACGGCTTAGAAAGCTCCATATTGTGCCCTTTACTTAGAGAAAAACTAACCTATTTGGAAACATTATCCTAAGATCATTTTCCTAGCATATAGTAAAAACAATCTACAAAGACACTACATATAGAGCTTAATGGGAGCACCCTATCACCATTCAATTTGATCTCAATTTAGGGATGTGGGTGTTCTCTTGAAAAACTTGGAGCATGTCCCCAATGCAGATTAGGAAGGCTTAGGATCAAATAGGGACCATGAGAACCCCATAGTGGCACAGAATCAAGTATAGAACACCCGATTTTCCCCTAGAGCCCCAAGGAACCAAATGAATCCAAAATATAGATTAAGCTACAAATGCTTATTCTAAGATTAATTTTAAGGCAAATGATAGATGTGAGATGATGAAATGCTATGAAAAAAAATAAATTAAAGTATATTAATCCATTAATTCTAAGCTAAGATATTTTATGAAAGCTTTGAAAGATAAATGAAATCTAACAATTAGGATTTATTATGCTAAGTCTAGATAGAAATGAGAATGATAAAAATGCATGAAATGATATGAAATAAGCTAATACTTTTCTCTTGGAAGGAGTATTTATAGGATTCAAGCCAAGGGCTTGGGTTAGGAAGGAGGGCCAGAGTTAGGGGTTTGGTTAGGGGTTGAGTCAAAGAGATAAGGATTGACTTTCATGGGTTGAGTGGACCAAGGTTGAGTTATGCTCAAAGATCAAAGTTGGGATAAGGGTTCAAGGTTTTCTAGAATAGTCTAGAGGTATAGGGATTTCTAGAAGATATCTAAGATTTTAGGGATTTAAATAAATATTAAATTTATTTAAAGTTGGTGACAATATTTATTTAATAAATAGGGATTAAATATTTAAATTAGATTTAAATATTTTTGGGATAGGGTATCTTAATTAAATATTTTAAATTAAAATAGGAGATAATAATGGTGCAATAATTGATTAAATAATTAATTACTTAATTAATTAATGATGATGTCATCAGGGGTTCTTGTAAACTAAAATATTTTTATTTTAACAAAGGGATTTTAGGTGTCTACATTTTTCCCCTCTTTGATGCAATGCCGCAAGTGGCATGGCATCAAAGACAAGAAAATAAGATTCCTCGGGCTAGAATTTAGAAGATAAGGGGTTGTGCCCCCTCAAAACAATAATGTAAAGAGAAAACATTGTTGAATTTTCTCGAAAAGAACATAGGCTTGAAGGAAGAAAGGAGGAAGGGGGATAAACAAACGTCCTTCCAAGAGAAAAGATGCATGAATGCAATACGATGGTGAAATGCTGGATGCGAGATGAAGCTATATGAAAGATGCAAGATTAATCTATATGATGCAGGATTGGGGGATTTGGGGAGCTCCTTGCATTGGATTTTTTTGAGACCACAACCTGGTTTGATGTAGAAATGCTAGAGACCTGCCAAGGTTACTGGGAACTCAAGGCCTTGTCACCAACATTGCATAGGACTGACACAAAAAACAAGCATGCAAAGGGCTTCCTCAACATCACACATGAAACCCATAGGAGGCATGGTAGAAACAATACTAGAGAAACCAAAAATAGATGACTAAATCATAGGAAGAAGAAAAAGATGAAAAGACCTTGCCCCAGATTGTCTACATTCGCAGCACACCATGGTATAAAGGATTGTGGAGACTTTGAGTAGAGAACAATGAGAAGCCATAAAAGATTAACAAGATCCAAAGGAAAAAATCCAAGATCAAAATGACAACTCCAAAAGACATCCTTTGCCAAGGAGAGAGATTGATGGTTTGATTGATGGGTGAAAATTAGGTCTGAACATGGTAAAGGATACATTTTCATGGACCTAGTTTGATTTCATAGGTCAAACAATACAGAAGAATACCTCTGTGCAGACCTAGTTTGATTGCTTAGGTTAGAGAATATAGAAGGATACATTTTTATGGACCCAGTTTGATGGGGAGAATGTTGTGTTGTTGATTGGAAAGTGACGAAGCAAGGATAATCATCTGATCAAGGATAGTCAACAAAAGATGTTGTTGAAGTATGAGGATGGGGACAAGATATCTGATCAAATGTTGTTGCAAGACTAACAAGGATATGTACAAAAAAAGATGATATGTACAACGGATGGGGATATATTTATAAAGGAGTTCAAAAGATAAGCAAAGATCCAAAAGAACCAATGACATGACAAGTATTTGACAAAATTTTTTTCCATAGATAGGATGATGTAAGATGATTGATTTGGTTAGGATTGACTTGTGGAGGATGGTGGAGGATTACCAAGTGTCAGGGATTAGTTTTTGCTTCCTGATGTAGGATCAAATAGGATTGGATTTGATTTTTCAACCTAAGATAGACTGTTGATCTTTGGAAGATGGGATTCTTGCCAATGTATGCCAATCTCTTGCTCAAGATGATGAGGCCTACAAAGACAAGTATAAGACTCCCTAGATAATGCTTAGTCAAAAGGTAGTGTTGGGATGATTTTTATTTAGGATAAGGATTGAGAAACTCAAAGGATATGACATAAAGTTGATTACAGATAACTGGATAAGGATTCCTATGACAAGAAATAGGTAAGACACTCGAACCTCAAAAGGACCAAGGGATGATTGTTGAAGTTCTTAGCTAGATAGGTCATGGTGACCCAAGGGCTAACTGACACAAAGGATGATACCTAGAGATACATGTGTATAAGTGAGCTTAGGTGGAGACATGACTAACGCTAGGGGAATGACTCAAGATAGGATGTAAAAGTTATCTGGGGATGAAGATGATATTGCAAAGATATGTAGGATGATGCCCCAGCTGGTTTGGAAAGCCAAGACCAACTGATGGATAATGTGTCCTTAAATGATATAAATTTGGGAAGGAAGCATCCAAATTATGATGATTGGATTGAGATCAAGGCTTGCAACAAGACTAAGGATGTGATTGGATAAGGTTGGCTTTGAGCTTGGATGTTGGAATTTGGATGAGCTAGAGGATGTGGATAGATTTGGAGATGCTGGAAAATTGCTGGGAGAATGTTTGGATATGAATGAATGGCATTGGACTGCATGGGGATAGCATGTAGCTAGATAGAAATGACAAGGGAAGTAATCAATGATGGAAAGATGGAGGAAATGCTGAGGGATTTGGATAGAGGAATGCAAGGAGATTTGGATAGAGGAAATGCTTGGGAGATTTGGATAGAGGATTTGTTGAGGGATTGAATGCTTGGGGATTTGGATGGAGGAAAAGCTAAGGGATAATGATGGAGGAAATGCTTGGGGATTTGGATAGTGAAAAATCTTAGGATTTTGATAGAGGAATGTTGAGGGATTGTGATAGAGGAAAATATGGATTGGGAGATAGAAGATAAGAATTTGGAGAATGGAAGATTTGGATTGGGAGATGGAAGATAAGGATTTGGATAGGTCTCCAAGGAATATGTCACTAAGGAATAAGATGCCTTGGCTTAGGATAGTTCATTCATTTAGAGGCATTAGGAGGGGGTATGATTGGATGGAAGAGAAGATGACAAGAGGATGAGGAAGGTAGATGGAAGCTAGGATAGTTGGTGGATGAAGATTGGAAATGGATGTAGTGAGGTGTCCAAAAGCATGTATACTTGGTGGTCTCTATTTCTGTTATCAAGATCTAAAGGAGGATGAAGGAGGTGAGGGACAAATGAGATGGAGGAGATGTTGGATAAGATGTGGAAAGAAGGGAATTTCCCCCAATTGTAGAGAGGAACTAGAGGGGTATGCATGATGCATGTTTTCCAGGTTTTCATCATGGTACTTTTCCAAGGCACTTGAATTGCCAAGTTTTCACCATTGGACAAATGTTTTTTCTCCTTTCTTTTCTTTTTTGATTTGTTGCTGACCTTCTAATTTTTTGTTGACCTTCTAATTTGTTGTTGACTTTTTGATTTGTTTGGATGGTGGTACAACCTTATTGGGATGGTGATATTATGAAAAGGCATGGATTGGGTGGGGTGGATGGGAGATATGGTGTTAGAAAGTGTTTGGACAAAATAATGGAAATTGATCATGATAGGAACATTGGCACATGTTGTGTGGATGATTAAGGAAGTGGATGGGATGTGGAAGATAGAAGTGGATATTATGGAATATTTTTGCTAGGATATTTTGGGACATAGGGACCCAAAATGGATTTAGAAGATGGAGGAGAAGACTGGGTAGCTGGTGGATTATAACTTTGGACTCTATTGTGGATATTTCTTTTAGATGCATTGCATCTTTTTACCTTGGGATCCACATATTTTTTTATTTTGATTTGGTGGTCCTTTGTGGCTATTGGGATGTAGTGGATTTTTCTTTTTCTTTTTTGGGCCTTTGTGGCCATTGGGTATTAGTAGATCCTTTGATTGGATTTTTCTTTGCATGAGCATGTCCTTTAGAGTGGACATGGAAATATTTTGATCTTTGCAGATATTTCCCTTTATGCATTTTTGATATGGCATCCAAACTACGAGGAGCATTAGAAATAATATGTAGATGTGTGTGAGATGGAGGAGATATGGATGGAAAGATGGAAGAAGATTGGCAGATAGGAGATGGGAGAATGTGCCTTTGTTGATCCTAACTAGGGATATTTGGACTTTAGATAAAGGACCAAGTAGGATAAGATGGGGGATGATATTTTAGGATGTAAGACCCCAAAATGGATTTGGTACGTGGAGGATATGTGATGGCATATTTTGGGACATAGGGACCCAAAATGGATTTAAAAGATGAAGGAGGAATATGATAGGTTATCTTGGGCTTCAATGATGGAGGAGGAAGAATGACATTGTATGCTTTGGAGGGATGATGGGAAGATACGGTGGTGTTTTTGGAAGGATGCTTGAATTTGGCTTTTACTATACCAACATTTTTGGAGTAAGTGTCTTCAGATGCATGACCAATACCACATGCTCGTGGATGTTTCCTATCATGTATGGGCTCTAAATTTCCTTCTTCATGAGTGCCTAAGACTTTTCCTTGATAATTCCATTTCTTAAGCATTTTATCCAAGAAAGGATACTTCTGACTTGGGGAATAAGATAAACATTCAGTTTTAGGTGCTACAGTGGAAGATATGAAACTAATGTCTTCTTCTTTGAGTGGGCTTTCCTTGAAAAATGTAAGTGGGCCAAGAGGATAGAGTGATGAGAGTGGGATAGCTTTGATTGGAGGATCATCAATTGGGGAGGATGGGATGATGGGATCTTGACTAGGATTGGGAGATGGTAATAGATCTTGAGATGGAGGAATTGAGATAGTAAGATCTTGGATTGGAGGAATTGGGATGATAGGATCTTGATTTTCATCTATGGGTACTTCAACATGATTTTAGACAAGATTTGAACTAGATCAGATTGGTGTGGATAGAGTGTTGGGGGTTTTATGGATGCTCTCTTTAGAAGAAGTAGATGGAAAGATGGGAGATTATGCAATTTTGATGGTTGGAAGAAGGATGAACTCTACAAATGGAGTGGATGGAAAGATGGGAGATTCTACAATTGTGATGGAAGGAAGAAGGATGAACTCATGAGGCTCATTGGATGGGGCTTGGATAATGCTGGGAGGAGGAAAAGTGGATGGGACTTGGATGGAGTCAATAGATGGAAAGGACTTAATGATGCTAGGAGATGGAAGAGGATCAATAAGTGGGATATATGGAAGAAGGATAACTAATGGGAGAGGTTGATGGACCTCATCAATGATGGCTTCACATGAAGGATTGAGATGACATGGCTCATCAACTTTAGGAAAGGTATTTTTTTCTAGCTTCCTTGTGAAACTCCTTGGAGACTTTCATGATGGAGATTGCAGTGAAGGATTGGAATGCATAGAAGATGGGGAGCTAGGATAGTCCTCACATGAAGGTAGAGTGGAAGAGTGTGAACTTTCTTGAGGGGATGTTGGTGTAGATGAGGAGTTGGAGGATGACATGACTAGATAGTTCACATAGGTAGGTTTAGAGGAAGCTTGTGTAGTTGATGGACTATCTGATGAGGTAGGGATGGTGGATTGAGATATAAGATATGAAGCAGATTGAGGGATGCATTCTTCTTGTGAAAGGTGATTTGTGGTAATGTAGGTAGGAATGGAAGATGCTAGATTTAGATAGGATAGAGTGGATGATGGATCAATATAGGATGGAGCATTAGGGTAATGGATTGGAAGACTATGGTTTTTTATTTTAAAATGGGTTGGAGGATAAGGAGATGGAGGATTTGGATAAGGTATGTAGTTAGTAGGGTTGTTGTGAAAGGATGGTGTTTGGGATATGACCATAGAAGGAGATGGAGGTATGAAGGATGTATACAAAGGATGTGTGGGATCAATATAGGAAGAAGGTATGGATGAATAGGATAATGGATTTCCATTGTCAAAGGTAGGATAAGAAGAACTAGTGGATATGCATGGAGGAATGATAGGATAGTTTGGAGGAATGATTAGATTCTAGGGAATGTTTGGAGAAATATTGATAAGGTTTTCAAAATACTTATCATGATAAAAAATAATTTCATCATCATTAGGATAGGAAGGAGGAATGATTGGATTTTGGATGATTTTTGGAACAAGCCTTCTAAGGTTTTCAAAGTGCTCATCATGATCAATCAGACCTTCATCATCATAGAGATATGATGGAATAAGAGAAGATACATAATAACCAAACTCATCATAGTGGTTTTGAGAAATGTTGAAATGTGGATAAGTTGGATAGGGATGAAGGATGAAGATGGATTGGAAGACTAACAAGATTAGACTAGGATTGTATTTGTCTCAAGATACGAGGAAAAAATGACTCTAAAGGAAGACAGACTGAGGGTGGGGGATGATCAAGATGACTCTACTAATCTAGGATAGGAGGAAAGGAGGACAAGACTAGATAGAAAAGATGTTGGAGGATTGGAAGACCATGATTAGGAGACTAGGATGATAAGACTTTGAAAGCTTGGATAACTTCTAGATTTAGATTAATTTTGACTAACATGGAAAAAGGATTTGGTGTGTAGAATTCTTCACTTGTGTATGTTTAACAAATATTTTGCACTAAGTTTGAAAGTTTGAAAAACACATCAAGCAAGAACTACCTAGAAGATAGGCTAGTATCAAAATCTTTTCCCACAACTTGATGTCCCAAAAAAGGAATACAGATGGTGAGTAGTCTTAAGGCAATCTGGGAAAACACTTGGATCGATCCTTGCACAAAGATTTTGATACCTTTGGGAGTAGATCGGAAAGCTTTTGATTAATAGGTATTTGATTTGGTCTGTGGCATCTTCCCAATTAGATTGTATGCATGTTACTCACTTAAGAGCCTAGTTGACCATACTAAAATAGTAGGGATATTCACCTACCTTGGGCTACCATCAACATGCATCGCCTGAGCTTGAGGGGATGAAGTGAGAGTTTTCTCAAGGATTTATTTGTATATAGGTTAGGAAGTACAAGTTTTAAGTCATTCTCTAGAGAGGAAGCTCTTTTCTCTTTGGATAGGCTTCTCTAGAAGTAAAACAAGTGAACTTGTCCAAGTTCAACCTCTTTTACATCATTTAGTTAACAAGGATTTACAGAATTGAAAACTCCTAGAATCACACCATGAAGATTTATTTTCCAAATTGATTAAGTGAATTGAAATAAAATCTTGCAAACATATGTGTTTATGATTTTGATTTATTCATCCTCTGAAGACAAGAAAGCTTGCAAGTTTTTGACTTTTTGCACTCAAGATTGTGTTTGCCTTTAGGATCCTGAATTTGAACCTTTTGAAATGAAATAGAAATGCTTTTCTTTCAACTTTAGGACATTCAAGATTTTTTGTTTCTTTTATAGTAAAAAAAAATGATTCTTTTGATTTGGACTTTGTTATTTCTTTAGTTTCACTCAAGATTTTGTGCTCTAGAATTCAGTTTTAGGCCCAAAAAGAGGTTCCTAGATTGCCTTTGTGAATGCATGAAACTTAGAAAACATTCAAGATTTTTCAAATAAAAGTTTGTTTTAACAAAGAAAAAAGAATTAGGATTGAATTAGGAATGTTTAGGATATTTTAGGATTTCTTAGGAACCAATTAGGAAATATTCATAGATTTCTAGTCCTTTTTAAGCATCCAAAATTTGAAGTGTTCCTAGTTTGCATGAAAGAACCCTAAAACTTTAGATTTCCATGAATAAGGTTCTTTTTATCCAAATGAAAGAAATTATAGGTGAGTTTGATTTCTTCAGGATTAATTAGGAATTTTTAGGAAACATTTAGGAAAGATTTGCAATTTTCTCCATTTAAAGCATTCAAGAGTAAATAGAATTTCTTTTTAAGCTAGCCAAATAAATTTTTTAGGTTCCTAAATGTTCAAGAAGGTTCATGAGCCTAAATTATTTAGTGTTTTTGTGATTACCTTGGCCTCCATGAAGTA
Organism: Chamaecyparis obtusa; assembly: GCA_027943335.1. Lineage (NCBI taxonomy): Eukaryota > Viridiplantae > Streptophyta > Pinopsida > Cupressales > Cupressaceae > Chamaecyparis > Chamaecyparis obtusa. The sequence goes on along the minus strand of BSBK01007999.1, from coordinate 1,230,121 downwards.
CCTACAAAATCATGGGGTTAGAAATTACTAGTTTGAAGCCTAGGGTCACTAGGATCCCCAAACAGGCCCAAAAAGTTAATAAAAATTAAGTTTTATGGCTGCATACAAGCCCTCTTACTGCCATAAAACATTAAATGCCATTGATGGTTTTGATTTAAAGTTTTTTACAATATTTTATGAGCTCCCATATGACATTTGGGCACAACCCATATGACATTTGAGCTATAACATAGTAAAAAATGGAAAATAATACCTTAAAAACATGCAAAATGGCTCAAAACACTATTGGGAAATACCCATACGACAATCAAGAATTACCCATATGACAACCAATTCTAAGGATGAAGTGTCATATGACACTACAACAAAATTTGTCCGAGAGGCGTTAAAAAGTGACTTTTTTTTGCAAAAACCCTAAAAAATGCAGTTTAGAAGCGTGTGGACTCCCATCGGGTGTGCCAAAATGTGATCAGAGAAAACTAAACTTTTTCATAAAAATATTAGACATTCAAAAATTATCCTAACATCATATTCATATCATATAGTAAAAACAATTTGCAAAGACACTTTAGATAGAGCTCAACGGGAGCACCCTGTCACCGTTTGATTTGCTCTCAATTTAGGGATGTGGATTTGCTCTTGAAAAACTTGGAGCATGTTCCTAATGTAGATTAGGAAGGTTTAGGATCAAATAAGGACCATGAGAACCCCATAGTGGCACAAAATCAGGTATAGAACACCAGATTTTCCCCTAGATCCCCAAGGAACCGAATGAATCCAAAATATAGATTAAGCTACAAATGCTTATTCTAAGATTGATTTTAAGACAAATGGTAGATGTGAGATGATGAAATGATATGAAAAATGATGAAATAAATTATATTAATCTATTAATTCTAAGCTATGATGTGTTATGAAATCTTTGAAAGATAAATGAAATCTAACAATTAGGATTTATTATGCTAAGTCTACATACAAATGAGCATGATAAATATGCATGAAATGATATGAAATAAGATAATTATTTTCTCTTGGAAGGAGGATTATTTATAGGATTCAAGCCAAGGGCTTGGATTAGGAAGGAGGGTCAGAGTTAGGGGTTTGGTTAGGGGTTAAGTCAAAGAGATAAGGATTGGCTTTCATGAGTTGAATGGACCAAGGTTGAGTTAGGCTCAAAGCTCAAAGTTGGGATAAGGGTTTATGGTTTTCTAGAAGAGTCTAGAGGTTTAGGGATTTCTAGAAGATATCTAGGATTTTAGGGGTTTAAATAAATATTAAATTTTTTTAAAGTTGGTGACAATATTTATTTAATAAATAAGAATTAAATATTTAAATTAGATTTAAATATTTTTGGGATGGGGTATCTTAATTAAATATTTTTAATTAAAATAGGAGATGATAATGGCACAATAAGTAATTAATTAATTAATTAATAAATGATGATGTCATTAGGGGTTCTTGTAAAATAAAATATTTTTATTTTAACAAAGGGATTTTACATGTCTACATGCCCAAATGCACAACTAGTATTTTCCAAACAACAACCAATGTATCTTCAAGCTTCCATTCATCTCTGTAATTCGCATATATAGTTTTTCAAAATTTTCTTACATAATTTCCAAGGATCTCAATCGTTACATACAAGTTATAATAATTAAATCTGGATCAGCCTACATAGGATAAATCCTATTTAAAAAATACAAATAGACCCATGATAAGATGCACAATTGACCTCTTACAATGTTACAAGATGAAAATTACATCAATTAATCATCCAGATCCATTAATTAATCTCACTCATCAAATTACTTGAAACATGTTCCAAGTCATCCTCCAAATAGGTCTTCTCCAATACACACACCATATTTGATGCCACCTATATAGTTATAACTCCATATGATCACAATAATCTCTCCAGCCAATGTCCAACATGAACCTATGTTCGCTCATCATGACTTAAACAACCATGAATTCTATTCATAAAGTTCTACAATCAACTCTATGAAAATCTTAGTTTCTGTCTCCTAAAAAATAGTCAGATCAATAAATAAACCATAAATCTATCATATTAATTCATAAGCATGTGTGATCACAACTAGTGACCTAATCCATCATGTATATTCTCCATCTAAGTTTTTTATGTGCTAATTTTTTGTAGTGTGACTGTACAATTCTCTGTAACCTATCTGCAAGCTTCCCTAAATAGACAGCTAGTAACATATGTTGTTATCAATGACAAACACTAAGTACCAGCATCTAGACAGTCTTCCAAATATCTCCCAAAAATATTGGAATGAAACAATTCCAATACAACTTCCAACATGGACTCCTTCTAGACAACTTACCAGATATTGGCATCGCATGCTTCTCTTAGCAGACATATGTGCAAAATGTGGAATCATAGACAAGTCATACAAATTATTCAATGAGTTGGGTTAAAGAAATGCATTCAAAGTGAAATGCCACTATAGAAAGATATGATAAAATGAATTTTTAGAAAAGACCTTTCTGATTAGGAAATTAGTGTGTCACCATTTTCCAACCACACTAGAGAAATTATGATCTTGTTACTAATTTGTTTCCCTCCTCATGTCCTAAGAACCACCCCTCCCAAAATATATTTGTGAAGAAGTAGGAAATGATTTCTAAGTAGAACTATAATGACTACTTGCACTATATTTTCTTTCTTTCAGTGCTCAAAAAAGTCAACCAAGTCATCTGATGGAATATGGATGAAGTGACTGAGAGGGGGGGTGAATCAGTCAACCATAAAACATTTTTCAATTATTTCTTTCCAGATCCCTTAGGATATCTTAATGAATATTATCTGTTAAACACTCAGTAAATAGATTGTAGTAACTTTGTAGATGCAGAAAGTATTAGTAAAATTATCTTTAGATATTCATCAGCACTTGTATATGATTAAGATAACTATTAAGAACACAAGAGATACAGAATTTAATGTGGAAACCCAATATGGGAAAAACCACCAATGTATCTAGATACTGATTTTCACTTTTTTGAAGTGATGCCTGGTTATAAGCCAACCAGGTAAAAGGTTCCAAAACACACTATTAGGTGTGACCTTGTTAGAGGATTTAATCACCCTGCTAGGAGTGGCCTAGTAAGAGGTCTTGAAAACAATTCAATGGAATTGTCACCTTGTTAGAGGATTTACAATATGGTTGTTAAACCAACTCGGTTAAGAGATTTAGAATTCCCTGTTACAATGATAAAAAGTTAACAATGAAAATGACCTATATAATAATGCAACTATCTTGCTAATTACAGATCTCTGTGCTACATAAGTGTGATCCTTCCTGATCGAATATATCTCTGCTACTCCTGAAGGATATCTTATCATCCTTCACAATTTCACACACATCTTTCCTTTCCTTCTTCTATATATCTTCTGCTGTGTTCGTTGTTTATTTTTCACATTTGACCTTTTATTTATATGATTTTAGATTTGTCAAATCGACATTACTTAGTATAATAGTCGGCTGAATAAAGCAAACTTTATTTGCAAAGATCCTTCAAGGGCCGACAGTGCTCGGTGACCATAACCTTCTACAATCTTTTAGAGACCGAGGGAACTCGGTAAACACTGATAATCTTTTTTTTCTTCGATAATCGACTGAACTCAGTAGATACTAACTTTTCTTTGACAACCGACTGAACTCGGTAAACACTGTTGATTTTCTTTGATAACCAAGTGAACTCGGTACATGCTGATTTTTCTTTGATAACCGAGTGAACTCAGTAAGCACTAATTTTACTGCCAGGTAGACTGATTGAGCTCGGTAGGTACTGATTGTAATGGACTATAACATAGTGTGACATCAAAGACAATACATAATTTGAGTAGCAATTTTCTTCAGACAATTTTTTCCAACAATCTCCCTCTTTGGCAATGATGGCAACACAATATGTCATAGCATAAGAAATTTGAAAGAATTAGCTCGGTTCAGATTCAAATCTCCCTTTGTTAGCAAACTTCCTTTTTCTTGAAAACTCTTCCTTCTGACTATTGAAAATTTCTTGAAGTAATAGCAAAGACATAGAAAACACTCCCTCTTTGACAACACATGCCAAAGACAATTCACATATTACCGGTGTAAACTAATGTACCTCAAGTATTGATTCATATGCAATGATTCCTTGAATATGCTAGATAAACTGGTTGATCTTCAATCATGTTCTGGTTGATGCATCACTAAAACTATATTTAGTGAGCCTCAGATAGGGGAATGACCCCTAACTTACCTCTTAGATACACAAATGCATCCTTGGGTAATGGTTTGGTGAAAATGTCTGCAATCTGCTCTTTTGTATGAATATATTCTAATTTGATTTCCTTGTCCTGCACCAATTCTCTGACAAAGTGATATTTAATAGCAATGTGCTTGGTTTTGGAATGCATTACTGGATTCTTCGAAATGTTTATTGCACTTGTATTGTCACAAAATATAACAACTGGTTCTTTGATTTCAACCTTCATACCTTGTAATAACTATTTAAACCAAATAATATTTGAACAATTTACTGCAGCAGAAACATATTCTGCTTCAACTGTGGATTGAGATGTGCAATTTTGCTTTTTGTTGGTCCAAGATACCAGTCTTTTTCCAAGAAAAAATGCTCCACCACTTGTACTTTTTCTGTCATCAATGTTCCCTACCCAATTAGCATCAGTAAATACTTTTAAGTCTAGATTGCCTCCAAATTTATACCACAAACCATATTCTTCAGTTCCTCTTAAGTATCTTAAGATTCTTTTGATTGCCATCATGTGATTTTCCTTAGGTTTTGCTGAGAATCTAGCTACTATACCGACTGCTAAGGCAATATCAGGTCTTGTATGTACTACATACTGCAATTTTCCAATCATAGATCAGTATAAGGTCTGATCTACTTCTTTTGAATCATCATTTTTGGTAAGTTTTAGTCCAGTACACATGGGTGTACCAACTGGTTTTGAATCTTCCATACCAAACTTCTTAAGTATTTCCTTAATGTATTTAGATTGAGTAATGTATATACCATTCTTGCTTTGTTGAATTTGAAGACCAACAAAGAATTTTATTAAACCAAACATAGACATTTCAAATTCTTTGTTCATCTGCTCTGAAAATTCTTTGCACTGATCATCATTCCCTGTAAATATAGTATCATCTACAAATATTTCTGCCAATACAATTTTGTCATCTGGCCCTTCTTTAATATATAGATTGTTGTTATCATTGGCTCGTTTGAAATTAATCTGAATTAGATAGTTATGGAGTCTTTCATACCATGCTCTAGGAGCTTGTTTCAAACCATACAATGCTTTTTGTAACCTGGAGACCATGTCCTTTTTATCTGGATCAACAAAACCTTTAGGTTGTTCAATGTAGACTTCTTCATCAAGAATTCCATTGAGAAATATAGATTTTATATCCATCTGATATACCTTAAATCCTTTATGTGCTGCATAAGCAAGTAGAGTTCTTACACCTTCTAATCTTGCAACAGGAGAAAAAGTTTCACCATAATCTATACCTTCTTCTTGAGAATAACCTTTACATACCAATCTAGCTTTGTTTCTAGATACTTGACCATCTTCATTCAGCTTATTCCTGAATACCCATTTTGTTCCAATTACATTCTTATCTTTAGGTCTAGGTACAAGAGTCCATGTTTTGTTCTTTTGTATTTGTTCTAATTCTTCATTCTTTGCTTCAATCCAACTTTCATTTTTCAATGCATCTTTGATATTTCTAGGTTCAAAATCAGTAAGCAGACATGTACCTTTTAGCTTACTTCTTGTCATAGTACCATCTGATTTGTTTCCAATGATTTGATCTAGTGTATGATGTCTTCTGACATATTTGGCTAGTATAGGTTCCTTGCTTTTTGAATGATTCATGTTGTTGTCTTCTAGGATCTCTTCTTCAAGTTGCTCTAGCTCGGTAGATATTTGCTCGGTAACTTCAAGCTGAGACTCAATTTGAATTTCTTCCTGTGACTCGATTTGAACTTCTTCTTGTGACTCAGTTTAAACTTCTTCCTATGACTCGGTTACTGTGCTAGGCTTGGTAGATATAGTTTCCTCATTGATAGTTGTGTCTGGTAATGTTTCAAGTTCAATGTAAATGAATCTCCTGTAGTTCTCAAGTTCCCTTTTGCTTTCTTCTTCAGTCTTTTCTGCAAACTCATCAAATTTTACATGTATACTTTCTATAACTTTGTGAGTAGATAAGTTCAGACATTTGTATGCCTTTCTTTTGCTAGAATATCCTAGGAATATTCCTTCATCACTTTTCACATCAAATTTATTTCTTCTGGATTCTTTTAAGATATAACACTTGCTACCAAATACTTTCATGTAACTTACATTGGGTTTATAGCCATACCATAACTCATAAGGAGTTTTGAATGTGTCTTTCTTCAATTGTACTCGGTTCAAGGTATGAACTGCAGTGCTGATAGCTTCCTTCCAGTACTTTATAGCGATGTTCTTTTCTATCATTAGAGTCCTTGCACAATCCATAATAGATCTGTTTCTTGTTTCTGCTATTCCATTCTGCTCAGGAGTTCTAGGAGCTGATACTTGTCTTTTGATTCCTCTTTCAATGCAAAAGTTGTTAAATTCATGGGAGATGAATTCACCACCTCTGTCTGATCTTAAGCATTTCAATCTTTTCCCTATTTCCTTTTCCACTCTTACCAAGTACCATTTTAACTTTTCAAATGCTTCTGACTTTTCTCTTAAATACATAACAGTCATCATTCTAGAATAATCATCAACGAAAAGAATAAAGAATTTATCTATAGGATAGCTTTGTATTCCAATAGGTCCACATAAATCAGTATGCACAATTTCCAAAATCTCTTTAGACTGATAGTTCTTACTCTTAAAACTAGTTTTACTCATTTTGCCAATCTGACAATTATTACATAGACCAGTATTAGGTTTCTTCAAAGTAGGAATGCCTCTTACCTTCTTGAATTTGCTTATTTTTATCATGTTATCAAAATTCACATGACATAACCTTTTGTGCCATAGCCAACTTTCTTCAATTTGAGCAATAAAACATGAATATTCACTGAGATCAAGATAAAATAAGTTACCTTTTGTTTGTTTGCCTGATCCAATGAGTTTTCCTTTTTCATCCAGCAGTCTTGCTTGACCATTCATGAATTCAACCTTGAAACCAGTATTGATTAGCTGTGCTACACTTAGAAGATTATGTTTTAGTCCTTCAACCCAATAAGAATTATCACATATGAGTTATTTGGTTAATGAGATTCTTCCTTTTCCTTTTATACAACAAGGTTCATTGTTTCCAAATCTTACATTGCCACTATCACAGTCTTCTAGGTATTCAAATTTTGTCTTGTCACCAGTCATGTGGTGTGAACATCCACTGTCTATTATCCATATATCATCTTTGCTTATATGAGAAATAAGTGCCATCTTATCTTCATCATCATCAGATTCATCTTTTATAGCAATAAAGACAATTTCTTCTTCACTATCATCAGAATCTTTAGCTATAAAACATGTTTTCTTACCTTTATCCTTGAATGATTTGAAATTCTTTTTGCCATAGTACTTGTGACCTCTCTTCTCTTCCTTGACCTGCTTGTTTGGGCACCTAGCTGCAATATGTCTAATTTCTTCACATGAAAAATAGATTAAAGGAGTTTTACCTTTATATTTACCTTTCCCTTTAGAGTACTTCTTTGCAAGTAATGCTTCTACAATTTCAAGATCACTACCAGAACTTTCTTCTGATACTTCTTCACTTTCTGACTGAACTTCTTTTATTTTCTTGTTCTTCCTTACTGAAACCTTGGCCTCAAATGCTAACTCAATATTTTTGGAATTTGGAACATAGTTGTCATAGTTGTCTAATTCAAAGGCTGTCAATCTTCCAACTAAGGCATCCAAAGTTATATTGTGGTTTGTTTCACATCTTCTTTCTTGAATAGCTTATACTCTTATTGCATAGATAGGGAGTAATGTTCTGAGTACCTTACTTATAACAGTTTCATCAGAGATTGTTCCTCCAGAAGCTCTAATTGCACTAACACTTGCTTTGATCCTTTCAACATATTTTGCAATGTTTTCATCTTCTTTCATATTCATCTTGTCAAACTATCCTCTTAGGCTTTCTGCTTTGGCTCTTTTCACATTTGCATCACCACCATATATTTTCTTCAGATTGATCCACATTTCATATGCAGTAGTGCATTCTTTAATTTCATCAAATTCTTCATAGCTGAGAGCTGATGCAATGTCTATCATCATGGTGTTATGATTCTTTTTCTCTGCAATGTCTTCAACAGTTAATGCGCCAGCAGGAACTGTGTATTCTTCATCAATGTATTTGCATCCTGAATCACCAATGGAAGCCAGATGAAGTCTCATGACACCTTGCCATGCTGAAAAGTTATCTCTGTTGAGCTTTGGAATTTCTCTCTTGTAAGACATCCTGATCTTTAGCTCAGGTCCTTGAAACCCTTCCTGCAAGCACCAACAGCTTTGATACCAATTGATGGAATATGGATGAAGTGACTGAGAGGGGGGGTGAATCAGTCAACCATAAAACATTTTTCAATTATTTCTTTCCAGATCCCTTAGGATATCTTAATGAATATTATCTATTAAACACTCGGTAAATAGATTGCAGTAACTTTGTAGATGCAGAAAGTATTAGTAAAATTATCTTTAGATATTCATCAGCACTTGTATATGATTAAGATAACTATTAAGAACACAAGAGACATAGAATTTAACATGGAAACCCAATATGGGAAAAACCACCAATGTATCTAGATACTGATTTTCACTTTTTTGAAGTGATGCCCGGTTAGAAGCCAACCCGGTAAAAGGTTCCAAAACACACTGTTAGGTGTGACCTTGTTAGAGGATTTAATCACCCTGCTAGGAGTGGCCTGGTAAGAGGTCTTGAAAACAATTCAATGGAATTGTCACCTTGTTAGAGGATTTACAATATGGTTGTTAAACCAACTCAATTAAGAGATTTAGAATTCGTTGTTACAATGATAAAAAGGTAACAATGAAAATGACCTGTATAATAATGCAACTATCTTGCTGATTACAGATCTCTATTTTGCATAAGTGTGATCCTTCCTGATTGAATATATCTCTGCTTCTCCTCAAGGATATCTGATCATCTTTCACAATTTCGCACACACCTTTCATTTCCTTCTTCTATATATCTTTTGCTGTGTTCGTTGTTTATTTTTCACATTTGACCTTTTATTTATATGATTTTAGATTGTCAAATCGACATTACTTAGTATAACAGTCAGCTGAATAAAGAAAACTTTATTTGCAAAGATCCTTCAAGGGCCGATAGTGCTCAGTGACCATAACTTTCTACAATCTTTCGGAGATCGAGGGAACTCGGTAAACACTGATAATCTTTTTTTTCTTCAATAACCAACTGAACTCGGTAGATGCTAACTTTTCTTTGACAACCGACTGAACTCGGTAAACACTGCTGATTTTCTTTGATAACTAAGTGAACTCGGTACATGCTGATTTTTCTTTGATAACCGAGTGAACTCGGTAAGCACTAATTTTACTGCCAGGCAGACTGACTAAGCTCGGTAGGTACTGATTGTAATGGACTATGACATAGTGTGACATCAAAGACAATACAGAATTTGAGTAGCAATTTTCTTCAGACAATTGTTTCCAACAGTCATCATAATAGTCAATGGAAAGTATTTAAATTTCTAGGCTCATGTTAAATGAAAAGATGATATGGAAATACTAGGGTTCTAGGAATGCAAAAAAAATGAAAAAAATGTTTTGACTGTGAATAGATTCAAAAAAATAAATTTTCTAAAACCATGACATTTTTTACATTAAATGTGCCTAGTTATCAACTATGTGAAAGAGAAAAAATGGGTAAATTTTGGAGGAAAATTTTGTGAAACCCATACAAACTAGAAAAAAATGGTAGAGTTTGTAGAGAAAATTAACAAGACCCACATGTGCCATCAACATTGTAGATGAGAAAAAGAGAAAAGTTTGCAAGGAAAAATTAGGCAAACCCAAAAATAATAAGCCAGTGCAACTGCTTCTAGCTATATCGAATACAACTAATGATTCAACCATTTTTTTGAAAACAAAAAAAAAATCTAAAAAATTGGGGTTCTTGAGCTAACAAAATACTCGGCGCTTATGCAGAGATTTGATTAGATTTGAAAATATCAATATTACATGATGAATCAATTTGATATTAGGTGGAAGGCAATTGATTTACTAGAGAGGCATATTATTGTTGACTAATTAGTATCCCAGTATTTCAGCAGAAAGAAAATAATGAATCATCCAAAGAAAACCATATACCAATAATTTAACTTTTTTTTTTGGCCATGTGATATAGGTAAACCAAGAGGTATAGACCAAATTGATGTTGTACTTCAATTTTGGATGCAGAGGTAAATAGTATAACACTGACCCAACAACTTATAGAGACCGCAGTCGAAGCCAGCTACTTTCTAGAGGAGGTACTTTGCAATGAGTTTGGGCAGCGTTTCCCTAATTGAGCTTTGAAAATTTGTATGTTCAAAAGACTTGTAGCATGTACTACAATCTGGACCCATTTACGTGATCCACTAGGAAAAATTTTCTATAATCCCTAAGCATGGTTTACGAATACTCAATTTACACTCTCATAGTGCAATACTAGAGAATTTGTAGTTTTAGTTGTGAGATAGGTTTTCCCAATGACCATATGCAAGAAACCTCCTAGGAAAGGTATATCAACACATTAACTAAAAATTAGAATGTTTGTTGAATTCTAATTTTTACGTAATTAATAATTACAATTTATGAACGGGTGTTCACCATGAGAAACATATTTCTGATGTTGACACATGAAATGACTAATGATTCTTGGTTATGTTATTTCTATTTACATAGGTGCTGACTGCATATGTATTTTCTACCTCTTGTAAAGTTAGCACAACATCTATGAAAACATTGCTCGATCCACAAACATGACTTGGTAGTGATAGTTACATGGAAAATATCCTCATAAAAGAGTCATAAAATACTTGATGTTACAAGGAAATGTAACAATGCCTTAGATAAGTAGTCAAAAATGTTGATATCCATAGAAAAGGGTGCCGGTGCAACCACTTTCAAATTGTAAGCTTGCGGAAAAGTCTAAATTCCTCATGTTACCCCAATAGATATTGATACCCAAACTAATGATAATAATAAACAAGGATCGAGAAATGAAAGGTATGTAGAAGTATTGGATCAGTTGTTATATTTTCATTGATGTCAAGCCTATTGACTTATTGATTTATGAAAGTTTCCATATCAATCTAAAATATGTGGTGTTGAGTAATAGAATGGTTGGTAAAGATTGAAGATGAAATGAAGAAATGATATTAAGTGTGTGAGCTCAAATGGGCAAGTGATGAATTGTTAGAAATAGGGAATACTGAGAGGGGGGGTGAATTAGTATTCTAAAAACTTTTACTTTTTCCCAATTATGGATATAACAGATTATCTTAATGCATGCATAACATAGTAAACTAAAGAACATGCATAGTAGTAAAGAAAATGAACTCATAACACATTATTTTTTCTCGAGGAAACCCTGGCCAAGGGAAAACCCTGGTGGGGATGATACCCACAAAGATCCACTAATCAAAAGTATCTTGTTAAGGATGTTGACCCTATTAGGAGCATATTAAATGCATATAGTGTCTCAGTCCTAATTAAGGGACTTTAGGCCTTGTTAGAAGTCTCAACCCTGCTAGGAGTTGGTAATACAAAATAGGATTACTAGATGAGCCCACTACCCAAACAAGTAATGTACAATGATTACTAAATACAAAATATGGTAAGGTACATAACCTTATATTGCTTTCTTGCTTTCAAAAATTTGCATCAATCTCTCTTGGCTTATATGTTCCTCTATATCATTACAATTACAATTACAACTACTACAACTTTTTTGCATTTACATATGCCTTATATTTATATAAGTTATTAGGACTAATAACTCTTACAGTCAGCTTGACATAAGCATTATACAAAATATATCTTTACTCAAGGGTTAACATATAGGATGTTGTCCCTTTATATTGTTAAGACATTATTTTGATAAACAAAATAATCCCTTAACTCTTTACAAATTTTGTCTTCATATTTCATCCTGTAGGCTTAACATTGTCTTTAGTAAAATTGTCATAACTTCTTTCATACATGACGTACTGACTTGCACTCTCAGGTGAGTCTTCTATAGTCATCATAGTATCTATGTTCAAGTGTGCAAGTACTGAACTTACTCCAAACAACATCGCTGATCAAAATTGTCTCTGGGTACACTGGTAAAAAACATTGTCTCATACTTAGACAATTTTTCTTTGTGCTCTGTCACATGTGATCTTTATGTAGATCATATGTTTCCATAATGACAACATCTAAGTATCTAACTTAGCCAAATTTCCAACAATCTCCCTCTTTTTCATTGGTGGCAACATATGATAAAATTGGCTAAGTCATAACACTTCAAAAAACTCAAAATTGTGGCCATAAAAAAAATATGTATTCACTATCCTTATAACTCCATATATCTTATCTATATACTATGCTCCCCCTTATAATATACATCCTTATAATATATATCAATTTTTTGCTATATATCTCTCCCCCTTTGACAACAATGACAATATTGCAGAGTCAAGAACCTTGTAACACAATCTGAAAAATTTATCTTGATGTTCTCTATCTCCTTCTCCCATGCCTTCTTGATGGAATCTGAAACACTAAATAGTGATGCAGGAGCATCCTGGGTGTAAGAGCAATCTTGCATCACCCAAAAATATTTTTGTTTTTATTTTCAATAAGGGCTATTTTGTGTAGAGCTGCTATTTATGGAAAGTTACTATTTTTGGTCATTTTTGTATGTGCTCAGAATGATCTGATTTCTTTCTTGGAGGTTCATTTTGTTCATATAAGTCTGCCAGTAAAGTTTCATTGCCAGATCAAGTGTATATTGGAAGATATTGAAGATTTTCGGTATTGGCAGCAGGATACAGAAACTTTGAACTCAGTTTTGAAGGATTTAGAGGCCCCAGATGAGGTCAAAAATTTGGGTGACAAGCGCTTGTACTGGTCAAGCCTGTAGAGCACTTCGTGGTGTTTCTGAAATGGGGTTATAATAGCCGATCGGGTCAACTGGTGATGACTTATGGTCTTCGAAAGTTGGGCCACCTGAAATGGTAGAAAATAATTTTCTTCAAAATTTTTGTTTGGGTTTCAAAGGTTATCTTGAGCCGACTATGATGTAATGAAATGTAAAATAAAATAATTCTAAGTTTGGTCAGCCTTATTGGCTAAAATTCTGGAACCTTCCCAGGCGGTGGGGAATTGCCTATATAAGGAAGGCTGTATTATTGTCTTAGGTAGTTCAAAATAGTTCTGGGTAGTAGATCTGGGTAATAGTTCGAGGCTTTGTCCTACATAATATTGTAAGGGAATGCCCATGTGGCTTTGCATGTTGTAATTCTGAAAATTTGTAATTCCACATTTGTGGAGATAATAAGAAGCCAATTTCAATTTTCTGTTCTTGCATATTATTGTTGTTGTTTCTCTATGTCTGTTATGTGTTTGTGGTATTAAGGGGAGCACCCTTCATCAAATAGTACACACAATCCATAAGATTCTATCTCATAAGCTTGAAGGTTTGCAAAACTGAACTTCTGAAAAGATGTCTTTGATGAAAGACATTCCTCAAACTTTCCTTTAACAATGCTTAACTTAATTGAAATATGCTCCCTTAGAAGAGTGAGTCTTTTCAATTTCCTATCCTTGTCATCATGTAGAATCCTTATTTCATCATTAATCTTGTAAATTTTCTTCTCAATGTCCAATATCTTCACATTGGGGCTGGCAAGAAGATTTACCTCTATTTGAATCTCTACTTCTTTTTCCTTAATCTTTTGAATTTCTTTTGATATAAGGTTCTCAGATTTTGTACTAAATGTACAAAGTTCTACCTCTATCCAAGTTCCTTCTCAAGTCTTTTATATAGATATCCAAGTTGTTGATGTCATTCCTAATATTCTAACTTATGTCTAGAAGTAATTTGGCTTCATAGGCTACTTGTGCCTTCACTTTAGCTATATCAAATAAGTTGGTAAACTCATCATCAAATATATTCATAACTTTCTTTTCTCTTTCAAGTGGTTCTGCCTTTGCTATCTGTGTAGTCACAATGCTTTGCAACTTCTCTATTAATTCCTTTAGGGATCCTTCAAGGATTTTACCTTTTTATTCTTCCCAATTATCTTGTTCAGAGATGTGATCAATTCCATCTGATCATCATCATCAACTTCTTTTCCCAAGCTTTCAAATATAGATCCTATTTGAGATTTCTTAGCAGTCTTAGGTATAAGACTAATTTCTTCTTAATTGGGTGCTACTACTTGCTTCTTCGACTATGCCAAACCACACTCACTACTACACCAGATCTTAGATTCAGATCTCTGTAGCTTGCATACCTTCTTTCCTCAAATTCATGCTCCTTGTATATTCTATGTTATCATATCATATGTTCCTTGAATTATACCGAGTGTTGGTATAATATTTTTACTTTCTAACAATTGGTGAATAGATTGATATGCTTACTGAAGAAAGAGATACTCTGAAAGGAAAATATGATGATGCAAAGAACCTCATTGAGAAACTAAAAAATAGGTTGGAAGATCTGAAATTAGAAAAGGAATATACATTTCAAATTAAAGATTATGATGAAAATATGGAAAAAGAAAATGAGATCCTTAAACATGAATTGAAGATAGCAAATCTAAACTTAAGTTTGAAAGATGGAAACAAAAAGAATGAAGCAAGTCTAAAATCTAAGAATGAAAATCTGAAGCTTGATAATGAAGATCTAAAATCTAAACTTGGTAAAGTGACATCTGAACTTGAGAAAACCAAATTGCAGTATGCTGAACTTGAGAAGTACAATACAATTGTGAAAGGTGAACTGACTCAATCTTAGCAACAACTAGAGAGATTATATTCAAATAATGAGAAGATTGATGAATAAATATCTTATCAAAAACTATTTTATGATAAAATTGGTCTTGGATTTAAAGTAAATGAAGAAAGCAAGGAACCAGATCTAAAAAAGTTTGAAAACATA
Organism: Chamaecyparis obtusa; assembly: GCA_027943335.1. Taxonomy (NCBI): domain Eukaryota; kingdom Viridiplantae; phylum Streptophyta; class Pinopsida; order Cupressales; family Cupressaceae; genus Chamaecyparis; species Chamaecyparis obtusa. The sequence goes on along the minus strand of BSBK01007999.1, from coordinate 1,214,927 downwards.
GATGAAAAGAAATCTCATGAAGTTGACAAATCTAAAGATACACTTAAAGAAGAAGAACCACCTAAGAAAGAGGAGTCACCTAAAGCTACGCAAGGAGAATTTAAAGGTAGATGCTTTGTTTGTAATACTTTTGGTCATAAGAAGAAAGATTGCATAGGTAAGTAATTTAAACCTCTTAATGGTTATTGTTATAATTATCATGGTTTTGGACATAGAGCTATTGAATGTAGAAAACCTAAATTTGTTGAGAATAATAATAGTGGTAGAATATTTAGGAATACTAACCATGCAGATAAGAGACCTACTAAATATATGAATAGGAGAAATGGAGTAGTATCTTATAGATGCAAAAAAGTTGGACACATTTCCAAAAATCACAAATCACAAATCAACCAATCAAGACCAAGATATGGAAACAATGGAATAGTCTATCAGATATGTAACATGATTGGACATACAACAAGATTTTGCAGAATGAATAATAGGATTCCTAATCCTAACCCTAGAAGTCATGCAAGGAGAAATGAAAATGCAAGTAACAGTCAAAAGGGATGTTGTAGCAATTCAGAAGAAGTGAATTTTGTTAAGCCACGAATCAACGAGACATATTCAGCACTAAAGGTAATTAGAAAGGTGAAGTATCAAGTGGTAAGAATGAATCTCTATTTGAACCATCTCAAAGTACTTAATTCATGAAAAATATAGTAGAATAGGAACTTAGGATAGTATAGAAGTTAGTATAGGATGAATTGAGTCTTGTGCAGTTAATGCAAGGTAGTATATGATGTATTGATGCTATGGTTAAGAGAACATAAGATAATATTGTGTTATGCAACATCGCAAGAAGTTAAGTTTTGCAGGTAAGAAGGAATAACTTTTCGAAAAGAAGTGGCAAAGGAATTGAATGTGATGTTAGATTTATGTGAGATTGAAAGGATAAAATGTTATGATCAGTAGTATTTGATCATTAAGGAGAATACATGTGCTAATGAGATCAAAGTGCAGTGATTGATGTTAGGAATAGTCCCAAGAGATAACTAGGGGGGGGGGGGTGAATCAGTTATCTACAAAATTAAATTCTTTATCCAATTAAGTATACTTAAACATAAAGCATAAACATATTGAAACAACACATGAACACAACATCAATATTTTGGTTACAGGGAAACCCAAATAGGTAAAAACCCCAATGGGACTTGATACCCACTGATATTCTGTACTAGTGTATAATGATCCTTGTTAGAAGATCATTTACCATGTTAGGAGTATCTTTACAATATATTAAGTATAGTAGACATGGTCAAGGGTCAAACCCTATTAGGAGTCTTTTACAATTGTCCCTATTAGGGGAGAGGACGCACTATCTGAGAGCACACTACTCAAAGGGGAAAAGGATACAACCTTTTGAATAACAGATACACACTATATCTAGATCTTGGTGAAATGTGCTTTGACCTATTATCTGGATCAGTTCCAATGTATAACACAAGTACTTTACTTGGTCACATAGACCTTCTTCTGATGGTTCAACACTTCACACACTCTGCTCTGCTCTTCTTAATCAACCATGAACCACACTTAAGCAATCACAAATGACTGCCTATAAATATCTTTCCTATAAATGACATAATCAAGTCAACCTATTAGAACCACATTGAAATCATAATAGAGAAACCATAACAAACTCCAAAAAATATTATGTCATCTCTACTATGTATGCAACACATTCTGGGACCTATCTTAATAAGATAATTGTAGACGCACGCTACATACTGTTGGCTCTATCGAAACAACTAAATCTTTCTCCTCAAGCTAAATTACTTCATGCACTCTTAACTAAACATCAATAACTCTTCTCTAAGCTTAAATCCAAGGGTGCATACCCTAAAGATAGGCACAACACAAGAAACAATAAAATCTTTGTCGGTTCTTCCAAATAAACACAGGAAACTACTACTAACGAATAGCGACTACATAACTGCACTTCTACTAAATATTTGACCATACATCCATAACTAAAACATCACTAACATGTCTTCAACATATATCCAAGAGTGTAAGGCTCTATGATAACTATACAGACAACCATACACAGAACACTTCCTGTAACTCTGTCAAGAACACTACTGACACAATCTGCTATATAACTATCTGTACTAATAGTTAACCTATGTGCCCATGATATCATGCTTATATCATGTCCATGAAACATATAATAAAATCTTACTACATAAGACCTCCATGCATGCTACTTTCCATATGTTGTCATCAATGACAAACATACAGTCAGTACTGACCTGCTATAAAATCTCCAACAATCTCCCCCTTTGGCATTGATGGAAACATGTGGAATGAAAAACCACCACCAACCCAAATGAACATTTCTTTTATAACATTCTCTATTTCCTCTTCAAAACTCCCCCAAAGATGAATCCTCCATCTATTGCAATATTTACAATATTCTCCATTTTCTCAATTGAACTACTATCACAACTGAATACTGCTCCCCCTAAGTATATTACTCCTCCTTTTACTTCAATTTTTCATCACTCTCTATATTACTCCCCCTTTGACATCAATGGAAATGGGTGCCATTCATTTTAAGCACTAGTACTACTCCTAAGGTAGATTAGTCAACCTTCCATCAGTCCTAGAGGACTAATGCCTTTCCTTATTTCTTTTAAGTAGAATCAGGGAAGGGAATTACTCCCAACTTCTCCCTGAGATACTCAAAAGTATCCTTAGGCAAGGGTTTTGTGAATATGTCTGCCAACTAATCTTTAGTACTCACATAGTCTAGCTTGACTTCTTTCTCTACTACTTTCTCACTTAAGAAGTGATACTTGATCTCAATGTGTTGTCTTTGCATGCATCACAGGGTTCTTCAACATATTGATGGTGCTAGTGTTATCACAGTGAATAACAATAGGATAATCAATCTGAATTCCAAAATCCTTTATCATTTTCTTGATCCAAACAATTATAGAACAATTCAAGGCTACTGCAACATACTCCACTTCTGTTGTTGACTAAGAAATACAATTTTGTTTCTTTCTTGTCCAAGTGACAAGTCTATCACCAAGAAACATTGCTCAACCTAATGTACTATTTCTATCATCAACACATCCTGCCCAATCTGCATTAGTGTACACATGAAGCTCAACATTTTCTAAATTAGGATACCATAGACCATATTCTATAGTTCCTTGTAAGTATTTGAATATCAGGTCTAGTTAGAGTAAGATAAATAAGTTTGCCAATCATAGACTTGTATAATGTTATATCCACTACTGGTGAGTCATCTTCCTTTGTAAGCTTGCATCCAGTAATCATAGGTGTCCCTACTGGCTTGCAGTCATCCATCTTAAATTTATTTAATATTTCTTTCACATACTTGGAATGATTAATGATAATACCTTTCTCTATCTACTGCACATTCAATCCCAAAAAGTATATGATAGGACCAATCATACTCATCTCAAATTCATTCTACATCTCCTTAGAAAATTCAGCACTAAGTTTGTCATTACCTCCAAAGATAATCTCATCAACAAATATAGCTACAAGTAACAAACCTGTTGGGTATCCTAAACTTTTTCAAGGTTTGAAGTCCAATTCCTGGTTTAGGTCTCCATGCGAGTGTTTTTCCTGGACTAGGGTTTGTAAAGTGTCGTGAAAATGGTCTTGACATGTTCAGGAAAACCCTTACCTTTGCTCTTGTCTTCCAAAATGTTTCCAATTTGTTTCCAAGCTTCATGTGGCCTTCTTGTTTCTTTTTCTTGGTTACCTTTAAATCACTTAAGTCACTATTTGTGCACATGCGTATTTGCCCCTAGTGTTCGCTGAATCGGGAAGTGTATTATCAAAGGTCAAAACAATCTGGTGATTCAGCGAATGAGTCATGTTCATGTTCACTATTAATATCAGTCGCTAGTTCTCTAGATCCTCCAGCGGTTATCCCAAACATCCAGCGAATTGGTGAATGCATTAAAGCCAAGCTTTTTAACCCTTTGTTCGCTAAGTCTCCAAGTGTTTCGGTGGTTTCATGTTCCTTTCCGAGAACTAGCAAATGGTGGTTATCTCCAGTTCTCACAATATTTGGTGATCTTTTGAAACAATCTAGCGATTCAGTGAACACTGTGTTCGCTTGTTCTCAGAATCTGGCGGTCAAGGGTCATTTCAACTAGAGAATTAGCGAATACCATGGATTGCTTTCAAGATCAACGGCCCTATTTTAATCATAAAAAATCTATGGGTCCTTCATATTTGATCTGGTGAATGAGCGACTAAATGAAAATAATGCTATCCTCTAAATTTGGCGGTTCTGATGGTTTGCCTAAAAGATTTCAACGGAGATAAGTTTTCATTGTTAGCTGATTCTCGGAATAAGTTGGTGACATGCTAAACCATTTAGCGATTCAGCGAAGCCTTTGGTCGCTAGTTCTCTTAATAAAAAGGTAAAGGTTAAAACAATCTGGCGAATAAGCGAATCAATGGATGATAATTTTTAAGGTCTCAGTCGCTTATTCTCGAAATGAAATCTTCAATGATATAGAGTATTTGGAGAACTAGCGAATGCTCTTTGGTCGCTGATTCTCAGAATTAAATGGTTAAGGGTTTTGATATTCAGAGAACTAGTGATAGCCATCGATTGGTGAAGATCAACGGTCAATCTGGAATCCTGGTACAAAGTGATGATTAAGGAAAGATTCAGTGAATTAGAGATTAAAGGGGTTCGCCAGTTCTCCAGATAGTCAAGCGGTTAAGTATATCTTTAAGCGAATGCGTGAATCCTTTGTTCGCTAGATCTCCAGGAAAATTGACCGTCAGTCATAACATTAAGAGAATGGGAGGTGGCTTTGTTCGCTAGTTCACCAAATGGTAATCGCAGGTTAACTGTGTAAGTGGGAGCCCTTTGTTCACTAATTCATGAAATGCATGGATGGTTAAGGATAGGATTCCGAGAACCCGCAAAGCTAATAGTTGCTAGTTCTCCAGATTTGAACCAGGGTCAAACAAGGATTCAGAGAACTAGCAAAGCCAGTGGTCACCAGTTCTCCGGTTGATAGCTAGGGTTAGCATTCTATTCAGCAATTAAGAGAAGCCATTAGTCGCTGGTTCACTAAATGGGCTCAGATGGAAAAGGTCATAAAGGAAAAAGAAAAAGGACCGTTGCCACATCGATAAAGTACTTTGTTGATATGGACATAAAACCAGTAAGCCATCAAATCAGCTTCAAGAAGAAAGATTGCATGATGCAAACAGTTTTCAGGTACAGAATCATGATCATTCCCTCTTCACCTTGTTTTCAAGTAGTTTAATCTATCTGTCAACATCCGGACATGGCGAGCTCAAAATTTGAAATCTGGGGGTACATGAAATTGAATATGGGATCCATTAAGGAGATTTGCATTAACTGTGGTAGTTGCACACCTTGGATTCATATCGATAAATAAGTTGAAGCTCATTGTTTATTTGTTCAAGTTTCAGTTGTTAAGAGTTTCTGTCTGTCCATAGCATTTATGAGCATAAAGCATTTGAGATACAGAGAATTCAAGGTGTTTTTGTAGCAAGGATGAGTCAACCTGAGAAGAGTGCAGCGTCTTCCAGTAGTGAGGCCAAGTCCAAAACTGGTGAGGACAAGAATAAGCCTAATTTTTTAGATGAATTCCTGAAACTGTTGCCGGGCTCCAGTCAGAACAAGAGGGCTACTGATGACATGTTTGAAGATCTTTTGGAATGGTGTAGAGACCCAATCACTCCGGAATTCATAGGTTACACCATTTTCAATTTCTTTTACAGCAATAAAAATAAGCATGTTCCTATCTGTAATGGTTGGGTGTTAGGATTAGGAAAAATGGTTGTCCCTGACGTTTTCCTAGATATTGATTTAATTATTGCCCTAGCTAGAAGGTATGACCCTATTTCAAGGACAATTAGAAAAGAAGATCAATCACCCTTAGTTACTCTTGATAGGGGATCTTTTATGAAAGCTTTTGGTCTTTACACGTCCTTTTCCACTGAGATTGATTTGAACAAAGAAAAGGCAAGATACAGAAGCAATGTAGGGTCAGTAAAAGACCAGTTGGTTAAGCATATGCCAAAATTGGATAAATACATAGCCCCCCTTCCTGCTAACATGAATGCCCCATACCAGTTCAAATCCCTCCATCATTATATGAGATATACTTGTTACGCATTATGTAGAGTTTTGGGAATGGATGGGAATGCAGAATTTTTACCAGCTGACTTGCTGATGATCATCCTAGATATTCAAAACCCTTTGGTAAACACTGACTATGATTACATTCAGTATGTGATTGATAGGATGCATCAAGGGCTGATGTCTGTCAAAGAAAGTAAAAGTCCTATTGAGTTCATGCATTATTCTCTATTAATGCATTTGATTCTATTTTTCAACATCAATAGTTTTGATCCAAACATGTTAAAACCAAGGTTCACTTTCAAGGATCAGCACAACCCAGTGCAGTTGTGGGTGAGGATATGGAATTCTACCTCTAATGAAGCAGATTTTTGTATTTTTCAAAATTTCATTGTCTATCCAATTATCAGGATGCTAGGCATAAATGTCACCAGGCTATCTCCTAGAGTCCTTAGGCTTTTAAGATCACTGCAATATGTGGATAAGTGGGATGGAAATCACAATTGGGGTGATTTCTACTTGGGAGATAATTCCACAATTATCAGAGTTTATGGTTGTCCCCAACCCCCACATTTATTACCAAAGTATGTGCCTCCGAGATTGGCTTGTTTGGAATTTGTTTGGCAACTAATGTGTACAGATAAAGAGCTTCTAGCCCCTCATAGAAAGGGTACATTCACACCCAGGCAATTCAGGGTAGGTGATTTCCTGATAGGAAAGAGGGCTTTTCCTCAAATCAGCGCATGGTTACAACAATTCAAAATGGTTACTGGTGCTTGTAGGCACATAGATCCTGAGGACTTCATCAAGATTTCCAGGATGACTTATATCCCAAACATTGATGTGATCAAGGAGCATGAAGGTTTGGATGAAGAAGATGTGATTAGAAACATCTTAGATGAAGATGAGGTTAAGAGGAGATGGTACAGATTCTTTGATTTAGTGGATTTTTCCAACCAATTGAAAGCCTCTGAGATTCCTTTTGAGGGTTTTTTCCCTGATCTTCCTTATTTGAAGAAGATTGATGGGATGATTGAAAAGTATGATACCTTGGCAAATCAATTGGAAGGCTTGATTGATCAGAATGAGCCAGAGAAGAAGAAAAAGAAAGATTATTCATCTTCTGATGAGGAAGAATTCACTGATGAGTCACAAGAAGAAGATAGTCCTCCATAGGTTGAGAGACCACCAGTTGTTGATCTTACTCAAGATCAACCAGAAATGCAGGATATTTCAGAGCCACCATTGAAGAGACAGAGGCTTGAGGAAGGTGAACCTTCAAGGTATGTGAGAAAAAGAAGGGAAATTGACAGAGCATCTACTCTTGTACTAGGTGATAGGCCATACCATCATCAATTGAGGAAAGCAATAAGAGCAGGCAAGAAAATAGTCGTTGAGCAGGAAAGCAGAGAAAAGTCCTTATGGTTAGAGAAGGATATCAAAGAGGTTTATCAAGAGGAATTCTTGAGTGATGATCAGTTCATTAAGACTGATGAATTGAAGAGTTTTCTCATTTGGATCAAGCAGCAAGAAGTAAAGAAAGCTCTGCCTAAAGGTATGGAGCCAAGTGAAGAAACTCTGAGAGCTCTTTCTTCATATGATCCTAGCCTTGATCCTATAACAGTGGACGAAGCCAAAGATTTGGTTAAATCAAGTGGAATGTTGTTAACCCCAAGATGGGATCTGAGTTTTGCATTCCTCATTGATCAATTGAGAAAGCAACCAGAGGGTAGCCTATCATATGAAGTTCACATTGGTGACATGATAAGAGGAAGTGGCTATGACCCGAAGTCCCAAGCTGTTACAATGTGGTCCATGGCTCCCAAAACTCAAAAGCCATCTCTATTGAGTATAGAGGATAAGATGGAGGGGAATAAGATTATATGGACTGTACAAAATACAACAGACCTTGAAGTCTCCAAGGCAGTAACTCATTGGGCTAATCTGAATGAAGCCAAGACAGCTCAGCTGTCAGAAAGATATGCCAAATTGTTTGAAAGTTCAAGCATGGTAGCCAAGGACAGAGATTTGAAAATGATGAGGATCAAACAGTTGGAAGATGAGCTGGCAGAAATAAAGGTCAAACTTGAGGAAGCTTCAAAAATAATTCCTCCTCCTCCTTTGCAAGTTGAGGTACCTGTTCAGATAAACTTGGAAGCACCTGAGGGACTTGTTGAAGACTTGGAAAAGGTGAAATTGGATGCATCCCTGGACACTATAGCCAAAATAGTGCAGTACAGGTAGGACAAAATAAAGGACAGGATGGATGCAGTTCATAAATCAGTCAGCCTATTACATCAGACTAATCAAAAGGTGAATGACTATTTAGCCACCTTGGAGCCACTATATAGTATTTGGTCTAGGAGGAATTTATTGTTTGACAAGCTTGATAGTTTACAAGAACACAGGCCTGATATCCCAAAAGTAGTAACTAATGTATTTGAAAGGATTGGCCTAATAAGTGCAGCGTCAAAGTTTTTCAAAGGAAAGTCAAACCAAATAAAGGCTAAGTTAGCCATGTTTGATAAAGATTACAGCAAGTATTTGCCCCCGGTATATGATGACAATGGAAATGTGGTTAAGCAGGAAGATTGGAAGTTGTCAATGGGTTAGTTGGTCATCAATCAAGATGCCTTCCTAAAAGATAATAAGGCTTTGGACGTGGAAGGAACTAAAAATATAATTGATAGTTTATTCAAAGTTGAAAGTGACTGTATCAAGTTTATATCAGAAGTTAAAAATGTGACTGATTCTACATGGGAATGGCAAGTCAACTTGTTACAGGAGCTGCAGAGTTACGACTAGCCATCTGATGATGATGTGGCAGCTTGGGAAAAGTTAATCACAAAGAAGAAGAAGAAACCGGTTATCCAGCTGATAAAGGAGGAAGAAGAATAGATCGCACTTGGCACCTGATCCAGAATTTGAGGGAGAGCGTGTTCAAATAGAGAATGATGTAAATTAGCCTGTAATGGCAGTCATCATTCATATGACAAACTTAGTAACTGCTCTGAAAATATCTACAAACAAAGGTGCCAGCTGCGGAAGTTGTTCAGAACTGAAAAATACGCCTTGCTGTCTTTATTCAATATCTTTCTGTTTGTATTTTCTTTTGTTTTCTAGCGCAAATTTCTATCAGCCATCCGAAGCTTGTTGCATCCTTTCGAGGATTCGAGGATGGTTGATTAGTATAAATAGTCAGTTCCTATTGATGTTCGAGGTTGGAAAATATTTTGTAAAGGAGAGGTCTGAAATATAGAACCTGATTTTCTGTGAAATCAAGGAAGATTGTACGAATGCATTTTATCAATTAATACAAATACACTGGAGTTCTGTTACTGTCATTTGATTGTCTCTACATGTGGAGTGTTTTAGTTTCTTTATGCATTTAAATTGTAAGATAGTTTAAATACATCTTTCACAAGGTGAATGTAGGGGTTGAGCTTAAGTATCTTTCAAAGAAAGAGTAAAATCTTAGGGGAGGTCTCTGGGAATTGATTATCTATATGTGGATTTGATGATAGGTGTAGAAATGGAAACAATGATATGTTAGGCATGTTATTTGAGTTTCATTGTATTCACTTTAATAGATATATGTGAAGGTAGAGTTCGACTATGATGCCCAGCGGATAAGGGACTGGTTTTAGATCCACTTGCATTGGTTTACCATCCAATATATAATTGATTGAAATTTTACTTTATATGCATAATTTCTAGACTTGAGTCATATTATAACAAGTTCATAAATATGTATTTCAGTGCTTTGAAGAAGCAATAAACGAGGTTAGCCCTTCCCTGAGTTTGACTCTAAAAGAAAGAAGGATGAATATCCTTAAGCCATTGTATCGTGTTGCTATTTTTATAATCTATATCATGATGTTGTGTATCAGGATGATTTGGGTTATACTCAGAGTTTTAGCAACTTATTGAGTTGGATTTTGAAGGCAGTAACAGAGCAATGAAGGAGCAAGTTCTCAATTCAGAGCTCAGCTGAACGTTGAATTGATAGAGGTACACCCACCTGAGTATATACTACTCAAAGTGAAGAAGGTCTTAACCTTAATACCTTAGCAGTTTGTAACTTGCTAGGTTACAGCCATTGGGATTATTTGAGTAATTGATTAATCTGCAGGTTCAAACACTAACAAAATTGGCGACTCTACTGGGGATTTATTTTGATAGCCTGCAATAGGTTAGTGCAAATCTTGTCTATTGTATGTTTGTAGACCAGTAAAAATAATTTTTCATTCCCGCTTGAGTAGTGGGTGGTGACTCTAAAGAAATCTGTGTTACCAGTTGCTATTTTTTGCAAAATTTTGTAAAAATTGTTGTCATTTACCATGAGTCGACCAAGGAACACTAGGTCATACTATAGGGATCATCCAGAAGATAATATAGGGGATGAACTCCACACACCAAGCAGAAAGCAATGGTCTAGGAGAGGCCAAAATAATGCTAGTTCCCAGGCTCATTCTCGAGAAAGATTTCATGTTCCACTTCCTCATGAAACTTCTTCATCTTTTAGAGATCTTGAGCATGTCAAAAGGGTCGCACCAGAGGTCTATATGCAAAAAGAAGTAGTCACAGAAGTAGGTTTTTTCCCTGCTAGAGAAACCCTTGAACAACCTGATGAAACCTCTACTGTTGAAACAGCTTCATATGATTCTGAGAAGTTAAGAGAGGAAGTGATTGCCTTGAGAGAAAAGGAACATGAACAATTAGCAGAAATTGCTAATAGAATGAAGATAAGGGAACAACAGCTTCGTGAATTGCTTCTGGAAAGGGAAGAACTCCTCAAGAGAACCAGGAGAAATGAGACCCATGTTAGTGATCTAAACCAGGATGTACAAGGTTTGGATAAAGACTTGTTTGGTGATATGCAGGCTTTGAGAAAGCAAGCTCAGGATACCAGGCCCAAACAAAGTGAATTTGAGGGAACAAGCCATGTTTTAAGACAATTGAATCCCTCTGAAATCAAAATAAACAAGGAGATTAAAATTGCCCCCAAGGAAATCCTTGATAAGGGAAAACAGAAAGTGGTGGGTGTTGCTATAAATGAACCGAAGAAAGTTGTACCCATTCCTAATGTGCTTACTCAAGCGAGTACAGATTTAGACAGAGCTAGGAAAGCAAAGGAGGACTTGGCTATGCAACTTGAGAAACTTGAGTTAGAGGCTGCTGCAGATGAAATGAAGAGGAAGATTGCCTTTCTACATGCTAACATGAATACATCTGCTAGTAGTTCTGTCCCTATTACCATAGGAACAACTTCATCCAGTCAGCCTAACATTTCAATTCCAAATACTCAAGCCTTTCACTCTGGACAATATCCATCTGGACAATTTCCTCGTCAAGTTCCCTTGGTTTCTCAGGGTACAGTGGGAACTATACCCTGTCAAAATGTTGCAATTACCCCTCTGAATCAGCCAACTATCCAAAGACGGCCAGTTCATTTGGATAGATATAGGCCCTTGTTTTTTGATGGTATTCCTGGCCAACCTAATGCCATCCCCAATGAAATCAGGAAGAAGATCCCATTATTCACTGGAAATAATGTCATTACTTGTGAAGAGCATTTGAAGTTTTTCACAGATAAAGTTAATGACTATGAGATTGAGCATGAAGATGTCATTATGAAACTTTTTGTTCAATCATTGATTGAAGATGCTAGGGATTGGTACAGAGGGTTACCTGAGAATAGTATTGCTTCATGGGATGAATTTGTCAGGAGTTTTAAAGAGCAGTATGCTGAACATGTGAATTCTAGTTACATGCTCAATGAATTCAATAATATCAAGAAAAATTATAATGAGAGCATGTCAGAGTTCAATAGCCGGTTTCAAAAGGCTATGTACAAATTGTTCCAGGTATTGAGGTTGGATGATGTAGTTTGCATGACCACTTATTTCAATTCCATGGATGGTAAAATGTCTTATCTCCTAAGAGATAAAAATCCCCGCACCCTTAGGGATGCATTTAAATTGGCCATAAATATTGAGAGTAACCGAAAGGCATCTGGCCAAATGTACAAGAGGGATGAGGGTAAATTGTGGAAAGAGACCAGACCACAACATGCAAGGCATTTTAAAGAGGAGGATAAAGGACCGGGTGCTAACAAGGAGTTCCCAACAAGATTTGATAAAGGTGGTAGAAACTTTCAAGATGCAAGACCCCCTTATCAAAGGCAGGACAAGGCCCTGAATTTGAGAGACATGCCTTAAAAAACTAATTGGAAGGATGGGAGACCTGTTCTCGACAGTAATGAGGTACAAAAAGGGAGAGATACCCCAGATCCCTTAAAGAAAAATACAACACACAATGTAGAAAACACTCCTTGGTGTGTTGCTTGTAATATGCCTCATTCACCTTTCCAGTGTGTTGTGGCCCAAGCCTTAGGAGAAGAGGCTGATAACTCATGTGCAGGAGATTATGAAGAATCTGAAAAGCCTACCATTAACATGTTTACTACAGATCCAATAGAGGATTTTGTGTCCTTAGATGATGAAGCAAGCTGTCCAGATGTTGATCATAAGAGAAAGATTTTCTCTGATTATGAGCAACAAATATTTACTCAATCTGATCCTGAAGAATTTGATAATAATGATTATAAAACTCATATGGTGGGATCTAGATCAGATGAGAAGCAATGGAGGAAGCCCAGTGAAGAGGAGATCAAAAACTTAACTATGGCTGCCATAACACAAGCAAGATCCTCATACAATTTGAGGAACAGAAAGGTGGATAATGAATAGGGAATTCCTAGATCAGTATTCATCAAAGGTAGTCCTCAGGATAAGGGTTTCCCAAAGCCCAATGTTATAGATGGCAAGGATCAAGAACTTGTGGGTGAAAAGAAGAAAGGGGAGGAAGTTAGTGCTAACAAGATGAAAAAGAAAACTGGTAGGACAAAGGATCAATCTGATTCTCCTACTGATTCCCCTACATTTGATATGAGACATGCGTTGTCTCAGATGAAAGTGTTTATCCCTCTACTTGAAATGTTGAAAATAGAAGAGCACAAGACAGCAGCCTTGGCTCTTATAAATGAGCAGAGATTTGCTCCTACCAAACAAGAGGAAGGGAGTTCTATAAAAAGGCCTATTCCTATCTCAGATGTATGTGTTGGGACAATTGTAACACAAGAACCTTCTTCCATCAATCCATTTTATGTCACTCTAATTGTGAATGACTTATTGTTAAAAAATTGTATGATAGACTCTGGTGCTGCCACAACTGTGATGCCATATCATGTAATGAAAGAATTAGGATTGCAAGTTGACACTTCTAATGGTAGGTGTTATGCAATGGATAATAGGGCAGTGCTTGTTGTGGGGACTTTGATTGGAATTGAGGTAAAAATTGCTGCATTCCCAGAGGCTACATACAAAATGGATGTAATTGTTGTGGATACAGAGCCTCACTATGGCATGTTATTGTCAAGACAATGGGCTGCAGCAGTGGGTGGAAAGATGGAACTAGATTTATCTTATGCCACTATTCCAGTGAATGGGACTGAAGTAAAGTTGTACAGGGAGCCCCGTTCCTCAGTTATGGTGGAAATGGTTGCTCCGGAAGCCCTTAATTGTTTTGTAGATATTGACATGAACAATTTTGTGATTGAAGAAGTGTTACCTCAATTGAAAAACACAGACCCAATTGTGGAAGAGTTGATGATGCAACAAGATAGCTTGTGGCAATTTTTTTTTGATGGTGGATGCTCCAAAGAAGGATCAGGAGTTGGTGTTGTTTTCATTTCCCCATCAGGTAATACTTTCAAGTATTCCTTCTTGTTGACTTTCAGTTGTACAAATAATACTGCTGAATATGAAGCCCTGATCTTGGGATTAGATGTAGCCATAAAGCATGGTATTAAATGTTTAAAAGTCCATGGTGACTCCCAATTGATTGTAGCCCAAGTAAGATCCCAATATGCCTCCAAGGATGAAAAACTCAAGTTGTATAAGCATGCTGTCTGGGATAGATTAGAATTTTTTGAAGCTTTTAATCTGCTCTGGGTAGAGAGGTCAAATAACATTATGGCAGACTTTCTTGCTAATGTTGCTTTGAAAAACAATGATATCACCCTCTCTGGTGTTTCCATGTTGGAAACTAAAACTAGGACTGCAGTTCCTGACAATGTGTACAATTGGCAAGTTTTTGAGGATGATCTTGATATCCTTAGATTCCTTCAAGGCCTGGATCAATATGATGGTCAACAAATAGATTTCAATGAGGTACAGGAATGTATTGAAGGAAAAGAATGCATCATGGGAAATGAAATAGTTCAATTGCCTTCTAATCATATACCCAAAGGACTGGTAGAATTGGAGGGAATGTTTAAAATAAATGATGGTTTTCTATCCCAAAAGTCTAATACAAAGCTGGAAGACTTAGAGGAGATAAACCTAGGATCAGAAAATTCCCCACAAATGGTATACATTGGAAAGAAACTGAGTAGGGAGATCAGAGGCAACTTGATCAGACTTTTGAAAAAGTACAAACATGTGTTTGCCTGGTCATATGATGACCTCAAAGCTTATAGGGCTGATTTATTTCAGCATGAAGTTCCTCTAAAGGAGGAAACCACACCCTTTAGACAAAAGCAGAGACCCATTAATCCTTTACTGGCCACCAAAATGCAAGTTGAGTTAACAAAACTGAGGGATGCTGGTATTATTGAACCTATTAGGCACTCAACTTGGGTTTCAAACCTTGTACCAGTGAGGAAGAAGAATGGTGACATCCGGCTTTGTGTTGATTTTAGGAACCTAAATGTGGCATCACTCAAGGATAATTATGGATTGCCTAATATGGAGGCCATGCTGCATAGGGTGACTGGATGTGAACTCCTGTCAATGATGGATGGTTTCTCAGGGTATAACCAAGTGCTAGTCAAAGAATCAGAGCAATTCAAGACAGCCTTTACAACTCCTTGGGGAACTTATGTATATGTTCGCATGCCTTTTGGTCTAAAAAATGCTGGGGCAACTTTTCAGAGAGCCATGGATGTTGCTTTCAAAGAAATGATCAATGTCTTAATGGTAGTGTATCAAGATGATCTCACTGCTTTTTCCAAAAGGGCTGATGATCATTGTTCTCATTTAGAAAGGATTTTTCTTAAGGCCTTAGAGTTTGGTGTGTCCTTGAATCCCAGGAAATGTCAATTTGTAGTGACAGAAGGAAAGCTACTGGGACACATAGTATCAAAAGAAGGAGTCAGGATTGATCTTGAAAGAGTGGAAGCCATCAAAAGGGTCCCTCCACCAAAGAATATAAAGGGTATGCAATCATTTTTGGGGCAAATAAATTTTGTGAGAAGATTCATTGCTAACTTTGCAGAGTTGGTCAAGCCAATAGTTAAGTTCCTTAAAAAGGGAATGAAATTTGAATGGAACTTGGAAGCTCAGAAAGCTTTTGAAAAAATTAAACAAACAATTCAAGAAGCTCCTGTTTTGGTATCACCTAACTATTTAAAACCTTTTTCTCTATTTTCTTTTGCATCTTTCCATACTATTGCAGCTGTCCTTCTGCAGAAAGATCAAGAAGGATATGAACATCCTATAGCTTTTTTCAGCAAGTCTTTGCAATCTGCTGAATTAAATTATGAAATAATGGAAAAGCAAGCTTATGCACTTGTGAAAGCAGTCAAGGCTTTCAGACCGTATTTGGTTTGTGCAAAGGTTAATGCTTATGTACCCCATGCTGCAGTAAAGGATATCTTGATACAAAGTGAAGTTACAGGGAAGAGATGTAAATGGATAAACAGGATTCAAGAGTTTGACCTTGAGATTCACATTACCAAATTGGTAAGAGGATTGGGACTTGCTAAGTTAATGACTGAGGAAAACATGGACCTTGTCTAGATAAACAATGTTGCTGCTAATGTTGATACAGTTACTAGTATTGAGATGCAACCCTGGTACAAGGATCTTGTTTATTTTATTAAAAATGCTAAATGTCCACCTGAATTGAATGATAATCAGAGAAGAAGCTTGAGATTACAGGCTCAAAGATATGTCCTCATTCAAGGTGATTTGTACTGGAAAGATAATGATGGCATTTTACTCTTCTGTTTGGATGAACATCAATCAGAGAAGGTGCTAAAAGAAATGCACTCTGGAATGTGTGGAGGGCATTATTCTGCTCGGTCAACAGCTCATAAAATTTTGAGGGCAAGATATTATTGGCCTGTATTGTTTAAAGACACCCACTCTTATGTTAGAAAGTGTGAACCTTGTCAAAGGTTCTCAAAGAAACTAAAATTTTCAGGTGCATTGTTATTAAATCCAGTTGTTGCAGAAGCCCCTTTTGCAATGTGGGGTATGGATTTTATTGGAGAGTTCTCTGAAAAGTCCAGTGGAAGACATAGTCACATTTTGGTCGCTACTGATTATTTCACCAAGTGGATAGAAGCTATTCCCACTAGAGGAGCAACAAGTGCTGTGGTGATTGATTTCCTGATGAACAACATAATCACAAGATTTGGTGTCCCAATCAAATTGGTTGTAGACAATGCAATGAGTTTTAGGTCTCAGGAAATTACTAATTTTTGTGATGAAATGGGAGTTATCTTGTCTTATTCAAGCCCATATCACTCACAGGCCAATGGACAAGCTGAGTCTAGCAATAAGAGCATTTTGCAAATTTTGAAGAAGACCTTGGAAAAGAACAAAAGAGGTTGGCATGAGAAGTTAAAGTTAGCACTATGGGCTGATAGAATTTCTGAGAAAAAAGCCACAGGGAAGTCCCCCTTTGAAATGGTATATGGTGCAAAGACAAGATTGCCAATTAATAATTTCCTTCCCATCTACAAGTTTATGCAAGAGGAAGATATTGAAATAAGCAACCCACTACAAGATAGGATGGTTTAGCTGATTGAGTTGGATGAGATAAGAAGGGAAGGGCAGAAAAATAACATCAAACTGTAGCAAAAAATGAAATATCTTTTCGATAAAAGGGCTACTGTGAGAAAATTTCAGCCTGGTGACATGGTTCTTCAATGGAATGCTAGATTTGAAGACAAAGGGAAGCATAAAAAATTTGAGTCCTTATGGATGGGTCCCTTCATTGTTTGTCAAATTCATGGCAAAGATTCTTATTTTTTGCAAGGTATGGATGGTGAAGAGCAAGAATTGCCAGTGCATGGACAATTCTTGAAATTTTTCTTCAGTTGAAAGTTCTTTTTCCATGCACAGTAGGCTTGTATTATATGTATAGGTGTGTTTGCTTCTTGTTTTAGGTTCAGGTTTTGTGGTCCACCTCCCAGAGATTCATGGTTTCTTGCTGTGATCTTACAATCAAGCATCCTCAGATAGAGCCATTGTTGGGTATCCTAAACTTTTTCAAGGTTTGAAGTCCAATTCCTGGTTTAGGTCTCCATGCGAGTGTTTTTCCTGGACTAGGGTTTGTAAAGTGTCATGAAAATGGTCTTGACATGTTCAGAAAAACCCTTACCTTAGGTCTTGTCTTCCAAAATGTTTCCAATTTGTTTCCAAGCTTCATGTGGCCTTCTTGTTTCTTTTTCTTAGTTACCTTTAAATCACTTAAGTCACTATTTGTGCACATGCGTATTTGCCCCTAGTGTTCGCTGAATCAGGAAGTGTATTATCAAAGGTCAAAACAATCTGGCGATTCAGTGAATGAGTCATGTTCATGTTCACTATTAATATCAGTCGCCAGTTCTCTAGATCCTCCAGTGGTTATCCCAAACATCCAGCGAAGTGGCGAATGCATTAAAGCCAAGCTTTTTAACCCTTTGTTTGCTAAGTCTCCAAGTGTTTCGGTGGTTTCATGTTCCTTTCCGAGAACTAGCGAATGGCGGTTATCTCCAGTTCTCGCAATATTTGGCGGTCTTTTGAAACAATCTAGCGATTCAGCGAACACTATGTTCGCTTGTTCTCAGAATCTGGCGGTCAAGGGTCGTTTCAACTAGAGAATTAGTGAATACCGTAGATTGCTTTCAAGATCAACGGCCCTGTTTTAATCTCAAAATATCTGTGGGTCCTGCATATTTGATCTGGCGAATGAGCGACTAAATGAAAATAATGCTATCCTCTAAATTTGGCGGTTCTGATGGTTTGCCTAAAAGATTTCAACGGAGATAAGTTTTTTTTGTTCACTGATTCTCGAAATAAGTTGGCGACATGCTAAACCATTAGCGATTCAGCGAAGCCTTTGGTCGCTAGTTCTCTTAAGAAAAAGGTAAAGGTTAAAACAATCTGGCGAATAAGCGAATCAATGGATGATAAGTTTTAAGGTCTCAGTCGCTTATTCTCGAAATGAAATCTTCAATGATATAGAGTATTTGGAGAACTAACGAATGCTCTTTGGTCGCTGATTCTCAGAATTAAATGGTTAAGGGTTTTGATATTCAAAGAACTAGCGATAGCCATCGATTGGTGAAGATCAACGGTCAATCTGGAGTCCTGGTATAAAGTGATGATTAAGGAAAGATTCAGCGAATTAGAGATTAAAGGGGTTCGCCAGTTCTCCAGATATTCAAGCGGTTAAGTATATCTTTAAGCGAATGCACGAATCCTTTGTTCGCTAGATCTCCAGGAAAATTTACCGTCAGTCATAACATTAAGAGAATGGGAGGTGGCTTTGTTCGCTAGTTCACCCAATGGTAATCGCAGGTTAACTGTGTAAGTGGGAGCCCTTTGTTCGCTGATTCGTGAAATGCATGGATGGTTAAGGATAGGATTCCGAGAACCCGCGAAGCTAATAGTCTCTAGTTCTCCAGATTTGAACTAGGGTCAAACAAGGATTCAGAGAACTAGCAAAGCCAGTGGTCGCCAGTTCTCCAGTTGATAGCTAGGGTTAGCATTCTATTCAGTGATTAAGAGAAGCCATTAGTCGCTGGTTCGCTAAATGGGCTCAGACGGAAAAGGTCATAACGGGAAAAGAAAAAGGACCATTGCCACATGGATAAAGTACTTTGTCGATATGGACATAAAACTAGTAAGCCATCAAATCAGCTTCAAGAAGAAAGATTGCATGACGCAAACAGTTTTCAAGTACAGAATCATGATCATTCCCTCTTCACCATGTTTTCAAGTAGTTTAATCTATCTGTCAACATCCGGACATGGCGAGCTCAAAATTTGAAATCTGGGGGTACATGAAATTGAATATGGGATCCATTAAGGAGATTTGCATTAACTGTGGTAGTTGCACACCTTGGATTCATATCGATAAATAAGTTGAAGCTCATTGTTTATTTGTTCAAGTTTCAATTGTTAAGAGTTTCTGTCTGTCCATAGCATTTCCGAGCATAAAGCATTTGAGATACAGAGAATTCAAGGTGTTTCTGTAGCAAGGATGAGTCAACCTAAGAAGAGTGTAGCGTCTTCCAGTAGTGAGGCCAAGTCCAAAACTGGCGAGGACAAGAATAAGCCTAATTTTTTAGATGAATTCCTGAAACTGTTGCCGGGCTCCAGTCAGAACAAGAGGGCTGCTGATGACGTGTTTGAAGATCTTTTGGAACGGTGTAGAGACCCAATCACTCCGGAATTCATAGGTTACACCATTTTCAATTTCTTTTACAACAATAAAAATAAGTATGTTCCTGTCTGTAATGGTTGGGTGTTAGGATTAGGAAAAATGGTTGTCCCTGACGTTTTCCTAGATATTGATTTAATTGTTGCCCTAGCCAGAAGGTATGACCCTATTTCAAGGACAATTAGAAAAGAAGATCAATCACCCTTAGTTACTCTTGATAGGGGATCTTTTATGAAAGCTTTTGGTCTTTACACGTCCTTTTCCACTGAGATTGATTTGAACAAAGAAAAGGCAAGATACAGAAGTAATGTAGGGTCAGTAAAAGACCAATTGGTTAAGCATATGCCAAAATAGGACAAATACATAGCCCCCCTTCCTACTAACATGAATGCCCCATACCAGTTCAAATCCCTCCATCATTATATGAGATATACTTGTTACGCATTATGTAGAGTTTTGGGAATGGATGGGAATGCAGAATTTTTACCAGCTGACTTGCTGATGATCATCCTGGATATTCAAAACCCTTTGGTAAACACTGACTATGATTACATTCAGTATGTGATTGATAGGATGCATCAAGGGCTGATGTCTGTCAAAGAAAGTAAAAGTCCTATTGAGTTCATGCATTATTCTCTATTAATGCATTTGATTCTATTTTTCAACATCAACAGTTTTGATGCAAACATGTTAAAACCAAGGTTCACTTTCAAGGATCAGCACAACCCAGTGCAGTTGTGGGTGAGGATATGGAATTCTACCTCTAATGAAGTAGATTTTTGTGTTTTTTAGAACTTCATTGTCTATCCAATTATCAGGATGCTAGGCATAAATGTCACCAGGCTATCTCCTAGAGTCCTTAGGCTTTTAAGATCACTGCAATATGTGGATAAGTGGGATGGAAATCACAATTGGGGTGATTTCTACTTGGGAGATAATTCCACAATTATCAGAGTTTATGGTTGTCCCCAACCCCCACATTTATTACCAAAGTATGTGCCTTCGAGATTGGCTTGTTTGGAATTTGTTTGGCAACTAATGTGTACAAATAAAGAGCTTCTGGCCCCTCACAGAAAGGGTACATTCCCACCCAAGCAATTCAGGGTAGGTGATTTCCTGATAGGAAAGAGGGCTTTTCCTCAAATTAGTGCATGGTTACAACTATTCAAAATGGTTACTAGTGCTTGTAGGCACATAGATCCTGAGGACTTCATCAAGATTGCCAGGATGACTTATATCCCAAACATTGATGTGATCAAGGAGCATGAAGGTTTGGATGAAGAAGATGTGATTAGAAACTTCTTAGATGAAGATGAGGTTAAGAGGAGATGGTACAGATTCTTTGATTTAGGAGATTTTTCCAACCAATTGAAAGCCTCTTAGATTCCTTTTGAGGGTTTTTTCCCTGATCTTCCTTATTTGAAGAAGATTGATGGGATGATTGAAAAGTATGATACCTTGGCAAATCAATTGGAAGGCTTGATTGATCAGAATGAGCCAGAGAAGAAGAAAAAGAAAGATTATTCATCTTCTAATGAGGAAGAATTCACTGATGAGTCACAAGAAGAAGATAGTCGTCCACAGGTTGAGAGACCACCAGTTGTTGATCTTACTCAAGATCAACCAGAAATGCAGGATATTTCAGAGCCACCATTGAAGAGACAGAGGCTTGAGGAAGGTGAACCTTCAAGGTATGTGAGGCAAAGAAGGGAAATTGATAGAGCATCTGCTCTTGTACCAAGTGATAGGCCATACCATCACCAATTGAGGAAAGCAATAAGAGCAGGCAAGAAAATAGTCGTTGAGCAAGAAAGCAGAGAAAAGTCCTTATGGTTAGAGAAGGATATCAGAGAGGTTTATCAAGAGGAATTCTTGAGTGATGATCAGTTCATTAAGACTGATGAATTCAAGAGTTTTCTCATTTGGAACAAGCAGCAAGAAGTAAAGAAATCTCTGCCTGAAGGTATGGAGCCAAGTGAAGAAACTCTGAGAGCTCTTGCTTCATATGATCCTAGCCTTGATCCTATAACAGTGGAGGAAGCTAGAGATTTGGTTAAATCAAGTGGAATGTTGTTAACCCTAGGATGGGATCTGACTTCTGCATTCCTCATTGATCAATTGAGAAAGCAACCAGAGGGTAGCCTATCATATGAAGTTCACATTGGTGACATGATAAGAGGAAGTGGCTATGACCCTAAGTCCCAAGCTGTTGCAATGTGGTCCATGGCTCCCAAAACTCAAAAGCCATCTCTATTGAGTATAGAGGATAAGATGGAGGGGAATAAGATTATATCGACTGTACAAAATACAACAGACCTTGAAGTCTCCAAGGTAGTAACTCATTGGGCTAATCTGAATGAAGCCAAGACAGCTCAGCTGTCAGAAAGATATGCCAATTTTTTTGAAAGTTCAAGCATGGTAGCCAAGGACAGAGATTTGAAAATGATGAGGATCAAACAGTTGGAAGATGAGCTGGCAGAAATAAAGGTCAAACTTGAGGAAGCTTCAAAAATAATTCCTCCTCCTCCTTTGCAAGTTGAGGTACCTGTTCAGATAAAATTGGAAGCACCTGAGGGACCTGTTGAAGACTTGGAAAAGGTGAAATTGGATGCATCCCTAGACACTATAGCCAAAATAGTGCAGTACAGGCAGGACAAAATAAAGGACAGGATGGATGCAGTTCATAAATCAGTCAGCCTATTACATCAGACCAATCAAAAGGTGAATGACTATTTAGCCACCTTGGAGCCACTATATAGTATTTGGTATGGGAGGAATTTATTGTTTGACAAGCTTGACAATTTACAAGAACACAGGCATGATATCCCAAAAGTAGTAACTGATGTATTTGAAAGGATTGGCCTAATAAGTGCAGCGTCAAAGTTTTTCAAAGGAAAGTCAAACCAAATAAAGGCTAAGTTAGCCATGTTTGATAAAGATTACAGTAAGTATTTGCCCCCGGTATATGATGACAATGGAAATGTGGTTAAGCTGGAAGATTGGAAGTTGTCAATGGGTCAGTTGGTCATCAATCAAGATGCCTTCCTAAAAGATAATAAGGCTTTGGACGTGGAAGGAACTAACAATATAATTGATAGTTTATTCAAAGTTGAAAGTGACTGTATCAAGTTTATATCAGAAGTTAAAAATGTGACTGATTCTACATGGGAACGGCAAGTCAACTTGTTACAGGAGCTGCAGAGTTACGACTGGCCATCTGATGATGATGTGGCAGCTTGGGAAAAGTTAATCACAAAGAAGAAGAAGAAACCGGTTATCCAGTTGACAGAGGAGGAAGAAGAATAGATCGCACTTGGCACCTGATCCAGAATTTGAGGGAGAGCGTGTTCAAATAGAGAATGATGTAAATTATCCTATAATGGCGGTCATCATTCATATGACAAACTTGGTAACTGCTCTAAAAATATCTACAAACAAAGGTGCCAGCTGCGGAAGTTGTTCAGAACTGAAAAATACGCCTTGCTGTCTTTATTAAATATCTTTCTATTTGTATTTTCTTTTGTTTTCTAGCACAAATTTCTATCAGCCATCCGAAGCTTGTTGCATCCTTTCGAGGATTCGAGGATGGTTGATTAGTATAAATAGTCAGTTCCTATTGATGTTCGAGGTTGGAAAATATTTTGTAAAGGAGAGGTCTGAAATATAGAACCTAATTTTCTGTGAAATCAAGGAAGATTGTACGAATGCATTTTATCAATTAATACAAATACACTGGAGTTCTGTTACTGTCATTTGATTGTCTCTACATGTGGAGTGTTTTAGTTTCTTTATGCATTTAAATTGTAAGATAGTTTAAATACATCTTTCACAAGGTGAATGTAGGGGTTGAGCTTAAGTATGTTTCAAGGAAAGAGTAAAATCTTAGGGGAGGTCTCTAGGAATTGATTATGTATATGTGGATTTGATGACAGGTGTAGAAATGGATACAATGATATGTTAGGCATGTTATTTGAGTTTCATTGTATTCACTTTAATAGATATATGTGAAGGTAGAGTTTGACTCTGATGCCCAGTGGATAAGGGACTGGTTTTAGATCCACTTACATTGGTTTACCATCCAATATATAATTGATTGAAATTTTACTTTATATGCATAATTTCCAGACTTGAGTCATATTATGACAAGTTCATAAATATGTATTTCAGTGCTTTGAAGAAGTAATAAATGAGGTTAGCCCTTCCCTGAGTTTGACTCTAAAAGGAAGAAGGATGAATATCCTTAAGCCATTGTATCGTGTTGCTATTTTTATAATCTATATCATGATGTTGTGTATCAGGATGATTTGGGTTATACTCAGAGTTTTAGCAACTTATTGAGTTGGATTTTGAAGGCAGTAACAAAGCAGTGAAGGAGCAAGTTCTCAATTCAGAGCTCAGCTGAATGTTGAATTGATAGAGGTACACCCGCCTGAGTATATACTACTCGAAGTGAAGAAGGTCTTAACCTTAATACCTTAGTAGTTTGTAACTTGCTAGGTTACAGCCATTGGGATTATTTGAGTAATTGATTAATCTGCAGGTTCAAACACTAACAAAACCTTCAGATGTCTCTCTAATGAATAGATTATAATTTTCTGCTCCTTTCTTGAATCCAATCTTTTTTAAGTATCGATCTAGTCTTTCATACCATGATCTAGGGGCTTGTTTAAGTCCATAGAGGAATTTCTTCAATCTGTATACCATATCAGGTCTGTTTGATAGGGTGAATCCTTCTGGTTGCTCAATGTATACTTCTTCTTTCAAATCACCATTCAAGAATGCTGACTTGATATCCATTTGATAAACTTTGAAGTTTTTTACTGTAGCATAAGCTAGAAACAACTTACTAGCTTCTAATCTTCTCACAGGTGCAAATGTGTCTGAATAATCAATTCCTTCTCTTTGTGCATATCCCTTACATACTAACCTTGCCTTGCTTCTTACTACTATACCATATTCATTCATCTTGTTTTTGAATATCCATTTTGTTCTAATTACATTTTTATCACTAGGTCTTGGGACCAGTTCCCAAGTGTTATTCTTAATAATATGATCAAGTTCTTCTTTCATAGCATCATGCCAATCTGAATCATTACAAGCATCTTCAGCACTTAAAGGTTCAATTTGAGATAGTAAACATACCACTTCACTACCAGCTGATTTCTTTTCTTGTGACCTTGTTAAGACTTTTCCTCTTTGATGTCCAATGATGTCTTTCTTGGAGTGGTTTCTAGATGTAAAATTTGGGACCTTAGTTTATGCAGACTCATCAGCTTTAAGATTTTCTTCTTTACTTGTCTCAGGGTCATTGAATAACACATCAATACTGTCAAACATTTCTTCAATAATTGTCTCACTAGTGGAGGGTTTGGGTTCTTCAATCATGGGTGAGTAATCATGATATCTTTCTTGAACCATGAAGTTTTCATCAATCTTAACATGAGGACTTTCAATGATCTTTTTCAATCTTAAATTGAAACATCTATAAGATTTACTTTTAGTAGAGTAACCAAGAAAAATAACTTCATCACTTCTTGCATCAAACTTGCCTACTACTTCATCCCTCTCGATGTAGCACTTGCTTCCAAAGATTCTGAAGTATCTTACTATGGGAACATTGCCAAACCATATCTCATAAGGTGTTTTGTTAGTGTCAGGCCTTAATTCAATTATGTTGATGGTGTAGATTGTTCTATTGACCACATCTCTCCAATAGGTGTTTGCAAGTTTTCCTCCTATCATGATGGTGCATGCCGTATCAAGGATGATCCTATTCCTTCTCTCTGCAATTCCATTCTATTGAGGGGTTCTAGGTGCACTTAACTGTCTCTTTATGCCATGTTCTTCATATTACTCATAAAATTTGTCAAAGGTGAATTCTCATCTATCCGATCTCAAACATTTTATCTTAAGTCCAGATTCATTCTCAACCTTAGCTTTGAATATTTTGAACTTCTCAAATGCTTCAGACTTGTCCTTTAAAAATGAAACCCACATCATCCTAGTATAATCATCAACAAACAAAATGAAATACCTTTCACCATAGTATGATCTTGTTTGAGTTGGACCACATAGGTCTCTATGAATCAGATCCAGCTTGTTCTCAAATGAATTGTGCTTGCTCCTAAATGAATTCCTCACATGCTTTCCCATCACACATTCCCTGTATATAGTATCAACTGGTTTTGCTATGCTATGTAGATCTCTTACTACCTTTACATTTCTTATCTTTACTATGTTATCAAAATTGATATGACATAGTCTTTTATGCCACAACCAACTGTCATCAACTTTGGCAACAAAATAACTTGCATTCAAATTGAGTTGGAGAACATTACCTCTGGTCTTTGAGCCTGATGCAATCATAACACCATCCTTATTGTTAATGATGCATTTGTCATCTTTGAACTCCAACTGATATCCTTTTCCAAATAACTATCCAACACATAGAAGGTTATGTTTCAAACCATCAACATAAAGAATATCATCAGTACTATACTTTCCATCCAAGGTGATGGGTCCTCTACCAACTATTGGTTTAGGAGTGTTGTCTCCAAATCTAACCATACTACCATTGTATTTTTCCAAATGAACAAATCTTCCTTTATCACCTGTCAAGTGATGTGAACAACCACTATCTATAATCAAGACTATCCTTATATTAGCTTGTGAAATCAATGCTAGTTCTTGTTTCTCTTTTTCATCTTTATTATTAGTCTTATTATTCATTTTTTCTACAATAGAAATGAATCCAATTTATTCTTCACCTGATTCTTCATCTGAAACTCCATCTCTGGTATAGTAACATTCCTTAGAGTAATTAGGCTTGTAATCCTTTTCGAACTTCCTAGCTCTAGTAGGGCACTTAGATGCAAAGTGACCAATCTTATTACATGAAAAAAACTTGAATGGCAATTGACCTTCATATTTTCCTTTTCCTTTATTTTCTCTTTTAGCAATCATAGCAATAAAATCATCTATATTTTTCTCTGCATCATCATCATCATCAAAATTACTAGAAGTGTTTGTAGATTTCTTACCATGTACTATTTCTTTGAAGGTTGTCTCACTTTTGGGTTCCGTCTTCAATCTTGAAATCTCAAAAGGTGAGATTTTTCTAATCAAGGTCTTTTTATTGAAATTATATGTAAGATGCATGGTCTCATCAAGGATGTTGATCTTGTTTTCATATTCTAGAGTGAGAGTAGTCATCAACTTGTCCATAATATCTTCCTCTGAGATCTCTCCACCATTGTTCTTGATTCTAGCAACTGCTTCATTGATCCTTTGATTATAAGCTCTAATTTTTTCTTTGGGCATCATCTCTAATTCATTGTATCTTTTCTTCCATGTCTTTCTATGTGCTTCATTTTCTTGTTTGTCTCCTTCAAATATGTCTTCTAGGTACTTCCATATCTTGTGGGCAGTGTTTACCTTCTTTATTTCTAAAAACTCACTATCCGATAGGGCACTAATAAGGGCTTCTTTAGCTATACCATTTTTTGGGATTAGGAGAGATAGGTACTAAGAGGGGAGGGGTAAATCAGTGCCTTCAAAACTTTACTTGTAAAACCTTTCAGATCTATAACTGTATACTATGATAATTGATCAAAATAACTTGAATATAATTGTATAAATCA
The DNA here is from genome assembly GCA_027943335.1 of Chamaecyparis obtusa. Classification (NCBI taxonomy): domain Eukaryota; kingdom Viridiplantae; phylum Streptophyta; class Pinopsida; order Cupressales; family Cupressaceae; genus Chamaecyparis; species Chamaecyparis obtusa. Next base: position 1,187,625 of record BSBK01007999.1, on the reverse strand, counting down.
ATCATCTAGTTGACTTAAGAAAGTAAACAACATGAAATCAATAAGACAATCACATAACACAAGTATTTTGGTAATGTAGAAACCCTTGTAAGAAGGTAAAAACTTCGGTGGGGATGACACCCACAAATTCTTCACTACTGCAAATAGAAAATGTTTGTTTGTTAAGGCTACAAGTTTTGATCACTTTTGGTGATCTTACCTAGTTAGGAGTAACATGTTAGATCAGCTAGATCTACCTAGTTATAGGATTTAAAAAACATTAATGAAGTGTGTACTTGGTTAAAAGATTTACATAAGACTATTAAGTCTACTCTGTTAAGAGATTTATCAAAAACTCTATCACAATTGTTAGAAAGTAATAGGCAATTATTTGCTAGTTGACAACTCAATTGTCTGAAATAGATCTATAAATGCTCATAAAAATATCAACTTATCTATGATGATTCTCTACTCTGTTCTGCTCGGTAGCCTTCTCTGATTCTACTCAATCTGATATCCTATGTACTCTGTTCTGCTCAATAAACTAATTGTCTTGAAGTTAGGCAATGTCTTCAAGTGCTTTGTGATTCATATATATTAGTTCACCAACCTCATAAAATGGTGTGAACATACAAAATATATAGTGTTCTATTTTTGCCACCTTAGCAAAAATTAGGTTACATGAATAATCATAACCCTAAGATCTATGGTGAAAAATAACCTATATCAACTATTACAATAAGATAAACATTACATTTAATGAGTATCTTTTACAATAAATGCTCCTTGATCTTGGTAAACCATTTTATGATCTGTTGTAACCATTTGCATAGAAGAATGTGCCATTTTAGATTACTATGCCATTTTTTGTGATCATCGATAAGCACTGTATAATCTGCTCAGTGTATACTGTGATGCTTGGTGTAAAGAGTTTACTGACTGCTTTGTCTTACTTTTGGTTACTGACCAGCCTGTTTACTATCCTTTGTCACTAATGAAAACCTTAAATGCTCAATAGAGATTAACAATCTCCCCCTTTGGCATTAGTATCAAAACTTTGAATGTATATAGACAAAATGTTTCTATATATTCCTTATGTCTTCACCATATACATATCCCCAAAAGTTTCTAAGTCCAAAGTACTCCCCCTCGGTGCATGCTCCCGGTAGTATGTAATATACATATCAAAGTATACTTATTGGGCATATACATGGTTTCCCCCTTTTTGATAATAATGCCAAATGTAAAAAAAAAATATATAATGTATACTTACATCTTATAAAAAATGTTTTGATGGGTTTTCTTTACAGACTCCAAGAGGTTGTCCCATTCCTCTTTCAAGTTGGTAAGAGAAATATGCTCAAGATCGACTTGTGCATGCATGTCAAAGATATTATCCAACACCAAAATCTCTAGTGTTGCTACAAGGTGTTCAGATTTGACAATATGTACTTCAAAAATTTTCAGGTAAGGAGTGAGTTCTTTTTGTAACTCTGTAACCTGATCAGTGATGTGTGCTTCTTGTTTCCTTAAATCTACTATCAGCCGCTAGAGTTCCTGAACTTGGCTAATATGCTTTAAGAAAGTAGTTGGCTCAGTGATAGTTGCTTGTGTACTCAACTTTATCTCTACTTCTAAACCTTTTATCTTTTCACTGACTTCTATAGTGAAGGTGTCTGAAGTACAAATCTTGATGAGAAATTGATAGATTGTCTGGGTAATAGATTTTACCTCGGTAATGACCTCAGACAATTTTACCTTGTTCAATGCCACTTCTATGCTAATCCTTTCTACCAATTTGTTCTGAATCTTTGATTCTACCCTTTCTTCTATTCTTTTGTCTACATCTGTATCAGGGGCATTGATTTTGTTGGTGAGTGTACCAAGTTGATCTAAGATGGGAGTATTCTCATCAATATTTGTCTCTCATACTATCTATTGTAGAATATCCCTCACATCATTTAACACTTCTTTACATTTATGTTCTTGCCTTAACTTCTCTTGTGCTGCTTTCCTTGAACATAACTCCCCATATCTACTAAGTTCCTCAGGGCTTAGGGTTCTCAGATCACATTTTGGTATAATTATAACTTCATCAATGGTGACCGACCCTTTTTCTATCTTCTTCTTCTTCTTTGGTGCAAGAGGTGACTTCTTCTCACTTATAACAATAACTTTTTCTCCACTCTTTGGAGTATATGTCCCAATTGACACCATATCATCCTTCTTTTGCTCCTCGGTAGATGGTGTAGGAGTCTTGATTGTAGTGTTAGGTAGGTTCACCTCAGTCGACTTTGTTTCTTTTGGTTCCTTTGTTTCTATAGATTGTGCCTCTATTTTGGTAGGCTCTTTTGTATCTGCAAGTTGCTTAGGTGCTTGTATCTCAGTTGTATCTTTATTTTGCTCAGGATGAGAAGCATCAGGTTGTACTTGAGAAATTATTTCAACTACCTCTGCAAGTATAGGTAGTTCACCCGGTAGAGATGTGAGCACACTATCAGTGTCTAATGCTTCATCTTTATTTGGTGCAATTGTCACATCTTCATCATCCTCATCATCAGGATCACCATTAGTGATGTCCTTAATGAGTGCATCATCATCAGTTTTCTTCTACAAGTGGATCTTTACCTGATCTGGTACATCCTAAGAAATTCTTATTTCTTCCTTTTGTTCAGTAATATCAATTACCTCAGTAACTGATATATCAGTCTCCTCTATTTTCTTTCCTTTGTTATCATCGATGAAAATACCTTTACCTTTTGAACTGTGTCTCTTCTTAGATAGTTTTAGGAATGCTTCCTATTTAGCTTTCTCTTCTACTTTCAAAATTGATGTCCATAGAGAATCACATATGACATCCATATCATCCACATTCTCATCCATGATTTTCATAGCTCTATTCTTGACTAGAAATCTAGCCTGATACTTTTTCATGTATTCACTTACAATAGCATAGCTAAAGTGTGAGGCTACATGACTTAGAGATCATTCTCTTTTCCCTTTCTCTGTATCTAGTGCAATAGCCCATCTCTCACTTATTTTGTCATCAATTTCCTTTGGCAATTGACATGTGAATTCCATTGGTACTCTCTTGAATTTAATCATCATCTGGATGATAGCATGTTCTAGCTTTGTCTTGTCCTCAATTGACATTTTGTCAAATTTGCCTATGCCTAGATCTGTAAGATTTCAATTCTCAATTATATCTTCAATTATTTCTTCTATTGTATGTTCCCTATTATGAACTAACTTGAATTGATCAGCATCATTTTCAGTGTCAGTCTCCTCTATATCTTCTTTACTTCTTATGTATTTCCTCTTTTTCTTTGGTGGCTTAGCTACTTTCTTGTTCTTTCTCTTTATGTATTTTTTTGTCAATGTAGCTGCTCTTCTTTTTGCTACTTTTATTGATTCTTCTTTCTCATTAGATTGTGCCATAGTTGGAAAACATGTCCTCATTCCTTCAGGTTATGGTAGCTGAGTTTCTTGTTCAACATTGATGGGAGTAACCAGTGTGTGATCCTTTTCTTTGTCTGACTTGATCTCCTCACTATCATAGGGCTTGTTAGCCAACTGTAACTAATCTTCAGTTGCTTCTTTAACTGGTGACTCCTTAGGTGAGTGAGATGCATTTCCATATTTTTTTGTGAGATCTTTTCTCATTTTCTTCACTCTTCTAGACATTTTTCTAATCTCTATGTTTGTAGTGATTCGAGACTTAGCTTCCTCATATACACCAAACCTACTAGCAGTGATGTCTATCGGTAATGCCAACAATGCATTAATAGATTTCAAAGTGAAATCATGGTTCATTTCATATCCCATCGGTGTAAACCATTTTGTTCTCGGTTCTGCTACCTTTATCATTGAATGGTCTGTGCTAATTACAAAACATATGTCATCTTCAAATTTACTCACTAATTCTCTTGGAATGCTACTCCTTTGTTGCATTTTTTGCTGAAATTCTTTGAAATATGCATTGAATTCCTTATTCAGATTGTCTCCTAGACTTTTCATCATTTCACCAATTTGTGTAGTTATCGGTTTGTCCGATTACCAATTTACTTTACCGATACTCGATACATATTTTTGTAGATAGAAAAACATACAGACAAGCAGTGATCTATACTTACATGTATTGGACTTATTTTCTTTTATTGTCTTCATATTATCATGCAGTTGGTGTAGTAGCAGCTCGACAAGATCTACTTGGTGATCTTTCTTCACAATTTTATATGCCATGTCCATGATGCTGCAGGGTACACTATTTGGTCTGCTTGATTGAAATATCTTGTACCCGATGACATGTACTATGAATTTTACTGCTGGGTCTTTGATGGTTGTGATTTTTAGTGCCCTACCATCCCATTGAGCTCCAGTGTTCTTTTCTACATTGGGACAAGATGAACTTCGAAAGGCTTTGGCTTTGTCAAATGTAGGGTACCCAGTAACCCTACTGATAATCTTCTTTGTGACCTTGACAAGTTTATCTAACCAAAATTTTCCATCATGAAATCTGCTTAGCACAATTCTTATCTAGTCATTTTGGAAGGATTGCGGGAAGTATGTAAAACACAGTAACCCTGACTCCTCAATCTTCTTGTATTTAGATTTAATCTTTCCATCTAGTCCATAGACTTGTTGATAAGTAGTAATAGTCTCAAAATCACACACTTCTTTGATTTTGTAGTGAATATAGGCCATAACGTCTTCTATTAACAAAACCCTATCTGGAATACTAGAAAATGCACCCATATCATCTATTTATGCTACGACCATGGGATGAGGTTTGAATTTCTCCTCAGCAAAATATGCCCTTACAATTAATTCTACTTCCTCCTCAATGTTTTTCAATTTGCTTGCAGTTGATGTCGATGCCATAAATTATTTCTAGGGTTTTGGTAAACAATAGATAACTAGTGTTCGGTAGGCAGATGAACTTACTCATTATCATTAAAGAATTGTTGTTAGTTTGATCTATAGTAGCTTTGAATCTTTTTTGAAAATCTTTAGCTTGAACTCTTCTCTGTAAGATCTCTATTCTTTGAAATTGCAATGTAACAATGAACTCTGTTTCCATGTATTTATAGGTTTTTTGATATTTCCACTCAAACTTTGGTGCATTAAATGCATGACCTAACTTCTGATATGAAATAGCTATCAGCTCAGTAATGTCTACAATTTCCTTTGCTTAGTTAACATAGAATTTCTTCATCGGTTTTCACTATTGTCGGTTAACCTTGTATAGTGATTATCGATGAGTAACCAACTCATGTTTCTTCTTTTACCAACTATGTGACATTTGTAAACTTATAACACATAAACCATGGTGCATCTTTATTCATGTAGATTTGGTATTTTTACATCATATATAAGGAACAGTATGTAAAATGTGATCATTTAAAATGTTAGTTCCATACATACCTTTGTCATCTTAAGTGGAGGTACCGATGTCACCCAATCTAGTGGATGAGGTTTCACCGACAGTGTTACTTGACTCAGCATTCTCACTAGATGCTTTCTTCCACATTGTGTTCCTTAACTTTGTAATTTTTGCAATTTTATATCCACTCTCAAATATATGGTTTTCATCAGGTGTTTAGTCTCTGCAATTCTTTCTTACATGACCAACCTTGTGACAGTGCATACATGCCATTCCTGTAATTGTCTAGTTTCTTGATTGTCCAATCTGATTCTTTCTATAATAGTTTTCTGCAATATGTCCATACCAACCACATATAGCACAATTAGTCCATGTATTATAATCCCAAACATATGAGTTACCTTGTCTCTTCGGTTGATATGGCTTTCGTTATAATTTCTCTTTAGGTGTCCAGACTTGTTTCATTTTTGCCTTGCAGTCCCTTGCAGTGTGACCATGCTTATTACAAGTATAGCATATTTTCTCCTTAGTAGTATTATTAGTAATGTCATTCTTCTTAGCTCTGCATTCATAAGCTAGATGTCCAAACTTACCATAGTAATAACAATATCCATTGAATTTTGGAATGACAGGAGGTTTACCTTGTGCTTTGCTTCTGCACATGTTAGATGTATGTCCTGGTTTTCCACAATGATAACATGTCAACACTTTAGGTTTCTGACTTTGATTATTGTTGACTTTTTCAGCTTGTTGTGATGATTCTCCTTCATGAGTGTAGCCTATACCGGTTCTACTTTCGAATCTCCTCTGATTAGTCAGGAAATCATCAATCTTTTTAGAACTATCCTTAGCTATCTTCATCATTTCATTGTGTTGCTTTTGTGTCTTTATTTCATTTCTCATTTTTTCATTATCTTCTCTAAGTATTGTAACATCTTCAAGTCTTCTTGATAATTCTCCATTTACTCAGTTCATTTCTTGATTAACTATCATTATCTAATTTGATACTTGGAAGTGATGATCACTGAGTCTGTGTATTACACTTTCTTTTGCTTGAAGTTGTTCAGTCATCAGTCTTTGGTCTTCAATAGCTAGATTCTGATATTGTTCAGCTTGTCTAGCATTGTTCATGATTTCCACCATTCTCACCATTTGAGATTCATGACCGATTTGAAATGCTTTCACTTGCTCAGATAGATGCTGATTCTTTTCAGATAAATCAGAGATTATGCTTTTGGATCCATCAGAGATGATTCCAGAGCTTAATCCAATATGATCAAATATTTCATCAATAGGTTCTTCATGATAACTGATTTCATTCAGCTAAATTGCAGGGTTCTTCCTTTCAACCAGTAATTTCCTCAGTTCTTCCTTGGCTTGTTTATACTATTCCACAAACATCTGTATTTGTATCTTTTGATTCTCAATAGTTTTATCAAGCTTGTATCTCTCCATGACTTAGATCTTTACCCTTCAGTGGTTAGACTATTCAACAAGAAAACTAAGCTCTGATACCAATTGTTGGAATTAGGAGAGATAGGTACTAAGAGGGGAGGGGTGAATCAGTGCCTTCAAAACTTTACTTGTAAAACCTTTCAGATCTATAACTGTATACTATGATAACTGATCAAAATAACTTAAATATAATTGTATAAATCAATCATCTAGTTGACTTAAGAAAGTAAACAACATGAAATCAATAAGACAATCACATAACACAAGTATTTTGGTAATGCAGAAACCCTTGTAAGATGGTAAAAACTATGGTGGGGATGACACCCACACATTCTTCACTACTACAGATAGAAAAGGTTTTCCTGTTAAGGCTACAAGTTTTGATCACTTCTGGTGATACCCGATTATGAGTAACATGTTAGATCAGCTAGATCTACCTAGCTATAGGATTTAAACAACACTAATGAAGTGTGTACTCGGTTAAGAGATTTAGATAAGACTATTAAGTCTACTCTATTAAGAGATTTATCAAAAACTCTATCACAATTGTCAGAAAGTAATAGTCAGGTATCTGCTAGTTGGCAACTCAATTGTCTGAAGCAGATCTATAATTGCTCATCAAAATATCACCTTATCTGTGATGATTCTCTACTCTATTTTGCTCGGTAGCCTTCTCTAATTCTACTGAATTTGATATTCTATGTACTCTATTCTACTTAGTAAATTGATTGTCTTGAAGTTAGGCAATGTCTTCAAGTGCTCCATGATTCATATATATTAGTTCACCAACCTCATAAAATGGTGTGAACATACAAAATATATAGTGTTCTATTTTTTCTGCCTTAGCAAAAATTAGGTTACTAGAATAATCATAACCCTAAGATCTACTATGCAAAATAACCTAGATCAACTATTACAATAAGATAAACATTACATTTAATGAGTATCTTTTACAATAAATGCTGCTCGATCTTGGTAAACCATGTTACAATTTGTTGTAACTATTTGCATAGAAGAATGTGCCATTTCAGATTACTATGCCATTTTCTATGATCATTGGTAAGCACTATATAATCTGCTCGATGTATACTGTGATGCTCAATGTTTACTGACTGTCAGTGTCAGTGTTGGTGTCGCTGGTGCTCGATAAACTATGTGATGCTCAGTGTAAAGAGTTTACTGACTGCTCTGTCTTACTTCTGGTTACTGACCAACTCAATATAAGTAACCGACTGACCTATTTACTATCCTTTGATACTAATGACAACCTTAAATGCTCAATAGAGACTAACACCATTCTGATGAAATAATTCCTTTTGTGTGTCAGTGGCATCATCCCTTGCAAGGTCTTCTAAAGTAAGAATCTTGACTGCTTTGATAGTTACATTAAAAACTTCAAAAGCAATGCACTGCAAATGAGTCACCATCTTGTTCTTCCAATCTAGATAATTCTCTCCATTGAACTTAGGACTTTCTTTCCTAAAGTAAGCCATCTGATCGACCTCAAGCTGTTAAACTTTCTCTCTGAGGCACTTGGCTCTAATACTAATTGTTAGGAATAGTCCCAAGAGATAACTGAGAGGGGGGTGGGGGGGGTGAATTAGTTATCTACAAGATTCAGTTCTTTATCCAATTAAGTATACTTAAACATAAAGCATAAACATAGTGAAACAACACATGAACACAACACCAATATTTTGGTTATGGGGAAACCCAAATAGGTAAAAACCCCGATGGGACTTGATACCCATTGATATTTTGTACTAGTGTATAATGATCATTTTTAGAAGATCCTTTACCCTATTAGGATTAGCTTTACAATATATTAAGTATAGTAGACCTGGTCAAGGTTCGAACCCTATTAGGATTCTTTTACAATTGTCCCTATTAGGGGAGAGGATGTACTATCCAAGAGCACAAAACTCAAAGGGGCAAAGGCTACAACCTTCTAAATAATAGATACACACTATATCTGGATCTTGGTGAGCTGTGCTTTAACCTGCTATCTGGATCAGTTTCAATGTATAGCACAAGTACTTTACTTGGTCACATAGACCTTCTTCTGATGGTTCAACACTTTTCACACTTTGCTCTAGTCTTCTTTATCAACCATGAACCACACTTAAGCAATCACAAATGACTACCTATAAATATCTTTCCTCTAAATGATATAATCAAGTTGACTTGTTAGAACCACCTTTAAATCATAATAGAGAAACTATAACAAACTCCAACAAACATTTTGTCAGCTCTACTATGCACGCAACACACTCTTGGACCTATCTTAATAAGATAATCGTAGACGCACGCTACACACAGTTGGCTCTACCAAAACAACTAAATCTTTCTCCTCAAGATGAATTACTTCATGCACTCTTAACCAAACATCAATAACTCTTCTCTAAGCTTAAATCCAAGGGTACATACCCTAAAAATAGGTGCAACTCAAGAACCAATAAAATCTCTGTCAGCTCTTCTGAATAAACACAAGAAACTACTACTAATGAATAGCAACTAGATAACTGCACCTCTACTTAATATCTGACTATGCTTCCATAACTAAAACATGACTAACATGTCTTCAACATATATCCAGGAGCACAAGGCTCTATGATAACTAGACGGACAACCATACACATAACACTACCTATAACTCTATCAGGAACACTGCTGACACAATCTTCTATATAACTATTTGTACTAATAGTTAACCTTTGCACCCATGATGTCATCATGATATCATGTCCATGCAACATATACTAAAAGCTTACTACATAAGACTTCCACACATGCTACTTTCCATATGTTGTCATCAATGACAAACATACAGTCAGTACTGGCTTGCTGGCAAATCTCCAATAATTGAAAGAAGTTTTGCAAGGATTTGGTGAAGGATTTTTGTGCCGAATATATGCAAGCTCTAAATCATAGAATTGAGGTATTTTACTTAGCTGATCTATAAATTGGTTAAAGAATTTGTAGAAGTCATGGATTTTTCATTAATTCATAATTTAAGAGATAAGAATAGACTTAAGATCAAAAGGGAACCAGTAGAACCCTTGGAGGAAGACCCTAAGTTAGCTTTATCATCTGTACCAAATGAAGTTCTACACTTAGAGAATGTTAGAAGTTATTTGGAATGCAAGCTTGAAACTCTTAGTGATAGTAACTTTACAAAAGAATATGAAAAGCTTTACAATCAAGATATGTCATTTAAAGTAGGGTTTGAACACTTGAAAGATAATGAGATAATAAAGTATTCTCTATCGTATGAATTTGATGATGAGGAATGTACTAAGATAATCTTGAGCAGAATTCACAATGGGAAGTTTTGGTTAGATGACAGAGTGATAGATATCATAGCTAACCTAATTCATGAGGTAACTAGTCTATCTAAAACTAGAGTCATACCTTTGAATGAGAAGAACATGAGAAAAATAGTTATAGACAGCACAAAATCATCTTACAATGGGAGAGGTATAGTGATTAGCAAGATACAACAGGATGATGTTAGGTGTTTGTGCAAGATCCTTACAACTAAGTTTTGTGCAAACTCAAGAGAAGATGACATGGTAGCAGGAATGATACATGTTGCCTACTTAATGTGTGTTGACAAAGTTCAAGTTGACATGTGTGAAATTTGAGAATTCAGTTGTTTGAGAATTTGGAGAAGATAAAGAAGACTAAAAACTCTTAGTTTAGATTCTCATCATTGATTACTTATATGTTTTTCCATTTGCTGAGAAGATTCCCTTACACTATTGGTGATGATTGGAATGATGGTAAAACTACAATGGAAAGGATTAACAATGTATACATGAAACATATTATTGACAAAGTCAATGAGAGTGCAGTATTGGTAATCAAAACATTTTAGAATCTAATGAAAAGCAGATCAAGGATTCCATAGTCTTTAGTTAAAAAATATAAAAATGAGATATGTTTCATGGTTGATACTGAATTTGCATTCATTGAAGTATTAGAACCTAGAGTATAATTCATAGACCCTCTTGGCTATGAAATTTCTAAAACTAAAGTAGAAGAGTATGTGAACATATTGCTTAAGAGCAAGTTGGATATTCACAGTAATAGATTTGGGACTTTTGAGGAGAATTTCAACTCCACAAAGTCTATCTTAGAAGAAAAAAAGTCTAAGAAGAGAGTAGAAAGTAAAACATATTAAAGGACATAGGGATGACAAAACAAGAATTTTTGATAGCTAAGCAGACAACAGCAGCAATCAGAGACATAGGACAAAATAAATTTTTGTCTGTTCCACCTCTATCATCAATTGCAGAGTAGGCAGCAGGCATTCAGTTTAAGGTAAAAGTGGAGGAAGCTGAGAAAGATCAAGAAGTCATAAAATCCACTACATCATCCTCTTCTAAACCAAGAAAAAGAGTGAAAGAGATTGCTACGGGACTAGGCAAAAGGAAGAAAACTTTAGTGCCACCAGTACAAAGGAAAATTGTAGAAATAAAAGATGATGAAGAGAACCTAGTGAAGAAGAAAACATGGAAACCAAAGATAGAAAAAGTGAATGAATAGATCATACAAGATGGAGAATTTTCAAAAATGACCAAGTATTATGACCTCTACAACTATTTAGAGAGACTGAACCTTGAAAATGCAATTGTGAGACACATGATACTATCTGATAAGAAGTTTGACACAATTCAGGGGAAGATACCCGATGATATGTATGAGAAGTTAGTGAACAGAAAGAAAAGAGGAACAAAAGAAGACAATAAAATCAAACAAAATATGGTAAGAAAATTATGCGATGTTAAAAATGAAGAACATTTCAAGGAGATCATGAAACAACTGAACACCCATCTGAGAACAAAGAAAAGAACCATTCAAATTATGGGAGGAAACTATGAAGAGATCAACAGAGAAACAAAAAAAGCAATAGTCAAAGTGATGACATCTAGTGTTGAAAGACAATCTAGTGCAGTAAGACCAACATAGAAAGATAAGGAAGCTGAACATCAGAGACTCCCATCTCCACCAGCTATAAACATTGAAGATGATTCAATGCATGTGGAAGGAACTAAGATCACTTTAGATAGTGATGATAACCCTTTTAAGAATCTTGAGAACATTGTTGACAATTCAAATTTTGAAGAGAAGGAAAGTGCTAGAGAAGAAGAGAAGAGAGACTCAAGGATTGAAAAAGGAAAGGAAACAGAGAAGCAAGTAGCAGCCCCAGTCAAGAATAAATCAGTCTTACACCTAAGGCTACTAAGAAATCTCAAATAGGATCTATATTTGAAAGCTTGGGAAAATAAGTTGATGATGATGATTAGATGGAATTGATCACATCTCTGAACAAGATAATTGGGAAGAATAAGAAGGTAAAAATCCTTGAAGGATCCCTAAAGGAATTAATAGAGAAGTTGCAAAGCATTGTGACTACACAGATAGAAGAGGCATACCCACTTGAAAGAGAAAAGAAAGTTATGAATATATTTGATGATGAGTTTACCAACTTATCTGATATAGCTAAAGTGAAGGTATAAGCAGCCTTGAGAAGGAACTTGGACAGAGGTAGAACTTTGTACATTTAGTGTACAAACTCTGAGAGCTTGATATCAGAAGAAATTCAGAAGATTAAGGAAAAAGAAGTAGAGATTCAAACAAAGGTAAATCTTCTTACCAGCCCCAATGTGAAGATATTGGACATTGAGAACAAAATTTACAAGATTAATGATGAAATAAGGATCCTACATGATGACAAGGACAAGAAATTGAAAATACTCACTCTTCTAAGAGAGCATATTTCAATAAAGTTAAGCATTGTTGAAGGACAGTTGGAAGAATGCCTTTTATCAAAGACATCTTTTCAGAAGTTCAGTTTTGCAAACCTTCGAGCCTGTGAGATAGCATTTTATGGATTGTGTGCACTACTCAGTGTTGTAGATTCCATCAAGAAGGCATGGGAGAAGGAGATAGAGAACATCAAGATTAATTTTGTAGATTGTGTTGCAAGCCTACCGACTCTGCAATATTGAATCAAAGTATACACATTTTTTATTGAACTCAATTTTGGCACCCTCTCTTTCTGTCATTGTTGTCAGAGGGGGAGATATATATAGCATAAAATTGATATATATGATAAGGATGTATATTCTAAGGGGGAGTAAAATATATAGATAAGATATATGGAGTTATAAGGATAGTGAATACATATTTTGTTATGGCTACAATTTTGAGTTTTTTTTAAGTGTTATGACTTAGCCAATTTTCTCATATGTTGCCACTAATGACAAAGGGGGAAATTGTTGGCAATTTGGCTGCATTAGATACTTAGATGTTTTCATTATGGAAACATATGATCTACATAAAGATCACACATGATAGAGATCAAGTATGATAGAGTGCAAAGCAAATTGTCTAAGTATGAGACAATGTTTTGTACCAATGTACCCAGAGATAGTTTTGATCAGTGATGTTCTTTGGAGTAAGTTTAGTGCTTGCACACTTGAACATAGATACTATGATGACTATAGAAGACTCACCTAAGGTGCACAAGTTAGTATGGCATGTATAGAATAAGTTATGATAGTTTTACTAGAGACAGTGTTAAGCCGACATGACGGAATATGAAGACAGGTTTGGTAAAGAGTTAAGGGATTATTTTGTTTATCAAAATAATCTCTTAACAATATAAAGGGATGAAATCCTAGATGTTAACCCTTGAGTAAAGATATATTTCCTATAATTCTTATGTCAAGCTAACTATAAGAGTTATTAGTCCTAATAACTTGTATAAATATAAGGCATATGTAAAAGCAGAAAAATTGTAGTAGTAGTTGTAATTGTAATTATAATGATATAGAGGAACGAGAATGGGCTCAGTCGCCCCTTCTCCAAATGATAACCACAGTTGAAATTTCATTCCGCGAATTGGAGAATAGTAAGTGCGCCAGTTCTCAAAATTTAACTACTATTAGTCAATTCATTTGGAGATTTCGAGAACACCTATGGTCGCTAGTTCTCCCAATCAGTTGGTTAAAACTTGAGTTAATCTGAGTGCCAAATCAGCTTGTGACAAGTGTCAATGCCTGGTTCATTCCTGAGGTAAATGCAGAAAGTAATATAAAATCTCAGATTTGAAAAAAATTTAAAAGTGGAATAGTCTACACATTTGAATACAAATTCCAAAATTTAAATGGTCAAGCCTGGTCACAGAAAAGTGTCTCATAAATTCATTTTTTGGCCAAACATATAAGTATTATACGTCGCCGAAAAGGTCTCGAAATGAGGAATCCAATGGCGGTGATTATATTTAGTTTTAGTATAGGTGATGAGAGTAGTTTGGGTTTGAAATCTAGGGGTTAGAATCAGAATCAGATCAGAATTGAACATGATAGCAGATGTGGATGAGTTTGGAGGAGTAGTTGTAGATATTTTTGAGGACTGACAGGTGTCGGTGACTAAGATGGATTTTCTTCCATTTGCTATATCTGGGATTTCTTCTCATTGTAAGAGAGAGGTTGAAAATGGAACTGTATAGAGAGGATTGACTCCATTGTTGCAAATTTGGGAATGTTTGTCAGATTTTGAATGTACTGATACTTTGATTTCTATTGAATACAATGGAATTCCCTTGCATGATTTTGATTGTTTTCCTATTTTAATTCTGAGGCTTTTGTGTCCTGAATCTGTAAGGCAGTTCGAGGATACCATTTATAAGGTATTTGAGATTTTAGTCTTTAGTTCCTTTCAAGGAAAGGAGTAAATCTTTAGGTTAATTTCTAAAAGCTCAAGATTGTTACAAGAATTTGATGATTAAACATGTTTAAGAAAGGGTGACTTGTCAGGCAATTCATCTAGATTTTGTTTGTGTCTCATTTAGAGGATTTTTGTAGATGTATGTTTCACTATTTGACTCTCTGCCCTAGGATAAGGCACCGGTCTATCCTTGATTTGCAGGGATTTCATCATCAATCAAAATTAAATGTCTAGTTTACTTTTCATGTATGTTCAAAAGGACTAAGAAGATAATGTTTGTATCAAGGTATAAACTAATGTTATGATCCTTTGAAGAAGGGAATGAAATAGGTATATCCACCTGTAGCCTAGAGCTCAAAGTGAAGAAGGAATTTCTCCTTATTAATTAGTCTTTTCTCGTGTGATTCAAGAGTCTAGAAATGAGAGAGTTCTATCTAAGCACTCAGGGCTGTGCATTAAGACTCATGTAAGAAAATGTACTAACAGGAACAAAGTTAGCTAATGAAATCAATAGATTTATGACACAATGGAGAAGGAGAGGGGCCAAAAATGGCACACCCTAACTAGATCCATGCTGCTCAAACACACACAAAAGAAAACAATAACACAGTGGAAGGGAGAGAATGCAGATCAAATTGATACATATTAACTTTAAATAGAATTGTACATGTTAGGCTGTAAAGCCTTCCCAGTTATAACCAGATATTACAATGAATTCTAGAAGTCCTCAAACATGCGAGGATCTACGAACAATGTGTAGTCTTCTATCTTCTAACTCATAACTCCACTGCCCTTAAATACAACCAAATAACTACATTTATACAAGAGTCTACCAAACTAAGTCAGCCTTTAGATCCACATTTAATAGAAGGAATAGTTAGATCTGAGACCACACACTTCCCAATGATGGGTTCCAACATTAAATCCATGACCTATTTAATAAATGCATAGGTCGGCCTCAACAAGAACTCAAAATAAACCCATTGGTAAGCAAAGCCAACCGAGTGCCAGAAAAGCATCACCGAGCACCAAGGAAACAACTAAGCACCAGTCAAGCATTACCGAGAAACATCAGTGAATAAAGGAAACCAAGCAACACCAAACCAACTTGGCCAAATAAGGAACTGAGCAACATAGACAAACTCAAATCTCTTTTTGGTGACACATGATTGCCAAGGACCCGAGATGCTCCTAGATTAGACACCTAGGGTTATTTGAGAATGATTCTCTAAATCATGAAGTAGGTACAACTTGAGCTAAATCTAACTCAGATTGTGAAATCCATGAACTATCATCAATCAATCTATTTTTCCATTTTCCCAGATACTCCATATACTATTTTCCTCTTGTATTTTTGCCAACTCTTTGTTCCAAAATCTACTCAACTTCTTTTGTTTTTTTCTTAGGATAATCAATTGGTAATATTATTTGTTCATCAGACTCATGATACTCATACAAATAAACAATGTTGAATCTAGGTGATATATCCATGTCATCAGGTAACTCAATCTCATATGCATTTCCACTATCAAATTTTCTCAAAATCTTGCAAGGTCCAAACTTCTTCATCTTCAGCTTTCCATATGTGCCAATAGGAAATCTATCTTTCTTCAAATGAACCATCACTTCATCACCAACATCAAAATTCTTATGTCTCCTTGATCTATCATCTTTGTCTTTGTATTTATGATTACTCATTTCCAGCTTAAATTTCACATCTTCATGCAGTGTCTGCATATACTCAGTAAACTTTACCCCTTCAACACTTCTCTTTTTCTCATCAGCAATGTCTTTCAAATCAGATATACCTCTCAATTGTAAGACATTTACAATCTCAAAAAGTGATTTCCCTGTACTCCTATTCACTGAATTATTGTATGAAAACTCTGCTTGTGCCAACACAGAATCCCAATTACTTGGTGACTCTAACTAAACATCTCAAAAGATTACCCAAACTTCTATTCACAACTTCAGTCTGTCCATCAGTTTGTGGGTGAAATGTAGAACTATATTTTAAATCAGTGCCAAAATTCTTTCAAAGGGTCTTCCAAAAGTATCCAACAAACTTACTATCTCGGTCAGAGATAATACTCTTTGGTAATCCATGCAATCTAACAATTTCCTTAAAGAAAAGATCTACTACATGTACTACATCTGATGTCTTTCTAGAAGGTATAAAATGTGCCATTTTAGAAAATCTATCCACAAAAACAAATATAGAATCATTACTTCTTACTGTCTTTGGTAAGCCAAGAACAAAATCCATACTGATGTCAATCCAAGGTTTCTCATGTACAATAATCGGTGTATACAATCCCGTATTCTAACTCACTCCTTTTGCAACTTGACAAACTCCACAACTTTTCACAAATTTCTAAACATCTATATACAACTATGACCAAAAGTATTTCTCCTTAAGAAAATTCAATGTTTGATGAACACCAAAGTGTCTAGCCAAATGACTACTATGTTTCTCCTTCATCAAATTAGTTCTCATAGGTCCTCTCGGTTGATCTTGAATAAAATATTCATCCCATTTAGTACTTGGTTGATATTGAATAGGTGCTCTGCACTATCTCCATGGCTTAGAAAAATCAGGATCACTTTCATACAAATCTTTCATCTCATCAAAGCCAAGAACTTCAATTTTCATCTTGGTCATCAAAGATCTTCTTCTACTCAATGAATCAGCAACTCGGTTAGTGACTCCACTCTTATGTTTTATTAAAAATGTGTAACTCTTCAAATACTCAACCCATTTCATATGTCTTTGATTCAACTTATTCTGACTACCCAGATACTGTGAATAGGATAAAATATGGATGGAGTCCTAGAACAATGGTTTGCACATAAAAGAGACCCCAAAGCCAATATTTTATACTTACATGAAATTGTATTAATATGAAAAGTAATTGTAGATGATTAATGTTGAAATGAAGAAATAAGGGTACTTACCTCCGAAAAGAACTTGCTAAAAACCCTCTCAAACAGTCTCAAAATCTATTGATTTTCAAAATTTTGAGGCAAAACTGCGAGATCTACAAAACCCAGAAATCATTTTCTTTTATGAGGTTAGGTCATCCTTGACCTAGATAGTGGGGCAAGGTCCTACCTCCTACTAAAGGTTGTCCTTCACCCAAAATAGCTCTGATGGAAATTTTGTTCATGGATCCTGGAAGTTCAGCAAAAAGGGTATCCAGATTTGCACTTTAATTCACAATCATGTCCTTGTACCTACAAGAAAAATGGTTTTTTTGTTTGGATGGGGGGTTTTCCTTAGTCAAACCCTGATTTGGAATCAACCTTAATAATGAAATTTAAATAGAGAATGCTAGCAAGTAGTATAATTAAATCTAATGATGAAGCTATGATACTCAATAGAAATACAATTTTATTTCAAATGTAAACAAGTTTGTTGATATGAAAGCTTGAACATAACATTAAAAAATGTAAATCAAAACCTCTATGATTGCATGCTTGGAATCCACCTTGAAGGAAGAATGAATGGATCTTGAAGATGAAAAAAGGATCTTGAAGGAAGATCACACCACCATGATGGCTAGATCTAGGGTTTTGAATAATGAATCTTGAATGCTTGAACCAAATCCCTTCAAAGGCTTGAATGCTTGAATCCTTGATCTTCAATGGAGAACTTGAATGTAGAAGAGGACTTGAATGGATGATTTATTGAATGGAATGCTTTCTTGATTTAGAATGCTTCCTTGATCTTGCTTGATCACCAATGTCTCCTTGAAAGTGCTTGATGCCTGAGATTACAAAACTTGATGGAGAAAATGAGAGAGGAAGGCTTCCTTTTATAGTGATCTAGGGCATAATCCTCTAGAGGGGTCACCTTGGGTAATTAAATCCCAATTGGTCCCTAACCCTCAAAAATATACCTAGATTAAATGTAATTTAAGGATTTACCATTTTGAAACCCGAAATGGCCAACCCGGAAGCGGGAAAAGAAATCTTTCCAAAACCTGACATCCAAAAATCATGCAACCTTGAAATTTGAACCCGGGGTCAAGGATTAGGTAGACTCTACCATAGGTTAAGGTTGATGTCATCCTTGACCCTTGTGTGCTAAAATGTTGTCATACTTCTATGAATCCTTACATGCAAGAAAACTCAAGAATGAGCCCTCACAAATCGATCCATAGCTCCCTAGGCATGGAGTGCAAGGGTTTTTAAGAATGCTCTCAGCTAGAGCTATTAAGCCTATAACCTTCCTAGTAAACCATACAATGGGAGATTCAAGGAAGAAAAGGGAAAGAATGCCAATATCTCCAATGAAGCCAAATGTATGCAATGCAAAGCAAACCTATATGATAATGCAAGTTAATCTATTGCATAAAAGGAAATCTAAGCTAAGAATGAAGCTATGAAAATGCAAATACTATGCATGAAAATGAAATCTAACTATGAAGCAAGAAAGCCATGATGATGCAAGAATGAAGACAAGAAGATAGAGTGTTGATGAAGATCCAAGATGAATGCCAACAATGCTCCAAATCTTCAAACCCTAGATGCAAGAATATCTCCAAAAGCTCCAAGATGACCTAGAAAACCTGTAGCATAACAATAGCATAAAAATTTGTGTGTGCAAATGAGGAAGAGAGTTCTTCTTTTATAGGAGGTGAAAAATCAATGGACCGTGGAGATTAAGAGGCAAAAGATTTAATCAACGGTGGAAAAAAAAAGAAGCTTGATCCTTGTGCACAAATATCCTCCAATAGGAAAATTAGAAGCATTTACTTTATGTTGAGCATTTACTTTATGTCCATGTGAGACAAAAAGTTCTTTTCTTTTATTTTTTATTTGATTTTTCTTTATAAATAAGAATTAAATGCTTTATTTGTGCAACTTAGGATAAGAAGAAAAGTGGGGCTTTTTATTTAATAGAAGGGGAGGAAATTCCTTTTAATTAAATAAAGACTTAGGATAAGATGGTTAGCCCATAGAAAATAATTGAATAAATGATAGGACTAGGATTTGATCAAGAACAAGCAATTGATGATTTTAGCAAAAGGGACTAATAGTCTAGATGACCATTTTTAGGTGTATACATTTTTCCCTCTTTGACTAATGTGTGATCAATTTGGGAACACATTACGTCAAAGAATAGATCAGCCAAGAAGGCAAGAGATAGCCAACAAGGCAAGTAGATAGCCAACAAGGCAAGCAAATAGCAATCTGACTCCAAAGAATGAAGTGCAGAGAGATAGAAAATCCTGCATGGTCAGCCTGGTAGCGACAGTACTGAACACTTAGGAAAGAGATAACCAATAATATATGATGTGTCTACCCCCTTGGGATCGAAAGTGAAATCCAGGTGGAGGGAATACAGAAGTAAGAGCAACATGATCAAATCACTAGAAATCATAATCAAAGAAAGAGAATAGAATAACCATCAAGTAGTGAGGGTATGCCCCACACATGGGACCCGGGGCACGAACCAAGCTATCCCTCAACCCAAAAACACCACGGAGGGGAAGAATTGGAACTTGGGAGTTGAAAGTGAATGAAAGACTGGAAGTTGAGAGAGATGGGGATGAAGAGGTGAAGAATGCCCCAGTGAAGATTGAAGGATCAGGCCTCAAAAGGTTAACCAACTACATGGAAGAAGGAAAAAGATGAGTTGGGTGATCAATGTGAAATCAGATTTCGGTTTAGATCCTGAAATGAAAGGAAAATGACGTGATATGAAAGACAAGAAGTGAAAGACATGATCAGGAAGAAGCAAAAGGTGAGCGCAGTTGATTAACAAGTCCATGAAAGATAAAGGAGAGCTCTCTCCATATGCAAGATGCAAAACTAAATAACATGAACTTAAGAATGCAAACTACATGAAAAGTGGTTTACTTGCAAGGTTACAATGCTAATAGACATCTAATATTCATCATTGAGCATTATTGGTAGCATTGCAAGATCATACAATACACACTAGCATAACTATGTGGATCTGAATATGATCTATATCAGATAGAAATTTGGGAATCCCACCTAAGCATCAATTACATGTAGGTCAAGATGACTAGTGCAGTGAGATTACCTAAATTTGATATAGCAAGATTATTCTTTCATTGAGACACAAGAAAGTCAAGATGACTATAAGCATGCACTTGCAAAATAGTCAAGGATAATACCTTGTAGGTCCATAGTGTCAAGTAAGACCAGCATAAATACTCATGACAGTGAGGACCAACAAAATATACCCACAAGTAGATAAAGAAATAAAACATGTTCTCATACCCTCAGTCTTCTAGCTATGCATCATCAAAAACTTCTCAGGGAGAGACCACTTAGTAAAGAAATCATCATAGATAGCACGTAAAGAAATAAAGTCAAACAAATCTCAGCGAGTCAAGTGCGTGTGTGTAGGTCATAGAGTCAAACTTTGAGTATCACATCTGCCAGTGAGAAATATTGCATCATCCAAGATGGTGGGAAGGATATTTGATAAGTGTTAAGAAACACTTGATGCTAGGGTAGTGTTGAAAAAAATAGTTGAGGTGGTGTTGAAAAACACCATTTACAAGGTGCCTAAGAAACCCAGATGCACAAAGAGACCCAAGATAAGCTGAAAACAATGGATGCCCCCTAGACTAAGACAAGAGTCAATTCTAGGCTAAGAGAGGAAAAGAGAGAAGTGGAGTGAAGGAGCACCACGCAAGACTGATAGACATAGGTGTAGAGGGTCTCAAGCAGCGCTTGTTTCTAGGTTTTCACCACTTGATTTTTTTTTTGCAATTTTTTCAGGACTTTATAAATTTTTTTATATTTTTGCTACCAAGGAGCCTGTTTCCAGGTTTTCACCAAGGAACTTTTTCAATTTTTTTTTGATGTTTTGAATTTTTTGATTTTTTTGGTGAGACATCAAAGTGCCTATTGCTAGGTTTTCACTAGGATGCTCATCTTTTTAGTACTTTTTATGATTTTTAGG
Organism: Chamaecyparis obtusa; assembly: GCA_027943335.1. NCBI lineage: Eukaryota > Viridiplantae > Streptophyta > Pinopsida > Cupressales > Cupressaceae > Chamaecyparis > Chamaecyparis obtusa. The sequence goes on along the minus strand of BSBK01007999.1, from coordinate 1,166,125 downwards.
ATTTTTTCAGCATCATATATGAATTTTTTTGGTATTTTTTTAGGATCATAAAATATGTACAAAGGATGCCCTAGATAGAAATGGGCATCAAGAATCTGCTTCCTCTGATGTAGAGAACTGATAGGCCCCAGGCCCAAATGCTGCAACTATGATGATAGGAGGTCTCGACCAGTTCGACCAATAATAACCAACCCTAAGCAATGTCTGAGCTAGTGAAGGATCGTTAGAATGTGATCCACATATGCCATCGTGGATTTCAGTTAGCACTTTTTCTGACTCCTCTATTTCTAGACACTTAAGGAGAGTTCCGTCTAGACCCTTCCGATAAAAGTCACCAGAGACAAAGGCAAAGTGTAAGGGATGGCGGAAGGAATGGCGTGGTGGATTTGCAAGAGGAATATGAGGTAGAAGATATGAAAAGATGGTAGGATTGTAAGATTTGTGAGCAGGATAGCGTAATTCATCCACCAGGAACTTGAAGAGAAATTTATGTTTTTTCATTTGTAAGATGGATGTTGAAGTAACCAAGGCATTACCAACTTTTTTCTTAGCTCTAGGAATGGGTTGAAGTGTAACAGATATGAGATCATGCTTGAAGTAGTGCATCATTTTTTTGTAGAGAATCAGCTTGTCATCTTTTATTTGATAATCAATATTTTTGAGCAGATTTTTATTTTTACTTTTCTTAGGTTCGGATACCGACACAATGTGGTTTTTACCATTCGACCATTGCTCTTTTCTTTTGACTTGATGACTGTGATGTTTGATTGCTGATTCAATCTTTTTTGTGGCTAGTTCACTGGTGGAAGAAGTAACAAGTGTTGATGCAAGATGAAATGAAGTGACCGGTTCAATATCATCTATGCGAGGGGTGTCATCTCTGGTAACAAGAGAGGTTGATCCTATAGGGTAAGCTCCAAAAGTAGCTAGATCTAGACTTGTCATAGAAGAACCAGCATGGTCCACTAAGGCAATATGAGGAACAAACTCATCAGACCCCACACAAGACCCATCAACCACGTCGGGATGGTTACTACAAGAATGAACCATATCAACATCCATATCATCAGTAGATATACATTTTTCTCCCCAAAGAAGTGAAGTAGAGGGAAGATCATCTCCCATGTGAGCCATAGTGTGTATTGGTGACTCATCTATATCTGTGTCTGAATTACTAAGCATGGGAGTATTTCGGGCATCTTCTCTATAGATCCACTTGTGAACAACTTGTTCTTCTCTTTCGGCTTCAAGGATCACCATAGCAGAAGTGGAAGGTTTCCCATATGACATAGGAGAAATAGGTATAGAAGCAAAGGAATCCAGTTTATATTCACCCATACCAAGGCTCATCATCTTAAATGATTTCTCAGTAGCAACTAGAGACGTACTAGGATCATCAGTAGGTTCATTGTGAGGAAAAAAATTTTCAGTAGCAGCAAGAGCATTAATAGCAATAGTATGGTCTCTAGGAATCACAATTTCAGTGCCATTATATGGAAATTTTATGCACTAATGATAAGTGGAAGGAATAGCCTACATGTCATGGATCCAAGGATGACCCAAAAGAATGTTATATGCAGTGGAATGTCCAATACTTGGAAGTTAATATCTTTTGTGATAGGGCCCACTCGGATAGGCAACATGACAAGACCTTTGGAAGATATTTCCACTTCATCATAAGCTTTTATAGTAATCTTCTTCTTAGAATCCACAGCAAATTCTGACAAACCCAACTATTGTATGACATTGAAAGAAACAATATTTAACCCTGCACCATTGTCTATTAGGACTCGGCGAACTCAGGTATTATAGACTAGAACGTCAATGTGTAAAGCTAGATTATGCAGGTGAGCAATAGATATTTCATCTTCTGTAGAAAAGGAGAGAGATAGTGGAGATGAAATGTGGTTGACCATAGCCTGAAATTGATCTGGATCAATGTCATTAGGAACACATGTTGTACATAGAGCCTTATCAAGAATCTCTCTATGCGAAGGGGATAACTGAAGCAACTCAAGGATTGATATCTGAGCCGGTGTCTTGTGCAAATGTTGGACAAGATCATAGCTAGGGGTGGCTAAAGGAGCCACTTGTTTGGAAGGTAAAGCTTGTTTGGGATTTTGCATAGTTTTAAGGACAATCTTGGCTTGCCCCCTAGTAACAGCATTCAGTGTCTCACTTTGGGAAGATGAACTATCACATGTTTGCAAGATCAACTTTGGCTTACCATGATTGGCTTTATTATCATCTTGAGATCTCATCATTAGAACGCTCTCAATGGGCTCTACCATGTTGATCACAGGTGTATTAGAAGGATACGTGTAATTGATTTTAGCATCATGATTCTAATTATGTGCTTGAGAGGTTTCCCCCTTATCATGCTTAGGTAGAGGATCTTTGAAAGCCATGTGATCAGAATTTTTAGTTAAGCCATCAGTGGAGATTGTGCCATTCTCAATAAGATCCTGAATATCATCCTTAAGCCTAAAACAATTGTATGTTGGATGTCCCTTGTTTCTATGATAATGGCAGTAATGATCCTCTCTCCACCAATCAAGCTTATTTATTGAATCCCAGTTACCAGGTTTATCAGGAAGCGTAAGATATCCATTGTTAACCAAAGTCTTGAGGATTACATCGTAAGGTTCTACCAACTTGGTATAGACTCACTTTCGAAATGACTTCTTAGGCTTATTTGCATATTGAGGTTTAGGAGCACTATGAGCGTTGGCAGCTTCTTGTTGTTTTGCTGCATAGATATCATTGGAAAGATTGAAAGCAGGCTCTTTAACTTTAGGAGCGTCAACAACCCCATCATTAACAACATACTTGTTCTTATTCTAAGGTTTGTTCTTGTCTTTACCATTTCCTTTAGCATATTTATTAATAACAATATCCCCTTTTCTTATAGCTACATCCTCAATCTGATATGCACTTTCAACCATGTCATGGAAGGAGGAGAACAATTGCTTCCTTAGATCATAAAATAGCTCAGGCACAAGTGTGTTGATGAAAATGTCAATCTTTTCTCTTTTGGGTAGCTGATGAGGATATCGAGAATACAATGACCTCCAACGTTGTAAGTAAGTTGCAAATGGATCACCTTGATGTTGTCTTAGATTATCAAGATCTATCATAGTGATAGGTTGTTGGATGTTGTAAGAGTACTGCTAGGTAAATCGCTGAGCCAACTCATCAAAAGTCTTAAGAGGTGGTGCCAATTTTGCAAACCATTCTAAAGCTTGGCCTCTTAAGCTTCGAGGGAATAAGTGTAGAAGATATGTGTCTTCATGAAGAGAGTCCATACTAAGAGCATAAAAATGATGCACATGGTCATGAGGGTCACCATTTCCATCATACTTGTCATATTTAGGAACCTCAATATCCTTAGGAAATGGGACCATGTATAGAATTTATCAAAAGGAAGAGCACAAATTGATTCTACAAAAGAGACCTTTGGAGGCTCTCTTTCTAATGCCATTTGGGTAAGGCATTGATTTGTCTGACGTAATTCTTCTTGAAGAACTTCCAACTTAGTTGGTACTCTTTGTTGGACAATTTTTCTGACATCATAGCCGGGAGGAAGCTTGTATCCTCTAGAAGTCATATATTGAAAGTATTGATCACCGTTATGCTCTAAAAGCTTATGCATCATTCATTGAGAGACCACATCTTGTTCAAATCTCATAAGATCCTCACTAGAAATCTCATCATTAGCCTCTACCTCATGTTGAGAGGGAGGAGGTCTAGGAGGTGAAGAAGGCATACCAAAAGTGGGTCTTGGAGGAGATCTTGGTGGCGTGTTGTTGCCATTGTTGCCATTGACAAGAGATCTATGCTCATGATTACTAGTCTTAGGTTGCTCATGAAATGTCCCTTTATAAGCCATGCACCTAGCAGCAGCCATCCTTTGTTGATTGTGTTCTTTTTCTAAGCGTGCTTGGTTATCCTTACGCTCAAAGTGTTCTTGCAAGAGTTGAAATTTTTCTTGTTCCGTCAAAGTGAGTGAGACACTATCTATGTTTCTAGGGGTCTTGAATGTGGAAAAGAGGAAACCTCCTTTGTACCATGGGGTAGCCTTAGAATCCTCAGATTGGTTAGAACTAAAACTGTTGTTGCTAATAAGTGCTCATGAGCATCTAGTTGGAGAAGGTAACTGTGTATAATTGAATGGAGGATGACTCTCCTACTCAAATTGAGACCGAGTTGTAACCGGCATGAAAAGAGATGTTGGTTGACTAATAGAATGAGACAAAGTTTCTCAGATTTGAGATAAGTAAAGCTAATAAAGATCACTTGTCAAAGTAGAACAATAGAGAGATGGCTCATCAAAAGTGCTTAAGCACTTATAGCAATCAATTGACTAAAGCTGAGCAGCAAGCAAGAAGCTCAATAAGCAAGTAGCTACAGAGGTAGTCGTGATGTGACAAGTGATCAAGAGTAGCATTCGTTAAGCTCAAATCCAATAGTTTTAGCTCATTTCTTTCAGTCTAGAACAAGTCTAAGCATGTAGATAATAGACCAGCTTCAGGTAAGAATAGAAAAAGACACTCTACGACCGATTAAAATGCAAGTTTAGCAGCTCCAGATTGCAACAGTAACAAGACAGCAAAAAGGTTTTGGGTGACACTGTTGCAGAGTCATATGACTCTATGACCAATGAAAATCAAGTAAGTATATCAATAGATTTTTATCATGGATCAAGAACATAAGACAACAATCAAGGAATTCAAGCAAGAAGTTGTCTTCAAACAATGAGCAAGGGGCAAAGCAACCTTGCACATGAACAAGAATAGTGACTTAGTATATCTACTCCTTAAAGATCTACTTGTGTATGTTCTTGAAAATGTTTTAGTAGGCATTTAGAACACAACAACACCTTATCAAGCTGTCTACAAGGATATACATAGCTTTTCTAAAGGGAGTCCTTGATATACCTAAGGTACGTGAGGCCCAAATCCATAGATGAGAAGAATCCAAAATCACACAGCTGGAGGGAGACGGTAACCCAAATCTCCTCCTTCACTTCTCAAAGGTATAAAGTTCTTTGAGGCTTAGCCAAGAGTGATATCAAACTCAATTCCCAAGAGAGGTGTCTTTCAATTCACCACCCACTATTTATACTCTACCGGAACACAGGAGTTAAGGTCATCCCTTGAGGTGGTGTGTCCCCAAGCAAGCCTTCTAAAATAAAAGCTAAGTAATTCACTATCAAAAGTATTTAGCGCACTAAAGGTGGAACACTTAACTCTTCAAGTAAATGCAAAGTGAGTCCAAAAGTGGGACACTTAACCCTTCAAGTGAATGTGAAGCGAGTCCAAAAGTGGAACATTTAACCCTTCAAGAGAATGTGAAGCGAGTCCAAAAGTGGAACATTTAACTCTTCACACCAACTCAAAGTGAGTCCAAAAGTGGAACATTTAACTCCTCACATCAACTCAAAGTGAGCCCAAAAGTGGAACATTTAACTCCTCACATCAACTCAAAGTGATTCCACACCTTAGAAAACAAGTGAGTTCCAAAAAGCACAAAAGGGTTGCCTAGTGGAGCAATTAACGCTTCTTTCCTGTAGACCCCTCCCCTTTAATGTAGCATTGATCTTGCAACTACGAGGCAGAAATGAGGGGCTGGTGGATTAGCGAGTCTAATAACCCAAGATAGCAATCTAGATCAATCACAAGTAATCTAAAGTTTCTTATCAATACTACTCACAAATGACAAGGGTTGAATCAATAGAATATTTAACTTTCCAAGCAAACATAGAGTGAGTCCACAAAGTGGTGCATTTAACTCCCTATGTAAACAAAGAATGAATCCATGCCCTCAATCACTCAATGATATATTTGATATTAAAACCAAGAATTACTTAAGGTTTAAACACAAACATTCACTTACACAAACTTGTATGAAAGCAAATCTATGTTCATTCATTTCCCATTAAGAGCATCAATTGAAATGTGTTCTATGAAAGCATGTCAACACTCAAGCCAAACATATGAGAGATTCAATTTTAATCCCAAGATCCAAATGTTGTAAAGTTGTAACAAAATACCTCAAGTCCAATGTAATGCGCTTAGTAGATTTCACCCTTTTTTTGTTTGTTTTAAGCATTTTTCATGGAAGCAAGTCATGCACCTTTAAATGAACAAGACAAGAAAACAAGCAAACAAAATATGCAATGTATATCCAACTTATGAAAACCCTAGGGTTAGATTTGAAAATCAATTGTTATGAGCAATGATAACCAGCAAATAATCCAAATGATAACTCATATCATGCATTGAACAATGAAAAATAAGTGCATACCCATCACAAAATTTTATTTTTTTTGCATTTGACCTAATCAACAAGATCTGATTTTTAGCACATGAATTCAGACCCTAAACCCAAAATGCAAAAAAGAGACTTCTATCAAAAAATAGAAAGATTTCCAAAAATGTAAAAATTTCAAAAAAATCTCTTCATTTGTGCCCTAGAGACCCATTTTACCAAAACAGACCAGTTTTACTAAATTGACCAAATGAGCTATGATATGATTTTTAAATTAAAAACATAGTGAATGGACCCCCTATAGAATTCCAAGACCTTTCCAGAAATATAAAAATGTCTAAAAAATATGCTGATTTGTGCAAAAATTGATTTTTTATGAAAAATCAAGAAAAAATCATAAAAAATACAAATCACCTCCAAAAATTTTGAAATTTTTTTTAGAGCTTCTCTGATATGTCGCTAACTTGCAAAAAAAATTTCAGACCAAAATACGAAGCCATTTGGGAGATATGATCAAATCTTTCAAATCTAGGGTTTTTCATCTCCAAACAAATCTGCACAAGGGTTAGGTTCAAAAATAATCAAAATCAGCATGTAAAAAGTGGGTTGCCCCACGGTGGGCACCAAAAAAATGTGTGCTAAAATGTTGTCACACTTCTATGAATCCTTACATGCAAGAAAACTCAAGAATGAGCCCTCACAAATCGATCCATAGCTCCCTAGGCATGGAATGCAAGGGTTTTTAAGAATGCTCTCAGCTAGAGCTATTAAGCCTATAACCTTGCTAGTAAACCATGTAATGGGAGATTCAAGGAAGACAAGGGAAAGAATGCCAATATCTCCAATGAAGCCAAATGTATGCAATGCAAAGTAAATCTATATGACAATGCAAGTTAATCTATTGCATAAAAGGAAATCTAAGCTAAGAATGAAGCTATGAAAATGCAAATACTATGCATGAAAATGAAACCTAACTATGAAGAAAGAAAGCCATGATGATGCAAGAATGAAGACAAGAAGATAAAGTGCTGATGAAGATCCAAGATGAATGCCAACAATGCTCCAAATCTTCAAACCCTAGATGCAAAAATATCTCCAAAAGCTCCAAGATGACCTAGAAAACCTGTAGCATAACAATAGCATAAAAATTTGTGTGTGCAAATGAGGAAGAGAGGTCTTCTTTTATAGGAGGTGAAAAATCAATGGACCATGGAGATTAAGAGGCAAAAGATTTAATCAATGGTGGAGGGAAAAAGAAGCTTGATCCTTGTGCACAAATATCCTCCAATAGGAAAATTAGAAGCATTTACTTTATGTTGAGCATTTACTTTATGTCCATGTGAGACAAAAAGTGCTTTTCTTTTATTTTTTATTTTATTTTTCTTTATAAATAAGAATTAAATGCTTTATTTGTGCAACTTAGGATAAGAAGAAAAGAGGGGCTTTTTATTTAATAAAAGGGGAGGAAATTCCTTTTAATTAAATAAAGACTTAGGATAAGATGGTTAGCCCATAGAAAATAATCGAATAAATGATAGGACTAGGATTTGATCAAGAACAAGCAATTGATGATTTTAGTAAAAGGGACTAATAGTCTAGATGACCATTTTTAGGTGTATACAACCCTCAAGGTCATCTTTGACCTTGAGGTCAAAAGCCTCGGGTCCTTTGTCCAGCATGCTAGGAAAATATAGAAAGAAGATGAAAATAGGTGGATAGAGAAGCAGAATGGGGGGAAGAGCCACATCCAAGCTAAGACCAATTCAAGGCACTTGACATGACCCCAGACCACTTACTCGGATGGATAAATGCTCTTAGCATGGAAGTGCTTCCATTTTAAGATGATACATATTGTAAAGCCTTATGATCAGTATACAACACAAATTCACTTGGTATCAAATAATGTCTCCATTTCTTCAGTGCTTGAACAATAGCATAGAATTCTTGATCATACATAGAATATTTTCTTTTTGCATCATTTAACTTTTCACTAAAGAAAGAAACAAGTTTACCTTCTTGACTCAACACAGCTCCAATTGCACTACCACTTGCATCACATTCTACTTCAAATACCTTACTAAAATCAGGCAATGTCAAAACAAGTAATTCAACAACCTTCTATTTCAGAGTCTAAAAAATTCTATCAGCTCCATGTGTCCACTTGAATTCTCTTTTATCTCTTCTCATAGTCTTAGTCATAGCATTACAAATTGAACTGAAACTCCTGATGAACTTTTGGTAAAAACCTTCCAACCCATGAAATGATCTTACCTCACTAGCATTCTCAAGTGTAGGCCAATTCAAAATAGCTTCAACCTTTTTAGGATCTATTTTCAAACCATCAGCTGAAATCACAAATCCTAAATACACAATCTCTTATTTCATGAAGGAACACTTTTTCAAGTTTATCAACAACTTTTCTTCTTTTAACCTTTGCAAAACTTGTCTAACATTTGAAAAATATTCTTCTCTGGTCTTACTGAATATCAAAATATCATCAAGATATACAATCACAAATTTACCAAAGAACTTATTGAGAACTTCATTCATCAACCTCATAAAAGTACTCGGTACATTAGTTAAACCAAAAGGCATAACCAACCACTCATACAAACCTTCATTTGTCTTGAAAGAAGTCTTCCACTCATCACCTTCTCTGATTCTAATATGATGATACCCATTTTTTAAATCAATTTTGGTAAAATACTTTTCTCTAGTCAAACTATCCATTATGTCATCCATTCTCGGTATAGTAAACCTATACTTCACTGTTATCTTGTTGATTGCTCTGGAATTAGTACACATTCTCCATTCTCCATTCTTCTTAGGTGCCAATAAAACAAGTACTACACAGGGACTCAAACTTTCTCTAATCAAACCTTTCTCCAACAATTCTTGAATCTATCGATTCAATTCTTGATTCTCAGTAGGTGTTAACTGATGAGGTGCCTTATTCGGTAAACTAGCTCTAGGGATTAGGTCCATGCAATGATCAATGATTTTTTTTGGTGGAAAACAATTAGGTACATTATTAGAAATGATATCTTTGTACTCGGTGAGTAACTTATCAATCTCCGCATGAACAATATCTTATGTTTTCTTACTCAGTTTGTTAGGAATGACTGTAAAACATACATCACTCTTCTTTAGATCCTTAACAAACTTTCCTCCTTCCATCAAGAAAAATTTTACAGATGTGCAAACATTACTGGTAGGTTTTCAATCAAAGGTAACAAGATCTTTCTTCTACCATTGGCCCAAATAGTATACTTATGTAGTCTTCCATCATACATAGCATGTCTATCATATTTCCAAGGTCTACCCAACAAAATATGATAACAATCTATAGGCATGATATCACATAACACCTTATCATAGTACTTTCCAATTTTCAAATTCACATAACATTGTTCATTTACCAAGAGTGTGTGCTCATCTTTGATCCATGAAATCTGATAGGGCTTTGAATGTACCAACCTTTTCAACTGCAACTTTGTGACCATTTCCTCAAATGCCAAATTCTTTGAGCTACCACTGTCAATGATTACCTTGCAAACTTTTTCAGAACCTCTACATCTAGTCTTGAACAAACATTTCCTTTCCATATCTTCCTTTTTACTTTCATTCCAAATTTCTCTTCTTACCATCAAGTTATATTCCTTCTCAGGTTCATTCTGTGACTCTTCTTGCACCAAAGCATTTCTACTGCTATCGACCTTCTTACTTGCATGTGTACACTCAAATGATCTATGTCCTTCTTCTCCACAATTGTAACAAGTTCCTCAAAAACTACCTCTATTATAACCACCTCAGTAGTTACTACCTCTGCCTCTAGATGAACTTTCACCTTTCCACTCGGTCTTGCCTTTATCCAGACTTGTCTTCTCTGGTTTAGATCTTTTGTTTTCACCATGAGATATACCTCTTCCTCTAGGGAATCTAGCACCTCTACCTCTCTATCTCTTCTCATGTCTCTTGTTCAATTTCTCCTCAACTTTTAATTCAAATTGATAAGCCTCTTCAATGTTCTCCAATTTGACCATACTGATCTCCTCTTGGATGGAAACTCTCAAACCATTCAGGTATCTAGAAATTCTTTCCACATCATCTTCATCATGTCCAGATCTGATATCTAATCTATAGAATTCCTTAGTATATTCCTTTACCGAGCTATCTTTCTGCCTTAAACTTTGCATTTTCCAAACTAGGTTAATTTGATAATCACAAGGTAAGAACTTTCCTTTCAATTTATTCACCATTTTTTTCCATACCTTGATTTTATCTTTTCCTTTCCTCTTTCTATCTAATTGAAAATGTTCCCACCATAAGGATGCATGAATTTTCAACTTGGTACTTGTAAGTTTTACCTTCTTTTCCTCAAGTATGTTCTCATACTCAAAGTATTTAGATCCATCTCGGTGATCCAGTCCACCAATTCATTATAATCTAATTTTCCACCATACTCAGGAGGATTGAAATGCGATGTAGACTTCAAACTTGTCAAAGCTTTTAGAAATCTTTCCCTACCCCGATCCATCACAGGTGCAAGTTCCACATTCACTTGCTCTTCCTCAACTTCATCATCACTAACATCTTCAAGATGTCTTCCTCTTCTCTAGGCTATTTTAATAGCTTCCAATCTAGCAGCAAGTTGTCTCAACATGTCTGCCAATCTTGGATCTGCATTACGCCTTCCATGAACCATCTTGAAACCCTCTGCAATAGTAGACTAGATCACAATCTGCTACCCTATAAAAAATCAACTAGGGTTCGACAAGAAGGAATCCTCAAACCTAGATCCACGGACCTAGATCAAGATATAACCTTGGTTTGATACCACCTGACACAAGGGAGAAAGATTAGGGCCACAAGTGGCACACCCCAACTAGATCCACCCTACTCAAACACATATAGAAGAAAACAATAACAAAGTGGAAGGGAGAGAATGAAGATCAACTTGATACATATTAACTTCAAATATAATTGTACATGCCAGGCTGTAAGGCCTTCTTGGTTACAGCTAGATATTACAATGAATTCCAGAAGTCCTCAAACATGTGAGGATCTATGAACAACCTATAATATTCTATCTTCTAACTCCTAACTCCATTGCCCTAAACTATAACCAAACAACTATATTTATACAAGATTCTACCAAATTGAGTCAGCCTTTAGATCCAAAATTAATGGAAGGAATGGTCAGATCTGGGACCACATGCTTCCCAATGATGGGTTCCAACATTAAATCTGTGACCCATAATAAATGCACAAGTCAGCCTCAAAAAGAACTCAAAATAAACCTATCAGTAAGAAAAGCCAACCAAGCACTAGACAAGTATCACCGAGGGCCAGGGAAATTACCGAGTGCTAGTCAAGCATTACCGAGAAACATCGGTGAACAAAGGAAACTGAGAAACACTGAACCAACTCGACCAAAGAAGGAACTGAGAAACACAGACAAACTCAAATCTCTTTTTGGTGACATGGGATTTCCAAGGACCCGAGATGCTCTTACATTAATTTAAAATATTAGGTATAGATAAATAGTGAATATTTAATGATTGGTTTGAGATCCAAGAAAAGTTCAAGTTCCAAGGTGAGGATAAAGCTAGTAAGAGTCATGAATCATGTTACCAAAATTTGAGATTTGATCAAATGGATAATATTAAATCAAGGAAACCATAATTAATAGGATTAAGTGGTGAAAATTATCCATATAGAGGATGATCAAGATGGTAATATTGCTAATAGACAATGCAAATAGCTGAATAAGTATAGAAGGGTATGCCGAGAAGAACAAAGTTGAAGAAAAGTGTGAATCAAGTGAAAGAAAGTGATGAGATGAAGGGTAAGTGTTGATCAGCCAAAAAAAGAAGAGTTTGAAGAAGAAAAATGAGAAGAAAGGAGATCTAAACAAGAAAAGGTAGTTGCATATTTTATCAAGTCATTTCACTGTTACTCTCTAACCATTGTAGTAAAAATATCTTAACCGAGTGGATTTAAGAGTCCTATTTATAAATCATTTGTAAGGTGGAATTATAATGAATGTATTAAGTCCTTTAATAAGTCCACTCATTATAGGATGACAGATCTAGTTGATCTTTGGTGAAAATCCCCTAACAGGGTCACATCTACAAAATTTGTTTTGTAATCTTTAACAAGATTAGCTCTTAACTGACCTCACTTCAGAAGAGTGAATTATTTGTGGGTGATAATTATCACAGTAGTTTTTACCAAAATTATATTTCCATGTTCAATATTAGTGTTAATCTATGATTGAATGTTTTGAATGTTACTTTATGATTTTCAAATGCATACTACAATGGTCCGTTGAATGCTTAAATCTGATTATTAAGATTAGATGTTGAAAAGGTTTTAAGGTTGAAAATTATTAAGGGATAGACCTAAGATAGTTGATTCACCCCCCCCCTCTCAGTTATCCAACAATTGGTATCAGCTAATTTGGTGCTTAGAGGTAAAATTTTAAAAGACTTAACCTAAAGATTTGAAGATGTATAGGAGAGAAGTACTAAAGTTGAACAAGGAGAACTTCCCTACATGGAAATGTAGGATGAAGTTACACCTATCTATAATTAAAGATTCTACACTCTACTATTTGGAAAATGACTACCCTCCACTGCCTCCTAGACCTATGACAATTGATCAGATAAGAGAAAAGATAGAAGATAACTCAATAATGATTGATATTTCTTCTTCCCTCACTAATGTTGAGTTTAATGACATAAAGGACTTCCTACAATGAAATTAATGTGGGATAAACTTGCACTTGTTTATGGAAGTGATCGACATGTACAAAAGGTAAAGGTTGGTAGTATCAGAGTAAAATTTTATGAGATGAGAATGCAAGAAGATGAAAACATTATACAATATAGTGTCAAAATCAAGGAGGTAGTTAGTGCTATCAAAGATGTTGGTGGAACCATAAATGAAAAAGATGTTCTAAGGGAAATGGTCCATTGAATTATTAAATATGATTATTAAGATTAGATGTTTAAAAGGTTTTAAGATGAAAATTGTTAAGGGACGTACCTAAGATAATTGATTCACCCCCCCTGCCTCTCAGTTATCCAACAATTCATATCAGACAATTTGGTGCTTAGAGGTAAAATTTTAAAAGACTTAACCTAAAGATTTGAAGAAAGATGTATAGGAGAGAAGTACTAAAGTTGAACAAGGAGAACTTGCCTACATGGGAAAGAAGAATGAAGTTAAACCTATCTATAATTAAAGATTATACACTCTACTATTTGGAAAATGACTACCCTCCACTGCCTCCTAGACCTATGACAATTGATTAGATAAGAGAAAAGATAGAAGACAACTCATTAATGATTGAGATTTCATCCCTGATTGATTTTGAGTTTAATGACATAAAGGACTTCCCTACAATGAAAGAAATGTGGGATAAACTTGCACTTGTTTATGGAAGTGAGCTACATGTACAAAAGGTAAAGGTTGATAGTCTCAAAGTAAAATTTGATGAGATGAGAATACAAGAAGATGAAAACATTATACAATACAATTTCAAAATCAAGGAGATAGTTAGTACTATTAAAGGTTCTAGTGGAACCATAAATGAAAAAGATGTGCTAAGGAAAATGGTCCGTTGAATTCTTAAATTTGATTATTAATATTAGATGTTGAAAAGGTTTTAAGGTTGAAAATTGTTAAGGGATGGACCTAAGATAGTTGATTCAGCCCCCCCTCCCCCCTCTCAGTTATCCAACAATTGGTATTAGATAATTTGGTTCTTAGAGGTAAAAAAAGACTTAACCTAAAGATTTGAAGATGTATAGGAGAGAAGTACTAAAGTTGAACAAGGAGAACTTCCCTATATGGGAAAGTAGCATGAAGTTACACCTATCTATAATTAAAGATTCTACACTCTACTATTTGGAAAATGACTACCCTCCACTGCCTCCTAAACCTATGACAATTGATCAGATAAGAGAAAAGATAGAAGATAACTTAACAATAATTGAGATTTCTTCTTCCTTGACCGATGTTGAGTTTAATGACATAAAGGACTTCCCTACAATGAAAGAAACGTGGGTAAACTTTCACTTGTTTATGGAAGTGATATGCATGTACAAAAGGTAAAGGTTGATAGTCTCAGAGTAAAATTTGAGGAGATGAGAATGCAAGAGGATGAAAACATTATACAATATAGTTTCAGAATCAAGGATGTAGCTAGTGCTATCAAAGGTGCTGGTGGAACCATAAATGAAAAAGATGTCCTAAGGAAAATTCTTAGAACTCTCTTACCTAAATATTCTATTGAAGTATTTTTTATTCATGAATTGAGATCCATACCCGGTAAGAAAAAGGGTTTTTTTTGTTGGATGAGGGGTTTGCCTTGGTTAAACCCTAGTTTTGGAATTAACCTTGAAATGTATTTGAAATTGCAGCAATAAAAAAAGTAAATGGAACAATTCACCTTGCTTATGTTGAAACCCTTGTGGAGGATTTGAATTCTTGAATCCACAAGTATGGATGCTCCAAATGAATGTAGAATTTTATGTAGGATGTCTCAAATCATTTTAATTAGATAGTCAACACCAATCTTGAATGGATCTTGGAATAGGAAGAAGCTTGAATGGAAATGGATGGAGAAATCTTTAACAAAGGGGCTCAATAGAGATTGAATCCTTCAATGGCTACCAATGGATCTCCTTGATGAATTCGATCTTGAATGATTGAATGCTTGAATGCTTGAATGCTTGAAGATGAATGAATTCTTTCTTTCTCCTTCTTTCTTTCTTTCTTGATTGCTTAATTTTTCTTGCTTGAGTGCTTGAAAGATTATGATGAGATGTCCCTTGAAATGAGAGAGGAAAGATTCCTTTTATACAAGTCTAGGGCACAAACTTGTAGAGAGGCCTACATAGGAGAATTGAATTCAAATTAAAGCCTTTAATCTTGGAAGTGGACCTAATTAAAATATCATTTAAGAGTTTATCATTCTGAAATATGAAACAACTGACCCGAAAGCGGGAAATAAAACTTTTCAAAGCTCGACATTTGGAAACTTCTAGAACTTGAAATCTAGAGCCAGGGTCAGGATCAAAGTTGACTCTGACCTAGATTAGGGTTGAGGTCAACCTTGACCTACAAGGTCAACCTTGACCTTGAGGTCAAGAATCTCAATTTCTCATGATCAAGTGCTAGAAACAAGTTGGAAATAGGTGGAAAGAGAAGCAGAATAGGGGAAAAAGCCAGATCAAAGTTAAAGACCCATTCAAGGTGTTTGACATGACCCCAGACCACTTACTCAATGGGATAAACCAGTCCTAAATGGAAGTGCTTCCATTTTCTAACAACACATTTATCCCCCACTTTAGCAAGATTATGGACTCGATGCAAACTCTTGGTAAAGTAGATCAAAATGAAAAAGATAATCTTATTGAAATCAAAGGGACAAAGGAATCCTCAAGCCCACAGGGATTCAAGTCTTCTTCAAGTCCAAGATTACAATAAGAGAGACAACCATAGAAAAGAGAGAGAAGAGGGTGTGTTTACCTTTCCCAATGAGAACTTATGTCCCATTGTGAACCACACAAGGAAATACTGCAACTGGAAAGATTTAATTTAACCGCCTAGTAAATATGGCTACTCACTGGTCAACCCATCAAGGATTCACCCTTAGGAATATTCTATTCCAAATGAGAAAAGCCAAAAACAAAAGAGATCTAGTCTTAAGGACACCTCCGACCTTAAGGGATCAAAATTTTGAAAATATAAAACTGGAGGGATCAAGAGATCCTATAAGATAAAAATCAATGCTTTAAGGATTAGTCACTAATCCATAAAGGAAGAAAAGTGCCTTGAAAATTATATGTATTCAAAGTGCATTTGTGAAAAAGGTGACAATAGCATATGCCTCCATGTTAAAGTCATTGCTAACACTTTAAAATGAGAAATGGCTTGAACAGAAACATAAAAAACTCCAGTGATTATGTTTCCACTACGAGATGCCCCCGAGAAAAGATAAATCAAGGGAAATACCACATAAAAATACAAAAAACACAGAAGGGATCTACCTTCTATGGGGTCAGTATGATCATAAGATAATATATATATGATATTATTACAAATGAATTGAAATCATTTCCCAAAGAAAGTAGAACTACAATCACAATGGAGGAAAGAACACATAAGAGTTATGAAGAAGAGTCTTTTTGGACCAAAACATGGAGACAAAAAGAATCAGTGCTTCCAAGTCGCAAATCCAAGTGGACTACATAATGAAACATTTACAAACAATATCATAGGTACAACATAATATGAAAACAACATATAGAAGATTAGAGATACATATAGAGTAATTATACAATAGGTTTGATTCCTTTATCACCTTGCACAAAAAAAGTAACAAGGGTTGTATAAAAGAGTCTAACAAACATTTAGCAAACACATTACAAGAGAAGCACAATACGACAGGAAAACACACAAAAAGATACCATGAAGGACAAGCCAATCAAGCACATCTCCTACTCTCCCCATCTCATTTTATATCATTTTGGGAAGGTGGGAAACTTGCAAGAAGGACTATATCCAACGCAGTAGGAATAATAGCCAGTTCCAAAAAAGGATCCTCTTGAGAATCCTAATGTTTGATACTAGGTGTAATTATCAATTGTGATGAAAGCATATTAGGTAAATCAATATCAATGTCAATAGTTTCATGTATTCATCATTAACATCATTAGTATCATCAAGAGTATCTTCTTCATCTAGATTAATCAAAATAAGATCTAATAATAATCATGCATCTTAAAATCATTATTAGTATTAACTTTTTATAGCACATCATGCATAGGCTAGTCAAAATAAGGTAAAGAAATTTGAATAATATAGGCATGGGCTTTAGCTTGAGAATGACACTTCTTACGACGTTCATTAATAGATCAGTTACATTTTTCCTTGTTTGAAATATGTTGAGAACTAGGAGGGACAACAACCAGTTCCTTCAAAGGTTCTATAGGAGGATCAATAGAGTTCTCAGTAGGCTCAAAATAAATACTAGGAGCTTGATTAACAAAAGTAGAAGCCATGGAAAAAGGAGGTATGGTAGGCACAATAAAAGACCATGGTTAAGATCTATTTGCAGCATGCTAAACTCAAGAATCTTGCAATGTTTATAGGCTTGATATGATTGAAAAAGGTTAAAAAGGTTATCAAGTCGAGAAGGACATGAATGAGGTAATGAAGGCCAAAATAAGTCAACCATGGCACAATCCCTAGGCCTAGAAGGTTGATATAAACTATGATTAATCATCTTCACTTCTTCATCATGAATTAATTTAAGACACTTATGGATAGGAGAAGCAACAAAATGCATAGCATTCAACCAAGGAAAACCAAGCTTAACTTAAAACTAGTCACAAGTAGTCCAACAACAACAAAGGTAGTATCCACAACTTTACCGCAAAGTTCAATAGGTAAGTTAATAGAACCAAATGATGGATAAAGAAAACCATTACAAGTTTTAATCCACACATCCGATTTATCATAATAATAACATTGTAAGTTTTTCATAAAAATATTTTCTTCAGTAATAACATTGACTAAGGATGTAGGATCAACAATACAACCACACGTAGGTATCTTAGAAATCCTAGCATAAATGTAGAGGGGACCATCGGGAGCTTTAATAGTCTCATAATCACCGAAGGTAATTAAGATTTCCTTAGGTCTTTTATTCTTAGGTTGTTTTTGAGGTTTAGGTTGAGGTTTCAATTTAGGCTTACATTGAGGTGGAGCTTGAAGTTGAGATTGAGATTGAGGCTAGGGTGGAGATATAGATTGAGACAAAACAACATGCTCCACATGGTTAACAATGTGATTAAGATCATCCATCTTTGAATCATAAACAATATCCATAGAAGATGGCTAAACAATGGTATTAGTATCATGTGTAGGTAAAGGATTTGTATAGATTAGGAGATTTTGATTAGGAGGAGAGATAGATTTGTTCCAACTACCATCACAATTATCAATAGATTTAAGGCATTAGAATCAATTAAGTCTTGAACCTTATGTTTTAAATAATAACACTTCTCAATATCATGGCCATTCTGACAATGGTATTGACAAAAAGCTTTGGAATCAAAGGATTTAGATGCCACCATAGTAGGTAAAAGGTGTCGAATAGGAGGTAAATTAATCATATTAGTAGTTAATAATTTATTCATAATAGAATGTAAAGATTCAGAAAATGGAGTAAACGTACGATTCAGACGAAAAGAAGTACATGCAAAAGTAGCATTATTGGATGTAACAACAACTTGATCAGGAATTGCATTCACTTGTTTATTTATCTTGACATAGTTGTTAGGTTTTTGAAACTTGTTTCAATTAGGAGCAGCATCACTCTTATCAGCTGGAACAGGAGCCATTGGAGTGTTGCTCTCAAATTTACTCACTTGTAATTGATAATGATGAAGCACTGCACAAAGTTATTGAAAAGAGGTAAATTCAGTAAGAAGAATCTTATCTCTAATATCCTTTTGTAAATTTGAAATAAACATATGTTGAATATCAATATTAGGAACAAGATAAGAAATCTAAGCATGAAAATGCTTAAATCTACCAATAAATTCAGTTAATGTTTCTTTAGTATTTTGTTTACAATGCATCAAATCACTTAAGGACACTTGCAGACCAATTTTATTTTGAAATTTTTGAATAAATGCATTGGAAATTTTTGGAAAAGAATCAATAGAATAGGGAGGCAAGGAACAATACCATTGCAAGGCCTTATCATGGAAAGTTCTAACAAACAACTTGGCTAAAATCCTATGGTTATGAGCATAGTCACTACAAAGGATTTGAAATATTTTAACATGAGTAACAGGGTCTCCCTTACCTTTTTAATTCTCAAGATGAGGTATATCGGCTTGTTGAAGAATAAGAGCACAGATAATGTTTAAGGATAAAGGACTTCCCATGTAACATGTAGGAATGGTAAACTTGGATTGAGTTAAAGACACAAGTTGTTATTGTAAAGAGGACACAGTTTGAGCCAAATTGATGATTTTTGAATCATTAGATGAAATAGGAGGTATAGACACACTAGAAACACTAGGTAAAGTGTATGAAGCGGCAAGAATGGAAGACACAACAAGAGGAGCAATTGGAACCACCATTGGAAGAGGATTGGAATAAGTAAAAGGAATGTTATGATAAGATAGTTTTGAAGTAGGGAAGGACATATGAGGAACACTCATAGAAAGAGAAGGAACCGACGTAGTCACCAAAGGAGGAGTATAAGTAGGAATGATAGGTAGAGGAATAGAAGAAGGTTCCACACTAGTAATAGGAGGATTGAATCCTAAATCTTGAGCTTCTTGAACTAAAGATTTAACATTTAAATCCACAAGATGAGTAATACCACACAAGATATTAACACCTTGATCACTATCACAAAGGATTTTCTTAAGAGAATCTATAGCTTGAATAAAATCTTGATTATGGTTCTCTTGAGTAAGCCAATTTCCCATTTTATCAAGTTCAGTTGAAATTTTTTGGACTTGTTCAGGAGGAGATCTTAAAGTATCATCCTCATCATGAGATGAGTGAGAAGAGTTATGCTCCATAGTAGGATTTGAATCATGAATAATCAAATTGTCATCTAGAATCCTAAGAAAAGGAGAGGAAGACTCAGGATCAAAGGAACCCATAAGTCTATGACTTCATCCAACTGGAATATTATAAGTAGGACTAGAGTTAGTAAAGCTCATATACCAATGAAAATGCAAAATTAACTAAACTAGTAAAATACGAAGCATAAACAAATAAATGTTTTTGTATTTTTACTTTATATGAAATATAAATGCAAGATCTAACACCATAAAAGAAAGAGTTGTCTATTGTGGTTTCACCAAAATGTGATATATAAAATATAGTGTGTGGAGGATAATGTGATGTGTATTTAATGTATAGGATTAGGAAAGGTAAGATCTTCTTCTTAACCCTAAATTCCAAAAGGAAAGATCCAAATTGATTAACCACAAGAAGATGGTCAATAGATAAATGAATCAATCGATGGAGTATATGAAGAAAGGATAAAACCTTATATTCTATTATGGAAAGGAAATCCATAAATCTTAATTGAATTGAAGATAAATACTAACCTCAAAATATGAGGGATTTGAAAAATACTGGTTTCTGGTGACTGTACTCAGTTTCAAGAAATTCTACAATCAGATTTGTCATGGAAACACAAAAATAGAGAAAACTGAGAAACCTTTTTATCTTTCTAAGAAAGGTCAAGCTTGGCACAAAACAGGGGTAAGATCTTAACCCAGGGCATAATCTTACCCCTTTATGTCGACCTTGATCTGCACTATTTTGATGGAAATTCTATTCACATATCCCAAAAGTTTGCTCAAAAGGGTACTCAGATCTGATCTGAGATTCATTGTCCCACACCTGTACCTACAAGAAAAAGGGTTTTTTTTTGTTGTATGAGGGTTTTTCCTTGGTAAAATCCTGGTTTTGGAATTAACCTTGAAATGTATTTGAAATTGCATCAATAAACAAAGTAAATGGAACAATTCACCTTGCTTATGTTGAGACCCTTGTGGAGGATTCGAATCCTTGAATCCACAATTATGGATCCTCCTGAATAGTGTGAAATATGAGTCACCCAAAATGAATAATAAGAAATGATGAATTGATTAGGAAATGGATAAATGGAAAATGAATAGGAAAGAAATGTTGTAGGAAATATGTGAGGTGATGTGTAATGGAAGAAATGTGCAATGGTGTGAATATGGATGAGAGATGATAACAAAGTGTAAGGATGTAAATATATGATGGAAAATGTTATGGACATAAAATCTTAAAAAAACAAGAGTACTTATCTCAAAAGAAAGATGATGTGGAAAAGAATAATTTTTTATGCCTGTGCACAGTTTTGGGGAATTTTGCAACTTGCCCCAGACTGGAAATACTGAGACAGAGAAAACCCAAAAAAATTTTGTCTTTCTGGAGTCAAGATGACTTTGACCCAGATAGCGGGGCACAATCTTACCCCTCATTGAAGGTTGGCCTTGACCTAAAATAGCTCCAACAGAAATTCTATTCGTGAATCCTAGAGGTTTTTCGAAAAGGGTATCCAGATCTGAACTTCAATTCATAATCATGTACTTGTACCTACAAGAAAAAAGGGTTTTTTTGTGTGGATGAGGGGTTTGACTTAGTCAAACCCTAGTTTGGAATCAACCTTAGTAATGGAATTGAAATAGAGAATGCTAGAAAGTAGTAGAAGTAGATCTAATAATGAAGCTATGATATTCAATAGATATGCAATTGTATTTGAAATGTAAACAAATATGTTGATATGAAAGCTTGAACACAACATTAACAAATTTAATTCAAAACCTCCATGATTGTATGCTTGGAATCCACCCTTGAGGGAAGAATAAATCAATCTTAAAGATGAACAAAGAATCTTGAAGAAAGATCACACCATCATGATGGATAGATCTAGGGTTTGAATGATGAATCTTGAATGCTTGAATCAAATCCCTTCAAAGGCTTGAATGCTTGAATCCTTGATCTTCAATGGAGAACTTGAATTCTTGAATGGATGATTTCTTGAATGCTTGAATGGATGATGAATTTAATGTTTTCTTGATCTTGCTTTAGAAAAAACTTGATAGATTGTGAATATCTCCTTGAGAGCTCTCGATCATGAAGTTGCTTAGTGAAAATGAGAAGAGGAAAGCTTCCTTTTATAGTGATCTAGGGCACAAACTTCTAGAGGGGTAACATAGGAGAATTAAATTCCAATTGGGCCCATACCCCTAGAAATGGACCTATATTAAATTCAATTTAAGGGTTTACCATTTTAGAGACCAAAACAGCTGACCCAGAAGCGGGAAAATAAAACTTTCTAAAGCCCAATATCCTGAAACCTCTAGAATTTGAAAACTGGACCCAAGGTTAGGGTTGAAGTCAACTCTACCCTAGGTCAGAGTTGAGGTTGACTCTACCTTAGGTTAGGGTCAAGGTCAACCTTGACCTAGGAGGTCGACCTTGACCCTAAGATGGCAGATTTCAAATTCTCAGGACCAAGTGCCAGAAAAAGGTTGGAAATAGGTGGAGAGAGAAGCATAATAGGGGGAAAATGAAAAATTCATGCAAAGACCAATTCAAGGTGCTTGACATGACCCCAAACCACTTATTTAGAGGCCTAAACACTCTTAACATGGAAGTGTGTCTATTTTAAGATGATACATTAAGCCCCCACTTTAACAAGAGTATGGATTCAATGAAAACTCTTGGTAAAGGAGAAGAAAGGAAAGATCCAAGTGGATTCACAATGAGATAGAATAACACTTAACTAAGGACAGAAGCCCCCAGGCTAAAGATTCTAACTCAACACATGCACACGAGGGTGCGAAAACAAAGAGAAAGCCAAAAGACATAAAAGAGGGGTTAGTGCTAAAATAAACCCAAATCGACTAGTAGAGGAAACCTCGCTAAGAAATATTTCCTATACTAATATCATATTTGGAAAGCTATCATAAAAGCATAACTAATTACATAAGAAAGACAAGAGCAACACTATAAATAACATAGCTTCATGATCCAGTCCTACTAGCATGAAAGTGAAAATAGAGAAAAGAGAAAGTGATTACCTCGCCTAGTAAAATATCCACCTTACTATGAATCACCAAGGAGGAAGAGCCAAATAGGTGGCCAAACCTAATAGTTGACCCATAAACTACACTTTGAAATTGTAATGCATCTTCTGATGGATTTTGGAATACCCATAGATCTACCTTCTTGTATCACTATGAATATGGAATGCATGTCTCCTCAGGATTTAGCAACTTATGTGTGTTACCTTTCAAAGATTTAACATACTTGAAAATTGAAAAATGCGTGTCTCTTCAGGATTTAGCAACTTATGTGCATTACCTTAAGAGGATTTAGCATATTGAAAATTGAAAAATGCATGTCTCTTCAGTTTTTAGCAACTTATGTGCATTACCTTCAGAGGATTTAGCATATTGAAAATTGAAAAATATGTGTCTCTTCAAGATTTACCATCTTATGTGCATTACCTTAAGAGGATTTAGCATATTGAAAATTAAAAAATGTGTGTCTCTTCAAGATTTAGCAACTTATGTGCGTTACCTTCAGAGGATTTAGCATATAAATGAAAAACTATAGTACAAGGGAGACCCCATATATGCCCCCGTCCTTATCATGGTTGTCTACTAGACATGATAAGGAAGAGAGAGAGGATACCTACTTCACAATGTAAGAAGATATCTTGTTTAACAACAATGTAAAATATATTCTTAGTGAAGGGTATTGTCCCCTACATCCAAGAGTATAGATAATCATGAAAAGGATATGTCACTTATGAAAAATGGATCCTCAAAGACAAAGATCTTATCAACAAGACCCCCACCATAGAGGAGTGTTTTTAGATAAAATATCATCTTTCAAAGATAAATCAAGTGGGAATAAAGATTCAATCATCAAGCCCCCTTTAATCAAGAGGAAAGAGAATCTTTAAAATGAGGGAAACAACTCTAATCAGAAATGCAAGGAAAAGAGTTTATAAAGAACATAATTTTCAAAATAAAGAAGAGGTGATGACCTAGGACAACAACCTCTCATATAAAAGAATATCCATGGTCAAAAAATTTGTCAATATAATGAAATAATGTTGCCAGATAAATAAATGTCACTAAGCTAAGGAAATTAGATCCCTAGACAAAGGGAAAGAAGGAAGAACCTTTCCCACTAGGGGTGAAAGCAAGGGATACCTTTGCAAAACAAGTGTGTTTAGAAAATATATCTTGAATATATAATAAAACATAATACAAAACCATAAAGAAGAAGGGAAAAAGAGTAGTAGAAAGAATACCAATTTGGCTCAGGATAAAATATATGCCAAGAGCCGAATGGATCCTAGAAGACTAGAATATATGCCTCTTGCCCCCAATATTGAGACAAGAGGAGAAGAAATCTATATTATATCAGACTGAGGGGTATCCCCTATATCAAAATTATGAAGGAATTGTAAAACTACACAAGAGTGAGATATAATTCCTAAAGAAGCTCTTTCCCTAACATATATCTTGAAATGCTTACAATCAGCAAGTAAATGCATATTACTATAATGAAAAGGACATTTGTACTTGGATAAAGAATCTTTCGGTATAGGTTTAAAGATTTCTTTCTTGAAATTCATTAATTGAACATATACATTCTTAACTACATCTTGACAAATATCAGAGCTATCTACAATAAGTGTAGGGAGAAGAACATGAAGAGGAGGATGATGATCAAAATCAGCCACCTTGATTTGAGATTGTAAATAACCAACACCATGCACATCCTATTTAGGGGGTATATGAATAGGATATCTAATACCATGCTCATTAACTCCAAGCCCTAAACCTCTATAACCTCATTTAGTCATCATATTGAATCATGTAGTGTATATATTATGTAAATATTCTACAAGAGGTGATTGCTTATCATGCTCATGAGTAAAGGTTGTATAAGGTGGAATAATAGGTTTTTAAGGAGTTTCTTTACCCTTTCCTTTAATATCATCTCATGACTCAGAGGAGAAGGTAAATCAAAGAACTCTTGCACATCTACATCATGAACTATAGCTTGAATCCCATCATTAGTATGGAAAGAACTAGGATTAACAGATGGAGAATTAGGCCTCAGATTAGGAATAGGAAGGTTAGGAATCAAATTAGGAATTATAGGATTAGGATTAGGAAGATTAGGAGATGGTATATCATCTACCAAAATCTTCACATAATCCAAAATAGTAATAAGTCTAGCACTTGAATCTTTAATGAGAGTTTTGAAAGTAGGCAGACTAGTATCAGTCAATTTCACAAAGGCATAAGTGAGTTCAAAATGAAGTTTCATCAACATAATGAAGTGAATGATACTCTCATAAACATCATAGGTATGGTAAAGAGATGCTAAAAGAAGGGTAATAAAGAACATAATCACACACCAAATCATCTTAACAATCTTCATAATAAATAAAATGCAAGAAATATTTTTGGATTTTGTTGAATATATAGATTTTATTTTTTTTGTATTAAAATGCAAGAGCATACAAGAAATCTAATCTTGATGCAAGAAAAGAAAAGACCCAACACCAAAAAGAAGGAATTACCTAACACAAGATAATACAAACGGAAATCTAACACAATAGGGCATCTAAATCCACAAAAGATAGGGGGTAAGTTTGTCGGGTTCACCAAAATGAATAGTGTGAAATATGAGTCACCCAAAATGAATAATAAGAAATGATGGATTGATTAGGAGATGAATATATGGAAAATTAATAGGAAAGAAATGTTGTAGGAAATATGTGAGGTGATGTGTAATGGAAGAAACATGTAATGGTGTGAATATGGATGAGAGATGATAACAAAGTGTAAGGATGTAAATATATGATGGAAAATGTTCTGGACATAAAAGCTTAATAAAACAAGAGTACTTATCTCAAAAGGAGGCTGATGTAGAAAGGACTGATTTCTAATGTCTGTGCACAATTTTGGGGAATTTGGCAACATGCTTCAGACTAGAAATGTCGAGATAGAGAAAACCCAGAAAACTTTTGTCTTTTTGGAGTCAAGGCGACTTTGACCCAGATAGCGGGGCACAATCTTACCCCTCACTGAATGTTGACCTTGACCTGAAACAACTCTAACAAAAATTCTATTCATGGATCCTGAAAGTTTTCTGAAAAGGGTATCCAGATCTGAACTTTGATTTGCAATCATGTACCTGTACCTAAAAGAAAAAAAGGTTTTCTTGTGTGGATGAGGGGTTTGCCTTAGTGGTGCAGAGGCACCTAGGACAAGCAAGGAACACCAAGAAACTAAGAAGACATGGGAGAACTTGAAGGCATCTAATCCAATCAATTGGACCATTTTGGAACCAATTATGAAGTTTAAACATGAATTTTGAAGTCAAAATATAAATGCAATGTAATAAGTCCTAAAGGACCTTATAGGCCTTAGGATCACAAATATGATGTAATGAGGAGTTAGAGTTAATAGGTATCTAAGGGGTCTTAAATAAGAATAATAAGGTAAATAGAGTCATTTTAGGGAATAGGAGTTGATAGAATAAAATTTGTCATTCAATAAAGTCATTTTGTTAGTTTCATAATTCAAAACTTTAATGTAAAACGGTCACATATACAAAATGGAAGGAATTAGGATTTTTAATGTTTAGGCATAAAATAATGTATCCAACCACTTGGAGTTGATTAAAGGAGTTATAGGGAGTCTTTAAAAAGTCTAAAAGATGTCCATGATGAATATGATTCAATATTGTATGGACTTCACATAGAATAAGGAAGAAATCTATAGTTGTCTACAAGTTTTGTGAGTTTTGGCATCCATATTGGTTTGTCTTTTTCTATTTGTGGAACATAATGTATTAAGAACATCATATATTCCTTATTGAAAGCATTTGGGTAACCTAAGCCAACTAATATCTCATATTTTGTTTGATATTGCTAGCAAACTCTTAGATTTCCTGAACTTTACCATAGTTTTGTAAGGAAATTAGATAACATGATCATTCTATGAACTCATGAGGCCTAGATTTCATAGAATGATAATCATTAGATATGTATTATACATGCTAAATTTCAGATTTGCAGAGAATTGAATGGATACTTGGTGATCACCATGACAAAAAAGGGTAAAAGATAAAAAAATGAAGGTTGCAAAAAGTGTAGTATGATGCGGGGGCAATATCTTGTGATTGAACTGCTGGATTTTCCTCTGCTTTGGAAAGATTGAAAAGGACCTAATTTATCCCAAACTTACTAGTGGGATTGAAGAAATTAAATTGGATTCAAAATTTATTACGACTGTTTGGAGGTCTATCTAGAGGGCAGCAAGGTGGTGTATTTTGGAAATTTGTGAAGTTTTGAGTTGTGGGTTGTCTTTTTGGGTGTAGAACCTTTTGACACTAGTTGAATATAGTTGTTTGAATTCATTTCCATCTATTTGGGTCCCTTTTGAGAATGTAAAGTCCATACTTGGTATTTTTACTCTTGGAAGGTTTAGTATCCTATAGGGAAGGAAACAAATCTAGTAAACTTGAGACATTTCTTCATATTAAATCTCTGATTGTCCACCACCTCTACATCACTTAGTCAAACCCCGGTTTGGAATCAACCTTAATTATAGAATGGAAATAGAGAATTCTAGCAAGTAGTAGAAGTAGATCTAACAATGAAGCTATGATATTCAATAGATATGCAATTGTATTTGAAATGTAAACAAATATGTTGATATGAAAGCTTGAACACAACATTAACAAATATAATTCAAAATGTCCATGATTGTATGCTTGGAATCCACCTTAAGGGATGAATTAATGGATCTTGAAGATGAAAAAAGGATCTTGAAGGAAGATCACACCATCATGATGGATAAATCAAGGGTTTGAATGATGAATCTTGAATGCTTGAACTAAATCCCTTCAAAGGCTTGAATGCTTGAATCCTTGATCTTTAATGGAGAGCTTGAAAGCTTGAATGGATGATTTATTGAATGCTTGAATGAATGATGAATTCAATTCTTTCTTGATCTTTCTTGAGAGAAAACTTGATGGATTGTGAATATCTCCTTTGAGAGCTCTTGATCATGAAGTTGCTTGGTGAAAATGAGAGGAGGAAAGCTTCCTTTTATAGTGATCTAGGGAACAAAATTATAGAGAGGCCACATAGGGGAATTAAATTTCAATTGGGACCATGCCCCTAGAAATGGACCTAGATTAAATGCAATTTAATAGTTTACCATTTTAGAGACCAAAACGGCCAACCCAAAAGCGGGAAAATAAAACTTTCTGAAGTCCGATATCCAAAAACCTCTGGAACTTGAAAACTAGACCCAGGGTCAGGGTCAAAGTTGAATCTTCCCTAGGTCAGAGTCGAGGTCGACTCTACCCTAGGTCAGGGTCGAGGTAGACCTTGACCTAGGAGGTTGACCTTGACCCTGAGATGGTAGATTTCAAATTCTCAGGACTAGGTGCCAGAAAAAGGCTAGACATAGATGGAGAGAGAAGAAGAATAGGGGGAAAATCTTGATTCATGAAAAGAACAATTCAAGGTGCTTGACATGACCCCAAACCACTTACTCAGAGGGCTAAATTCTCTTAACATGGAAGTGCTTTCATTTTAAGATGATGCAACTCCAAATGAATGTAGAATTGTATGCAGGATGTCTCAAATCATTTGCATTAGATATTCAACACCAATCTTGAATGGACCTTGGAATTGTAGAAACTGATGAAATATCAGATTCAACTCCAAGATCTAGCTGCATGCAATAAACCTGTTAGACAGAATGAAGCTAAAATTGGGGAAAGCGAAACCCTCTTGTGCTAAAAAAAGTTAGAGCTCAAAATGTATTAAGAGTGAATGAAAGAAATAATTACAAAAGCGGCTTATAAGGAAAAAAACCCTAAAGCCCAAAAAAGATAGGTTGTGCAATAATAATTAATAGAAATATTAATTATTATGCACCTAAAAGAGATAGCTTAAGTGAAAAATAATAATAGAGGACTTAAGTAATTAAACCAAAATGATTTAATTATAAAGTCAAATATAACTATTATTCTAACACCCCCCCTTAAGCATAGCTCAGGAGGAACTAACCTAGCATAGCTAAGAAAGCAAGAAATGGGTCCCGGCAACAAGGCCTGATCAGGTACCCAATACAAGGAAATCTCTATAAACCAGAGTAAAG
The DNA here is from genome assembly GCA_027943335.1 of Chamaecyparis obtusa. NCBI lineage: Eukaryota > Viridiplantae > Streptophyta > Pinopsida > Cupressales > Cupressaceae > Chamaecyparis > Chamaecyparis obtusa. The sequence goes on along the minus strand of BSBK01007999.1, from coordinate 1,137,056 downwards.
GAGAAAACCCAGTGGGAAAAACTCCTCTCCAAAAAGAGATGTAAAAAGTAAGCAAAGACAAAAAGAATGACTTCAAGAGACTCTCTCAAAGCCATAAGTACAATGTGTGTTGCCAACCCCCCCGTGAGAGAGGGTCGAGGCTCCAAAGCCCCCCCAAAATGAAAGAACCCCTGGATCAATGAACAAACCATTGTGACTCCAATGCAGAGGAGTGAAAGTCAGTGGACACTATAGAGGGAACCTCGAAAGCTGAGGTGTCACTGGAAGGCCAAGCTGATGCTGAAAGGAGTAGACACGAGGATCCTAAAAGGGAATCCCCAATGTAAGTGATAGGACAGGTGTGCTGACACTATCATCAAAGAGGAGATGATTGTCCTCTATAGAATCCTCAACAACTACACCTGGTGGCTCGATGAATGGAGCTAGAGGATCAGGCAGTGCTAAAGAAGAACCCTGTTGAATAGAAAAGAGCTCAATAGGAGGTGGTAGGGCAGTCACAATAGTAATCTTAAGAACCATATAGAGGTTCAAGTGACCTAACTGTACCACATGATGCTCTCTCAAAGGAGGAGAGTCGTGCTCAGGCAAAGGTGGACCAAAGTGTGAAAAGGAGTAGAGATGGGTGGAATGATCAACTGTCCCTGTAGCAACAATACATCCTATCATACTATCCCAGATGAGAACTGGATCTAGAGTAAACTCAACTATCTTCCCTGACCCACTATGAGTAATCTGATAAACTAAGAGAAGGTTTGCAGATAGAGATGGAACATACAACACATCATTGAATGTGCCATCCTGAATGCATATAGTGCCTTTCCCACAGACTGTCATAACAGTGTTATTCCCAATGATAGTATGGGGAATAGGAGAATCTTCAAAAGAAGAGAAGATCTCTCGAGAAGATTCCATATGGTGAGAAGCACTTGAATCTAGTATCCAAGGGACCTATGAAGGGGATGCAACAGAAGCCTGTAATGCATGACCCTTTCCAAGATCCTGTCCAGCTGTAGAATAGATAGAGGAAGACTGATAAGTAGACCCCTGAGAGCCAGAAGAGGATGGAGAGGAAAGATTTCTCTTCTGAAGAAGAGCTTGCAAATCTACTATCTATTTCTCATAACCATCAAACTTCTTCTGATAGCAAAGTGACTCATCATGTGCTCCTTTCTGACAATAGGAACATGTAGGTCTCTCTGTCTTCTATTTCTCCTTCTTAGAAGAAGATGGTGGGCCAGTAGAGTGCTGAGAAGAGGAATCTAATATCTACTTTAGCTTCTAGTTGAATATGATATTTCATCAGTTTCTACATGGTATCAGAGCTGCATGCAATAAACCTGTTACATAGAATGAAGCTAAAACTGGAAAAAGTGAAACCCTCTTGTGCTCAAAAAAGTTAGAGCTCAAAATGTATTAAGAGTGAATGACAGAAATAATTACAAAAGTGGCTTATAAGGATAGAAACCCTAAAGCCCAAAAAAGCTAGGTTGTGTAATAATAATTAATAGAAATATTAATTATTATGCACCTAAAAGAGATAGCTTAAGTGAAAAAGAATAATAGAGGACTTAAGTAATTAAAACAAAATGATTTAATTATAAATTCAAATATAACTATTATTCTAACAGGAATAAGAAGAAGCTTTAATGGAAATAGAAGGATAAATCTTCAAAAAAGGGGCTCCATAGAGATTTATTCTTTAAATGTCTACCAATGGATCTTCTTGATGAATTGGATCTTGAATGCTTGAATGCTTGAAGATGAATGAATTCTTTATTGCTCCTTCTTTCTTTCTTTCTTGATTGCTTAATTTTTCTTTCTTGAGTGCTTGAGAGATTATGATGAGATGTCCCTCGAAATGAGAGAGGAAGGCTTCCTTTTATACAAATCTAGGGCACAAACTTCTAGAGAGGCTTACATAGGAGAATTAAATTCCAATTAAAGCCTTTAATCTTGAAAGTGGACCTAATTTAAATATTATTTAAGAGTTTACCATTCTGAAATCTAAAACAGTCAACCCAGAAGTAGGAAATAAAACACTCCGAAGGTCAACATTTGGAAACTTCCAGAACTTGAAATCTGGACCCAAGGTCAGGGTCAAGGTCAACTCTAACCTAGGTTAGGGTTGAGGTTGACCTTGACCTTAGTCAGGATCAAGGTCAACCTTGACCTAGAAGGTCGACCTTGAGCCTGAGGTCAAGAATCTCAATTTCTCAAGTTCAGGTGCAAGAAACAAGTTGAAACTAGATGGAAAGAGAAGTAAAACATGGGGAAAAACATAGATCCAAGTCAAAGACCCATTCAAGGTGTTTTACATGACCCCAAAACACTTACTTAGAGGGCTAAACTAGTCCTAAATGGAAGTGCTTCAATTTTCCAACAATACAGAGTTTTTGAAAATTGCAAAAACTTGTTAGCTAAGTAACATAAAAGAAGTTAAACTTGGACAAGTTTAGTTATTTTACTTTTAGAGAATCATGTCCAAAGAGAAAAGTGCTTCCTCTTTAGAGAATGACTTCAAACTAAAACTTCCCTTATCAATATAGAAATAAAGCATTAAGAAAACTCTCGCTTCATCCCCTCAAGCTTAGGCTATGTGTGTTGATGGTAGTCCAAGGTAGGTAAATATCCCTACTATTTTAGCATGGTCAACTAGGCTCTTAAGTGAGTCACGCACATAAAAAATTATTGGGAGGACTCCATGAACCCAACTAAACACTTGTTAAATTAGAAGCTTCCCGATCTATCCTTGAAGGTTTCAAAATCTTTGTGCAAGGATCTATCCCATTGGTTTCTAGGATCACCTTAAAACACTCACCATATGTATCCCTTTTAGGGATATCAAGTTGTGGCCAAATATTTTGATCCTAGCCTTCCTTTAGGTAGTCTATCTAATGTATTTTTCAAAGTTCCAAACTCAATACAAACACTTGTCAAAACATACACACTTTTTAGGAACACTATTAGATTCAGTGGTCAATCATTTTTTGGTATCCCACAAAGTTGCTTTGTACTTTTGTTGGGATTTCTTTCAAAGTTTCTTTTGTTGATTTTTTTGTTTTCCATTGGAGACATCAAAACTGATCTGAAATATTGACTAAAGTTATTTAGACATTCTTGTAGAAAAAGATTCTTCAAAATCAGGTACCCATAGCTTTGTTTCAATCCAATTACCAAATATTTCCAAGTTATTTCTAATTCAATAAAACACAAGAAAGCCAAGATTCCCAATTCATGAGTCCATCAAGAGAAAAAGGTTACAGAAAGAAACCTAAAAGATCACCAACCTTCCCTTAGAGAAATACAGGTAAAAGAAAGGTATCAAGAGAAACTAGATAATGTGGGCTATAATGCAAGAGTGAAACAATTTGCATTCCAGTTCTAGGTTAATCGTCATTATGTCAACCTAGAAAGAAAATACTAGTTTGGCCCATCGTATATCCACCATTCCTTCAAAATCCCACAAATCCTATCTTAGCATACTTTCATCCTAGATCATCCTTAGTTACATCCGTAGCTTGCATCATATTTTATATTCCTAGCTGCATCCTTGCATTTTCAATCATCTTCCTAGTTGCATCATAGGACATCATTTTCAGTTGCATCTAGGTCATCCTCTTAGAATAGAATCATTTATTCATCCTTCATCATCTTTCCATAAGTAATCCATAATTAGAATCCTTCTCATTATCCTCCATCCTTGATCTAAATCCAAAAATCCAACATCCAAGTAAAAAACCATCACCCTTGAACCAAATCTAGTAAACCAAATCCAAAGCACTTCATGCCCTATGCTTTGAGTTGCTTCAAAACCTTATCCTAAATAAAAAATCTCCACCCTTCGATAGATAATTGTCTAGGGAACCCATACTTGTCCTTGTGAGCCTCATCATCTTGAGAAAGAGGTTGGCATACATTCACAAGAATCCTTTCAGCCGAAGGTCAATAGGCTATCTTAGGTTGACAATCCAATCCTATTTGATCCTACATCAGGAAGTAGCAACTCATTCACTGATACTTAGTAATCTTCAACCATCCTCCACCAATCTTCCATCATCATTGATCCAAACCAAGCATCCCACCATATTGTAGCATCTTGCCATCCTTAACTTGATCCAAGTCCTTGCATTACATCCTATAAATCCACCATCCTTAGAGTTTCCTTAGATCTACATTCACCATCCTTAGACTTTCCTTAGATCTACACCCATCATCCTTAGAGTCCTTGCATCTACCTAGCATCTACATTTTCAGCCTTATTAAGCATTCCATGTCTACCAAGATATAGTCCAAGAGGAGAAGGAATATGGATCCCAATTTGGCCACTAGTTTGTCTAATCCTAACAATCCTACCCATGCCATGGTAACCTACAACCCACAAATCCCACAAATTGAGAATGTATGAGATGATCCCAATAGACCCCCCACTTCATTTTCCATGGAAACATTCATGAGACATCCTAGGCATGTACAAAAGGTGAGTCCAATGATTGATCAGAATAGATGGGCTATATTGGCCAACTTTGCACAAGAGGGTACTTCCATTCCAGCACATCCAAAGTGAAACCTATACCCCCATCATCCAAAATACCTCTAATCCTAACCAACACATATCTCAGGAAGCCTCACCCCTCCCCCATATCTTGAAAATTAGTTTCACAAGTCCTACAACATAAGCCACATCGCAAACCACTCCCTTATCTATCATGGGAGCTCCATCATCTTCTATAGAATCTCAAGCTTGCAAATTAGTACCATCCTTCCCATGGGGAACACAAACATTTTATTCTACCCCCAAACAATCATTCACCCAAGCACACATTCCACTTCCACCTTTCATTGCTCACACACAAGCCCATCAGAATGCCTTCACAACAGGGATGCCTCAAAACCCCCCATTCACATCCCAGACTCCCATAATCACATCTACATCCTCAACATCACAACTCTCATCATGAACAGGCTCTCGTTGGGGCCTCACTCAAGAAGAAATGCAAACTTTGGGTATAGAGACCCAATCCCACATATCCATGCCTGCAAAACAACAAGCTATTTTCCCTCGAGTAGTGCACCAATAACCATCGCAACCCCCACTAGCTACATCCTTCCCCATCTATATGAACTATCTATCTGTGTCACCCACTGCTTCTCAAATAGTTCCACAACCACAACAATAGAGTTCATCCAATCTCACAAGCTACTTTGCACAAACACCTCCTATCACTAACTTCCCAACATCTATTCCACCCCTAAGAAATGTAGGTATGCATCCCACATACATCAACTAAGTACAAAGATAGGTGCATCAAGGCCAATCCTATCAAAAAGTTGCACCATTCCATCAACCTCCTCCACAACAACAATACTTCCAAGCGTAGTAGCAACAACATCCCAACATCCCCCAACAGCAAAAAGCATCATCCTATCTAGCGCAGCAACAATATCCCATCCTCTCCCAGCAACAAAATCCCATCATACCCTAGCAACAACAAGAAAATCCCTACATTCCACAACAATACACTCTCACACCTCAGTAACAATATCCTCCCCAATGACCATCACATCAAAATCCTTTCCAATCTTCCTATCCCACTCTGCAATATCCACAAAAAAATCATCCTTATTCACCAACACCATCAGATCCATTCCCAATGGGAGTGCCCACTCTAACACCAATCAACGCTAAGTGGGAAAAATGGAAGAACTCTCATTAGGAGCTCAAGGCCAGAACAAAGAGAAAGGCCTTCAAATTTGATGAAGTCTATCCCTATCCATTTGATAGATCAATCACAATGATCCCCTTTACTGAACACTTTAAGACACCTAAGTTTGATAAATATCAAGGGAAAGGAGACCCGGTTAGCCATGTAAAGGAGTTCTATATGGCTGGTCAAGAAGTAGCATATAGTGATAACTTCCTTATGCAACTATTCCCCAAGAGCTTGGAAGGAACCACTATTGAGTTTTTGTATAAGATACCCTATGGGACCATCACAACCTTTTCTGAGCTCTCTGAGAAGTTCATAGCCCAATATGCCCATAATGTCAAGAATGAGTTGTCTTTGTTAGACCTCTGCAACTTGAAGTAGAAAGGAGGTGAGAACCTAGCTGATTTCTTGCAATGATGGAAAAATCTCACTACCAGGTTATCATATCAACCACTTGAGAAGCATCTTACTAAAATATTCATTGATAACCTTCATACCACACTATCCCACTTCATGAGGATGAATTTCATTCAAACATATCAGGACATCAAAGGAAATGGGATAGATATTGAAAGAGGCCTCTTAGATGAATGCACACTCTGACATTACAAAGATGATTCCCACAGTAATCCTAGTAATGACAAACCCCACTATTGGAATAGAAACAAGAATGTTGTTACCGATGGAGCCACTAACACCAAGAATGTCCAAATCAATGTGGCCGGTCCTACACCAACTCCTGCATATCAACAACAATAACCCCAAATCAATCAGCAACCTATAGAGAATTACCAATAGAAAGAAAACCAAGGCAACCAAACAAATCAGGCCAATACCACATCTACTACTCCAAATCAAAATAGGCCTTGAGTCTAGACTCACCAAAAGTGAACCTTCACACATCTTGGTGAAACACTGGACGTAATCTTCCATTCAATGGCAAAGGCCAATCTAATCAATTACCCACCAACCCAATAATTTGATGACACCACTCCCAAGCCTAACAAGTACAAAGATCATGAATACTATGATTATCATTATGTTAAAGGACATACAACCCTAAGGTGCATGAAATTGAAGCACTATATTCAAGATCTCATCGATAGAAAGGAGATCCAAGTGGACACACCAGCCCAAGACTTGCCTAATGCCAATCTACAGATCTATCAGAATGTGATCCATTAACACAATTTTGGGAAGAACCAATTCAACACCAATCCTCCACCCCAAAACTAAGGCAAGGCCAAAATAGGAGACCATGATGACCATAAAGACTATACTACTACCCATATCAACTATGACAAGTTTGTTGGATGTATAACATAAGTTGAGCCTATTAGAAAGTAAAGTCCACCAAGATAACTGAGAGGGGGGGGTGAATAAGTTATCAATTAATTATAACTTTTATCAACTTAAACAACATTTAACCATTTAAGCAATATAATTATCAGCCATAGAAATATATTCATACACAATAACACAATGACACAAGATATGTTGACTAGGGAACCTCTTGATCAAAGAGTAAATCCCAGTGGGAATGATGCCCACAAAAGATGCACTAATATGAATATTCCTTGTGAAAGGATGGAATCTATTAGGAATCTTATGAAATACATTCAATACATATGAATCCCTATTAGGAGATTTTGAATCCCTATTAAAAGATTCTAACCTTGTTAGGAGTTATGGAAGATAGAAGGACCCACTGCCCAAACAACTTCAGGGTAAGATCATTGAACACACTATCCAACTAATCTTTGTATTACTCAATAGAATAGTACCAAAATATTATTGATCTCAACAATATGTTACCTCTTCTCTGACTATGCCACACCGCACTCACTGCCACACCAGATCTCAATTTCAAATCTCTGTACCTCGCATGTCTTCCTTCACAAATTCACTTTCACAACTGCATTAGCTTTTTTATTCATTTCATGCATACATCAAAATTCAACCATATTTCAACAATGAAAAACATTCCTTCCTTTATACCATACTCAAGTAATTACAAATGAGTCGGCATCCAATTACAAAATAAACATTTCCACACGCTACATCAAAATTATACAAAACTGTCATCTTCCAAATACAATAATTCTCCATCTGTGTGACCTCAAATTTTGCACTATCATCCACATCACTATCAATGTGTCTTTGACTTCCATTTACCTACACAAAACTATATTCCATCCTGATTAGGAGATATCATCTGATTTCCACAAACTGCTACTCAGAAACACTACCTGAATACTACTTCTACCAAAATGTTCATAACTTCCATGAATAAATGAATTATTATTTGTGCTCTTAACAATAAAAATATAACATATCCAAGAGTAAATCCTCAACATCACATAGCTCTATCTACAATATCCCACGTGTGTTAATCCAAACACGGTTTGCTCCTCTACAAATCTCCAGAAGATCACTATGTTGACATCAATGACAATCATAGTCATGAATGCAACAAAAAATGCTATAGAATGGCTACCAAACATTCAACATTAATTCCTAAAAATCTCCACAATTGGCATTGATGGCAACATAGATGAAAAACATCCAATGTTCCAAAAATCCAACGCTGCAACACTGCTGCTCTCAAAATGCTTCAAGTCCTCTTCATCAATCAAATCTTGCTTTGTTTTCCTATTTAGTTCTCTCCAATAGATGGTACAAATGTTTTTTCATGTACACTTCTCCCCCGTTGACATCAATGATAGAAAATTTCATCATTATGTCAACAACAACTCCAATTTCAAAAGACACTATTCAGAAAATACATTCACTAGAGTCCTCATGACTCAGCTCAAATACACATACTCCCCCATAGAGGAAGTACCAACATCCAGTCTAGAAGAAAGATAAGGCTCATATACCACTGGATGGATGCAACCAACTACATCACTTTTCAAAAGTAGGCTAGCACATATATCCAAGCATACCTCTCAGATACTCAAATGTATCCTTAGGCAAAGGCTTTGTAAAAATGTCTTCTATCTGCTCCTTTGTGCTTATGTACTCAAGTCTGACTTCTTTCTTAGCAACTTTCTCTCTTACTACATGATACTTAATCTCTATATGATTTGTCTTAGAGTGTAATATCGGTTTCTTAGACATACTAGCTATACTGGTGTTGTCACAATGTATAACAATAGGCTCAACAAACTTTATTCCAATATCCTTTAGCATTTGCTTCATCCAAATTATCTGGTTACAATTTTTTGCTGCTGCTACATATTCTACTTCTATTGTGCTTTATGAAATACAATTCTACTTCTTTCTTAGCCAAGAATCCAATCTTCCTCCAAGGAAAAAATCTCCACCACTAGTGCTCTTTTTATCATCAACACTGCCTCCCCAATCAACATCTGTATATGCACATAGGGTAAAATCGTCAGATTTCTCATACCACAATCCATAGTCCACTATGCCTCTTAAATATCTCAGTATCCTCTTTACTACTGCATAATGTGATTCTCTGGGTTCAGCTTGAAATCTTGCTACAATTCCAACTGAATGTGCTATATCAGGTCTTGTATGAGTCAAGTACTATAATCCTCCAGTCATAGAACTGTATTTTTTCTGTTCAACTGTCAGTGTTTCATCTGTGCTAGACAATTTATGTCCAGTTACCATAGGTGTTCCAACTGGTTTACAGTTCTCCATTCCAAATCTTTTCAACAAGTCATTTAGGTACTTTGTCTGACTTACAAAGATACCATCACTATTCTATGTTATCTGTAATCACAAAAAAGTATTTCATTTCACCAATCATACTCATTTCAAATTCAGTCTTCATTTCATTAGCAAATTTGTCACTAGCTTCATCTTCTCCTCCAAAAATAATGTCAACAACAAAAATAACTATAATCAATAAACCATTTTCAATTACTTTTGTGTACAGATTGCTACAAGCTGTTCCTTTTCTAAATCCCAATTTTAACAAATACTTATCCAATCTTGCATACCAATTTCTAGGTGCCTGCTTTAGTCCATATAAATCTTTCTTCAGTTTACATACCATGTCTCCTTGAGTCAAACCTTTAGGCTGCTCAATGTAGACTTCTTCCAAATCACCATTAAAAAATGTTGACTTCACATCCATCTGATATACTTTGAATTTCCTAAAAGCTGCATAGGCCAAAAACATTCTTATTGCTTCAATTCTTGCTACTGGTGCAAAATTTTCTTCATAGTCAATTCCTTCTTGCTGTGAGTATCCCTTACATACCAATATTTCTTTATTTCTTACTACTTCTCCTTGTTCATTCATCTTGTTTCTAAATACCCATTTAGTTCCAATAACATTCTTATCTTTAGGTCTAGGGACCAATTCCCATGTCTTGTTTTTTTCAATCTGATCTAGTTCTTCTTTCATGGCTTTAATCCAATGGTCATCTTCACAAGCTTCACTAGTAGATTTAGGTTCAATTTGAGAAATCAAACATAACTATTCTTGTACCTTATTTCGAGTTAGAACTACTCTGTCAATGTTTTCAATAATCTACTAAACAAGATGATTCCTTGATAAATTCATGTTAGTTTTCATTGTCTCAGATCTCACTTCAAGTGTGGGTTCTTCAGTGATTTCACTATGAATTTCATTCAACAAGTCACTATCATTCTCATAGAACAATTTAGTAGTTTCAGTGTTAGGCTTAGGATGAGTTCCTTCATCAGATTCATAATCAAGCATTCTTTCCTCAATTTTAAACTTTTCATCAACTTTAACATTTGTGCTCTCAACAATAGTCTTAGTTCTCTTATTGTAACATCTATAAGCTTTTCTTTTCAAAGAATATCCAAGAAATATACCTTCATCACTTCTAGGATCAAACTTTCCAATATCATCATCTCTCTTTATATAAAATTTTCTTCCAAAAATTCTAAAATACTTAACTGAGGGTGCATGTCCAAACCATAATTCATAGGGTGTCTTGTTTGTGTCTACTCTGATTTGTACTCTGTTCATTGTATACACTATTGTGTTCACTGCTTCTCTCCAGAATATCTTAACAAATCATTCTCAAATAACATAGCTCTTGCTCCTTCAATTACTGATCTGTTTCTTCTTTCTACAATACCATTTTGTTCAGGTGTTCTAGGGGCTGAAAACTGTCTCTTAATACCATTCACTTCACAAAAGGTGTTAAAATCTCTAGAAGTAAATTCTCCACCTCTATCAGATCTCAAACATTTAATCTTCATTCCAGATTCATTCTCAACTTTATTCTTAATGATCTTAAACTTATCAAATTCTTCAGACTTCTCTTTAAGAAATGCAATCCACATCATTCTTATAAAATCATCAACAAGAATCATAAAATACCTTTCTCCATAGAATCCTCTAGTCCTAGTAGGACCGCTCAAATCTATATGAACAATTTCCAGCTTCTCTGAAGATGTAAAATTCTTACTGGGAAATGAACTTCTCTTCCATTTAGCCATCACACATTCCTTGCAAATCATGTTAGTAGGCTTCATAATTTTAGGTAAATCCCTTACTGCAAGTGTAGTACTTACTTTCACAATGTTATCAAAATTTATATGACAAAACCTTCTATGCCATAACCAACTGTCATCAATCTTAGTAATAAAACATGTCATCTTAGTAGGATTCAACTGAAATACATTACCTCTAGTTCTAGATCCAGTTCTAATCAAATTTCCATCTTTATCTTTTATCACACAAGTTTTCTCAATAAACCAAACTTGATATCCGTTATCAACTAACTATCCAACACTCAAAAGATTATAATTCAAACCATCCACAAAGTAAACATCATCAGTATTAGTCTTTCCATCAAGAGTAATAGATCCTATACCTTTAATCAAGCAAGGTGCATTGTTTCCAACTCTAACAACTCCTTCATCATAATTGTTAAACTTTATGAACCTTTTCATGTCTCCAGTCATAAGATGTGAACAAGCACTATCTATAATCCAATTAGGTTTCTTTTCAACTTGAGAAGCTAGGGATTTTTCTTCCTTAAGATCTGTTTTGAGATTTTCTTCTTTAATTGCTACAAATCCTATGTCATCATTATTCTTAGTATCACTTTCACTTAGAGTTCTTTCTATACTAGCTTCAAGATCTTCATCATTAGCGTAATAACATTCCTTAGATCTTCTAGGCTTGAAATTTTTTTTGTAATTTTTAACTCTCTTAGGACATTTAGATGTAAAATGACCATATTCTTGACAAGTCCAACATTTAAAAATTTTTTTACCATCTGGTTCTCTCTTCACAAGAAAGACAATACCTTCTTCAATCTTCTTGTCTTCTTCATTTCTAGATCTGCTACCACCATTATAATCTCCGCTCACATTGATGCTTCTTGACAAAGTAGGGTGATCACTAAGAGCACTGGATGTTGTCTCCATTCTAGATAAATCTCTTGATAACCTCAGGTTCATTTCTGTTGTTCCAATCTTCCAAGAAGAGTCTCTCTTGTAAAGTTTGAAGTACAAGGTATAACCTGTTCAATAATCTGTGTTGTTTGCTTAAACACAAGAGTCAATGTCCTCAGAATTTTCAATATCACTTCATTCATTGTCTTTGTTCCTCCACAAGATTTTATGCCTACAACAATTTCTGACATTCTACCAATATAGCTTCTAAGAGATTCATCTTCCATCATTCTTATATCTTCAAATGCACATATCCAATTATGTAATCTAACTGTCTTTTCATGTTCATCACCTTCAAAAGTAGAGTGTAAAGCTTTCCAAATTTCATGAGATGTTTTCAAACATTTTACCTAACTGTACTCATTCTCCAAAAGGGCTCTCAAAAGTTCTTCTCTAGCAAGTATGTTACACATGAATAGATCTCTCTCATCACCAAAACATGTTTCAAGATCATCCTCTTCAATAATAGTCTTCTCATTCTTTGTAGTCAACCAATAACCTAGTCATAAACGCGGTAGATGTGTCTTCATCTTTTCTTTCCAGCTATCAAAATTTACTCCATCAAACTTACATCTTTCTTTCCTAAAATTCACCATGGATCTCCTTAAGCTATTAAACTTTTCTTTCAAGGACTTGCTACTCTTATAACAATTGTTAGAAAGTAAAGTCCACCAAGATAACTGAGAGGGGGGGGGGGTGAATCAGTTATCAGATAATTATAACTTTTATTAACTTCAATTAAATTTAACCATGTAAGCAATATAATTACCAACCATAGAAAGATATTCATATGCAATAACACAATGACACAAGATATGTTGACTAGGGAACCTCTTGATCAAAGTGCAAACACCAGTGGGAATGATGCCCATAAAAGATGCACTAATATGAATATTCCCTGTGAAAGGATGGACTCTATTAGGAGTCTTATAAAATATATTCAGTACATATGAATCCCTGTTAAAAGATTCTAACCCTGTTAGGAGTTATGGGAGATAAAAGGACCCACTGCCCAAACAACTTCAGGGTAAGATTACTGAACACACTATCCAAATGATCTTTGTATTACTCAATAGAATAATACCAAAAGATTACTAATCTCAACAATATTTTACCTCTTCTCTGACTGTACCAAACCACACTCATTGCTACACTAGATCTCAATTTTAGATCTTTGTACCTCGCATGTCTTCCTTCAGAAATTCTATTTCACAACTGCATTAGATTTTTTCTTCATTTCATGCATACATCAAAATTCAACCATATTTCAACAAGGAAAAACATTCCTTCCTTTATACCACACTTAAATAATTACAAATGAGTCGGCATCCAATTACAAAATAAAAGTTTCCATGCACTACATCAAAATTATACAAAACTGTCAGCTTCCAAATACAATAATTCTCCATCTGTGTGACCTCAAATTTTTCATTATCATCCACATCACTATAAATGTGTCTTCAACTTCCCTTTAACTTCATAAAGCCAGATTCCATCCTGATTAGGAGATATCATCTAATTTCCATAAACCGCTACTCAGGAACACTGCCTCAATACTGCTTCTACCAAAATGCTCATAACTTCCATGAATAAATGAATTACTTTCTGCACTCTTAACCATAAACATATAACATATCCAAGAGTAAATCCTCAACATCACATAGCTGTATCTACAATATCCCACATGCACTAATCCAAACACTATCTGCTCCTCTGCAAATCTCCATAAGATCACTGTGTTGACATCAATGACAATAATAGTCATGAATGCAACAACAACTGCTACAAAATGGCTACAAAAAATTTAGCATTCATTCCTAACAGAGCCCATAGTCAATGTCATCCATGTCAAAGGAGTAGATAGTCAATGTGCAGTCACCACAAGTAGAGGTCAGATATTTGTCGCCAGTGCAAATCCATGGCTAGATCACAATGCCCAATATAAACTTCTTGAACACCTTGGGAATATACCTATCCAAATATCCATCCTCAACCTTCTCTGCACTTCACCAATCCACCAAGAAATCCTCAACCAAGCCCTTCAAGAAGGACATGTCCACACAGACATAAACACCATCCATTTTGAGAACCTTGTGGGAAATTTATCAGCATCCTTCTACTCTTTCCTTCAAGCCATTTGATATACCAGCTATTGAGCCTAACCACAATCTCCCTCTTTGCATCGTCATCATGATTAGAGACTTTTTCATTAAAATGGTCATGATAGATAATGGCTCAGCCCTAAATTTGTGTGCTTTGAAATTTATCCAATAGATAGGGTTAACAAAGGCTGACATATCACATGATGTCAATACTATCAAGGCATATGATAACTTGGAGTGTATCTCTAAAGGTACCATTCTTTTTCCTATCAAGCTAGGCCCTACAACTCAAGACATGATCTACCATGTTGTTGATCTAGACCTACCATATAACATCCTCCTCGGTCTACCATGGATTCATTCAATTAAAGTTGTACCATCTACTTATCATCGGTGCATCAAAGCATTGAGATAACCATCCACAAAGATACCCAACCCTTCACATACTCCCATGCTAATGTAAGGGCAAGGACCTTAAGGGAAAAATGATGGCACAACCTATAGATCCAGCCTACTCAACAACTCATGCAAGCAACAACAACACAGTGAGAGAGAGAAAGTAGGATCAAACATATATTAACGTTATTCAAATTGATTCATACATGATGGGTTGTAAGGCCTTCCTGGTTACGGCCAGATATTACAATGAATTATAGAAGTCCTCAAACATGTGAGGATCCTCCAAAAATATTGATTCTACTATCTATTAGGAATGAATGCTAGATGTTTGCAGTCATTCTATAGTAGTTGTTGTTGCATTCATGACTATGATTGTCATTGATGTCAACACAGTGATCTTCTGGAGACTAGCAGAGAAGTAGATAGTGTTTTGATTAGCACACATGGGATATTGTAGATAGAGATATGCAATGTTGAGGTTATATTCCTTGATATGTTATTTGTCTATTGTTAAGAGAACAGATAGAAATTCATTTATTCATAGAAGTTATGAGAATTTTGGTGGAAGCAGTATTCAGGCAGTGTTCCTAAGTAGCGGTTTGTGGAAATCAGATGATATCTCCTAATCAGGATGAGATCTGGTTTTGCACAGTTAAAGGGAAGGTTGAGACACATTGATAGTGACATGGTTCATAGTGCAAACTTTGAGGTCACACGAGTGAAGAGTTATTACATTTGGAAGTTGACAGTTTTGTGTAATTCTGATGTAGCATGTGGAAACTTTTATTTTGTATTTGTGTGCCGACTCATTTGTAATTATTTGAGTGTGGTATAAAGGAAGGAATTTTTTTCTTTGTTGATATGGATGTGTGATGTGAAATGCATGAACTGAAGAAAAGACCTAAGTATGATAGCAAAATTGTGAAGGAAGACATGCGAAGTACAAAGATTTGAAAGTAAGATCTGATGTAACAGTAAGTGTGGTTTGGCATAGTAAGGAGGTAACATATTTTATATTATTCTACTAAAAAATATTAAGATTATTTGGACAATGAGTTCAGTGATCTTACCCTGAAGCTGTTTGGGCAGTGGGTCCTTCTATCTTCCATAAATCCTAACAGGGTTAGAATCTTTTAACAGGGATTCAAAATCTCCTAACAGGGATTCATATGTACTGAATGTATTTCATAAGAATCCTAATAAAGTCCATACTTTCATAAGGAATATTTATATTAGTGCATCTTTTGTGGGCATCATTCCCATTGAGGTTTACTCTTTGATCAAGAGGTTCCCTAGTCAACATATCTTGTGTTATTGTGTCATTATGTATGAATATCTTTCTATGGTTGGTAATTACATTGCTTACATGGTTAAATGTTGTTAAAGTCGATAATGGTTATAATTATCTGATAACTAATTCACCACCCCCCCCGTACCCTTTCAGTTATCTAGGTGGACTTTACTTTCTAAGAATTGGTATCAGAGCAGCAAGTCCTTGAAAGAAAAGTTTAACAACTTAAGGAGATCTATGGTGAATTTTAGGAAAGAAAGCCCTAAGTTTGATGGAGTAAATTTTGACAACTGGAAAGAGAAGATGAAGACACATCTACTATGTTTAGGACCAGGTTATTAGTTGATTACAAAGAATGAGAAGACTATCATTGGAGAAGATAATCTTGAGACAGGATCTAAAGATGAGCTAGATCTATTCATGTGTAACATACTTGCAAGAGAAGCACTTTTGACAACACTTCCAGAGAATGAATACAGTCAGGTAAAATGTTTAACAAAAGCCCATGAAATTTGGAAAGCTTTACACTCTACTTTTGAAGGTGATGAACATGCTAAGAGAGCTAGATTACATAATTGGATATGTGCATTTGAAGATATAAGAATGATGGAAGATGAATCTGTTAGAAGCTATATTGGTAGAATGTCAGAAATTGTTGCAGGAATAAAATCTTGTGGAGGAATAAATATAGAGAATGAAGTGATATGGAAAATTCTAAGGACATTGACTCCTGTATTTAAGAAGACAACATAGATGATTGAACAATTTATACCTTGTACTACAAACTTTACAAGAGAAACTCTTCTTGGTAGATTGGAAGCAGTAGAAATGAACCTGAGGGTATCAGGAGACTTACCTAGAATGGAGACAACATTCAATGCTCTTAATATTCATCCTACTTTGTTGAGAAGTACCAGTGTGAGTGGAGATTATGCCAGCAATAGAAGATCTAGAAATGAAGAAGATAAGAAGATTGGAGAAGGTATTGCCTTGCTTGTGAAAAGAGAACCAGATGGTAAGAAATTTTTTAAATATTGGACTTGTCAAGAATATGGTCATTTTGCATCTAAGTGTCCTAAGAGAGTTAAGAAATACAAAAATAATTTTAAGCCTAGAAGATCTAAGGAATGTTATTATGCTAATGATGAAGATCTTGAAGCTAGTATAGAAAGAACTTTGAGTGAAAGTGATACTGAGATTAATGATGAAATAGGATTTGTGGAAATTAAAGAAGAGAATTCTGAATCTGATGTTAAGGAGGAAAAAATATTAGTTTCCCAAGTTGAAAAGAAAGCTGATTGGATTATAGATAGTGGTTGTTCACATCATATGATTGGTGACATGAAGAAGTCCATAAAGTTTAACAATTATGATGGAGGAATTGTTAGAGTTGGTAACAATGCACCTTGTTTGATTAAAGGTATAGGATCTATTACTCTTGATGGAAAGACTAATACTGATGATGCTTACTTTGTTGATGGATTGAAACATAATCTTTTGAGTGTTGGACAGTTAGTGGATAAGGGATATCAAGTTTGGTTTACTGAGAAAACTTGTGTGTTAAAGGATAAAGATGTAAATCTGATTGAAACTGGATCTAGAACCAAAGGTAATGTATTTCAGTTGAATCCTACTAATATGACAGTTGGTTATGGCATAGAAGGTTTTGTCATATAAACTTTGATAACATTGTGAAAGTAAGTACTACACTTGCAATAAGGGATTTGCCTAAAATTATGAAGCCTACTAACATGATTTGCAAAGAATGTGTGATGGATAAGCAAAAGAGAAGTTCATTTCCTAGTAAGAAGTTCACATCGGCAGAGAAGTTGGAGATTGTTCATACAGACTTAAGCGGTCCTACTAGGACTAGAAGATTCTATGGAGAAAGGTATTTTATGATTCTTATTGATGATTTTACAAGAATGATGTGGATTGCATTTCTGAAAGAAAAATCTAAAGCATTTGATAAGTTTAAGATCATTAAGAATAAAGTTGAGAATGAATCTGGAATGAAGATTAAATGTTTGAGATCTGATAGAGGTGGAGAATTTACTTCTAGAGAGTTTAACACTTTTTGTGAAGTGAATGGTATTAAGAGATAGTTTTCAGCCCCTAGAACACCTGAACAAAATGGTATTGCAAAAAGAAGAAATAGGTCAGTGATTGAAGTAGCAAGAGCTATGTTATTTGAGAATGATTTGGCGAAGACATTTTGGAGAGAAGTAGTGAATACAATAGTATATACAATGAACATAGTACAAATTAGAGCAAACACAGACAAGACACCTTATGAATTATGGTTTGGACATGCACCCTCAGTTAAGTATTTTAGAATTTTTGGAAGAAAATGTTATATAAAGAGAGATGATGATATTGGAAAGTTTGATCCTAGAAGTGATGAAGGTATTTTTCTTGGATATTCTTTGAAGAGCAAAGCATATTGATGTTACAATAAGAGAACTAAAACTATTGTTGAAAGCGCAAATGTTAAAGTTGATGAGAAGTTTAAAATTCATGAAAGAATGCTTGACTATGAATCTGATGAAGATGCTCATCCTTAGCCTAACATTGAAACTACTAAATTATTCTATGAGACTGACAGTGAATTATTGAATGAGAGTCCTACAGAAGAAACCAGAGAGGAATCTAGAGAAGAATCTATAGTTGAAGTAAGATCTGTAACTATGACACCAAACAAGTATATATCAAGACATCATCCTATTGAACAAGTTATTAGAAGTTTGGACAAAGGATTTCTAACTCAGAATAAGGTACATTTATGTTTGATTTCTCAAATTGAACCTAAATCTACTAGTGAAGCTTGTGAAGATGAACATTGGATTAATGCTATGAAAGAAGAGCTAGATCAAATTGAAAAGAACAAGACATGCAAATTGGTCCCTAGACCTAAAGACAAGAATGTGATTGGAACTAAATGGGTATTCAGAAACAATATGAATGAACAAGGAGAAGTAGTAAGAAATAAAGCAAGATTAGTCTGTAAAGGATACTCGTAGCAAGAAGGAATTGACTATGAAGAAAATTTTGCACCTGTGGCAAGAATTGAAGTAGTAAGAATGTTCTTGGCCTATGCATCTTTTAAGAAATTCAAAGTGTATCATATGGATGTGAAGTCAACATTTCTAAATGGAGAATTGGAAGAAGAAGTCTACATTGAGCAGCCTGAAGGTTTTCCTTTGACTCAAGAAGGAGACATGGTGTGTAAACTAAAAAAAGCATTAGATAGACTAAAGCAAGCACCTAGAACTTGGTATGCTAGACTGGATAAGTATTTGTTGAAATTGGGATTTACTACAGGAACATCTGATAGCAATATATATACAAAAGAAATTGAAAATGGTTTGTTGATTATAGTTATTTTTGTTGATGACATTATCTTTCAAGGAGAAGATGAAGCTAGTGAAAAATTTGTTGATGAAATGAAGACTGAATTTGAAATGAGTATGATTGGTGAGATGAAATACTTATTGGGATTAAAAATAACATAGAACAATGATGGTATCTTTGTATGTCAGACAAATTACTTGAATAATTTGCTGAAAAGATTTGGAATGGAGAACTGTAAACTAGTTGGAACACCTATGGTTATAGGACATAAACTATCTAGCAAAGATGAAACATCGACAGTTGAGCGGAAGAAATATAGATCCATGATTGGAGGATTGCAGTACTTAACACATATTAGACCAGATATACAACATTCAATTGGAATGGTAGCAATATTTCAAGCTGAACCTAGAGAGTCACATTATGTAGTAGTAAAGAGGATACTGAGATATTTAAGAGGTACAATGGACTATGGATTGTGGTATGAAAAATCTAATGATTTTACCCTATGTGCATATATAGAAGCTAATTGGGGAGGTAGTGTTGATGACAAGAAAAGCACCAGTGGTGGAGCCTTTTTTCTTGGAGGAAGATTAGTTTCTTGGCTAAGCAAGAAGTAGAATTATATTTCACAAAGCACAACAGAAGCAGAGTAAGTAGCAGCAGCAAACAATTGTAACCAAATAATTTGGATGAAGCAGATGCTGAAGGATATTGGAATTAGGTTTTTTGAGCCTATTTTCATACATCACAACAAAACTAGTACAGTTAGTATGTCTAAGAATCCTATTTTACATTCTAAGACTAAGCATATAGAGATCAAGTACCATGTTGTAAGAGAGAAAGTTGCTGAAAAAGAAGTTAGACTAGAGTACATAACCACAAAGGAATAGATAGCAGACATATTTACAAAGCCTTTGCCTAAGGATACATTTGAGTATTTGAGAGGTATGCTTGGGGTTATGCCCCAGCCTAATTTTGAGTAATGATGCAATTGGTTGCATCCATCCAATGGTATATGAGCCCTATCTTTCTTCTGGATTGGATGTTGGTACTTCCTCTATGGGGGAGTATGTGAGCTTTCATGAGGACTCTTGTGAATGTATTTTCTGAACAGTGTCTATTGACATTGATTTGTTGTTGACATAGTGATGAAATTTCTATCATTGATGTTAATGGGGGAGAAGTGTACATGAAAAACCACTTGTACCATCTATTGGAGAGAGAACTGAATAGGATAACAAAGAAAGATTTGAAATGTTTGTCAGAGCCGCAGTATTGGATTTTTGGAACATTGGATGTTTTTCATCTATGTTGCCATCAATGCCAATGGGGGAGATTGTTAGGAATGAATGCTGCATATTGGCAGTCATTCTGTAGTAGTTGTTGTTGCATTCATGACTATGATTGTCATTGATGTCAACACAGTGATCTTCTAGAGACTAGCAGAGAAGTAGATAGTGTTTTGATTAGCACATGTGGGATATTGCAAATAGAGCTATGTGATGTTGAGGTTATATTCCTTGATATGTTATTTTTCTATGGTTAAGAGCGCAGATAGAAATTCATTTATTCATAGAAGTTATGAGCATTTTGGTGGAAGTAGTATTTAGGCAGTGTTCCTGAGTAGCAGTTTGTGGAAATCAGATGATATCTCCTAATCGGGATGAGATCTGGTTTTTCATAGTTAAAGGGAAGGTTGAGACACATTGATAGTGACTTGGTTCATAGTGCAAACTTTGAGGTCACACGAGTGAAGATTTATTACATCTGGAATCTGATAGTTTTGTGTAATTCTGATGTAGCATGTGGAAACTTTTATTTTGTATTTGTGTGCTGACTCATTTGTAATTATTTGAGTGTTGTATAAAGGAAGGAATGGTTTTCTTTGTTGATATGGATGTGTGATATGGTATGCATGAAGTGAAGAAAAGAGCTAAGTATGATAGAAAAATTATGAAGGAAGACATGCGAAGTACAGAGATCTGAAAGTGAGATATGATGTAGTAGTAAGTGCAGTTTGGCACAGTAAGGAGGTAACATATTTCATATTATTCTACTGAATAATATTAAGATTATTTGGATAGTGATTTTAGTGATCTTATCTTGAAGCTATTTGGGTAGTGGGTCCTTCTATCTTCCATAACTCCTAACAGGGTTAGAATCTTTTAATAGGGATTCATATGTACTGAATGTATTTCATAAGACTCCTAACAAAGTCCATCCTTTTTCAAGGAATATTTATATTAGTGCATCTTTTATGGGCATCATTCCCACCGGGGTTTATTCTTTGATCAAGAGATTCTCTAGTCAACATATCTTGTGTTATTGTGTCATTGTGTATGAATATCTTTCTATGGTTGGTAATTACATTGCTTACATGGTTAAATGTTGTTGAATTTGATAAAGGTTATAATTATCTAATAACTAATTCACCCCCCCCCCCTCTCAGTTATCATGGTGGACTTTACTTTCTAACACTATCTTCTATCTCTACTCAAAAATTGACTCCCTAATCTCTAACCAAACAACTATACTTATACAAGACATTATCAAACTAAGTCATCCTTTAGATACAAAATCAATAGAAGGAATGGTCAGATCTAGGACCACATACTTCCCAATGATGGATACCAGCAATAAATCTATGAGCCATAATCAATGCACATGTTTGCCTCAAAAGAAACTCAAAATAAACTACTCGGTAAGCAAGGATAATCGAGCAACAGACAAGAATCACCAAGCACCATTAAAACAACTGACTACCCAGGAGATAACTAACCATACTCGGTAACCAAAGGAAACTAACTAACTACTGACCAACTCGGTCAAAGAAGGAACTGAGCAACACAGACAAACTTCAAAATCTTTTTGGTGACACAAGATTGCCAAGGAGCTGAGATGCTCCTACATCAGACACCTAGGGTTATTTAGAAATGATTCTTCAAATCATTTAGTACATCTAGTCTGAGCTGCATCCAACTCAATCTGTGAAATCCATGAACTTTCTTCAATCACTCTATTCTTCTACTTTACCAGATATTCCATATACTATTTACCTCTTGTACTCTTTCCAATTCTCTGCTCCAAAATCTATTCAACTTCTTCATTCTACTTCTTAGTATATTCCATCGGTACTATCATGTCTTCATCAAGTTCATGATTTTTACATCTTCATGCAATGTCTTCATGTACTCATCAAATTTCACTCCTTCAGAATTTCTCTTACTTTCATCAGCAATGTCTCTCAAATCAGATATACCTCTCGACTATGTGCCATTCACAATCTCAAATGGTATTTTTCTAGTACTCCTATTCATTGAATTATTATATGCAAACTCTTCTTGATAAATTACTCACCGAGTATAGTGATATCATTTCTAACATGTAACAAATGTTCTTCTCTAGTCTTACTGAATATCAAAATATCATCAAGATATAAAATCACAAACTTACCCAAGAATTTCTTCACAACTTCATTCATCAGCCTCATAAAATTACTTGGTGCATTAGTTAAAGAAAAAAGCATAACCAACCACTCATAAAAACCTTCTTTTTTCTTGAAAGAAGTCTTCCATTCATCACCTTCTCTGATTCTGATATGATGATACCCACTTTTCAAATCAATCTTTGTGAAATACTTTGCTCCAGTCAAACTATCCATTATGTCATCCATTCTCAGTATAGGAAACCTACACTTCACTTTTATCTTATTGATTGTCCTGGAATCAGTACACATTCACCATTCTCCATTTTTTTTAGGTGCTAATACCATAGGTACTGCACAAGGACTCAAACTTTCTCTGATCAAACCTTTCTCTAGCAACTCTTGAATCTATCGGTTCAATTCATGATTCTCGGTAGGTGTTAACCGATGAGGTGCCTTATTCGGTAAACTAGCTCCAGGGATTAGATCCATGTAATGATCAATACTTCTCTTTGATGGAAAACCATCAAGTACATTATTAGAAATGATATCACTATACTCGATGAGTAATTTATCAATCTCCTCAGGGACATTATCCTCTTTTTTCTTACTTAGTTTGTTAGGAATTACAAAAAACATACATCATTCTTCTTCAGATCCTTAACAAATTTTCTTCCTTCCATCAAGAAAACTTTCATAGATGTGCAAACATTACTAACAGGTCCTTCCATCAAAGGTAACAAGGTTTTTTTTCTTCCATCAGCCACAATAGTATACTTATGCAATCTTCCATCATATATAACATGTGTATCATATTGCCAAGGTCTACCGAGCAAAATATGACAACAATCCATAGGCATGATATCACACAACACTTTATCATAGTACTTTCTAGTCTTCAAATTTAGATAACATTGTTCACTTACCACAAGTGTGTGCTCATCCTTGATCCATAAAATATGATAGGGTTTTGGATGTTCCAACCTTTCCAACTACAATTTTGTGACCATCTCTTAAGATGCCAGATTCTCTTAGCTACCACCGTCAATGATTACCTTCCAAACTTTGTCAAAAACTCTACATCTAGTGTTGAACAAAGTTTTCCTTACCAGATCTTCCTTTTTACTTTCATTCCATAGTGCTCTTCTTACCATCAAGTTATTTTCCTTCTCAGGTTCATTCAATTACTCTTCTTTCACCAAAGCATTTCTACCACTACCAGCATTTTTACTAGCATGTGAACATTCAAAAGATCTATGTCCTTCTTCTCCACAATTGTAACAAGTGTTGGAGATTTGCCAGCAGACCAATACTAACTATATGTTTGTCATTGATGACAACATATGGAAAGTAGCATGTGTGGAAGTCTTATGTAGTAAGCCTTTAGTATATGATGCATGGACATGATATCATCATGATATCATGGGAGCAGAGGTTAACTGTAAGTACAAACAATTATATAGTAGCTTGTGCCAGTAGTGTTCCTGACAAAGTTATAGGCAGCGTCCTATGTATGGTTGTCCGTAAAGTTGTCTTATGGGCATACACCCTAGGATATATGTTGAAGACATGTTACTGATGTTTTAGTTATGAATACATAGTCTAATGATGAATGCAAGTGAAATTATGTAGTCGCTATTCACCAGTAGTAGTTTCTTATGTTTATTCAGAAGAGCCAATAGAGATTTTATTATTTCTTGAGTTGTACCTATCGTGAGCATATGTTCCCTTTGATTTAAGCTTGGAGAAGTGTTATTGATGTTCGGTTAAGAGCGCATAAGTTAATTAAGCTTACAGAGAAAGTTCCAGCTATTTTGGTAGAGCTGACAGTGTGTGGCATGCGTCTACAATTATTTTATTAGATAGGTCCCAGAATGAGTTATGTGCATAATAGAGCCAAAAAAATATATTATGGTTTCTCTAATATGATTTCAAGGTGGTTCTAATAGGCTAACTTTATTATATCATTTGGAGGAAAGATATTTATAGGTAGTCATTCATGATTCCTTAAGTGTGGTTCATGGTTGATTAAGCAGAGCAGAGCAGAGTGTGTGAAGTGTTGAACCATTAGAAGAAGGTCTATGTGACCAAGTAGAGTATGTGTGCTATTCATTGGAACTGATCTAGATAGAAAGTCAAAGCGCAGTTCACCAAGATCTAGATATAGTGTGTATCTGTTATTCAGAAGGTTGTAGCCTTCGCCCATTTGACACATGAGCTCTCAGATAGTGCATCCTCTCCCCTAACAGGGACAATTGTAAAAGACTCCTAACAAGGTCCAACCCTTAACCAGGTCTAGTGTACTTAATATATTGTAAAGATACTCCTAACAGGGTAAAGGATCTTCTAGCAAGGATCATTATACACTAGTACAAAATATTAGTGGGTATCAAGTCCCACTGGGGTTTTTACCTATTTGGGTTTCCCCGTAACCAAAATATTGGTGTTTTTTTCAAGTGTTCTTTTAGTTTTTTTATGCTTTATGTTTAAGTATACTTAATTGGATAAAGAATTGAAACTTGTAGATAACTAATTCATCCACCCCCCCCCCTCTCATTTATCTCTTGGGACTATTCCTAACAATTGGTATTAGAGCCAAGTGCCTCGAAGAGAAATTTTAATAGCTTGAGGTTGATTAGATGGCATACTTCAGGAAAGAAATTCCTAAGTTCGATGGAGAGAATTATCTTGATTGGAAGAACAAGATGGTGACCCATTTGCAGTACATTTCTTTTGAAGTTTTTAATTTAACCATCCAAGTAGCCAAGATTCCTACATTAGAATACCTTGCAAAAGATGATGCTACAAATGCTCAAAAGGAATTTTTTCATCAGAATACTATTGCTAAAGAAGCCCTTATCAACGCCCTATTTGATGGTGAATTTTTAGAAGTAAAAAAGATAGATACAACCCATAAAATTTGGAAGTGCCTTGGAGACATTTTTCAAGGAGACAAACAAGAAAAGGATGCATGTAGAAAGACATGGAAGAAAAGATACAATGCATTAGAGATGCTTCCTCAAGAAAATATCACAGCTTACAATCAGAGGATTAATGAAGCAGTTGTTGGAATCAGGAACAGTGGTGGAGAGATTTCTGAGGAAGACATTATGGATAAGTTGATGACTACTCTTACTCCAGAATATGAGAGCAAGATCAAAATCCTTGATGAGACCATGCAACTTACATCAAATTTCAATAGAGAGACCTTGATCAATAAAATCTTAGCTTTTGAGATTTCAAGATTGAAGACAGAACCAAAGAGTGAGACAGCTTTCAAAGCAACAGTTCATGGTAAGAAATCTACAAACACTTCTAGTAATTTTGATGATGATGATGAAGAGAGAACATTAGATTATTTTATTTCTATGACTGCCAAAAGAGAAAAGAAAGGAAAAGGAAAATATGAAGGTCAGTTACCATTTAAGTGTTTTTCATGTAATAAGATTGGTCACTTTGCATTTAAGTGTCCCACTAGAGCTAGAAAGTTCAGAAAGGATTATAAGCCTAAGTATTCTAAGGAATGCTACTATGCTAGAGATGGAGTCTCAAATAAAGAATCAGGTGTAGAATAAATTGGATTCATTGCTATTATAGACAAAACAAATATTAAGTTAGTTCCTAAAAATGAGAAAGTGAATCAAGAACTAGCAATGATTTCCCAAGTAGATATAAGAACAGACTGGATTATAGACAGTGGTTATTCACATCACATGACAGGTGATAAAGGTAGGTTTGTTCAATTGGACAAATACAATGGAGGTATGGTCAGATTTGGAGACAACACTCCTAAACCTATAGTTGGTAGAGCAGCCATCACTTTGGATGGAAAGAATAGTATTGATGATGTTCTTTATGTTGATGGTTTGAAACATAACCTTCTCAATGTTGGATAGTTACTTGGTAAAGGCTATTAGTTGGAGTTCAAAGATGACAAATGCATCATTAAAAACAAAGATGGTGTTATGATTGCATCAGGCACAAAGACAAGAGGTAATTTTTTTCAACTCAATTTAGAAGCAAGTTGTTTTGTTGATAAAGTTGATGACAGTTGGTTGTGGCATAAAAGACTATGTCATATCAATTTTGATAACATAGTAAAGATAAGAAATGTTAAAGTAGTAAGAGATCTACCTAGCATAGCAAAGTTAGTTGATACTATATGCAAGGAATGTGTGATGGGGAAGCATGTGAGAAATTCATTCAGGAGCAAGTAGAATTCATTAGAGAACAAGTTGGATCTGATTCATACAGACCTATGTGGACCAACTCAAAAAAGATCATACTATGGTGAAAGGTATTTTATTTTGTTTGTTGATGATTATACTAGGATGATGTGGGTTGCATTCTTAAAAGTTAAGTCAGAAGGTTTTGAGAAGTTCAAAATATTCAAAGCTAAGGTTGAGAATGAATCTGGATTAAAGATAAAATGTTTGAGATTGGATAGAGGAGGAGAATTCACCTCTCATAGATTCTATGAGTACTATGAAGAACATGGCATAAAGAGACAGTTAAGTGCACCTAGAACACCTTAGTAGAATGGAATTGCAGAGAGAAGGAATAGGATCATTCTTGATATAGTGCACACCATTATGATAGAAGTAAAAGTTGCACACACCTATTGGAGAGATGTGGTCAATACAACTGTCTATACAATCAATAGAATTTAGTTAAGGTCTAGCACTGACAAAACACCTTATGAGCTATGGTTTGGTAATGTTCACACTGTAAAATACTTCAAAATCTTTGGAAGCAAGTGTTACATCAAGAGGGATGAAGCAGTAGGCAAGTTTGATACAAGAAGTGATGAAGGTATTTTTCTTGGTTACTCTACTAAAAGGAAAGCTTATAGATGTTTCAATTTAAGATTGAAAAAGACCATTGAAAGTGCTCATGTAAATATTGATGAAAAGTTTATGATTCAAGAAAGATATCATGATTACTCACCCATGATTGAAGAAGAACCTAGACCCTCCACTAGTGAGATAGTTATTGAGGAAATGTTTGATAGCATTGATGTGTTGTTCAATGACCCTAAGACAAGTGAAGAAGGTACTCCTAAGGCTGATGAGTCAGCATCACCTAGAGTTCCAAAGTTTACATCAAGAAATCATTCCAAGAAAGACATCATTGGAGATCAGAGGGGAAAAGTCTTAACAAGATCACAAGAAAAGAACTCAGCTAGCAATGATGCGGTATGTTTACTGTCTCAGATTGAACCTTTAAGTGTTGAAGATTCTTGTAAGGATTTAGGTTGGCATGATGCTATGAAAGAAGAACTTGATCAGATCATTAAGAATGACACTTGGGAATTGGTCCCAAGACCTAGTGATAAGAATGTGATTGGAACGAAGTGGATATTCAGAAACAAGATGAATGAAGATGGTATAGTAGTAATAAATAAAGAAAGATTAGTATGTAAGGGATATGCACAAAGAGAAGGCATTGATTATTCAGACACATTTGTAGTTGTGAGTAGATTAGAAGCTATTAAGTTGTTTTTAGCTTATGCTATAGTTAAAAACTTCAAAGTTTATCAGATGGATGTCAAATCAGCATTCTTGAATGGAGACTTAAATGAAGAAGTATATATTGAGCAACCTGAAGGATTCACCTTATCAGACAAACCTGATATGGTATGCAGATTGAAGAAGGCCTTCTATGGACTTAAGAAAGCCCCTAGAGCATGGTATGAGAGACTAGATGGATACTTAACAAAGATTGGATTCAAGAAAGGAGGAGAAGATTGTAATCTATTCATTAGAATGACATCTAAAGGTTTATTACTTGTAGCTATATTTGTTGATGACATTATCTTTGGAGTTAATGAAAAATTCAGTGCTAAATTTGCCAAAGAAATGCAGAATGAGTTTTAGATGAGTATGATTGGTCCTATCAAATACTTTTTGGGATTAAATGTGCAGTAGACAAAAAAAGGGATTTTCATTAATCAATCAAAGTATGTGAAAGAGATACTAAAGAAATTCAAGATGGATGGTTGCAAGTTAGTAGGAACCCCTATGATTACTAGATGCAAGCTTACAAAGGAAGATGACTCACCAATAGTTGATATAACATTGTATAAGTCTATGATTGCTAAACTCATTTATCTTACTCATACTAGACTTGACATTTCCAATGCAGTTGGTATAGTTAGAAGATTTGCAGTAGAGCCTAAACAAATTCACCTCATGACAATAAAGAGAATATTCAGATACTTGCAGGGCACTATAGATTTTGGTCTATGGTATCCTAATTCAAAAAATGTTGAGCTTCATGTGTACATGGATGCTGATAGGGTAGGATGTGTTGATGACATAAAAAGTACTTTAGGTGGAGTAGTGTTTCTTGGTGATAGACTTGTCACTTGGACAAGCAAGAAACAAAACTATATTTCTCAGTCAACAACAAAAGTGGAGTATGTTGTAGCAGCCTTGAATTTTTCTACAATTGTTTGGATCAAGAAGATGATAAAATATTTTAAAATTCATATTGATTATCCTATTGTTATTCACTATGATAACACTAGCACTATCAATATGTCAAAGAACCCTAGGATGCATGCAAAGACAAAACACATTGAGATCAAGTATCACTTTCTAAGAGATAAAGTGGCAGAGAAAGAAGTCAAGTTGGACTATGTGAGTACTAAAGAATAGTTGGAAGATATATTCACAAAGCCCTTGCCTAAGGATACCTTTGAGTATCTCAGGAGGAAGTTGGGAGTTATTCCCTTCCCTATTTCTACTTAGA
Source organism: Chamaecyparis obtusa (assembly GCA_027943335.1). Lineage (NCBI taxonomy): Eukaryota > Viridiplantae > Streptophyta > Pinopsida > Cupressales > Cupressaceae > Chamaecyparis > Chamaecyparis obtusa. The sequence goes on along the minus strand of BSBK01007999.1, from coordinate 1,107,608 downwards.
AGGAAGCAGGAATGGCATTAGTCCTCAAGGACTGATGGAAGGTTGACTACTCTACCTCAAGAGTAGTACCAGTGCTTAAAATGAGTGGCACCATTTGCAATTGATGTCAAAGGGGGAGTAAATATATAGAGTCATGAAAAACAAAAGTAAAAAGAGGAGTAATATACTAAGGGGGAGTAGCATTTAGTTATGACAACAGTGCAATTAAGGAAATGGAGAATATTAGAAAATATTGTAGTAGATAGAGGATTCATCTTTGGGGAAGTTTTGAAGAGGAAATAGAGAATGTTATAAAAGAAATGTTCATTTGGGTTGATGGTGGTTTTTTATTCCACATGTTGCACTCAATGCCAAAGGGGGAGATTGTTGGAGATTTGTGAGCAGGCCAATATTGACTGTATGTTTGTCATTGATGACAACATATGGAAAGTAGCATGTGTGGAAGTATTATGTATTAAGCCTTTGGTATATTATTCATGGACATGATATAAAAATGATATCATGGGCATAGAGGTTAACTGTAAGTTTAGACAGTTATATAGTAGCTTGTGTCAGCAGTGTTCTTGACAAAGTTATAGGCAGTGTTCTCTGTATGGTTGTCCGTACAGTTGTCTTATGGGCATGTGCTCTAGCATATATGTTGAAGACATGTTAGTGATTTTTCAATTATGAATGCATAGTCTAATGATGAACGCAAGTGAACTTATGCAGTCGCTCTTCATAGGTAGCAATTTCCTATGTTTGTTCAGAAGAGCCGAGAGAGATTTTATTGTTTCTTGAGTTGCACCTATCTTGAGGATATGTGCTCTTGGAGTTAATCTTGGAGAAGTTTTATTGATTTTTGGTTAAGAGTGCATAAGTTAATTAAGCTTACAGAGAAAGTTCTAGCTATTTTGGTAGAGCTAACAGTGTGTGGCGTGCGTCTACAATTATTTTATTAGACAGGTCTCAGAATGAGTTGCATGCATAATAGAGATGATAGAATGTTTGTTGGAGTTTATTATAGTTTCTCTAATATAATTTCAAGGTGGTTCTAATAGGATAACTTGATTATATCATTTGGAGGAAAGATATTTATAGGCAGTCATTTGTGATTGCTTGAGTGTGTTTCATGGTTGATTAAGCAAAGCCGAGCAGAGTGTGCAAAGTGTTGAACCATCAGAAGAAGGTCTATGTGACCAAGTAGAGTATGTGTGCTATTCATTGGAACTAATCTATATAGTAGGTCAAATTGCAATTCACCAAGATCTAGATATAGTGTGTATCTATTATTCAAAAGGTTGTAGCCTTCACCCATTTAAGTAGTGAGATCTCAGACAGTGTTTCCTCTCTCCTAATAGGGACAATTGTAAAAGAATCCTAATAGGTTCTGACCCTTAACTAAGTCTAGTGTACTTAATAAATTGTAAAGCTACTCCTAACAGGGTAAATGATCTTCTAGCAAGGATCATTATGCACTAGTACAAAATATTAGTGGGTATCAAATCCCACTAGGGTTTTTACCTATTTGGGTTTCCCTGTAACCAAAATATTGGTGTTGTGTTCAAGTGTTCTTTCATTGTGTTTATGCTTTATGTTTAAGTATACTTAATTGGATAAAGAATTGAAACTTGTAGATAACTAATTCACCCCCCCCCCCCTCTCAGTTATCTCTTGGGACTATTCCTAACAACAAGTTCCTCAGAAATTACCTCTGCTATAACCACCTCGTTAGTTATTTCCTCTATCTCTAAATGTGATGCATGGTAGGGATGGAGGATTCAATAATGGATGGTCCAAGCCTACACTGCTAGTTATAACAACACCAAGAACATCAGAATATAACAAGATAATGGTTCAAAATAGAATTTCATTCAACATGCCAGTTGTAAGGCCTTCTGTGTTTTCACCTATTACAATAAAATAACAAATTTTCAACAAGATCTCACAAGATCCAAGGAACCACCAACTAGTTCAGATCTACAACCAATAGCCTCTAAGAGGAACAACCACCACGGGATCTAAACTTGTACTCACACTTCCAAGCAAGCCCTTACTGTCCTAAGCCTGTAGGCCACTAGTTCTGTTACAAGTCCTAGATTCAAAAATCTGCTTCTACTCTACTCTTCCTAATGATCTAATGATCATCTACTACTCAACTAACTGACTAAACATCTACGCAAGCTCTCAATATATAGCCAGCTAAGACACAAGTCAGCCAGTCAGGCTTTTCATTACAATATAGGTCTAGTCCAATAAGAGAAACCAAAACTAATGGAAGAGTGATAAAAAATTAATGCACCTTTGGATTTAGGTCCAAACATGACCCAAAAACATGTCCCTAACCATGCAAGGCCCCATCTCATCACACGGAATTGCACAAGAAGAAACATCCATGTTTCATGTGAAAATTGCCAGAAAATAGGTCCCGGGGAAAAATGGCCATAAATTTTGACTCACAATGAATTAGGAGTTGCACCCTTAGGAAATGGTATTAATTTAGGTCCTATTTAATATCCTAAGAGATAAAAGGCAGATTCATTAAGGATCAACATCTCCATGATGAGCAATCAGCACCAAAACTACAGGAATGGCTCGGGTGTGAACACTGGCAAAAAATAGGTCCCCGAAAAAAATGGTCATAACTTTTTACTCATAATGAATCAGGACTTGTGCCCTTTGGAAATGATATTAATTTAGGTCCTCTTAAATTACCTAAGATCACAAAGGTTTATTCATTAATAATCAATGGCACCACATCCCGTAATCAGCTCCAAAACTGCAGGAAAACACTACTCCGACAGCAAGGAAAACAACTCCAACTTTGAAATGGTTCATCCAATATCTCCCAAAACATGCCACCTCAAGAGCTACAACCTTAGACATATCTTACACACAAATAAAGGAAAAAAATCCTTTCAGCACACATTCCAAAGATCTCCATAGATCATCACAACATAGAAACTCATAAAACTGCCAAAAATAAAGTATTGTATCCCTCTGCCAGGGAATTCCTCCAAGACTAAGAAAGATCTTCAGGAACTCAAAATGCTCCTATATCAGACTACCTAGGTAAATAGAAAGTATGTCCCATACTCTAATATCAAGATAATTACCTACAATCAACTTCATCTTCACCAAAGTCTTCCAATCCATCAAGGACAAGAGAACAAATATGAAAATCAACCATCGATGCTTCATCCATTCAAACATCAAGATCATATGAATCTCAAAAATTCAATCAGCATACCATTGATCACCACAACCAATATTAGAAATAAGAGTATCCAACTCCCCAAAAAGTAGATCCAAAGTTAGATCCACATGAAATCCCTCATCATCAGCATCCCATATATGAAACTCATCACAAGACTCATTACTGTCAACCAAAAATTCAAGTCCACAACCAGAAAATAAGATCTGCACCATAACACTGATCAAAATAAAATCAACAACACCACCATCACAAAGGTGTTTAGGATCAAGTAACTCTTCACCAATATTAGTCTAATCACACCCAACCAGATGCTCTACAATCTCCATGTCAGACACAACTGACTAAACATAAAAACAAATCTTCTCACTAGCCTCAACATCAAGTAAATCTTCACCAATAGAAGTCTGATCACACCCAACCACATGCTCTACAATCCTCATGTCAGACACAACTAACTGAACATGAAAATAAATCTTCTCACTAGCCTCAACAAGGTCAACAACATCATTGGAAACCATAGGTATCTCAACAACAACCACAAGTTGCTCTACAAGTTTCATGTCAGACTCCACCAACTGAGCATCAAAACCAATCTCTTCATCACCAAAAATCTCATTGCACACAACAAGATACTATGCAAGTTCCATGCCATATCCATCTATCTGCTCATGCAAACCAATAGACATTTCACCAACTCTAGCCAAGTCATCAGGGACTTCCACAAGCTTTTGTCATCTCTTCACAACCTTCTTCTTTGTAGCCTTCCTTCTTAACTCCTCTTGTAGGTCTTGCACTTGTTTCTTCAAAGCTCTAAATTCATCTACATATGCACTAAGGTCCAATCCTCTTGTAGACATCCTTCGAGATCTTTGAAAACCCAAGGCAACAAATCATCAACAAGGTCCTGGTGCAAACAGCCTCAACTGATTTACACACTCAAGATCTTCAAGCTCTGATACCACTTGACACAGGGTAGGGATGGAGGATCCAATAATGGATAGTCCAAGCCTACACTGCTAGTTATAACAACACCAAGCACATCGAAATATAACAAGATAATGGTTCAAAATAGAATTTCATTCAACATGCCTAGTTGTAAGGCCTTCTAGGTTTCAGCATATTACAATGAAATAAAAAAGTATCAACAAGATCTCACAAGATCCAAGGAACCACCAACTAGTTTAGATCTGCAATAGGCAGCCTCTGATAGGAACAACCACCACAAGATCTAAACTTGTACTCACACTTCCAAGCAACCCCTTGTTGTCCTAAGCCCGCAGGCCACTAGTTCTACTACAAGTCCCAAATTTGCAAATCTTCTTCCACTCTACTCTTCCTAATGATCTAATGATCATCTACTACTCAACTAACTGACTAAACATCTACCCAAGCTCTCAATATATAGCCAGCTAAGACACAAGTCGGCCAGTCAGGCTTTTAATTACAATATAGGTCCAGTCCAATAAGAGAAACCAAAACTAATGCAAGAATGATAAAAAATTAATGCAACTTTGGATTTAGGTCCAAACATGACCCAAAAACATGTCCTTAACCATGCAAGGCCCCATCTCATCACACAAAACCATGCAAGAAGAAACACTTCGTGTTTCACATGAAAACTGCCATAAAATAGGTCCCGGGGCAAAATGGCCATAACTTTTGACTCATAATGAATTAGGAGTTACACCCTTGGGAAATGGTATTAATTTAGGTCCTCTTTAAGGTCCTAAGAGAAAAAATTCTGATTCATTAAGGATCAACATCTCCATGATGTGTAATCAGCACCAAAATTGCAGGAATGGCTCCAGCGGGAACACTGGCAGAAAATATGTCCCCAAGAAAAATGGTCATAAATTTTTACTCATAATGAATCAGGGCTTTTGACCTTGGGAAATGATATTAATTTAGGTCATTTTAAATTAACCAAGAGCTCAAAGGCTGATTCATTAATAATAAATGACACCACATCCTGCAATCAGCTCCAAAACTGGAGGAAAACACTGCTCCGATGGCAAGGAAAACAACTCCAACTTTGAAATGGTTCATCCAATATCTCCCAAACCATGCCACCTCAAGAGCTATGACCTTAGAAATATCTTCCAAACACATAAAGGAACAAAATCCTTTCAGCACACATTCCAAAGATCTCCATAGATCATCACAACATAGAAACTCAGAAAACTACCAGTAACAAAGTATTGTATCCCTCTGCCAGGGAATTCCTCCAAGACTAAGAAAGATCTTCAGGAACTCAAAATGCTCCTACATTAAGATGAAATTTCACCTTTATACTCAGTCTTTCCTTTTTCTAGATTTGTCTTTTCACATTTAGATCTACTATTTTCACCATAATATCTTCATCTTCCTCTAGGGAATCTACCACCTTGACCTCTTTGTCTATGTTCATGTCTCTTGTTTAATTTATCCTCGGCCTTCAATGCAAATTGATAAGCCTCTTCAATGTTCTCCAACTTGACCAAACTGATTTCCTCTCGGATGGAAACTCTCAAACAATTCAGGTATCTAGAAATTATTTCCACATCATCCTCATCATGTCTAGATCTAATATCCAATCTATAGAATTCCCTAGTATACTCTTTTACAGAGCTATCTTTCTACTTTAGAATTTGCATTCTCCTAACTAGGTTAATCTGATAATCACAAGGTAAGAAATTTTCTTTCAACTTATTCACCATTTTTTTCCATACCTTGATTTTGTCTTTGCCTTTCTTCTTCTGATCCAATTGTAGATGCTCCCACCACAAGGATGCATGACCTTTCAACTTTGTGCTTGCAATTTTCACCTTCTTCTCTTCAAATACATTTTCATACTAAAAATACTTTTCCATTTCATTGATCCAGTCTATCAATTCATCAGAATCCAATTTCCCACTATATTGAGGAGGATTGAAATGTGGTGTTGACTTCAAACTTGTTAAGGCCTTCAAGAATCTTTCCTCTCCCTGATGCATCATAGGTGCAGGTTCTACATTTTATTGTTCTTCTTCAATTTCATCATCACTAACATCTTCAAGATGTCTACCTCTTCTCTGGGATGTTTCAACAGTGTCTAATCTAGCAACAAGTTGTATCAACATGCCTGCCAATCTTGGATCTGCTTCTCACCTCCCATGAACCATCTTAGAACCCTCTACAATTGCAGGTTAGATCACAATCTTCCACCCCACAACAATTCAACTAGGGCTTTGCAAGAAGGAACCTATAAACCTAGATCCACAGACCAAGATCTAGATCTCACCTCACTCTGATACCACCTAACGTAAGGGCAGGGACCTTAGGGGCCAAATGATGGCACACCCTATAGATCTAGCTTGCTCAACAACTCGCAAAAGCAATAATAACACAGTGAGAGAGAGAAAGCAGGATCAAACATATATTAACTTTATTCAAATTGATTCATACATGTTGAGTTGTAAGGCCTTCCCATTTATGGCTAGATATTACAATGAATTATAGAAGTGCTCAAACATGCAAGGATATGCCAATAATATTGATTCTACTATCTTCTATCTATACTCAAAAACTGACTCCCTAAACTCTAACCAAACAACTATACTTATACAAGAGGCAACTAAACTGAGTCAACCTTTAGATCCAAAATCAATGAAAGAAACAGTCAGATCTAGGACCACACACTTCCCAATGATGGATACCAGCAATAAATCTATGACCCATAATCAATGCATAAGTTGGCCTCAACAGAAACTCAAAATAAACTACTTGGTAAGAAAGGATGATTGAGCAACAGACAAGCATCGTAGAGTGCTAGTGAAACAACCAACCTCCCAGGAGATAACCGACCATACTCGGTAACCAAAGGAAACTAACCAACTACCGACCAAATCGGTCAAAGAAGGAGCTGAGAAACACAAAAAAACTTCAAAATATTTTTGGTGACACAGGATTGCCAAGGACCCAAGATGATCTTGCATCATGTGCATTGGAAGTATCAGTCCCCCATTGCACCCATTGTCCTGGAACTAACATTGGCATTTCCATTGCAAGTTCATCCTGATCCCATAGAGATCTAGGGACTATCTTAGCCTCCACTCTTTCCTATGTTAAGATCAACAACAGGGCTATGGTGAGTATAGCCTAACTGATGCATTTGTAGTAGGGGCCCTACCTCTTGATCCGCATACACAATGGCATCCAAATCACCAAAGGCATCCTAATGAAGCCAATAATGAAATTGAGTTGTTGGGGCCACTAATTTTTGTCTCCCATGGAAACATTAACAATCTAGAAATGGACCTTGACATCAATAGATATCCCCCACCTCCTGACACTGAGCTTCTCAGTTACTTCAAAGAAAAATACCCATCATCACATAAGTATGCCACATTGCAATGGAAATACCAAGGCGATGGTCTAAGACCACAAGAAGGTGGAAGCAAAGATCTAATCACAGCCTCAAAAAATCCAAAACATCAAGGTCTTGGCTTTAATACTCCTCACCTATACTACAAGAACCCAATAATGCAACTAGGGGCATCAAATTGACCAATGTTCCCCTCTTGAATAGCTAGGATGACCTTAAATAGAGATTGAAGATATCCCTGAAGAGGAAGAAAATAAATCCTACGATGATATCTTTGAAGATGATACCCTCCTGGGTACTTCTGTCCTCTGTCAGCTCACCACTAATGTCATAGAACTTCCCCTCATCCATCCTGAACTCATACACTAGGACCAACTAAGTGTCACACATATCAATGAGTTCCATAGCACAGAAGTGCTCCTAAGGTTCATGCAAACATTAGGCCATCAAACAAATCAAGGTCACGAATCAGATCATATCTGCAAGCTCGACCCTAAAGGCTATTATGGGGAAGAGGAAAGCTTTAGCCACAAAATTGAAAAAGAAAAAGAAAACAATGAGTCCTTATGTGAAAACCCCTCTAGAGCACATTCTGATTCTAAAAAAGTAAAAATAAAGGTCATATCTTCTGTTGAAAACCTCTCTAAGGTGCTAGAAGATGAAGACTTGCCTCTTCCTCCCATCCAAGACTATAGACCAAAATAAATCTAGTCAACTTGGGCACAGATGAATGCCCAAGAATCACCTACATTGCAACATCTTTGACTAAGGGTGAATAAATATCTCTTACTGCACTTCTCCAAGAAGCCACCACCAATTTTGTATGGTCATATGCACACATGCCTGGGCTTAATCCAAATCTAGTTGTGCATAATCTTATAGTGGACCCTAATGCTAAGCCAGTAAAGAAGAAGCTACATAAAATGCATCCTAAGCTAGCTCTATTAGTAAAAGAAGAACTAGAAAAGATCCTACAAGATAAGATCATCAGAGCCATCAATTATTCAGAGTGGATCTCCAACATGGTGCATGTTACTAAACCCTCAAGAGAGATAAGAAACTACATAGACTATAGGGACTTAAACAAAGCATGTCCCAAGGATGATTCCCCCTACCTAACTGTATCATCTTAAAATGGAAGCACTTCCATGATAAGAGAATTTATCCCTCTAAGTAAGTGGTTTGGGGTCATTTATTTGGCTTTCTCCCCGCTTTCCACTTCTTTCAGGCACCTGATTTCTTCATTCTAGGTGAAATTAGGGTTAGGATCTTGAGGATTCTCCTTAATTTCCCTCTTCCATGGCTCTATTTTCTAGGTAGGATTTAGAAATAGTTCATCTTGGCTTTCATCATAGTCATCATAAGATTTTGTCTATCCCTGACATTCTATCCCTATCTGATATCATTTCTAGGTTTTTGGGCATCCCCAAGACCTGCTGACCTGGCTTTAACTGAATCTGGGCCCAGGGTCAAATTCAAGGTTGAACCTGACTAGGTCAGGATCGAGCTTCAACTTGACTAGGTCAAGATCAAGGTCAAACCTGACTAGGTCAGGTCCAACCTTGATTTTTCCCCCCTCATTCAAATTTCTAGAATCCTAGATTTTTGGGATTCGGGCTTTCGGGATATTTATTTTCCCACCTCCAGGTTAATTATTTCATGTTTTGGGATGGTAAATCCTTTAATTGCATTTAATCTAGGTATATTTTCTAAAGATTAGGACCTAATTGGGATTTAATTCTCCAAGGTGGCCCCTCTAGAGGATTGTGCCCTAGTTCACTATAAAAGGAGGCCTTCCTCTCTCATTTTCTCATCCATTATTCACATCACATCTCAAGAAATTTCATGAGAAAGCTCTCAAGTGCAAGCAAGTGAATTCAATCAAGCAATTTCAAGTCTTCAAGTATTCAAGTGTTCAAGCATCCATCCATCAAGGAGATCCATTGTTAGCTATTGAAGGATTCAATCTCTTTGGAGCCCCCTTTGATGATCCATCCTTCCACATTCATTCAAGCCTTCTCATATGCAAAGATCAAGTCAAGATTGGTGTTGAAGATCAAATTCCATTGATTGGAGACATCCTACATTCATCCTACATCCATTGAAGCACTCCTACTTGTGGATTTGAGGATTTGAATCCTCTACAAGGACTTGAACATAAGCAGGGTGATTTGTTTCAATTACTTTATTTATGCACACTATATTTCAATTCAATTTCAAGGTTAATTCCTAAATTGGAGTTTGACCAAGGCAAACCCCCCATACAACAAAAACCACCATTTTCTTGTAGGTACAGGTGCAAAATTTTAGATCTGAGAACAAATTTGGATACCCTTTTCGGAAAACTTCTGAGATCTGTGAACAGAATTTGAATCGGACTTCAAATAAAGAATGTAGTATTTGACCTTTTATGAGGGTCAAACCTGACCTGAGATCATCTTGGAGAAAGATTTCTAGGTTTTCTTTGTCTCAGCATTTCCAGTCTAGAACAGGTTTTAGAATTGCCTGAAAGTACACACAGACATCAAAATTTAACATTTTCCAGATCTTCCCTAATTTGAGGTTAGTATTTCAATTATTTCATACTCCAAGCATAAATTTCATTCATAAGGAAATATTGGATTTACTCTCTCTCTCTTCCATATTCTCCATAAATTGATCTGATTGTGTATTAGCCTCTTGGTTGATCAAATTGGATCTCTTCTTTGGGAATTTGGGTTTGGGAATAGATCTCATATTTCACCCTTTCTCTTTTACATCTGAATAGTGTTGAATCCATTTTAACCCTATTCACTAACATCGACATGATAGTAGATCTCACAGTAGGCCATGAGATGTTGTCACTCATGGATGGCTTCTCGGGTTATAATCAGATCCAAATAGTAGAATAAGATCAACACAAGACAATAATCACCACACCATGGGGTACCTTCTGCTATAACATGATTCCATTTGGGCTAAAGAATGTAGGAGCCACTTATCAATGAGAAATGATAGACATCTTCCATGATATGATACACAGGATCCTAGAGGACTATGTAGATGATATCCTTTCAAAATCTAAGACACGATGTGAACACCTGGACATCCTTGAAAGTGTGTTGGATCATCTCCATCATTATGGCTTGTAGCTGAATCCAAAGAAGTGTTTCTTTGGTGTAACATCTGGAAAACTACTAGGCCTCATTGTATCAAGGTGTGGCATAAATATTGACCCCAAAATGGTCAAAGCCATCATGGAAATGCCTCCTCCTAGAACAATCAAGAATATTAGAATTCTACAAGGTAAACTTCAATCAGTATGTCGATTCATATCACAGTTGGCAGATAAGTGCCAACCTATCACGCATCTTCTTTGCAAGGACACAAGCTTCAAATCAAATCCAATCTGCCAAAGAAGATTTGAGAATCTAAAAGAATATCTGGTAAACTCTCCCATCCTAGTACCACTATTTTCTAGATGCCCTCTCATGGTCTACATATCAGTAACCACTATAGCACTGGGGGCACTCTTAGCACAACATGATGACAATAACAAAGAGAGAGCCATCTACTATATCACCTGAACTCTAGTCGGCTATGAGATAAATTATTCACCAATGGAGAAAGCATGCCTTTTAGTGGTATTTTACACTCAAAATATTAGACATTACATGCTTAACTACACAATCAAGCTCATCTCAAAGGTGGACCCACTCAAGTATCTATTATCCAAGAGAACTCTCACAAGCCATATGGAAATCTGGGTCATGCTACTTAATGAGTTTGACATTCAGTACATAGATTGAAAAGAAATCAAAGGATGAGTAATTGTTGATCAGCTAGCAAAAGCACCTCTGGTGGATGCTGACACAAGGGAGGATGGAAGGGGCCAAAATAGTGGCACACCCTACCAGATCCACCTCTCTCAACAACTCACGGAAGAAACAACAACATAGTGAGAGAGAGAAAACATGATCATTGATATATATTATCTTTGTCCAAATTGATTTATACATGTCATGTTGTAAGGCCTTCTTGGTTTTGGCCAGATATTACAATGAATTACAGAATTCCTCCAACATGCGAGGATCTTCTTGTTAGCACTATTCTGAAAATTTTCCCATCCTCATGCTTAAAGGGTTTCTAAATTGAGGTCCTTAGACCTAATTGTAAAGTATTGTGGCTAAAACCCTAGCTTGACATAAGCTCTGTTATGTTTGAGCGTTACTTTTTTCTCACTAACATTTCCTAATAACCCATCTGCAATTTTTCCCCTTTTAAAGTGACCGCTTCATTTGTTATGTCACTAGGTTGTCGAACGGGTCCCCCTTTTTAATTTTCCCTTTAAAGCCTAAGTTTTCCCATTGAAATCTCCATGTGACTAACCCTTTAAAATTTGTGGCTGCTGTTAAATCTTGATCTCCCTATTGTCAGATTTTATGACATGTGCTTTGGCGATAGGGTGACATCTATCCATGAAGGCCCATCTTCTAGCCTCTGCTATTGATTAAGAATCGACATCAATCGATGGTTGTCATTATACCGTTGGGTCAAGATGACTGTTCTTTAGTCATCATGCTTTAGCCACAAGCATTTGATCAACATCCTTTCTAACATTGCAGTGTTCTGACAAAATTTCTATAGTGGTAGTTCACAAGGTTGACATATGTCCTGGGTGATGTATTAAAGTGGGGTCGGCCTTCTCAAATAGATAAAGCTCAAATTGATCCTATGGTTATCATTATATAGCTGAGGTAAGATGTGTGATACTTAAGGCTCATGATATAGTGACAACCGACTGATTCTATATGAAGGATATGATATGAAGTGGGTCCTAAATTTCCATGTCATGCTAATCTGGTTGTTTTCTATTGGTTGAATGAGTTGTGATCTAGCAACTGTTAGTCTCTCTAAGTGTAAAGAAAGAATAGAGTGGGGTCCACCTTTTGGTCTGTTTGACATGGCAATTTTTTGATTAATGAGAGGTTTGAAAAGAAAGGTGGGGTCATTGTTTTGGGAAATGGTAAAAGCACGATAAGTTGGGAAAAGATCTACGGTGGTCATTACACCACTGAGAAAAAGTGTTCGGATCTTATGCCTGCACTTTAGTGATAGGGTGACACCTATCCTCTCCGATCAAACTTGAGTTTAAGTTGTTACTTTTTCCCACATAATTAAATTGGGTTGTTCTCATTGGTTGGGAACTAGTTTGGGGAAAGTAACAGAGGCTTACACGGTTGATTTTCTTGACCGTCTGATTCACCAAAAAGAAAAGAAGATCAAAAGTCCAAATTTGAATTTTTGCTCTATGACATTGCTCATGTCCTATGAATGTTGAGGCCACTAGTTCTCAGTAATGGAGAACTTAATGAGTTTCATGTAGAGAAATTGTAAATAGTTGGCAAGACATTATATACCCCAATCTGAACATTGCATTATTTACCTCTTTCAAAGTGTCTTGGAAAATTGGATTATTTTCTGGAGTGATATCAAGCAGAGTTTTGTAGGTGCCTGGTAGGTCATATTTCTTATTCAAGAATTGATTGAGGCTTTGAGGAAATTTTAAAGGAATTATGTTGTTAGCTGGCAATTTTAGGAGTTTTCTCTGCTGTTGACTTGTTGTAAAAAGGAAAACCTAGTTAAAATGCCGCCTAGGAGGGGATTGTCGGGGAAGACAGAGTATAAGGATAGGGGTGTTTTTGAGGACTTGATGCAATTTCTCCCACATTTAGATAATGGGGTAGAAAGAATAAAGGAATTAGTCCCAAGAAAACCTAGGGACTTCATAGGTAAAGGAATCTATGATAGAGGAAATTGGATGAGGGATGCTAGGGTGGGGAATGATCACAATGGTCTTATTCTATTTAGGTCAGCGTATTCAAAGAGGAATTCATGTGCCCCCCTTAGTAACATTTGGCAATTTGATATAGGAAAGTTGGTAGTTCCTAGAGTGTTTATGGATGCAAAATTGTTGATTCAAATTGCTAAGTGTTATGATCCTCTGACTAGATGCGTCAAGGATATAAATGGAAATGACCTAATCAACATTACAAAAGATGAAATCAGGGAAGTATTCTCATTGAATGACCCTTTTGTTGGGTTATAAAACATAGATTTTAATGAGTTCACTGAAATATATGAAGCTCAGAAGGATTACTTAAGAACAAGGCCCTTAGGGGAATTTTTGGACCAAATTGGATCAATGTGTGTTATTAGCCCAAGTACACTAGATCCTTTTAGGTTGGATCTATTCAGTAAACATGCACAAGGTTTTTATAAGTCTTTAACTCTAATCTTGGGATATGATGAAGCAACTCATATGCCTATTCCCTATATGTTTATGATGGTGCAATCTCTACATCCCTAGTTGGCACTAATCTTTGACTTTGCCTCTCACTTGGCTGACCTAATCCATGAGGGATTGATGGGAATAAAAAATATGAAAGTTAGTAGGCCCTTTGGGTGGTACTCTATGTTGATGCATATGTTCTTGTATAAAGGTGACCAATTTTTTAGTTTAATAGTCAACATTGTAAAAGAGAGGAATGGGGAAATTCTCCCAGTTCAGCTATGGACCACAGTTTTGTCATGGGATAGAAATGATGCCAGTTTTATTCTATTTGATAGGGATTTTGCCTCAAGGCTTAGGACATTGTTGTTTTTTGACAATCCAAGAATCCCAAGGGAATTGTTAAGATTGATTAGGCCAAAGGAATGTACTGATAGGATATTACCATAGTTCATAATTTTGGTGACATAATTTTGTATCTAGTTTCCACAATCTTGAGGGTATATGGTTGCAGGGTGGCACCATACATTTTTCCCAATCAAGTTCCACTGAAGATAGGATATGAAAAAATTTTAAGGCAAATTGGTGACCTGCAAGAAACTAATCTCACTAGTAAAGGAAGGGGAACTTTCTTCCTAGATATAACAATTGCACATCAATAAGTTATCACTAAAGGAGGGTGGGTGCATTTAAACCAAGTCTTACAACCCTACAGGATGCCTACAGCTATGGTTAGATGTGCAGACACTGAAGGTTTTTTGACAGGAATGTTTAAGGAGAAATTAAGAAGGAAAAGTGGGTGATCTACAAAAAGAGAATGGATCTTATCTAGAATTTTGATAAAACTTATGACCCACTAAGGAATTTTGAGCCATGGGCTAGAAAGGTAGATGCTCTTATGGAGCATTTTGAAGGGATCATGCATGCAGTAAATGAGAATAAAACCATGGTAAGTAGGAAAGATCTTGAGAGAGCCAAGAAAATTTTGAGTCAGCCTAGGTATACAAAATTGCCCCCCAGAGGAACTTACACTATATAGAAGAGAAGTGGTTATAGTGTTCTTCTACAAACATAGCAAAGAGATGAGACTCTTCCTTATACTTCAAGAGGAAAGAGACCTATGGATGATCAAATAATGTAGTGACCCTCTCCAAAGAGTCAAAGACAAGGGGAATCAAGGCCAAAAGAGGAGGTATATTCTCCTTCTCAGTCCCCCTTACAATTAGAAGAACATGGGGTAGCTGAACAGTTAGTGCAAATGAGTAGTGAGGGAAATATCTTTGTTTCAAATGATGAGTTGCAAGAATGAATGCCAGAGGCACCTAAGAAGGTAGCAATGAATTTAACTATTTCAGAGTTTAAGGGTAAGAAAATTGACCCTATTTTGAAACAGGCTAGTGATTCTTTTGTTGCTGATGACAAGTTTGTAAAGACTAGGGAATTTTTTCAATTTTTATGGAGAATGAAGATAAATTAGTTTAAAGAGATTTGTGAAAAGAAGAAAGAAGAGTTCCCTGATAGGGACATAACAGAGATTGAAAATGAAACCAAGGGAGAGATGATAAAACAATTTGAGAAGATCATTCCTAAGGAGGGAAGGGCTATGATCCACACTACAGGAGTTTTGATTCTTCCTATGTGGGACATTACAAATGCAATAATTTTTAATCATATTAGGAAGAGCAGGATAAAGACCCTTGCTACTATAGAACAAGCACAATAGGCTTCAAGGGGTATCACATTTTCTAATGATCATGCTGTCCTGGTTATGTGGTCCCTCAAGAGGAAAGAAAGTAAAGAAAAAAGAGAGGTTCTCTCTTCAGGATATGCTAGAAATTTACTAGTACAATGAGTAGGCGAGAATTTAGGTGTTGAAGCCTATCATCATTTTGGAGACTGCCAAGTTTAATGAAATGGTGGCAAAAAAGGATGCACAAGAGAAAGAAGAGCTAAGGATTAAGTTTGAAACTATCCTTAAGTCCTATAATGAGCTCAAAATAGAACTGATCCAGAAAGACAAATTAATTGTAGAGTTGCTAGGACCACAAGATCATGGGTCACCCTAATTGATGATAGATGATAGGCTTGCAGTGGCTTCTTCATCAAGTCTTATCATTGAATTTCTACCATCACCATTCCCAGAGACAAATATTGATGCAAGGGTCAGCTGGGAAAGCAACAATTGCTTGAAGAAATAAATCATTTTAGAAGAAAAAGGGTAGACTTGGATAGCCTGAGGGAGGAGCATTTGAAAGATAAAATCTTGTTAGAGCAGAGGTATGAGGTAAAGGTTACATAGGTCGTGATGCAATTTTCAACCAATCTTAATCGCACAATTCTATTTGACCATGCTAGGAGATTAAAGATATTGCTCACAGCTTTGAACAAGAATAAGGAGGAGTTGGGGCCAATTTTCAATAAATAGGTTGAGAGATCTCCAAATGTAAGATTATTCAAATGGTTTTCTAAGTCTCAAGTTGATCCTAACCCATTGATCAAACCATTGAATCAAAGTGTGAAGAAGCTTATGGAGCATGATATATTTTTGGGTTATTTTGAAAGAAAATCCAATTTGTTGAAGAAAGAGTTGACACTCCCCAGCTGTGATTTGATCCTAGGAGTTTTCAAGGAAAATGGTGAACTTAAGGAATTAATCAAGTGGAGAGCACAAATAGATGATGACTTTTCTGCTAGAATGACTAGCATTTTAACTTTGGATAATACTTTATTTTTTATACATACCATTGAGACATTAATTTCTGCCAAGTCTAAATTTGATTTCATTCAGCAAGAAATCAATCAACTAGAGGACTAGTGGGAACAGTTATTTGACAAAGGTGTAGAGTTTGCAAATTTTGATTTCCTAAATGAGCAAGTGTATAACAGGTGGAGGTATCAGGACATTCCACATGCAGAGAAAGCAGACACTCCACCTACTTCTTGAGACAAATAAAGATTGTAACTTTTTGAGTCATGAAGTTTGTTGAGATATAAAGAGGTATTTATTACAGGAATGACAACAAAGAGATGGTGATCAGATTTGCTTGAGTAAACCAAGAAAAGAGTTGAAGACATAAAGCAAGGTGGCTATCTACAAAATATCTCTCCAAATCTGATCGATTTATTTATTGTGAGCCCAGTAGGGTTGTTGTAAAGTTTTTAGGTTAAGAATTTTGTAAAACCTATAATGATTGGTAGCTTGTTTCATTTCCTTGTATATAAAGGATTTTCCATGATCATTCTAGGCATTAAGAGTATAGGTGATGAGAAGATAGAAATTTTAAAACCCTAACCCTCAGTCGAGGATTGTAACATTTTGTATTATTTCTTATCAAGCAATAGAGAAGAAGTATAGGTTGCTATTCTTATCTTGCAAGCTTTCCATTCAGGACATATTGTATAGAAAGAAAATAGGTTATACTTAACATAGATATCAAAATCTATGTCTCTCCTTTGCATTTCATCAGTGAATTTTTCAAGTTTTCAAAGACTTGCATATATGTATTTTTTCTTTGAGTTTTGATCTAGGGTTTGATTAAATACTACTCAAAGTGGAATATGTGTTCATTAGATTTGTATGAAGGATTCTCATAAGTAGGAAAGAGTTGGGGTATTTGTGTTTATGTTCAGAGACCATTTCTTCTTGAAACATTTTTGTATTCATTTTATTTTCTAGTGTTGTATGCCCAATGGATAAGGCACTAGCCTGTATGGACCTATCTTTGTTTTATAAGGAATGATTGAAGTCGTTATAATAAAAAATATTCAAATTCCAGTCATTTTACTTTATTTTACTTATATATAGTAGTTCTACCCAGTGATGGAGAGTCAATGAATAATAGGTTGATATTTAGTACTTTCTCACTACTATCTATTGTAAGATCTAGTATTGAGTAAGGAATAGAGTTGTATCTATTGGATCAGGTGTACCCACCTTGGTTTTGCAGAGCTAGAAGTGAAGAGGGCAGTCTTGTCCCTATAGTTGGTCCAATTACTTATAGATTTCCCACATTTGGAGTTAACCCCTCCTTAATATCAGTCATAAGTATATTGGTATCTCTTGGAGTGTAAAATCCTATCTAGGAACCAACATAATGGTGACTCCATTGGTTATGTTGTAAGATTCGTGTAAAATAATATAGGTACAAGTGGATCCAAACTCCTGGCCTACTTATTTTTAAACCAGTTGGTTACCTTTTAATACAGAGAGTTGTTTCCTTTTCTAAAATTGCCTACCCTTCCTATTTGTCTAAAAATCATAGAAAATCCCAGTTTGCTTGGGTGGCGACTCTAAATATCTCTATACTATTGCTAAATAAGGTGTTAGTGTGTCACAATGAGTTTCAAAAATACAATGTCCTAGAGGAAGGAACACCCAGAAGAAAATTTGGAGGGTGAGCTCCCACCTACATCTAGATGAGGTCAAATTAGAAGAGAAAAGAGTACTAATGACATGTCTTTTACTTGGAAGCAAAAAGGAAACTCAAGAAAAGAAAGCCTTGCTCCTCCTAGTCAGGAGGGAAATTCCTCAGAATATGAGGAGGCAGTTGATCTAGGTCTAAATCAGTATGAGGATTATTATTCCCCTATAGAAAGAGAGGGTGATAAGTTGCTCCGCAGTAGGAAAATAATCCCTCACAAATGGTATGGAGGGGAGAGGAGATCTAGAAGTAAGAGTAGAAGTAGACAAGATTTTTTCCCTCCTTTCACCCTTGGTTCATCATTACCCCAAGGCCTCAATGAATCTCAGGATCAATAGGAGGAGCCTCAAACACAGCAAGTTGAATTTGAAACAACTTTACCTAATTCTAAGGAGATCTTTGAAGAAGTATATGAATCAGAAAGAAGAATTCATGAGCAAGTAGCTATTAGGTAGAAGAGAGAAAAGGAAAGACAAGAGAAAATTACACATGCCATGATAAGGGCTGACCAGTTGAGAAGACATCTACTAAATTTAGAAGCCATAAATTGTGTTCCCATTCCTTAACAGACAAACAAATAGCCCATTTTCCAACAAGTGTTTCAAACAAGAAATCCTAGGGATAAAGGAAAGCAGAAAGTAGTGGGCATTTCAATTAATGAGCCTGTAGGCCCTAAATTTCCCATAGATCTAGCTTTAAAGTTATGAGAAGACCTTGAGAATGCTAAGATGGAATAGAAATTTCTAGCCAAAGAATTGGAAAAAGTAGAATTGGAAGCTTCAACACTAGAAATGAGAAAGAAGATAGACTTTCTTAGATGGTCTGCAGGGCCCACTAACTTTGCTAATTCTACTATGACACAAGGAGGAAATGTTGCAAATATGGCTAAATAGACAACTATTGTTGTCCCACTAGTAGGGCTCATGATTTCTGCCATGACAAACACTAATGCATCTACATCCCAGGGTGCTAGTATTTTCAATACAGGGCTTATTCATGAAAGATGTAAACAGTTGGTTTTTATAGGCATCCCTGGATATCCTAACCCCATCCCTAAAGAATTTAGGAAGAAACTTCCCAAATTCACTGGAAGTAATGTTGTCACTTGTGAGGAGCACCTGAAAAAGTTTATTGATGTAATTGATGATTACAATATTGTACCAGATGACATTATAATGAAGCTATTTGTAGAATCCCTGACTGAAGATTCAAGAGATTGGTTTAGGGCTTCGCCACATGGTAGCATAGGCTCATGGGATCAACTTAGACATTGTTTCAAGGAAGACTATGGGGATAAAACACATGAGGGTTTTATGTTAAATGAATTTAATAACATCAAGAAAAATTTCAATGAGAATGTTGTTGAATTTAAGGTCAGATTCCAAAAGGCCATGCATAAGCTCTTGCAAGTCATCAGATTGGATGATAGAGTATGTCTTGTCACCTATTTAAATGCCTTTGATTCTAAAATGGGCTACCTTTTGAGAGATAAGAACCCAAGGAGTCTTGTTGAGGCTTATAAGCTAGCTATAAACATAGAGAGTAATTGTAGGATTTCAGGAAAATTGGGAAGAAGAGAAGATAACAAATCACAATTGTTGAACATAAATGATCCAGGGAAGCCTATGAGTGTAAAACCAAAGGATAATGATAGTTTAAAGCAAATCTTGAAGGCAATAAAAGATTTAAAGCCTAGTGAGAACATAAATAATAAAGTTGCAGGAGGTGATAAGCCTACCTTTAATAATTTTAACAAGTTGTCAAGAATGCAAAACTACCCTTATAATACACAATGGAAAGATGAGAAGCCTATTCTTCTAGAATGAAAGGATAAACCAAATGATAGGACCCCTGATCCACTACAAAGGAGCTCAATGAATGTGGTTGAAGATGTCCCATGGTGTATTGTTTGTCAATCACCACATGATCCTAATTATTGTGTCATATCCCAGAGTGTTTCTTCACAAGAGGAACAAGAATGTAATGAGGGACAACCTTATGATGACCAGGGATGTGGAATGACTTCTTCCCATGTTTGGGATGAAGTTGACTCTGCTGAAGAAGATGAAAATCATGATATCTTCAATTCTCAGGCTAAAACTAAATCATACCATCGACAAGTCTTTTTAGATGAGGATAGTGAGCTTGATAGTATTCAGTGTAATGTTTTGAAGGGTAAAGAGACAATTGTTTTGAGAAGGCCATCAGATGAGGAGATTGCCTTGATAATAGATGACATGATTACTCAAGCTAAAACAAGTTAGAACTTGAGAAATAGAGGAGTTGGTAATCCAAATTAGAAGCCCATTGGTATTTTCATCAAGAAGACAGAAAAAGATATAAAGACATCCCAGAATAAGTTAAAGCATGTCGATGCTACTGATAAGGTCAAAACAAAGAAAAATGTTAAGCCTAACATTGTCTATAAAGTAAAGTCTAAACCCACAGTTGAGGTTGTTCCAGCTTTGTAGAAGGAGGATAAAGTCCAGACTGAAGAACCTATAAATATATCCATCTAGAATGTTGATAAAGAAGCTGCAAGTATGAAGCCAGATGTCTCTGATTCAAAATATGTCCCAATTGACATGAGCAAGCTATTGTCACAAATCACTATCAAAGTCCCTTTATTGGAAATGATGAGAATAGAAGAGCATAAGGAAAAGGCCCTAAATTGGGTAAATGGTGTGGTATCCATTGACTCCCAAAAAATGGATAGGGTTGAGAAACAAGTAGCTTATGTGAATGATGAAAGTGAAAATTGTAATGAGGAAATTGTTTCCAAAATTCCCTAAATCTATTTGGATATAAATGTTGTTAGCACTACAGCAGGCATAGTTGATCCTTTCTTTTTGACCCTGCAAATAAATAGGAAATTGTTAGAAAACTGTATGATTGATTCAGGGGCATCAAAGACTGTTATGCCCACTGAGGTTATGAAATCATTAGGGTTAAAGGTGGATACTCCCCATGGAATATGTCAAGCAATGGATTCAAGAGAAGTACCAGTTGTGGGTACTATTAAGGCTCTACCTTATAGACTGGCAGCATACCCAAGCAAACAATTAACCATGAGTGTCTTGGTAGTGGATATCCCATCCCAATATGGGATGTTATTATCAAGAAAGTGGAGTGCTTCTATGGGAGGCAGCATACAGTGTGACTTATCATTTGATACTTTTAAATTTGAAGGAAAGAATATTAAGATTTCCAGGGAACTTAGAACTCCACATATGATTGAAGAAGTAGAAGAAGACACCATGAATTGTTTTCTTGACACTGACATCAATGCTTTCAAAGTCCAAGATAAGGAGGTGGAGGAGAATGTTGAAAATACACATAATTCAGACAGCCAGGAGTGATGGATTGACCTTGATAGTTTGTGGACCATGCATTTTGATGGTGCCAATAGAAAGGAAGGGTATGGAGTTGGAATATTGCTCATATCTCCAAATGGTAAAACTTTCAAATTCTCCTTCACTTTGTTATTCTCATGCACAAATAATGTTGCAAAATATGAAGCTCTATTGATAGGTCTAAGGTTGGCATCAAGGCATGGTATAAATTGTTTAAAAGTAGTGGGTGATTCTGATTTAGTTGTTTCCAGATCAAAGTATGCTTCAAAAAATTAAAAATTGAAGAAATATAGAAATGCAGTATGGGATGAAATTGAAAGCTTCAGTGCTTTTAACATTTGTTGGATGGAAAGAAGTCAAAATAGAATGGCAGACTTGTTAGCTAATGTGGCCCTTAGACCAGAAGATGTTACATTTGTAGATATATCAAATATAGAGGTACAAGCCAGGCCTTCCATCCCTGATAATGTAGAAAATTGGTAGGTTTTTTCTGATGACCAAGACATATTAAGATTTCTCTAATGTGAATCTCATTTTGGTGACAGAGAAATAGATTTCAGTACTTATGTTGATACAGTAAATGGTAAAGATGTAATTTTTGGGAAAGAAGTTTTGTAGTTGAAATCAAATAGAGTTCCCAAAGGATTGGTTTCTCTTGAAAGGGCATTTGACAGTAAAGACAAAGCTTTCTCTGCCAGTACTGGAAAAATAAATGATCTTCAAGAAATAAATTTGGGCACAAGAATAGTACCCAAGAAGGTTTACATAGGTAAATGTTTGTCCCCTAGAACCAGAAAGAATTTGACTAATCTTCTTAGAAAATTTAGACATGTTTTTGCTTAGTCCTATGAAGATCTTAAAGCTTATAAAGAGGACCTCTTTCAACATGAGATTCCACTAAAAGAAGGTACAAAACCTTTTAGACAAAAATTGAGACCTGTTAACCCTACCTTGGCACCTAAAATACAAGGAGAACTTAAGAAGATGATGGATGCTAGAATAATTAAGCCTATTAGACATTCCACTTGGGTTTCAAATTTGGTTCCTGTTAGAAAAAAGAATGGTGACATTAGGCTTTGTGTTGATTTTAGGAACCTCAATATAAATTCTCTGAAAGATAATTATGGATTACCTAATATGGAGAATATGTTGTAGAAGGTCATTGGGTCAGAATTGATGTCCATGATGGATGGCTTTTCTGGTTATAATCAGGTTATGGTTAAAGAGATAGAGCAATTCAAAACTACATTCACAACCCCATGGGGGACATATGTTTATGTGAGAATGCCTTTTGGATTGACTAATGCTAGTGCCACTTTCCAAAGGGCCATGGATGTAGCCTTTGCAGATTTTATTGACAAGTTCATGGTGGTATATCAAGATGATCTACAACATTTTCAGCTAGAGAGGAACACCACTACCAAAATTTGGAAAATATTTTCATTAGAGCATTACAATATGGGGTTTCTTTGAAGCCAAAGAAATGTGCTTTTGGTGTGGTAGAGGGAAAACTTCTAGGGAATATTTTTTCAAAGGATGGAGTAAGCATAGACCCTTAATGGGTGGAGGCTATTGATAGATTGTCTCTACCAAGGAATGTCAAAGGAATCTAGTCCTTTTTGGGATAGGTGAATTTCTTGAGGAGATTTATTACAAATTTTGCAGAAATCAGCATTCCTACATCAAGAATGTTGAAAAAGGGAGCCAAAGTTGAATGGAATGCTGAAGCAGTGTAGGCTTTTAATGACATTAAAAGGGCTATCAAGCATGCCCCAATTTTTGAAAACACCAAATTATAGAAAACCTATGCAGATCTTTTCCTTTGCATCTACCGATACTGTTGCAACAGTACTATTACAGAAAAATGATGATGGTTTTGAACAACCTATTTCCTTTTTTAGTAAGACCTTACAAGTAGAAAAACTAAACTATGACATTATTGTGAAGCAAGCTTATGCCTTGGTAAAAGCTATCAAAGCATTTAGGTGTTATCTGGTTGGAGCCACAGTGGTTGCCTATGTTCTAGGTGCTGTAGTCAAGGATATCTTGGTCCAACAAGAAGTTTCAGGAAGAAGATGTAGATGGATCAATAGAATTTAGGAGTTTAACATTGACATTCATATTACAATGTTGGTAAGAGGATTTGGCTTAGCAAAGTTGATGGATCAAAGAAATCTAACTGCAAATCAAATAAACATATTGGAAGAGGATAAGAGACTTTTTGTGTGTAACATGGATTGTTGTGAGTGGTATAAGGATATTGTTAGATACTTACAAAAGATGATTTTACCCCCTGAATTGGATGATAACAAGAAAAGAACTATTAAGCTTCATTCCATAATATATGCAATTATAAGTGGTGAGTTGTGGTGGAGGAGTAATAAAGGTGTCTTTCTTAGATGCGTAGACCAAGATAAAGCTAGGCTCTTGCTAGATGAAATGCATAATGGGGTTTGTGGAGGGCACTATATGGTGAAGAATATAGCTCAAAAAATCATTAGGTTAGGTTTTTGGTGGCCAAAACTTTTCAAAGATACCCATTAGTTTGTAAGGAAATGTGACCCTTGTCAAAGATTTGCAGGAAAATTGAAATTCAGTGGAATTTTGCCTCTCAAACTTGTTACCGTTCAAGCTCCTTTCCAAAAGTGGGGTATGGATTTCATTAGCAAAATCCCAAATAGGTCCAATGGTGGACATTCTTATATCTTGGTAGCAACTGATTACTTCACCAAATGGGTTGAGGCAATCCCTTCAAGGAAAGCAACTAGTAAGGTGGTAATAGACTTTATGATGCAGAATATCCTTACAAGATTTGGTTTCCCAGAAACCATGGTGGTTGATAATGTGATGTGCTTTAGGTCAAAAGAGTTTGTTGATTTTTGTAAAAAGAATAGTATCAATGTTTCATACTCATCACCCTATCATCCACAGGGTAATGGCCAAGCTAAATCCAGTAACAAGAGTCTGATCAAAATTTTGAAAAGAGTATTAGATAAGAATAAAAGGGCCTGGGATTCTAAGTTATTGCAAGCTTTATGGGCTGACAGAGTTGCAATAAAGAAAGCAATAGGATGTGCCCCTTTTGACTTAGTCTATAAAATTAATGCAAGATTGCCCCAGAATAATTTGTTACAGATGTATCAGTTCATACAAACTTGTGATGATGATGTGGATGATGAAATGACTATCAGAATTAATGATTTCATCTAGTTGAATTAGGTAAGAAATGAGGCACATGCTAGAAATGAGAAGATACAGGCCTAGTGCAAAGTTTTGTATGATAGAAGGACTACTCAGAGAAGTTTTGAAAATGGTGATTTAATCCTGATGTGGAATGAAAGATTGGAAGATAAGGGAAAGCATGGGAAGTTTGATCCCATCTGGTTAGGCCCTTATATCATTGAAGGGAAATGGGGAACAGATTCATATCTATTGAAGAATTTGACAGGAGAACCCATGGAATTGCCAGTTCATGGGAAGTTTTTAAAATTTTACTTCTCTTGAAGGATTTTCTGAGTCTCTGTGGAGTTTTAGGTTTAGGGTTTTGTGTGTAGTTCTGTGTTTCCAATCGAATTTTTGTTTTTGTTTTCTCTTCTAGGAGATTCAAGTTTTCTCCTTATATCTGTAAGAGATACACATCCCCAAGTATGAGCCACTGTTAGCACTATTCTAAAAAATTACCCATCCTCATGCTTAAAGGGTTTCTAAATTGAGGTCCTTAGACCTAATTGTAAAGTATTGTGGCTAAAACCCTAGGTTAACATAAGCTCTGTTATGTTTGAGCATTAATTTTTTCTCTCTAACATTTCCTAATAACGCATGTGCAATTTTGTCCCTTTTAAAGTGACCTCTTCATTTGTTATGTCACTAGGTTGTCAAATGGGTCCCCCTTTTTAATTTTTCCTTTAAAGCCTAAGTTTTCCCATTGAAATATCCATGTGACTAACCCTTTAAAATTTGTGGCTGTCATTAAATCTTGAGCTCCTTGTTGTCAGATTTCATGACATGTGCTTTGGTGATAGGATGACATCTGTCCAAGTGGGCCCATCTTCTAGCCTCTGTTGTTGATTAAGCATCGACATCAATCGACAGTTGTCATTATACCATTGGGTCAAGATGACTATTCTTTAATCATCGCACTTTAGCAACAAGTGTCCGATCAACATCCTTTCTAACATTGTAGTGTTTTGACAAGTTTTCTTCCATGGTAGTTCTCAAGGTTGACATCTGTCCTGGGTGATGTATTAAAGTGAGTTCAGCCTTCTCAGATAGATAAAACTTGAATTGATCCTATAGTTGTCATTATACCATTGAGGTAAGATGTGTGATACTTAAGGCTCATGATATAGCAACTATCGACTGATTCTGTATGAAGGATGCAATATGAAGTGGGCCCTAAATTGCCATGTCATGATGATATGGTTGTTTTATATTGGTTGAATGAGTTGTGATCTAGTAGCTATCAGTATCTCTAAGTGTAAAGAAAGAATAGAGTGGGGTCTACTTGCTGGTCTATCCGACATGGCAATTTTTTGATTAATCAGAGGTTTGAAAACAAAGGTGGGGTCATCATTTTGGGAAATGGTAAAAGTGTGATAAGTTGGGAAAAGATCTATGGTGGTCGTTACACCACTGAGGAAAACTATTTAGATCTTATGCCTCCGCTTTAGTGACAGGGTGACACCTATCCCCTCTGATCAAAGTTGAGTTAAGTTATTAATTTTTTTCCCACATAATTAAATTGGTTTTTCTCATTGGTTGGGAACTATTTTGGGGAAAGTAATAG
Source organism: Chamaecyparis obtusa (assembly GCA_027943335.1). Classification (NCBI taxonomy): domain Eukaryota; kingdom Viridiplantae; phylum Streptophyta; class Pinopsida; order Cupressales; family Cupressaceae; genus Chamaecyparis; species Chamaecyparis obtusa. The sequence goes on along the minus strand of BSBK01007999.1, from coordinate 1,081,239 downwards.
AGGCTTACACGGCTAATTTTATTAACCATCTGATACGCCAAAAAGAAAAGAAGATCAAAGGTCCAAATTTGAATTTTTGCTCTGTGACGTTGCTCGCGTCTTATATATGTTGAGGCCACTAGTTCTCAGTAATGGAAAACTTAATGAGTTTCATGTAGATATATTGTAAATAGTTGGCAGGACATTATATACCCCAATCTGATCATTGCATTCTTTACCTCTTTCAAAGCATCTTGGAAAACTGGATGATTTTTTAGAGCGATATCAAGCAGAGTTTTGCAAGTGCTTGGTAGGTCATATTTCTAATTCAAGAATTGTTTGAGGCTTTGAGGAAATTGTAAAGGAATTGTGTTGTTAGCTGGTAATTTTAGGAGTTTTCTCTAGTGTTGGCTTGTTATGAAAAGGAAAACCTAGTTAAGATGTTGTCTAGGAGGGGATTGTCAGGGAAGACAGAGTATAAGGATAGGGGTGTTTTTGAGGACTTGATGCAATTGCTCCCACATTCAGACAATGGGGTAGCAAGACTAAAGGAATTAGTCCCAAGAAGCCCTAGGGACTCCGTAGGTTAAGGGCTCTATGATAGAGGAAATTGGATGAGGGATGAAAGGGTGGGGAATGATCACAATGGTCTTATTCTATTCAGGTTAGCGTATTCATAGAGGAATTCATGTTCCCCCCTTAGTAACATTTGGAAATTTGATATAGGAAAGTTGGTAGTTCCTAGAGTGTTTATGGATGCAAAATTGCTGATTCAAATTGCTAAGTGTTATGATCCTATGACTAGATGTGTCAAGGATATAAATGGAAATGACCTAATCAGAATTATAGAAGATGAAATCAGGGAAGTATTCTCATTGAATGACCCTTTTTTTGGGTTAGAAAACATAGATTTTAATGAGTTCATTGAAATATATGAAGCTCAGAAAGATTACTTAAGAACAGGGCCCTTAGGGGAATTTCTAGACCAAATTGGATCAATGTGTGTTATTAGCCCAAGTACACCAAAGTCTTTTAGGTTGGATCTATTTAGTAAATGTGCACAGGGTTTTATAAGTCTTTAACTCTAATCCTATGGCATGATGAAGCCACTCATATGCCTATTCCCTATCTGTTTATGATAGTGCAATCTCTACATCCCCAGTTGGCACTAATCTTTGACTTTGCCTCTCACTTGGCTGACCTAATCCATGAGGGATTGATGGGAATAAAAATATGAAAGTTAGTAGGCCCTTTGGGTGGTACTCTATGCTGATGCATATGTTCTTGTCTAAAGGTGAGCAATTTTTTGGTTCAACAGTCAACATTGTCAATGAGAGGAATGGGGAAATTCTCCCAATTTAGCTATGGACCACAGTTTTGTCATGGGATAGAACTGATGCCAATTTTATTGTGTTTGATAGGGATTTTGCCTCAAGGCTTAGGACATTGTTGTTTTTTGACAATCCAAGAATCCCAAGGGAATTGTTAAGATTGATTAGGCCAAAGGAATACTATCAGGATATTACCATAGTTCATAATTTCAGTGATATAATTTTGTATCTAGTTTCCATAGTCTTTACGGTATATGGTTGTAGGGTGGAACCATACATTTTTCCCAACCAAGTTCCACTGAAGATAGGATATACAAAAATTTTAAGGCAAATTGGTGACCTGCAGGAAACTACTCTCACTAGTAAAGGAAGGGGAACTTTCTTCCCAGATATCACAATTGCACATCAATATGTTATCACTGAAGGAGGGTGGGTGCATTTAAACCAAGTCTTGCAACCCTATAGGATACCTACAACTATGGTTAGATGTGCAGACACTGAAGGTTTTTTGACAGGAATGTTTAAGGAGAAGATAAGATGTTCTTTTATGGAGCACCAATTCAACTTCCCTAAGGAGGTCATAAGAAATGAGTTTGATCTCCAAACTCAATAAATTTAGAAGGAAAAGTGGGCGATCTACAAAAAGACTGTGGATCTTATCAGTAATTTTGATAAAACTTATGACCCACTAAGGAATTTTGAGCCATGGGCTAGAAAGTTAGATGCTCTTATGGAGCATTTTGAAGGGATCATGCATGTAGTATGTTGCCTGACTTTAAGTCACCCATTTTTTGACAATATTGGATTCATATGGTCATGTCAAGTCAGTCTAGTCATGATGGTGTCTAGATCTAAGTCTTCCCTAGGATAGGAAGTCTTTGCCGGGTTCCCCTACCATTGCCTTCTTGTTTCAAGCCAGGTGGGTTGTTATCAAGGTCTCATTATTTGGGTAGGTTGTAGATCCCAATCTAGCAAAGATCATGGTGCTCCAATTGATGATCTTTTCAGCAAGTGGAATGATGTTTGGGAGTAATAAGTATTAGGCATTCAAAAGAACCATGAGAAGATTATTCATGTAAGGGATGCAATGACAAAGCCAGCATTGAATCATTCAGATTTTACTCTATATAGTAGTGTGTACACTTCAAGTGAAGAAGCTCCTCTTATTCTTAATAAGTGCATCGGCAGGGATTACAGTTGAAGACTTTGATCTATATTCAAATCCGTAGGCTAAGGAGATATCAAGAAGTGTTCCTAGAAGTTTGTAGAATGAAAAGGAGATTGCATTGTTATATTCCCTATCATTCCCTTTTTGGCTGCATCCTGTTTGTTCCAAGAAATGCTCAAGTGTCAAGATCCAGTGTGTTTTCTGCCTTTTGGCCTAAAAACCCAGTGTGTTTTCAACCTTCTCTCTAAAGGTTTAGGATGTTTTTGACTTTCGGTCCAAAAACCATCTATGTTTTCAACCTTCAAGTGCGCAACTCCGACCAGGTGGGACCCAAGTCAATGGACTTACCTATGGTAGAATAAAGGAGTGCATCCGATGGTCCTCGCAAGATTGCGACCCCTACCAAATGTTTATGCGAACTTGTGAGATTCTTCCACATGTCACGTGGGGCCAAGGAAAGTTTGTCTGCCCGATGAGAAGCTGGTAGTGGGACCCACGTACTCTGATAGCACAGATATGCCAATGAGAGAGCGGTTGCATGATCGCATGGAATAAAATAATGCTATGTGATCATGTGAGATGATGACATGTGTAAAGAGGTTCCATGTTTGCAGTGCTATTATCTTTGCCAACGTAATGATCAAGACTCCTAATCGACGGTTACTGCTTTTCCACTATGTTGTGGAATATGATTTGCGACAAAGCAAGATCATTCCATGTGTTGGTGGGTCCATAAGGTTTATATGTGATGATAAATCAATGGTTGCCACTATTCCTCAAAGCCATGAGAGATTCTTTGACATCCGAGCTGGAGTCCACATGCACCAATGAGAGAGTGGTTGCATGATCACATGGAATAAAATAATGCTATGTGATCATGTGACAATGAAGCCTGTTGGGACCTACATACACAAACAACATAGATGTGATCACATAAACTGAGTAGGGAAAGATCCTACATCCGACAGAAGGCGTATGTTCACAAAGAATCTTGGAGGCCTATGTGAAGAAGCGATGGCTGTTGATCTTCCGATGGTGGGTCCGAAAGCATTTGACTACAGTTATGACTTTTTTGAGCTGGGGTCCATGTGCACCAATAATAAAGTGGTTGCATGATTGAAAGAATTAAAATGATACCATGCAATCATGCAAGATGAAGACACATGGAGTGGTGGGCCTGAAGGCATTTATACCGGCAGTGTCACTTAAGTTAAAGATTTTTCGCATGCCCAATGACAATGAGATACAAAGGTTTTCAATCAACGGTCTGCACTCATTGAGGTTTTGATCGAATAGTTGGCATGTTTTTGGAACCTTGGAAATGGCTGAGGTTTTTTTTTGTTAAAACATGATATGCTGACACATGGTGGGGAATTTAAGCATCGTCAATGTAATGCAAAATTAAAACATGACCATTTAGATCAAATGGGTAACTGGGAGATCAGTGGTCAGAATTCAAACCTGCACGTGAGCTGTTTGTAGAGGATTTTAAAGATGGTGCCAATAATGTTTTTGTGTATAAACATTTCATTTTCTGATCTGGAAGATGGGATTTATTCTTATGACTGTTGGATATCTATGACTGATAAACTTCTCAGCACAATGAATTATAAATGTATATTGTTCTGATAATGAGGAGGTCAGCAAATTGTTGATGTAACAAGACTTAATATTGTAGAGTCAATAAAGGGTGTTTTATGTCAATAATTTATGTTCCATTTAGTTAGCCTGTTGCTTCTGTGTTTCTTTCTTTAAAATCTAAATTGTAGGAAGTAAGGAAGGATGTTTCTTTCTTTTTGTCATGAAGATATGAATTGACTAGAATAGGATGTGTTTTGGGAGATTCAACGAAGGACTCATTAGAAGTCATTTATATTTCTATAGATAGTTGCTAAGCATAAGATTTCATATGATTTGTGAGTCTTATTGCTTGGTTTTAGATTAGAAAGCTTTTCCTACCTGAATTAAGTTCTGGCTAGGCTTAATTTGGTTTGCCTCTTCTGCTCTCAGGTTAAGAGCATACCCCGCATTAGTTTTAGGAACAAAAAATAATTCCTTGAATATCATTCACATAGGGAGCTATACCTACCAATTCAAAGAAAAGCCAATAATCATAGAGCGGCTTTTCAACTATTGTATTCTTATATTGTTCCTAATTTGGGCATTAAGAGTCATTTTCATAAGAATCAAGAAAGGAAAAATTTGTTTACTAACAGATTTTTGGTGACTCTACTGGGGATGAATTTGTAAAAGATAATATTTCTAGTTTCCCCTTTGATTATTGATCTTGTGGATAAAGGTGTGTGCCACAAGAATCAGGTTTCTAGTCCTACATGCTGAAGGAAGAACTAGCTTAAAGTTGAAGACTAGAAAGCACCTAGCCGAGGAAAGGAAGAAGAGAAGATTGATGCTAAAATTGGTTTCCTCAGTTTTTATAGTTTTTTCTGCTACCTAGAGATTGGCAACTTCATTCTGGTTCTCATAGCCTTGATTGAGAAGTCCAGTGTTTACATTTTTAAATTTTATTATCTCTAACTTGTAGAGATTGGTGACTCCATTGTAAAAAGGACCATGCTTATTAAAATAGTGAAAGGAAGGAGACCAGACCCTTCCCTTATAGAACTCAGCCAAACTACTGATCTTGTGTTGCATGATATGTATGAAGCCTTGTTAGAAAACTTCTGTTATGTGATAAAGATGAACCTGAGTGTTACAGAAGATCATGCAACTGTGCTATTATGGAGAAGGATTTGTGCAAGATATCACTTGCTGAAAGAGGAGGAAGTGAAGATGCAACTAATTGAAAAGATTGTGATTGATGAGGATCCTACACTTCAACTACTCTAGAGTGGATTAAGGAGAGTATCAGCTATGTCACAAGAAACAACTTAAGTATAGCCCAAGACCATTGGTCTAGAGAATTGTGGGAGCTAATTGAGGAGAGATTCTATATTCTCCAAGATTTCAGATAGAAAAAATCAGATGCAATTAAAGTATTAAGGAATGATTTTGAGCGTGATGGAAAACCTAAATTTACTTCATCCTCAGTATTACCATGGATGAGTCATCAGCATGAAGAAAGTCATCAGCATAAAGAGCCCATATCAACCAATGGTTTGACTTTTGGGGAACAAGAAATGCCCAAGTTTTTAGAAGCACAACTTTCAGTGAATGAAGACATCCTTCAGCGTGATGAAGAATCAGTAAGAAAAGTAGACAAAGAAGTTTCTTTCATGCCTTTTTTTACTCCCGATTTAAAAAGTTTCAGATTTGAAGAAAATAAAGATAAACTTTTGCATGAAGTTTCTGTTGAAAATAATTTGATAGATAATGCATCTTCAGAACATGAAGAGCTTAATTTCATTGAAGATTTTGGCAAAACTAATTTTCAATTTGCAAAGGTTGAGGGTGACCCTATTTGCCTTGAAGAAAATATTAATCATCTTAATGAATTCAGTATTGAAAAGAAAGTGAAATCTGAAAATATAGTTGAGGAGATGACAAGCAAAATTGAAAAAGTAGATGGGGATCATGTTTCAAACTATTGTCTTCCTGAAAATTATCCTAAGACAAATGTGCTAGCTGTATTTAGTTGTCATCCTACTAAATCTGAGAATGCAGTTAGAGAAATTGGTGCAACAACAGATGTTGAATAGGAAGAGATTTCAATGGCTAAAGAGGTATTGCAACATCTTGTACAAGGTAGCGAGTCTGATCATAGTCCTCTTGGTTTCAAAATGGAAATTAATCAATTCATGGTGCCAGTCACATGTGAGTACTCTTCTACAGTCAATTTAGGTATTGAAATTGTGAATTCAGATGAACATCTTGCAGAATTGATAACTACAACAAATGAAGAAGATGTCTCAATCTGGATGGAACCTGTGTACAATGAAGAATCCTCCTGTTTCAGCCCCAGTTTGAAATCTAAAGTTGCTAATGATAGCACCTTTGTCGGCTATGATGCCATTTCACTTCTAGAGGCTTTTCAATTTTCTAATTTTGTTCATCCTAATTTGTATGTTGATATCTCTACTAAGGGTGATAATGAAGTAAACGGATGTGAGTGTTTTCTAGCAGTGCTTCCAGAATTTATTGAATACTCTAAAGTTCTCCATCCCAATTTTAATGCAGATATTTTTACTAAAAGTGATAGTATCAATATAAGTAGATGGAATTATGTTCTAGCAGTGCATTTAGAATCACTTGAATATCCTAATCTTGCCAGTCTAGATTTGAATATTGATATCTTTGTTAAAAGTAACAAGGTTGAGGAGAATAGATGCAAGTATGATTCAGTGATGTTTGCAAAATCTAGTGAGTTTTCTTCTCCTTCACAGAAGATGATAGAACATGTGAAAGATAGTGTGCAAAAAAGTACAGAGAAATCAGAGGTATATGATGAGGCATGGCTATTTGGCAAGATTCTATGGGTCACTATGTTATAAATTGCTTTTGGACTCAAATTCAAAAGTAAAGGATTTGCTAGAGGATGTCAATGTTATTGTAAGCTGGTGGAGCATTCTCCTCTGTGTCAGAAGGGTTCATACTTCTCACTTCCTATAAATGGACATGTATGACTCCTTTCTTTCTCTTTGTTCTTCAAGTGAGGTCTCCTCACCTGTGCTGTAGGATAGGTTGTTGCTTTCCAATTTTGGTGTGTTTTAGTGTAGTCTTTTCTCGCTTTCATTGTTGGTTATTTTCCTATTTAGTGTGTTTAGTTTTCCCTGCTCCCCTCCACCCTCCCTGTATGTAGCTTTCTGTTGTTCTCTTTGGTCTAGACTCTACAACCCAATGCATAAGGTGCTCATTTAACCAGAGATGCTAGATTCTCTATGCACTTTGCAGTACATATTCCCCAGTCAGAGCCAACTGTTGCCTGACTTTAAGTCACCCATTTTTTTGGCAATATTAGAGTCACATGGTCATGTCAAGTTAGTCTAGTCACAATGGTGTCTAGGTCTAAGTCTTCCCTAGGATAGGAAGTCTTTGTCAGGTTCCCCTACCATTGCCTTCTTGTTTCAAGCCGGTGGGTTGTTATCAAGGTCTCATTATTTGGGTAGGTTGTAGATCCCAACCTGGCAAATATCATGGTGCTCCAATTGATGATCTTTTCAACAAGTGGAATGATGTTTGGGAGTAATAAGTTTCAGGCATTCAAAAGAACCATGAGAAGATTCTTCATGTAAGGGATGCAATGACAGAGCCATCATTGAATCATTCAGATTTTACTCTATATAGCAGTGTGTACACTTCAAGTGAAGAAGCTCCTCTTATTCTTAATAAGTGCATCAGCAGGGATTGCACTTGAAGACTTTGATCTATATTCAAATCCATAGGCTAAGGAGATATCAAGAAGTGTTCCTAGAAGTTTGTAGAATGAAAAGGAGATTGCATTGTTATATTCCCTATCATTCCCTTTTTGGCCGCATCCTGTTTGTTCCAAGAAATGCTCAAGTGTCAAAGTCCAGTGTGTTTTCTACCTTTTGGCCTAAAAAACCAGTGTGTTTTCGACCTTCTCTCTGAAGGTTCAGGATGTTTTTAACTTTCAGTCCAAAAACCCTCTATGTTTTTGACCTTCAAGTGCGTAACTCTGACCAGGTGGGACCCAAGTCAATGAACTTACCTATGGAAGAATAAAGGAGCACATTCGACGGTCCTCACAAGATCGCGAAACCTACCAAATGTTTATGCAAACTTGTGAGATTCTTTCTCGTGTCAGGTGGGGCCAAGGAAAGTTTGTCAGCTTGATGAGAAGCTGGTAGTGGGACCCACGTACTCTGATAGCATAGATACATGAATGAGAGAGCGGTCACATGATCACATGGAATAAAATAATGCTATGCAATCATGCGAGATGATGACACATGTAAAGAGGTTCCATGTTTGCCGTGCTATTATCTTTGCCAACGTAATGATCAAGATTCCTAATCGACGGTTACCACTTTTCTGCTATGTTGTGGAATATGCTTTGCAACAAAGAAAGATTGTGCCACATGTTGGTGGGTCCATAAGGTTTATATGCGATGATAAATCAATGGTTGCCGCTATTCCTCAAAGCCACGGGAGATTCTTTAACATCTGAGCTAGAGTCCACATGCACCAATGAGAGAGCAGTCACATGATTGCATGCAATAAAATAATGTTATACGATCATGTGAAAATGAAGCCTACTAGGACCCACATATGCTAACAGCATAGATGTGATCACATAAACTGAGCAGGGAAAGATCCTACATCTGACGGAAGGTGTATGTTCACAAAGAATCTTGGAGGCCTATGCGAAGAAGCGATGGCCGTTGATCTTCCGATGGTGCGTCTAAAAGCATTTGACTACAGTTATGACTTTTCTGAGCTGGGGTCCATGTGCACCAATAATAAAGCAGTCGCATGATCGCAAGAATTAAAATAATACCATGCGATCATGTGAGATGAAGACACATGGAGTGGTGGGCCTGAAGGTGTTTTTACTGATAGCGTCACTTAAGTTAAAGATTTTCCATGTGCCCAATGATAATGAGATACAAAGGTGTTCAATCAATGGTCTGCACTCGTTGAGGTTTTGATCGAATAGTTGGCATGTTTTCGAAACCTTGGAAATGTCTGAGGTTTATTTTCATGAAAACACGATATGCTGACACATGGTGGGGAATTTAAGCATTGTCAACATAATGCAAAATTAAAACATGACTATTCAGATCAAATGGGTAACTGGGAGATCAGTTTTCAGAATTCAAACCTGCATGCGAGCTGTTTGCAGAGGATTTTAAAGAGGGTGCCAATAATGTTTTTGTGTATAAATGTTTCATTTTCTGATCTGGAAGACGGGATTTATTCTTATGACTGTTGGATATCTGTGACTGATAAACTTCTTAGCACAGTGAATTATAAATGTATATTTTTCTAATAATGACGAGGTCAGAAAATTGTTGATGTAACAAGACTTGATATTGTAGAGGCAATAAAGGGTGTTTTATGTCAATAATTTCTATTCCATTTAGTTAGCCTGTTGCTTGTGTGTTTGTTTCTTTAAAATCTGAATTGTAGGAAGTAAGGAAGGATGTTTCTTTCTTTTTGTCATGAAGATATGAATTGACTAGAATAGGATGTGTTTTGGGAGATTCAGGGAAGGACTCATTAGAAGTCATTTATATTTCTATAGATAGTTTCTAAGCATAAGATTTCATAGGATTTGTGAGTCTTATTGCTTGGTTTTAGATTAGAAAGCTTTTCCTACCTGAATTAAGTTTTGGCTAGGCTTAATTTGGTTTGCCTCTTCTGCTCATGGGTTAAGAGCATACCCTGCATTAGTTTTAGGAACAAAACATAATTCCTTGAATATCATTCACATAGGGAGCTGTACCTACCAATTCAGAGAAAAGCTAGTAATCATAGAGTGGCTTTTCAACTGTTGTATTCAGATATTGTTCCTAATTTGGGCATTAAGAGTCATTTTCATAAGAATCAAGAAAGCACAAATCTATTTACTAACACAGTAAATGAGAAGAAAACCATGGTAAGCAGGATAGACCCTGAGAGAGCCAAGAAAACTTTGAGTCAGCCTAGGTATACAAAATTGACCCCCAGAGGAACTTGTTAGCACTGTTCTAAAATTTTTAGCTTCATACCAGAACTTAAAAGATGATCCAAGTTATTGACCTAATAGCTAGTGTCATATCTAAAATGCCCTAAGTTTGATCAAATCCCTAACCGGTCCTAAGTCATGTTATAATTTCATGTTACTTTTTGGCTCACTAATGCTCCAAAATATGCATGTGCTTGTTTTCCACCCCTTTAACCCATCACTTTACATGTTATATCATTAGGTTGTCAGGTGGGGTACCTTTTTTAGTTATTTTTTTCAAAGCCTAAGTTTTCGGTGAATTTTTTCTAAGTATCGACCTTTTGAAACTTGTTGCTATCGTTGAACCACAAGACTGCACATTGTCAGAATCTCTGACATGCGCTTTGGTGATGAAGTACCACTTGTCCAAGTGGGCCCGTCTGGTAAAGGAGTGTGCTGGCAATTAAACAATGAATTTGATCAATGGCTATCGCTATACCATTGGACCAAGATGATAGCCTTTTAAGCATTGCACTTTAGTGATAGGCATCTGATCAAATTTATCACTGACAGCGGCAAGTTCTAGCTTATCAATTTTCATGGCAATTCTCTTGGGTTGACATCTATCTTTAATAACATAGCAGCTGTGGGGTTGGACTTTTCAAAGGATTAAACAACAGATTGATCTTACGGTTGTCATTATATTGTTGACAAAAGATGTAAGGAATTTAAGCTTGTGGTATAGCAAGGACCGTCTGATCCTCTTTAAGGAATGAAGCATGAAGTGGGCCCTAAAACACCAAGTCACACTTACATGTTCACTTTCTATTGGTTGCAGTCAATTATGATGTGGCAATTGTCAAGGTTTTGGGTGTTGAGAAAGAAAATGAGAAGGGGTCCACTTGCTAGTTTTTGTAGTGTGGAACTTTTTGATTTGACAAAGGCTAAGTGAAGTGTCAACTGTGGGGCCTACCTTCTTAGATGATTAAAGTTAAACAAGATCTCATGGTTGTCATTATACCACTGGGATAAGGTGCACATTTTTTAGGATCAGTGGTATAGCGATGGCTATTGATCTTGGTTAAAGATGAGAACCGCTAGGTGGATCTTTTGTTGCTGACTCTTGATGATGCGGTCATTTTTGATTGGCTAAAGGTAGTGATGACATGTGAGGTTGTCAATTTATTTGACACTGAGGATAAAGGTGGGGTCTTCCACCTATAGACCTATCTGACTTGGCATCTTATGATTCAATAGAGGTTTGTAAGGCAAACTATGGGGCCAAGATTTTATTGAAATATGGTGATCGTCTGATTAAATGGCATTGATGGTTGTCGTTATATCTTGATTTGGTTTTTCTAATAGTTTTGGGTTAGCACTTTAGTGATAGGGTGACACCTATCCACTCTGTGTAAAGTAGAGATAAGTTGTTTATTTCCCCACATGGCTATATTGAAATATTCTTATTGGCTGAGAACTCATATTAGAAAAAGTGAAAAGGGGTTGCATGGCTTTGTTTGCTGATCATCCGATGTGCCGGAAAGAAAATAAAATCAATGACCTAAATTCAAATTTTCACTTTGTGATTTTTTTCACGTCCTCTGAGTGTTGAGGCTGCCAACTTTTAGTAATGGTGGACTTAATGAGCTACGTGCGGACAAATTGTAAACTGTTGGCAACATTATATCCCAAATTTGATCGTTGTTTCTCTTTACTGCTCTTGTAAACATTCTAGCGAACTGGATTTTCCTCAAGGAGCATTTTCAAGCAAAGAATTTTCAGGTGCTTGGTAGGTTTCTTTTCTGAGTTCAAAAATTTGCTTGAAGTCTGTGAAGGTGTTGCAAGGAAAATTGTGTTGACAGCTGAAAGTATTTAGGGTTTTTCTCAAGTTTTGATATATTGTTTTAGAAAATCCCTAGTTAAAATGCCGCCAAAGAGGAATTTGTTTGGTAAAATAGAGTACAAGGATAGAGGAATTTTTGAAGATTTAATGTAGTTACTCCCGCATTCTGATAATGGGGCAGCCAAATTAAAAGAATTGGTCCAAAGAAACCCTAGGGACTCGGTGGTTGAAGCACTCCATGATAGAGGGAATTGGATGAGAGATGCTAGGGTGGGTAAAGATCATAATGGCCTGATTTTATTTAGATCAGCATACTCACAGAGAAATTCATGTGCCCCCTTAGTAATATTTGGCAATTTGATATAGGGAAGTTGGTGGTTCCTGGAGTATTCATGGATGCAGAGTTGCTAATCCAAATTGCCAAGTGCTATGATCCTATGACAAAGTGTGTCAAGGACATAAATGGGAATGACCTAATCAACATCATAGATGATGAGATTAGGGAGGTTTTTTCACTGAATGACCCTTCTGTGGGGTTAGAGAAGATTGATTTCATAGAGTTTATAGAGATATATGAAGCACAGAGGGATTATTTGAGAGTAGGGCCTCTAAGGGAATTTCTAGAGGCAATTAGATCCATGTGTGTCATCAATCCAAGTACACTAGAGCCTTTTAGGCTAGATTTGTTTAGTAAGAGAGAACAAGAGGTCTATAAGTCATTAACTTTAATTCTAGGGCATGATGAAGCAACTCATATTCCAATACCATACATGTTTATGATGGTACAATCACTACACCCTCAATTGGCACTAATTTTTGATTTTGCATCTCATTTGGCTGATCTTATCCATGAAGGATTGATGGGAATCAAGACATGAAGGTTAGTAGGCCTTTTAGATGGTATTCAATGCTTATGCATATGTTCTTATACAAGGGTGAGAATTTCTTCAGCTCAACAGTCAACATTGTGAAGGAGAGATATGGAGAAACCGTTCCAGTTCAACTAAGGACCACAACTCTATCATGGGATAGAGTTGATGCTAGTTACATTGCTTTTGATAGGGATTTTTTTTCAAGGCTCAGAACTCTATTATTTTTTGACAATCCTAGAATCCCAAGGGAACTATTAAGATTAATTAGACCAAAGGAATATTGTCAGGACATTACTATTGTCCATAATTTTGGGGATATCATTTTGTAGCTAGTTTCCATAGTTTTCAGAGTGTATGGTTGCAAAGTGGCACCATACATTTTACCTTATTAGGTCCCATTAAAATTAGGATATGCTAAAATTTTCAGGCAAATTGGTGACCTACAGGAAACTACTCTCATTGGCAAGGGAAGGGGAACTTTCTTCCTGGACATAACTAGAGCACATCAATATGTGATTACAAAGGGAGGATGGGTGTATTTGATTAAAGTCCTACAGCCCTATAGAATGACTAGAGTAGTGGCAAGGTGTGCAGATATAGAGGGTTTCCTCTCAGGAATGTTTAGAGAAAATGTAAGGTGTGCTCTTATTGAGCATAAATTTAATTTTCCTGAAGATGTGATAAGGAATGAGTTTGAACTCCAAACTCAAGAGATTAAGAAAGAGAAATGGATCATCAACAAGAAATCTATAGATTTCATTAAGAAATTTGAGGAAGCTTATGACCCATTAAAAGGCTTTGAGCCATGGGAAAGGAAAGTGGATGCCCTTATGGAACATTTTGAAGGAATCATGCATGCAGTGAATGAGAAGAGGGCTACTGTGAGTAAGATAGACCCTGAAATGGCTAAGAAAATTTTGAGCCAACCAAGATATATGAAATTGACTCCAAAGGGAGTTTATATAATGCAGAAGAAGAGTGGTTACACTATTCTCTTACCACCACAACAAAGAGGTCAAGATCTTCCTTCTACCTCAAAAGGAAAAAGACCCATGGATGATCCAGCAATAAAGGGACCCTCTCATAAGAGGCAGAGATAAGAAGAGGTAAGGCTAGGAGAGGAAGCTTATTCTCCTTCTCAATCCCCCATCTAGTTAGATGAACATGGGGTAGTAGAGCAATTGGTACAAATGAGGAATGAGGGAAACATTTTTGTTTCTAATGATGAGTTGTAAGAAGGGATGCCTGAGGCACCTAAGGAGGTGGCCATGGATCTTATAGTTGAGGATTTTGAGGGTAAACAAATGGACCCTATCCTGAAACAAGCTAATGATTCTTTCATAGCTGATGACAAGTTTGTCAAAACTAGGGCATTCTCACAATTTTTATGGAGAATGAAAATAAACCAATATAAAGAGATCTATGAGAAGAAAAAGGAGGATTTCCCTGATAGGGAATAATAGAAATAGAAAATGAGACCAAGGCAGAGATGGTCAAGTAGTTTGAAAAAATTACTCCTAAGGAAGGAAGGGCCATGGTTCATACTGCAGGAGTGCTAATTTTGCCTGAATGGGACATTGCTGATGCAATTGTCTTTGATCAAGTCAAAAAGAGAAAGATAAAAACTCTTGCTACTACAGAGTAGGCCAAAAAAGCTACTAGGGGAATTGCTTTCTTAGAGGATCATGCAGCCTTGGTCATGTGGTCCCTAAAGAGGGAGGTATATAAAGGAAGAAAAGAAGCTCTCTCTATAGGATATGAAGGTAGTTTATTGGTACAAAGAGTAGGAGAGACTTCTGGTGTGGAAGCATCAAACTTAATTTTGGAGACTACCAAATTCAATGTTAAAGTGGTAGAGAAGGATGCGCAAGAAAAGGAAGAGCTTAGGCTGAAATTTGAAATTGTCCTTAAGTCCTATAATGATCTCAAGATGGAGGTGATCCAGAAAGATAAATTGATTGCTCAGTTATCTAGACCCCAGGACCATAGGTCTCCCCAATTGGCAATCTCTGATAAGCCTGTAGTGGCTTCATCCTCAAGCCCAATTGTTGAGTTTCCACCTTCACCACTCCCAGTGACAAGTATGGATGCAAGGGTTATTTGGGAGAAACAAAGATTAACAAAGGAAACAAATAAATTGAGGGAAATAAGAGTACAACTGGAGAAGGAAAAGGATGAAAATGTGAAGGCCACAACTTTGGAAAACTAGAAGTATGAAGAAAAAATGATACATGCAATAATGCAGTTTGCATATGATTTGAAGCCCTCCATTTTTCCATAGTCATGTCAGTAAGTTACATTATTTATTTGAAACTTTGAATAAGGAGAAGACTAAAATGTCACCAATTTTGAAGAAATGGATTGAGATGTCTCCTAGTATAAAGCTATTTCATATGTTATCCAAAGGCCAAGAGGACCTTAATCCATTGATTAAGCCAGTGCATCATATTGTCAAGAAAATGGTAGAGTATGGCATCATTTTGGATAATTTTATCAAAAGATCAAGTATGTTGAAAGCTAAATTAATGCTTTCAACTATGAGTTGGTGCCCACCATTTTCAAAGATAAGGGAATATTTAAAGAATCATATCTATGGAGAGAGGAGATGGATGCACTTTTGTCAGAAAGGCTGACTAGTGTCCTAAGTGACACCTATTCTTTTAGCAGAATTATCAAGTTTTTAATAAATGCCAAATCAATGTTTGATAATATTCAGCATAAGGTCACTCAAATTGAAGATGAGTGGGAACAGTTATCAAGTAAGAGGACTGAGTTTGCCAATTTTGCATTTCCAAGTCAACAGGTGTACAATAAATGGAGGTATCAGTACATACCTCATGTTGAAAAAGTTAGTGCTCCGCCAGCCTCTTAGAGCAAGTAAAGGCAGTTACTTTTTGAGTCATGAAGGTTGTTGAGATGCAGGAAGACATTCATTGTATGATGGGCAATGAGATATTGCAAATCAAATTTTTTGAAAGGAGCCAAGGATAGAATTAAAGACATAAAGCAAGGCGGCTTAGCTACAAATATCTCACCTGCTTGATTAGTGTATTTATTGTAAACTTTTTGAGGTTGTTGTAAATTTTTTAGGTTAGGAATTTTGTAAACCCTAGAATGATCGGTGGTTTGTTGCATCTCCTTGTATATAAAGGTTTTTTCATGATCATTCTAGGCATTGAGAGTTTAGGAGTTGAAAAGATAAAAATTCTAAAACCCTAACCCTCAGTCGAGGTTTGTAACTTTTTGTATCATTATATCAAAGAAATAGAAAAGAAGTACAGGTTGTTGATGCTATTTTGCAAGCTTATTATTTAGAACATGATGTACACAATGTTCAAAGGTCATACTTAATACAAATCTCAAGTCTTTTCCTCTCCATTATGTTTATTCTGTGAATCTTTAAGTCTCTTGGAGGTTTATGTGTATGTATTTTGCTTTGAGTTCTGATCTAGGGTTGGATTAAATATTGCTCAGGGTGAGATACATGTTCATTGAATTCATATAGGGATTATCTGAAAGTAGGGATGAGTTGAAATGTTTGTATTTATGTTTTAAAGACTAGTTTTTCTTAAATCATCATTGCTTCCATTTTGTCTTCTGATATTTTTCCCAATGGATAGGGCACTAGCCTGTATTTTCCTATATGTGCTTTGTATGGAATGATCAAAATCTTGTAATCCTGAAAACATAAATCATTACCAGTATTTTGAATTTCATTTACTTTAAATAGTTATCCTACCCAGTGATGGAGAGTCAATGAATAATAGGTTTTTATTTAGTACTTTCTCACTGTCATCTATTGTAAGATCCATTGTTTAGTAAGGAATAGAGTAATATCCATTAGATCAGGTGTACCCACCTTGGTTTTGCAAAGCTAGAAGTGAAGAGGGTAGTCTTGTCCCTATAGTTGGTCTAGTTGCTTATAGATTTCCAACATTTGGAATTAACCGCTCCTTAACATTAGTCTTAAGCATACTAGTATCTCTTGGAGTGTAAAATATTTTGAAGAACCAACAGAACTTACACTATATAGAAGAGAAGTGGTTATAGTGTTCTTCTACCAACACAATAGAGAGATGAGATTCTTCCTTCTACTTCAAGAGGAAAGAGACCTATGGATGATCAAATAATGCAAGGACCCTCTCCAAAGAGGTAGAGACAAGAGGAATAAAGGCTAGAAGAGGATGTATATTCTCCTTCTTAGTCCCCCTTATAGTTAGATGAACATGGGGTAGCTGAACAGTTAGTGCAAATGAGTAGTGAGGGAAATATCTTTATTTCAAATGATGAGTTGCAAGAAGGAATGCCAGAGGAACCTAAGGAGGTAGCAATGGATTGAACTATTATAGAGTTTGAGGGTAAGAAAATTGACCCTATTTTGAAATAGGCTAGTGATTCTTTTGTTGTTGATCACAAGTTTGTAAAGACTAGAGCATTTTTTCAATTTTTATGGAGAATGAAGATAAATCAGTTTAAAGAGATTTGTGAAAAGAAGAAAGAAGAGTTCCCTGATAGGGACATAATTGAGATTGAAAATGAAACCAAGGGTGAGATGATAAAACAATTTGAGAAGATCACTCTTGAGGAGGAAAGGGCTATGATCCACACTGTAGGAGTTTTGATTCTTCTTGAGTGGGACATTGCAGATACAATAATTTTTTATCAAATTAGGAAGAGAAAGGTAAAGACCCTTGCTACTACAGAACAAGAACAACAGGCTTCTAGGGGTATCACATTTTCTAATGATCATGCTACCCTAGTTATGTGGTCCCTCAAGAGGGAAGAAAGTAAAGAAAAAAGAGAGGCTCTCTCTTCAGGATATGCTGGAAATTTACTAGTACAACGAGTAGGTGAGACTTTAGGTGTTGAAGCCTCAAAAATCATTTTGGAGACTACGAAGTTTAATGTAAAGGTGGAAGAAAAGGATGCACAAGAGAAAGAAGAGCTAAGGATTAAGTTTAAAACTGTCCTTAAGTCCTACAATGATCTCAAAATAGAATTGATCCAGAAAGACAAATTAATTGCAGAGTTGTCAGGGCCACAAGATCACAGGTCACCCCAGCTGATGATAGCTAATAGGCCTGCAGTGGCTTCTTCATCAAGTCCTATCATTGAATTTCCACCATCACCATTCCCAGAGACAAATATTGATGCAAGGGTCAGCTAGGAAAAGAAATAATTGCTTGAAGAAACAAATCATCTAAGAAGAAAAATGGTAGAGTTGGACAGGCTGAGGGAGGAGCATTTGAAAGATAAAAGCTTGTTAGAGTAGAGGTATGAGGAAAAGGTTACAGAGGCCGTGATGCAATTTGCTACCAATCTGAATCCCACAATTCTATTTGACCATGCTAGGAGATTAAAGATATTTCTCACAACTTTGAACAAGAATGAAGAGGAGTTAGGACCAATTCTCAATAAATGGATTGAGAGATCTTCGAATGTAAGATTATTCAGTTGGTTGTTTAAGTCTCAAGTTGATCCTAACCCATTGATCAAGCCATTGCATCAAAGTGTGAAGAAGGTTGTGGAGCATGATATATCTTTGGGTTATTTTGAAAGAAAATCCATTTTGTTGAAGAAAAAGTTGACACTCCCCAGCTATTATTTGATCCCAAGAGTTTTCAAAAAAAATGGTTAGCTTAAGGAATTAATCAAGTGGAGAGCACAAATAGATGATGACTTTTTTGCTAGAATGACTAGCATTTTAACTTTGGATAATACTTTATTTTTTATACATACCATTGAGACATTAATTTCTACCAAGTCTAAATTTGATTTCATTCAGCGAGAAATTAGTCAACTAGAGGACAAGTGGGAACAGTTATTTGGCAAAGGTGTAGAGTTTGCAAATTTTGATTTCCCAAATGAGCAGGTGTATAACAGGTGGAGGTATCAGTATATTCCACATGCAGAGAAAGCAGACACTCCACCTAATTCTTGAGACAAATAAAGATTGTAACTTTTTGAGTCATGAAGGTTGTTGAGATATAAAGAGGTATTTATTACAGGAATGACAACAAAGAGATGGCGATTAGATTTTCTTGAGTAAACCAAGAAAAGAGTTGAAGACATAAAGCAAGGTCGTTATCTACAGAATATCTCTCCAAATCTAATCGATGTATTTATTGTAAACCCAATAGGGTTGTTGTAAAGTTTTTAGGTTAAGAATTTTTTAAACCCTAGAATTATCGATAGCTTGTTGCATTTCCTTGTATATAAAGGATTTTCCACTATCATTCTAGGCATTGAGAGTCTAGCTGTTGAGAAGATAGAAATTTTGTAACCCTAACCCTCAGTCGAGGATTGTAACATTTTGTATTATTTCTTATCAAGCAATAGAGAAGAAGTATAGGTTGCTATTCTTGTCTTGCAAGCTTGCCATTCAGGACATATTGTATAGAAAGAAAATAGGTTATACTTAATATAGATATCAAAATCTTTGTCTCTCCTTTGCATTTCATCAGTGAATTTCTCAAGTTTTCAAAGACTTGCATATATGTATTTTTTCTTTGAGTTCTAATCTAGGGTTGGATTAAATATTGCTCAAAGTGGAATATGTGTTCATTGGATTTGTATGAAGGATTCTCATAAGTAGGAAAGAGTTGGGGTATTTGTGTTTATGTTCAGAGACCATTTCTTCTTGAAACATCTTTGTATTCATTTTATTTTCTATTGTTGTATGCCCAATGGATAAGGCACTGGCCTGTATGGACCTATCTTTGTTTTATAAGGAATGATTGAAGTCATTATAATAAAAAATATTCAAATTCCAGTCATTTTACTTTATTTTACTTATATATAGTAGTTCTACCCAGTGATGGAGAGTCAATGAATAATAGGTTGTTATTTAGTACTTTCTCACTGCTATCTATTGTAAGATCTAGTATTGAGTAGGGAATAGAGTTGTATCTATTGGATCAAGTGTACCCACCTTGGTTTTGCAGAGCCAGAAGTGAAGAGGGTAGTCTTGTCCCTATAGTTGGTCCAGTTACTTATAGATTTCCCACATTTGGAGTTAACCCCTCCTTAATATTAGTCATAGGTATATTGGTATCTCTTGGAGTGTAAAATCCTATCCAGGAACTAACACTTCCAATAATCTTGATTCTACTATCTTCTATCTTCTATCAAAACTGACTCCTAAACTCTAACCAAACAATTATATTTATAAAAGAGGCTACCGAGCTGAGTCAGCCTTCAGATCCACAATCAAAAAAAGGAATAGTTAGATCTGGGACCACACACTTCCCAATGATGGATACTGGCCTTAAATCTATGACCCATAATCAATGCACAAGTTGGCCTCAATAGGAACTCAAAGTAAACTACTCGGTAAGCGAGGATGACTGAGAAATATCCAACCATCATCGAGCACCAGTGAAACAACTGACCACCAAGGAGATAATTGAACAAACTCGGTAACCAAAGGAAATTGACCAACTATTGAGCAAACTCAATCAAAGGAGGAACCAAGCAACATAGACAAACTTCAAATATTTTTTGTGACACAAGATTGCCAAGGACCTGAGATGCTCCTACATCAAACACCTGGGGTTATTTAGAAGTGATTCTCTAAATTATTCAGTAGGTATGACCTGAGCTGCATCCAACTTAGACTATGAAATCCATGAACTGCCTTCAATCAGTCTATTCTTCCACTTCACTAGATATTCCATATATTGTTTACCTCTTGTTCTTTTTCTAACTCTTTGTTCCAAAATCTACTCAACTTCTTCATTCTGCTTCTTAGGATACTCCATCAGTATTGTCATGTTTTTATCACATTCATGATACTCATACAAATCAAAAATGTTGAAAATTGATGATATGTCCATGTTATCAGGTAAGTCAATCTCATATACATTTCCACTGTCAAATTTCTTCAAAATCTTGCAAGGTCCAAACTTCTTTATCTTTAGCTTCCCATATGTTCCAACAGGAAATCAACCTTTCTCCAAATGAACCATCACTTCATCACCAACATCAAAAGTCTTATGTCTCCTTGATCTATCAACTCTATCTTTTTATTTATGATTACTCTCTTCTAGCTTGATTTTCACATCTTCATGCAATGTCTTCATGTACTCAGCAAATTTCACTACTTCATCACTTCTCTTTCTTTCATCATCAATGTCTCTCAAATCAGATATAACTCTTGGCTATATGCTATTCACAATCTCAAATGGTGATTTTCTAGCACTCCTATTCACTAAACTATTGTATGAAAATTATGCTTGTGCCAACACAGAATCCCAATTACTAGGTGTGTCTCCAACTAAACATCTCAAAATATTTCCCAGACTTCTGTTTACAACTTCTATGTATCCATCAGTTTGTGGGTGAAATGTAGAACTATATTTCAACTCACTACCAAACTTTCTCCAAAGGTTTTTCCAAATGTATCCAACAAATTTACTGTCTCAGTCAGAGATAATACTCCTCGATAATCCATGCAATCTGGTAATTTCCTTACAAAAAATATCTGCTACATGTACTACATCTGATGTCTCTCTACAAGGTATAAAATGTGCCATTTTTAAAAATCTATCTACTACAACAAATATAGAATCATTACCTCTTGTTGTCTTCGGTAAGCCAAGAACAAAATCCATACTGATGTCAGTCCACGGTTTCTCAGGTACAAAAATTGGTGTATATAATCTAGTATTCTAACTTACTCCTTTTGAAACTTGATAAATTCCACAAATTTTCACAAATTGTTGAACATCTTTATACAACTATGGCCAAAATTACTTCTCCTTAAGAAAATTCAAAGTTTTATCAATGCCAACATGATGCAGGAGCATCTCGAGTCCTTGGCAATCTTGTGTCACCAAAAACAATTTGGAGTTTGTCTATGTTCCTCAGTTTATACTTTAACTGAGTTGGTCAGTAGTTGGTTAGTTTCCTTTGGTTACCAAGTGTGGTCAGTCATTTCTTGGGTGGTCGGTTGTTTCACTGGTGCGCGACATTGCTTGTCTGTTGCTTGGTTATCCTTTCTCACCAATGGGTTTAGTTTTGTTTTTTGTTGAGGCTGACTTGTGCATTTATATTGGATTACATAGTTAATTTTGATATCAATCATCAGGAGGCGTATGGTCCCAGATCTGACCATTTCTTCCATTGATTTTGGATCTGAAGGCCAACTCAGTTCAGTAGCTTCTTGTATAAATGTAGTTGTTGGTTTAGATTTTTTGCAGTTTTTGGAGATAGGAGTTGATAGAAGATAGAATTAGAGATTTTGATAGATCCTCACATGTTTGAGGACTTCTGTAATTCATTGTAATATCAGGACCTAACCAAGAAGGCCTTACAACCTGGCATGTATGGTTCTATTTGATGAAAATATATGAAAGATCTTGCATTCTCTCTCTCGCTATTGTTGTTTGTTGCTTCCACATGTGTTGGGTAGGCTTGGATCATTAGGGTGAACCATTTTTTGGCCCCTCTTGCTCCCTACCTTGTGTTAGGTGGTATCAGAGAGAGGTGAGATCTTGATCTAGGTCTGTGGATCTAGGTTTGTAGGTTCCTCTTGAAGCCCTAGTTGATTGTTGCGGAGTAGAAAATTGTGATATGACCTACAATTGCAAAGGGTTATCAAGATGGTTCATGTGAGGCAAGATGGAGATCCAGGATTAGCAGATATGCTAAGGTAGGATTTTTCTAGGTTAGAAGCTATTGAAACAACCTAGAGAAGAGGCAGACATCTTGAAGATGTTAGTGATGATGAAATTGAAGTAGAACAGGTAAATGTAGAACCTGCACCTGTTATGGACCAAGGTGAAGAAATATTTTTGAAGGCTTTGACAAGTCTGAAGGCTATACCACATTTCAATCCTCCTGAATATGGTGGAAAGCTAGATTCTAATGAATTGGTGGACTGGATCACTGAGATGGAAAAGTATTTTGAATATGAAAACATTCCTGAAGACAAAAAGGTGAAGATTGCAAGCACAAAGTTTAAAAGTCATGCATCCTTATGGTGGGAACATCTACAATTGGATCGAAAGAGGAAAGGCAAAGATAAAATCAAGGTATGGAAAAAAATGGTGAATAAATTGAAAGGAAAGTTCTTACCTTGTGATTATCAGATTTACCTAGTTTGGCAAATGCAAAGTTTGAGACAGAAAGATAGCTCCGTAAAAGAGTATACTGAGGAATTCTATAGATTAGATATCAAATCAGGACATAATGAAGATGATGTGGAAAGAATTGGTAGATATATGAATGGTTTGATAATTTCCATCCAAGAGGAAATTAGTTTGGTCAAGTTGGAGAGCACTGAAGAGGCTTATCAATTTGCATTGAAGGCCAAGGATAAATTGAATGAGAGACATGAGCAAAGAAAAAGATTTCAAGGTGGTAGATTCCCTAGAGGAAGAGGTAGATCTAATGGTGAAAATGGTAGATCTGAACTAGAAAAGAAAAATCTGGACAAAGGCAAGACCAAGTGGAAAGGTGAAAGTTCATCTAGAGGAAGAGGTAGTAACTACCGAGGTGGTTATAGCAGAGAAAGTTTTTGAGGAACTTGTTACAATTGTGGAGAAGAAGGACATAGATCTTTTGAATGTACACATGCTAGTAAGAAGGCTGGTAGCAGTAGAAATGCCTTGGTGCAAGAAGAATCACCGAATGAACCTGAGAAAGAAAATAACTTAATGGTAAGGAGAGCACTGTGGAATGAGAGAAAAAAGGAAGATTTGGTAAGGAAAAGTTTGTTCAAGACTAGATGTAGAGTTTCTGATAAAGTTTGGAAGGTAATCATTGATAGTGGTAGCACAGAGAATTTGGCATTTGAGAAGATGGTCATAAAGTTGCAATTGGAAAGGTTGGAACATCCAAAACCCTATCAGATTTCATGGATCAAAGATGAGCATACACTCCTAGTAAGTGAACAATTTTATGTGAATTCAAAGATTGGAAAGTACTATGATAAGGTGTTCTATGATATCATGCCTATGGATTGTTGTCATATTTTGTTGGGTAGACCTTCGAAATATGATATACATGCTATATATGATGGGAGATTGCATAAGTATACTATTGTGGCTAATGGAAAGAAACAAATCTTGTTACCATTAATGGAAGAACTTGCTAGTAATTTTTTCACATTTGTGAAAGTTTGTTTGATGGAAGAAAGAAATTTTGTTAACTCTTTGAAGAAGAATGATGTATGTTTTGTTGTGATCCCTAACAAGCCGAGTAAGAAAATAAAGGATAATGTCCCTGAGGAGATTGATAAGTTACTCACCGAGTACAGTGATATCATTTTTGATAATGTACCTGATGGTTTTCCACCAAAAAGAAGCATTGATCATTGTATGGATTTAATCCTCAAAGCTAGTTTATCGAATAAAGAACCTCATCAGTTGACACCTACCGAGAATCAGGAATTGAATCGATAGATTCAAGAGTTGCTAAAGAAAGGTTTGATTAGAGAGAGTTTGAGTCCTTGTGTAATACCTATTGTATTGGCACCTAAAAAGAATGGAGAATGAAGAATGTGTACTGATTCTAGAGCAATTAATAAGATAATAATGAAGTATAGGTTTCCTATACCAAGAATGGATGATATAATGGACAGTTTGACCAGAGAAAAGTATTTCACAAAGATTGATTTGAAAAGTGGGTATCATCAGATCAAAATCAGAGAAGGTCATGAATGGAAGAATTCTTTCAAGACAAAAGAAGGTTTTTATGAGTAATTGGTTATGCCCTTTGGTTTAACTAATGCATAGAGTACTTTTATGAGGCTAATGAATGAAGTTTTGAATAAATTTTTGGGTAAGTTTGTGATTTTATATCTTGATGACATTCTGATATTGAGTAAGACCAGAGAAGAACATTTGTTGCATGTTAGACAAGTTTTGTAGAGATTGAAAGAGGAAAAGTTGTTGATAAATATGAAAAAGTGTTCATTCATGAAAGAAGAGATTGTGTATTTTGGATTTGTTATTTGAGCTGATGGTTTGATGATGGATCCTGAAAAGGTTGAAGCTATTTTGAATTGGCCTACACCTGTGAATGCTTGTGAGGTAAGATCATTTCATGGTTTGGCAAGTTTTTACCAAAAGTTCATAAGGAATTTCAGTTCAATTTGTAATGCTATGACTGAGACTATGAGAGGAGACAAAAGAGAATTCAAGTGGACACATGGAGTTGACAAAAGTTTTGAGACTCTAAAGCATAAGGTTGCTAAATTACTTGTTTCGGAATTACCTAATTTTAGTAAGGTATTTCAACTAGAATGTGATGCAAGTAGAAGTGTAATAGGAACTATGTTGAGTGAAGAAGGTAAACTTGTTTCTTTGTTTAGTGAAAATTTGAATGATGCTAGAAGGAAATATTCTATGTATGATCAAGAATTCTATGCCATTGTTCAAGCATTGAAGAAATGGAGACATTGTTTGATACCGAGTGAATTTGTGTTGTATACTGATCATAAGGCTTTACAATATTTGGGTAGTCAGAATAAGTTGAACCAGAGACATATGAAATGGGTTGAGTATTTGCAGAGTTACACATTTGTGATAAAGCATAAGAGTGGAGTCACTAACTGAGTTGCTGATACATTAAGTAGAAGAAGACCTTTCATGACCGAGGTGAAAATTGAACTTCTTGGTTTTGATGAGATGGGAGATTATTATGAGTCTGACCCTAATTTTTCTTAGCCATGGAGAAAGTGCAGAGCACCTATTCAAGATCAACAAGATACTAAATGGGATGAATATTTTATTTAGGAAGGTATGTTGTTTAAAGGTATTTAGTTGTGTATATCGAGAGGAATAATGAGATCTAATTTGATAAAGGAGAAGCATAGTAGTGGTTTTTCTAGACATTTTAGTATTGATAAAACATGGAATTTGCTAAAGAAGAAGTACTATTGGCCACAGTTATATAAAGATGTTCAGGAATTTGTGAAAAGTTGTGGAGTTTCTCAAGGTGCAAAAGGAGTAAGTTAGAATACTAGATTGTATGTACCAATTTTTGTTCCTGAGAAACCTTGGATTGACATCAGTATGGACTTTGTTCTTGGCTTACCAAAGATAGTAAGAGGTAATGATTCTATATTTTTTTATTGTGGATAGATTTTCTAAAATGGCACATTTTATACCATGTAGGAAGACATTAGATGCAGTACATGTAGCAAATCTTTTCTTTAAGGAAATTGTCAGATTGCATGGATTACCAAGGAGTATTATCTTTGACCGAGACAGTAAATTTGTTGCATACTTTTGGAAGACCCTTTGGAAGAAATTTGGCATTGAGTTGAAATATAGTTCTACATTTCACCCACAAACTGATGGACAAACTGAAGTTGTGAACATAAGTTTGGGAAATCTTTTGACATGTTTAGTTGGAGACACACCGAGTAATTGGGACTCTGTATTGGCACAAGCAGAGTTTGCATACAATAATTCAATGAATAGGAGTACTGGAAAGACACCATTTGAGATTGTGAATGGCACACAACTAAGAGGAATATCTTATTTGAGAGACATTGCTAATGAAAGTAAGGGAAGTGCTGAAGGAATAAAATTTTCTGAGTATATGAAGACATTGCATGAAGATGTGAAGCTAAAGTTTGAAGACAGTAATCATAAATACAAAGATAGAGCTGATAGATCAAGGAGACATAATACTTTTGATGTTGGTGATGAAGTGATGGTTCATTTGAAGAAAGGTCAGTTTCTTGTTGGAACATATGGAAAGCTAAAAATGAAAAAGTTTGGACCTTGCAAGATTTCGAGGAAATTTGTCAATGGAAATGCATATGAGATTGAGTTACCTCATGACATAGACATATCACCAGTTTTCAACATTGCTAATTTGTATGAATATCATCAACTAGATGAAGAAGTGACAGTACTGACAGAATATCCTAAGAAAAAGAATGAAGAAATTGAACAGATTTTGAAGGAAAGAGTTGGCAAAAGTACAAGAGGGAAATAGTATATGGAATATTTGGTAAAGTGGAAGAATAAACCGATGGAAGATAGTTCATGGATTTCATAGTCTGAGTTGGATGTAGCTCAAACAGGATCTACCAAATGATTCAGAGAATTATTTCAAAATAACCCCAGGTGTCTGATGCATGAGCATCTCGAGTCCTTCGCAATCCTTTGTCACCAAAAAAAAATTGGAGTTTGTCTTTGTTGCTCAGTTTCTTCATTAACCAAGTTGGTCAGTAGTTGGTTAGTTTCCTTTGGTTACCAAGTGTGGTCGGTCATTTCCTGGGTAGTCGGTTGTTTCACTAGTCAGTCATTTCTTGTCTGTTGCTCGGTTATCCTTGCTCACCAAAGGGTTTAGTTTTGTTTTTTGTTGAGGCTAAATTGTGCATTTATATTGGATCATAGAGTTAATGTTGATACCAATCCTTGGGAGGTGTGTGGTCCCAGATCTGACTATTTCTTCCATTGATTATGGATCTGAAGGCTGACTCAGTTCGGTAGCTCCTTGTATAAATGTAGTTGTTGGTTTAGAGTTTTGACAATTTTTGGAGATAGGAGTTGATAGAAGATAGAATTAGAGATTTTGACAGATCCTCACATGTTTGAGGACTTTTGTAATTCATTGTAATATCAGGCCCTAATTGGGAAGGCCTTACAACCCGGTATGTATCATTCTATTTGATGAAAATATATGAAAGATCCTACATTCTCTGTCTCACTATTGTTGTTTGTTGCTTCTACATGTGTTGGGAAGGTTTGGATCATTAGGGTGCACAATTGTTTGGCCGCTCTTGCTCCCTGCCTTACATCACAAAATTTCCATCCAAACTACTACTATGTTTCTCCTTCATCAAATTAATTCTCATTTCTCCTCTCGGTATACACAACTAAATACCTTTAAAGAACATACCTTCTTGAATGAAATATTCTTCCCATTTTTTACTTGTTTGATCTTATATAGGTTCTCTACACTTTCTCCATGACTTAGAAAAATCAGGATCAGTTTCATACAAATCTCTCATCTCATCAAAACCAAGAACTTCAATTTTCATCTCGGTCATCAAAGATCTTCTTCTACTCAATGCATCAGCAACTCGATTAGTGACTCCACTTTTATGTTTGATCACAAATGTATAACTCTGCAAATACTCAACCCATTTCATATGTCTTTGATTCAACTTACTCTGACTACCCAAATATTGTAAAGCCTTATGATTAGTATACAACACAAATTCACTCGGTATCAAATAATGTCTCCATTTCTTTAGTGTTTGGACAATAGCATAGAATTCTTGATCATGCATAGCATATTTCCTTCTAGAATCATTCAACTTTTTACTAAAGAAAGAAATAGTTTTACCTTTTTTACTCAACACAGCTCCAATTGCACTACCACTTGCATCACATTCCACTTGAAATACTTTATTGAAATCAAGAAATGCCAAAATAGGAAATTCAACAACCTTATGCTTCAGGGTCTCAAAACTCTTATCAGCTCCATGTGTCCACTTGAATTCTCTTTTATCTCCTCTCATAGTCTCAGTCATAGCATTACAAATTGAACTGAAATTCCTTATGAACTTTTAGTAAAAACTTACCAAACCATGAAATGATCTTACCTCACTAGCAATCATAGGTGTAGGCCAATTTAGAATAGCTTCAACCTTTTCAGGATCCATCTTCAAACCATCAGCTAAAATTACAAATCCCAAATACATAATCTCCTCTTTCATGAATGAACACTTTTTTAAATTTATTAGCAACTTTTCTTCTTTCAATCTCTGCAAAACTTGTCTAACATGAAACAAATGTTCTTCTCTGGTCTTAATGAATATCATAATATCATCAAGATATACAATCACAAACTTACCCAAGAATTTCTTCAAAACTTCATTCATCAACCTCATAAAAGTACTCGATGCATTAGTTAAACCAAAAGGCATAATCAACCACTTGTGCAAACCTTCTTTTCTCTTGAAAGATGTCTTCCACTCATCACCTTCTCTGATTCTGATATGATGATACCCACTTTTCAAATCAAGCTTTGTAAAATACTTTGCTTCAATCAAACTATCCATTATGTCATCCATTCTCAGTATAGGAAACCTATACTTCACTGTTATCTTGTTGATTGCTCTGGAATCAATACACATTTTCCATTCTCCATTCTTTTTAGGTGCCAATACCATAGGTACTACACAAGGAATCAAAATTTCTCTTATCAAACCTTTCTCCAACAACTCCTAAATTTTTCAGTTCAATTCCTGATTCTCAGTAGGTGTCAACCGATGAGGTGCCTTATTTGGTAAACTAGCTCAAGGGATTAGATCCATACAATGATCAATACTTCTCTTCGGTGGAAAACCATCAGGTACATTATTATAAATGATATCACTATACTCGATGGGTAATTTATCAATCTCGTCAAGGACAGTATCCTCTATTTTATTACTCAGTTTGTTAGGATGCACATCAAAACATACATCATTCTTCTTCAATTCATTAAAAAAATTTCTTCCTTCCATTAAACAAACTTTGATAGATGTGAAAATATTACTAACAGGTTCTTCCATCAAAGGTAACAAGATTTGTTTCTTTCCATCAGCCACAATAGTATATTTATGTAATCTCCCATCATATATAGCATGTCTATCATATTGCCAAGGTCTACCCAACAAAATATGACAACAATCCATAGGCATGATATCACACAATACCTTATCATAGTACTTTCCAATTTTTAAATTCACATAACATTGTTCACTTACCAAGAGTGTATGCTCATCTTTGATCCATGAAATCTGATAGGGCTTCAGATATTCCAATATTTCCAACTATAACTTTGTGACTATCTCTTCATATGCCAGATTCTCTGAGCTACCACTGTTAATGATTACCTTCCAAAATTTTTCAGAAACTCTACATCTAGTCTTGAAAAAAGTTTTCCTTATCGGATCTTCCTTTTTACTTTCATTCCATAGTGCTCTTCTTACCGTCAAGTTACTTTCCTTCTCAGGTTCATTCGATGACTCTTCTTGCACCAAATAATTTCTACTACTACCAACCTTCTTACTAGCATGTGTACATTCAAAAGATCCATGTCCTTCCTCTCCACAATTGTAACAAGTTCCTCAGAAATTACCTCTGCTATAACCACCTCGGTAGTTACTGCCTCTACCTCTAGATGAACTTTCACCTTTCCACTCGGTCTTTCCTTTTTCCAAATTTGTCTTTTCAAGTTCAGATCTACCATTTTCACCATAAGATCTACCTCCTCCTTTAGGGAATCTACCACCTCAACCTCTTTCACTCTATTCATGTCCTTTTTTTAATTTCTCCTCATCTTTCAATGCAAATTGATAAGCCTCTTCAATGTTCTCCAGTTTGACGAAACTGATTTCCTCTTGGATGGAAACTCTCAAACCATTCAGGTATCTAGAAATTCTCTCCACATCATCCTCATCATGTCAAGATTTGATATTTGATCT
This sequence comes from Chamaecyparis obtusa, assembly GCA_027943335.1. NCBI lineage: Eukaryota > Viridiplantae > Streptophyta > Pinopsida > Cupressales > Cupressaceae > Chamaecyparis > Chamaecyparis obtusa. Next base: position 1,051,042 of record BSBK01007999.1, on the reverse strand, counting down.
ATAGAATTCCTCAGTATACTCTTTTACCGAGCTATCTTTTTGCCTTAGATTTTGCATTTGCCTAACTAGGTTAATCTAATAATCACAAGGTAGGAACTTTCCTTTCAATTTATTCATCATTTTATTCCATACCTTGTGTGGACAAGGTTTTTGGGGATCCTATTTTGAAAGACTCAAACAAAACAAAGATTAGATTCTAATCTAGCATGAGATAAATCCAAAAGAAAGAAACTCTAAGCTAAGCCACCTCAGATTGAGCTAAAACAGATGCGCCCATGCACTATTTGATTTGCTCTTACTTAAGGGGATGTGGGTCTGCTATCTAAGCACTTGGAGCATACTCTAATACTTTCTAAGATGATTTGAGACTCATGACAACTCCAAAAATGGCACAATAATGGGTAGAACACCCAAAATTGCCCCTAAGGCTTCAAGAACTCAAAAAGATGCTTTAATGGAGATTTGAGCTACATGATGCTTATGCTAAGATTGTTATTAACCAAATAGAGATGTGATGATGATGATATGCTATGCAAAACAATGAAATAAACTATGTTAATCCATTATTACTAAGCTATGATGTGTTTTAAGAAAGCTTGGAAATGATGAAAAACTAACAATTAGTATTGATTATGCTAAAGCTAGAAGTAAAAGAGCATGATAACAATGCATGAGAATAAAAGCTAAGCTAATGAATTTCTCTTGGAAATGAGGAGTATTTATAGGCTTTGGGAAGGAGGAATGAGTGGCTAGGATCAAAATCCTTAAGAGAGGCCAAGATTCATTCAAAGGGGAGCACATGGATTGTGCTAGTTTAGGGCCACCTCCTTGTGACAAGTGTCACAAGGGCATTGGGTTGAAAGATGGGAGGGATGTGCACAATTTGGGAAATGTGCCTAAGGTCAAAGGGTGTAAGAAAGGGGTGAGGGGCTTCTTAAATGCATCATAAATGCATGTAAGAGGGATAAGGAGGCTTTAAATGCATTTAATGCATGTAAGAGAAGTTTCTTGAAGTTTGTTGACTTTGGTTTAAGCTTAGGAGTTGGCTAACCTTGGTTAGAAAATGTGACAAGGTTAGGGGGGGATTAGGATTAGGATTAGGATTAGGATAAAGACTTTCTAGAAGAGTCTAGAACTTCCTTAGGATAAATATGGATTTTAGGAAATAAATAAAGATTTATTTATTTCCATGGTTTAGTCTTGAGAAGATATTTATTAAAAATAAATTTAATAAATATAAGGATTAATATTTAATCTTAATTAAATATCTTGAGTTGGGATTAGGGTTAGGAAATGATGGGATTAGCCTTTAATCAAAATTAAAGAAGGATTAGAAGATTCTGGAAGAGGTTAGTGGTCTTAAGGAAATTAGCCAAGTTTTGGGCAAAAAATAAATAAATTATTTATTATGGGATTTTTGGTCTATTTATTAATTAAATAATTAATAAATAGGGAAATAATGTTTAAATAAGATTTAAACATTTTTTGGGAGGGATTTCTTAATTAAACATTTTTAATTAAGAAAAAGGGATTTAATGGCATAAAAAAATTAAAAATTAAATAAATAATTAATTAATAAATGATGATGTCATCAGGGGTTTTTCAGAAAATAAAAATACTTTATTTTCTAAAGGATTTTTAGGTGTCTACACCTTGATCTTGTCTTTGCCTTTCTTTTTCCTATCCAATTGCAGATGTTCCCACCACAAGGATGCATGACCTTTCAACTTTGTGCTTGCAATTTTCACCTTCTTATCCTTAGATACATTTTCATACTCAAAATACTTTTCCATTTCAGTGATCTAGTCTATGAATTCATCAAAATCCAATTTCCGACTATACTCAGGAGGATTGAAATGTGGTGTCAACTTCAAACTTGTTAAAGTCTTCAAGAATCTTTCCTCACCCTAATCCATCATAGGTCCAAGTTCTGCTTCACCTTGTTCCACTTTAATTTCATCATCGCTTACATCTTCAAGATGTCTGCCTCTTCTCTGGGCTATTTCAACAGCTTCTAATCTAGCAGCATGTTGTCTCAACATGCCTATCAATCCTAGATCCACTTCTCACCTCCCACGAACCATCTTGAAAACCCTTTGCAATCGTAGGTTAGATCACAATCTTCCAGCCCACAACAATTAAACTAGGGCTTCACAAGAAGGAACCTACGAACCTAGATCCACATATCTAGATCCAGATCTAACCTCACTCTGATACCACTTGATGCAAGGGAGGATGGTGTAATACCCTAAAAATGGGCTATACGTTCATTAACCTCCTACATCATCAAATCGAACGAAATCGACATCAAAGTCCTAACCTAAGGCACATTTGCACATCAGTTTATCAAAAAATGATTATCTTAATTCTGCATCAAAGAATATTCCTTGAAATATTCCTAATTTATCATAATTATCTTTAATTGAATATTATTCGACGATAAATGTCATTATTTATCCTAAAGTTGATTAATTGAATATGATGAATATTTAATTAATTAGTTTAATTCTACCACTTAATTGTTTAATTGGATTTAATTATATTTATTCCTAATTTATATTATTTAATTTTGACAATAAAGCAAAAATCAAAAGAATAATTGATTAAATTCTTATTTAATTAATTAAAGCAAGTTGTCAATATTTGACGATATAGTTTTTGAATAAAATTTTGATTAAATAATTGATTAACCTATAAATCAATTGTTTTAATTCAAAATCAGTTAAGTTGAAGATAAATCACTTTATTTTTAAATTAATTCATATTAAATCATGCACAATCAGAAAAACATTTAACTTTAAATCAATTTTCAATTTCAATTTGTTAACTTTCTAAACTTAACATCTGATGATGAGTTGAAAAAGAGAACTAAACTCTATTTTGAGATTAAAAACTACTTTTGCATGATTTTATGAGTTTATTTATTCTTAATTTCTTGTTAACAAAAAAATCAACCTGAGTTTATCAAGAGTGATTTATGTCTTTTCTCAATGCATCCTCAAGCTCTGGATTTCTATAAAATCAAGGCTTGGCTCTTCACAAAGTCTGGCTGGCTGAAACATCTCTCAATCCCTCCAATTTGCACAATTACTTTAGTGAAATTACATACGAAGAAGCAAGCTCTTGCGACAGGTAATTTTGTGATATCATTCATAGTTTTTCATACCTTTACATTTATTTTCATATCAATTCATAGCATTGTTAGATTAATTTGAATATCATTTCAATTCATTCTAGATTAGTTTCATATCAAGTTTTTCATCTTATTGCATTCAAAATCCAAAACAATAAAAATTAATCTGCATTCATGCAGTTATTCTTCTTTTGCATTCAAATCCTTCATTTAGGTGTTGCATTGTCACTGATCTCGATTTCAATCTAAGAACATCATACTCACACCTACTAGAAGGCAGTAAACTGCCTGGTTAGCTTACTTTCAATTACTTGCAGATTTTAATTTTTCTAACCTCTAATGTTTTATCGAAGTATTATGTCCACAGCTAGGTACAATTTTCACACACACATCTCTGGCACCCACTGTGGGGCCCTAAAATGGGTTTCCATTCTATTCTATCATTTTTCTCAAAGCCATGACCACAAGGTTAATTTTTATGAGTTTTGTGATAAATTTTTGGGCTTCTTTTCCAAAAATCCGACTGGTGTTTTTATTGGTACATGCACAATTTGACCTGATAAAGATCAGAAATTTATATTTCTGGAAAGGTATTTGAGTTAGCTTTCATTTTCCATTGGTTTGGATTAATTTATTTTTGATTTTCAACAGTTATGATCATTTTAGTACAGACTAGTCATAACCTAATTTTATGAAATTTGACTGATGTTTTTATTGGTACATGCACATATGGCATGATACAGATCCAAAATTTATATTTTTGGAAAGGTATTTGAGTTAGCTTTCATTTTCCTTTGGTTTGGATTAATTTTGTGTTGATTTAAAAAAGTTATGATCATTTTAGTAAACACTAGTCAGAACCTAATTTTATGAAATCCGATTGATGTTTTTATTAGTACATGCACATATGACATCATACAGATCTGAAATTTATATTTTTGGAAATTTATTTGAGTTACCTCTCATTTTCCATTGGTTTTAATTAATTTTGTCTTGATTTGCAAAAGTTATGATTTATTTAGTGTAGACTGGTCAAAATCTAACTTTTTATGATAGTAGGTTTTTTGATTATCAAATGACATATTATATTTGACTAACATGATTTTCTACCATGTGGGGTTGACAAGTTGAGTTTATTTTTTGATGGCTTTTTATAATAGTGGGTTGCATGTACAAGAATAGGTAATTTTTTCATAAAAGTGGTTTACAGGTGCAGGTACATCCCGTGGGTACAAAAGATAGAAGACAAATGCTAAAAAATTGCTAAAATAGGTAAAATCTACTAAGTGCATTGCGAGGAACTCAAGTATTCTGTTCAATCTGATAACACTTCAATTTTGGATATAAAACAAACTTTCACATGTCAAGCTTGTGTTCCTTTCCAGCTTTCATAATTCACACTTCAGTTTAGGCCTATAAAATGAACATAGATTTGCTTTTTGCATATCTGTTACACATAGTAAATAGGCCCTATGAACACTATTTGTGGATGATCTTGAGAGAGTGGGCTTCTTTCTCTTGTTCACACATGTGAAGCTCTTCTTGATGAAGGATCCCCTTGTAGGTAGCGAGGATACTAAGATTATCTTGCGTTCTACTAGGTTTTTGAGTCCTCAGCTTTTGATCGATAGACCATAGTTGTTGATGTCATAGATCTTGGTGGGATAATTTCAGTCTTAGCATGTCAGATAAATCTATGTGCTTTGTTTTGGTGAAGTGAAGAGGCTAGGGGATTATGCTCTACTTCCTTTTTGGATAGTACCAGAAACCCAGATCCTTGAATCTGATCTAGTCCCCCTATGGTATCTTTTGTGAGTCACCTTTAGAGAGGGTTAACCATAGTGGACATTCCCTTAATTGGGTCAACCACGTGGATGGAACCTCAAGTGGTAATAGCCATTTTCATCATGGTAGCAACAACCGCTATATAAATGTCTTTGTGGAAGAAATCTCCACAAGTGTGGTCTCTTGTTGGGCTGTCAGATCTCCCTAGCAGCTCCTAATTGATTAAATTCTCAAACTGTGTCAAAACCCCAGTGCACCTAGATTGGAGTTCACCCTCTTGAGATTACAAAAGTTGCAGAGTCAGACCATTACTACAAACCCTAGCGAGGCCAAAATTTTCATTTTCTAGGACTATGTGCATTTATTGAAAAACTTTTTGAGAACATACACGAGTAGCATTTCTAGGGGTTAACAAAAATAAGTCACTTGATTATTCATGCCTAGGGTTGCTTTTTCCCCTATTCATTATTTTTAGACATGTGTGAAATCACTTTCCTGTTGTTCTGTGTGCCTGGTATCTATTTGGTTATTGAAAATGAACATACCCTATACGAACTATTACACAAATCTTCAAACCTAGATAGAAAAATTGCAAACAATCTAATACTAAAAAATTGAAAAATTGAAAATCTAAAGTAAAAATCCTTTCTAGTGTCAAAAGTCATCCTGAAATTTCAAAACTTGTATCAAAGCTAAAGTCAAAGTTGTCAGAATCCTCCAAAACTTGTCAGAAATGCAATTTTTACAGCCAACTTCTAGATTCAGTCAAAATATTCATTGTGTTAGGAATAGAACTGAGCCAATAAAGAATCCAATCATTTTCCAAAAGTGGTCTCTTGAGTCTGATCCAACCTTTTGATCTATCAATTTGCATCTTTTTCATCTTGTGTCAAAACCTTGTCAAAATCTTCAATCCATTCAACAAAATGGCTAAGTGATGTGAGCTCATGTCCGCTATATTTTGGGCATCTACCCATACTCTAGGGCACAGTATCCTTCATTTACGTCCACTCTAATCTTCAAATCCATCCAATCTTGACAAGGTTGCATCATTCAATCTTCTTGAATCAAGTCATCTTTTAGTTGTCTTAATCTTGCTCTTTTGCATCACCCAAGGTTAATGGTGGAAACTAGAGCTTCCTCACAGTGAAAACAAGGAGAAAAACCCAAATTATCTTTAGCTGCATCTTCTATAATTTCTAAGACATTTCATCAACCCTATGACACTACTAAATTTGGAGAAGATGCTCTTGGAAATCTCTTTCTAAAAGATGGTTACATCACTCCCCTTGCATCAATCCAAGCAGGTCATCAAACAACTCCTCACCAATCAATTTCTTCTAGTTCTCATATCAATACGATGTCTCAAGGAGGAGGGAACCAAGGCTCCAAGGGACAACAATCACAACATAGTGCGGATCAAGAAACCACACCTTCTAAAATTTCTCAATATCAAAATGATGATGACTTCAATAGAATGATGAAACATTTCTTGAAGGAGGATAGAGAGGCATATTTCCTAGATCTAGCTCACCAAGGAGCTAAACTTCCTCCAAAATTTAATGTTGAAGACATCCTTACTCAAGAGGGAGAAACCCCTATCATGGCTATGATGAAATAGATGGATGTCATACAAGTCAAAATCAACAAACTCAAAAAAGAGAAGGAACCCAAGGATTTCTCCATGGAGGCTCTATGTCCTTTTCCATTTGATAAAGACTTGTACATGCCACCATTCTCAAAAAGAGTGGAAATGCCTAAATATGATAAATATAATGGAAACTCTGATCCTCAAGATCACATTAGAGAATTTTCTACTCAATCTATGGAGTTCATGTATGAACCAACCTACCTAATGTGTCTCTTCCCTCGATCTCTGGGAGGAGCAGCCATTCAGTGGTTCTCAAGAATGCCTCCTACGATCAAGACTTTTGAGGAGTTGATCAAACTATTCTATTAGTTCAGTACTCCTATAACATCAAATATCTAGTCACCATGATCGACATCTGCAATATAAAACAATTTCTAGGAGAACCATTCTTGACTTTTCTCAAATGATGGAGGAAAAATTTTTCTCTATATGCTAGACCTATTCTAGAAATGGAGAAGCTAGAAATTTTCACCAACAATCTTGTTCTAGAGATTAACTACCCTTTACAAATGCAAGATCACACATCCTTTGATAAGATGGTGGATAATGCGAGCAAAATTGAGAAAGTCCTTGTAAAAAAAGGAGACATATCACTCCAAAAAGAGAAGAATAAATCTGGATCTAGTTCTAAAGACAAGAACAAAAATTGGAAAGAGAATAAAGGTGTCGTCCTGGATGACGTTGTTGACAATGTCTGTAATCCACCCAAGGCCCCCGCTTTCAATCTCACTGTTGGTACCCAAACCATCAAAGCCTCTGAATCAAAAGCAAAAGAATCAAACAAGAAGCCATCTGACTACAAACCTTTGGCTACAAATCCTAAATGCAAGTTTGTTCCTCTTGGAGAGTCCTTGGAATCTGCCATGAAAACTCTGTTGGCCAACAACATCATCTTCTTGCCTGAGATCCAACCATTTGATCCTGAACCTAAACCAAAATGGTGGAAAGAGACCGATTTCTATGACTTCCATCATAATAAGGGTCATAAAACCAATAACTATGTACGCTTGAAACACAACATACAAGACAAAATTGATAACAAAGAAATCGTAATTGACAATCATAAGAGCAATAATGATCATATGGCATTCCCAGAACCATTTCCAAAACATGGTCAAGGAGAGTCATCTTATCAACCTAACATGGGTGCCAAAGTCAATTATGCTTACTCTAGAAACAATGATGTTATAAATATGGTTGATCCATGCCCATCTGAGCGTTGCAATGTCATCACCATTGTGCGAAAAGATAAAGATAATCAATCAACAAATGTAGTTACTCGATCACAAGCTCAGGTGCATCTAAAAGGACAAGTCTTAGATTCATCAAATGTCCCTAAGATGCCTTTCAATCTCTCATCTACTTCTAAATAGAAGATTATCTCTAAATCATCAAATTCTAAAGACACGAGACCTACATCCTATAGTATTGTCCAACAACTCTAGCATACAAATGCAAAAATCTCCATGTTTGAGTTGCTTCAGATATCTCTAGCTCATAGAGCCATTCTAGAAAAATCTCTACTCGGATCCAATGTTCCTAACAACCTTGATTTAGATAGATTCCAGACTATGGTTGTTCATCTGACATCTCCCTAGTATATCTCCTTTTTAGAGGAAGATGATAACTCTTTGAGTCATCCGCATAACCAAACCTTGCCTATTGAAGTCTTAATCCAAAACCATCATGTCAAACGCGTGTTAATAGATGGAGGCACTGGTATCAACATTTGTTCTTATAGCTTGATCATACAATTGGGATTATTGGAAGCTACCATTGATCCTAAAAAGAAGATAACTATCAAGGCATATGATGAACAAGAAAGATATTCCAAGGGAACAATTGTCTTACCTATCAGAATAGGACCTGTTATCAAAGACACCATCTGTCAAGTTCTAGATCTTCCTTTGGCTTATAATGTTCTTCTAGGGGGGCCTTGGATACATGAAATGCAGGCTATTCCTTCCACATATCATCAATGTGTGAAATTTCCTTATGAAGGAGTAGAGGTGACAATTCTAGCTGATATGTCTACTACTTACAATGCATTGAAAGAAAGTGCTGACAAACTTATTCCTAATAATAGAGAATCTTTCATTAAGAAAACAGATATTGTATCTACATCCAAGATGGAAGACATCACACAAGAGGTCAAAATTAAAGACAAGGGTATGGGAGAATACACAATGGAACCAGTTTTATCTCTCACCTCTCTCCCGTTGTCCCTGAAATCTTATGGGCAACCTTCAGATCAAGTCAAACCCAATGCTAAAGAGTCTCAGGTGATATTCAATGGAATATTTGTCATAGAGAAAGTATCTAAACAAGAGTTTGAGGAAGAAGAAGTTGTACTTGCATGGTTATACAAAGATGAGTCTCAATCTCAAATTGTTCAAGCGTGTGAATCAAAAACACCAAAAATTCCCTCCAAGTCATATGAACCCAGGGATAAACTAATCACAAAAATGGGATACACTAGAAAAGGACCTCTAGAACTACAAGGTAAGGGTCTTCTATCACCTCTTGATCATTTTGGTCAAACAAAAAAGAATAGAATAGGTTTGGGATACAAAAAGAAGCCTTTTTATCTTTGCAAAAACTCTCCACATGTCTTAGAACATATTGACCCATCAGAAACAAAACCAGTCGAAGAAAGAACACAACAATCTGACAATGATGATTCAGACATCACTGATGAGATCATTCCTTATGAGTGTTTTCCTAAAGAGATACTAGACCTCCTTAAAGATGAAGGTGATCCAATAAAAAGAATCAATGTAGTGGAAACACGAGAACCTACTATAGAACAAAAGATAGTTGCACCACAAGAACCAGCTGATCTTGAAGAAAATCACCTAGACAAGGAGGAAGGTGGTAGCTATTTTGAGATAGATTCTCATGAGTATGAATTCAAATCAAAATCTGAAGGTAACCCTTCTTGGGGTATCCATCCTAACTTTACACATGTTCTTAGATTTCCTAGAGGTCCAGAATCAGAAGATGAATCGAATGACTATGAATGGGGAGTCATTCTAGAGGAAGATGAGCTTATCATAGAAAAACATGTTGATGTCATTCACCAATATGCACCTAAACCCAATGTAAGTCTAGAGCCAAATGATGAACTTAGAGAGTCTGATCCACTGATGGCTGAAGTGGACTCCCACAATGATATTGAGCCTATTCATGAATTGAACATTTTAGGCTATAATATCACCTTTGAACTCGAGAGTCAGGTTAGGACCAATGATGAAAGATCCATATCCATGAACACTATTTCTCAATCCTTTCCCACTTTGACTATCCAACATCCTGAACTTCTTGACCAATCCTCCATGAACCCGAGCCAAGATATCTATACTTTTCCAAATGACTATGCCCTTGCTGGCTACCTCAATGTAGTTGAACCTATGATGACTTCCATCAGTGAACCGAGCATTAGCATGATAGAGTCGGATATCAAATATCTTAGTCAAAAGAATAAAAATAAAAATAAAAGGAGTTCTGAGGGTGAAAACCACTTTGTGGCAGTCTCAGAACCTACAATAGTAAAAATAAAAGACATATCCGAGGGTGAAAACCTCTTTGAGGTGCCTAAGGATGAGATATTAGATGTCCTTTTGAGTCATTTACAGGACAAATCTCCAATAATAATTGAGCCCACTCAATATATCAACTTGGGAACAATAGAAGAACCACAACTTATTCATGTAGCACAATCCCTATTAGAGGAAGAAAGACAAGCATTCACAACAATCTTGACAGGAAAGAAGATCAACTTTGCATGGAAATATTCAGATATGCCAGGGTTGGATCCTGATCTTATAATGCACCATTTATCTATAGCTCTAGGGGTCAAACCTATCAAACAAAAATTGAGAAAGATGCATCCACATGTTTCACTCTTTGTCAAACCTGAATTAGAGAAACTACTGAAAGCTGGATTTATCTAAGTTATTGATTATGCTGAATGGATCTCTAATATTGTTCCATTATCAAAACCAGATAAATCTATAAGATTGTGCACCGATTTTAGAGATTTAAACAAAGCATGCCCTAAGGATGATTTTCCACTACCTAACATTGATATGATAGTGGACATGACTGCGGGCTTCGAGATGTATTCTTTAATAGATGGTTTTTCTAGATACAACCAAATAAAAATTCCTCCAAAAGATCAAGAGAAAACTTCTTTCACATGTGCATGGGGAACCTTCTATCAGAATGTCATGCCATTTGGGCTTAAGAATATAGGCACTACATATCAAAGGGCTATGACATCTATTTTTCATGACATAATGCATCGCACTATGGAGGATTATGTTGATGATACTTTAGCAAAATCTATGATAAGATCTGAACATCTAAATGACTTGAGAAAAATACTAGATCTGATGGAGAAGTTTAGTCTCACATTGAACCCTAAGAAGTGTGCTTTTTGTGTCACTTCTGGAAAGCTCTTAGGCTAAATTGTTTCAAAGAAAGGAATTGAAGTAGATCCTGCTAAAGTCAAAGCTATCATGGAGATGCAACCTCCCAAAAATATCAGTCAAATGAGAACATTACAAGGAAGAGTGCAATCAATTAGATGCTTAATATCTTAGTTAGCAGACATATCACATCCTTTCACAAAGATATTACATAAAGGTGTGACCTTTGCATGGAACGAGGAATGTGAAAAGAACTTTAATCATATCAAGAAATATCTATCAAATCCTCCTATTTTGATGCCTCTTATTCAAGGAAAACCATTGATTCTTTATGTCTCTGCTACAGATACATCACTGGGGGCATTACAAGCACAAAATGATGAGAACACGAAGGAAAGAGCTATATACTATATCAGTAGAACATTGATAGCATATGAGAAGTACTATTCAATGATTGATAAAGCTTATCTAGCGGTGATCTTTGCATCATAGAAACTGAGACATTACATGTTGTCTCACACCACACAATTGGTAGCTAAGATAGATCCATTGAAATACTTATTGAGAAAAGCTACCCTCACAAGTAGATTAGCTAAATGGGTGATGCTATTAAGTCAATTTGACATTGAATATGTTGAAAGAAAATCTATCAAGGACCAAGTTATTGCTGATCAACTGGCTGACACACCTTTGATTGATGATACTCCAATGCAAATGGAATTCCCAGATTCCTCTATCATGAATCTTTCTTCTAGATCATGAAAGTTATTCTTTGATAGCTCCTATACATAGAATGGATCTAGAGTAGGTATATTGTTCATTACTCATCAAGGATACTCAATCCCTAGAGCATTCAAAATAAAGTTTCCTTGCACAAACAATATTGCTGAATATGAAGCCCTTCTTAATGGCATGAAGATAGAAATTGAATGGAGAATAACATAACTACACATTAATGGAGACTCACAACTTGTAATACACCAAGTCAATGATGTGTATCAGATGAAATATGGAAAGATGATCCCATACAAGAGAATGGTAGATGATCTAAAGAAATTTTTCATATCTATCACCTTTGAAAAAATTCCTAGAATGGAGAACAAGGCTACTAATGCTACGGCAACACTGTCTACTTTATTATAGTAGGCCGAACATGAGCTATGCTATGAGTTTCTAGTGGAAGAACTATCATATCTTTCATATGATTCCCTTGAAACTCGCATGATCTACACTATTTTTGGTCATGATTCATCCTGATACAAAAACCTTTTCTCCTATCTCCAAGACCAAATCATTCCTAATACCTTTAATTGCCATGAGAAATGATACCTTATCTACAATGTGTTCTGGTATGTCATCATTCATAACAATCTATACAAATGAGGTCTAGATGGTACACTCCTTAGATGTTTAGAATAGGAAGAGTCTCAACATGCATTGGAGGAAGTCCACGAAGGTATATGTGGATCACACTCTAATGGTTTAACACTTGCTCAAAAGCTTATTAGAGCTGCGTTCTATTGGCCTGAAATGGAAAAAGAGGCCCTATTACATTTGTAAAGAATTTTCAAAAGTGTCAAGTACATGGTAACTTGATTCATGCACCAAGGAGAGATCTTATCCCCTTTACTACACAATGGCCTTTTCACCAATGGGCATTTGATCTTATAGGATCTATACATCCTCATTCTTATAATGGACATACACATATTATTATAGCTACAAACTATTTCACAAAATGGGTAGAAGCAGTCCCTTTGACTCAAGCAACCAATAAACAAATTTCAATGTTCATCCTAAACTACATCATATGTTGATATGGTATTCCACATTCTATAGTCATAGATAATGGGGGACAATTCAAGAACAGAGACTTAGGTGATCTATTTGCTAAATTCAAGATTACACAATATTGGTCATCAATCTACTATCCTCAAGGGAATGGACAAGAAGAGGCTTCAAATAAGAATCTATTGAAAATCTTGCACCGTACAGTTAATAAAATAGGAAGAGACTAGCATCTCATGGTCAATCTAGCTCTCTAGGCCTATAGAAAAAGTATCAGATTGCCCACTGGGGCTACACCATTCACTTTAGTTTATGGGTCTAAAGCAGTACTACCTATTGAGGTTGAAATCCCATCACTAAGAATCAGAATGCATAGTCTAGTAACTGATGATGACTATAGAGTGTCTAGGTTGCAAGAACTTGAACTACTAGATGAGCACAGACAAGCAGCATATGATCATCTCAGAGTATATTAGAAAAGAATGTCTAGAGGCTACAATAAGAAAGTCAGACACAGAGAATTTTAGGTTGGTGATCTAGTCTTGAGAGCGAATCCTAAAAATCAGTCACATAGAGAATGCAAGGGGAAGTTTGAACCCAACTAGCTGGGTCCCTTTGTTATCACTACTACTTTTGGCTCTGGAGCCTATCAAGTCTCAATGACTGAAGGAGAACTTCTTCAAGAACCAATCAACATTCTCCATCTGAAGAAATTCTACACCTAAGGCATTCAGTATTAAAAAATGTCCTAAAAGTTCATAAAAATTGGAAAAAGTCCTAAAAAATGATCATCCCGGTGGAAACCTAGCAAATAGGAACCTTGATGATTCACAAAAAAATCAAAAAATATCAAAAATACAAAAAAATTGAAAAAATATCAAAAGTACAAAAAAATTGAAAAAATGAAAAATACAAAAAAAAAAAGAAAAAGAAAAAAAGTGCCTTGGTGAAAACTTGTAAACAAGCGCCTTGGTACCAAAAATAGAATCTCTACCAAGATGGTGAAAACCTAGCAAATGGGTGCCACTTGTATCAAAATTCTCAATCTATCAGCACAATCTTGGTCTTTCCTAGCTTTTAGTCATGCTTTAGTCTATATATATCCTTGTTTTAATAAAGTCAGTCTGTACACCAATCAGCAAATGCGTCTGTATCCTATCAATATTCAAACTTGGGGGCAATCAATGTCATATTCTATGGTCTCTAGTATCTTAGATGAGTCATATCTAGTTAGAGTCCTTCGAAGCTACATTTGATTCAGTCAGTCAGTCTCCTTACCAAGAAGGATTTTGCATCAACAAAACAAATGAACATCAACAACAAAGTGAAAAAAATCTTTTCTTGACTTGCTTTTATCTCCTTGTATGCTTACTGATTCGCATTGAGATTTCTTCATATTGTGTCCTTTTGAGATCTTCGATGATGTCCTTTATCGGATTTAGAGAGTGATGACTCGGGGCATAATATTTTTTTTGTTTTTTTCTTTGAGTAAAAATCTAACAACTTTGGAAAATCTGGATTGAAATGGTGTCTGTGTGTAAGAGCCTCTATCTCATATTGGATGGCCATGAGTACCTCGACCATTGATACCCAGAAAATTCAAGGAAGTTTGATCTAACTTTATCTTTTGAGTGAGTTCTTACTCCTACTATGAAACGCGATCTTACCTAAGGATGTGAATGATAAAGGGTCACTACGGGTAATTCACAGTGGATTTAGAATGAATTCTACAAACTGTTTGATGTGTTTGTACCACAAGACATATTTAGGTCATCATGACATTTTTTTTATGATGCTTATACCAATTGCTATATCAAAATGGACATGATATTCAGGTCATCCTGGCATTTATGCCTTGGTGCTTATATCTAATTCGACATTCCAAAAACAAAATCAATATTCATATGTTCATGGTTGTCTAGCCAGTGGGTGTTGTATTGATTCTTGTGCATACAAATTGATATTCATATGTATATAATTTCCTAAACTAGTGGATGTTGTATTGATTTATCCAGTTACCTAATAAAAGTTCAATGATGAAAATGAATCGACACATGATCAGTGACTAGGTCCTAGATCTTAGGTTTGCATTTCATTCTGCATTTCATTTTGCAATTTGCATGATTGCATGATCTCACAAATTGCTGCATACACTTAAAATGCTTAATGATTCTCCAAAACTATGCTAAACATGACACAAAGACTGAGCATTGTATGAAGGTCCCTCCAACGAAACAACAAGTAGAACTCATTTTCAAGATCAAAATCAAAATCTAAGATCATTTATATTATTAACTACTTGCATAATCGACCTTCAATCATCATAGAAATCTAGAATTCAACTTAACTGATTATCTTACATCAAACTATCAAAATTTCAACTTGGTCAACCATGGTCAACTCATGGTCAAACCTAGTCAAACTTGGTCTCCAGGATCTCCAAATGATGTAGAACACATTCTTGAACGTGTATAACCATTTCTCAAATCAATTAACATGCTTCTACACCATTTACCACTAACTTTTCTTGTCAGATTTCAATTTTCATCCCGAAGGGGACATGGTATTGCATATCAAACAAGTCTATAAATCAAATCTTTCCTTAGAAATCAAGACAACAACCACTTCTAGTTACTGATTCATCTAAAGACCTCGTCACTTGGGGCACATCGCTTGGGGCATATCAGATTCATCGAGATCCATATCAATCTGGTATCCTAATCTATCTTGTAAACTATATCAACTTTTCATAACCATCGATTCATTAGTGTTATTTCCTTGGTTCTTCGTAACTAAAGGGTTCAAGTGTGATATTGTTTTGATTCCTTTGGACAATCAGGTATGGAGGTAGGTCACTCACTTCTTTGTAATCATAAGGTTCAGAATTAGGTGTTTTGATACTTTTTCATAATCACCGGTTCATTGTTGCTATAGTTAACATCATCTTTTATCAACTAGGACCTAAATCAGCTTTTCCAAATCTTTCAATCAGTTTCTATCTCGAAATCAGTTTATCTCTCAAATATTTTCAACATCTTTATCAAAAATAGACTAATCTTTGAACCACTATGCTTCGCATAGTGATTCAAAGAGGGGCAAAATCTAATACCCCAAAAATGGGATATAGGTGTGTGTGTGTGAATTTTGTACCTGTCTGTAGACACAACACTTTAGTAAAATATTAGAGGTTAGAAAAAATTGAAATCATGCAATGAATTAAAAAATAAACTAACCAGGCAATTTACTGCCTTCTAATAGGTGTGAGTATGATGTTCTCAGATTGTATCGAGATCAGTGACCTTGACGACACCTAAATGGAGGATTTGAATGCAAAACTGATATGAAATATGAATGCAATTAATCAAAAAAAAATTATTTTCTATGCAATGATATGATCAAAACTGATATGAATCTAGAATCTAAGATGAAATTGATATGCAATGAATTCATCTAAGATGAATTCTAAATGATATGCAATACTCAAAAACAAGAATGATCTCACAATAGCTTGGATTCGCAAAGATGATTCTTTAGTCTCCAATTCGACAGCGTGAGGATGCAAAAATATGAGATATGAGATTGAAGAGCTGAAGCCTTAATTTTATAGAAATCCAGGGCTTTGAGGATGCATGGAAGAAATCCATAAATCACTCAAATAACTCAGGCTGATTTTTGAGTTATTTTTAAATCAAGGATATTTAACTCACAAAAACATGCAAAAGCAGAGTTTAACTCAAAATAGAGTTTAGCTTTAATTGATAATTGATAGTTGTCTACTTTTCTTGATTGTGCATGATTTATTTATGAATTAATTTAATAATAAAGTGATTTATTTCTAACTTAACTAATTTTGAAAAATAAAACAATTGATTTATGGGTTAATCAATTATTAAATCAAACTTTTATTCCAAAATAATATCATTAAATATGACAACTTGCTTTAATTAATTAAATAAGAATTTAATCAATTATTCATAGGATTTTGGATTTATTGTCAAAATTAAATAATATAATTTATGAATAAATATAATTAACTTCAATTAAACAATTAAGTGGCAAAATTAAACTTAATTAATTAAATATTGAGAATATTCAATTAATCAAATTTTAGGATAAATAGGATTTATCGCCAAATAACTATTAAATTAAAGATAATTAGGATGATTAGGAATATTACTAGGAATATTCCCTGATGCAGATTTAAGATAATCAATTAAGATTCGATGATGTTCAGATGTGCCTTAGGTTAGGACTTTGATGTCGATTTCATTCGATGTGTCGATATAGAAGATTAATGAACCTATAGCCCATTTTTTGGGGTATTACATTTTGCCCCTCTTTGAATTGTTGTGCGAAGCGCAGTGGTTCAAAGATAGTCTATGTTTGATATTGAAATTGATGTTTGAAATTGATAATTGATATGAGATAGAAATTGATCGAAAGATTTGATATGAAGATAATAGGTCCTGAATGACCAAAGATAATGTTCACTATAGCAATGATGAACCAATGAAACAAAAGCGTCAAAACACCTGATTCTAAACCTTATGATTGAGAAGAAGTGAGTGACCGATTTTAGACTCGATTGTCCTTAGAAGAATCTCATAGGTATCACATTTGAACCCTTTAGTTATCGAAGAACCAAGGAAACAACACATTTGAACCGATAGTTGTAAAAAAATTGATACAATTTACAAGATTAGGAGAATACCAGATTGATATGGATCTCGATGAATCTGATATGCCCCAAGTGATGATAGATTTGCCCCGAGCAATGAGGAATTTTGATGAATCAACAACTAGACATGGTTGTTGTCTTGATTACTGAGGAAAGATATGATTTCAAATTTGATTACAGACTTTGAATGATATGCAATACCATGCCCCCTTCGGGATGAAAATTGAAATCTGACAAGAAAAGTCAGTGTTGAATAGTTTAGAAGCATGTTAATTGATTTGAGAAATGGTTATACACATTTGAAAACACATTCTGCATTGTTTGGATGTCCAAAAGACCAAGTTTAACTAGGTTTGACCATGATTTGACCATGGTTGACCAAGTTGAAATTTTGATAGTTTGATGTAAGATAATTAGTTAAGTTGAATACTGGATTTCTATGATGATGGAAGGTCAATTATGCAAGTAGTAGACAATATGAATGATCTCAGATTTCAATTTTGATCCTGAAAAAGGATTCTACTTGCTGTTTCCTTGGAGGAACCTTCATGTGAGATTCAGCTCTTGTTAGATTTGAAGAATCATTTAAGCATTGAAGTTCATTTAATCATTGTGAGATCATGCAAAGATGAAAAATGAAATGTAGAATGAAATGCAACCTAAGACCTAGGACCTACTCACTGATCATATGTCGATTTGTTATCATCATTGAACTTTTAGGTAATCGAATAAATCAATACAATTCCCACTAGCTATGAAACCATAGACATATGAATATCGATTTATATGTGCAAGAATCAATACAACACCCACTGGTCAACAACCATGGATATATGAATATTGATTTTATTTTCAGAATGTCAGATTAGATATAAGCACCAAGACATAAGTGCCAGGATGACCTAAATATCATGTCCATTTTGATATAGCAATTTGTATAAGCATCAAAACATAAATGTCATGATGACCTAATTATGCCTTGCATGACAAACACATCAAACAGTCAAGAGATCATTCTAAATCCAATGTGAATTACTCGTAGTGACCCTTTATCATTCACATCCTTAGGTAAGATTGCATTTCATAGTAGGAGAAAGAAATCACTCAAAAAGATAATAGTTAGATCAAAATTCCTTGAAATTTCTGAGTATCAATGGCTGAGGTACGCATGGCCATCCAATTCGAGATAGAGGCTCTTACAGTCGGACACCATTTCAATCCAAAATTTCCAAAGTTGTTGGATTTTCACATACAAGAAGAAAATAAAGAAAAGATTATGCCCCCAGTCATCACTCTCTAAATCCTATAAAGGACATCATCAAAGAGCTCGTGGGAACAAAATATGCAAAAATCTCAATGTGAATCAGTAAGCATACAAGGAGAGAAAACATGTAAAAAGCACAGATTATTTTCAGTTTGTTTTTATTGCATTATTGTAGATGCAAAATCCTTTCTGGAGACAAGACAAACTGACTATCTCAAATGAAGCTTCAAAGGACTCTAACTAGATATGATACATGTAAGATACATTGGAGGCCATTGGATATGACTTTGATTGCCCCCAAGTTTGAACATTGATAGGATACAAACACTTGAGCAAATTGGTGTATAGACTGACTTATTGAAAATATGAATACAGAAACAAACCAGGAGATATGTACAAACTAAAGCAAGACTGAAAGCTGGGAAAGACCAAGATTGTGCTAATAGATGGAGCATTTTGAACAAGTGGTGCCCGTTTGTCAGGTTTTCACCATCTTGGCAGAGATTCTATTTTTGCTACCAAGGTGCCTGTTTCTAGGTTTTCACCAAGGCACTTTTTCTTTTTCTCATTTTTTTTGTATTTTTCATTTTTTCAATTTTTTTTATATTTTTGGTATTTTTTACTTTTTTTGTGAATTATCAAGGTGTCATTGCTAGGTTTTCACCAAGATGTTCATTTTTTTTAGGACTTTTTCTAATTTTTAAGATTTTTTCAGGACATTTTACCATAGATTGAATACTTTAGGCATAGAATTTCTTCAGATGGAGAACATTGATTGGTTCTTGGAGCTGTTCTCCTTCAGTTGTTGAGAGTTGATAAGTACTAGAGCCACAAGTAGCAGCGATTACAAAGGGACCCAGCCAGTTGGGTTCAAACTTCCCCTTGCGTTCTTGATGTGATTGATTTTTAGGATTTTCTCTCAAGACTAGATCACCACCCTGAAATTCTCTGTGTTGGACTTTCTTGTTGTAGCCTCTAGACATTCTCTTCTGATATACTCTGAGATGATCATATGATGCTTGTCTATGCTCATCTAGTAGTTCAAGTTCTTGCAACCTAGACACTCTGTAGTCATCATCAGTTACTAGACCATGCATTCTGATTCTTAGTGATGGGATTTCAACCTCAATAGGCAGTACTGCTTTAGACCCATAAACTAAAGCAAAAGGTGTAGCCCCAGTAGGTGTTCTGATACTTGTTCTATAGGCCTAGAGAGTTGGATTGATCATGAGATGCTAGTCTCTTCCTATTTTATTAACTGTACGATGCAAGATTTTTAATAAATTCTTTTTAGAAGCCTCTACTTGTCCATTCCCTTGAGGATAGTAGATAGAAGACCAATGTTGTGTGATCTTGAATTTGGCACATAGATCATCTAGGTCTTTGTTCTTGAATTGGCCACTGTTATCTATGATTATGGAATGAGGTATCCCATATCTGCATATGATGTAGTTCAATATGAACATAGATATCTGTTTCCTAGTTGCTTATGTCAAAGGGATTGCTTCTACCCATTTTGTAAAATAATTTGTAGCTATGATTATATGGTTATGTCCATTAGAAGAATGAGGATGTATAGCTCCTATAAGATCAAAGGCCCATTGGTGAAAAGGCCATTGTGTAGTAAAGGGAATTAGATCTCTCCCTGGAGCATGAATTAAGTTGCCATGCACTTGACACTTTTGATAATTCTTAGAAAACTTGATAAACTCTTTCTCCATTTCAGGCCAATAGTACCCAGCCCTAATAAGTTTTCAAGCTAGTGTTAAACCATTTGAGTGTGACCCACAAATACCATCATGGACTTCCTCTAATGCATGTTGAGACTCTTCCCATTCTAAACATCTAAGTAGTGTACCATCTAGACCTCATTTGTATAGATCGTGACCAATGATGACATATCGGGAGGCATTATGGATAAGGTATCTCTTCTCATGGTGGTTGAAGGTATTGGGAATGATTTGGTCTTGGAAATAGGAAAATAGATTTTTGTATCTAGATGAATCATGACCAACAACAGTGCAGATCATGTGGGTTTTAGGGGAATCATATGCAGGATAAGATAGTTCTTCCACCAGGAACTCATAGCGTAGCTCATGTTTAGGCTACTGTAATAAAGTAGATAGTGTTGCCATTGCATCGACAGCCTTACTCTCTATTATAGGAATTTTCTCAAATGTGATAGATATGAAATACTTCTTTAAATCATCTACGATTCTCTTGTAAGGAATGAGCTTTTCATCTTTAGTTTGGTATACATCATTGACTTGATGAATAACAAGTTGAGAGTCTCCATGAATGTGTAGCTATGTTACTCTCCATTCAATTGCTATTTTCATACCATTCAAAAGGGCTTCATATTCTACAATATTGTTTGTGCAAGGAAATTTTAATCTGAATGCTTTTGGGATTGAGTATCCTTGAGGAGTTATGAACAATATGCCAGCTCTAGATCCATTATGTGTATAGGAGCCATCAAAGAATAACTGCCATTCTCTAGAAGAAAGAGTCATGATAGAGGAATCTAGAAATTCCATTTGCATTAGTGTATCATCAATCATAGGTGCATCTATTAATTGATCAGTAATAACTTGTCCTTTTATAGCTTTTCTTTCCACATATTCAATGTCAAATTCACTTAAGAGCATGACCCATTTAGCTAATCTACTTGTGAGGGTAGCTTTGCTTAGTAGGTACTTGAGGGGATCAATCTTAGCTACCAATTGTGTGGTATGAGATAACATGTAATGTATCAGTTTTTGTGATGCAAAGATCACAACTAGACAAGCTTTCTCAATCATTGAACAGTTCTTCTCATATGCAACCAATGTTCTACTGATATAGTATATAGCTCTTTCCTTTTTGTTCTCATCATGTTGTGCTAGCAATGCCCCCAGTGATGTATATGTAGCAGAGACATATAAAATCAATGGCTTCCCATGAATAGGAGGCATCAAGATAGGAGGATTTGATAGATACTTCTTGATATGGTTAAAGTTGTTCTCACATTCTTCATTCCATGCAAAGGTCACACCTTTATGTAATGTTTTTGTAAAAGGTTGTGATATATCAACAAGCTATGATATGAATCTTCTGATAGATTGTAATCTTCCTTGTAAGGTTCTCATTTGACTGATATTCTTGGGAGGTTGTATCTCTATTATAGCCTTGACTTTAGCTGGATCAACTTCAATACCCTTCTTTGAAACTATGTATCCTAAGAGCTTTCCAGAAGTGACACCAAAAGCACACTTCTTAGGATTTAGTCGGAGACTAAAATTTTCCATTCTATCTAGGATCATGCTCAAGTCCTTTAGATTTTTAGTTCTAATCATAGATTTTGCTAAAGTATCATCAACATAATCTTCCATAGTTCGATGCATCATGTCATGGAAAATAGATGTCATTGCTCTTTGGTATGTAGCACCAGCATTTTTAAGCCCAAATGGCATGACATTCCAATAGAAGGTACCCCATGCACATGTGAAAGTATTTTTATCTTGATCCTTTGGAGCAATTTTTATTTGGTTATATCTAGAGAAACCATCCATTAAGGAATACATCTCAAAACCTGCAGTCATGTCCACTATCATATCAATGTTAGGTAGTGGAAAATCATCCTTAGGGAACACTCTATTCACATCTCTAAAGTCTGTGCACACTCTGATTGAACCATCTGGTTTAGAAATAGGTACAATAGTGGAGATCCACTCTTTATAGTCAATAACTCAGATGAATCTAGCTTTTAGGAGCTTCTCTAATTCAGCTTTTACCAAGAGTGCAACGTGAGGATGCATCTTTCTCAACTTTTGTTTAACAGGTTTGACATTTGGAGCTATAGATAAATGATGCATTATAAGATTAGGATCCAATCCTAGCATATCTGAATATTTCCATGCAAAGTTGATCTTCTTCCCTATTAGGAATGTTGTAAATTTTTGCTTCTCTTCTTCTGATAAAGATTGTGCTACATGAATCAACTGTGGTTCTTCTGTTGTACCCAAATTGATAGATTGAGTGGGCTCAATTAGAACTAGAGATCTATCCTATAAATGACTTGAAAGGACATCAAATATCTCATTCTTAGGTGCCTTGGAGAGGTTTTCACCTTCAGATACATCTTTTATTTTTACGTTTCTAGGTTCTGAGACTGCCACAAAGTGGTTTTCACCCTCAGAACTCTTTTTCTTTTTCTTTTTATTCTTATTTTTTTGACTAAGATATTTGATGTCCAACTCCATCATGCTAATGCTCAGTTCACTGATGGAAGTACTCATAGGCTCAACTAAATTGAGGTAGCAAGCAAGGGCATAGTCATTGGGAAAGGTATAAATACCATGGCTTGGATTTTTGGAGGTTTGATCAATAAGTTATGGATATTGGATAGTCAAAGTGGGGAAAGATTGGGAGATAGTGTTTATGGATATGGATCTATCATCATTGGTCCTAACCCAATGCTCAAGTTCAAAGGTGATATTACAACTTAAGACATTCAATTCATGAATAGGCTCAAGGTCATTATGGGAGTCCAATTCAGTCATAGGTGGATCAGACTCGATAGGTTCATCATTTCGCTCTAGACTTACATTGGGATTAGGTGCATATTGGTGAATAACATCAACATGTTTCTTTGTAATAAGCTCATCTAGTTCTGGAATGGCTCCCCATTCATAGTCATTAGATTCAGCTTCTGATTTAGGATCTCTAGGAAATCTTAGAACATGAGTAAAGTCAGGGTGAATACCCCAAGAAGGGTTACCCTCAGATTTTGATTTGAATTCATACTCATGAGAATCTATCTCAGAATGACTACCACCTTCCTCTTCTTGATTTTTTTTGAGATTAGTTGGTTCTTGTGTTGCAACTATTTCTTGATTGATAGTAGGTTCTTGTGTTTCTACTACATTAATTCTTTTGATTGGATCATCTTTATCATCAAGGTCTTTGATCTCCTTAGGCAATTTTTCATAGGGGATGAGTTCTGAGCTATCTGAATCACTATCTGATGGTTTTTTTCTTCTTTCTTAAGAAGGGCTTCTCCTGGTGCGATCTGCTCTATGACATGGGAACAATTACCTTTGAGGTGAAAGGGTTTCTTTTTAAATCCAAAGCCAACTTTGTCTTTATTTTCTCTACCAGTATGTGGGAGAGGTACCTCAAGACCTTTTCCTCTGACTCCTAGAGGTCCTTTACCTAAATATCCCACCTTAGCTATTAATTTATCTCCCAGGCCATATGACTTAGAAGAATCTTTGGATACAATAGAATCATGAGTTTGGACAACTGGGGATTCAAGTTCATCTTTATATAGCCATGATAGGATAGCTTCATCCTCTTCAAACTCTTGCTTGGATACTTGTTATGCTACAAAATTCTTTTTATATGCTTCAAGAGGTTCCTTAGGTTCGGGCTTGGACTATTTCAAAGATTGTCCATAAGACTTAGGTGAGATAGGGAGAGATGTCAAAGATAAGACTGGCTCCATAGTATATTCTCCTATACTATTTTCTTTGATATTAACCTCTTTTGCAAGATCTTCCATTTTAGATGTGGATGCCTCTTTAGTTGATTCAATGGAAGATTCTTTGTTATTAGGCACAACCTTATCTGCACTTTCCTTCAATGTATTACAAGTTGTATTCAAATCTATGGGGATAGTAACCTCTACTCCTTCATAAGGAAACTTCAAACATTGATGGTATGTAGAAGGAATAGCTTGCATTTCATGTATCCATGGTCTCCCTAGAAGAATGTTGTAAGCCAAAGGTAGATCAAGAACTTGACATATAGTATCTCTGATAACTGGACCTACTCTGATAGGTAAGACAATGGTGCCTTTAGAAGATCTTGCTTGTTCATCATAGGCTTTGATAGTTATTTTCTTTCTAGGATCAATAGCAAATTCTGAAAATCCCAATTGTGTGATCAAGCTATAAGAACAAATGTTTAGGCCAGCGCCCCCATCTATCAACACACATTTGACTCTACGGTTCTAGATCAAGACTTCTATATGCAAAGGCTGATTATGTGGGTGACTCAAGGAGTTGTCATCTTCCTCTGAAAAGGAGATATATTGCAGAGATGTAAGATGTCCAACCATAGTCTGGAACCTGTCTAAATCAAGGTCATCAGGAACATTGGAACCAAGCAAAGCCTTGTCTAGGATAGATCTATGAGCTGGAGATATTCGAAGCAACTCAAACATGGAGATTTTGGCATTAGTGTGCTAGAGTTGTTGAACAATGCTATAAGATGTAGGCCTTGTATCCTTTGGATTGGAAGATTTAGAAACAACCTTCTGTTTGGAAGCAGAAGAAAGATTGAAGGGCATCTTAGGGACATTAGATGAATCTGGGATTTGTCCTTTCAGATGTGCCTAAGCTTGTGATTGAGTAACTAAATTAGTTGAGGAATTATCTCTTTCTCTTCGTACAATTGTGATGACATTGCAACTTTCAAAGAGACATGGTTCAACCATATTGATGACAACATTATTTCTAGGGTAGGCATAATTGACTTTTGCTGCCATATTAGGCTGAGAAGTTGAAACTCCTTGACCATGTTGCGGAAATGGTTATGTAAATGTTGTATGATCATTATTGCTCTTAGGATTGTCAACTATGATGTCTCCACTATAGATCAAATCTTGAATGGTGTGTTTCAACCGTAAGCAGTTATTAGTTTTGTGACCTTTACCTCGATGGAAATCATAGAATTCATTTTCTTTCCACCAATGTGGCTTAGGGTCTGGATCAGATTGTCGGATTTCTAGCAAAGAGATGATGTTATCAGCCAGTAGAGTTCTCATAGCTAATTCTAAAGATTCTCCAAGAGGAGTGAACTTTCTCTTTTTATCCCAAGATTTGTATTCTGGCTTCTTTTGGAATGGTTTGGATGACTTTTGTTCTGAAGCTTTAATGGCTTGGGAACCAAGAGGTAGGTTGTAGGCTAGTGCCTTTGATGGAGCACGAATAGTGTCAACAATTCCATTTGTGATGATGCCTTTATTCTTGTTCCAATTTTTGTTCTTATCTTTGGAACTAGATCCAGATTCGTACTTGTCTTTTTGAAGTGTGATTTCTCCTTTTTTCACAAGCACTTTTTTGATTTGGATAGCATTGTCCACCATCTTATCAAAAGATGTATGATCTTACATTTGTAGAGGATAATTGATTTCTAGAACAAGGTTATTGATGAAGATTTTTGGTTTTTCTATTTCTGGAATAGTTCTGGCATATAAAGAGAACTTCTTCCTCCATCTCTTGAGAAATGTTAGGAATGATTCTCCTGGATATTGCTTGAGGTTACAGATATCAATCATGGTGACCGGGTGTTGAATATTGTAGGATTATTGTTGATAAAATAGTTTAATCAACTCCTCAAAAGTTTTAATCGTAGGAGGCAATCTAGAAAACCAATGAATGGATGCTCCGCCCAGGGATCTAGGAAAGAGGCACATCAGATAGGTCAGTTCATGCATGAACTCCATGGATTGTGTATAGAATTCTCTGACATGATCTTGAGGATCTAAGTGTCCATCATACTTATCATACTTAGGCATCTCCACTCTTTTTGGG
This sequence comes from Chamaecyparis obtusa, assembly GCA_027943335.1. Lineage (NCBI taxonomy): Eukaryota > Viridiplantae > Streptophyta > Pinopsida > Cupressales > Cupressaceae > Chamaecyparis > Chamaecyparis obtusa. Next base: position 1,024,736 of record BSBK01007999.1, on the reverse strand, counting down.
AATGGTGGCATGTACAAGTCTTTGTCGAATGGAAAAGGACATAGGGCCTCCATGGAGAACTCCTTGGGTTCCTTTTCTTTCTCAAGATTATTAAGCTTGACTTTCATGGCATGCATTTGTTTCATCATAGCTGTGAGTGGAGTTTCTTCCTCATGTGTAATGATATCTTCAAAATTAAAGTTGGGAGGAAGTTTAGCTCCTTGATGAGCCAATTGTAAAAAGTATGCCTCTCTATCTTCTTTCAAGAAATGTTTCATCATTCATTTGAAGTTATCATCATTTTGATATTGAGCAATTTCTTCAGGTGTGGGTTCTTGATCTGCACCATGTTGAGATTGAGCTCTTTGAGAGCCAAAGTTTGTCCCTGCTTGAGACATGGTAGGAGTTTGTGGACTCCCTAGAATAGATTGATGTGGGGTTTGTTGGGTACTTCCGTGAGTTGATCAAGGAGGAATGTAACCAATTTTTAATCAAAGGTTGCCAGCACCATCATCTTCGTAAAGACCAGAATCATAGAGTTGCTCAAAAGTTGGACCTATGTGAGTCAAAGGTAAAGTATGAGATATTTCCCCAGATTTCTTGTGAGAGGAATCTCTAGTTTCCACCATTAACCTTGGGTGAAGCAAAAGAATAAGACGAAGACAACTGAAGAATGAATTGAATCAAGATGATCAGATGACACAACCTTGTCAAGGTTTGATTGATTGAAGTATAGATATGACTTAGATGAGGGATACTGTGCCTCAGATGTATGGGTAGGTTCCCAAAAGATAGCGGACAAGATATCACAACACTTAGTCATTTTGATGATTGATTGAAGATTGATAGTTATGACAAGGTTTTGACACAAGATGATAAAGACTCAAATTGATTAAACAGAAGGCTGGATCGGATTCAAAAGGTCACTTTAGGAAAATGATTGGATTCATTATAAGCTCTGCTCTATTCCTGACACAATGATTTATTTGATAGATTCCAAGACATGTTTCTCAACTCTAGACATGCAGTTTCAAACAATGTGCAACAGGAAAATAGGCATACAGATTCTAGACAAAAATCATATCTGACAGGAAGTTGACCAATTGGCAGTAATAAGCTCTCTATTTTGCAAATTTTAGGACAGGCTCATGCAAGAGAGTGATGTTTCCCATGAGGAAGGGCCAGGCTTCGTGCGAGAATGTGTTGTCTCATGTGAGGAAGTACCAGGCTACACACAAGAATGTGCTATCTCACGCGAAAGAATACTCAGAAAGTTGAAATCTCATGTGATGAAAGGACACAGTTGATAGTTTTGGCATAGATTTTGAGGTATAGATTTCAAGACACAGATTTCAGGACACAGCACTGGCTGTTCTCTGACAGAATATTCAGTTCTCACACTAGAAAAGGATTTTTGCTCTGATTTTGCAATTGTTGAGTGTTTGAGTCTCAGATTGTTATGCAAATTTCAATGTGCAGATTTGAGGATTGTAACATATTTGTTCATTTTCAGTAACCAGATATATAAGAAAGCATGCAAAACCACAGGCAAGTGATTTCAAGCACATCTGAAAACAATGAACAAGGGCAAAAGAAACCTTGTGCATGGACAATCAAGTGACTTATTTGTGCTAATCCTTAGAAGTGCTAATTGTGTATGTTCCAAAAGGTTTTGTAGTAACACACATATTCCTAGAAAATGAAAATTTGGCCTCAATAGGGTTTTTAGTAATGGTTTGACTCTGCAAATTTTATGATCAAAGAGGGCGAACTCCAATCCAGGTGCACTGGGGTTTTGACATAGTCTGAGAACTTAATCTTCAAGATCTGCTAGGGAGATCTAACAGCCCAACAAGAGACCACACCTGTGGAGATTTCTTCCAACAGGACATTTATATAGCGGTTGTCACTACCATGGCAAAAATAGCTATTACCGCTTGAGGTTCCGTCAATGTGGTTGACCCAATTAAGGGAATGTCAACTATGGTTAACCCTCTCTAAAGGTGACTCACAAGATATACCACATGGAGACTGGTTCCAGATTCAAGGATTTGGGTTTTTGGTACTATCCAAAAAGGAAGTAGAGCATAATCCCCTAGCCTTTTCACTTTTAACCCAAACAAAGTAGATAGATTAATCCGACACGCTAAGATCAAGATTATCTCACAAAGATCTATGACATCAACCCCTTATGATCTATCAACCTTTCCAGAGAGAGAATGCCTCGATCAAAAGTTGAAGACACATGGATCTAGTGGAACATGAGACTCCCTCAATATCCTCCCCACCTACAAGGGATCCTTCATTGAGAAGAGTTTCACTAGAAACCCACTCTCTCAAGATCCACAAATAGTGTTCATGGGGCCTAATTACTATGTGTAACAAAGATGCTGAAAGCAAACTATGTTCATTTTTATAGCCCAAATGAAGTCTGTGATAGGAAAGCAATAAAATTCACTCAAGCTAGACACATGAGATGTTCATTTTAGATCCAAAATCAAAGTCTTATCAGCTGAGAAGATTACCTTAGGTCCAATGCTTTGCAATCTAGAATTTAGCACACATCTGAAAGTACAAAATCAAGACAAATCAACAGCAAACCGTAAGTGTTAGAAATCAATAATCTGAAAGTACAGAATCACAAATTCTGTGTCTCTGTAGCAAAATCTCGCGTGAGTCAGGATGTGGTCCTGCACGAGGAAACACTGTCTCACATGATGAAGGATGAAATCTCATGTGAGGAAGTATGGTCTTGCACGATGAAGGATGAAATCTCGTGCGAGGAAGTACAGTCTCACGTGACAAAAGATGAAGTCTCACGTGAGGAAGTGTTGAAACCAAAAAAACTTCGCACGGAATGATGAAAAATCTTGCACGAGAATCCATGCAGAGATGTACGAAAGTACGGACAAAAAATTAAAAATCATAGTTTTGATAGAAAAAGTGCCCAAAAAAAAATAATTCTTTTTTGTAGGCAAAAAAGAAACAAAAAAATAACATCTTGTAGAGTATACCAGAACCCTTGAAACCCTTAGCCTCAAAAGATAGAAAATTGATAGAAATGAAGGGAAACCTATTTCAGGGCCCCATGATGGGCACCAAAAATGTGTGTGTGAATTTTGTACCTGTCTATAAACACAACACTTCAGTAAAACATTAGATGTTAGCAAAAGTCAAAATCGTGCAATGAATTGAAAGCTAAACTAACCAGGTGATTTACTAGCTTCTAATAGGTGTGAGTATGATGTTCTCAGATTGTATCGAGATCAATGACCTTGACGACACCTAAATGAAGGATTTGAATGCAAAACTGATATGAAATATGAATGCAATTAATCTATTTTAATTTTTTTTCTATGCAATGATATGATCAAAACTTATGTGAATCTAGAATCTAAGATGAAATTGATATGCAATGAATTGATCTAAGATGAATTCTAAATGATATGCAATACTCAAAAACAAGAATGATCTCACAATAGCTTGGATTCGCAAAGATGATTCTTTAGTCTCCATTTCGACAGCGTGAGGATGCAAAAATATGAGATATGAGATTGAAGAGCTGAAGCCTTAATTTTATAGAAATCCAGGGCTTTGAGGATGCATGGAAGAAAGCCATAAGTCACTCAAATAACTCAGGCTGATTTTTGAGTTATTTTTAAATCAAGGATATTTAACTCACAAAAACATGCAAAAGCAGAGTTTAACTCAAAATAGAGTTTAACTTTAATTGATAATTGATAGTTGTCTACTTTTCTTGATTGTGCATGATTTATTTATGAATTAATTTAATAATAAAGTGATTTATTTCCAACTTAACTGATTTTGAAAAATAAAACAATTGATTTATGGGTTAATCAATTATTAAATCAAACTTTTATTCCAAAATAATATCATTAAATATGACAACTTGCTTTAATTAATTAAATAAGAATTTAATCAATTATTCATAGGATTTTGGATTTATTGTCAAAATTAAATAATACAATTTATGAATAAATATAATTAACTTCAATTAAACAATTAAGTGGCAAAATTAAACTTAATTAATTAAATATTGAGAATATTCAATTAATCAAATTTTAGGATAAATAGGATTTATCGCCAAATAACTATTAAATTAAAGATAATTAGGATGATTAGGAATATTACTAGGAATATTCCCCGATGCAGATTTAAGATAATCAATTAGGATTCGATGATGTTCAGATGTGCCTTAGGTTAGGACTTTGATGTCGATTTCATTTGATGTGTCGATATAGAAGATTAATGAACCTATAGGACATTTTTGGGGTATTACAATAGGTTCATTAACCTCCTACATCATCAAATCGAATGAAATCAACATCAAAGTCCTAACCTAGGGCAAATTTGCACATCAGTTTATCAAAAATTGATTATCTTAATTCTGCATCAAAGAATATTCCTTGAAATATTCCTAATTTATCATAATTATCTTTAATTGAATATTATTTGGTGATAAATGTCATTATTTATCCTACAGTTGATTAATTAAATATGATGAATATTTAATTAATTAGTTTAATTTTGCCACTTAATTATTTAATTGGATTTAATTATATTTATTCCTAATTTATATTATTTAATTTTGAAAATAAATCAAAAATCAAAAGAATAATTGATTAAATTCTTTTTTAATTAATTAAAGCAAGTTGTCAATATTTAATGATATAATTTTTGAATAAAAGTTTGATTAAATAATTGATTAACCCATAAATCAATTGTTTTAATTCAAAATCAGTTAAGTTGAAGATAAATCACTTTATTTTTAAATTAATTCATATTAAATCATGCACAATCAGAAAAGCATTTAACTTTAAATCAATTTTCAATTTCAATTTGTTAACTTTCTAAACTCAACATCTGATGATGAGTTGAAAAAGAAAACTAAACTCTATTTTGAGATTAAAAAAAATGCTTTTGCATGATTTAATGAGTTTATTTATTCTTAATTTCTTGTTAACAAATAAATCAACTTGAGTTTATCAAGAGTGATTTATGGCTTTTCTCAATGCATCCTCAAGCCCTGGATTTCTATAAAATCAAGGCTTGGCTCTTCACAAAGTCTGGCTAGCTGAAACATCTCTCAATCTCTCAAATTTGCTCAATTACTTTGGCGAAATTACATACGAAGAAGCAAGCTCTTGCGACAGGCAATTTTGTGAGATCATTCATAGTTTTTAATAGCTTTACATTCATTTTCATATCAATTCATAGAATTGTTAGATTAATTTTCATATCATTTCAATTCATTCTAGATTAGTTTCACATCAAGTTTTTCATCTTATTACATTCAAAATCCAAAAAAAAAAAATAGATTAATCTGCATTCATACAGTTATTCATCTTTTGCATTCAAATATTTTGTTTAGGTGTTGCATTATCACTGATCTCAATCTCAATCTAAGAACATCATACTCACACCTACTAGAAGGTAGTAAATCGCCTGGTTAGCTTACTTTCAATTACTTGCAAATTTTGATTTTGCTAACCTCTAATGTTTTACTGAAGTGTTGTGTCCATAGCTAGGTACAATTTTCACACACATAGATGGAAGGGGCCAAAGTAGTGGCATACCCTACCACATCCACCATGCTCAACAACTCACAGAAGAAACAACAACACAGTGAGAGAGAGAAAGAAGGATCATTGATATATATTATCTTTGTTCAAATTGATTCATACATGTCGGGCTGTAAGGCCTTCCTATTTTTGGCCAGATATTACAATGAATTACATAAGTCCTCCAACATGCGAGGATCTTCCAACAATCTTGATTCTACTATCTTCTATCTTCTATCAAAATTGACTCCTAAACTCTAACCAAACAACTATACTTATACAAGAGGCTACCGAACTGAGTCAGCCTTCAAATCCATAATCAATGAAAGGAACAGTTAGACCTAGGACCACATGCTTCCCAATGATGGATACCATCATTAAATCCATGACCCATAATCAATGTACAAGTCAGCCTCAACAAGAACTCAAGATAAACTACTCGTTAAGAAAGGATGACTAAGCAACATACAAGCATCGTCGAGGACCAGTGAAAAAATCAACCGCCTAGGAGATAACCGACCAAGTACCAAGCCAACTCGGTCAAAGAAGGAATCAAGAAACACAGACAAAATTCAAATCTTTTTGGTGACATAGGATTGCCATGGACCTGAGATGCTCCTGCATCAGATGCATATCCCCTAATCATGGAATTTCCTGATGAGCTCATCTATGCATGATCGATAAACAACCTATGTATGGAATCTATACTTTGATGGCTCCTACACATCGCATGGATCAAGGACAGTAATCCTATTCGTCACACCTCAAGGTGACTGTAGACGCCTAAAAATCTTTTAGAAAATAAAGTATTTTTATTTTCTGAAAAACCCCTGATGACATCATCATTAATTAGTTAATTAATTATTTAAATAATTTATTTATTTTTATGTCATTAAATTCCTTTATCTTAAGTAAAAATATTTAATTAAGAAATCCCTCCCAAAAATATTTAAATCTTATTTAAACACTCTTTCCCTATTTATTAATTATTTAATTAATAAATTGACCAAAAATTCAAAAAATAAATAATTTATTTATTTATTCCCAAAACCTTAGAAATATCCTAAAGACCACTAACCTCTTCTAGAATCTTCTAATCTCTCTTTAATTTTGATTAAAGGCTAATCTCATCATTTCCTAAGCCTAATCCCAACTCAAAAACATTTATTAATTATTTAATTAATAAATTGACCAAAAATAAAAAAAATAAATTATTTATTTATTTTTTTCCAAAACCTTAGAAATATCCTAAGGATCCTAAACCTCTTCTAGAATCTTCTAATCCCTCTTTAATTTCCATTAAAGGCTAATCCAATCATTTCCTAACCCTAATCCCAACTCAAAAATATTTAATTAAGATTAAATATTAATCTTCATGTTTATTAAATTTATTTTAATAAATATCTTCTCAACCTAAAACCCTTGAAAATAAATAAATCTTTATCTATTTCCTAAAATCCATGTTTATCCCTAGAAAGTCATAGACCCTTCTAGAAAGTCTCCATCCTCATCCAAAAGCCTAGACTCTTCTAGAAAGTCTCTATCCTCATCCAAAAGCCTAGACTCTTCTAGAAAGTCTTCATCCTCATCCAAAGCCTAGACTCCTCTAGAAAGTCTTCATCCTCATCCAAAGCCTAGACTCTTCTAGAAGAAGTCAATCCTTATCTTTGACCCTAACCTTACCCCAAACCCTAACTCAACCACCTAACCCAACCCTTTCCAAAATCTTATAAATACTCCTCATTTCTAAGAGCAAAATACCAATTCACTTTCAATTCTAGTATTGTTATAATGCTATAATAGCTCTAAATCATTTAGCTTTCATACTAATTGTTAGTTTTAATCATTTTCAAGCATTTTTAGCTCACATCTTAGCATAGAACTAATGGATTAACTTAGTGTTGGAAACAATTGTCTGAAGGAAATTGCTACTCAATTATGTATTGTCTTTGATGTCACACTATGTCATAATCCACAGCAATCTGCTTATACCGAGCTCAGTCGGTCTGCCTGTCAGGGATATTAATGTTTACCGAGTTCACTCGGTTGCCGAAGAAAGTTTAATGTTTACCGAGTTCACTCGGTTGCCGAAGAAAGTTTAGTGTTTACCGAGTTCACTCGGTTGCTGAAGAAAGTTTAGTGTTTACCGAGTTCACTCGGTTGCCGAAGAAAGTTTAATGTTTACCGAGTTCACTCGGTTGCCGAAGAAAGTTTAATGTTTACCGAGTTCACTCGGTTGCCGAAGAGAGTTTAGTGTTTACCGAGTTCACTCGGTTGCCGAAGAAAGTTTAGTGTTTACCGAGTTCACTTAGTTGTCGAAGAAAGTTAGTATTTACTGAGTTCAGTCGGTTATCAAAGGAGAAGGATTGTTGGTGTTTACCGAGTTCCCTCGGTCTCTGGAAAATTATAAAAGATATGGTCACCGAGCACTGTCGGCCTTTGAAGGATTTTTGCAAATAGAGTTTACTTAATTCAGCCGACTGTTATTCTAATAAATGATGATTTGACTAATCCAAAATCATATAAATAATAGGTAAAATGTGAAAAGTAAGGAGAATATAGAGCAGAAGATTTACAGAAGAAGAAAAGGAAAGATATATGCGAATTTGTGAAGGATGTTCAGATATCCTTGAGGAGCAGCAGAGATTTATTCGATCAGAGAGGATCAGACTTATGCAGAACAGAGATCTGTAATCAGCAAGACAGTTGCATTATTATACAGGTCACTTTTTCATTGTTACCTTCTTATCATTGTAACAGTGAATTCTAAATCTCTTAACCGAGTTGGTTTAATAGCCATAATATAAATCCTCTAACAAGGTGACAATTCCATTGAATTGTTTTCAAGACCTCTTACCAGGCCACTCCTAGCAGGGTGTTTTAAATCCTCTAACAAGGTCACACCTAACAGTGTGTTTTGTAACCTTTTACCGGGTTGGCTTCTAACCGGGCATCACTTCAGAAAAGTGAAAATCAGTATCTAGATACATTGGTGGTTTTTCCCATATTGGGTTTCCACGTTAAAACTTGTGTCTCTTGTGTTCTTAATTGCTTTCTCAATCATTTACATGCACTGATAAATATCTAAAGATATTATTGCTAATACTTTCTGCATCTTCAAAGTTACTGCAATCTTCTTACCGAGTACTAAAACAGACAACATTGTTAAGATATCTTAAAGGATCTGCAAAGAATTAATTGTCAAAGTTTTTATGGTTGACTGATTCACCCCCCCCCCTCTCAGTCACTTCATCCATATTCCATCAATTGGTATCAGAGCTTTTGGTGCTTGCAGGAAGGGTTTCAAAGACCTAAGCTAAAGATCAGGATGTCTTACAAGAGGGAAATTCCAAAGCTTAACAGAGAAGACTTTTCAGCATGGCAAGGTCTCATGCGACTTCATCTGGCTTCCATTGGTGATTCAGGATGCAAATACATTGATGAAGAATACACAATTCCTAATGGCGCATTAACTGTTGAAGACATTGCAGATAAAAAGACTCACAACACCATGATGATAGACATTGCATCTGCTCTCAGCTATGAAGAATTTGATGATATTAAAGACTGCACTACTGCATATGAAATGTGGGTGGCACTGAAGAAGATATATGGTGGTGATGCAAATGTGAAGAGAGCAAAAGCAGAAAGCCTAAGAGGACAGTTTGACAAGATGAATATGAAGGAAGATGAAAACATTGCAAAATATGTTGAAAGAATCAAAGCAAGTGTAAGTGCAATAAGAGCTTCTGGAGGAACAATCTCAGATGAGACGGTTATAAGTAAGGTACTCAGAACACTACTCCCTATCTATGCAATAAGAGTATCAGCTATTCAAGAAAGAAGATGTGAAGCAAACCACAGTATAACTTTGGATGCTTTAGTTGGAAGATTGACAGCTTTTGAATTAGACAACTATGACAACTATGTTCCTAGTTCCAAAAATATTGAATCAGCATTTGAGGCCAAAGTTTCACTAAAGAAGAACAAGAAAATTAAAGAAGTTCAAACAGAAAGTGAAGAAGAATCAGAAGAAAGTTCTGATAGTGATCTTGAAATTGTAGAAGCATTACTTGCAAAGAAGTACTCTAGAGGGAAAGGTAAGTATAAAGGTAAAACTCCTTTAATCTGTTTTTCATGTGAAGAAATTGGACATATTGCAGCTAGGTGCCCAAACAAGCAAGTCAAGGAAGAAAAGAGAAGTCACAAGTGCTATGGCAAAAAGAATTTCAAATCATACAAGGATAAAGTTAAGAAATCATGTTTTATGGCTAAAGATTCTGATTATAGTGAAGAAGAAATTGTCTTTATTGCTATAAAAGATGAATCTGATGATGATGAAGATAAGATAGCACTTATTTTTCATATAAGCAAAGATGATATATGGATAATAGACAGCGGATGTTCACACCACATGACTGGTGATAAGACAAAATTTGAATATCTAGAAGACTGTGACAATGGTAATGTAAGATTTGGTAACAATGAACCTTGTTGTATAAAAGGAAAAGGAAGAATCTCATTAACCAAAGAACTCATATGTGATAATGCTTACTGGGTTGAAGGACTAAAACATAATCTTCTAAGTGTAGCACAGCTAATCAACACTGGTTTCAAGGTTGAATTCATGAATGGTCAAGCAAGACTGCTGGATGGAAAAGGAAAACTCATTGGATCAGGCAAACAAACAAAAGGTAACTTATTTTATCTTGATCTCAATGAATATTCATGCCTTATTGCTCAAATAGAAGAAAGTTGGCTATGGCACAAAAGGTTATGTCATGTAAATTTTGATAACATGATAAAGATAAGCAAATTCAAGAAGGTTAGAGGCATTCCTACCTTGAAGAAACCTGACACTGGTCTATGTAAGAATTGTCAGATTGGCAAAATGAGTAAAACTAGTTTCAAAAGTAAGAACTATCAGTCTAAAGAAATTTTGGAAATTGTGCATACTGATTTATGTGGACCTATTGGAATACAAAGCTATATTGGAGATAAATTCTTTATTCTTTTCGTTGATGACTATTCTAGAATGATGACTGTTATGTATTTAAGAGAAAAATCAGAGGCATTTGAAAAATTCAAATGGTACTTAGCAAGAGTAGAAAAAGAAACAGGGAAAAGATTGAAATGCTTAAGATCAGACAGAGGTGGTGAATTCATCTCCCATGATTTTAACAACTTCTGCATTGAAAGAGGAATCAAAAGACAGGTATCAGCTCCTAGAACTCCTGAGCAGAATGGAATAGCAGAAAGAAGAAACAGATCTATTATGGATTGTGCAAGGACTCTAATGATAGAAAAGAACATTGCTATAAAGTACTGGAAGGAAGCTATCAGCACTGCAGTTCATACCTTGAACCGAGTACAACTGAAGAAAGACACATTCAAAACTCCTTATGAATTATGGTATGGCTATAAACCTAATGTAAGTTACATGAAAATATTTGGTAGCAAGTGTTATATCTTAAAGGAATCCAGAAGAAATAAATTTGATGTGAAGAGTGATGAAGGAATATTCCTAGGATATTCTAGCAAAAGCAAGGCATACAAATGTCTGAACTTATCTACTCACAAAGTCATAGAAAGTATACATGTGAAATTTGACGAGTTTGCAGAAAAGACTGAGGAAGAAAGCAAAAGGGAACCTGAGAACTACAGAAGATTTGTTTACATTGAACCTGAAATATTGACAGACACAACTATCAATAAGGAAGCTATATCTACCGAGCCAAGCACAGTTACTGAGTCACAGACTGAGTCACAGGAAGAAGTTCAAACCGAGTCACAGGAAGAAATTCAGACCGAGTCTCAGCCTGAAGTTACCGAGCAAATATCTATCGAGTCCGAGCAACCTGAAGAAGAGATCCTAGAAGACAACAGCATGAATCATTCAAAAGGCAAGGAACCTATACTAGCCAAATATGCCAGAAGACATCATACACCAGATCAAATCATTGGAAACAAATCAGATGGTACTATGACAAGAAGCAAGCTAAAAGCTACATGTCTACTTACTGATTTTTAACCTAGAAATATCAAAGATGCATTAGAGAATGAAAGTTGGATTGAAGCAATGAATGAAGAATTAGAACAAATACAAAAGAACAAAACTTGGACTCTTGTACCTAGACCTAAAGACAAGAATGTAATTGGAACAAAATGGGTATTCAGAAATAAACTGAATGAAGATGGTCAAGTATCTAGAAACAAGGCTAGACTGGTATGTAAAGGTTACTCTCAAGAAGAAGGTATAGATTATGGAGAAACTTTTGCTCCTGTTGCAAGATTAGAAGGTGTAAGAACTCTACTTGCTTATGCAGCACACAAAGGATTTAAGGTATATCAGATGGACATAAAATCTGCATTTCTCAATGGAATTCTTGATGAAGAAGTCTACATTGAACAACCTGAAGGTTTTGTTGATCCAGACAAAAGGGACATGGTCTGCAAGTTACACAAAGCATTATATGGTTTAAAACAAGCTCTTAGAGCATGGTATGAAAGACTCCATAACTATTTAATCCAGATTAATTTCAAAAGAGCTAATGATAACAGCAATCTGTATATCAAAGAAGGACCGAATGACAAAATTGTACTGGCAGAAATATTTGTGGATGATACTATATTTACAGGGAATGAGGGTCAGTGCAAAGAATTTTCAGAACAAATGAACAGAGAATTTGAAATGTCTATGTTTGGTTTAATAAAATTCTTTGTTGGTCTTCAAATTCAGCAAAGCAAAAATGGTATATACATTACTCAATCAAAATACATTAAGGAGATACTTAAGAAGTTTGGAATGGAAGATTCAAAACCAGTTGGTACACCCATGTGTACTGGACTGAAACTTACCAAAAATGATGATTCAAAAGAAGTTGATCAGACCCTATACCGATCTATGATTGGAAAATTGCAGTATGTGGTACATACTAGACCTGATATTGCCTTAGCAGTCGGTATAGTAGCTAGATTCTCAGCTAAACCTAAGGAAAATCACATGATGGCAATCAAAAGAATCTTAAGATACTTAAGAGGAACTGAAGAGTATGGTTTGTGGTATAAATTTGGAGGCAATCTAGACTTGAAAGTGTTTACTGATGCTGATTGGGCAGGAAACATTGATGACAGAAAAAGCACAAGTGGTGGAGCATTTTTTCTTGGAAAAAGACTGGTATCCTGGACTAGTAAAAAGCAGAATTGCACATCTCAATCCACAGCTGAAGCAGAATATGTTGCTGCTGCAGTAAACTGTTCAAATATTGTTTGGTTTAAACAGCTATTAGAAGGTATGAAGGTCGAAATCAAAGAACCAGTTGTTATATTTTGTGACAATACCAGTGCAATAAACATTTCTAAGAATCCAGTGATGCATTCCAAAACTAAGCACATTGCCATTAAATATCACTTTGTCAGAGAATTGGTGCAGGGCAAGGAAATCAGATTAGAATATATTCATACAAAAGAACAGATTGCAGATATTTTTACCAAACCATTACCTAAGGATGCATTTATGTATCTAAGAGGTAAGTTAGGGGTTATTCCCCTATCCGAGGCTCACTAAATACAGTTTTAGTGATGCATCAACCAGAACATGATTGAAAATCAACTTGTTGATGCAGCATATTAAAGGAATCATTGCATATGAATCAGTACTTGAGGTACATTAATTTTCACCGGTAATATGTGAATTATCTTTGGCATATGTTGTCAAAGAGGGAGTGTTTGCTATGTCTTTACTATTGCTTTCAAGAAATTTATAGTCAGAAGAAAGAATTTTCAGGATACAGGAAGTTTACTGACAGAGGGAGATTTGAATCTAAACCGAGCTAACTCTTTCAAATTTCTTGTGTTATGACATATTGTGTTGCCATCAATGCCAAAGAGGGAGATTGTTGGAAACAATTGTCTGAAAGAAATTGCTACTCAATTATGTATTGTCTTTGATGTCACACTATGTCATAATCCACAGCAATCTGCTTATACCGAGCTCAGTCGGTCTGCCTGTCAGGGATATTAATGTTTACCGAGTTCACTCGGTTGCCGAAGAAAGTTTAATGTTTACCGAGTTCACTCAGTTGCCGAAGAAAGTTTAGTGTTTACCGAGTTCACTCGGTTGCCGAAGAAAGTTTAATGTTTACCGAGTTCACTCGGTTTCCGAAGAAAGTTTAGTGTTTACCGAGTTCACTCGGTTGCCGAAGAAAGTTTAGTGTTTACCGAGTTCACTCGGTTGTCGAAGAAAGTTAGTATTTACTGAGTTTAGTCGGTTATCAAAGGAGAAGGATTGTTGGTGTTTACCGAGTTCCCTTGGTCTCTGGAAAATTATAAAAGATATGGTCACCGAGCACTGTCGGCCTTTGAAGGATTTTTGCAAATAGAGTTTACTTAATTCAGCCGACTGTTATTCTAATAAATGATGATTTGACTAATCCAAAATCATATAAATAATAGGTAAAATGTGAAAAGTAAGGAGAATATAGAGCATAAGATTTACAGAAGAAGAAAAGGAAAGATATATGCGAATTTGTGAAGGATGTTCAGATATCCTTGAGGAGCAGCAGAGATTTATTCGATCAGAGAGGATCAGACTTATGCAGAACAGAGATCTGTAATCAGCAAGACAGTTGCATTATTATACAGGTCACTTTTTCATTGTTACCTTCTTATCATTGTAACAGTGAATTCTAAATCTCTTAACCGAGTTGGTTTAACAGCCATAATATAAATCCTCTAACAAGGTGACAATTCCATTGAATTGTTTTCAAGACCTCTTACCAGGCCACTCCTAGCAGGGTGTTTTAAATCCTCTAACAAGGTCACACCTAACAGTGTGTTTTGTAACCTTTTACCGGGTTGGCTTCTAACCGGGCATCACTTCAGAAAAGTGAAAATCAGTATCTAAATACATTGGTGGTTTTTCCCATATTGGGTTTCCACGTTAAAACTTGTGTCTCTTGTGTTCTTAATTGCTTTCTCAATCATTTACATGCACTGATAAATATCTAAAGATATTATTGCTAATACTTTCTGCATCTTCAAAGTTACTGCAATCTTCTTACCGAGTACTAAAACAGACAACATTGTTAAGATATCTTAAAGGATCTGCAAAGAATTAATTGTCAAAGTTTTTATGGTTGACTGATTCACCCCCCCCCCCTCTCAGTCACTTCATCCATATTCCATCACTTAGTTTGATTCTTGTTTATGCATCATTCTCACATCTATTTTGGGTTCAAAAATCTGATGGAGTTGATGAAAAACAACCCACAGCTCCCAAGAACACCTGCACGCAAACACCTGTCACAGAAAGAGAGAGAAGCAAACAGGTATGGAGGCCTGAACGCATTGATCCACGAGAGAGGAGAGATCCTTGATATGCAAAAACAAAAGTTGCAATCAATAATTAAATGTCAAAAAAGGTTACAAAGTATTATGAGATCAATCCTTATGAAGGAGATCAGAAAACCTAAAAAGGTAAAACCCTAGGTTGCATGATAATAATTAATAAAGATAATTAATTATTATATGCCTAAAGTTTAGCTTAAGTCGAAAGAGGTAATAAGTGACTGAATAATTAAATCAATATGATTTAATTAATCAATAAACACTTTATTACTCTAACACCCCCCCTTAAGATAAACTTTGGGAGAAGCTAAAAACCTAGAAAGAACTACTAAAAGCAAATGGGTCCCGGCAACAAAGGCCTGATCAGGTACCCAAGTACAAAAGAGAGTCTCTACAAAGCGGAGAAATAGAGAAAACCACATGGGAAAAACTCTACTCCAAAAAGAGATAAAGCCTAGTCTGAAGGACTGAAGAAGCCTCCAAAACTAGGAATGTTCCAGAAAATAGGAACAAAGATGAACATGTACAACATCACTGAAGCATGAAACTGCAAACTCTGTCAAGAAGAAACTGATGATTAGAAGATCCTCCACAGAAATATGACTAGGTAGAGAAGACTGTAATCTGTATGAGTGCCCTCAAATAACACTACTCGAATCAAGAGGCAAACAAAGGCAAACACTTGAACTCGAAGATACAGATGGCATAACACCACAAGCCTGAAGAGCTGATCAATCAAATCTGGAAGAGTGCATCCAAAAATAGGAAAGAAAAGAGTGTCCATATGGTAAGTGATCCATCTCACCGGAATGCATAGGTACCCAGCCACTGCAACCGCCTAGTACATAGGATCAAATACTGAATACATAGCTCACACTATCAAACCAAGGAAGCAGTAGAACCAACAGTAGAAACCCCCCCATACTGCTGACAGGGGAGTAATGACAGGTACACTGAAAAGATTGTCCAATATGAACTGCATGATGAAGATGAATCTGAAACATCGAATGTACAATATTACTTTGTTAGAGTAATAAAGTGTTTATTGATTAATTAAATCATATTGATTTAATTATTCAGTCACTTATTACCTCTTTCGACTTAAGCTAAACTTTACGCATATAATAATTAATTATCTTTATTAATTATTATCATGCAACCTAGGGTTTTACCTTTTTAGGTTTTCTGATCTCCTTCATAAGGATTGATCTCATAATACTTTGTAACCTTTTCTGACATTTAATTATTGATTGCAACTTTTGTTTTTGCATATCAAGGATCTCTCCTCTCTCATGGATCAATGCGTTCAGGCCTCCATAGCTGTTTGCTTCTCTCTCTTTCTGTGACAGGTGTTTGCGTGCAGGTGTTCATGGGAGCTGTGGGTTGTTTTTCATCAACTCCATCATGGTATCAGAGCCATCTTGCTGCTCGCTGTTCATGTTCTGTTGAAGTGATTCAGAAGCAAGACGTTATTTTTTGTTTCTTTTTTGCCTGCAAAAAAGAAAAAAAATAAATTTTGGGGGTATTTTGAGTAAAAACGGACGCCGCCATTGCGCTCAGAAGGTCCGGGAGAGTCAAAAATCATATAAAATTTGAAATTTTTGGCCACTGTGACTTCTGGGAGAAAATTTTTGCCCTCCTAGGGCCGTACGGCTCGAAAATAAAAAAAAATTACGAAAAAATCAATTTTTAATTGATTTTTGCGTTAAAAATAATGCAGCCTTTGTTTTTAAAAGGCGCCGCCCAGCGGCCACCAGTGCACCGCCGAGCGGCCACCCCGCGCCCAGCCGCGGCCTCCATAGCTCCTCCGCCACTGGCAGCGCCTCCAGCGCGCCCGCGCTCCGCCCGCCAGAGGCCGCTCCGCCGCAGTGCATCCGCCGCCCACCAACTCCGCTCTGCTCGTGTGCCCGGCTCCGCCGCCCCGCTGGCCTCCTCCGCCGGCCCCGCTCCGCCCACCGCTCTGCCGGCCGCCCGGCGGGTTTTTTAAGCCCTGCGGGCCCTAGCGGTGGTCACATGGGTGACCAGGAGCTCCGGCTCTAGCCCCCTGTGTGCGCCATGCGCCCAGGGGCTCAATTTTTTCAGCCCTAGGGGCTCTAAATTCTTCTTGTGGAGCCTTTCTAACCCTCCCGCGCTGTTTTTGCTCTATCTGGAGCATACGGAGGTCTTTTTTGGACTTCTTTATATCGTCGGGAAGCTCTTTCTGAGCTCTTTCTGATTATGGAGGTTAGAATTTTTGGATCTGCTATTTTGACAGTGTTTTTTTTGTCAAAGGTGATGTTTATTTTTTGCCTTCCGGGAGCCATATCTCGCTCATCCGGACTCATTTTTGGGCTTACCAGATATCGTTGGAAAGCTGGTTCTATGAGTTATTATGTTGCAGGGGTCTTTTATCTAGATTCTACTCCAGGTTTTCTCTCCTCTGAGTTTTGCACTTTCGCACTCTAGCGGATTACTTGGGTTCTACAGGTCCTGGGATCTCTTCTTCTGTTCTTCTGGCTCACTCTTCTTTCTGACTTTTAAGCATTGTATACTTCTCTTCTGTAGCATTTCTTTTCTGTAAACGCACTGAGATAAAGTGCCCACTTTTGCATATCTGGGATCTTGTACACCTTGTGTTTGTTTGTACTCGCACTCAGTTATAAAGTGCCATGGGGGGTTATGATGTTTTGCCGCTTTAGGCACATCCACCTTTGTCAAGTGAGCATACCTTCCACGACATTAGCCCATGTAGTGTGTCTATGACACCGCCCTTTATCCTGTACGTGTACTTCTATTGCACTGTTGGTATTCCTGATTCTTCCTTTTGCAGATGTTTCTGGCATTGCATTTCAGTGTTCCTGTCACCCCTCTCCCTGTTCAGCATTATGGGGGGGTTCACCTGTTGGCTCTATTGCTTCCTTGGTTCGGTTGAGTGATCTACATATTCAGTTTTTGTTCCTATGTACTAGGCGGATGTAGTGGCTAGGCACCTATGCATTTCGGTGAGATGGTTCATCTACTATATAGACACTCATTCATTCCTATTTTGGAGGTCACCTCTTTGATTGATCAGCTCTTCAGACTTTGTCTTCTCTACCTGGTCATGCACTATTTCAGTGGGGGTTCCAGCAGTATTCTTCTGACAGTGTTTGCAGCTTCATGCTTCGGAGATGCTTCATGCTCTTTCTTGTTCCTTTCTTTGGGACATTCCCTAGATTGGAGGCTTTGTTTCCTTCATCTAGTTTATTTCTTGTACTTGGGTACCTGATCAGGCCTTGTTGCTGGGACCCATTGCTCTTTCTTGCATTTTCTACTTTCATAGCTATGCTAGGTTAGCTTCCCTCTTGAGCTACGCTTAAGGGGGGGTGTTAGAGTAATCATACTTTATGCTTATTAATTAAATCACTTTGGTTTAATTAATTAAGTCATTTATTACTCTATTTACTTAAGCTATCTTTTAGGTGCATTATAATTAATATATTTATTAATTATAATGTGCAACCTAGCTTTATTTTTTGCTTTATAGCTTTAGGGTTTTGGTATCCTTTTATAAGGATTCCCTCTTTGTATTTCATTTACTCACTTATTGGATCATAATAGAGATTTCTCTTTGCATGTCCATAAGATGTCTCTGGCTTTTTGGCCTCCATAGATTTTTCTTGCTTCTGTTCTTTGCTTCTTCCATGTGACAGGGTTATGCATGCAGGTGTTCTTGGGAGATTAGTATTTCACCTAATCTAACAAAATCTACTTAATCATACTAGTTGCATAAATCTTGAGTTCTTGAAGCCTTAGGGGCAATTTTGGGTGTTCTACACCAATATTGTGCCATATATGGGGTTTTCATGAAACTTAATCCTCCAAATCTGCATTAGGAACATGCTCCAGGTGCTTTGAGAGCATAACCACATTTCTTTTATATGAGAAAATCAAACAGTGCTTGGGTGCACCTGTTTAGGCTCAATCTGAGGTGGCTTAGCTTAGATGTTCTTGTTTTGAATTGATATGATGCTAGATTAGAACTTAACGTTTGACTGATTTGAGCCTTTCAAAATAGATACAGATAGCCTTGCTCATAGTGACTATATTCTAAAATCATTCAAATTGGGATTTCCATGCACCGACAACATTACATAGTATGAGGCACTTATCTCAAGCCTCAAAATAGCTATCTAGTGGAACATAACAAAATTGCAAGTGTTTAGAGATTCACAACTAATAATCAAACAAGTCCTAGATAAATTCCAAATGAAGGATGACAAGCTTCTGCGCTACAAAGAATTGGTGGACAGATTGAAAGAGAACTTCTTGAGCCTATAGTTCATGCAGATACCAAGGCTTCAAAACAAAGCGGTCGATGCAATGGCAACCATCATATCCTTATTTGAAATCCATCACGACTCATCGTAGTATGAATTCTTAGTTAGGCAGCTACAAATGCCTGCTTATGAGAACACCGATTTAGAAATGGTGTGTGTCTTGGTTGGTCCTCAGTCCCTATGGTACCACAACATCCATGCATATCTTTAAAATGGTATCATATCTCCCCATCTCACCAACACCTAATGCCAAAACCTAATTTGCAGAGCTTCTTGCTACACTCTTGTAGCCAACACCCTTTATTATTGATGATATCACAACATCCTCTCTAGGTGTGTATATTTGAATGAGGTCATCTTGGCTTTACAAGACATTCACGTTGGAATTTGCATTGCCCACATGAGTGGCATGGTCCTAGAAAAGAAGTTTCTTAGAGTTGTGTATTACTGGCCAACAATGGAATATGATGCCTTTGAATTTGTTAAAATGTTCTTACCATGTTAGTAGCATACCAATTTGATTCATGGTCTAGCTCAATACTTGCAACCCATTGCGCCACCTTGGCCCTTTTCATGTTAGCACTTCGACCTCGTTAAGTTAATCACCCCCCTCTCCTTTGATGGACAAAAGTATATCATAATAGCCACATAATACTTCATAAAGTGGGTTGAAGCAATTTCTCTCACCCTCACTACTGACATCAAGATATCCAAGTACATCCTATACCAGATCACTTGTTGCTTCGGCATACCATCTTCATAGATCATGACACACCTTTTGAAAACTAGCATGTGGATGATCTATGTGCTAGACTCCACATCCACCATCATTTCTCCAGCCCATACTTCCCTCAAGGAAACAGCCAAGCTGAGACAACCAATAAAAACATCCTCAAAATCCTCAAGAAGGTTGTCAATGATTCTAGTCATGACTGGCACCTACAAATAAATCCTGCCCTCTAGGCCTATCATACTTCTTATCAAACTCCCACATGCACCTCCCCATATTCCCTTGTATATGTTGCCAAAGATGTTCTATCCATCGAGGTCAAGCTCCCATCATTACGTGTCTCAATGAAGAACTATACCACAAATGAAGACTATCGTGTGCCATGCCTCACACAGTTGGACCTGTTAGATGAAAAGAGGTAGCAAGAATATGATCACCTAGTTGCATACCATAATCGATTCAAAAGAAGTTATAAAAAGAAGGTCCATTCAAGACAATTCCAAGTGGGTGACATGGTCCTAAAGGAAAATCAAAAGGTGCAAGCACACTGAGAGAAAAAGGGTAAGTTTGAGCCTACTTGGTTGGGTCCCTACATTGTCACAGGATGCTTTGGCTCTGGAGCCTACTAGCTATAAACACCAAAAGGTGAGCCCTTCAATTATCCTATCAACATCATACACCTGAAGAGGTTCTATGCCTAAACTAGATCATGTCAAATCCAGAAAAATACAAAAAAATAAAAAAATGCAAAGAAAAATAATCGTCCAATGGTGAAAACTTGGCAATTCAAGCACCTTGGACAAGTATGTTGGTGAAAACTTGGAAATAGGTGCCATACATAATGAACTGAGTCATTATCTATCAAAATCCCATCCCCCACTCATTCCCATTCCAATCCCAATCCTCTTTATCCAAAATCCACATCCCGAGCACTAGCCCATCAATCTCGTGATTTACTATCCTCAAGCCTATCCAATACAAAAATCCATCTACTATCCCAACTTCTGAGCTTCTTGTACATATCTTGTAACTCTCATGTATAGCGCAATCCTTCTTGTATATATTATGTATAGCGAGATCTTCCTATTCCAAATCCATGAGATTCTGTACATATCCATTGCACATATCTTGTTGTCCATTGTACATATCGTTGCATCTTGTTGTACATATCCTCATCAGTCGTGCAGTTGCATTTGATCAGATAACTTGTCCCATCTAGCCTTGTACTTTAGCAATATCTTTTGTTGACTATCCTTAATTCATCATTTGCCAGCAACAACACACATTCTCCTCGTCAATCATCAGGTCCTTGAGGATGTATTATTTCTCCTATCTGACCTAATCTTCCATCAATCAAACTTGGTCTGTGTTGGGTGTATCCTTCCTCACGTTCAGACCTAATCTTTTATAAGTCAAACTTGGTTCGTGTTGGGTGTATCCTTCCTCAAGTTCAAACCTAATCTTTCCCCCATCAATCAAATCAATCTCTCTCCTTGGCAACAGATGTATTTTGGAGTTATCATTTTGGTCTTGGATTTTTTCCTTTGGATCTTGTTAATCTTTTATGGCTTCTTGTTGCTCCTCTCCTCCAAGTCGCCACAATCCTTTATATCATGGTGTGCTATGAATGCGGATAATTTGGGGCAAGGTCTTTTTGATCTTTTTCTTCATCCTATGAGTCATTTGGACATGACCCTTGCACGTTTCACATGTGATCTTCTAGGTTACATGGTGCACTTGGGAAATGTCATTTGTTTGTGTTTTCTCCAACATCATTTCTACCATGCTTCCTCTTGGGTTCATGCATGATGCTCGGGAAACCTTGCATGTCTTTTTCACGTTCGTCCTATGCAACGCTGGTGACAAGGCCTTGTGTTTCTAGTAACCTTGGCAGGTCTCTAATGTTTCTATATGAAACTAGGTTGTACTCTCCACATTTACACACAGAGCTCCTGACATCCCCCATCCTACATCATATATATTAATCTTGCATCTTGTATCCTTAATATATCTTCATCCTGCATATCACATCATCTTGCATTCCTTCATATTTGATCTTGGAAGGCCATATGTTTCTCCCTCCTTCCCGTCTTCCTTCATCCTTTCCCTTCTATGTTCTTTTCAAGAAAATTCCACAACGTTTCCTCTTTGCATTATTTTCTCGAGGGGGCACAACCCCTTATCCATCTAATTCTATCCTAGGGCATCTTATTTTCTTGTCTTTGACACCATGCCACTTGTGGCATCACATCAAAAAGGGGCAAAATGTAGACACCTAAAATGCCTTTGCCAAAATAAAAATATTTTATTTTGTAAAAACCCTTGATGACATCATCATGTATTAATTAATTAATTAATTAGTTAATTAATTACTATGTCATTATTCCCTCCTATTTTAATTAAATTTATTTAATTAAAAAACCTTGGCCAAAATCAAAATTCCAATTTATTAAATTATTTTAATAAATTCCCAACCCAAACCCTCCTTAAATAAATTAAGTATTTATTTAAATCCTAAAAAGTGCTAGAAATCTTCTAGAAAGCCCTAAACCTAGCATCACTTTCCTAATCACTCCTTAACCCATCTTAAGGAGTGATTCCTAACCCTCTTAGCCTAAAACCTCTCCCTTGACCCCAAAGTCAACACCCTCATTAATGACCTCTTACACCTGTTGGTACTCAAAATACAGTTTTGAGTTACCATGTAAAATTCTTGATTAGTGCTCACTTTTTGGCTTTGTATTGCATGCTAGCATGGACATATTTGAAGTCATGTCATGAAGTATATGTGTTCATTGCCTTTCATACATCCCATTGAGTTGATTGGAGTCCTTAGATGGCATTTTCAAATGGGTTTTCATCAGCTCGTTCCTAAGGGGTCTCAAAATCAGAAATTCAGAAATTGCTAAGTGTATAAATCACCGGGAAGGGCCACTTTGAGGTTGAATAATATGCATCCTAGAGAGTGTCATGAAAATCTGAGCCTGACCTCTTGTTGTACACATTGCATACTCTCTATGTATCAGGTTTCAGGTCCCAGTGATGAGTTTTAACCCTGTTTATTCATCCCCTTCCGGAGGTGTTTTCTTAATTTTGCACTTATGCACTTGTTCATTTGTTTGTCGGAGGCCCTGTTTGATAGCTTTTATCTTTTGCCCAGTGATTGAAAATGAAGTGATGGTCATGTCCCTACATTATAAATGAGTTTTACTTCATCCCTATCAGTTTTTAGCTCATGACGAATCCATTGGATGAGTTTCCCAATGTGATTCCATTTGCAGTTTTCTGCTGTTTGCAAAGACTGTGAAGTGCATCAGTTTGCCGGAGGCCAAATTTGATCGGTTATAACTTTTGACCGGTCAAACCTATCAGTGACATTTTTGTTGGTCTGCATTGAAAAGTTGACATATCACTTCCAGTTCAGATTTGAGCTTTCTGTAAATCTATTTGATGTCTTTTTGAAACCAATTCCAACTACAACTTTTAAGAGTTTTCTGCATTTTCTCGGTCTATCTCTGCAAGTACCTATTTTTGTGAGGCCATATCTTTTTCCCCGCTGGTGTCCAGTTCCAAGCAGTGATTGAATCATGTTGTTTGTATCTAAATGAACTTCTATGCCAGTTTATAGCCCTCCTCAGACTCTATTTGGTATTTTTCTAGGGTGATTTCGGATGCAATTTATCAAGTTCTGACAGTGTGTTTGCAGAAAACAAAATGAAAGGGGCAGCTTTGAAGGCTTGTAACTTTTGCCTCGGTTGTCGTCATGGGACACCGTTTTGCAGGGTAGATGAGTATGTAGTAGGGAATGTGCATGTTCAGTGGTGGCACCCAGTTAAGTGATACATTCAGTTTTCTAGGCCAGTTCCAGATGAAATTTATGTACTTTGACAAGTGCGAATAGGCAATGATTTCAAAGGGAATTGTTTGATTGTTGAACTCTTTTGGCCCAAATCTTTCTGAGCATCTTCCTTTGACCGGCGTGTTGAGAAGTTGGAGAGGAGTTTATGCTCCCAGTGGCGTGATCCTATGTTTGCTTTTTGTCAATTTTAAGGCCACTTCTAGAGGTCAATCGGCATTCATGGTGACTTTGCAAAAGTGTAAAAGGTGAGAAGTATGTTTAAAGTTTTGTTAAATCATGGTCATACTTCGTCGGAGGTGAATGATGCTTAGAGAGCATCAACGGTTACATGTTTTAAGTGTACACTGATTCCCAATGTTTGGAATCAAATGAATACATGGATATTCATAATGCATTGATAATTTTGACAAAATTCTGTAGTATTTTTCCTGTCACAAGAAAAAGTGGCATTAATCTTGAAAGAAGGATTGGCAATGGGGGCTCTACTTCTATTAGTGGGCAATATAAGAGAGGAGACTCACACAATATTTGTAGGGATCTCATACCCGAATTGGAGGGTCTGTGCATTGATACAGAAGCCTGCAAAATGGAGGTTTTATGAAGGTACCAGAGAGCCTCATGTGAAGGATAGAGGCACATTTTGAGCATGTAAAGGGAAGCTAATATATGATAGAGGGACGTTTTGAATAAAGGAGGATGCTAAAAGAAATACCATCCACATAATGATTTATTTTTGCAAACACGAATTTGTGAAGTCACGGATTTGTAGAAGAAGAAAAAACAGTCATATTGTGGGAGGGATAACTTTTTTTTGAACCATTGGATCGAGCTCATTTTCGGATATGTTGTCGCAAACCTAGTTATCTTGATTCTCACCAGAGCGATTTTTAAAATTCTTTCTGGTTCGCGAGTTACAGTCACCTGAGTGCGGCACTATCAAAACTGCCCATTAAAACTTCACGACCAATTATCCCACATTGGCTGGGTGAAGGATTATTTTTGTGTTTATATACAACAGCACTCCAATGCATTGTAAACAAAGAAACAAGAGGCTCTTGCTGGGCCCCTTGGTTGGAGGATTTGGTGCGGCGGTGGGCCCCATTATTTTGAGACAAAGTGCAAAGAAAGTTTAAAAACTCTCAACAATTTAATCCCACATTCATCTGGAATGGGAAAATTGTAATGAATATATGCAAGTCCGCTCACATATGAAATAGATTGAAGAGCTAGAGGCTCTTCTCATGCACCCCCACCTTGATTTCCGTGCTTGCGCCCAGACAGAAGTAAAGTTTTGGAAGTGGTCGCATGGTCGCATGCGCCATTTCTGGCGCATGCGATCATGCGACCAGGTGAGTTGGCAGATGAGGTGGCGTGTGGGTCCCGCTCCGGGGTATTAAAAATAATATTTTATTATTCTCCCATGCATTCTTAGATTCAAAAATCAAAATTATAAATGTTTTTTATATAGTTTTAACTATATAAAAAATTCAAAAAATCTAAGTTGTAGAGCATGGACAAAATTAATTGTTGGGGGCTTTATTTTTCGCCCGGGTATTAAGTATTATATACCGCCGAAAAGGTGAGAAGACGAGGAATCCATTTCTGAGGTCAGTTTCAATGCAGGTCATGCTGGTTTCGAGATATTTGCAGTTGAAAGAAACAGGGGGCCAGGAAGATATTTTGGAAATATCTTTTTTGTTGCATCTGGTGATTCACAATCAGTTTGAAGAAGATGACAGGGGCTTTCCAGAATTGAGAACATGTCCCATTTCCAGTTTGGAGGCAGATGACTCATTTAGTGAGTAGTTTAGAGTTTGACAAGTGTCAGTTGGTGATGCTTTCTGGTGTTTTCCCCTTCTCTTCTTAGTCTGGTTTCTTTTCAGTTTGGAGGGTTCCAATCTTTTTGCATGAGCAGAGCTCTGCAAGTTTGAGTTCCAATTTTGGTTCATGATTGTCCAGAGTAATATTTTCTGTGTGTTTCATTTTCTGTCATAGATTCAACACAAGTGTTTGTAAATTTGATTGCAAATCGAAATACATGTAAGGCATGTATGGTTTTCAAAGAATTGTCTTCATTGTATTGATGTTTCAATTTCAATATGAATTCAGTGTTCAAGGGATATTGAGTTTGTCTTCTCCAAGGGAGAATGTATCTGTTTGTATTTGGATATCCTTCAAGGAAGGATTGTAAAATCCTTAAATGCAGATTGGAAATTAATTAGTGCTATGAATTTGTATGATTCTTCATATTGAGTGATGGAAATGTGTTAATGTAAGGCATTAACGCAGGGATATTAATCAATGAAACATGGTTTGTAGTTTGGGTTTATGTTTACTAGTTTTGACTCCATGCCCGGATTGAAGGCACTGATATTTACTGTTAGAAGTCATTTGCCAAACTAGCATCAATTTAATCAATCAACTTTCCCTTTCTGTTGATGAGTTTGAAAGATAGATTGAGCATGTGGTAGGCTTCCCATAAGATAGGTTCATCTCAGTTATGAATCCTATTGCAAGACCTATTTATTCTATTTAATCCATTGGTGAAATCTGCTTATTAGGTGTTTGTATTAGTTCATATCAGTTTGCATAAGCAGAGAAGTGAGGTACACCCGCCTGGGTCTGTGGAGCCCGAAGTGAAGAAGGATTTAATCCTTGTCAATTAGCATTTCTCTTGCCAGGAAAAGAGCATCAAAGGGGAGAGATCAGGTTATGATCTAGTTATTTACCCGTGCAAGAAAAATAGCTAACAACACCCTCATTAAGGCTCTTACAACCTCATAATAAAGCCCATGTCTCCTCTTTTACCTTGGTTCCCTAAACACACTTCCATAGTGTTGCTCACACATGTGTGAGAAACCCTTAACCCTCATCCCCTTGACCATACCTCTAACCATACCCCAAACTCTACCCCTAACCCTGACTCTGACCCTAACTCCACTTCCTAACCCAAGCCCTTCCTCAAATCCTATAAATACTCTCACTTCCAAGATAATTTCACCAATTCACCTTTCATTTACATAGTAATATTATAATGCTAAATTATTTCTAGATTATCATAGCTTAATTCCTAATTGCTAGTTTTAGTTCATTTCTAACCTTTTTAACTCACAACCTAGCTTAGCTAATATGGATTAACCTAGTTTTTTTCATTGTTTTTGCATTGCATTTTATCATCTCACATCTTTCATTTGGCTTAAAATCAACATAGCATAATCATTCTTAGCTTAATCAACATTTTAGCTTCATTAGGCTCCTTGAGGCTCTAAGGGAAAATTAGGTGTTCTATACCTGATTTTGTGCCACTATGGGGCTCTCATGGTTCCTAATTGATCCTAAGCCTTCCTAATTTTCATTAGGACATGCTCCATGTGTTTTAAGAGCACACCCACATCCCTAAATCGAGAGAAAATCAAATGGGGCTTGGGTGTTCCCATTTAAGCTCTATTTGAGGTATCAAGCAAATCGATTTTACTATATGTTAGGGATATGTTGTTTAAACTATTTTTTGAATGTCTACACTCATTCTGAACAGGTTAGGGTTGCACTGATCATATTTGTATTTTCATTAATGTTAATCCTATTGACTTACTAATCTATGCAAGTTTCCATATCAATCTGAAATATGTGGTGTTGAGTAAAGGAATGGTTGGTAAAGATAGAAGATGAAATGAAGAAGTGATGTTAAGTGTGTGAGCTAAAATGAGCAAGTGATGAATCAGTCTATGATAAAGTAATATTGATTTTATTATTTTACATGATTTGGTGAAGTGTTGCAATGATGCACAAGTCAGTTATATTTGTGGGTAATAAAGGATTGAAGTTGGAAATAAAAAGATAAGGAATCAATGTGTGATACTGAGTAGGAAATGGTTGTCGATAAGTAAAGAAGTTAGTCGAGAAGTTGTTAACTAAGGAAGATGTTAATCGAGGAAATGATAACCGAGAAGGTAGACTTAATCTAGAAAATAAAGTTGGTTGGGTAAACTAGAAATTAATAAAAAGATGACATCGAGTGAGAATCTAGATTGAGTTAGAAGATTCTAAGAAAGGAACAAAGTTAGTTAATGAAATCAACGGATCATAAATGTTAGGTATAAATAAATGGTGAAGATTTAATGATTGGTTTGAGATCCAAGAAAAGTTCAAGTTCCAAGGTGAAGATACAATTGACATGATTCATGGAGCATGGTACTGTACTTTGAGATTTGATTGAATGGATGATATTAATTCAAGGAAATCCTAATGAATATGATTAAGTGGTAAAAAATGTCTTTATAAAGGATGATCAAGATGGTAATATTGTTGATGGCTAGTGCAGATAGTAAATAAGTACAAAAGAGTACACCGAGAAAGATAGAGTTGAAGAAAAGTGTGAATTAAGTGAAGGAAAGTGATGAGATGAAGAGTAAGTGTTTATCAGCCAGAAAAGAAGAGTTTGAAGAAGACAAATGAGAAGAAAAGACATCTCAACAAGAAAAGGTAGTTGCATATTTTATCAGGTAATTTCACTATTACTCTCTAACCACTATAGAAGAAAATATCTTAACTGAGTGGATTTAACAGTCTTATTTCTAAATCCTTTGTAAGGTGGCATTCTAACAAATGTGTTAAGTCCTCTAATAAGGCCACTCATTATAAGGTGACAGATCTAGTTGATCTTTGATTAAAATCCCCTAACACAGTCATATCTAGAAAATATGTTTTGTAATCTTTAACAAGA
Source organism: Chamaecyparis obtusa (assembly GCA_027943335.1). Classification (NCBI taxonomy): domain Eukaryota; kingdom Viridiplantae; phylum Streptophyta; class Pinopsida; order Cupressales; family Cupressaceae; genus Chamaecyparis; species Chamaecyparis obtusa. The sequence continues at coordinate 996,217 of BSBK01007999.1, read as the reverse complement.
TTGACTCTTAACTGAGCTCACTTCAGAAGAGTGAATTATTTGTGGGTGATAATTTCCGTAGTGGTTTTTACCCAAATCGAGTTTCCATGTTAAATACTGGTGTTAATGTGTGATTGAATATTTTGCATGTTATTTTCTAATTTTCATATGCATACTGCTATGATCGGTTGAATGCTTAAATCATATTATTAAGATTAGTTGCTAAAAAGGTTTTAAGGTTGAAAATTTTGAAGGGACTTGAGATAACTGATTCAACCCCCCTCTTAGTTATCCAACACCTCAATGATCCTAGGATGTTTATTCATGAGAAAAATTCAATAGTGCACACAAAACTATATTTATTTAAACATGAATTGAAGTATATAAATAATGAAAAAGGTCTCGAATGACATAAACTCTAGTTTGTCCACAACTTAAACTGACAAAATCTACAATGTTGACATTGACTGAATTAATAGGTCCAACTCACTCGATGAGCTCTAAATCAAATAGCCAAATTGAAGGTAAAAGCACAAAATTAATATATAAATTATATAATTGAATTCAATGTGAGCAAGCATCACTTCATGCTTCATTCTAAGACCTAATCACAACAAAATAAATGTTACATAGATACAAACATTAAGTTTGAGGAAAATGATTTCATCTTTAAATAATTTTACCACACGATAGCCATTAAAAGCCAGCGAAGCTTTAAAACAATATGAATTTCTTAAAATACATTGTTCTAGAAATAAATAAAAAAACACATAAAAATATATATAGACAAAACCACAGAATCAACGTCATCAATTAACATATAGCAACTGATTTGTTTTAGGAAAGAATGAAACATCGCTGAAAATGAGCAAATTGCATACTGTTGTCAACCATACCTACTTATTTAAATCAAAATCTAACAAATAATATAATAACAAGCTATTAAAAATCAGAATACAACTAATATGTTTTAAAATAATATATATTTATAAATTAAATATATAACTTAAAAATGAAAATGAATTTTATTTTTATAATATTTAAAAAACACTCTAAAATTACAAAATATTTTACCTATTAATAAATCAAACATCAAGAAATGTATATAGGTATTTATATCACAATCCAAATGAAAACATTACGATCACAATATTTACTGAAAATTGACTTCACCTTTATTAATAAACAACCTTCAACATTTTGTCCTTTTGACAATCGGCACAATTATGTGCCGTTTTCTTTACAATTGTGATATTGTCATCTCTCTGACAAACAAATGACTCCAAACTGGTGCAATCATAAATAGTTAATAAATGAAGACAATGGAGATTGCTTAAGCTGGACAGCAATTCTTTCAATGCTGTACAGGAAGTCAAGTCCAACTGTGTTAAGGTCGTAAGTTGGCCAAAGATGTCAGGTAATTCTGTCAAACTCTTTCATCCAATTAACTCTATCTTCAATAAATTTTTAAAATGGGCAAAGCTCGAGGGCAAGCATTTCAAACTGTCACACCTTATGTCCAATTTTCTTAATGATTTAAGTTGGCCAAAACTATAAGGCAATTCTTTCAATTCTTTACACTTTTTTATAGACAACTCTTTTAGAGTTGTAAGTTGGCCAAGCAAGCCTGTTAGAGAATGTAGTCGAGCACAGTTCCGGATATGAAGAGTATTCAATTGTGGTAATCTACACACCTGTTTGGGTAACTCAGCCAAAGGCAAACACCTAATTACTTCTAGGTGTTTCAACTTATTTAAACCCTTGAGAAATTTGTTAATTGCTTTTCTGTTGTTTTTCTTGAGTTGATCTTTTATTAAATCTTGCACCCCAGCTGCCTGGCTCCCCAATATTACACAATATTTTGAATTTGATTTTACCTCAAATTTTACAGATAACTCTTCCAGGGAGGAATTTGGCACTGCTTTTAATAAATCCTGTGTTTCAACTATTTGTCTCCTCGCTTTTACCAACTTTAGATTTTTTGGATACTGCATGAAGAATTGATATTTTATAATCAGAATCTAAACACAAAAATTTCCTAAAAAGTATAACCAAAATGAAATAAAATATTATTATGTTACAAATGAAATGAAAGAATATTACGTTATTGTCTTCAATACTTACCTTCAGACTATCTTTTTGTGTAGTGGGTAGCTTCTGACAGTCCAGAAATGCCAAGTTATCGAGTGCTTCTATATTCAACCCAGAAATATCACAATGTGTTATAATACATCTTAATCCTGGCAATGCTATTGCATCCATCATGCCAACATCTATATTACCGCTCCAGGACAAAATTCTTAATGTGTCCTTCATCAAAAGGAGGTGACTCTTTTTAAGCGTGCAAGCTTTATTTTTTAGCGAGATTCCTTTGATTCCTTTCAGCTTGGCCTGCAAGAGTCTAGTGTCAGTAAGTAATATTGAACAAAGAAATAAAACTGGAGGAGTTTTATCAATCAAATAATAATGATAATAAAATGTAAAATACACCTCATCCTTTTCAACTTCAAACCAGGACTTTTCATCCACAATTCTCGTCGACTTTGACCTATTGAGTCCTATTGATCGAATAAGATTGTGAACAGATATTATCTCCTCGTCCTCTTCCACCACTATGGAGATCAATGCTGCATCTACAAGAGATGCGACTTCCTTGGGCCCCACAATATACTCTACATAGAAGAAGCAGCAGATATCCAAAAGTGCTTCTTGTGTCGACTCCTTCAATTCTCTGTAGGTAAAATCAAACAAACGGTCGGTGAGCTCATCTTCTATTATGTTCTTTCCTTCCTTTAAATTTTGAACTTGTACAACGTTCTAGATTGTAGTCCTGCTTGCGCAAATGACTGCGAACCATTTTCAGAACCAATGGAATCCCGCCGCAGAAGTTGGCAATCTCTTTTAGATTATCTTTCATACCAACAGAATTTCCTGTTACTTGGTCTTGGCAGAGAAGTGCAATCGCGTAATCCTCCGATAGTGTTTTGACTTGATAGTCTTTACGATGAAGGCCACAATCCTGAATGACATCTGTTGCACTCAAAATTTGCATTGTGATAAGTATTTTAGTACCTGGAGGCAAATTGCACAAGTTTTCAGGAAAAATTCTCTCCAAATCTTTTTTATTCACGGCATTATCGATAAAAAGGAATGAACTCTTATCTCGTTTACTTTGAAATGCCCATAACATATGATCTCTTCCATCGTTGTCATCTCTTAAATCAATTTTTCTTCCACCATCGTATTCTGGAAATGCGTCTTTTAAGATTTGCTCCTGCATTTCTTTATAATTATTTTTCTCACAAGTTGAATCTAACATTATTCTGGCATAGCTATAGCTGTTCCTGTCTATTGTAGAGACAATAGCTTGTGCTATTGTTGACTTCCCAATGCCATTTAAACCCCAAAGAACCACATCGATTGATGAACATTCTTGCATACGGAGGAGCTCATTTGTTTCTTTCAGTTGATCTTCAATCCCAACTATTTAAGAAAATTATAAACAAGTGGCTAATGAGAAAATCATAGATTTGGGCTATATAGTCTCATTTAAAACAAAAATAAAAAAATGAAATAAAATCAAGTAAAATCTATTTTCTATAAAACAAATAACTTGCTTTTTATTTACCTGCATGTTTTGGATAGTCTTGGGGTAAGATTTCTCGTCTACCTCCTACAAGTTTTAAAGTCTCTATTCCTATTGCTAATATAAAATTATCTTTGAACTTCTGTATTGTGCAGCGAACAGTGAGCAGTTGATTATGATTGATAGTTGATTTCAGAAATCTACAGAATGGTAACACAATATGATAAAAGGAGAAGCAAAATAAAATTAATCAATGTGAAGCAGAATGGTAATAAAATATGATTTATACGAATGTGGATAAAACATTATATTGACAAACCTGAAAAATTTTCTCGAACTTAATTGTGTAGCACAAATAATTGACCCTTGAATAATGAATTGAAGAGCTGCTTCAAATTTCTCCGCTTTTTCATTTATAAGTCTTTTTAAATTTAAAACTTGAGAAACAAGAGTAATCATTTCCTACAATAGTTCTAAACATTCACTTCGGTTCGCGGAGACCATTCCACATTTTGAGACTACATAACCCACAATGGATAGCCCTACAACTACCCAGTGGATGTTCCCAATTTTTCCAAGAATATTTCCCACAATTTTTGCTCCATCTTCGGACTCAAAAAAGTCATTCTGTAATTAAATTCAGCAACAAGAAATGCAAGTAACGATAAGAGTTAAAAGATAATAATTTATAAGAGCACTAACATTTACAAAATAGAAAACAGATTATATGAAAATGACAATTGCACAAAATTGAAGAACAAGTAAAACAACCATGGAAAAATATGTTTTGTTGCGTGACTAGATAACTAGCATATCTGTATTATTAAAAATGTATTCAAAATAGGTTGAGGCATGTCAAATTTAAAACAAAACACTAATTAAATACAATGGTATAACACAAGTAATGTTGTGACTAACCTTAAAGACACAAAGAAATAATGCATCTGTCTGTTCTTACAAAGCTAAATAAACAGTGATAAGATCAAAATTGCATATGAAGTGGCCTGTTATTCAAATTTGAAGTACTTGATCACATTACCATTACACAACCCTTAATTTCCATGACAGAGATGGAGCACTATATAATATAATTATGAGTTGGATACATGAGACTAGGTCGATGCCAATAAAAGAAATGACTAGATGAGAATAGAGTTCGTGAATTTTCTGAAATGGTAACAACTGAGTGTCAGTAATTAGAATAAAAGATCCTTATTTGTCACACTGGAATTGTTTTTGTCTGGTTTTAAGTTATTGTCTCAGATTTGAAGGTGCAAAAACATTTATGAAGGTTAACGTCACTTACGCACTAATGGATCGATTGTACTAGATTCCAATTTCAAAGACAATTTGCATCATTTATTATAATGGTTATGATACATGTAAGTAATTGGGTCAATTAAGTTCAAACTAATAACTTTTAGAAACACCAAACCAAAACACATTACTAAAATATAGAAATTTTTTGGATACAATTAAGATCAAATGAGCACAGAAAATTGTTAGCATAAATTGACACATAAAGGAAATTCAGGGTCAGCATAATCAATCAACATTATTCAAAAGATAATGTGAATAGGTCACTAAATCAAATAGTCTTTCACTTGGCACTACATAGTTTATTTTGCCATCCTGTTTGAGCCTTGATAATAGATCATGATGATAAAAAATTATCCCAGATACCGATAAAACATAACACAATTCAAAATCACATCATGTCCCTAGCTGGTGGCTGCAAGTCCTTTGAGAGTTAGTGGGCATACAATAGATTAACAGTTTAGAAGAAATATAAATGAGATCTCTAGCATAGATCAAACCTTACACAAACAAACTATTTGGTTCTCCAAATGAATTGCTTCTTTTTCAACAACCGCTCAACTACTCAATTTAATTGTACATCCACTACTATTTGATGCTTAAGTTTTATTTGTTACTAATAAGTTTGCAAACCATTTCTTTTTTATACCCATGAACTCTTTCTCCTTGATGCGGCTATAGAAGGCGCCTCTTAGCATAATCATAATAAAACAAAAAAATTGTCTTCTAGTGCATAGATATGCAGATTCATAAGCAGTACAAATGATAACACTTATTCGATTCATTAGAATTTTCTAGTTAGCGGACATTTCAATTAGTCTTAAAATAAGCTTATTTCTTTATTTTTAATTAAGTAAAAAATCAGTACATTCTATTCTCAACCTATACAAGGTAGAAAGATTTAATAATATTTTATGACATTTATAATAGGGTGAAATAGTGTCATTTACTCCTACAACAGCAGTGAGAGGTTATAACAGATTCTTTTTAAGAAGAAAATTCCATATTATCCTCGAAGTTTTCCTGTAATACTCCATTGTCCCCAATTTCGTAAAGGACAAGATTCTATAAACCTAGCAAACTTTTGTATAAATATGACATTGCAATTCTTCTAGTTTCACTTGAAGTTTTAATAATTATTATAAATCAAATTATTCATTTGTATGTAAAAATAAATGTGCACATCATGGATGTTATAACCCTAAATTATGAACAATTTGATTTGTCAAAATTATGAGTTTATTATTTTGATAGGTAATCTATTAATTATGGGATATCGTAATGAACAATGTATTGATAGGTAATCTAATCATAGAGGCACTGACCATTATAGATTAATCAACCCAATCTCCAAGAGAGGGCGAGGGAGTTGTGGTTGTTTTTCTTCATGGCTAGTATTGGTGTCCATTAACAATATCCAAAAGGGCAGCGAAGAAAACTATGAAGTGGCTAGATGTGGACTAAACCATCTAGGGATGGTGGCTTCATAGTCATGTCAATTGACATTGTATAAGTGGGCAGCAAAGAAAAATAAGAAATAGTTAGATTTATACTAATCCATAGAGAGGGCAAGGAGGTTAGGGCAAGGAGGTTGTAGTCTTATTGTCTAATGGTTTAATATTACAGTCAATTGACAATGTCCAAGTGGTCAGGAAAGATAACAATGAAGGCGCTAGATGTAGACTAAACCATAGGGAGGACGAAGAAGCTTGTTTTTCTCTTGCCTCATGGTTTGACATTGGTGTCTATTGTCAGTGTACAACTAGGTAGCAAAGAGAAGTAAAAAGGCACTAGATGTACACAAAACAATAGGGAGGGTGAGGGAGGTTCTGTTCATCTAGCCTCATGGTTTGGCATTGATGTCAATTCATAGTGTGCAAGTAGGCAAGCAAGAGAACTGACAAGGGGCTATATGTAGACTGAACTAGGGGAGGGTGAGGGTGAGGGTGAGGGAGGTTGCAATTTTCTTGCCTCATGCTTTCATATTGGTTCCAATTGGAAATGTCCAAGTAGGCAGCAAAGAGAACTAAGAAGGGGTTAGATGTAGACGAAACAATATAGGCATGCTAATTGTTGCAAAGAAGGCTTGGTAGAAAACCAAATAATTTAAAGAAAATGAGGGAAGTATTTCCCAATTGACAAATGAAATCTAAAGGAATAGAGTTTACGAGACCTTATTAAAACCTAAAAACTACAAATCTTTGCTAACAAATGCCTGGATATGTCAGCAAGATATATAATGATACTGCTACTTATATCATGCTTGAACCTATGTGTTTTTTTGGCTAAAGTTCTATCATGGCATAGGACCACCCTGGTGGACAGCCAATTGGCACCACCGAAATATTTTCTTGATTTGTTTGTCGAGTTTTGTTTCAGTTTGTTTTGGTTGGCATCTTTTTCAAACTCTGGAGGGTTTTATTTCCACCTTTAACTCCATCACATTAATGATGTCATTGTGACATGTAAGAAACATACTAAGAGACTACGATACAACTAATGGGGGTATGAGTTTTCTAGTTAATGTTAAACTTGTTTTTCCATGATATACCTATATGGAAATGCAGACAGGGCATGCACTGCATTTTTGTAAAGAATTTAGAAGAACACTAAATTCTGGAAATGCACAAAAATGCTCTATTTCAGCAATGGATAAAATTCAAAAATCCCCAAAACAGGGCAGACATGAGAGCTGGAGAAATTATGCAAGAATCCACTTGCTTCTATTTAAAACAAAAATAATTTCTACAATATGAAATAAACTTGCAACTGCTGGACCTGCATACAAACTTCTATGAGCTTCTTAATGCTCTTACAAGATCATCTGAAGCAATCACTGCTTAACAAAAAGATCATTCACATCTTTGATAAAAAATAGAGTATTACAAAAAAGTAAATATCTTTACTGCTGCATACAAAGAGAAATTACGTTCCTTCTCTCTTGAAAGAATAAAGTTATTCTTTCCTTTATAGAAAAAATTACTATCAAAAAGAAGAAGATGGAAGAAAGAAGAAGTCTGTAGAAGAAATCAGATTTCCCAAATCTGATTTGAACTTATCTCCAAAAAGTTCATTAAAAAATATTTGAAATTAACTTTATTAAAAGTCAAATATGGAGGCTTCAGACAATCAGATTTAATTTGAAAATCCAACACTCCCCCATTGTCTTAAGCTGACAAAACAAGATCATGCTTGATCCAAACTAACTACGCTGAGATTTCTACTTAGGCGCTCAAAACTTACAATGCCCAATGGCTTGGTGAAAATGTCTGCTAGTTGCTGCTCTGACCTGCAAAACTCCATTTTTATTTCACTATTCTCAACTAGTTCTCTAATAAAATGATATTTGATTTCAATATACTTGCTTCTTCCATGAAACACTGGATTCTTTGACAAAGCTATTGAGGAAATATTGTCACAAAATATCATGGTTCCATCCTCTTGTTCTTTTTTCAAATCTGCCAACATCCTTCTTAGCCAAATAGCTTGACATGTTGCTACATTCGCTGCTATATATTCAGCCTCTGTTGTAGATTAAGCAACTATGGGTTGCTTCTTAGAAGCGCATGAGATTACACCTGAGCCCATGTGAAATACATATCCGGAAGTGCTCTTCCTATCATCCAAACTCCCTGCCCAATCACTATCTATGTAGCCAATAAAATCAAAAACATTTGTTGCAGTATACAAAATACCATATCCCTTGGTGCCTTTGACATACCTTAGGATTCTCTTTCCATCTTGCCAATGGGAGTCCTTTGGAATTTCCATAAATCTGGAAATCAAACTTACTGCATGCATAGTGTTTGGCCTAGTAGCTGTTAAGTACATCAAACTTCTAACTAAACTTTTAAATAAGGTTGGATCCACATTGTTGCTGCAATCTTGCTTGCTTAACTTCAAACCTACTGAAGTTGGTGTTGGAGTAGGCTTGCTACTTTGCATTCTAAATCTCTCCAAAATCTGATTTGCATATATTTTTTGAGAGATAAAAATACCATCATGCATTTGTTTTACTTCTATGCCTAGAAAATATCTCAAGAGACCTAAGTCTGACATTTCAAACTCACTTTTCATGGCCTCTTTAAAATCAGCAATGAGAAAATCATTATCCCCAGTAAAGATTAAATCATCAACATACAAGACAATAATTAAAATATTACCATTAGCTGCCTTGATGTAAAGAGTGGGCTCACCATTGCTTTTGCAAAAGCCATTCTCATCAAATATGAGTCAATTCTACTATACCATGCCCGTGGAGCTTGCTTAAGCCCATAAAGAGCCTTCTTCAGCCTATACACTTTACTTTCATGACCCAGAACTTCATAACCAGGTGGCTGCTCCACATAAACCTCTTCTTTCAATACTCCATTCAAGAAGGTGGACGTCACATCCATTTGATAAACCTTCCATTTGTGCTAGGCTGTAATTGCTATGATAGCACACACAGTTTCTATTCTAGCAACAGGGGCATAGGTCTCATCATAATCTATATCATACTGCTATTTATACCCCTTAACCACCAATCGAGCCTTATGCCTATCTATTTTTCCTTCAGCATTGTTCTTGGTCTTGTAAACCCATTTAACTCCAATAATTTTCTTGTTTGGAGGTAAATTAGTGAGCTCCCAAGTTTTATTTCTTTTTATTGCATCTATTTCCTCATCCATGGCCTTACAATATTTTTCTTCCTTTTCAGCATCCTCAAAATAAATTGGATCACCATGAGAAAATAATGCAAAATTAATATTTTCATCAAATTCATTCTCATACCTTTCATCTTGGTATATCTCCCTTAGACTCTTGGTCTTTCTTGGCACTAGGGAGGCGAGAGTGGGATCATAACTATTAGTATTGCCACTGCTGCTCTTTGTGGGGCCAATTTGCAGCCTTATAGAGCCTTCTATACCTGCTAGTATTTCATTTTGTTGATCAGCAAACTCATCATCTTCATCAATAATAGGCACTTTCCTTGAAGTGCTTGAAGATGTGTCCACCAAGCCATCCCATGACTCATTCTCAATGAACTCCACATCTCTTGAAGTGATCATCTTCTTACCAACTGGATCATACAATCGGTATGCCTTTGATTCTAGACTATAACCAGTAAACACACACTTCACTCCTTTATCATCAAACTTTTGTCTTTTCTCTTTTGGCACATGTGCATATGCTACACACCCAAACAGTCTCAAGTGTTCAATAGTCCATCTATGCTTTGTCCATGCTTCCATTGGAATCTTGTCACGGATTGCTTTTGTAGGACTTCTATTTATCAAGTATACTGCTGTTGCTACATCCTCTCCCCAATATTTAGTTGGGAGTCCCTTTTCTTTCATCATGCTTCTTGACATCTCAATGATGGTTCTATTTTTTCTTTCAGCCACTCCATTTTGCTGCGGAGTATAACTGGCTGTAAGCTCCTTCTTTATGTCATTCTGCCTGCAAAAATTTACAAAAATATTGGAGGTATATTCGCCCCCTCTATTTGATCTTAGGACTTTAAGATTTTTTCCACATTCATTTTCAGCCTGGGCTTTAAATTCTAGAAACTTATCAAAAGCTTCAGATTTATTTTTCATAAATAGACCCATGTTCTACGACTAAAATCATCTATGAATGTCATAAAATAAGTACTCTCCCCAATGGAAGTGATTTTCATAGAGCCAACTAAATCAGTATGCACCAATTCTAATGGTGCTCTTGCCCTTCTAGAGTTTCCAGAAATAAAGGGTAGCCTATGTTGCTTACCCAAAATACAAACCTTACACTTGCTACTAAACTCTTTTATATATGGCAAATCTTCTACCATTCTTTTCTTGGACAATAAATTTAAACCAACATAACCAAGATGTCCATACCTTAAATGCCATAGCTTGGAGGGGTCTTCAATCACGCTCTTGAAGGTTGATTTTTGTACTGATGTACATTCTTTCTTGAGCGGTGTAGTTGTTGATTGTGAAGAGAAACACATCTCCACCTTCAATGGAAACATTCAGTTTTTTGTCATTTGAACTGCTGCAACTATTTTCTTGCTCCCATCCTTTTCATAAATGACACATTGGTCATTCTCAATCATCACTTTATAACCATTTTGAGTGAGTTGTCCAACACTCATCAAATTGTGCTTTATACCCGGGGCAAAATAAATATTTTGAATCTCTTATTTCTCACCTTGCTTAGTGCGGATCATAATAGATCCTTTTCCCACAACTGGAACAATTCCATTGTTCCCCATTCTAATTTCAGACTTCACATTTTTATCAATGAAAGAAAAAAGACTTTCATTACCACTCATGTGGTTACTACAACCGCTATCCAAATACCAGACTTTGGGGCTGCCTTCTTCACCAACGTTGCACATGATGAAGGCTGTGGGATTATTTCCATCACCCACTTTCATATCAACAACATTTGCACTTGGCTTTGACTGATTTCCTTTCTTTTTCCAGCATTCACTAGCATAATACTCAAATTTATGACAATAATAACATTCAATATTACTCTTGTCAGAGGTATATTTCTTCTTACCTTTGGAATTATTCTGAGAGCTGCTGGCTCCATCATTTGTGGCTGCTCGTTCTGAGCTTTCTCCTCAAGCATTTTGTTATCCGGAGTTACCATGACCTCTGCCTCTTGAACCTCTTCCAGAATTGTTTATCCCTCTTCCCTTGTCTCTTGAATTGGCTTGAGCTCTAAAAGCTTTCTCTTGAGAAGAATTTGCTGATCTATTAATGCGATGCTCATGGGTTTGGAAAGAACCCATCAACTCATCAATAGTCATTAATGAGAGATCATTTGCCTCTTCAATGACAATAACTAAATTATCAAATTTTGAGGGTAGACTTCTCAAAACATTTTCTACTATTCTTTGCTCATCCATGGTTTCTCCAGTGGTTCTCAACTCGTTTATCAAACCAGAGAGTCTTGAGCTAAAATCTGAAATGGACTCATTGTCCTTCATGAGAAGAGTCTCAAACTCTCTTCGAAGCATTTGGAGCTTTACCAATTGAACTTTCTCAGTCCCTTTAAAACTTGTGTGAAGAATATCCCAAGCTTCTTTGGAATAATCAGCTGCTGCTATTATGGGAAAGATTGTCTCTGTCAAGGCAGTCTCAATCAAGCTTAAAAATTTTGCATCTTTCCTCCTTAACTCTTTCTACATAATCTTTTGATTATTTGTGAGGGCAGAAAATTGAACTGGGTTAGTCACATCTGTGAATCCATTTACCACAAGCTCCCACAAATCATTTGCTGTCATAACAGTCCTCATCTTCTTTGCCCAAACATCATAATTTTGTCCATTGAAGGATGGTGGCTGCTACCAGCTCTTTCCTACATCTCCAGCCATGTCTCCTGTGCAAGATAAACAAATACCCAGAAAAAACAAATGCCCAAACTCACAAGGAATGAAGCCCAATCAACTCTGATACCATGTAAAGAATTTAGAAAAACACTAAATTCTAGAAATGCACAAAAATGCTCTATTTCAGCAATGGATAAAATTCAAAAATCCCCAAAATAGGGCAGACATGAGAGCTGGAGAAATTATGCAAGAATCCACTTGCTTCTATTTAAAACAAAAATAATTTCTACAATATGAAATAAACTTGCAACTGCTGGAGCTGCATACAAACTTCTATGAGCTTCTTAATGCTCTTACAAGATCATCTGAAGAAATCACTGCTTAACAGAAAGATCATTCACATCTCTGATAAAAAATAGAGTATTACAAAAAAGTAAATATCTTTGCTGCTGCATACAAAGAGAAATTACATTCCTTCTCTCTTGAAAGAATAAAGTTATTCTTTCCTTTATAGAAAAAATTACTGTCAAAAAGAAGAAGATGGAAGAAAGAAGTCTGTAGAAGAAATCAGATTTCCCAGATCTAATTTGAACTTATCTCCAAAAAGTTCATTAAAAAATATTTGAAATTAACTTTATCAAAAGTCAAATATGGAGGCTTCAAACAATCAGATTTGATTTGAAAATCCAACAATTTTAATAAAGGGTTTTCAGGGGAAGGAGTAACATATTCAAAGAAATTTCCACAATGATTGCCAAAAAAATTGGAATAGAGCATGGACATCCATCAAAGTCATAAAGTGGCCAATTTGTCTAGTGTTGTAGATGCAAGTATTCAAGGGAAGGAGTAGCACATTCAAATAAATTTCCACAATGTTTGTCAAAATTTTTTGAATAGAGCATGGATATCCATTAAGGTCATAAGGCTGAGCCAATTTACCTGATGTTATAGATGAAAATTTCAAAGATATTTCCACAATGTTTGCCAATTTTTTTTTAATAGACTATAGACATCCATCAAAGTCAAGGCTGCAACCAATTTGTCTGATGTTGTAGCTGCAAATTTCCCTACTAGACATGTACACAAATTCTGGAATTGTGGAAGGCAGTAAACTGTTTGACCTAGTGACTCTTAGAAGTTTTATCTCGTGGTTTGACCGCACGATATGCATAACCTAGATTTGTATAAGCAAATTAATTTTTTGCTAAGTGGTGCTCGCACTTCACTAATGTTCAACTCAAGTTCACTATCATGCACTGAACATGTGGTGACGTGCAACCAATTCATGTTGCAGTTCATTAACGACTATGCCCAGTTCTATTTTGAGAGCACTAGTTTAGATATAATTTGCACTAGTTAATTTAGAGGTCTACCAGTGAAATGGAGCTGAGTTTTATATGATAGATGTATTCTTAGATTGTTTAGGAGGCTATGAATGTGTATGAAATCCTATATAATAGTTATTTTCCTTCTGTTGAAATTGAGTCTCAAAGGAGTATTGTAATGCAGAAGGAAGAGCTCATTATAGGGGCATGATGTGATCAATTCTAAATTGAATGTATGCAAGATTTATGTAGGTAAAACCAATGCTTTGCTTTCTCTTGTTTTCCATAGCTTTTTCTATTTTCTGGGATTTTTCAAAAACTGCAGAATTGGCTGGCATAAACTCAAATTCCTTATGAGCATTCTTAAACATGATGCTTTAGAAACTTCCATGCAAAGGGAAATTGACACCTGTGTAATCTTTCTTGAAAAGGTTAAACAAAGCCCAAAATGTTAAGATGGTGGGGGAAAGAGTTAGAAGACGCCATTACAAGGTTGAAAGAAACAAATCACCACTAAGAATGGATAGAAAGCCAAGGAATCCATTAGAAGGAATGAAAGGCCTGATACCTACAGGTTGCAGAAGAAAAGACCCGACAGGATAGAAAAGGAGGGGAGGAGGGAAGGGCAAGACCACAGGAGAAGAGGAAGATAAGAAAAGAGAATGTGGGTTACATAGGGTATTAAAGGAAGATAAAGTGCATCTGAGAAGAGAAGGAGTGTGACTGTGTGGTAAGAGAAGATCAGCCATTAAATAGGGAAATGGGTTCGGCGAGAGAGAAGGTGGCAATTTGTGAGATATAGAGGAGCTGTCAAGAGATGTAGAGTATGGAGATGACAATAGGGATTTATGTGAGGGCAGATGCAGATTGGAATTTGAAGAGCTTAAAATCTGTATGGAAAGATATTGTGTAGAGAGAAAGGTCAATGAAATGTCATGTGTGTAATTGCTAATTTGCATATTTAAATCAGGTTTATTGTTGAAATCTATGGGTTTATTTTATAAATTCAAAATAGAATTTGAAGCAGATGGGAGCAGAGGGCTAGTTTTCCTGTATATTGATTTGTCATTTGTGATGTCTGTAGATCCAAATCTGAAACCTATTCCTTTTAACCAACTTAATAAGCTCAAACCAACAGATTAAATGATAATAATGTAGAAAAGATAATAAAAGATAGCAGAGTGACAGCTCTAATCAAATATTGTGACAAGAAAAAATAAGCAAATCACACATCCAATTGAATGCTTAAGGCAAAATCCTTTGCACGTTGGTGAAAAATGGGTTAAATATATTCTTGTAATCTAGGAGCCATATTAAATTTTGACTTTGATAAAAATGGATGATAGTATATATTAATCTATGGCACTAAACATGAATCTATCCAATTATTTAACTGCACTTCTTACTCATTATAATTAGCATGATTGTAGGTGAAATAAACATGAGTAAGTCTATGTGTTTAAAATTGTACCTACATTTGGTATTTTGAGTTTCATTCACCGAAACCTCTCAATGTTCAAATACCCTTTGAACTATCTAATGGACATTGTGAGAGAAAACAAAAAAGTAATTTAATAATTAATTTCAAGCAGGTAACTAACCTTAGGTGACATTTTCTTTGTGTGACTATTAATAAATTTTAGGAATTTTCCTCCGCTCTTTAAAATGGAATCCCATTTTGAAAGCTTGTCCCTATATTCTGTAGTCTGCAAAACGATAGGAAAAAATGGTCACTTTTAATGTGTCATGTTTATTTTACTAATTAAACTAAAACAAAATCAAATTTATAGTACATACTATAGACCTTTACACCAGCTTTGTTGTTCACCAAAATTTCATTCATGTTTCCTAAATATACATTTGCCTCTGTGGTAATATCTATCTCCTTGAAGAATTTAATAACCTATTCCAAAGTGGGAGCTGGCTTTTTTGAAGAACTTTTGAATGGTGGGGATGATGGTGTTGTGGATGATGGCTATTTGGAAGAGTTTACAGGAGAAAATTGTGGTGAAGAAATATCCTTCGCTTTTCTTTTTCTATCTTTTCCCATGACAGTTTTAGGTGGTTAAATTCTCAAATTTATTGGACAAATTTCTTGCTACACTTAAAGCCTAAGAAATCAACTGAAATACTGTGGGTTGGAAGTAGTGACTAAATTATGTCCTTGCCTAAGTCTGTTGGCAGCGTCTGCTAGAATTTTAAATACGTTGAACACTATTATCGAAGAATCAAGCAAGCTGATTGTTGTATGCAAGCCCGTGATTACTAAATCAAAGCTAAATAGAAGCTAAAGAGAATTCTTTAAAGGCAATTTATGAAAGGGAAGTACAAGCATCATCTGCCCATTTCTTTCCTCTTCCTCCATCTATTCATTTCATTTCTTACCGACTCTTTGTATTTGGGGAGTTAAGATTTCTTGAAAATTTTGTCATCTGACCATTGCTTTCTTTCGTCTCTTCTTTTTTAATGAGTTGAAATACAGTGACAAAATGATGAGTAGAGTTTCTACATTATCTGTAATGGAAAATAGATGAATGTAGCATCTTCTTCCCAAATAGTCCCAACTCCAAGTATTTGATGGAGGTCGTGGTTTCCAGCTTGGCAGTTAATCTTCCTTGTCTTTCCGGCCATACCATTTCTGCCCTCTTGCTCGGCATTTACTTTTGTCCTCATGCGCCTGTCTTGTCACATGATTGCAAGGCTAGCTTTCAGCTCTTGCGATCATGCGACTTCCTCTTTTATGCCCAGCGCTTTATGCATTTATCTTTATACTTGCCCGATTTTGTTCGTTATGTGCGCAAGTGTGAAATCTTCCTTGGTTTGTCTTTTGCATGGGACCCCCTCCCTTTACCTTTTCGCATGATCACATAACTCCCATTTTGTCTATGCCATCATGTAGCCTGTACTTCATGATGTCATCCTCATCCTTTGCTATCATTTCCAACCACGTGGGGTCCTCTCTTTTGTGTTTTGCACATGATCACATGTCCTATATTTTATTCATGCGATCATGCGCACTCTCTCCTGTGTCAGGCATTTTTTATCCACCACCTACTGTATTTATTGCAGTGCTTTTTATATATTTTTTGCTGACTTTTTTGCTCAATCAGACATTCTCCAGGCTTATCTAGATGCTTTTAGGGAGCATATTTTGAAATCAGGAAAGGAATGTTTCTAGTTTGAGTTTTGTGTACTGAGATGCTTCTCAGTCTCTACAAGCAAGAAATGTAGGTGAAAGTTTGAGCATTCTGGCAGCTCTGTAAATTTGAAAATTTGGTATTAATATATATGAAGTTTTATTAAAACTCTATTTACTCTTTTTACTCTGTTTTAGCATTGTCTGTGGTTGAATCTTCCTCCAACAAAGTGGTATCAGAGTAGGAGTTTGAAGCAAAGGTTGTCATTGAAAGGAAAAGATCTAAGGAGGTGAGCAAAGAAAGTAAGGGTTTATAAAAAAAAGGGTGTTACTGGTAAACCATGGTAGGAACCAGTGGGAGTATTTCTCAACCCCAAATACCAATTTTTAATGGCAAGAATTATAACTATTGGAGCATCAAAATGAAGACTCTCTTTTGTTCACAAGATGTTTGGGATTTAGTGGAAAATGGGTTTCCTGAACCACCAGACCAGCAGGCATTTCAGGCCCTTTCACAAGCAGATAAGGATCTATTGAAGGAAAATAAGAAGAAGGATGCAAAAGCACTATTTTTCATTCAATAAGCAATGGAAGAATCAATCTTTCCAAAGATTGCAGCTACCACAAGATCAAAACAAGCATGGGATAGTTTGCAGACAGCATACTAAGGCACAGGCAAGGTAATAATGGCAAAACTAAAAATACTTAGAAGGGATTTTGAAAATTTACAAATGAAAGACTCAAATTCAATAGATGCATTTTTCACACATGTAATTACAATAGTAAACCAGTTAAGGTCCTATGGAGACACTGTTGAAGATCAAAAGATTGTGGAAAAAATACTTAGAAGTCTGCCTGCTAAATTTGATGTTGTAGTTATAGCTATTCAAGAGGCCAAAGATCTTTCAATACTATTAGTAGACGAGTTAATGGGGTCACTTCTAGTTCATGAGAAAAGACTAAACCGAACTGGGTCATCATCATTTGAGAATGCATTCAAGACTCAGCTCTCATTTGGCAAGTCAAGAGGGAGATCAAACAACAACAGAGGCAGAGGACGTTTCTCATCAAGAGATGGAAGAGAAAACACACAATTTGAAAGCAGAAGACCATCATTAAGCCCACATGCCCATTCTACATCAACAAGAGGAAGGGGGAGCAGTCACTCTCATAGCTATCATCAAGGAGAAAGGTATGACAAATCTAACATACAATGTCACTACTGTAGCAAATTTGGCCATTATGCATCAGAATGTAGGAAAAAGCAATATGATTTGAACAAGCAAAAGGCACATTTCACAAATGAAAATCAGTCAAACACTAGTGAATAGGACACAATGTTCATAGCATGCAATGTAGCACAAGAAACTTCTAAAGAACTGTGGTTCTTAGATAGTGGGTGTAGTAACCATATGAGTTGTAAAAAGGAAATGTTTTCAACAATGGATGATTCAGTAAAATCAGAAGTTAAATTGGGCAATGATCAAAAAGTTTCAGTCATGGGCAAAGGGTCAATCAACATAAAAACAAAACAAGGCAAAGATAAACAAATTTCAGATGTTTACTATGTTCTTGGACTACAACACAACCTTATAAGCATTGGGCAATTAGTGCAAAAAAGTTATAGGGTACACTTTGAGAATGGTGAATGTGTGATCCTAGACAAGAAACCAAGCAATAGGCTGATTGCAAGAGTAGAAATGACAAAGAACAGGATGTTCCCACTAAGAATTCAAAGTGGATTAATGATTGAGCCACAAGGTTTGCAAAAGGTTGCTAAAATAGCTTTTAAAGCTTCATATTAAAATAAATCTTGGCTATGGCATTTAAGGCTTGGGCATTTAAATTTCAAAGGATTACAACTATTATACAAGAAGAAAATGGTTTATGGATTGCCACAAATTGAGCCACTTAAAACCACATGTGAAAGTTGCATATTGGCAAAACAACATAGGAAGTCATTTCCTATTGGGGAATCATATAGAGCAAAATGACCATTAGAGGTAGTGCATTCAGACATTTGTGGACCTATGCAAACACCTTCCATTAGTGGAAAGCTTTATTTCATAACATTCATTGATGATTTCAACAGAAAGGCATGGGTTTATTTCTTGAAGTATAAATATGATACATTTACTATCTTCAAAGAGTTCAAGGAAAAAGTTGAAAAAGAAAGTGGATATCCTATCAAGACATTGAGAACCGATCAAGGTGGAGAGTATGTCTCAACTAAATTTCAAAATTATTGCAAACAAAATGGCATACATAAATAGTTTACAGCAAGGTACACACCTCAACAAAATGGGGTAGCTGAGAGAAAGAATAGAACAGTCATGGAAATGGCACGTAGCATGATAAAGGAAAAACATCTACCAAATGAATATTGGGCTGAAGCTGTTGCATGTTCAATCTATATTTTGAATAGGTGTCCAACAAAAGCTGTGATAAAAAAAACACCAGAAGAAGCTTGGAGTAAGAGAAAACATAACATTTCACATTTAAGAGGTTTTGGATGTGTGGCATATTCATTGATACCTCAAGAGTTGAGAAGAAAATTAGATGACAAAGGAGAAAAATGCATATTTGTGGGATATAGTGAACACTCAAAAGCATATAAGCTGTACAATCCTACTACTAAGAAACTGATAATAAGCCGTGATGTTGAATTTGTTGAAGAAGAGGCATGGGATGGCAACATAGACAAAATAAGTTCAACCACACCTAGTGTCCTACAAGAGAATGATGAGGTTGAAATTCAGGCTGCAAATCCTCCTACACAAGCAAATGCACCTAGAACACCATCAAGAGCACCAAGCACTCCAAATCTCACTGCCCCAACAAATAATAACAGTAGTGAATCTTCTGATCCTACAATTGCATCTTTAAGGTCTAGATCCATAAACACATCAAAGAAGACTAGAAGTCTTAGGGAGATTTATGATGAAACCCAAGAAGATGATCATGCTGACTTCTATTGTGATTTTGCATTGTTAACACATGCTGGTCCAATCTATTTTGAAGAAGCTATAAAAGAAGACAAATGGATTGCAGCCATGGATGAAGAAATTCAATCAATTGAAAAGAATGAAACATGGGATCTAGTTGAGCTTCCTAAAGGCAAGGACGTAATTGGAGTCAAGTGGATTTATAAGACAAAGTATGATGTTGATGGAAAATTTGCAAAGCACAAGGCAAGATTAGTGGCAAAAGGTTTTTCACAAAAGCCAAGTATAGATTTCAATGAAACATTTGCACCCGTGGCAAGAATGGATACAATAAGAATGGTCTTATCTATTGCAGCCTAAAACAAATGGAAATTTTATCAAATGGATGTCAAATCAGCATTCCTAAATGGAATCTTGGAAGAAGAGGTGTATGTAAGTCAGCCACCTGGATATAAAATTCTAGGAGAAGAACATAAAGTGTGCAGATTGAAAAAGGCATTATATGGTTTGAAACAAGCTCCTAGAGCATGGTACAGTAGAATAGATTCCTATTTTGTAAATAATGGCTTTAGTAAATGCGGGAATGAACCTACCTTGTACATCAAAGTGAATGATGAAGGAGAAATTTTGATAGTCTATTTATATGTAGATGATTTGATATTCACAGGAGATATGGAAACTAACACATTCAAGGCAGCCATGAAAAAGGAATTTGATATGAATGATTTGGGCCTCATGAGATACTTTCTTGGCATGGAGGTAAGTCAAAATGATCAGGGAATCTTCATATGTCAAAGAAAGTATGCTAGTGAACTATTGAAAAGATTTAAGATGACAAAAGTGAATCCAACCCCTACACCAGTTGCATTGGGTCTAAAGCTTAGCAAGGATGATCAAGGTCCAAGTGTAGATCCAACTCTATTCAAAAAATTAGTGGGCAGCCTCATGTATTTAACTGCCACAAGACCGGATATCATGTTTGGTGTTAGCCTTATTTCCAGATTCATGGAGAAACCAAAAGAGTCACATTCGAAAGCTGGAAAAAGAATTTTGAGATATATAACTGGTTCAAAGAATTTTGGAATTCTGTACACATTTTCAAATGATTATAAACTGATGGGTTATACAAACAGTGATTGGGGAGGTAGCATGGATGATAGAAAAAGCACTTCTGGACACATTTTTCATCTGGGTTCCAGAGCTATCTCTTGGGCATCAAAGAAACAATCTATAGTTACTCTCTCATCAGCTGAAGCAGAGTATGTAGCAGCCACATCAGCATCTTGTCAAGCATTTTGGTTGAGGAGAGTACTTTCAGATTTGGGGCATCATCAAGAAGAAGCTACAAAAATTTACTATGATAACAATTCTACAATTGCCTTATCCAAAAATCATGTATTCCACAAATGAAGAAAGCATATTGATACTAGATATCACTTCATCAGAGAATTGGTCAACAATGGTGACATTCATCTTCAGTTTTGCAGGTCAAATGAACAGCTAACAGATATTTTCACAAAACCATTGGCAAAGAATGTGTTTGAACATCTTCGGGAAGAAATCAGCATTGCAGATACACATAACAGTGAAGATTAAGGGGGAGTGATGGAGGTCGTGGTTTCCAGCCTAGCAGCTAATCTTCCTTGTCTTTCCGACCGTACCATTTCTGCCCTCTTGCTCAACATTTACTTTTGTCCTCATGCGCCTGCCTTGTCGCATGATCGCAAGGCTAGCTTTCAGCTCTTGCAATCATGTGACTTCCTCTTTTATGCCCAGTGCTTTATGCATTTATCTTTATGCTTGCCCAGTTTTGTTCGTTATGTGTGCAAGTGCAAAATCTTCCTTGGTTTGTCTTTTGTGTGGGACCTCCTCCCTTTACCTTTTCACATGATCGCATAACTCTCATTTTGTCTATGTGATCATGTGGCCTGTACTTCATGATGTCATCCTCATCCTTTGCTATCATTTCCAACCGCGTGGGGTCCTCTCTTTTGTGTTTTGCGCATGATCGCATGTCCTATATTTTATTCATGCGATCATGCGCACTCTCTCCTGCGTCAGGCATTTTTTATCTACCACCTACTGTATTTATTGCAGTGATTTTTATATAGTTTTTTGCTGACTTTTTTGCTCAATCAGAAATTCTCCAGGCTTATCTAGATGCTTCTGGGGAGCATATTTTGAAATCAGGAAAGGAATGTTCTTAGTTTGAGTTTTGTGTATTGAGATGCTTCTCGGTCTCTGCAAGCAAGAAATGTAGGCGAAAGTTTGAGCATTCTGGCAGCTCTGTAAATTTGAAAATTTGGCATTAATATATATGAAGTTTTATTAAATCTCTATTTACTCTGTTTACTCTATTTTAGCATTGTCTGTGGTTGAATCTTCCTCTAACAGTATTCCCATGTAAAAGAAATCTGAATGAGTAAATTGATTTTTCATGAGCCGAACTCTCTATGTTTAGTAAATATAGTCTTTTAAAAAT
Source organism: Chamaecyparis obtusa (assembly GCA_027943335.1). Lineage (NCBI taxonomy): Eukaryota > Viridiplantae > Streptophyta > Pinopsida > Cupressales > Cupressaceae > Chamaecyparis > Chamaecyparis obtusa. The sequence goes on along the minus strand of BSBK01007999.1, from coordinate 974,141 downwards.
ACATTTAAATGTACTTATATAATAAGACAATGAAATATCTATGTATAATATGTTATAATGAAAAGTTTTGACTTTGAAACTTGATATTTCATTGTTTGTTAATTGTAATTAATTATAATTAATATAATATTATCTTTAACATAGGTTATTAAATATTTATTTTTATATTTATGTATTATATTTTACATATTTATTGTATTATAGAGAAAAAAAATTGATGTGTGTGGGAAGATAATTACATTTTATAAAATAAATATGATTCAGAAATAAAATTTTAAAAATCTAAACATTTTAAATATGAACAAACTATAAAATTTACTATTTTAACCAATAAAGAAAATGATTATTAAAAATATCTTATTATAGAACTCTATATTATGCAATATGCATCCAATTCATAAGAAAAATAATTAGAATAAAGTACAATGATATTATACTATTTTAAATAAGGTATTATGTTTTAATGAAATATTATCTTGTTTTAGTTAGGGTATTATATTATTTAATTTATTTGAGTTATAAAATAAATATTTTATGAATTTTAGAGCTAGTTGACCATGATATAAAGGGCATTGGTGTTACCAACTTACAATGACATGTCAATATTATCTAGTTCCATGTTGATGAAGAAAGCTAGGGGTTGGTAGAAACATTATTAAATTCTATCTAAAAATGCAAAGTTTATTATTTTCAAAATCTCTTTAGAATTTTTAATATTTAGAGTTATTGTGACTCTCAATAGTTATTTAAAAGATAATAAAAATAACTTTAATAGTACTTAATAATACCTAATTGAACATTAAACTAAATTGAACCCTGATACTAAACTAAGTTATACTTAAAACTAATTCAAAACCAAATTGAAACCATTATAACTCTAAATAAAACTGAACATTAAACAAAATTCAACCTTTATTCTAAACTAAATTATGCTAAACCCAAACCAAATTTAAGCATATCCTTTAACAAAAATAACCTTAAGCCTAATATCAAACAAATTTGAATTATAACTCTAAACCTAATTGAGCATAAAACCAAATAGAATCATGAAGCTATTATTAAACCAAATTGAACCTAATCATGAATTTAAACAAAAAAATAATCCCACACTAAGCTAAGTGACATCCATGCCTTAAACCTAAATGAACACTATAATAAATGCAACCCTTAGTAATTTATGAAAAGCCCTAGATCAAATTAGAACAAAATTATAAAGCTAAACCAAGTTTAACTCTAACCCTATACCAAACTAAACACTAAGTCAAGTTGACTTAAACCAAATAGAATCATAACCCCACCAATAAACCAAATTAAACACTAACTCTCAAACAAACCAAAATAAATCAACCTAAAATAAGTTTAATGAAAATTCCAACCCTAAGACTAATGAAATTTATTAAACTTTAGCATGTGTGTGTGTGTGTGTGTGTGTGTCAAATGTTGTTTCTATTAAGGGTTAACACATCTAAAGTATAATTTACACATTCTTTGTAAAATGTATTTTCTCATGTTTCAAGAATTGACCACACATTGGTGAAATGGATAGAATTGTATGATTAAGTCATATATCTGTATACACCCAAAATTGGTCAAGCAAAGTCAAACTAGGTCAAATCAAGCAATTAGTGATAAAAGAATGAATCAAATCATGAATTAAATGAGAATCGAAGAAAAGATGATTAATTAAATCAAAAGGATCAAATAATTATGAAATTGATTTTAATCAATTAATTGTATAGTTAATCTAAAATAAATCCAACACATTCAAATGAGAGACATGACTAAATAAATCAATTAAATCAATTAATAAAGAAAATAATTCTAACCTACCAAATGAGGACAAAACAAAATCAACTAATGAGGTGAGATCATTTGGAGCACGTGGATCGCAAAGAGCCTTTACTATCTCCACCATTCAATTTGTCTTTGCAATCTTTGCCATTCAATTTGTCTCATTATCCAATATTTGAAACCACTAACTCAACTTTCATCTAGTCATGGGTCAACCTAACTCATATCTAAATCACCTTCCTAATTTTGGGAATCCTATAAATAGAAGGGATTCTAAAAAATAATCATCCATTATCTTAGTGCATCATTACTCTAGTAAATTTGGTCTAGATTTTTATAGCAATTTGAGTCATTTGAGTAGTGATCATAATGGAGCATTGTAGTTTGATTTCCTACATAATTGAGCTAGAATAGGGATAATTGCATCATAGATCATCATTCTCATTCTAGAATTGTCACTAATGAATGCTTGAATCTGAGAGAAATACTTTAGCTATCTAGTTAGAGATCCATACGGTTCTTATTGTCTTAATTTAAATTCAATTTTTTTAAATAGTTATATTTCCTTACACTTGAATTAGTATTTTGATGAACTAATCCTATGAAGGTATATTTCCATACCCAAAATGGCACCTACTATGGGGCCAATGCCTCAATCTAAAAATATTTGATCCTTATTTGCCAAAATTTGAAGTGTTTATGTTTCATATTGACAATTACAGGTACAAGAGCACTTCTGACAAGTTTTGTGACATGTACAACATTTTTTTTAGGCATATACACATTTTAGTGATGCCTAAATAGAAAATTTTGACGCATTTACAAAGCCTTTTGACGCGTGTGATGATTCCTTTGTTCTCTATATAAAATTATTTCAATGCGTGTAGGATAACTTTTTAACACCTTTAAACACACTTTATAGCGCATAGTAAATACAATCTCTTAAATAGCACATGTAGTAATAAAGTAATAGAAGATGTTAAATTTTATGTGATGCATAGAGGTAGATTTTGTAGTGTGTATCAAGTTTTCTATGATGCATAGTACTGTAAAATTTTAAATTTTAAATTATGCAAATCTCATATAAATGTATCTCTATTTTTCAGATGTGTGAACATAAAAAGGCTCGAAAGGTATTATGTAGATTTCTTGATCATTGCAAGGAGAAAGAAGAAAGAATATTAGCTAACTATCAAAAGGAAATTCATTTAGCTAATTTACTTGAAGATTGAAATGAAGAAGTAAAATAAAATGTGTGTTCGATTAAGATCACCGGTGCATATAAGCCTAAATATCCCTTATTAAATTGGATTTTCACTCCTTGATTTAGCATTTTCATTTTGAGAAAAAAAATTGACAAGTTATTTTCGATTTGGATTTTCTTCACTTTGAATTGTCATGTGTTTAACTAATGTTTGTGGAAGGAGGATGCTTAAAAAACTAGAGTAATTACTTAGGAAGTGAAAAAATACAAAATAAAAACCTCAAAAATGGGTGTAGCCTTTGCTAGCTTCGAATGAGGTAAAAAGCTAGAGTAATTGCTTAGGTAAGTGAAAAATGCAAAATAAAAACCTTAAAAATGGGTGTAGCCTTTGCTAGCTCCAAATGAGGTAAGCCTAAATCCCTATACACTTCCTTAAATTGTGACCTTCAATTCAAAATATAGCCTAAGTAAAAGAGAAAATTAGAATCTTAAGAGAGGCATTAGAGATATGCTCTTCACCTTTTGGTGAATCAAACTCCTAGACATACTTAATTTGAGAGGAAAATGAGATAATAAATCAAAAACTACTTAATTTTTGTTTGTGGACAAAAAGTAATAGGTATACGCTCTTCACCTTTTGGTGAATCAAAAAGCCAAACATACTCTAGTTCCCCTAGATTAAAAGGAAAGCTATAAAATAAAAAAATGTTAAACATGTTTGTGGAGTGAAGCAATAGAGATATGCTCTTCACCTTTTGGTGAATCAAACTCTTAGACTTTCTTTCATTTTAGTTTCTTGATTTATATGCACATGTTAGAAATTTTGTGGGCTTGCCTCCTGAGAAAATACCTTCGAGAGACTGGTGAGAGGGACAACCCAAAGTGAGAACAAGGTGAAGCCAACCTATTCCACCCACTATAAATAAAGACCTCATTTAAGTTGACAATATAGAGGGAAAAAATATCAAATGCCTAGACTCAGGGCTATAGACCTCAACCGTGCTTACGTGGCTATGTGTTTGGTGTATTATTCATTTGATATTTTTGTTTAGAACCCATATTAAAAACCTTGTTAATATAGAAAAACCTACCTTTTAGAGCCATGTTAAAAGCCAAAATTGACTTTTGGTAGCTTTCTTTAAATGGCTTATGACGCAAAAGGAGGGACAATAGGGGCCAACTAGTGGCACACCCTAACCTGATCCACCTTGCTCACCAACTCATGGAAGTAACAACAACATAGTGAGAGAGAGAATGTAAGATCATTCATATATTTACTTCAAATAAATTCATACATGTCAGGCTCTAAGGCCTTCCCGGTTACGGCCAGATATTACAATGAATTACAAAAGTCCTCAAACATGTGAGGATCTATAGATAATCTCTAATATATCTCTTCTTACTTCTATTCCCAAAACTGACTCCCAAAAGGTCACTCTAAACTCTAACCAAACAACTATACTTATACAAGATGCTACCGAACTGATTTGCCCTGGAGATCCATAATCAATGGAAGCAACAGTCAGATTAGGGACCACATGCTTTCCAATGATGGATACCAACATTAAATCCATGACCCAAATTAAATGCACAAGTCAGCCTCAATAGAAAATCAGAAGAAACTCATCGGTAAGAAAAGCCAACCGAGTGCCAGACAATCATCACCAAGAACTAGGAAATTTACCGAGCACTAGAGAGATAATTGAACAACACTGATGAACATAGGAAACTGAGAAACACCAAACCAACTTGGTCAAAGCAGGAACTAAGCAACACAAACAAACTCAAATATGTTTTTGGTGACAAAGGATTGCCAAGGACCCAAGATGCTCCTGCATCAGACACCTGGGGTTATTTTGAAATGATTCTCTAAATCATTTAGCAAGTATGATCTGAGCTACATCCAACTTAGACTGTGAAATCCATGAATTGTCTTTAATCAGTTTGTTCTTCCACTTTACCAGATATTCCATATAATGTTTACCCCTTGTTCTTATTCCAATTCTTTGCCCAAAAATCTACTCAACTTCTTCCTTCTGCTTCTTAGGATATTCTGTCAGTACTACCATGTCTTCTTCAGGTTCATGAAACTCATATACATCAGCAATATTGAAAATAGGTGATATATACATGTCATCAGGTAACTCAACTTCATATGCATTTCCACTGTCAAATTTTCTCAAAATCTTACAAGGTCCAAACTTCTTCATCTTCATCTTCCCATAGGTTCCAACAGGAAATCTTCATTTTCTCAAATGAACCATCACTTGATCACCAAGATCAAAAGTCTTATGTCTCCTAGATCTATCAGCTCTATCTTTGTATTTTTTATTACTCTTTTCCAGCTTCAACTTCACATCTCCATGCAATGTCTTCATGTACTCAACAAATTTTACTCCTTCAACACTTCTTTTCCAGTAATCCTATTCACTGAATTATTGTAAGCAAACTCTGCTTGTGCTAACACTGAATCCCAATTACTTGGTGTGTCTCCAACTAAACATCTCAAAAGATTTTCCAAACTTCTATTCACAACTTTTGTCTTTCCATCAGTTTGTGGGTGAAATGTAGAACTATATTTCAACTCAGTACCCAATTTTCTCCAAAGAGTCTTCCAAAAGTATCCAACAAACTTATTGTCTCGGTCAGAGATAATACTCCTTGGTAATCTATGCAATCTGACAATTTCCTTAAAGAAAAGATCTACTACATGTACTGCATGTGATGTCTTTCTACAAGGTATAAAATGTGCCATTTTAGAAAATCTATCCACAACAAAAAATATAGAATCATTACCTCTTGCTGTCTTTGGTAAGCCAAGAACAAAATCCATACTGATGTCAATCCAAGGATTCTCAGAAACAACAATCGGTGTATACAATCCAGTATTCTGACTAACTCCTTTTGCAACTTGACAAACTCCACAAATTTTCACAAATTTTTGAACATCTTTATACAGCTGTGGCCAAAAATATTTCTCCTTAAGAAAACTCCATGTCTTGTCAACACCAAAATGTCTAGCCAAACCACCACTATGTTTCTCCTTTATCAAATTAGTTCTCATTGGTCCTCTTGGTATACACAACTGAATACCTTTAAACAACATACCTCCTTGCATACAATATTCATCCCATTTACTACTCTATTGATCTTGAATAGGTGCTCTGCGCTTTCTCCATGGCTCAGAAAAATCAGGATAAAATTTATAAGAATCTCTCATATCATCAAAGCCTAAAATTCCAATTTTCACCTCGATCATCAAAGATCTCCTTCTACTCAATGCATCAACAACTCGGTTAGTGACTCCACTCTTATTCTTATCACAAATGTATAACTCAGCAAATACTCAACCCATTTCATATGTCTCTGATTCAACTTATTCTGACTACCCAAATACTGTAAAGCCTTATGATCGGTATACATCACAAATTCATTCAACATCAAATAATGTCTCCATTTCTTCAGTGCTTGAACAATAGCATATAATTCTTGATCATACACAAAATATTTCCTTCTAGCATCATTCAACTGTTCACTAAAGAAAGCAACATGTTTACTTTCTTGACTCAAAACAACTCCAATTGCACTTCCACTCGCATCACATTCCACTTGAAATACCTTATTAAAACTAGGCAATGCCAAAACATGCAATTCAGCAACCTTAAGCTTCAGAGTCTCAAAACTTTTATCAGCTCCATGTGTCCACTTGAATTCTCTATTGTCTCCGCTAATAGTCTCAGTCATAGCATTACAAATTAAACTAAAATTTCTTATGAACTTTTGGTAAAAACTTGCCAAACCATGAAATGATCTTACCTCTCTAGCATTCACAGGTGTAGACCAATTCAAAATAGCTTCAACCTTTTTAGGATCCATTTTCAAACCATCAACTAAGATCACAAATCCCAAATACACAATCTCTTATTTCATGAATGAACACTTTTTTAGATTTATCAGCAACTTTTCTTCTTTCAATCTTTGCAAAACTTGTCTAACATGCAAAAAATGTTCTTCTTTGGTCTTCCTGAATATCAAAATCTCATCAAGATATACAATCACAAACTTACCCAATAATTTCTTCAAAACTTCATTCATCATCCTCATAAAAGTACTCAGTGCATTAGTTAAACTAAAAGGCATAACCAACCACTCATACAAACCTTCTTTTATCTTGAAAGCAGTCTTCCATTCATCACCTTCTCTAATTATGATCTCATGATACCCACTTTTCAAATCAATTTTGTTAAAATAATTTTCTCTAGTCAAACTATCTATTATATCATCCATTCTTGGTATAGGAAACCTATACTTCACTGTTATCTTATTGATTTCTCTGGAATTAGTACACATTCTCCATTCTCCATTCTTCTTAGGTGCCAATACTATAGGTATTGCACAAGGACTCAAACTTTCTCTGATCAAACCTTTTTCCAGCAACTCTTGAATCTGTCAGTTCAATTCCTAATTCTCGGTATGTGTCAACCAATGAGGTGCCTTATTCAGTAAACTAGCTCCAGGGATAAGATCCATACAATGATCAATGCTTCTCTTCAGTGGCAAACCATAAGGTACATTGTCAAAAATGATTTTAGTGTATTTGGTGAGTAACTTATCAATCTCCTCAGGAATACTACCCTTTGTTTTCTTACTTTGTTTGTTAGGAATCACATCAAAACATACATCATTCCTCTTCAAATCCTTAACAAACTTTCTTCCTTCCATCAAGAAAAATTTTACAGATGTGCAAACATTACTAAAAGGTTCTTCCAACAGGGTAAAAGCACAAAGTTGTGTCACTTTTCAGGACAACTTATCAGCACAGCTGAATTTGAGTATTTCTAACTAAAATTATTTTTTGTCAAACACATGGTCTAGCTAGATTCATTCTAGCTAAGTTAGATAAGTTCTTCACCTTTTCCAATTGGAAATATCTATTAAATGCATGTTTTATAACAATTACTAAACAAATAAAATTATTTCAGAAAAGCGACGTTTCAATAAATCTTACTCTTTTTAATGATATTTTTTTACAAATATAAAAATACCCTTTTTTAGAGCACAGAGTCAAGATTATCATCATATAATTTTTATAGTATTTTAATTAGATCTAATATATTATAATTTCAAAATACTACAAGTAGGTATTTTAACATTCGAGAACAAGATGCTTCAAAAATAGAAAAAAATAGTAAAGCTTATCAAAAAAATTGAAAATTTCTATTTAACACTAGAGGAGAGAGTTATCTTCAAGCTTGTGTAATTTATTTTCTGAATGGTGTAGATTTGATAGGGGAAATTTGACGCGAGATGAAAACTGTCGATTTCAGGTATGTTCGACTTTGAGTAGTTATAACAGAGAAAATATACATTGAAAACTAATTTTTCTTCTTTTCTGCACTAGCTATACATTTTATCTATGACATATTTTGAAATCATAGGAAAAAAATATTATTTGCATATAATTTTTTGGTGCGGACAAGACCCTCATTTTTCAGCATTTTTAGCAAGTAAAAAATGGACTTAAAAAATTTAAAAACTATGTGAATTCTTGTTCAAAAAAAATTAAAAAAATTATAGCCATAAACTTCATCCACTTTTACACATTTCATTAGTTTACAGCATCTCCAAATTTTAAACATAAATGCCATTTTTATGTTATTAAAGTTAAAATTTTTGTGTGTTGTTGACCTTTTCCTTTATAAAAGTGTGACACAGCTTTGTACTTTTACCCAACAAAGGTAACAAGATTTGTCTCTTTCCATTAGCCAAAATAGTATACTTATGCAATCACCCATCATAAATAGTATATCTATCATATTGCCAAGGTCTACCCAATTAAATACGACAACAATCCATAGGCATGATATCACATAACACCTTATCATAGTACTTTCCAATCTTCAAATTCACATAACAATGTTCACTTACCAAGAGTGTATGCTCATCCTTGACCCATGAAATCTGATAGGGCTTCAGATGTTCTAACCTTTTCAACTACAACTTTGTGACCATTTCCTTAGATACTAGATTCTCTAAGCTACCACTGTCAATGATTACCTTCCACACTTTGTCAGAAACTCTACATCTAGTCTTGAACAAACTTTTCCTTACTAGATCTTCCTTTTTACCTTCATTTCATAGTACTCTTCTTACCATCAAGTTATTTTCCTTCTCATGTTCATTTGGTGACTCTTCTTGCACCAAAGCATTCCTATTGTTACCAGCCTTCTTACTTGTATGTGTACACTCAAAAGATCTATGTCCTTCTTCTCCACAATTGTAACAAGTTCCTCAGAAACTTCCTCTATGATAACCACCTTGGTAGTTACTGCCTCTACCTCTAGATGAACTTTCACCTTTCCACTCGGTCTTGCCTTTATCTAGAGTTGTCTTTTATGGTTCAGATCTAACATTTTCACCATTGGATCTACCTCTTCCTCTAGGGAATCTACCACCTCTACCTCTTTGTCTTTTCTCATGTCTCTTATTCAATTTCTCCTTAGCTTTCAATGTAAATTGATAAGCCTCTTCAATGTTCTCCAATTTGACCAAACTGATTTCTTCTTGGATGGAAACTCTCAAACCATTGAGGTATCGAGCAATTCTTTCCACATCATCTTCATCATGTCCAGATCTGATATCTAATCTAACTAGGTTAATCTAATAATCACAAGGTAAGAACTTTCCTTTCAATTTATTCACCATTTTACTCTATACCTTGATTTTGTCTTTACCTTTCCTCTTTCTATCAAGCTGTAGATATTCCCACCATAAGGATGCATGACTTTTCAACTTTGTGCTTGCAATTTTCACCTTCTTTTCTTCAGGTACATTTTCATACTCAAAGTACTTTTCCATCTCAGTGATCCAATCTACTAATTCATTAGAATCTAACTTTCCACCATACTTAGGAGGATTAAAATGTGGTGTAGACTTCAGACTTGTCAAAGCCTTCAAAAATCTTTCTTCACCCTGATCCATCATAGGTGCAAGTTTTTCATCACCTTGTTCCACTTCAATTTCATCATCACTAACATCTTCAAGATGTCTTCCTCTTCTCTGGGTTGTTTCAATAGCTTCTAACCTAGCAGCAAGTTATCTCAACATGTCTACCAATCCTAGATCTGCATCTCGCTTCCCATGAACCATCTTGATGCAGTCAAGGTTAGTGAATCCAATTAAGGAAAGACCGACCTTGCAAGCAAACCAATATGCAATGGAAACACACAATAAGAAACACAAATCTGAAATGAAACATAAGTCTTTATTCATCAAATCAGTGATTACATGCAATGTGTTGGGTTGTAAGGCCTTCCCAATTATGGCCAATTACAAAATAGATAACAGACTACAAGATCTCACAGGATCTAGATCTTTTCCACAACATCAGTAATCAGCTGACCTAGGTCTATAAAACACAACACACTGGTAGGCACCTAGGAAGGATCTAAACTTGTACTTCAACTTCCAAGCAATCTTCATGTTCCTAAGCTCACAGGCTCCTAACTTCTCCTACTTCCTGATGATGAACCCCCTCTAAACAACTACCCAGGCATCCTATAAATACTGAATCCTAGCCACAAGTTAGCTAATGAAACAATTAACCCAAACAAATAAATATTAAATGCTAAAACACTAGTCGGCTCTCAAATAGCTTTACAAAATAGATAAACTCTCAAAAATGGGCCCAACGGTCATCAGATCCACATAGAAGAATGCAACACATGAGATCTAGGTCCCCACATGTCCAACAGTTAATCCATAACATGAGGAGCATGAACCAAATTAAATGCACCAATCGGCCAAGCCGGTCTATCCAAACAATCCAGTTGATAAGAAAGAATATTGAGCAACATAAGAGATAACCAGCACTAGTCGACTGACCATGCCAAGCATGACCAAGAAACATAGTTAATGATGAGAAATAGGAAACTGATGCCTTCAACTACCGAGCATTCTTCAGAGACCGAGCACCCCGGTAACCAAAGAAATGGAGCAACCAGTCTCCCAAACCAAGAAAGAACTCCACTAAACTAAGATCAAAACCAATAATCTACCTTCAAAGACAAATATATTTTTGGTTGATATAGGATTGCCAAGAATCCTAGGATGCTCCTGCATCAAACACCCCAGGTTAGAAAGATTTTCTCATAAGGAAATCAGGAACACCTCAAGGGAATCAGAACAGGTATGCTGAATCTGTTCTTCACTCACATCTTTCCTTGTCCTTCATCCCAAGTAGTCTTTGCTTCATTCATTGTCTTATATAGAAAGTCCTTCTTCTTTTCACTGTGCTTATCCCTTCGGTCGGTAATTGATAGCAACCAATTTTGACCACTACCGACCACAACAGTGCCTCGGTAAGGTTCACCCTCTCCAAACTTCTCAGTCAACTTAGTATCATATGCATCTCTCTATGTCATAAATGTCACCATCTATTGAACCACCTCTACCAGCAAAACCATCTACTTCTTGATCTCAATAAACTTTTCAGATATCCCATTCTCTTTCTCCTTCAAATCAGGCTTAACAGGAATAGGTCCTTCCATCGTGTGCTATTGAGGTCTATCACAAGGACAACATCTGATAACTCCACATCCTTTAACCCATGTCTCCTATAAAGGTATCAACTTATGCCAAGCTCCTTCATGCCTAACCACATAAGTGTTAGCACGACCATCAAACAACACATTTTTGTCAAACTACCAAGGTCTACCAAGCAATAGATGATAGACATCCATAGGCAACACATCACACAATATCTCATCATGGTAAGATCCAATCTGGAAATTAACCAAGCATTGCTCCTCAACTCTAGCCTTAGAAACATCTTGAATCCAACTTATCTCATAAGGATTAAGATGCTTCCTCCTTTCTAGAATCAACTTACTAACTATTTCCTCTGAAATAAAGTTCTCAGAATGACCACCATCAACTAGAACATTACATACCTTATCTTTGCACTGGTTCAAAGACACACGCAGCCAATCTTCTAGTGACAAGACATTCACCTTTCTCAGGAACATTCTCAATGTCTTCTTCAGCAACTACTGCAACTCTTTTCTTAGAACACTACCAACTTCTATGACCAACTTCACCATAGTTATAACACATACCAGTGAACTCATTCTTCCCTCTACCTCTCTGTCCAATATTCCTAGCAACTTGACCACTACTAGATCCAACATCAGGCTTAGGATTCTCTATCACATTACTTTCAACAACTATCTCACCAGTCTTACCACCTCAATTCCTACTATTATATCTACCTTCATGCTTCTTATTAAGCTTCTCTTCAATCTTCAATGCCATCTGATAAGCTTCTCCTATTTTTGTCATCCAAATAGTAAGCAACTCCTCTTGAATACTAGGTCTCAAACCATAGACATACCTAGCAACCTTCTCTTTATTAGCTTCAGAATGACCAGTCCAAATCAAAAGTCTATAAAACTCCTCGGTATACTCCTGTACCAATTTGTTGGTTTGCTTCAAAGCTTGCATCTTCTTAAACATTTCCAATTCATAATCCACCGGAATGAATTGCTTCTTCAATTTGTCAACCATTCAGTTCTACTTAGTGATCTTCTCCTTTCCTCTTCTACCCCTTTCCAACTGAACTTCTCTCCACCAAATATTTGCATGACCTTTCAACTTAGTCCTTGCAAATCTAACTTTATCAGGATCTTCTATCTCTTCATACTCAAAGTATTCATCAATCTCATTGATCCAATCAATCAATTCTTCAGGCTTCAGACTTCCAGAAAATGTAGAAACTTCAATCTTAGGTCTCTTCCCAATCTTAGACACAACTTTCAGGATTTTATTCACCTCTAAATCTCTAGCTTCTTCTACAGCTTCTTCAAAATGATCTTCTTCTTTAGATTCATCATCATTATCCCCTTTCAGGGTAGGCTTCTTCTTTCTCAATTCTTCTTGTAGGTCTTGCACTTGTTTTTGCAAAGCTCTAAAATCATCAAGACTGAATTCTCCAATAGCCTCTTCATCTAAATTCTCACAATTTCTCCTCAGTAGCATCTTAAAATCAAGATGTAGACACACAAGATCCACTAGGCTCCAATAGGAACAAACCTTTGCTCAACCAGATCAACTTGCTCAACAGGAACAAACCTTCACTCTGATACCACTTGATGTAGTCAAGGTTGGTGAATCCAATTAAGGATAGGCTGACCTTGCAGCCAAACCAACATGTAGTGGAAAGACAATAAGAAACATAGATCTAAAATTAAATAGAAGTCTTTATTCATCAAATCAATGATTACATGCAATGTGTTGGGTTGTAAGGCCTTCCCGGTTATGGCCAATTACAAAATAGATAATAGACTACAAGATCTCACAGGATCTAGATCTTTTCCACAACTATTGGTAAGTTTTCTATACTAAATTATATGACTAGATATAGAGTTGTCATTATGGAAACAAATTCGTATAGTAGTTTGGAGTCAGCGCACTAAGTGTAAAGATCAAAAATTAGTTAAGTGTTGAAGACTGGACAACATACAGAGTTCTTGCAGCTCAGAGCACTTGTGCCCATGTGTACAAATGAATTATGGTATGTGCCCTAGAAGTTAAGGTTGTTAGACTATAATTATGCTTAGTCTAAGAGTGCATAAGTAGATATACAAAGATGTGAAAGTAACAAACAGTTGAAGTTGCACAGCCAGTGTGTGCCAGCAGAGAATAGAGCATAGAGCTAACAGTGACTATTTTGATTTGAGATTGTAAATTAATGTTGTAGAGGCTATGCGCCCATTGTATTTAGGTTGGTGACATATGTACATGTATAATTTTAAGCATTCTTAAGCCAATTCATTTGGAAGCATTATTTGTAATTAGTTATAGGGCCGACCTATTTGTATATTCTATATGAGCGCATAAATATAAGGTGTGCCCATTGTATTCGGTATGGAAGTGGAAAAAGAGTTGTGAGAGGAAAAGTAGAGGTATGCAAAGAGAGCATATGATGTATTAGATCTTTACAAGAGGTTAAAGCATCAGCGCACCAAAGGAACTAATCTGACAAGCAGTGTCACAGTAACAATTCACCCGCGGATATAGTGTGTATCTGATTCAAAAGGTTGTAGCCTTCATCATTTAAGTAGTGAGCTCTAGGATAGTGAGTCCACTCCCATAATAGGGATCATTGTAAAAGACTCCTAACAGGGTCTGACCCTTAATAAGGTCTACTGTACTAAAAGCATTGTAAATCTACTCCTAACAGGGTAAAGGATCTTCTAACAAGGATCACAAAACACTAGTGCATATTATTAGTGGGTATCAAGTCCCACCAGGGTTTTTACCTATTTGGGTTTCCCCATAACCATATTGGTGTCATGTGTTGATTTCATGTTTCATGTTTATGTGAATGTTTAATTCAGTACTTAAGCATTTATAATTTAGTATTCAGATTAAAGTGAAAAGTTAAAATATAGTGAACACTGATTCACCCCCCCCCCCCCCCCTCTTAGTGTTCCCATTCCTAACAATTGGTATTAGAGATCTGGTCCTTAGCAAAGAAGTTTAACCACTTGAGGAGATCATGGACAAAGAAGATTTGAAGAAGAATCTTGAAGCAGCTCTTGAAGACCTGGACAACTCAAAAAGAGAAATTGAAAAACTAAAAGAAAAAGTCAGTGATGCTCAATTAGTTATCAAGAAACTAAGAAAGGATTTGAAGGGACACTCTCACAGTGATCTTGAAGAAAAACTCAAGAAGTTGAATGAAGAAAATGCATCCTTACTGAGTCAACTTGAAGAACTTGATGACAAACTGATGAACAATCAAGATGTCTACAATGAACAAGTAAAGGAGAAGCTTCAACTCAATGAAGAGTTAAAGGAAGCAAATTTGGAAATCTTGGATCTAAAGAATTGCAAAGCAAGATTGGAGTCTTAATTGAAAGATGCAAAGAACCACATTAACAAATTACACACTAGTGCTAAATTGGTAGAATCATAGTTGTATGCAAGAAGAATCAAAGGAGACACTAGCTGCATTGGATATAATGAAGCACAAAATCAGATTGATAAGATGCGAGCAAGAAAGGAGACACAAAAGGAATCTATTGATACTGAGAAGACTGAAGATCAAACCAAAGACAATGGTAGTGTTACCCAATTTTCTTGTTCCATACAAATTTGGCTATAGACTGGCTCTATCTAACAATCTCCATTAAATCCTATCAAGCACCTCTAAGAAATTTCATGGCCTTGAGACCTATCCTCTGGCCTCTGCAATTCTTTTAACTCTATGGTCTGCAAGCTTTAAATTTGAAAATATGACCGTTGGAAGAAGAAAACCCTCAAAACCCTATCTCATGTTCTATTTTTCCATTACCTTTTTCATCCACTTAAATCTCCATTTTCCCATGTGTACTTTATCTTCTAGTGGGTAGTTATCTTTCCTTCAGTCGTGAGTAGTTAAGGTTTGGTTGGCGATCTCAGCCTAGTGGTTAAAGTAAAGAATATAAGATCTATGGCTAGAGCATGATCTTATGGAATGTTTTGATCCCATGAGATCATGCAATGGCCGTTGATCTTCATTCTGATGCATCACCTCTATTGTGAGTGGGTCCACTGCCATGTTGTCTGATGTGCAAGCTCCTGATTGGTCGAAGGTTATGATGTGGAGTTGTGTCAGAGCGGGCCCAGTGTGCTATCTTTCCTTGAAGATCAACGGTTGGCACATGATCTGATGGAATATTCCTAACCCATGAGATCATGTGACAACCATAGATCTTTCTTTATTGCCAAGGCTCTGTCAGGTGGGTCCTCATGTTCTAATGTGCTCACATTTTATTGGCCGACAGAGTGATGACTAGGATCTGTCAATGGGACCATTGTTAGAGAGTCTATAGGGACGTTAATAAATTATGATCTATGGTTGTCTTATGATCTTAGAGAATCTTCTGAGCCTTTGCGATCATAAGACAGTCATTCGATCTTCCAAGGTGGTAGAGAATATAAGATCTACGGCTGGCACATGATCTCAAAGAATCTTTTGAGGCCATGAGATCATGCGACAGCCGTTGATTGAGTATCAAACTAAAAGGAAGCAGCTGGGTCTTGTGCTAGGTAAATCCGAGGTGTCTGCAGTTAATCAATGGTATGATGACAAGTGGTGAGATGGGCCCAAGTTTGTGACTTTAGTCACATAATCACCAAGATAAACTGGAGTTAAATAAAACATTAGGCGATTCGGCGACTAAAGGAAAATAGAACCTAAGGTTAAGTACAGGGTTAAGGTTAAGAAATGTAAGCAGTACCCAGTAAAATAAGAAGATCTAATGGCTATGTTTTAAAGATGGGTCAGATTTAAATATCAGCCATGGATGAAGAGGATTTAGTGCCACCTATGACCATTTAAATCATTTTTTAAATTCAAATATCTAGAGTACTAGATTTGAATAGTTATGGTGAGCCAAATTGCAGGGAGGTAGATGGATCAAGGCGGCTTGTCTGCAGGTAGATGCAGTACAGAGATGGGCACACAAACATGATATCTAATTGGTTGAGATATTTCCATGACATTTATGATTAGAATTGACAGAATTAGGGTTTTTATTATTTTATGAAAATCTATAACCCTAGTTAGGTTTTTCTCCTACTTGCATGCAAAAGGAGATGTATATAATGTTTTCTGGAGCTTTTGAAGCTCAAAGTGGACAATTGGAAAGGAGAGATTTTTTCTTTTCTCAAAAGTTACATGTGGCATTCTTTCTACCCCTCTGATTTCTCTAGTTGTAACTTTCATTGATTGTTTAGATATTGTAAGGTATATTGTGACATTTTTCATGTCCCTATACTTCTTGTCTGAATTTTCTCTTAATGAATTGAGTATATGTATGTTTTTAGTGATATCTTAGGGTTCTGGATCCCTTTTTCTTTGTACAATTCATGTGTATTCTTGTGGGTGATTTGATTTTAATGATCTTATGGGTATACTTCCACCCCTGGCAATCTGTCTCATTCCCATACCTAGTTGTAGAAGTGGATGTTTGTTTGCAAGTTATAGTTTGTGTCTAAGTTCTTAGGAATGCTATTGTTTGTGAAATTCTCTCTTTCCCTGGGTAGCCTCTTTCTATTGCAGACCCTTCTATGAAACATTAATCCAAGTCTATTTAGTGAGTTGTGATCCCCTAGACCTGAGTTTGTGCACTAAGTTCATCCTTTATACTACAATTCATACCATATTTTTGGTGTATCACCTAGTAGGTAGTTTGATTTCAGTAATTTCCCTTTCATGCACTCCTTCTATCCCTTTCCCCCTCAAAGATTTACTTTCCTATCAAAGAGAAAATTAAGGTGATTATCCAAGAGGAACTAGCCTAGAACCTAGAGGTCTCATCCCAGTTAGCATAGGTCCCGCAACCTGGAGATGATTCCCATGTTATACTAAGTTATCAAGACCAAGAGAGCTTGAAGCAAGGGTGTAAACCTAGTGTATAACAGGTAGTCCTCCTAAAAATGAGTGCAAGCCTGTTGAATGCACCTGTTTTGTATGTAAGAAGCATGGACACATTACAAGGAACTATACAAAGGTAAAAAATTTTAATGGTTACTGTTATACATGTAATAGATTTGGTCATAGAGCAATAAATTGTAAGACTAGTAAGAAGAATAGGATTCAGCATGATCAAAGAAATCAAAATCAGACCAATGCAATAAGTTCTCAGAATGTTACATGTCAGATATGTAACTATAATGGTCATACAGCAAAACAATTTAGAATGGTGACTCATGTTAATGCACCAAGGAATAATAGACCTCTAGTGATTTTTCACACCTGTAACAAGGTTGGACATATCTCAAAGTTTTGTAGATCAAGGATGCAAGGTCAGGAAAGCCCTAAAAAGGCTGAAGAACTAGTTTTGGATCCTAAAGCAGAGTCAAGTTTGTGAAGGCATCAGAAGATGTGAGCATGATTTGGTTAGATGGAAAGAAAGAAAATGTTGATGGTAATGTATTGGATGCATCCCCAGCAGACGCACCCTCTACATTTTCATGAATGGCCCTTAGGGTCATAAGGGGAGCTAATTTAGCTGGTATACTCATCCTCAGAGTATGTGCCTTTGGACTTAAGCTATTGGAGTGTATTAGAACCTTTGTGCAAGAGCACACATGCTGATTGTTAGCAGAACTCAAGTTTGAAAATTTGAAGTGACAACTTGGTTTACACGAGTTGCATTAATGGTGAATTTCTTACTCTAAGTACACAAAAAGATGTTTGTTTACTCATTGCATTCATACTCAGAGCAATTGGAGAGTAGATTGAGCCTTGGAAGTTCTTGTGAAGAGTTGGAGATTAAGTTATCAGTGATTGTAGTGCATTTGATCAGTTACAAGAAACCCTAGCTCGTTGTGCCAATTTGGAAGCCATCAGAACATCTTAGAGATCCTTTGGAAAGAGAATATCAAGTAAGTCATGGCCACTCCTATTGTTTTTTATGTTGCTAAGAAGAAGTGGTATGTTTTCAAAAGGAACCCATTTAAATCAACCCTAGATGATTTAGAGGGAGCATTTTCCCACATGTCGATGGGCGCCATGCATGTAGAAGAGATAAGGGCTTACATCTATTGTAAGAAGGAACTTGTTGGACTAGATAGGTTAAGGGCACACATGGACACAATGTTAAAACCAGACAAAACCTTCATGGATGAATATACAAAATGGAATGGTCACCCCATTGTTGAATATGCCATGGCATATGAGTTTTATGAGGAAGAATGGATTAAGATATTATTGAGCAGAATCCATGATGATTTGTTTTGGATTGGAGATGTACCAGTAAGAATCATGAGAGACTTGATTCATGAGATGACAGGTCTCTCTAAGATAGGCTTCATCCTTCTTGTGGGTAAGGATGTCAGGAAAATGGTGGAGCAAGTGTGTAAATCAAGAAGTGATAAGCGCGACATGACCATTGAGCCTATAGAGCAGCTAGACATTAAGTTGATATCAATGATATTGGGTTACAGATTCATCATACCAGCAGGGTGAATAGTGTGTTTGCGGGCACTATTCTAGCAGCCATCCATCTTGTGCAAGAAGATTGAGAGTTCAACTTGTGTGAGATCCTACGCGCATAGTTGATAGACAACATTAGGGCTATCAAACATGACAAGACTAAGGTATTCAGGTTTGGGTCCCTTATCATCTATATGTACCTTCATATAGTTGGTAAAGTGTTAGACTTGTATCTAAAAAAGTCCATTCCTACCATGCCATAGATATCAAACAAAGCATCCACAGAAATCACACTTAGAGATTTCATTACCTTGGAATTGAAGACCTTCAGAGCAAGGATGCAAATGAGGTACAAGATTCTTGAAATTATTGTGGATAAGTATAAAGATTAAATATGCTTCATGGTGGAGATTGATACTACATGTATGGAAGCTATGGAACCTAGAATGAAGTGGATTCATCCACTTGGGTATGAGGTTGAGGAACAAGTTCTTGAAGCCTATGCATAGGTACTGTTATCAACACCCAAAGATGATAATGAACCTAGGTGGGGAACCTATGAAGAAAAGACTAGAGAAGTTGATGCTAAGCTAAATAGTGCTGCAACAAAAAGAAAGGTTGCAAAGGTCACATAAGAGATTCTAAGGATTCATGGTGTATCGCAAGTAGACCTTGATAAAGTAAGGGATGAGAAGATTTCTCTAGAATTGAAGAGCGCAGCAGAAGAATAAGAAGATCCCAAGGTAAAAAAGATAAAAATTGAGAAAGATGACAACTAGAAGGATAAGGAAGATAGTACTCCTTCTGCACCCAAAGATACTCCTCCAGAGTATAAGCCTTTATTCAAGAGGAAGAAAGAAGCAAGCACTAGTCATCCATCCTCACGAGCATTACGGAGCAAGAAAAACACTCAAGCACTTCCTTAGGTAGGATTCAGACCTAGCCTCAAAGTTCTATATGCAAGAATTATTGATGAGGGAAGGATTGATCAAATAGGGAAGTTCTATGAATCATACAATGAGATTGGTAAGTCTGAAATTCATGGTATGATTATCAAACATTTGATAAAGTTTGAAAGAAGATAGTTCTTGAATTGAAAACAGAAATACTAGATAATGTATGGGACATTCTAGAAAACCTTAAAAGACAAGAAAATGAAGAAGACCTAAGGATCAGGGAAAAAGTGCTAGAAGACACTCTACCTGTATGTTCTAAAGAAGAAATAGATTTGATATTGAATTTGGTAAAGCCACACCTTAGAACAAAGATGAGAATTCTTCACATTATGAACAAAGATTATGAGTTGATAACAAAGGAAATAGAGAAGGCTTTTGAGAAGGTGTTGTTGGAATGACAGATCCAACCACCTACTGTGCCCATCACTCATGCACCCATTAAGGAAGATAAAGTGGCTAAGCCCACTAATGTACCAATGATAGGTCCTCAGAACTCAGCGCCCATAGCAAAAACTCAAATAGAAGTAGATTAGTCTATGCTTGTACACACTAAGAGGTGCACTTCTCTAAGCCATTGCTTCCAAAGGAATCCATGAATGGGAGACCTTGAAAATTGACCTAGAGCTCCCTAGGCATGGAGTGCAAGGAAATTAAGTGTGCTCTCAGCTAGAGCTATTTAAGCCTATGACCTCCCTAGTAAACCATGCAATGGGAGATTCCAAAGAAGACAAGGGAAAGAATGCCAATATCCTCAAGAAATCCAAATGGAATGTAATGCAACTACACTAAGAATGAAGATGCAAACTAATCTATGGAAATGAAAGAACAATGCAACTAAGCTATGAAAGGAAAGAACAAGTGTTACAAATCCTTCCTATTTAGAATATGTGAGTTAATCTATGGCATAAAAGAGACTAAGCTAATAAAGCATAAATATGAAGCTAAGCTAGGAATGAAAGAATGAAACTAAGATGGAATGTAAATGCTAAGAATGCTCCAAATCTCCAAAGCTCCAAAATCACCTAGAAAACCTACAGCATAACATTAGTATTCAAAAGATGGATCCAAGAATGAGAAGAGAGCTCTCCTTTTATAAGAAATGAGAAAGAATGGACCATGGAGATTAAGAGGAAAATGATTTAATCAATGGTGGAGCATCAAAGAGGAGCAATCCATGTGCACAAGTATCCTCCAATGAGAAAATAAGAGTTGACTTTTGTGACCATATGAGACAAAAAGTGCTTTTTGCCTTTTTATAAAATAGGAATAATGCTTTATTTGTTCAACTTAGGATAAGAGGAAAAGTGGGGGCTTTTTATTTATTAAAAGGGGAGGGAATTCCTTTTAAATAAATAAAGATTTAGGATAAAATGGTTAATCCATATAATCAAATAAATGGTAGAATTAGGATTTGATCTAGAATAAGCAATTGATGATTTTAGCAAATAATGCTAGCAAGGGGCTAATAGTCTAGATGACCATTTTTGGGTGATTACAGTACCTATGATAGAATCACCCAAAGATAGGACAATTATCATAGATAATGTGGAAATATCCATGGTGGCTACTGATAAGGAGTTGGACAAGTTTGAGGAAGCAATTTTCAGCACTGAGGAAGCAGAAATCTTATGTAGTAATACTCCTCCCACTTAGCAAGAAGAAGTAATCATAGAAAATATATCTGATGAGAAAGAAGAAGAAAAGAAAGAAGGATTAGAGGTAGAAAAGAAAGATGAATCTTCTATTGATTTTCTCAAGGTGAAGCAAGAGGTGATGGATAGCACTCCCATCACTCCCACCTCATTATTGTTGTCAAGTTTCACACCTGACACTAGCAGTTTGGACTCCTGGAAGGAAGAAGACCTGATTAAGTTCAGCATCCTAGCTATGGAGAAGGTGAAGGAGAATCAAGTAATGAGGAATCCTCTCCTGGTGGAATCAATAAATATTTTGAATAGTTTGCTACCAGAAGATAAGAAGATGGTAAATGTACATTCAGTTGATGATGTGAGCACAGTCATCTCTCAGTTCAAAGTAAATTTTTCAAGCCTAGAAGAATCTGCGGCCATAGTGGTAGAGGAGAAATACTTAAAGAAGAGACAATATGAACTAATGAGTAATTTTACACTAGACTTGAACTCTCTTAAGTCTAGTTAGGCATCATTGAAGGAGTCTATAGATCAAGGAAGTCATTGCAAAATCCATGGATCAGGATAAGTTCACTAATGCCCATTTGAAGAATATCAAAGATGCAGAGGTAATGATTGAGAAGGAGAAGATTTCAGTGTTAGATACTTCCACTAATGTAAATATGTGTAAAAATATCTATCAAGGTCAGTTAGACATAATTGAGAAGGCAGAGAAAGAAATGGAAAAGATAAGGTCTAGACAGACTCAGTTGAGGAACGCTCTTGCACCCTCACTAGACATTCTCAGTCAAAACATAAAGGAGATTTATGCAACCATGATAACCTATTATCAAGGTCTGAGCATAGAATTGGAGAAGATGGAGAAGCTTCAATATGTATTATGCACCCATCTACAGATAGTCAATTCTCTGATGACCTTTTGGAAGAAGGAGATCCAGAAACTCAAGATTGCATATCTAGATGTTTTCCCTCAGTAAGTGTATGTAGATAAAGATTTTGATATACCTTTTTCATTAATGTCAAAGGGGGAGTTGTATAGAATATGGAATATATAAGATGTATAGGGAGATATAAGTTTATGTGTATAAAGATGTATAGAAGACAAAATGTTTTGTGTAAAGGGACAGTTAGAAACTTGGCCATATTCTTTTGTTGCCATCAATGACAAAGGGGGAGATTGTTGGAAAGTTGTCTATACTAAAGTATATGACTAGATATAGAGTTTTCATTACGGAAACAAAGTCAAATAGCAATTTGGAGTCAACGCACTAAGTGTAAAGATCAAAAATTAGTTAAGTGTTGAAGACTGGACAACATACAGAGTTCCTGCAGCTCAGAGCACCTGTGCCCATGCATATGGATGAATTATGGTATGTGCCCTAGAATTTAAGGTTGTTAGACTATACTTATGCTTAGTCTAAGAGTGCATAAGTAGATATGCAAAGATGTGAAAGTTACAGTCAGTTGAAGTTGCACAACCAGTGTGTGCCAGTAGAGAATAGAGCATAGAGCCGACATTGACTATTTTGGTTTGTGATTGTAAATTAATGTTGTAGAGGCTATGTGCCCATTGTATTTAGGTTTCTGACATATGTAAATAAATAATTGTAAGCACACTTAAGCCAATTCATTTGGAAGCATTATTTGTAATTAGTTATAGGGCCAACCTATTTGTATATTTGATATGAGTGCATAAATATAAGGTTCCTATTGTATTTGGTATGGAAGTGGAAAAAGAGTTGTGAGAAGTAGAGAAGAGGTATGAAAAGAGAGCATATGATGTATTAGAGCTTTTCAAGAGGTCAAAGCATTAGTGCACCAAAGGAACTGATCTGACAAGAAGTGTCATAGTAACAGTTCACCTGCAGATATAGAGTGTATCTGATTCAGAAGGTTTTAGCCTTCATCATTTGAGCAATGAGCTCTAGGATAGTGAGTCCACTCCCCTAACAGGGATCATTGTAAAAGACTCCTAACAGGGTCTGACCCTTAACAAGGTCTACTGTACTAAAAGCATTGTAAAGCTACTCCTAATAGGGTAAAGGATCTTCTAACAAGGATCACAAAACACTAGTGCATATTATTAGTGGGTATCAAATCCCACTGGGGTTTTTACCTATTTGGGTTTCCCCATAACCATATTGGTGTCATGTGTTGATTTCATGTTTCATGTTTATGTGAATGTTTAATTCAGTACTTAAGCATTTATAATTTAGTATTCAGATTAAAGTGAAAAGTTAAAATATAGTGAACACTGATTCACCCCCCCACCCCCCCTCTTAGTGTTCCCATTCCTAACAAAAACATCAACAATTAGCTAGCCCAAGTCTGTAACATATAGCACATTGGTAGGAACCCAGGAAAGATCTAAACTTGTACTCCAACTTCTAAGCAATCTTCCTGTTCCTAAGCTCATAGGCTCCTAACTTCTCTAACTTCTTGATGATGATCCCCCTCTAAACAACTACCCACACATCCTATAAATACTAAGTCCCAGCCACAAGTCAACTGATGAAATAATTAACCCAAACAAACAAATATTAAATGCTAAAACATCAGTTGGCTCTCAAATAGCTTTAAAAAATAGATAAACTCTCAAAGATGGCCCCAACGGTCATCAGATCTACATAGAAGAATGTAACATGCTAGATCTAGGTCCCCACGTGTCCAACAGTCAATCCATAACATGAAGAGTGCGACCCAAATTAAATGCACCAGTCGGCCAAGCCGATCTATCCAAACAATCCAGTCGGTAAGCAAGAATACCGGGCAACAAAAGAGATAACTGAGCACCAATCGACTGACCATGCCAAGCATGACCAAGCAACATAATTAATGCTGAGCAATAAGAAACTGACACCTTTAGGTACCAAGCGTTCTTCAAAGACCGAGCACCTTGGTAACCAAATAAACTAAGAAACCAGTCTCCCAAACTGAGCAAGAACTCCACTAAATCAAGATCAAAACCAACAATCTACCTTCAAAGACAAATATATTTTTGGTTGATACAAGATTGCCAAGAATCCTAGGATGCTCATGCATCACATCTTGAAAACCCTCTACAATTATAGGTCAAATTGCAATCTGCTACCCCACAATAATTCAATTAGGGCTTCACAAGAAGGGACCTTCAAATCTAGATTTGCAAACCTAGATCTAGATCTCACCTCACTCTGATACCACCTGATGCAAGAGAGGATTAGTAGGGGCCAACTAATGGCACACCCTAACCTAATCCACCTTGCTCAACAACTCATGGAAGCAACAACACAGTGAGAGAGAAAATGCAAGATCATTAATATATTTACTTCAAATAAATTCATACATGTTGGGTTGTAAGGCCTTTCAATTATGGTAAGATATTGCAATGAATTACAGAAGTCCTCAAACATGCGAGGATCTGCAGATAATATCTAATCTATCTCTTCTTACTTCTATTTGAAAAAGTGAGTACCAAAAGCTCACTCTAAACTCTAACCAAACAACTATACGTATACAAGAGGCTACCAAACTAAGTCGGCCTTCAGATCCACAATCAAGGAAAGGAACGGTCAGATTAGGGACCACACACTTCCCAATGATGGATACCAACATTAAATCCACAACCCAAATTAAATACACAAGTCAACCTCAACAAAAACTCAGAAGAAACCCGTCGGTAAGCAAAGCCTGTAATACCCTCTCCAATGATTATACTTGGACTCTTTGATTTGGACATTTTACATTATGATGATTAGAGCTATGTATTCACATTTATGTTTATAATGATGATATGATTATACGATATTTAGATATACTTAGCTATGATTATTGTTTATTGGAAATCATTTATCTTGTATATACTTATGAAGATTTAAAGAGCTAACCCAAGGATTTGGAAGCTAACCATTATATTTATGTAATGCCTCATGCTTTATGTATATGTGATTGATGTGTTTTCAGGACTCAGGATGAAGTCATAGTTACTCACTTAGTTGAGGTCCACACGATGTATCGATCTAGGTCACCTGTTTGCAAATGCCTTATTATTATTATTATTATTATTATTATTATTATTATTATTATTATTATTATTATTATTATTATTATTATTATTATTATTATATATGCACATGTGTCTCTTCTCGGTGATGTAGGCTTGCAGGTACCAGGCATCATCTCCACTTGGTCCCACAGGTCTGAGTGAGCCCTCAAAATCCTCGATCATTGTTGTTATTATGGAGATATCACCAAGGTTCCCCAGGAGGGAATCCTACCTCTGACCCTTTTATGTACCTTAGGTAGGGATTTTCTGAGTCAGTCCTTGTGCTGATGGTGAATTATTGTGTTATCTTAGTTTATTAGATTATGTGGAGTGTGTTACTTGCTTTTTGCCTTTATGGAGTATGAGATTTTGTGTATGATGTAGTATTTGATTAAATAATGTGTTTATAATATCGATAGTAGTAGTATGTTTTATAATATTGATAATAATATGATTGAGATATTAATAATAATAATGTGATTATTTTATAATACATATGATGGTATATGTACACATAGGCATATGGGTGCACACGTATGCATATGGATACATATAATTATAATTGTTTTTGAAAAATGAATTATTGCATTTAATTATATTTATATATATATTTATTTGTGGATAATAAATTATTGTATTAAAAGATAATAAGTAATACTATCTATATGGAATAGAAATTAAATAAATAAATGATAATCCTCTTTACTATAGCCTAGGTAACTAAGGTAAAAGTAAATGTGTTAGAGGTAATATTTACTAATGCTTTCCTTAAATAAAGGAGACATAAATTACATTATTGGTAATATATTTATATATTAGTTTATAATCTCCCTTCCTAAGAATGACTTTTATTAATAATTTATTAAGCCTAAACTATTAACCAACTTTTGGTTAGATAGTTGCTTCGGTTGTTTTTCCCGTGCAACTACTCCCTTAGTTTTTATACGGGAAGAATCCCTGGGAGAGTTGGGGAGTTTGGAGTTGGCTGGAATGAGTTCTCAAGAAGCCTTATTGTAGTTTTAGGATATCATATCAAGGTCTTAGTTGGCTAGAGATATTTGTCAGAGAATTTTATTATAGTTTTAGGAAGGATATCACATTCAAAACCATAGTATTTCCAAAGGAGGATTGAGTCTGCTTCTAGAAGGATTTGAAGGAGTGCTGGGAGAGATTGAGAGGATTGGATTCTTCTTCATCAACCAAAACCCCACAGGACTCAAGGTTGGAATTCATCCTGAGAGTTAACTCTCCTCTGTGATATGAAATAATGAAAGTCTGGTTTAATATTATTATGCTTGTTGTTTATATATGTATTCTGCCAGTTGTTTAATGTTATTTTGTTTTCTATTTATTAATGTTTTTGTATTATGTATTAAATATCTTCCGTTTAATATTATTGTATTCTTGTAATATGGCAGTCGTGAATGTTTATGCTATATTGTAATATGTATTCTATCGGGTGGTTTAATGTTATTGTTTTCTATTAATATTATTCGATTCTTGTAATATGTAACCGTATTTATTAATGTTGTTTATTAATATTATATGTCTATTGTTTATACATTATGTTTATTAATATTTTTTATTAATGGTATATGTCTGCCATTTAATATAGCCATTCATAGAAGTATATGTACACAGTTAATATTATGCCCGCCGATTGTGTTGTATTATGTTTGCGGTTTATTGTATTATGTCTGTGGTTTATTGTATTGTGTGCGGTTTATGTTTGCGGTTTGTAGAAGTATATGTAATCTCGAGTTAGTATTGTGAGTTGGATTAGGTTTTGTTTTATTTCTACAAGTATAACAAGTTTGATACTTTAATTTCTTATGCTTCTTGTATAAAGAAATTAGGTACCTTTCAGGATGTTTGGGATAGGTTTCAGCTTCATAGGAGTTAAGATGCAACTTCTAGATTTTAGAGTTTTCAAAAATAAAAGATCAGACTTAATTAAATTTCAAGCACATGGAACATTGTGTTTTGGCATATGGAATTTTGTGTAAACTTTATATAGGTTCATTATTCATTTGGTTGAGGTTATATGGTGCATTTAGATGCTTGAATAAGGTTTAGGATGTGGTTAGGGGTCAAAATTAGGGTGTAGGGTTGTCTGGTGGACTAGGGCTGCCCCAAGGCTTCCTAAACGTTCCTAAACATTTCTAATCTTTCTTATTCTTTGATGCAAGTTCTCAAATGTCTTTAAGATGTGTTTTACTTTATGTATGATGTGTTTGTGATGTTCTGGTTAAGGGTAGAAAACCTAAGGACACTCACTTAGTCTGTGGTTTAGAAGTTTCCACCTAGCCTGAGAGCCTTTAGAAAATGTTGGTACCTTGATCTTCTTTTCGGTTGCTACTTGGGAAAGATTACCCCAAACTCTAGGTATGGCCTAGTTGTTATCACTTCCTTGTGGACCTTGGTGTTTATCTCCTAGCATGGGGGAGTGGGCCTTTTGGTATCGACGTGGGTGGGTGGTAAATCTTTTATCAAGGTATCTTTTGTGGTTGCAGTACTTATGGGTTCTTGCTTATACATTGTTCTAGTTTGAAGAAAGAAGACTCCTTGTTTATCCTTCATCATTTCTTGTCAAATATAAAGTAAAGTTATTATTATAACCTCCTGAGAGGAGATGAATGTAATGTGATCTTCATTGTAAATTCAAAGTGATGTAATTTGGAATGGGTAGATTTAGGGAAAGAAGGAAGAAAAGGAATTTAAATCTTTATGCAATGTTTGGAAGAAAGTATTTATGTTTCCTATCAATAATCTTTAAATGTTATAATATAACTGATTTAAAATTTATCCATGTTATTTATATCTTTAATGAAACTTGAAAGGATTGTTAGTATACTAGTAGGGAACCATGGAAGTAATCTAAGTTAAACTTTGCCTATGCTATTATCTTTTTAAAGTTCAAAAATTTTCACATTTCGTTACTTAGGTTTTCTTTCCTAAGAGAATCTTTGTTCTCTTCTCTGGTTCCCTAGTGGGGCATGCCAAATCCAACCGAGTGCCAAAAAAGCATCACCAAGTGCCAGGAAATTTACTGAGCATCAGAGAGATAATCGACCAACATTGGCCAACATAGGAAACCGATCAACACCGACCCAACTCAATCAAAGCAGGAACCAAGCAACACAGATAAACTCAAATATGTTTTTGGTTACACAGGATTGCCAAGGACCTGAAATACTCCTAGATCAGCTTATTATGAAAAGACCCATGAAAATGGTCTCGAACATACACTCTATATTTAGGAGTTAAGGATGAAAAAAAGAGTTTTTATGCTTGTTGTGATTGAAGATCCGTGCTAACAAACAAAAAACATCCATTCAGATATGAAAATCAACCTTTTTTATTTAAATCATCCAAGTTGTGACCAAAATAGTAAAGAAATAGTTCCTAACACATCTTGTGATGCTTATGAAAAATTTAGTAATGCCTACAAACTGTCCTGCAATGCCTCACAACATATTGTTAACACATTTGATAAAATTATTGATGCCTATAAACAAACTTTTGACTCATTTAACCAATAAAGTGACACTTACAAAAAGCAAAATAACCTGTACACCTTTTATAGTCAGTGTATACGAGGATTTCTATTACTTGTATCTACTCTTTTTTTATGTGTATAGACTAAAAACCCCAAATAAGACGTACTTCCTAACCAAGTTTGATCAACCTAAAGGTATTTTTGAATACCCTTTTCAGAATACTATGTAGATTTCAATCAAGACACAGTCCAAACCAAGTCAAATTCAGACTATCAACAAAAGTCAAAGAGGTTTTTCACTAAAAGGAATTCAATCATAAATTCTTCAATTCCTGTTAATGCTAGTTTTCACTAGGTTATATTACATCAAAATATCTTTACAAGAATATGAGACTTAAATTAGGAAAGAGATACCTTATTTAGATGAAACACCTCTATCACCATATCAAACTTTCTGAGAAGAAGAGGAAGAAGAACAAGAAAAATTGATACAAAAATTTTTGTATGATGATCCAAATGGTATCAATAACACCAATGAAGCCAATATTTCCACCAAAAACAACAATATTAACATCAATGATGAAAATAATGGAAATGATAATAGAAACAACAATCAGAGAAACAATGAGAATAATGGAGGAAATTGAAATCAAGATGAAGAGGAAAGTAAAGAATGAGTTAACGAGGCTTTCTAAGATCCATTTTTCAACAAAGTGTTAGCATAACTAATGTAGTGAGGCTAAGTGTTCCATTGATGAAGATTGGTACAAATTTAATTTGACAAGTGAATCAGTTATTAGGTTGTCATTGATGTCAACTGATTGACTTAGTATTTTTAGTATGTTACCAGATATTATGTGAATAAATTATGACTTGTATTATGTTTCTAAATTTTCTATTCTAATGGAAGAATATGTTATGTATTGTGATGCTAAGTTTGTAACTACAACTTTTGATATGAAATATTGAGTTGGTTATGTTTCAATGAAATCAAATTGGGAAACTGTTAAAATAGTTAGTGACAAAGAGTAAGTGATTTGAATATTATCTCAAATCGGTAAAGTATTTGATAGAGTGGTCATAGGATATTATTTTTAACAATTAATAGATACTATATTGAGGATCATGACTCAGATTGGTGACCAATGAAGATGGTTTAATTGACTGGAAGCAGTATTAACATAATGAACATGTAAACAAGATAAAGTTCTTGGAAAGGTAATGAAGATTTGTGAATCAGTGAAGAAATTTGAAGTGGTGATGGGATCGGTGATGTTTTTAGTAAAGTAATAAGACATTTCCATGATTTGTGGAAATTATTTAACATCACATTACCCAAGGTATACATTTGAGGTGGATTCTTCAAGAAGTTTCTTTTGGTCAAACACATTTTTTAAGAAGGTTTAATCTCCAAGGTGAAACTCATATCGAAGCCGACACGGTTAGAGAAAAAAAAATTATGAGTTGTTAGATACAATGTATCTTACCAAATTTGATCTAGATCATTCATATCTCATATCGAGGGTTTATTTTAGGTCTGTGGAAGAAAATATATATATTGAAAAGTTCAAAAAGAGGTTATTTGATGATTGCAAATTGTAGAACGATTCAATGACAAAGAAAGTGAAGTAATTCAGTGCCATCAAGCCAAGGAAGATTATCATGTGTGAAGAAGATTTTTAGAACTTAATAGGATCTGATCGTGTAGAGGTGGTACAATTTTAGAGATCATTTTATTTGTTGTTTTCTAATGATTGTAATAGTAAAATCCCTTAACATGGTAGATCCTAACATATCTTTTTTTAAATCCTCTAAAAAGGTGGCATTCGTATTGAATGTTTAAAGTACTCTAACAAGGTTGTTCCTAACAGGGAAAGGATCCTAACAGATCTAAAGTCAAATCCCTTAACTATGTTGGAAAGTGATGTTTTAGGGCACTAGGGATCACTTGAGCATTGTCATTTATGGAAAAAATTATGCTTGAGTGATCACATGATGAGAGATTCATTACAGGAGTCACAGTCATAAAAATGACTAAGTCCCAAATCAAGGTAACAGGGTACAGTGTTACAGTTTTGGTCAGCGATGAAGATGTATAAGGTATTATGGCTTGTGAAGTTAACCAAAAGTATTTTACTATATGTATATGCTTTAGTTAAGAGCACATAATTTTTGGTGATCAGATAAGTAAGATATAGTGTTTGAAAGGTATGTGAAGATAGTAAAATCAATATAATAGGACATATGAGTAGTTGTGGTGATTGTGGTAAGGTTACTTGGTATGGTAATGTGCTAAGTTAGGTGAATGGAGTATATTACTAACTCTTTGGTGATATATGATCACTGACTTCATAATTACCCTTTACATAATTAATTATTATGTTTTATATGGTATATGTGAAGCCAACTGGATAGAGGTTTTTGTATAAGTATAGAGTGCTTTTATGAAAGTGGAGTGTATTGTGATTATTAGTATGAAGAAAGGTTGAGAATTTGAGAGAAGAGATCAGATGTGAGATCAATAAGTAGTAGAGCTATAACTTGAACTATCTAAGCAATATAAGTGCTTATATTGTTCAAACTTTTGGATAACTCTTTGTAACAAGTTTTGATTGTAAGAGCAGTTTTCTCACCACCTTTAACCAGGTGTTTTGTATACCCCTAGCTGGGTTTTGTAATCCTTTAACAAGGAAATGTACCATGTAATCATCATCTCCTAACAAGGCTAGATATCCTAATAGGGATAAAATATTTTAGTGCATAGTTGTGGGTACCATCCCAATCAGGCTTTTCCCTTGGCCAAGGTTTCCTTGAGAATAAATCATGGTGTCATGAGTTATGTGTTGTGCTTATATGTTCTTTGCATTTCAAAATTACTTTGGTTTATTTATAATTGGTTGAATTTTAAATTAAAGTTCAATAATAGTGATTCACCCCCCCTCTAAGTATTACCTAATCCTAACAATTGGTATCAAAGCTACCGGACCTTGGAGAGAAAGCCTAATAGCTTAAGGGAGATTAGAATGGATTTGGGAAGTTTGCAAGAAAACTTTAAAGAAGCACTTGAAGATCTGGACAAAGAGAAGGCTGAAAATGGTATATAAAAATTCAAATTAAGAAGAACAAAAGGCTTCATCAGGAAACTAAAGGAACAACTAGAATGTTAGAAACTAACGTCCACCAATATAACTGAGAGGGGGGGGTGAATTAGTTATCAGATAACTATAACTTTTATCAACTTTAATAGATTTTAACCATGTAAGAAATTTAACCAACAACCATAGAAATATATTCATACATAATAACACAATGACACAAGATATATTGACTAGGGAACCTCTTGATTACAGAGTAAACCCTGGTGGGAATGATGCCCACAAAAGATGCACTAATATGAAATTCCTTATGAGAGGATGGACTCTGTTAGGAGTCTTCTGAAATACATTCAGTACATATGAATCTCTGTTAGGAGATTTTGAATCCCTGTTAAAATATTCTAACTCTGTTAGGAGTTAAGGAAGACAAAAGAACCAAATGCCCAAATAGCTTCAGTGTAAGATCATTGAACTCACTATCCAAATGATCTTTATACTATTCAATAGAATAATATAAAAATATTACTGATCTCAACAACCTTGTTACCTCTCCTCTGACTGTACCAAACCACACCAACTACTTCATCAGATCTCAATACCAGATCTCTATACTTTGCATATCCTCTTTCAACAATTTCACTTTCACAATTCCTTCATACACTTTCTCATTACACATTACACACTATAACAAGGAAAACATTCCTTCCTTTATACCACACTCAAGTAATTACAAATGAGTCGGCATACAAATTACAAAATAAAAGTTTCCACACGTTACATGAAAATTACACAAAAATGTCAGCTTCCAATCAATATAATTCTTCACTCGTATGACCTCAAATCTTGCACTGTCAACCACATCACTATCAACATGTCTACAACTATTCTCTAACTACACATAACCAGATTCCATCCTGATTATGAGATATCATCCAATTTCCACAAACCACTACTTAGGAACACTGCCTGAATACTGCTTCCACTGATTTGCTTATAACTTCCATGAATAAATGAATTACTATCTACGCTCTTAACCATGATCTTATAACACATCATAGAGTAAGTCCTTAACATCACATAGCTTCATCTTCAATATCCCACGTGCGCTAACAAAAACACTGTCTACTTCATTGCTAATCTTCAGTAGATTACTGTGTTGACATCAATGACAATCATAGTCGTTAATGCAACAACAACTGCTATAGAATTCCTATGAATACTCCCCCATAGGATATATTTAGCATTCATTCCTAACAATCTCCCCCATTAGTATTGATGGAAATATAGATGAAAAAACATCCAAGTTCCATAAACCCAACACTGCAACACTGCTGCTCTGAAAATTCTTTTAAGTCCTCTTCATCAATCAAATCTTGCTACATTTTCCTATTTAGTTCTCTCCAATAGATGGTTCAGATATTTTTTCATGCATACTTCTCCCCCATTGACACCAATGATAGATGTTTCATAACTATGTCAACAACAACTTCAATGTCAAAAGACATTGTTCAGAAAATACATTCACTAGAGTCCTCACGACTCAGCTCAGATACACATACTCCCTGGTGTAGGAGCACCCACAATAAATGATGATTCATCAAAGTCCTAGGAACATTTAGATTAGGTTATATTTATCATTTAGACATCTAGACCAAATTGTAAGACCTAGTTCCACGATTGGCACAAGTATAAGCCCTTGGTCAACTATGGTAAAAGATTGTCAAAGGCCCTAAAATCTTAGGATTTTTCTATTTTCATGCTTTAATGTTTTTGATCCATTTTGTATCATTAGATTTAGATATGGACCAATCTTGGTCGCCTAGAATGCAAAAAGTGCTAAAAAGTTGTAAAAGTTACTTAGCAACTTTGACAACTTTTGCCAAAAGTTGTAAACAACCCCCCCAATGGTCATATAGTTTGAAATTTAGTTGTAACTGGTGGGGGATGCCTTCATAAGCCCTATTAGGTAGGTGGAATGAAATGATATGTAATTTAGCATTTTGAATCAATAAAAACATAACTATTTCTCTATAAATCCCAAGGACAACTAGTGTGTATGGACTGGTACGGAGAGGAGGGCATGAATCTCTAACTCAAAAAGTTTTTTCTTTGAATCTACTTTCATATGGAATTGGTTTCATGTTTTGATCAATCCTAGTTTGGGATTTATCAAGGTTTTTGTTTGACTGCCTGGATTGAAGGCCTAAAACAAGGGTTTTCAATAGGGCTTGAGTGTTTTGACTGATTCCACCATGGGAATATAATGCCCCTTGGTGGAATTCAATTTTTATTTATGTACTTTCATATTATGAAGGTTAGAAGTGGAGAATTGCAGGGAAGTGAATTTACCATGATGTCCTAGGTGTACATCTCTATGTGTGCACCTACAAGTGACTGAGTAAAGTATGCATAATTCTTTATTGTAGATTCACAAAGACCTAAAAATAAGGATTTATAGTACTCTTATATGCCCTCACATGTTCCCATAATTGGTTCAGGCATTGGTTTGGAGGAACGAGCACTTGTAGTGCAATTATAGACCTAATTAGGCCTATTAGCCTTGCCTTCATTAGGTGTTTCCTCATTCTCTATTCAGCTTCACATCTTGGTGATTGGATATTTTCCCTAAAGTCCAAAAGTTTACTATAATCTCCAACATTTTCAATACTTTGTATGGAATCATTTTGGTCTATGATCAAAATCTCTTCTAGGAAGGGCTACAAACCTAGTTTTGGATTTGTAAAGCAACTAGGATGTATGGGTTGCTTTTAAGTGAAAGAATCATTGGAACTATTTGAATTCAACCTAAATAGGAAAAATCCATGAGTATAGGTCACCCCTAGTCCTATTAGTCATTTCATGGGGATAATTCCTAAATTGAGTCAATAGTGCTTAGTAACCAACCTTGGTTGTTGGTGTTTTGGACTTGGTAGAACCTAGTGATTAGGTATCTCTTGTGATTTAAAGGTTTTAATAACCATAACCCTTGTCCTTTCTACACTTGTGATAGGTTTAGGGCACTTCACTCTATAATTTGGGGGCATAAGGGTTCAATCCCTTAACCATCATTCACTATTTCAAGCTTCCTACTACCCACTTTGCATCAAATGGTATCAAAGATATGTCTGCTCTTGAGGATGAAGAGATCCCTGCAAGGGTCACAAACAATGAGTTGGAAAACATGGTGAGAGAGCAAAGGGCAGCAAACACAACATTAACTAAGAGGCTCCAAGAACTTGAGAAGAAGCTAGACAAGAGTAAAGAAGATGGGTCTGAAAATTAAGAAGGGAGTGAAGGAGAGGAAGACACTTCTAATTAGAGCATCCCTATAGAACAAAGGTCTCTCATTGATGCCTTAAAATCCATGGGGAGAAGAACCATGGAGGAAAAGATAGACTTACTGGTATTCAATGCTAAGATGAATGCTGATTTGACCTTGGATTAGACAAAAGCCTTGACAACATTCTTTGAATGTGAGGACATCCCTGAGAAGTAGAGGGTAAAGATGACAAGATCTAAGTTGAAGGGAGCAGCCCTAACTTGGTGGAACTTCATCCAAATAGAGAGGGTGAAGAATGGGAAGAGCATGATAAATTCATGGAACAAGATGATAACCCTGATTAAAGAAACATCTGTACCTGAAGATTATGGGGTACAACTCCATAGGTGGAAGCAAAGTCTAAAGCAAAAAGACATGGATGTAGGCTCATACACTGAGGGGTTCCTAAGATTATGTATGAAGACAAATGTGGCAGAAGATGAATAAGAAAAATTATCAAGATATATGAATGGTCTGAAAGTATCCATTCAAGAGGAATGTAGCCTACACTACCCTACCACACTCAATAAGTGCTATCAAATGGCACTAAAGGTAGAGGAGAAATGGAAAAGAAAGAAGGAGTTTGGTAAGGGAAAGACCAATGACAGTGGGAGGAACTTTAGAGGAAGAGGATCCTCTTGGAACAAAGGATAAAATGGTGGCAGCAGCAGTAGAACCCCTGACCAAGGAGATAATGAAAATAGTGATTCAAACTCAAGAGGGAACTATAGAGGAAAGAGACCCTTAAATAGAGGGAGAAAAAATTTAGGGAGAGGAAATGGACCTCTCAAATGATACTACTACAATCAATTAGGACATCATGTAGGAAGGTGCCCTGAAAAGAGGAATAACAACAATCAAGGTGGGAGGAGAGCACAACTCATTCAAGAAGACAAGAAAGAAGACAATGCAGATGCAAGGGACTTAGAAGCAGAGGAAGGAGTGTGTTTGATGATGAGACAAGTCTTCCTTCAAGTGCCACATAACCAAGAATATCCACAAAGGAAAAACCTCTTAAGAACAAATATCAAATGTCATGGGAAGGTATGTAACTTACTCATACATTCTGGTTCAATTGAAAATCTAGTGTCTAGTGAAATGGGTCAAAAGCTAAACCTTCCTAAGAAGCCACATCCTTTCCCCTATCATATTTATTGGTTAACAAAGGGCCAACAAACTCTAGTAACAGGACAAGCATGGATAGAGTTTTCAATTGCTGACTTTAAATATAAAGTTCTTTGTGATGTTGTTGAAATGGACGCTTCACACATCCTTTTAGGTAGGCCTTGGAAATTTGATGTAGATGTCATACACCATTGTAGGAAGAACACCTCCTCCATCACCGAGGATGGAAATATTTTTACTATCAAGCCCCTGCCTGATAACAAATCTGAAAAAGAACCTACTATCATCAACATGGGTGACAAATAGATGTTAAAAACATTAAAGGAACCTAATACTGAATCTTTTTTTCTAATCTCCAAACCCAAGGACAACATAAGGTCTAATCAAAATGATCCTATACCAAAGGAAGCCAAAAAATTACTTGAAAAATACAAACATGTCACTGGTAGTGACCTACCCACAAGCCTCCCTCCCTTAAGGGATATCAATCACCAAATTGACTTGATACCTGGTTCATCCTTGCCTAACAAGGCCACATACAAGATGACACCACTGCAACATGCAGAGATTGCAAAATAGGTTAGTGAACTATTAGAAAGAGGACTTATTTAGAAAAGTTTCAGTCCATGTGTTGTGCCATCAGTCTTGGCACCCAAAAAGGATGGAAAATGGAGGTTGTGTATTGACAGTAGAGCCCTAAACAAGATCACCATAAGATATAGATTCCCCATGCCAAGAATTGAGAATCTATTGGATCAACTAGGAGGTGCTTGCTACTTCACCAAGATAGACTTAAAGTCTAGATACCATCAAATCAAGATCAAACTAGGAGATGAATGGAAGACATCATTCAAAACTACTAAAGGTTTGTTTGAATGGTTAGTAGTGCCTTTTGGGTTAAGCAATACCCCTAGTACTTTTATGAGGCTTATGAATGAGATATTCATTGATTTTATTGTAAAATTTGTTGTTGTTTACCTCTATGACATACTAATATTCAGTCATAGCAAGGAAGAACATCTTGATCATGTGGAATAGGTACTAAGAAGACTTCATCAACACAAGTTGGTGATCAACTTGGAAAAGTGCATGTTTATGA
The DNA here is from genome assembly GCA_027943335.1 of Chamaecyparis obtusa. Taxonomy (NCBI): domain Eukaryota; kingdom Viridiplantae; phylum Streptophyta; class Pinopsida; order Cupressales; family Cupressaceae; genus Chamaecyparis; species Chamaecyparis obtusa. The sequence continues at coordinate 936,395 of BSBK01007999.1, read as the reverse complement.
AGAAGGAACTTGTGTTCCTACGATTTGTGATCTCACAAGGTACCCTCAAGATAGACCCTAAGAAGGAAGAAGGAATCATCAATTGGCCTCCACCAAAGAACCAAGGTGATGTAAGAATCTTCCATGGACTTGGCACCTTCTATAGAAAGTTTATCAAAAACTTCAGTCATGTGTGTGCACCAATGCTTGACACCATTAAAGGAGGAAGAAAGAATAAGTTTTCTTGGACAAAGGAAGCAAATGATTCATTTCAATACTTGAAAAATAGAATTTCCCAATACCCTATCTTGGTTCTACCTAATTTCAACAAGGTCTTCACTATTGAAACAAAAGCAAGTAACTTAGCCATAGGTGCAATCCTAAGTCAGGAAGGTAAGGAAGTTGTCTTCTTCTCTTAGACACTAAATGAGGCAAAAAGGAAGTACTCAACCTATGACTTAGAACTCTATGCCATGGTCCAAGCCCTCAAGAAATGGAGGCACTATTTAATCCCAAAAGAATTTGTGGTATACACTGACAATCATGCATTAATTTTTCTCAATTCGAAGGAAAAGCTCTGTGTAAGACATCTTAAATGGATGGAATAGTTGCAGGCATACACCTTCAACATCAAGCACTAGAAGGTTGTAGCAAACAAAGTTACAGATGCCCTTAGTAGGAGGGTTAGTCTAGTTGAAGAGATACAACTTCAAAGTGTGGGAATTGACTCCCTCAAACATTTGTACTGTGATCGTCCTGATTTTGCAAAGATTTTTCAAGTTTGCACAAAGATGGTGTGAAGATACCATAATGATTTTACTGAATACCTAATTTAGAATAGACTCCTACTCAAATGACCTCAACTATGCATTCCCAAATGTTCAATGAGGACAAATATAATAAGGGAGAAGAATTATGGTGGCCTAGGAGGATAGTTTGGCATCGACAAGACAACAAACATGGTGAGAAGAAGCTATTTTTTTCCAAAGATGAACAATGATACCAAAATGTTCATAGAGACTTACACCATTTGTCAGCAAGCTAAAGGTGTATCAACAAATCAAGGGTTATACCAACCCTTACCAATTCCTTCTAGACCATGGGATTCAATCTTAATGGATTTTGTAATGGGGTTGCCTAGAACAAAATAAGGTTTTGATAGTATTTTTGTGATTGTGGATAGGTTTAGTAAAATGGTTCATTTTGTACCATGTAAAAGAAAAAATGATGCTTCTCACATTGCACATCTTTTCTTTAAAGAGGTAGTTAGGATCCATGGTCTACATCAAAAAATTGTATATGACAGGGATGTGAAGTTTCAAGACCACTTTTGGAGGACACTTTTCAAGAAACTAGGAAATAATCTAACCTACAACTCCACCTATCACCCACAAATTGATGGGTAGATTGAGGTTGTAAATAGATCCTTAGGCAATTTCCTAAGATGCCTAACCAAAAAATATGCTCAGAGTTGGGATCTACTCTTGCCTCAGGCAGAGTTTGCATTCAATGAATCCATGAATAGGTCAACAGGTAAGACCCCCTTCCAAGCAGTATATGGACTTCATCCCAAAGGACCATTGGACCTGGTAGAACTACCATCTAATTTTAAAACCAAAGCTCAAGGTAAGAACTGGTAGAACTCATCACAAAGGTGCAGCATGAGGTAAAGGAAGCACTACAAAGGTCCACTTTGAAATTCAAGGAACATGCTAATAAAAGAAGGGAAATACACTTCAAAGTTGGAGATAAGGTATGGGCATTTTTTAGGAAAGAGAGACTACCTAAGGGTAGATATTCCAAAATTCACATTAAGAAAGTAGGACCATGCAATATAGTCAATAAAATGGGTGAAAATTCATATGAGATCTCTCTTCCCCCTACCTTGCAAATCTCTCAAATTTTTGATGTCGTAGACCTCACCCCTGACAAAGGTATAACAGGTTCAAGAAATGAAAAAGGTGAGAAAGCATATATCAATGATGAAGACTATGTCACTAACCTCCCTAAAATAAAACTAGTGGAGTTGGAGGAAATATTGGACATCAAGTTGTTGAAGCAAACCAGAACCAAGAAGTACATGCAGTACCTAGTCAAATGGAAAGGACTCCCCAACATAAATGCAACTTGGATGACTAAAGACCAAATCAAGAAACATGGAACTTCGATGGAATAGTTAACCTCAAGTAGGAAATTGAATTCTAAACTCAAGGGGAGTATGGAAAAATAAATGATGACTCATCAAAGTCCTAAGAACATCTAGATTAGGTTAGATCTATCATTTAGGCATCTAGACCAAATTGTAAGACCTAGTTCTGGGATTGGCACAAGTATAAGCCCTTGGTCAACTATGGTCAAAGATGGTCAAAGGGACTAAAATATTATGATTTTACTATTTTCATGCTTTAATGGTTTGGATCCATGTTGGATCTTTAGATTTAGGTATAGACCAATCTCGGTCTCCCAGAATGCAAAAGGTGCTAAAAAGTTGTAAAAGTTGCTTAGCAACTTTGACAACTTTTGCCAAAAGTTTTAAACAACCCCCCCAATAGTCATGTAGTTTTAAATTCAGTTGTAACTGATTGGGGAGGCCTTCATAAGCCCTATTAGGCGGGTGGAAGGAAAGGATATGTAATTTGTCATTTTTAATCAATAAAAACATAACCATTTCTCTCCAAATCCTGAGGACATCTAGTGTGTACGGACTGGTATGGACATTAGGGAATGAATCTATGAAGCCAAAAGTTTGTTCTTTGAATCTAATTTCATATGAAATTGGTTTCATGTTTTGACCAACCCTAGTTTGGGAGTTATCAAGGTTTTTGTTTGACTGCCTGGATTGAAGGCCTAAAACTAGGGTTTTCAATAAGCACTTGAGTGTTTTGACTGATTCCACCATGGGAATATGATGCCCCTTGGTGGAATTCAAATTTTATTTATGTACTTTCATATTATGTAGGTTAGAAGTGGAGACTTGTAGGGAAGTGAATTTAGCATGATGCCCTAGGTGTACATCTCTATGTGTGCACCTACAAGTGAATGAGTATAGTCAACATAATTCTCTGTTGGGGATTAGCCAAGACCTAAAAATCAGTATCTAGAGTCCTTTTATATTCCCTCACATGTTCCCATAATTGTTTTGGGCATTGGTTTGGAGAAAAGAGCACTTGTAGTGCAATTATAGACCTAATTAGACCTATTAGCCCTGCCTTGATTAGGTGTTTCCTCATTCTCTATTTAGCTTCACATCTTGATGTTTGGATATGTTCCCTAAAGTCCAAAAGGGTACCAAAATCTCCAACTGGTTCAATAATTTGTATGGAATCATTTTGGTCTCCACCAAAGAACCAAGGTGATGTAAGAATCTTCCATGGACTTGGTACCTTCTATAGAAAGTTTATCAAAAACTTCAGTCATGTGTGTGCACCAATTCTTGACACCATTAAAGGAGGAAGAAAGAATAAGTTTTCTTGGACAAAGGAAGAAAATGATGCATTTAAATACTTGAAAAATAGAGTTTCCTGATACCCTATCTGGGTTCTACCTTATTTCAACAAGGTCTTCACTATGGAAGAGATGCAAGTAACTTAGCCATAGGTGCAATCCTAAGTCAAGAAGGTAAGCCAGTTGCCTTCTTCTTTCAAACACTAAATGAGGCCAAAAGGAAGTACTCAACCTATGACTTAGAACTCTATGCCATGGTCCAAGCCCTCAAGAAATGGAGGCACTATTTAATCCCAAAATAATTTGTGGTATACACTAACAATCATGCATTAAGTTTTCTCAATTCATAGGAAAATCTCTCTATCAAAAATCTTAAATGGATGGACTAGTTGCAAGAATACCCCTTCAACATCAAGCACAAGAAGGGTGTAGCAAACAAAGTTGTAGATGTCCTTAGTAGGAGGGTTGGTCTAGTTGAAGAGATACAACTTCAAAGTGTGGGAATTGACTCCCTCAAACATCTATACACTAATGATCTGATTTTGTAGGAATTTTTCAAGTTTGCACAAAGATGGTTGGAATATAACATACTAATTTTTCTAAATACCTAATTTAGAATGGACTCCTATTCAAAGGAGCTCAACTATGCATTCCTAAATTTTCAATGAGGACAGATATAATAATTGAGAAGCATTGTGGTGGCCTAGGAGGACACTTTGGCATCGACAAGACAACATACATGGTGAGAAGGAGCTATTTTTGGCCAAAGATGAACTATGGTGTCAAGAAGATCATAGAGACTTGTACCATCTATCAGCAAGCTAAAGGTGTATCAACAAATCAAGGGTTATATTAAACCTTACCAATTCATTCTAGACCATGGGAGTCAATCTCAATGGATTTTGTAATGGGGTTGCCTAGAACAAGACAAGGTTTTGATAGTGTTTTTGTGATAGTGGATAGGTTTACTAAAATGGTTCATTTTGTACCATGTAAAAGCACAAATAATGCTTCTCACATTGCACATATTTTCTTTAAAGAGGTAGTTAGGATCCATGGTCTTCCTCAAACAATTGTATCTCATAGGGATGTGAAGTTTCAAGGTCACTTTTGGAGGACACTTTTCAAGAAACTAGGAACTAATCTAACCTACAACTCTTCCTATCACCCACAAACTAATGGGAAGACTGAGGTTGTAAATAGATCCTTAGGTATTCTCCTAAGATGCCTAACCAAACAATATGCTTAGAGTTGGGATCTACTCTTGCCTTAGGCAGAGTTTGCATTCAATGACTCCATGAACAGGTCAATAGGTAAGACCCCCTTCCAAGCAGTATATGGCCTTCATCCCAAAGGACCATTGGACCTAGTAGAACTACCATCTGATTTCAAAACTAGTGCTCAAGGCCAAGAACTAGAAGAACTCACCACAAAGGTGTAGCATGAGGTAAAGGAAGCACTACAAAGATCCACTTTTAAATACAAGGAACATGCTGATAAAAGAAGAAGGGAAATACACTTCAAAATTGGAGATAAGGTATGGGCATTTTTCAGGAAAGAGAGACTACCTAAGGGTAGATATTCCAAACTTCACGTGAAGAAAGTAGGACCATGCAATATACTCAACAAAATGGGTGAAAATTAATATGAGATCTCTTTTCCCCCTACCTTTCAAATCTCTCCAAATTTAAATGTTGCAGACCTCACCCCCTACAAAGGTATAACTGGTTCAACAAATGAACAAGGTGAGAAGGTAGATATCAATGATGAAGACTATGTCACTAACCTCCATCAAAGAAAACTAGTGGAGTTAGAGGAAATATTTGACATCAAGTTGCTGAAGTAGACCAGAACCAAGAACTACATGCAATACCTAGTCAAATGGGAAGGACTCCCCAACATAGATGCAAATTGGATGACTAAAGACTAGATCAATCTACATGGAACTTCAATGGAACAGTTAACCTCAAGTAGGAACTTGAGTTCTAAACTCAAGGGGAGTATGGTGTAGGAGCACCCACAATAAATGATGATTCATCAAAGTCTTTTGGAACATCTAGATTAGGTTAGATCTATCATTTAGACATCTAGACCAAATTGTAAGACCTAGTTATAGGATTGGCACAAGTATAAGCCCTTGGTAAACTATGGTTTGGATCCATGTTGGATCATTATATTTAGGTATGGACCAATCTTGGTCACCTAGAATGCAAAAAATGCTAAAAAATTGTAAAAGTTGCTTAGCAACTTTGACAACTTTTGAAAAAAGTTGTAAACAACCCCCCCAATGGTCATATAGATTGAAATTTAGTTGTAACTGATGGGGGAGGCCTTCATAATCCCTATCAAGTAGGTGGAAGGCAAGGATATGTAATTTGGCATTTTGAATCAATAAAAACACAACCAATTCTCTGCAAATCCCAAGGACAACTGGTGTGTACAGATCTGTACAGATATGAGGGCATGAATCTCTAAAGCCAAAATTTTTTTCTTTGAATCTACTTTCATATGGAATTGGTTTCATATTTTGATCAATCCTAGTTTGGGAGTTATCAAGGTTTTTATTTGACTTCCTGGATTGAAGGCCTAAAACCAAGGTTTTCAATAGGGCTTTAGTGTTTTGACCAATTCCACCATGGGAATCTAATGCCCCTTGGTGGAATTCAAGTTTTGTTTATGTAATTTCATATTATGTGGGTTAGAAGTGGAGACTTGTAGGGAAGTGAATTTACCATGATGCCCTAGGTGTACATCTCTATGTGTGCAACTACAAGCAACTGAGTACAGTCAGCATAATTCTCTATTGGGGATTCACTAAGACCTAAAAATCAGGATTTAGAGTTTTTTTATATGGCCTCACATGTTCCCATAATTGGTTTGGGCATTGGTTTGGAGGAAAGAGAACTTGTAGTGCAATTAAAGACCTAATTAGGCCTATTAGCCCTGCCTTGATTAGGTGTTTCATCATTCTCTATTTAGCTTCACATCTTGGTGCTTGGATATGTTTGCTAAAGTCCAAATGGGTACCAGAATCACCAAATTTTTCAATACTTTTTATGGAAGCATTTCGGTTTGTGATAAAAATCTCTTCTAGGAAGGGCTACAAGCCTAGTTTTGGATTTGTAAAGCAACTAGGATGTATGGGTTTCTTTTAAGTGAAAGAACCATTGGAACTATTTTAATTGGACCTAAATAGGGTAGATCCATGAGTATAGGTCACCCCTAGTACTATTCATAATTTCATGGGGATAATTCATAAATTGAGTCAATAGTTCTTAGTAACCAACCTTGGACCTCTCAAATGCTACTACTACAATCAATTAGGACATCATGTAGGAAGGTGCCCTGAAAAGAGGAATAAAAAAAATCAAGCTAAGAGGAGAGCACAACTCATTCAAGAAGATAAGAAAGAAGACAATGTAGATGCAAGGAACTTAGAAGCAGAGGAAGGATTGTGTTTGATGATGAGACAAGTCTTCCTTCAAGTGCCACATAACCAAGAAGCTCCACAAAGGAAAAACCTCTTCAAAAAAAAGATCAAATGCCATGGGAAGGTATGTAACTTACTCATAGATTCTAGTTCAACTAAAAATCTAGTGTCTAGTGAAATGGTTCAAAAGCTAAACCTTCCTAAGAAGCCACTTCCTTTCCCCTATCATGTTTCTTGGTTAACAAAGGGCCAACAAACTCTAGCAATAGAACAAGCATGGATAGAGTTTTCAATTGTAGACTTTAAAGATAAAGTTCTTTGTGATATTATTGAAATGGATGCTTTACACATCCTTCTAGACAGGCCTTGGCAATTTGATGTAGATTTCATACACCATTGTATGAAGAACACCTACACCATCACCAAGGATGGAAAAACTTTTACTATGAAGCCTTTTCCTGATAATAAATCTAAAAAAGAACCTAGTCTCAACATCATGGGTGAGAAAGAGATGTTAAAAATATTAAAGGAACCTAATACTAAAGCTTTTGTTCTAATCTCCAAACCCAAGGACAAAATAAGGTCTGATCAAAATGATCCTATACTAAAGGAAGCTAAGGAACTTCTTGAAAAATACAAACATGTCACTGCTAGTGACCTACCCACAAGCCTCCCTCCCTTAAGGGATATCAGTCACCAAATTGACTTGATACCTTGTTCATCCTTGCCTAAAAAGGCCCCATACAAGATGACACCACTGCAGCATGGAAAGATTGACAAACAAGTCAGTGAACTATTGGAAAAAGGACTTATTCAGAAAAGTCCCAGTCCATGTGTTGTGCCATCGGTCTTGGTACCCAAAAATGATAGAAAATGGAGGTTGTGTACTGATAGTAGAGCCCTAAATAGGATCACCATAAGATATAGATTCCCCATGCCCAAAATTGAGGATCTATTATGTCAACTAGGAGGTGCTTGCTACTTCACCGAGATAGACTTAAAGTCTGGATACCATCAAATCAGGATCAAACTAGGAGATGAATGGAAGACAACATTCAAAACTATTGAAGGTTTGTTTGAATGGTTAGTAATTCCTTTTGGGTTAAGCAATGCCCCTAGTACTTTTATGAGGCCTATGAATGAGATATTCATTGATTTTATTGGAAATTTTGTTGTTTTTTACCTTGATGACATACTAATATTCAGTCATAGTAGGGAAGAACATCTTGATCATGCAGAATAGGTACTAAGAAGACTTCATCAACACAAGTTGGTGATCAACTTGGAAATGTGCATGTTTATGAAGAAGGAACTTATGTTCCTAGGATTTGTGATCTCACAAGGTACCCTCAAGATGGACCCTAAGAAGTTAGAAGCAATCATCAATTAGCCTCCACCAAAGAACCAAGGTGATGTAAGAATCTTCCATGGACTTGACACCTTCTATAGAAAGTTTATCAAAAACTTCAGTCATGTGTGTGCACCAATGCTTGACACCATTGAAGGAGGAAGAAATAATAATTTTTCTTGGACAAAGGAAGCAAATAATGCATTTCAATACTTGAAAAATAGAGTTTCCCAATACCCTATCTTGGTTCTACTTGATTTCAACAAGGTCTTCACTATGGAAAATGATGCAAGTTACTTAGCCATAGGTGCAATCCTAAGTCAGGAAGGTAAGCCAATTGCCTTCTTCTCTAAGATACTAAATGAGGCCAAAAGGAAGTACTCAACCTATGAATTAGAACTCTATGCCATGGTCCAAGCCCTCAAGAAATGGAGGTACTATTTAATCCCAAAAGAATTTGTGGTATACACTGACAATCATGCATTATGTTTTCTCAATTCATAGGAAAAGCTCTCTGTCAAACATCTTAAATGAATGGAATAGTTACAGGAATACACCTTCAACATTAAGCACAAGAAGGGTGTAGAAAAGATATTTAAAGATTCCCTTAGCAGGAGGGTTGGTCTAGTTGAAGAGATACAACTTCATCTAGTTTACATAAGAGATACATTCTTATGTAGTCAAGGATGGTGGATCCAATTAAAGATAGTCCAAACCTTACAGCCCATAGAATTACACAGTGGAATACTCAACAATACAAAATAATATAATTGTTTAACTCTGATATTCATTAACACACCCAGCTATAAGGCCTTCCGGGTTAGGGCCAATTACAATCAGAAAACAATTCTACAAGATCCAAGACCAGATCCAATACAATCACTAGCTAGTTCAGCTCTGAAGACAATCAAAAGCTGATGGAAACCCTAAGATAGATCTAAACTTGAGCTCACAAGCCTCAAAGAAATCTCCTTGTTCCCAAGTATGAAAACCCCTAGCTCTGCTACAAATAAATATCATATTACAATTTGATCTACAAGATCATCAAGAACTTTTCCACAACTTCACTTTTCTAAGGTTCAGATCTGCCAAGTTCTTCTCACTCTTTCTCCCTCTGCTTCCTAAAAATCTACCCAAGCCCTCCTTAAAAACTAATCATCAGCCACAAGTCGGCCAGATGAAACCCTTAACTCTCCTAAAAAAATAATTAAATGCCATATAAGTCAGCTTACAAATGTATACAAACATTTAATTCAGCATTTTAGCCCAAATTAATGGCTATCAACAATAAATGCACCAATTTGGCCCAAAAAATTACATAGAACTCCAATCAGTAAGCCATAACTATAGAGCATCAGTGAATTAACTGAGTAAGCCAAGCATCGCCGAGCAACAGTGTCAACCGAGCACTGTAGGCATGACCGAGTAACACTATCACCAAGTACTAGAGACTATCGAGTTCCTTCAATGACCAAGCTTCCTTCAATGACTGAGACCATCAATCAAGGCTACAACTGAGTAAAAATGGGCCAAAACACAAACACTTATGCAGTTTCACCAAGCACATAGAATGCCACTACCTTAACCTTGGATGCCCCTGCTTCAGACACCCTAGGTTTGAAAAAATGTTCATATGTGAGAAGAACATCTTCTCAGATTCACACATGAACCCTGAACTGGTTCTTCACATACAAGTCCTCCATCTTTTCTACTTGCCTACTCTTCCACTTATGTTTCCTCTATCTCTTCAAGTATTTTCTAGACAATGTACAGGTTGCTTCTTCAAACTAATCATTCATTTTCTCTAGATCCACCAACTCAACTCGGGAACCAATACTCAAGCTTCTTTTACCAAGCATTGTATCCATCAAAGGAATCATTGAAAACTTCCTGTCATCCTTCTTAATAGTAAAGACATTCTTCACACAGTCATAAATAGCTCTACAATCATGCTGTTAGGAATGGGAACACTAAGAGGGGGGGGGGATTGAATCAGTGTTCATTGTATTTTAACTTTTCACTTTAATCTTTATACTAGACTTAAATTCTTAAGTACTGAATTAAACATTCATATAAACTTGAAACATGAAATAACACATGACACCAATATGGTTACGGGGAAACCCAAATAGGTAAAAACCTCGATGGGAATTGACACCCACTAATATTTTGCACTAGTGTTTTGTGATCCTTAACCCTATTAGGAGTTGCTTTACAATTCTTTTAGTATAGTAGACCTTATCAAGGGTCGGACCCTATTAGGAGTCTTTTACAATAATCCCTATTAGGGGAGTGGATGCACAATCCTAGAGCTCACTGCTCAAGTGATGAAGGCTACAACCTTCTGATATCAGATACACACTATATCTACTAGATGAAGTGTCACTATGACATTGTTTATCAGATCAGTTCCTTTGATGTGCTGATGCTTTGACCTATTACAAATCTCTAATACATCTTCTTGACTCTTCGCATACTTCTACTCTGCTTATCACCACTCTCTATCAACTTCCATACTGAATACAATGGGTGCATCTTATATTTATACGTGCATATGAAATAAACAACTGGGTCGGCCTTATAACCTATTACAAATAATGTTTCCAAATGAATTGGCTTAATTTTTCTTCAAACAAACAAGTATACATGTCAGCAACCTAAATACAATAGGCGGATAGCCTTTACAATATTACATTATAACCGCAAACCAAAATACTAATTGTTGGCTTCATGCTCTATTCTTCTCTAGCACTCACTGGCTGTGTGTCTTCAACTGTCTGTATCTTTCTCATCCTTGCATATAAGATTATGTGCTCATAGACTAAGCATGAGTATAGTCTAACCAACTTAACTTCCAGGACGCATACCATAATTCTTCTGTACGCATGTGCGCTGATGCTCTGAGTTACAAGAACTCTATACACTATCCAATCTTCAATACTTAACCAATTTCTGATCTTCTCATCAGGTGCCCTGACTCCAAACTTCTATCTGACTTTGTTTCCATAATGAAAACACTATATCAAGTCATATACATTAGTATAGCCAACTTTCCAACACATACTACCAAGGTCTACCGAGCAATATATCACAACTATTCATCTTCACAATGTCACATAACACAAGATCCTTATACTGGCCAATATGAACATCAATGAAGCATTATTCTCTAACTTCTAGAGCATGATCATCTTGTAACCAACCAATCCTATAAGGACATGGATGTTTCATTCTATTCAAACCAAGTTTCCTAACCATGTCCTCAGCAACAAGGTTATCAGTACTACCACTATCAACAATAACATCACAAAGTTTACCTTCAGACTTGAATCAGGTCCTAAACAAGTTACTCCTATGAAAAAGTTCATCCTTTGTGTTGAGAAATGTTCACCGAAGTAGCAAGTTCTTTGATTTAGGTTCATTCTAAATATTTTCATTTACCACAGTAGTTCGTCGGTCAACCTTCTTCTATGTACACTCAAAAAACTGGTTTCCTTCCTCTCCATAGTTAAAGAAAGTACCCTTAAAGATAACTCTAACTATCTTCTTATTATGTTCCACAAGTTTTTGTTCATCTTCTGCATTAGTCAGTTTATCCTTTGCCAAGTGATCAACTTTCTCCTTCCCTTAGGAGTTATTAGGTTATTTCCTTTTCAACTTCTCTTCTACCCTCAAAGCATACTATTAGGCATCTTATGAAGAATCAATCTTTAGCATACCAAGCTCATCCTACATATTGAATCTCAGACCATTCCCATACTGAGCTACCTTTTCCTTACCAAGTTCTTTGTGTCTAGACCAAATAGTAAGTTTGTGGAACTCCTCGGTATAATCTTCAATAGACAAATCCTTCTATTTAATATTCTACAACTTCTTAAACAATTCAAGCTCATAGTCAGTAGGTATGAACTTAGTTTTCAATTTAGTCACCATCAACCTCCACTAATTGATCTTTATTTCACCTTCATCTTCTCAATCTCTTTGCAATTTCTTCCACCAAAGAGCAGCATGTCCTTTCAACTTTTTCGGTGCTAATCTCACTGAAAGAGGATCTTCAATTTCTTCCAACTCAAAGAAATCTTCAAGTTCACCAATCCAATCATTTAGATTGTCGGGTTTCAAAGTACCAGTGAAAGTAGAAACTTCCATTCGGTAGTTACCTAACCGAGCAGCAGATCTAGGTAACCGAGTAGTTTTGTCTTCACTAGATCTATCCCTCTTGTCATCACCACTAGATCCAACTTGTTCAAATTCTTCAGTAGCTTCTTCATAGCCATGCTCAGTACCAACATTCTGGGGTATACCAGTAACAACTCTTATGATCTTGGTGACCATGTCATTCTTCATCAATTCAATCTCAGATCAGATATTTGATTTCATCTTTTCTGTGATCTAGGATTCCATAGTATCACAAAGATCAAAAATAACTCTAGGCTCCAATATTCTTAGAGGCATCCTTAAAGATAAGAGAAACCATGTGCAACAAACCCTCACCAACCACCTTGTGACAATTTCCAAGTTAGATGCAAGTCAGATCACAATCTACAATCTTGCACACAACTAGGGCACAATTTCACAAGTTTAGTGCTATGGATCTACAATCTAGGTTGTGCACAATCTCTTCACCAAAAAAATCAACTTCGCAAGATCAACCTTACTAGGTCAACAATCTACTTCAACAAGATCAAATTCTTAGCTCCAATAGGAACAACTCTCACTCTAATACCACCTTATGCAGTCAAGGATGGTGGATCCAATTAAGGATAGTCCAAATATTGCAACCAATAGAATTACACAGTGGAATACTCAACATTACAACACAATATAATTGTTTAACTCTGATTTTCATTAACATGGTTGGCCCTTTCGGGTTAGGGCCACTTATAATCAAAAAATAATTCTGCACGATCCAAGACCAAATCCAATACAATCACTAGCTAGTTTAGCTTTGAAGACAATCAAAATTTGATGGAAACCCAAAGGCAGATCTAAACTTGAGCTTGCAAGCCTCCAAGAAATCTCCTTGTTCCCAAGTATGCAAACCCCTAGCTCTGCTACAAACAAATATCAGATTACAATCTGATCTGCAAGATCATCAAGAACTTTTCCACAACTTCACTTCTCTAAGGTTCAGATCTGCTAAGTTCTTCTCACTCTTTCTCCCTCTACTTCCTAAACATCTACCCAAGCCATCCTTAAAAACTAATTACCAGCCACAAGCCAGCTAGATGAAACCCTTAACTCTCCTAAACAAATAATTAAATGCCATATAAGTCATCTTACAAATGTATACAAACATTTAATTCAGCATGTCAGCCTAAATTAATGGCTACCAACAATAAATGCACCGAGTTAGCCCAACAAATCACACAGAACTCTCACTAGTAAGCTAGAACTACCGAGCATCAGTGAATTAACTGAGCAAGCCAAGCATCACCGAGCACTAGTGTTGACTGAGCACTATAGGTATGACCAAGTAACACTATCACTGAGCACCAGAGACTACTGATTTCCTTCAATGACCAAGCTTCCTTCAATGACCAAGACCATTGGTCAAGGCTGCAACCGAGTAAAAACTAGCCAAAACACAAATACTTATGTAGTTTCATCGAGCACATAGAATACCACTACCTCAACCTTGGATGCCCCTGCATCAACCTTCAACATCAAGCACAAGAAAGGTGTAGAAAACAAATTTTCAGATGCCCTTAGTAGGAGGGTTGGTCTAGTTGAAGAGATACAACTTCAAAGTCTGAGAATTGACTCCCTCAAACATCTATACCTTGATGATCCTGATTTTGCAAAAAAATTTCAAGTTTGCACAAAGATGGTTGGAAGATACCAAACTGATTTTTCTGAATAACTGATTAAGAATGGACTCCTATTCAAAGGAGCTCAACTATGCATTCCCAAATGTTCAATGAGGATAAATATAATAAAGGATAAGCACTTTGGTGGCCTAGGAGGACACTTTGGCATCGACAAAATAGCAGACATGGTGAGAAGGAGCTATTTTTGGCCAAAGATGAACAATGATGTCAAAAAGTTCATAGAGACTTGCACCATCTATTAGCAAGCTAAAGGTGTATCAACAAATCAAGGGTTATACCAACCCATACCAATTCCTTCTAGACCATGGGAGTCAATCTCAATGGATTTTGTAATGGGGTTGCCTAGAACAAAACAAGGTTTTGATAGTGTTTTTCTGATAGTGGATAGGTTTAGTAAAATGGTTCATTTTGTACCATGTAAAAGCACAAATGATGCTTCTCAAATTGCACATATTTTCTTTAAAGAGGTACTTAGGATCCATGGTCTACTTCAAACAATTGTATCTAACAGGGATGTGAAGTTTCAAGGCCACTTTTGGAGGACACTTTTCAATAAACAAGGAACTAATCTAACCTACAGCTCTTCCTATCACCCACAAACTGATGGATAGACTAAGGTTTTAAATATATCCTTAGGAAATCTCCTAAGATGCCTAACCAAAAAATATGCACAGAGTTGGGATCTACTCTTGCCTCAAGCAGATTTTGCATTCAATGACTCCATGAACAGGTCAATAGATAAGACACCCTTCCAATCATTATATGGCCTTCATCCCAAAGGACCATTGGACCTAGTAGAACTACCATCTGATTTCAAAACTAGTGCTCAAGGCCAAGAATAGGCATAACTCATCACAAAGGTGTAGCATGAGGTAAAGGAAGCACTACAAAGATCCACTTTGAAATATAAGGAACATGATGATAAAATAAGAATGAAAATACACTTCAAAGTTGGAGATAAGCTATGGGTGTTATTGAGGAAAGAGAGACTACCTAAGGGTAGATATTCCAAACTTCACAAGAAGAAATTAGGACCATGCAATATAGTCAACAAAATGGGTGAAAATGCATATGAGATCTCTCTTTCCCCTACCTTGCAAATCTCCAATTTAAAATGTTTTAGACCTCACCCCCTATAAAGGTATAATAGGTTCAACAAATGAACAAGGTGAGAAGGCAAATATTAATGATGAAGACTATGTCACTAACCTCCCTCAAATAAAACTAGTGGAGTTGGATGAAATATTAGACATCAAGTTGCTAAAGAAGACTAGAACCAAGAAGTACATGCAGTACCTAGTCAAATGGAAAGGACTCCCCAACATAGATGCAACTTGGATGACTAAAGACTAGATCAAGCAACATGGAACTTTGGTGGAATAGTTAACCTCAAGTAGGAACTTGAGCTCTAAACTCAAGGGGAGTATGGTGCAGGAGCACCCACAATAAATGATTATTCATCAAAGTCCTAGGAACATTTAGATTAGGTTAGATCTATCATTTAGGCATCTAGACCAAATTGTAAGACCTAGGTCCAGGATTGGCACAAGTATAAGCCCTTGGTCAACTATGGTCAAAAGGCCTAAAATATTAGGATTTTTCTATTTTCATGCTTGAATGGTTTGGATCCATGTTGGATCATTATCTTTAGGGTTTAGGGCTTGAAATCAGTTGTAACCGATGGGGGAGGCCTTCATAAGCCCTATCAGGCGGGTGGAAGGCAAGGATATGTAATTTGGCATTTTGAATCAATAAAAACATACCCATTTCTCTACAAATCCTGAGGGCAACTAGTGTGTATGGACTGGTACAGATAGGAGGGAATGAATCACTAAAGCCAAAATTTTGTTGTTTGAATCTACTTTCATATGCAATCGGTTTCATGTTTTGATCAATCCTAGTTTGGGAGTTATCAAGGTTTTTGTTTGACTGCTTGGATTGAAGGCCTAAAACTAGGGTTTTCAATAGGGATTGAGTGTTTTAACTAATTCCACCATGGGAATCTGATGCCCCTTGGTGGAATTAAAGTTTTATTTATGTACTTTCATAATATGCAAGTTAGAAGTGGAGACTTGTAGCGAAGTGAATTTACCATGATGCCCTAGGCGTACATCTCTATGATTGCACCTACAAGCAACTGAGTAAAGTTAGCATAATTCTCTATTGGGGATTCACCAAGACCTAAAAATAATGATTTATATTCCTTTTATATTCTCTCACCTGTTCTGATTATTGGTTTTGCACATTGGTTTGGAGGAAAGAGCACTTGTAGTGCAATTGTAGACCTAATTAGGCCTATTAGCCCTGCCTTGTGTTAGCTCTTTTTCATGTAGAATCACCAATATAGTTTTCAAACTTGACTCTCAGGTTCTCAACTCCAGATTCTTACAGGTAAAAGGCTAATTAATAAGGACCAAGTCCTTCTTCTACTTTGGGCTCCACAGACCCAGGCGGGTGTACCTATCTTCAGACTCAATGCTCCACAATGATATTAATGGAAGTAAACATTCATTGTAGAAAAATGGCAAGTGTGAAGAGGATAAACTCCTTCTTCTTTTTGAGCTTTGAACTCGGGCAGGTTAACCCCTTTTAGATCTACTTCTTGAAAGGATCACAACACTAGTTTATATCCTTGATACAAACTTTATCTTCTCAATCATTTAACATACATGAAAGTAAATTATTATTTAAGTTTTGTTGAGGGTGAGATCTTTGCAAATTGAGGATAGACCAGTGCCTTATCTTCGGGTATAGAGTCAAACAGTGAAACATATACTTACAAAAATCTTCTAAATGAAACACAAACAAATCCTAGATGAAGTGCCTTACAATTCATCCTCTCTTAAACACATTTGATCATCAAATTCTTGCCACATTCCTAAGCTCTCAAAAATTAACCTAAAGACATTACCCTTTCCTTGAAAGGAGCTAGAGATTAAAATCACAGATACCTTGTGAATGGTATATCAAAACTACCTTATAGATTCAATACACAAAAGCCACATAATTCAAACAAGAAGACAATTGAAATCATGCAAGGGAATTCTATTGTATTCCAATAAAATCTCACTGTATCAATACATTTCAAAATCTGATAAAATATTCTAAGCTTTTAACAATGGAGCCAAACCTCTACAGTATATTTTTCAACCTCTTTGAAATGAACCAAGACTTACTATTTATAACATAGCCATCTTGGAATCCTCAAAAGGATGCAACAAGCTTGGGATGGCTAGAAAAGATCCTATAATAGAGAGAAGATTACAAACTGACAAATAGATTGTAACAACACATTACAAAGATCTTTTTTCAACAATTCCATAGGTGGCATCTTTGTCTAAAGATATTTCAGAGCAGTTGCTGAATTCACTGCATGAATGATGACCGCCATCTGGCTAATTTACATCATCCTTTATTTGAAACTTTCTCTCCCTCTTTTTTTGGATCAGATGCCATCTGCAACTCTATTCCTCCTCCTCCTCTATAAGTTGGACAACTGGCCTCTTTTTCTTCTTTATTGTTAGCTTCTCCCAAGCCACTACTTCATCATCTACTAGCTAGTTGTAAGTCTGCAATTCTTATAACAAGCTGACTTGCTTGTCCCACATGGAGTCAGTTACATTTTTGGCTTCTGCCACAAATTGTATGCAATCATTTTCAATTTTAAATAAACTATCAATGATGTTATTACACCTCTCAAAATCTAGAGTATTGTCATTATTAAGGAAAGCATCTTGTGTAATCACCAACTGATCCATTGATAGCTTCCATTCTTCCAACTTGATCAGGTTTCCATTGTCATCACATACCACAGGCAAATACTTTCTATAATGTTTATCAAACATAAAAAACTTAACCCTCACCTGGTTAGACTTACCTTTAAAAAACTTTGAAATAGCATTGATTAATCCAATCTTCTCAAAAACTTCTGTAACTACTCTAGGTATCTCAGGCTTATGCTCTTGTAAGCTATCAAGTTTATCAAACAACAAACTTCTTCCAGACCAAACACTATGAAGTGGCTCCAAAGCAGCCAATGATTCATTTATATTTCTGTTTGTCTAGTGTAATTGGCTAACTGATTGATAAACTGTATCCATTTTCTCTATTATCTTATCTCACCTATATTGTATAATCTTTGACATGGTGTCCAAAGATGCCTCTATCCTTACCTTATCTAAATCTTCATTAGGTCCCTCAGGTACTTCTTCATCAATTTGAATTGGGACCTCAATCTCTACAGGGGGAACAACAACCACCTTTGAAGCTTCTTCCAGCTTAACTTTGATCTCTGCCAATTCATCTTCTAGCTACTTGATCTTCATTAATTTTAAATCTCTATCCTTGGCTACCAGGTTTGCACTTTCAAACAACTTCGGGTACCTTTCAGATAATTGAACTATTTTTGCCTCATTCAAGTTAGCCCAATGAGTCACTTCCTTAGAAACTTCAAGGTTAGTTGTATTCTGCATAGTCCAAATAATTTGATTCCCTTCCATTTTATCTTCTATACTCAATAGGGATGGCTTTTGAGTCCTAGGGGCCATGGACCACATTGCAATAGCTTGAGACTTAGGGTCATAGCCACTTCCTCTTATAATATCACCAATGTGAACCTCATATGATAGGCTGCCTGACGGTTGCTTTCTTATTTGATCTATGATGAAAGCAGAGGTCAGATCCCATCCTGGAGTCAATAGCATTCCACTTGACTTGACCAGTTGTCTAGCCTCATCTGCAGTTATAGGATCAAGGCTAGGATCATAGGAATTTAAGGCTCTCAATGTCTCTTCACTTGGTTCCATACCTTTAGGTAGAAGTTTCCTCACTTCTTACTGCTTATTCCAAACAAGTAAACTCTTGAATTCATCAGTTTTAATAAACTGGTCATCACTCAAAAATTCCTCCTGATAGACCTCTCTAATATCCCTTTCTGACCACAAGGACTATTCCTTATTTGCTTCATTAGAGGCCACCTTCTTTCCCTCTCTTATTGCTTTTCTCAATTGGTGATGGTAAACCCTATCACCTGGCACTAGAGCAAATGCTCTATCAATTGTTCTCCTCTATTTTTCCTATCTTGAAGGCTCTCCGACCTCAAGCATCTGTCTGTTCAAGGGTGGCTCTAGAGTATCCCCTATTTCTGGTTGGTCTTCAAAAGGCCTAACACTTTGTACATCTTCCATTTGTGGTGGGTTGTTCCCTTTCTGTGATTCATCAAAAAACTCCTCTTGATCAGAAGATGAATAATCTTTCATTTTCTTTGGTTGACTTTGGTCAATCAACTTCTCCAACTGATTTGATAGAGTGTCATGCATCTCTATCATCTTGTCAATTCTTTTTAAATAGGGAAGGTTAGGGAAAAAACCCTCAAAAGGAAGCTAGGCTGCCTTTCCTTGTTTTGACAAGTCTATTAAATCAAAGTACCTATTCCATCTCCTCTTGACCTCATCATCATCAATGATATTTCTGACTACATCTTCCTCATCCAAGGCTTCATGTTCTCTATTCACACCAATGTTTGGGATGTATAGCATCTTGGCAATTTTGATAAAGCCGTCACGATCTACATGTCTACAAGCACCAGTAGCCATTTTGAACTGATTTAACCATGTAGTAATCTGAGGAAATGCCCTCTTTCCTACCAGGAAGTCACCTATCTTGAATTGCCTAGGTGTGAATGTACCCTTCCTGTGAGGGGCTAGAATTTCCCTATCTGTCCACATCAACTGCCACACAAATTCCAAACAAGAAACCCTTGGAGGCACAAATTTTAGTAACAGATGTGGGGGCTGGGGGCAATCGTAGACTCTCAAAATAGTAGCATTCTCCCCTAAGTAAAAATCACCCCAATTGTGATCTCGCTCCCATTTGTTCACAAACTACACTGGTTGTAGGAGCCTAACGACCCTTGGGGATATCCTTGTAGTGTTGATACCTAACATCCTTACGAGAGGATACACAATGAAATTCTAAAAGAGACAAAAATTCCCCTCATTGGAAGTAGAATTCCACATCCTCACTCATAATTGCACTAGATTATACTGGCCTTCAAAGTTGAACCTTGGCTTTAGCATGTTCGAATCAAAACTACTAATATTGAATAACAAAATTAAGTGCATTAGTAAAGAATAATGCATGAACTTAATTGGGCTCTTACTATCCTTGATAGAAATTAGACCCTCATGCATTCTATCAATGATGTACTAGATATAATCATAGTCAGTGTTAACCAAAGAATTTTGGATGTCTAGGATAATCATCAAAAGGTCAGCTGGTAAAAACTCTACATCTCCATCAATTCCCAAAACCCTACACAACCCATAACAAGTTTGCTTCATGTAATGCTAAAGGGACTTAAATTGGTAAGGGGCATTCATGTGAGTAGGGAGGGGAGCTATATACTTATCCTATTTTTGGATATGCTTCATTATTTGGTCCTTCACTATCCCTATATTCTTCTTATACCTCTCCTTTTCTTTGCTCAAATCAATTTTAGTAGAAGTGGATGTATAAACATTAAAAGCTTTTATGAACAAACCCCTATCAAGAGTAACCAAAGCTAACTGGTCCTCTTTCCTAATAGTCTTAGAAATAGGGTCGTAGCACCTAGCTAGAGCAACAATTAAATCAGCATCCAGGAATATATCAGGCACTACTAATTTCCCTAACCCCAAAGCCCAACCATTACATATAGGGATATGACTATCTCTATTTTTATAAAATAAATTGAAGATAGTATAACCTGTGTTATTTGGTGTGATAGGATCTCTGCAAAACCCTAGAACATCTTCAAAAACATCATTAGGAGCTCTTTTGTTTTGACTAGAACTAGGTAGCAATTTCAAAAACTCATCTGAATAATTAGGCTTGCCCTTATCTTCACCACTTTTAGCCCTTGCTTCACTGCTGGAAGATGTTGCACTTCTCTCAGGTTGACTCATCTTGGCTTCAGAATTATCTTCAATCTTTGCAAAATGGATTCACTTGGCCTTCGAAAATCACTTCAGAATGACACAATTCTCTTCGAATGATTTTGGACACAGGAAACAATGAGCTTAACTTATTTATCAATGCAAACAAGTATGTACAACTACCACAATCATTGTAAATCTCCTTAATTGCTCCTGCATTCAATTTCGCATGTCACCAATTTTTAAAATGGAGCTAGCCGATGTACAGATGTTGACGGATAGATTTTAAAAAACTTGAAAACAAGGCAAAGAGGAAAATGATTAAGATCCTGCACTTTAAACCTATTTTCGTCATGCAATCTTCCTTTGAAACTGATTGGATGGCTCATTAGTTCACTTTCCAGCTTGATACTGTACTTTATCCACGCAGGCAACAGTCCCTTTCCTTTTCTTTTATTACCTTTTCCAACTGGGCCCATTTAGCAAATCCACGACTGAAAGCTTCTCATGATCACTGAATGCAATGTTAACCCTAGCATATATTCAGAGAACTAGCGACCAAAGCCTTCACGGGTTCTCGAAATGCAACCCTTAACTCATAACACTTTTCACGAATTAGCGAACATAGCAACACCTTTCGAGCACTTGACTGTAGTTATTATTTGGCGAACCAGTGAACAAAGCCATCTCACATTCTCTTAATGTCACGGCTAACTGTTAAATCTTTTGGAGATTTAGTGAACAAAGGGTTCGCACATTTGCTTAATGGATCACCTAACCACTAAATTACTTGGAGAACTGGTGAAGCCTTCAATCTCTGAATCGCTGAATCTTTCTTAACCATCACCTTTACTCTGAGATTCTGAATGAACCGTTGATCTTGTTGATGATCTACGGCTGTCGCCAGTTTGCTGAAATATTTGATCATTGGTCATTTGATTATGAGATTCAGCGAACAAAGGGTTCATTGAATCACTAGATCATATTAAACACTGAGTATTTCAATCCACGATTGAGCGACTGAAAACTCAAAGCTTAGCCAATCCTTTTATTCGCGCATTCACCAAATGATTATGCCCTTTACCTTTTCCTTTTAGAGAACCCGCGACCACATGACTCACTGAATCACTAAATCATTTAGCTTATTACTAACTTATTCTGAGAACAAGCGAACACTTTAAAACACCCGTTCCACGAAATTCTTCATACCAAACTGTCGGGGCTGCCAAACTTTGAAGTCTTTACACATTCAGTTATTCACCAAATGAAACATGTAGGACCCAATCATACCTAAGATTAAACCACAACCATTGATCCTGACAATGATCTACGGTATTCACCAAGTCACTAGGTTATTTTGCCTTTAACCGCTAGATTCAGAGAATGAGCGATAACCTTTGTCACCAAGTCGCTGAAATATTTGCAAAGAACCACCAAGGAATACGCGAATTAGAGCTAATGTATTCACCGAATTGCCAGATGTTTTTTGATAATCATCAAATATTTGGAGACTATGTGAACAAAGATGACACTTAACAATTTTAACATATTCTCTAGTTCGCTGAATAGTTGAGGTGTTAACCGGGATACTTAGAGACCACATGACTAAACTGATGCTTAACATATGATTGACTTGTTCGCTGAATCACCGAATAATATATGAGACATGCTATGACCTTTTCTGATTCAGCAAACACAAAAATTAAGAAGGTGCACGATTTAATCCACTCAAGTGACTTAAAAAGGTAATAATAAAAAGAAGAATAAGAGGCCAAACATGAGGACTTTTGCATGAATTCAACATTATTCAAGGATAGGACCTAGAGTAAAGATTTTTGAAGTGGGTTATGACAAATTTTTGAAGAACTTTTGACACTTGTACCTAGGAAACTTTACAGACCGGAGGACTAAACCAAGATTTGGACAAAAACCTTAGAAAATTAAGAAAACTCCCAATAGTGGCTCTATCTGAGGATGCTTGATTGCAAAATCATAGCAAGAACTTACGAATCTCTGGGAGGTAGACCACAAAACCTAAACCTAAAACATGAAACAAACACACAACAAAAACAAACACACATATACATATATACAAGCCTATTGTGCATGGAAAAAGAATTAACTGAAGAAAATTTTTCAGAAATTGTCCATGCATTGGCAATTCCTGCTTTTCACCATCCAAATGTTGCAAGAAATATGAGTCCTTACCATGGGTCTGATGAACAATATAAGGTCCCATCCATAAGGACTCAAATTTTTTGTTTTTCACTTTATCTTCAGCCCTGGCATTCCATTGAAGAACCATATCACTAGGCTGGAATTTTCTCACAATTGCTCTCTTATCAAAAAGATATTTCATCTTCTACTGCAACTTAATATTTTCCTTTTGCCCCTCCCTTCTAATCTCATCTAATTCAATCAGCTAAACCATTCTCTCCTGCAGTGGATTACTAATTTCCATGTCCTCTTCTTGCATAAACTTATAGATTAGAAGGAGGTTATTTACTAGCAATCTTGATTTAGCACCATATACCATTTCAAAAGGGGACTTACCAGTAGCCCTCTTCTCAAAAATCCTATCAGCCCATAGTGCTAACTTTAATTTTACATGCCAGCTTCTCTTATTCTTTTCCAGGGTTTTCTTCAGAATCTGCAAAATACTCTTGTTGCTGGATTCAACCTGTCCATTGGCTTGTGGATGATAAGGGGATGAGTAAGATAATACTATGCCCATTTCTAAGCAAAAATCAGTGATCTCCTGTGACCTGAAGCTCATAGCATTGTCAACAACCAATTTAACAGGAACGCCAAATCTAGTAATTACGTTGTTCATCAGAAACTCAATCACAACAGCACTGGTTGCCCTTTTTGTTGGGATGGCTTCAATCCATTTGGTGAAATAATCAGTAGCCACCAAAATGTGACTATGTCCCCCACTAGACTTCTCAGAGAATTCTCCAATAAAATCCATACCCCACATTGCAAAATGAGCTTCTGCAACCACAGGGTTCAATAATAATGCATCTGAAAACTTCAATTTTTTAGAGAACCTTTGACAAGGTTCACATTTCCTCACATAAGAATGAGTGTCTTTGAACAACACAAGCCAATAGTATCCTGATCTTAAGATTTTATGCGCTATTGATCGAGCTGAATGATGTCCTCCACACATTCCAGTGTGCATTTCCTTTAACATTTTCTCTGATTGATGCTTATCCAGACAAAAGAGTAAAATACCATCATTATCCTTCCAGTACAAATCACCCTGGATCAACACATATCTCTGAGATTGCAATCTCAGACTCCTTCTTTGATTATCATTTAAATCAGGTGGACATTTAGCATTTTTAATAAAATAAATAACATCCTTGTACCAGGGTTGCATTTCAATACTAGTAATCATATCAATGTTAGCAGCAACATTATTTACCTGAACAAGGTCCATGTTTTCCTCAGTCATTAACTTAGCAAGTCCCAATTCTCTCACCAATTTTGTAATATGAATTTCTAGGTCAAACTCTTGAATCCTGTTTATCCATTTGCACCTCTTTCCTATGACTTCACTCTATGTTAAGATATCCTTTACTGCAGCATGAGGCACATAAGTACTAACCTTTGTACAAACCAAATATGGTCTGAAAGCTTTGACTACCTTCACAAGTGCATATGCTTGCTTTTCCATTAGTTCATAATTTAATTTAGTAGATTGTAATGATTTGCTGAAAAAGGCTATAGGATGCTCATACCCTTCTTGATCCTTTTGCAAAAGGATGGCTGCAATAGTATGAAAAGATGCAAAAGAAAATAGAGAAAATGGTTTCAAGTAATCAGGGGATACCAAAATTGGGGCCTCCTGAATTGCTTTTTTGATTTTTGCAAAAGCTTGCTGAGCTTCAAGGTTCCAATCAAACTTCACATCCTTCTTTAGGAACTTCACTATGGGCTTGACTGATTCTGCAAAGTTGGAAATAAATCTTCTTACAAAATTAATCTATCCCAAAAATGACTGGACACCTTTTATGTTCTTTGGTGGAGGGACCTTTTGAATCACTTCTACTCTTTCAGGATCAATCCTGACTCCTTCTTTTGACACTATGTGTCCAAGTAACTTCCCCTCTATCACAGCAAATTGACACTTTTTGGGATTCAAGGACACACCAAATTCTAAGGCCTTAAGAATGACCTTCTCCAAATGGGAACAATGATCCTCAGCTTTCTTGGAATAAGCAGTGAAATCATCTTGATAAACAACCATTAAAACATTTATCAATTCCTCAAATGCAACATCCATGGCTCTATGAAATGTTGCTCCAGCATTTTTTAGACCAAAAGGCATGCGAACATATACATATGTTCCCCATGGGGTTGTAAAGGCTATCTTAAATTGTTTTGATTCTTTGACCAGCACTTGATTATACCCAGAGAAACCATCCATCATTGACAAGAGTTCACATCCAGTCACCCTATGCAGCATAGCCTCCATATTGGGCACCCATAGTTATCCTTAAGTGAAGCTACATTCAGGTTCCTGAAATCAACACAGAGCCTAATATCACCATTCTTTTTCCTTACTGGCACAAGATTCGAGACCCAAGTTGAGTGCCTAATTGGTTCAATAATACTAGCATCTCTCAGTTTTGTCAACTCAACTTGCATCTTGGTAGCCAATAGAGGGTTAATGGGTCTCTGCTTCTATCTAAAAGGCCTGGTTTCCTCTTTTAGAGGAATTTCATGCTGAAACAGGTCAGCCCTATAGGCTTTGAGGTCATCATAGGACCAAGAAAATACATGCTTATACCTTTTCAGAAGTCTTATCAAATTTCCTCTGATCTCTTTACTCAGTTTCTTGCCAATGTATACCATTTGTGGGGAGTTTTCTGAACCCAAGTTTATTTCCTCTAAGTCCTCCATTTTAGTGTTAGACTTCTGAGACAAAAAACCATCATTTATTTTGAGCATTCCTTCCAATTCTACTAACCCTTTAGGTATGTGGTTGGATGACAACTGCACTATCTCATTCCCCATGATGCATTCTTTTCCCTCAACACACTGTTGTATCTCATTGAGATCTATTTGTTGACCATCATATTGATCAAGGCCTTGAAGGAACCTAAGGATATCTAAGTCATCCTCAAAAACTTGCCAATTATATACATTGTCAGGCACTGCAGGCCTAGATTTGACTTCTAACATAGACACACCAGTGAGGGTTATATCTTCACTCTTAAGGGAAACATTTGCAAGAAAATCTGCCATGATATTATTGGATCTTTCTACCCAAAGCAGATTGAAAGCATCAAAAAACTCTAGCCTATCCCAAACAGCATGTTTATACAATTTCAACTTCTCATCTTTAGAAGCATACTGAGATCTCACTTGGGCTATAATCAACTGGGAATCACCATGAACCTTTAAAGATTTAATACCATGTTTTATGGCCACATCTAACCCCAGTATCAAAGCCTCATACTCGGCAGTGTTATTTGTACACTCAAAAGTTAACAAGAAAGAGTATTTAAATGTAATACCTGATGGGGAAATGAACACCACACCAGCTCCTAATCCTTCCTTGGAGCATCCACCATCAAAGAACATTTTCCAAAGCCCATCTTGCTGTAAAATCAACTCATCCATGATTGGGTCTATGTTTTTTAACTGAGGTACTATTTTTTCAATCACAAAATTGCTCATGTCAATATCTACAAAACAATTTAAATCCTCTGGAGCAACCACTTTAATCATGACTGAAGAATGAGGCTCCTTGTACAACTTTACCTTAGTTCCATTTACTGGGATGGTAGCATATGATAAATCTAGTTGCAACTTTTCACCCACTGCTGCAGCCCATTGTCTTGATAATAACATGCCATAGTGAGGTTTTGTATCAACAACAACCACATCCATTTTATATGTGGCTTTTGGGAATGCAGAAATTTTCACTTCAATTCCAATCAGGCTCCCTACAATAGGTACTGCCCTATTGTCCATGGCATAACACCTTCCACTAGATGTATCAACTTGCAACCCTAACTCCTTCATCACTTGGTAAGGCATTACAGTTGTAGCAGCACCAGAGTCAATCATACAATTTTTTAGCAAAAAATTATTTACAAGCAAAGTGACATAGAAAGGATTGATAGAAGAGGGTTTCTGTGTCACAATTGTCCCAACACATACATCAGAGATGTCATTAATTGCAATTGGCTTGTCTAGGGATTTCCCTTCATCTTGTAAAATAGGAATAGTTCTCTGCTCACTTATGAGAGCCAGGGCTGCTGCTTTGTGCTCTTCTATTTTCAACATTTCAAGCAGAGGAATGGAAACCTTCATTTGGGACAAAGCATGTCTCATATCAAAAGTAGGGGAGTCAGTACAAAAATCAGGGTGATCCTTTGACCTGCCAAATTTCTTTTTCACCTTGTCGGTAGTAACTTCTTGTTTCCCTTTCTTTTCAACTTCAAACCCTTCATCTTTATTGTTCACAATATTGGGCTTTGGGGAGTCCTTATTCTGACGATTACTTTTGACAAACACTGATCTAGGGACTCCCTGATCATTACCTACCTTTCTATTCCTCAAATTGTATGAGGATTTTGCTTGTGTAATAGAAGCCATAGTTAAACTCTTAATTTCTTCTTCACTAAGCTTTCTCCATTGTCTTTCATTTGACCCGGATTCTACCATGTGAGTCTTATAGTCATAATTATCAAACTCTTCCTGATCAGACTAAGTAAATATTTGTTGTTCATAATCAGAGAAAATCTTCCTCTTATGATCAACATCAGGGCAAATAAATTCATCATCTGAGGACTCAAGATCCTCCATTAGTTCAGTAGTAAACATGTTAATAGCAGGCTTTTCAGATCCTTCATAATCTCCTACATATGAATCACTGGCCTCTTCTCCCAGAGCCTGAGCAATAGCACACTGGAATCGTGAGTGGGGCATACTACAGGCCACACACCAAGGGGTACTTTTCACATTATGTGCTATATTTTTCTTCAAAGGATCTGGTGTATCCCTTCCCTTTTGGGGTTCATTATTATCAGGAACAAGCCTCCCATCTTTCCAGTTTGTTTTGTAAGGCATATCTCTCAGATTAGGGGCTTTGTCCTACCTTTGATAAGGAGGTCTCACATCTTGAAAGTTTCTACCACCTTTATCAAACCTTGCTGGGAAATCTTTATTGTTACTAGACCCTTTGTGCATTCTATCCTCCTCTTTGGATGGCCTTGCAGGTTGTGGCCTGGTTTCTTTCCACAATCTACCTTCATTCCTTTTATACATTTAGCCAGATGTCTTTCAGTTACTTTCAATATTTATAGCCAACTTAAAAGCATCTCTAAGGGTATGGGGATTCTTGTCTCTCAAAATGTAAGACATCTTACCATCCATAGAATTGAAATAAGTTGTCATGTAGACTGCATCATCTAGCCTCAATACTTGGAATAGTTTATACATAGCCTTTTGGAATCAGCTATTAAACTCTGACATGCTCTCATTGTAATGTTTCTTTATATTATTGAACTCATTGAGCATGTAGCTAGAGTTCACATGTTTTGCATATTGCTCTTTAAAACATCTGACAAATTCTTCCCAAGATGCAATACTGTTCTCAGGTAACCCCCTATACTAATCCCTTGCATCCTCAATCAATGATTAAACAAAGAGCTTCATTATGACATCTTCATGTTCAATTTCATAATCATTGACCTTATCTATAAAAAACTTTAGATTCTCTTCACAGGTAATAACATTATTCCCAGTAAATAATGGGATCTTCTTTCTGATTTCATTGGGGACAGCATTAGGTTGGCCAGGAATACCATAAAAAAACAAAGGCCTATATCTATCCAAATGAATTGGTCATCTTTGGATATTTGGTTGATTTAGAGGGGTAGTTGCAACATTTTGATAGGGTGTAGTTCCCACTGTACCACTAGCTATAATGGGAACTTGATTGGGAACTGGTCCAGGTAAAGTTTGTCCAGGGTGAAAGGCTTGAGCATTTGGAAGTGAAGTATTGGGATGACTAAAAGGAGTTGTTCCTATGGTGATAGGGATAGAGGTACTAGTGAATGTGTTCATGTTAGCATGTAGGAAGGCAATCTTCCTCTTCATTTCATCAGCAGCAGCCTCCAACTCAAGTTTCTCCAGTTGAATAGCTAATTCTTCCTTTGCTTTTCTAGCCTTCTCCAAGTCTATACTTGTGTGAGAATGTACATTAGGAGGAACCACAATTTTCTTGGGCTCATTAATATTTATACCCACCAATTTCTATTTTTCCTTATCAAGGATTTTTTTGGGAGCAGTTATAATCTCCTTATTCTTCTGGATTTCAGAGGGATTCAATTGCCTTAAGACATGGCTTGTTCCCTCAAATTCACCTTGCTTAGGTTTATTATCCTGGGCTTGCTTTCTCAAATCTTCCATGTCACCAAATAAGTCCTTATTTAAACCTTGAACATCTTGGTTTAAATCACTAACTTGGGTCTCATTTTTCTTGGTTCTCTTGAGAAGTTCCTGCCTCTCTATGAGTAAATCATAGATTTGTTGTTCCCTTGCTTTCAACCTATTGGCAATCTCAGCTAGTTGTTCAGTCTCCTTTTTTCTTAAAGAAATGACCTCTTCTCTCAACTTCTCAGAATCATAGCAGGTGGTCTCAGTAGCAGAGGTTTCTTCTAGTTGTTCCAGAATTTCTCTTGCAGGAAAATAACCTACTTCTGTGACCTCTGTGATTACTTCTTTCTACATGTGCACACTTGGTGTAACCCTCTTGACATGTTTGGGATTATCAGAAGAGGATGAGGACTCATGAGGGAGTGGGACACGAGATCTTTCTCCAGAAGGGCCTTGGAAACTAGCAGTATGCTGACCTCTCCTAGACCATTGTTTCCTACTTGGTGTATGGAGCTCGTCACCCATATTTTCTTTGGGGTGATCCTTGTAATAAGACCTAGTGTACCTTGGTCGATTCATGGTATAGCATGACAATATTAGTAAAGTTTGCAACAACTAGCAACTGGTAGCACAGAGTTTAGAGTCGCCACGCACTTTTATGTGGGAATGAAATTATTCTATACTAGTTTACAAATGCACAATAGACAGGATTTGAACTAACCTTTTGCATGCTATTCAGAAGGTTATCCCCAGTAGAGTCACCAATTTGTTAGCTCTTTTTCATGTAGAATCACCAATATAGTTTTCAAACTTGACTCTTGGGTTCTCAACTCCAGATTCTTACAGGTAAAAGGCTAATTAATAAGGACCAAGTCCTTCTTCTACTTTGGGCTCCACAAACCTAGGTGGGTGTACCTATCTTCAGACTCAATGCTCCACAATGATATTAACAGAAGTAAACATTCATTGCAGAAAAATGGCAAGTGTGACAAGGATAAAATCCTTCTTCTTTTCGAGCTTTGAACTCGGGCAGGTTAACCCCTTTTAGATCTACTTCTTGAAAGGATCACAACACTAGTTTATATCCTTGATACAAACTTTCTCTTCTCAATCATTCAACATACATGAAAGTAAATTATTATTTAAGTTTTGTTGAGGGTGAGATCTCTACAAATCAAGGATAGACCAGTGCCTTATCTTTGGGTATAGAGTCAAACAGTGAAACATATACTTACAAAAATCTTCTAAATGAAACACAAACAAATCCTAGATGAAGTGCCTTACAATTCATCCTCTCTTAAACACGTTTGATCATCAAATTCTTGCCAAATTCCTAAGCTCTCAAAAATTAACCTAAAGATATTACCCTTTCCTTGAAAGGAGCTAGAGATTAAAATCACAGATACCTTGTAAATGGTATATCAAAACTACCTTATAGATTCAATACACAAAAGCCACATAATTCAAACAAGAAGAAAATTGAAATCATGCAAGGGAATTCTATTGTATTCCAATAAAATATCACTGTATCAATACATTTCAAAATCTGATAAAATATTCTAAGATTTCAACAATGGAGCCAAACCTCTACAGTATATTTTTCAACCTCTTTGAAATGAACCAAGACTTACTATTTATAACATAGCCATCTTGGAATCCTCAAAAGGATGCAACAAGCTTGGGATGGCTAGAAAAGATCCTATACTAGAGAGAAGATTACAAACTGACAAACAGATTGTAACAACACATTACAAAGATCTTTCTTCAACAATTCTGCAGGTGGCATCTTTGTCTAAAGATATTTCAGAGCAGTTGCTAAATTCATTGCATGAATGATGACCGCCATCCTGCTAGTTTAAATCATCCTTTGTTTGAAACTTTCTCTCCCTCATTTTCTGAATCAGATGACATTTGTAACTCTATTCCTCCTCCTCCTCTATAAGTTGGACAACTGGCCTCTTTTTCTTCTTTATTGTTAGCTTCTCCCAAGCCACTACTTCATCATCTACTGGCCAGTTGTAAGTATGCAATTCTTGTAACAAGCTGACTTGCTTGTCCCGCATGGAGTCAGTTACATTTTTGGCTTCTGCCACAAATCGTATGCAATCATTTTCAATTTTAAATAAACTATCAATGATGTTATTACACCTCTCAAAATCCAGAGTATTGTCATTATTAAGGAAAGAATCTTGTGTAATCACCAACTGATCCATTGATAGCTTCCATTCTTCCAACTTGATCATGTTTCCATTGTCATCACATACCGTAGGCAAATACTTGCTATAATGTTTATCAAACATAAACAACTTAACCCTCACCTGGTTAGACTTACCTTTAAAAAACTTTGAAATAGCATTGATTAAGCCAATCTTCTCAAAAACTTCTGTAACTACTTCAGGGATCTTAGGCTTATGCTCTTGTAAGCTATCAAGTTTATCAAACAAAAAACTTCTTCTAGACCAAACACTATGAAGTGGATCCAAAGCAGCCAATGATTCATTTATCTTTCTGTTTGTCTGGTGTAATTGGCTGACTGATTGATAAACTGTATCCATTTTCTCTATTATCTTATCTAGCCTATATTGTATAATCTTTGACATGGTGTCCAAAGATGCCTCTATCCTTACCTTATCTAAATCTTCATTAGGTCCCTCAGGTACTTCTTCATCAATTTGAATTGGGACCTCAATCTACACAGAGGAAACAACAACCACCTTTGAAGCTTCTTCCAGCTTAACTTTGATCTCTACCAATTCATCTTCTAGTTGCTTGATCTTCATCAATTTTAAATCTCTATCCTTGGCTACCAGGTTTGCACTTTCAAACAACTTTGAGTACCTTTTAGATAATTGAACTATTTTTGCCTCATTTAGGTTAGCCCAATGAGTCACTGCCTTAGAAACTTCAAGGTCAATTGTATTCTGCACAGTCCAAATAATTTGATTTCCTTCCATTTTATCTTCTATACTCAATCGGGATAGCTTTTGAGTCCTAGGGTCCATGGACCACATTGCAACAGCTTGAGAATTAGGGTCATAGCCACTTCCTCTTATCATATCACCAATGTGAACCTCATATGACAGGCTACCCGGTGGTTGCTTTCTTATTTGATCTATGATGAAAGTAGAGGTCAGATCCCATCCTGGAGTCAATAGTATTTGACTTGACTTGACCAGTTTTCTAGCCTCATCTGTAGTTATAGGATCAAGGTTAGGATCATAGGAATTTAAGGCTCTCAATGTCTCTTCACTTGGTTCCATACCTTCAGGTAGAAGTTTCCTCACTTCTTGGTGCTTATTCCAAACAAGGAAACTCTTGAATTCATCAGTTTTAATAAACTAGTCATCACTCAAAAATTCCTCCTGATAGACCTCTCTGATATCCCTTTCTGACCACAAGGACTATTCCTTATCTGCTTCATCAGAGGCCACCTTCTTTCCCTCTCTTATTGCTTTTCTCAATTGGTGATGGTAAACCCTATCACTTGGCACTAGAGCAGATGCTCTATCAATTATTCTCCTCTATTTTTCCCACCTTGAAGGCTCTCCCACCTCAAGCCTCTGTCTCTTCAAGGGTGGCTCTGGAGTATCCCCTATTTTTGGTTGGTCTTTAAGAGGCCTAACACTTTGTACATCTTCCATTTGTGGCGGGCTGTTCCCTTCCTGTGATTCATCAAAAAACTCCTCTTGATCAGAAGATGAATAATCTTTCATTTTCTTTGGTTGACTCTGGTCAATCAACTTCTCCAACTAATTTGATAGAGTGTCATGCATTTCTATCATCCTGTCAATTCTTTTTAAATAGGGAAGGTCAGGGAAGAAACCCTCAAAAGGAAGCTAGGCTACCTTTACTTGTTTTGACAAGTCTATTAAATCAAAGTACCTGTTCCATCTCCTCTTGACCTCATCATCATCAATGATATTTCTAACTACATCTTCCTCGTCCAAGCCTTCATGTTCTCTATTCACACCAATGTTTGGGATGTATAGCATCCTGACAATTTTGATAAAGCCCTCAAGATCTACATGTCTACACGCACCAGAAGCCATTTTGAACTGATTTAACCATGCAGTAATCTAAGGAAATACCCTCTTTCCTACCAGGAAGTCACCTATCTTGAATTTCCTAGGTGTGAATGTACCCTTCCTATGAGGGGCTAGAATTTCTCTATCTATCCACATCAACTACCACACAAATTCCAAACAAGTAACCCTTGGAGGCACAAATTTTGGTAACAGATGTGGGGGCTGGGGGCAACCGCAGACTCTCAAAATAGTAGCATTCTCCCCTAAGTAAAAATCACCCCATTTGTGATCTCCCTCCCATTTGTTCACAAACTGCACTAGTCGTAGGAGCCTGAGGACCCTTGGGGATATCCTTGTAGTTTTGATACCTAACATCCTTACGAGAGGATACACAATGAAATTCTGAAAGAGACAAAAATTCCCCTCATTGGAAGTAGAATTCCACATCCTCACCCATAATTGCACTGGATTATACTGGCCTTCAAAGTTGAACCTTGGCTTTAGCATGTTCGAATCAAAACTACTAATATTGAATAACAAAATTAAGTGCATTAGCAAAGAATAATACATGAACTTAATTGGGCTCTTACTATCCTTGACAGAAATCAGACCCTCATGCATTCTATCATTGATGTACTAGATATAATCATAATCAGTGTTAACCAAAGAATTCTGGATGTCCAAGATAATCATCAAAAGGTCAACTGGTAAAAACTCTGCATCTCCATCGATTCCCAAAACCCTACACAACCCATAACAAGTTTGCTTCATGTAATGCTAAAGGGACTTAAATTGGTAAGAGGCATTCATGTGAGCAGGGAGGGGAGCTATATACTTATCTTGTTTTGGGATATGCTTCGTTATTTGGTCCTTCACTATCCCTATATTCTTCTTATACCTCTCCTTTTCTTTGCTCAAATCAATTTTAGTAGAAGTGGATGTATAAACATTAAAAGCCTTCATGAACGAACCCCTATCAAGAGTAACCAAAGCTGACTGGTCCTCTTTCCTAATATTCTTAGAAATAAGGTCATAGCACCTAGCTAGAGCAACAATTAAATCCACATCCAGGAATACATCAGGCACTACTAATTTCCCTAACCCCAAAGCCCAACCATTACATATAGGGATATGACTATCTCTATTTTTATAAAAGAAATTGAAGATAGTATAACCTATGGTATTTGGTGTGATAGGATCTCTGCAAAACCCTAGAACATCTTCAAAAACATCATCAGGAGCTCTTTTGTTTTGACTGGAACCAGGTAGCAATTTCAAAAACTCATCTGAATAATTAGGCTTGCCCTTATCTTCACCACTTTTAGCCCTTGCTTCACTGCTGGAAGATGTTGCACTTCTCTCAGGTTGACTCATCTTGGCTTCAAAATTATCTTCAATCTCTGCAAAATGGATTCACTTGGCCTTCGAAAATTGCTTCAGAATGACACAATTCTCTTCGAATGATTTTGGACACAGGAAACAATGAGCTTAACTTATTTATCAATGCAAACAAGTATTTACAACTAGCACGATCGTTGTAAATCTCCTTAATTGCTCCCGCATTCAATTTTGCATGTCACCAATTTTAAAAATGGAGCTAGCCAATGTACAGATGTTGATAGATAGATTTTAAAAAACTTGAAAATAAATAAAAGAGGCAAATGATTAAGATCCTACACTTTAAACCTATTTACATTATGCAATCTTCCTTTGAAATTGATTGGATGGCTCATTAGTTCACTTTCCAGCTTGATACTGTACTTTATCCATGCAGGCAATGGTCCCTTTCCTTTTCTTTTATTACCTTTTCCAACTGGGCCCATTTAGGGAATCCACGACTGAAAGCTTCTCATGATCGCTGAATGCAATGTTAACCCTAGCATATATTGAGAGAACTAGTGACCAAAGCCTTCGCGGGTTCTTGAAATGCAACCCTTAACTCATGATACTTTTTTCGAATTAGCGAACACAACAACACCTTTAGAGCACTTGACTACAGTTATTATTTGGTGAACCAGCGAACAAAGCCATCTCGCATTCTCTTAATGTTATGGCTAACTGTTAAATCTTTTGGAGATTTAGTGAATAAAGGGTTCGCACATTCGCTTAATGGATCACCTAACCGCTA
This sequence comes from Chamaecyparis obtusa, assembly GCA_027943335.1. Classification (NCBI taxonomy): domain Eukaryota; kingdom Viridiplantae; phylum Streptophyta; class Pinopsida; order Cupressales; family Cupressaceae; genus Chamaecyparis; species Chamaecyparis obtusa. Next base: position 900,896 of record BSBK01007999.1, on the reverse strand, counting down.
AATTACTTGGAGAACTGGCGAAGCCTTCAATCTCTGAATTGCTGAATCTTTCTTAACCATCACCTTTACTCTAAGATTCTGAATGAACCGTTGATCTTGTTGATGATCTACAGCTGTCGCTAGTTCACTGAAATATTTGATCATTGGTCATTTGATTATGAGATTCAGTGAACAAAGGGTTCGTTGAATCACCAGATCATATTAAACACTAAGTATTTCAATCCGTGATTAAGCGACTGAAAACTCAAAGCTTAGCCAATCCTTTTATTCGTGCATTTGCCAAATGATTACGCCCTTTACCTTTTCCTTTTAGAGAACCCACAACCACATGACTCGCTGAATCAATAAATCATTTAGCTTATTACTAACTTATTTTGAGAACAACCGAACACTTTAAAACACCTGTTCCACGAAATTCTTCATACCAAACTATCAGGGCCGCCAAACTTTGAAGTCTTTACACATTCGATTATTCACCAAATGAAACATGTAGGACCCAATAATACCTAAGATTAAACCACAACCATTGATCTTGACAATGATCTACGGTATTCACCAAGTCGCTAGGTTATTTTGCCTTTAACCGCTAGATTCAGAGAATGAGCGATAACCTTTGTCACCAAGTCGCTAAAATATTTGCAAAGAACCGCCAAGGAATACGCGAATTGGAGATAATGCATTCGCCGAATTGCCAGATGTTTTTTGATAACCATTGGATGTTTGGAGACTACGTGAACAAAGATGACACTTAACAATTTTAACATATTCTCCAGTTCGCTGAATAGCTGAGGTGTTAACCGGGATACTTAGAGACCATGTGACTAAATTGACACTTAACATAAGATTGACTTGTTCACTAAACCATGGAATAATATATGAGACATGCTATGACCTTTTCTGATTCAATGAACACAAAAATTAAGCACGTGCACGATTTAATCCACTCAAGTGACTTAAAAAGGTAACAATAAAAAGAAGAATAAGAGGCCAAACATGAGGACTTTTGCATGAATTCAACATTATTCAAGGACAGGACCTAGAGTAAAGATTTTTGAAGTGGGTTATGAAATTTTTTTGAAGAACTTCTGACACCTGTACCTAGGAAACTTTAGAGACTAGAGGACTAAACCAACATTTGGACAAAAACCTTAGAAAATTAAGAAAACTCCCAACACCTTGATTATGTGTTTCCTCATTCTCCATTTATCATCACATCTTGGTGCTTGGATATGTTCCCTAAAGTCCAAAATGGTACTAGAATCTCCAACTTTTTCAATACTTTGTATGGAAGCATTTTGGTCTATGATCAGAATCTCTTCTAGGAAGCGCTACAAGCCTAGTTTGGATTTGTAAAGCAACAAGGATGTATGGGCTTTTTTTAAGTGAAAGAACCATTGGAAATATTTTAATTGGACCTAAATAGGCCATACCCATGAGTATAGGTCACCCCTGGTCCTATTAGTCATTTCCTGGGAATAATTCCTAAATTGAGTCAATAGTGCTTAGTAACCAAACTTGGTTATTGGTGTTTTGGACTTGGTAGAACCTAGTGATTAGTTTTCTCTTGTGGTTTCAAGGTTGTGATAACCTTAACCCTTTTCCTTTCTACACTTGCGATAGGTTTAGGGCACTTCACTCTATAATTTGGGGGCATAAGGGTTCAATCCCTTAACCATCATTTACTATTTCAAGCTTCTTGTTGCCCACTTTGCATCACTCCCCCATATAGGAAGTACCATCATCCAGTCCAGAAGAAATATAGGGCTCATATACCATTGGACAAATGAAACAATTTGCATCAATTCTCAAAATTAGTTTGGGGCATAACCCCAAGCATACCTCTCAGATACTGAAATGTATCCTTAGGCAAAGGTTTTGTAAATATGTCAGCAATCTACTCCTTTGTGCTTATGTACTCAAGTCTAACTTCTTTCTCAGCAACTTTCTCTCTCACTACATGATACTTTATCTCTATATGCTTTGTCTTAGAATGTAACACAAGGTTCTTAGACATACTAACTATACTGGTGTTATCACAATGTATAACAATAGGCTCAAAAACTTTTATTCTAATATCATTCAGTATTTGTTTCATCCAAATTATCTGATTAAAATTATTTTCTACTACTACATACTCTGCTTCTATTGTTCTTTGTGAAATACAATTCTACTTCTTTCTTAGCCAAGAAATTAATCTTCCTCCAAGGAAAAATGCTCCACCACTAGTGCTCTTTTTATCATCAACACTACCTCCCCAATCAGTATCTGTATATGCACATAGGGTAAAATCATCAGATTTTTCATACCACAATCCATACTCAATTGTGCCTCTTAAGTACCTCAGTATCCTCTTTACTACTACATAATGTGATTCTCTAGGTTCAGCTTGAAATCTTGCTACAATTCCAACTGAATGTGCTATATCAGGTCTTGTGTGGGTCAAATATTACAATTCTCCAATCATAGATCTATACTTCTTATGTTCCAATGCAGGAGTCTCATCTGTGCTAGATAACTTGTGTCTAATTACCATCGGTGTTCCAACTAGTTTATAGTTCTCCATTCCAAATCTCTTCAATAAATCATTCAAGTACTTTGTCTTGCTAACAAAGATACCATCACTACTCTGTGTTATCTACAATCCTAAAAAGTATTTCATTTCACCAATCATACTCATTTCAAATTACGTCTTCATTTCATCTACAAATTTATCACTGGCTTCATCTTCTCCTCCAAAGATAATATCATCAACAAAAATTACTACAACCAAAAAACCATTTTCAATTTCTTTTGTATACAAGTTTCTATTAGCTATGCCTTTTGTAAATCCTAATTTAAACAAATACTTATCGAATCTCGCATACCAAGTTCTAGGTGCTTGCTTCAGTCCATATGAATCTTTCTTTAGTTTACATACCATGTCTCCTTTTTGAGTTAAAGGAAAACCTTCAGGTTGCTCAATGTAGACTTCTTCTTCCAACTCTCCATTTAGAAATGCTAACTTCACATCCATTTGATACACTTTGAATTTCTTAAAATTTGCATAAGCCAAAAACATTCCCACTCCTTCAATTCTTTCTATTGGTGCAAAAGTTTCTTCATAGTCAATTCCTTCTTGCTTTGTTCCTTACAAATTCTCCTTGTTCATTCATCTTGTTTCTGAATACCCATTTTGTTCCTATAACATTCTTATCTTTGGGTCTCGGGACCAATTCCCATGTCTTGTTATTTTTAATCTGATCTAGTTCTTCTTTCATAGCTTTAATCCAATGTTCATCTTCACATGCTTCACTAGTAGATTTAGGTTCAATTTGGGAAATCAAACATAACTCTTCTTGTACCTTATTTTGAGTCTAAAATCCTTTGTCTATGCTTCCAATAATATACTCAACATGATGATTCCTTGATAGATTCTTGTTAGGTGTCACTATCTCAGTAGTTGTTTCTACTCTAGGTTCTTTAATGGTTCCTTCACTATGGCTTTCATTCAACAAATCAGTGTCAATTTCATAGAATAATTCAGTGATCTCTAGATTAGGTTTAGGATGAGCTTCTTCATCTAATTCATAATCAAGAATTCTTTTCAAAATTTTGAACTTTTCATCAACTTTAACATTTTCACTTTCAATAATAGTCTTAGTTCTCTTATTGTAACATCTATAAACTTTTCTCTTTAAAGAATATCCAAGAAATATACCTTCATCACTTCTAGGATCAAACTTTCCAATGTCATCATCTCTCTTAATATAACATTTTCTTCAAAAAATTCTAAATTACTTAACTGTAGGTGCATGTCCAAACCATAGTTCATAGGGTGTCTTATCTGTGTCTGCTCTGATTTGTACTTTGGTCATTGTATACATTGCTATGTTTACTACTTCTCTCCATAATATCTTCACCAAGTCTTTCTCAAATAACATAGCTCTTGCTGCTTTAGTCATTGATTTGTTCCTTCTTTTTGCAATACCATTTTGTTCAGGTGTTCTAGGGGCTAAAAACTGTCTCTTAATACCAATTACCTCACAAAAAATGTTAAATTTTTTTGAAGTAAATTCTCCACCTCTATCTGATCTTAAACATTTAATCTTCATTCCAGATTCATTCTCAACTTTGTTCTTAATGATCTTAAACTTATCAAATGCTTCATATTTTTCTTTAAGAAATGCAATCCACATCATTCTTGTAAAATCATCAACAAGAATCATAAAATACCTTTCTCCATAGAATCATCTAGTCCTTGTAGGACTGCTCAAATTAGTATGAACAATTTCCAACTTCTCTGCTATTGCAAACTTCTTGCTAGGAAATGAGCTTCTCTTCTATTTAGCCATTACACATTCCTTGCAATTCATGTTAGTAGGCTTCATAATTTTAGGAAAATCTCTTACTGCAAGTGTAGTAGTCACTTTCACAATGTTATCAAAGTTTATATGACAAAATCTTCTATACCATAACCAACTTTCATCAATCTTAGTAATCAAACATGTCATCTTAGTAGGATTCAACTGAAATACATTACCTCTAGTTCTAGATCTAGTACCAATCAAATTACCATCCTTGTCTTTTATCACACAAGTTTTCTCAGTAAACCAAACTTGATATCCCTTTTCAACTAACTGTCCAACACTTAAAAGATTATGTTTCAAACCATCCAAAAAGTAAACATCATCAGTATTAGTCTTTTCATCAAGAGTAATAGATCCTATACCCTTAATCAAACAAGGTGCATTGTTTCCAACTCTAAAAACTCCTCCATCGTAATTGTTAAGCTTTATGAACTTTTTCATGTCTCCAATCATATGATGTGAACAACCACTATCTATAATCAAATTAGCTCTTTTTTCTACTTGAGAAACTAAAGTTTTTTCTTCCTTAACTTCTATTTCAGGATTTTCTTCTTTAATTGCTACAAATCTTATATCATCATTATTCTCAGTATCACTTTCACTTAAAGTTTTCTCCACACTAGCTTCAAGTTCTTCATCATTTACATAATAACATTCTTTAGATCTCCTAGGGTTGAAGTTCTTCCTATACATCTTAACTCTCTTAGGACATTTAGATGCAAACTAACCATATTCTTGACAAGTCCAACATTTAAAAAATTTCTTACTATCTGGTTCTCTCTTCAAGAGCAAGGCAATACCTTGTTCAATCTTCCTATCTTCTTCATTTCTATATCTACTACTGCTTACATAATCTCCACTCACACTTATGCTTCTTGAAAAAGTAGGGTGAACACTAAGGCCATTGAATGTTGTCTCCATTCTAGGTAAGTCTCTTGATAACCTCAGGTTCATCTCTACTACTTCCAATCTTCCAAGAATAGTCTCTCTTGTAGAGTTCATAGTACAAGGTATGACTTGTTCAATCATCGCTGTTGTCTTCTTAAATGCAGAAGTCAATGTCCTTAGAATTTTCCATATCACTTCATTCTATGTCTTTGTTCCTCCACAAGATTTTATACCTGTAACAATCTCTGACATTCTACCAATATAACTTTTAACAGATTCATCTTCCATCATTCTTATATCTTCAAATGCACATATCCAATTATGTAATCTAAATTTCTTTTCATGTTCATCACCTTCAAAAGTAGAGTGTAAAGCTGACAAAAGTGCCTCTCTAGCAAGTATGTTGCACATGAATAGATCTCTTTCTCCACCAGTGCAATCTTCAATTTTATCCTCATCAATGATAGTCTTCTAATTCTTTGTGATTAACCAATAACCTGGTCCTAAACAATGTAGGTGTGTCTTCATCTTTTCTTTCTAGCTATCAAAATTTACTCCATCAAACTTATGACTTTCTTTTCTAAAATTCACCATGGATCTCCTTAAGCTGTTAAACTTTTTCTTCAAGAACCTTCTGCTCTGATACAATTGTTAGAAAGTAAAGTCCACCAAGATAACCGAGAGGGGGGGGGTGAATTAGTTATCAGATAACTATAACTTTTATCAACTTTAATAGATTTTAACCATGTAAGAAATGTAACCAACAACCATAGAAAGATATTCATACATAATAACACAATGACACAAGACATGTTGACTAGGGAACCTCTTGATCAAAGAGTAAACCCGGGTGGGAATGATGCCCATAAATGATGCACTAATATGAAAGTTCCTTGTGAGAGGATAGACTCTGTTAGGAGTCTTACGAAATACATTTAGTACATATGAATCTCTATTAGGAGATTTTGAATCCTTGTTAAAAGATTCTAACTCTGTTAGGAGTTAAGGAAGACATAAGGACCCACTACCAAAATAGCTTCAAGGAAAGATCACTGAACTCACTATCCAAATAATCTTTATATTATTCAACAAAATAATATCAAAAGATTACTGATCTCAACATTTTTGTTACCTCTCCTCTGACTATGCCAAATTGCACCAACTGCTTCATCAGATCTCAATACCAGATCTCTGTACTTTGCATATCATCTTTCAACAATTTCTCTTTCATAATTAATTCATACACTTTATCATTACACCTTACACACTATAACAAGGAAAACATTCCTTCCTTTATACCACACTCAAGTAATTACAAATGAGTCGGCATACAAATTACAAAATAAAAGTTTCCACAAGTTACATCAAAATTACACAAAACTGTCAGCTTCCAATCAATATAATTCTTCACTCATGTGACCTCGGATATTTCACTATCAACCAAATCACTATCAACATGTCTTCAACTACTCTCTAACTACGCATAACCAAATTCCATCCCGATTAGGAGATATCATCTGATTTCCACAAACCACTACTTAGGAACACTGCCTGAATACTGCTTCCACTGATTTTCTTATAACTTCTATGAATAAATGAATTACTATCTGTGCTCTTAACCATGATCTTATAACACATCATAGAGTAAGTCCTTAACATTGCATATCTTCATCTTCAATATACCACATGCGCTAACTCAAACACTATTTGCTTCACTGCTAATCTTCTGTAGATTATTGTGTTGACATCAATGACAATCACAGTCATGAATGAAACAACAACTACTATAGAATGGCTATGAATACTCCCCCATAGGATATATTCATCATTCATTCCTAACAAGAATCATAAAATACCTTTCTCCATAGAATCATCTAGTCCTTGTAGGACCGCTCAAATCAGTATGAAGAATTTCTAACTTCTTTGTTGTTGTAAACTTCTTGCTAGGAAATGAGCTTCTCTTCTGTTTAGCCATCACACATTCCTTGCAAATCATGTTAGTAGGCTTCATAATTTTAGGAAAATCTCTTACTACAAGTGTAGTACTCACTTTCACAATGTTATCAAAGTTTATATGAAAAAATCTTATGTGCCATAACCAACTGTCATCAATCTTAGTAATCAAACATGTCATCTCAGTAGGATTCAATTGAAATACATTACCTTTGGTTCTAGATCCAATACCAATCAAATTACCATCCTTGTCTTTTATCACACAATTTTTTTCAGTAAACCAAACTTGATATCCCTTTTCAACTAACTATCCAACACTCAAAAGATTATATTTCAAACCATCCACAAAGTAAACATCATCAGTATTAGTCTTTCCATCAAGAGTAATAGATCCTATACCCTGAATCAAACAAGGTGCATTGTTTCCTACTCTAACAAATCCTCCATCATAATTGTTAAACTTTATGAACTTTTTCATGTCTCCAGTCATATGATGTGAACAACCACTATCTATAATCTAATCAAATCTCTTTTCTACTTGAGAAACTAAAGCTTTTTCTTCCTTAACTTATGTTTCAGGATTTTCTTCTTTAATTGCTACAAATCCTATATCATCATTATTCTCAGTATCACTTTCACTTAAATTTTTCTCCACACTAGCTTCAAGTTCTTCATCATTTGCATAATAACATTCTTTAGATCTCCTAGGGTTAAAGTTATTCCTATACTTCTTAACTATCTTAGGACATTTAGATGCAAAATGACCATATTCTTGACAAGTCCAACATTTAAAAATTTTCTTGGATGTTTTTTCATCTATGCTGCCATTAATGCCAATGGGGGATATTGTTAGGAATGAATGCTAAATATATCCTATGGGGGAGTATTCGTATCCATTTTGTAGCAGTTGTTGTTGCATTCATGACCGTGATTGTCATTGATGTCAACACAGTAATCTACTGAAGATTAGCAGTAAAATAGACAGTGTTTGAGTTAGTTCACATGGGATATTGAAGATGAAGCTATGAAATGTTAAGGACTTAATTTGTGATGTTTTATAAGATCATGGTTAATAGCATAGACAATAATTCATTTATTCATGGAAGTTATAAGAAAATCAATGGAAGCAGTATTCAAGCAGTGTGCCTGAGTAGCAGTTTGTGGAAATTGAATGATATCTCCTAATCGGGATGGAATCTGATTATGTGCAGTTAGAGAGCAGTTAAAGACATGTTGTTAGTGATGTGGATGACAACGCAAGATCTGAGGTCCCATGAGTGAAGAATTATATTGATTGGAAGCTGACAGTTTTGTGTAATTTTGATGTAACGTGTGGAAACTTTTATTTTGTAATTTGTATGCCAACTCATTTGTAATTACTTGAGTGTGGTATAAAGGAAGGAATTTTTTCCTTGTTATAGTGTGTAATGTGTAATGAGAAAGTGCATGAAGGAATTTTGAAAGAAAAATTGTCGAAAGAGGATATGTGAAGTACAGAGATCTGGTATTGAGATCTGATGAAGCACTTGGTGTGGTTTGGCATAGTCAAAGGAGAGGTAACAAGGTTGTTGAGATTAGTAATATTTTGATATTATTCTATTGAATAATATAAAGATCATTTGGACAGTGAATTCAGTGATCTTACCCTAAAGCTTTTTGGGCAGTCGGTCCTTATGTCTTCCTTATCTCCTAATAGAGTTAGAATCTTTTAAGAAGAATTAAAAATATCCTAATAGAGATTCATATGTATTGAATGTATTTCATAAGACTCCTAACAAAGTCCATCCCCTCACAGGGAACTTTCATATTAGTGCATCTTTTGTGGGCATCATTCCCACCGGGGTTTACTCTTTGATCAAGAGGTTCCCTAGTCAACATATCTTGTGTCATTGTGTTATTATGTATGAATATCTTTCTATGGTTGTTGGTTACATTGCTTACATGGTTAAAATCTATTAAATTTGATAAAAGTTATAGTTATCTGATAACTGATTCACCCCCCCTCTCAGTTATCTTGGTGGACTTTACTTTCTAACAATTGGTATCATGATGGTGTGATCTTCCTTCAAGATCCTTTGTGCATCTTCAAGATCCATTTCATTCTTCCCTCAAGGTGGATTCCAAGCATACAATCATGGAGGTTTGATTTACATTTATTTATGTTATGTTCAAGCTTTCATATCAACATACTTGATTACATTTCAAATACAATTGCATATCTATTGAATGTCATAGCTTCATTCTTAGATCTACTTCTACTACTTGCTAGCATTCTCCATTTAAATTTCAATATTAAGGTTGATTCCAAACCGGGGTTTGACCAAGGAAAACCCCACAAATAAACAACAAAAACCCTCTTTTTCTTGTAGGTATAGGTGCGGAATTTTGGATCTGAGAGTAGATTTGGATACCCTTTTCGGCGAACTTCTAGGATTTGTGAATAAAGTCAGAATCAACCTTATAATGAAGAATGTAGCCTTTGACCTTTTATGAGGGTCAAAGATGACCTCCCTCAAAATTGGAAAAGATTTCTAAGTTTTGTAGATCTCACAGTTTCGGTTGAATATCATGAAAATCAATAGTTTCTGAGACTGTTTGACAGGGTTTTCAACAGGTTCTTTTTCAGAGGTAAGTACTTTTATCTCTTCATTTCAAAATTAGTCATTTACATTTACTTTCCATATCAATACAATTCAAATGTAAGTGTAAAATATTGGTTTTGAGGTCTCTTTTATGTGCAAACCATTGTTCTAGGACCCCATCCATATTTTATCCTTTACAAGAACTAAGACTATTTTTTAAAGCGCAAATGCTAAAGTTGATGAAAAGTTCAAAATTTAGGAAAGAATGCTTGATTATGAATCAGATGAAGAAGCTCATCCTAAACCTAATCCAGAGATCAATGAATTATTCTATGAAACTAACATTGATTTGTTGAATGAAATCCATAGTGAAGGAACCATTGAAGAGCCTACAATATAAACAAGTACTAAGACAGTGACACCTAATGGGAATATATCAAGGAATCATCCTGTTGAGTAGATTATTGGAAGCATAGACAGAGAAGTTCAGACTCGAAATAAGGTACAAGAAAAGTTATGTTTGATTTTCCAAATTGAACCTAGATCTACTAGTGAATCATGTGAAGATGAACATTGGATTAAAGCTATGAAAGAAGAACTAGATTAGATTAAAAATAACAAGACATGGGAATTGGTCCCTAGACCTAAAGATAAGAATATTATAGGAACAAAATGGTTATTCAGAAACAAGATGAATGAAGAAGGAGAAGTAGTAAGGAACAAAGAAAGATTGGTATGTAAAGGATACTCACAACAAGAAGGAATTGACTATGAAGAAAATTTTGCACCAGTAGCAAGAATTAGCCTCAAAAAATCAGAAACAAGACCTTATGGAAAAGATCCAAGAAGATCCAGACTATGATACATCAGGTCAAGTAAAGAAGGTGGAGCAATAAAAAGAGAAGATTAATCTTCTGATGATTAAAGAGATTCAACATGAAAAAGATGAAAAACACAAAGTTGAAGAAACAAGTTAAAAGAAGCGAATGTGAAGATAGGGAAATTGAAGAATGAACTTGACCATTACAAGGATAAATATCAGGAATTGGAGAAATATAATTAGATCATTAAAGGTGAACTCACTCTAGCCAAATTACACATTGAGAAGTTACACATGAACAGTGAAAAAATTGATGAGCAGAGAGCAAGACAGAAACCCAAAGGAGACATGACTCGAGTTGGATTCAATGAAATAGAAATTTCTAAGACCAATGAGGAAGAAAGTGAAGAGAAGACTGAAGAAAAACCTACCCATGAAGAAATGCATGAAGAATCAAATGAAGCAAAGACTAAAAGACCTACTTTTGAGAGACCTAGAGATTAGAACAGACCTTTAAGAGGTAGATGCTTTGGATGCAGCAAAGTTGGACACATGAAAAGAGATTGCAGAAGTAAAGGTACCTCTAAAACCTTTACTAGATATTGTTTTAACTGCTATGATTATGGACATAAGAAAGAAGATTACAGAAAACTAGATTAGTCTAGGTATAAGAAAGATTATGTCAAAGAAGAGACAACAGCCAAGATCATATGCCAAAAATGAAATACCTTTGGACATACTGCAAGATACTGCAAGCTACAAGTAAATCAGGAAATAAGGAGACCACCTACATGTTACAGATGCAACAATCTTGGACACATTGCAGAGGTATGTAGATACAATGGAGAGGACAAAAGAAGAGGACCAAGAACATCTAATGAACCAAGAGGACCACCTCCTGTAGTTATAAGGAAAAATGTTGGTGACAGTGGTAAAAGTTTAAATGAGTACATGGATAAATTTGGAAATCATTTCAAGAAATCAGAGAGCAAGAAGGATGAGAAGACATGGTAAGTAAAAGTTTTAAACAAAGTAGTGGTTCAGGGAGAGACAATAGATGATATTGTGTCTTCGCATGATGATTTCTTTGAGGCATCAACCTAGAGGGTCGCATGGCCTTAAGGGGAGCTTTAGATGTAGAGAATAGAATATATCGAGACCCTATATATTTGGATTAAGCTCATGGGAGCTTATTTATTATATGTGTAGATATTGTGGAGTCTATGGTTGTGATCGCAGTACCTAGAGATCCATTTTTTATGTTCATGAGTTTTATGTTAACAGGATGACATGCGAAGTTGAGCTACTTGTGTTTAATGCACTTACTCAACTTGCAAAGGATAAAATGACTTGAAAGACTTCATTTCTACACCAATTGTTGATCAGTGTTTAAGGTGAGCAGAGTTGAGAATATTATCAGTCATCTAGCAGAGTAATTGCGTGATCGCACGAAGCAAGTTCCAGATTCAAGAGTGTTTAAGGTATTTAGACCTAATCTCATAAAGAAGTTATAGATGCACTAGTGGTTTATGATGTTGTGGATAGACCTAGGTATAAATTTAAGAGACATCCATTCAAATCTTATGAGGATGATCCAGAGGGAGAATTTTCACAAACCCCTGTAGGCGTATTGCATGTAGAAGATATTAGGGCATACATACATTGCAAGTATATGATCATTGGGGATGTAAACATATATAGTGAGTCAGAAAAGTTGAAGAATCAGCACAAAAGGATCCATAAACCATGTGGAAACCTGATCTTAAGTCACTACCAAAAAGAGTGATTAAAGATGGAAACCTGATAATAGTGGACAAATACTATGAGAGATATAGTTCTGAAGATCAAGCTATTATTGAAGATACAATAATTGAATACTTATTTATCTTTAAGAAAAATATATTAGAAATTAAAGCAAGTATCCCTAAAGAACTATACAACAAACTGGAAATTAGAAAGTAGTTGGCAAAATCAGAGGATGAAAACATGAGGAATAAATCTATTAAGGAAATGTTACCTATTGTCTCAATATAAGAAAGGGAGAGGATTATAAATGCATTGAAACCCTTGCTGAGGAGAAAGGCCATACTAGTAAAAATAATGGCTAGGAAATATGATGAGGTAATTGAAGACACTTAGAAACCATTAGATTAGATCCTAATGAGTGTTATGCCAAAGAGGACATTACCTTCCAAGTTCGCCAAACCTACACCTTTAGGATTGGGTGAAAGTTCCAAAGCAGTGGATGCATGTGTACAAGATATCATGCAACTAGATTTCTTTATCACTAGTGTGCCTGTGACTCTTGACACTTCACATGATGTAAGTGATCCATTGATGGATAATTTAGATAGTGTGATGGAAGTTGGAGAGTAAGAAAAAATAGAGGAAGAGAAAATAGATGAGAAAGTACAAGAGAGAGAAATACAATAGGAAGAAAAGAAGCAAGAAGAGACCAGAACAGAAGAAGTTGCTGAGGTTAAAATGGACACCTCTTTATTGTTGGCAAGTATGGCCAAACCAACAAGTTCTGATATAGATAGTATGGATGAGGATGAGCTTATGAGGCTATCCTTCATGGCCTTCACGAAGGCTAAAGAAAGGTTAGCATAGAAAGGGGGAAAAATAATAAAGGTAATGGCTAGGGCTATAGAAATAGTAAACAAGCTACTTCCCTCACTAATTATTCTTCAAGAAAAGGATGAAGTAGAGAATCTCAGCATGGTATTGGACATCTTTGATAGTCACTTTGACTCATTGCTAAAGACTGCAAAAGATAAGGCAAAGAAGAACTTTTTGGAGAAGAAGTTGAAAGAAGTCTATCAATCCATTTCATGGGACTTAAACATTCTCAAGGCAACTACTCTTAAGGCCAAGAATTGTTTAGCACAAGGCAGAAAGATTTAAAACTACTACATAAATCCTTCCAGGCATGTAAAAAACATTGAAGAGATTATAGCCAAGGAAAGGGCTACTCTTGACAGTTTGATGAATAGTTCTGAATCATCTTCACTAACTATGGGTGAAATGGATAAAGAGACATCCATGCTGTTAGACAAGATCAGTGTACTAGAAACCAAGAAAGGTAGAGTGGCAGATAGATTTGGTTTGTTAAGAATCCTATTCAACCCTAAAATTTCAATGCTTGAGACTGATCTTTTAGAGATGGAAAAGGTTGAGAGGTCAATGACCCTGTCTACACCTACAGAGCTTAAGCCAACAGAGACGACATTATTTTCACTGAATGGATTAATCCATGTCAGTGAGCTACTATTAAAATCATGGTCTAAGGAAGTAAAGACCTTGGAAAACTCTTTCCAAGATGTCTTAAATCTGGTAAGTAAGTACTAAATCTTTTTGTGCTTAAGTTTTGAAATTTTGAATGTACCTTTGCCATTGATGTCAAAGGGAGAGGAAGAGAAATAAAAATAAGGAGAGTGGTATGTAGAGAAAATTAAAAGAGAAGGAGAGAAGGAAAATAATAAGAAGAAGAAAAAGATGTATAAAACAAAAAAAAAGTAGAAAAGAAAAAAAAGAAAAGAAGAGAGTTGTATTGTGACACTTAGTCATTTTTCTAAGTGTTGCCATCAATTGCAAATGGAAAGATTTTTGGAAAGTCATGTTTTGGGGCACTAAGGATCACTTGAGGGTTGTCACACTAAGGATCACTTGAGGGTTGTCGTTTATGGAAACATTTATGATGGAGTGATCGCATGAGAAGAGATTCAGTACTGGAGTCACAGTCATAAAAATGACTAAGTCTAGAATGAGGGTAACAGGGTATAGTGTTATAGTTTTGGTCAGCGATGAAGATGTATAAAGTATTATGGCTTGCAAAGTTAACCAAAGGTATTTTAGTATATGTATATGCTTCAATTAAGAGCGCATAAGTTTTGGTGATCAGATAAGTAAGATACAGTGTTTGGAAGTTATGTAGAGAAAGTAAAATCAGTATAACATGGCATATGAGCAGTTACAGTGATTGCGGTAAGATTACTTGGTATGGTAATGTGCTAAGTTAGGTGAATAGATTATATTGTAGAATATTTAGTTATATATGATCATCAACTTCATACTTACCCTTTACATAATTAATTATTATGTTTTGTATGGTATTTGTGAAGCCGACTGGATAGAAGATTTTGTATAAGTATACAATGCTTTTATGAAAGTAGTGTGTATTGTGATTGTTAGTATGAAGGGTTTGAATCTAAGAGCAGAGATCAAATGCAAGATCAGTAAGAAGTAGAGCTATAAATAAAACTATCTAAGTAAGATAAGTGCTTGTATTGTTCACACTTTTGGATAACTCTTACAGTAACAAGTTTTGATTGTAAGAGAAGTTTTCTCACCACCTTTAACTAGGTGTTTTGTATACCCCTACCAGAGTTTTGTAATCCTTTAAAAAGGAAATGTACTATGTAATCATCAGCTCCTAAAAGGGTTATATCTCCTAACATGGATACAATATTTTAGTGCATAGTTGTGGGTACCATCCCCACCGGGCTTTTCCCTTGGCCAGGGTTCCCTCGAGAACAAATTATGGTGTCATGAGTTATGTGTTGTGCTTATATGTTCTTTTCATTTCAGCATTTCTTTGGTTTATTTATAATTGGTTGAAGTTTAAATTAAAGTTTAGTAATACTAATTCACCCCCCTTCTCAGTATTACCTAATCCTAAAAAACTGGGTAGCACCTAATAGCATTTTTGTAAACCTATAACAAGGTAAGCTCCTCATAGGGCATACAAATTTAGTGGGTACAAACTTCCACCATGATTTTTCCCATTTGGGTTTCCACAAGAAAAATACGGTGTCTTAATTGTGTGATTGATTATTTGTGGATGGATACTTTGAATGTTTTATTTATGTTAGTTGATGTTGAATTTTTTGGTGCATAAAGATTAAAGATTTTGAAATTACCTAGAATTTGTTGATTACTGATTCACCCCTCCTATCTCAATAATCAGACTTGTATTAATAATTGGTATTAAATCCAAGCTCCCCTACTAAGAAAACTTTACATCTTGAGGGAAAATATCAGAATATGTATAGGAAGGAAGCACCTATGTTCAATAAGGACAATTTCTCTACATGGGTAAGCATGATGAAGTTGCATCTGACATGAATTGGAGATCAAGAACTAGTTCATCTCACAACCATTTATGTTCAACCTACTGGAACATTAACTGATAAACAAATAAAGAGAAAGCTAGAACATAACTTTGTAATGATACAAATAGAAAGTACTCTATATGATGCTAAGTTTGTAGATATCAAGTATATGGATAATACTAAAGATATGTGGGACAAGTTGATAAAAGTTTATGGCGGTAATGTTCATGTTCAGGAAGAAAAAAGTGGATAGTCTTAGAGGAAAGTATGATGAAATGAGAATGCATGAAGGAGAGAACATTGCTCAATACAAATATAGGTTAAATGAGTTTGTTGTTGAAATCAAAATAGTTGGTGGACAACTTGAAGAAGATGACATGAGAAGTAAAATTTTGAGAACCTTACTACCACAGTATTTTATTAGAGTCTCTTCTATACAATAATTGAGATTGATTAATCCTACAAATGTAACTCTAGATTCCTTGGTTGTCAAGCTCACTATTTTTTGAGCTAAGTAATTTTGATAATAGTATGCCTAGAATAAAAAAATTCTTTTAAAGCTTCCCTAATCATTGGTTCGTCAAAGGAAGGAAAGGAAGTCACTAACATTTCTTAAGGAAATCATGATTATGATTCTATCTTGTCTAAGGAAAGAGAAAAAAAGAGTTGGAGGCACTTCTAGCAAGGAGATTACCTAGAGGAAAAGGAAAGTACAAAGGAAAACTTCCCTTAAAATGCTTTGCATGTAACAAAATTGGTCATATTGCATCTAAATGTCCTGATAATGACATGAAGGATAAACTCAAGAGTTTGAGAAATATCAAAGACAAAATAAAGAATGCATGTTACCTAGAAAAAGGAGTGATTGATGAAGAATTAGATGAGAGAGATGATGAGGAAAAGAAGGTATTTGTTGCAGTCAAAGAAGAACCCTCAACCAAAGTAGATGGAGATAATGAGTTAAAAATAATGATTTCAAGAATGAATTACAATAGTGACTGGATAATAGACAATGTGTGTACACATCACATCATTGGTGACAAAAAGAAATTTATTTCAATGGAGGAATGTGATGGTGGAGTAGTCAGATTTGGTAATGGTTCTCCATGTGTGGTAAGAGGTAAAGCTTCAATAGAACTTAATGATAACACAAATTGTGATGATGTATATTGGTCTGATGGATTAAAGTATAATGTGTTAAGTGTTTCTTACCTAAATTAAAAAGGTTTCAGATTGGAATTTAGCAATGGTGTTCATAAGATCTTAGGAAACTCTTGATATTTGATTTCTATTGGTGAATAAACTAGAGGTAACCTATTCCAATTGAAATCTACTAATTAATACTTCTTGTTTTCTAAAGTTGAAGATTGTTAGATGTGGCGTAAAATATTTTGTCATGTTAATTTTGATAATATGGTAAAGGTTAGTAAGAAAATATATATTAGACAATTTCCCACTTTAGCTAATCATGATAATGCTATGTTTAAGGAGTGTCAGTTAGGAAATTTAACTAGTTCTAGCTTTACTAGTAAAGTCTATTCATCATAGAGTATTCTTGACCTTGTACACACTAACTTGTGTTTACCGATCAGAACTCAGAGTTACTATGGAGATAAGTACATTATCTTGTTTGTTGATGATTAATCAACAATTATGTCTTTTATGTTTTTTAAGGATAAATCTGATGCATTCTACATGTTTAAGGTGTCTAAAATATGAGTTTAAAAAGAAACAAGTAAAGCACTTAAGTATCTGAGATCTGACAAAGGAGGTGAGTTTACTTTCTAAGAGTTCACAACATTTTGTGAAGAACATAGAATCAAGATAAAAATGTCAACACCAAGGACACCCTTGAGAAAAATGGAATTCCTGAGAGAAGGAATAAATCCATAATTGGTTCTGCAAGAACACTTTAGTCGCTCAAATCTTTTGCAGAGAATTTGTAAGTACTTTTGTCTATACTTTAAATCAGGTACAACTTAAGAAAGCTACAAACAAAGCACCTTATAAGCTATGGTATGGTCATACTCCTAGTGTTTGTTATTTTAAATTTTTTTACCATAAGAGGTCCTACTAAGGTTCTTATGTCATAATAGGTCGTACTAAGGGTCTTATGTCATAATAGGTCATACTAAGAGTCTTATGTCATACTAAGGGTTTTTAATGGATTTTATGTCATAATAGGGGTTTCGTAAGGAATCTTATGTCATAAAAGGTCCTACTAATTGGTCCTAGGTGTCTTAAGGGGCCGTAGGAATCTTAAAAGGTCCTAGGATAACATTTTAACATCTAACTATACATGTATAGCATTTATACATATTATGAGTAATATATATAACATATACATAATATTTAAACGTGCACCTAAAATAATTTTAACATCTAACTATACATATGTATAACATTTGAATAAATGTAGCATTGGGGTCAAAATGGGTTAGGATGTATTAAAGGGTTCTTGGTTTCTTACAAAGTCAATGAATTTTCTAGGATGTATTAAGACATCCTATAATGTCTTAAGAGGTCCTAGGATGTACTAAGGGGTCCTGAGAGAGAGAGAGAGAGAGAGAGAGAGAGAGAGTGAGAGAGAGAGAGAGAGAGAGAGAGAGAGAGAGAGAGAGAGAGAGAGAGAGAGAGAGAGAGAGAGAGAGAGAGAGAGAGAGAGAGAGAGAGAGAGAGAGAGAGAGAGAGAGAGAGAGAGAGAGAGAGAGAGAGTATTTTTTAAACATTTTCTTTTTCTTTTTTTTTGATAGATAAATGACCTAAGCCTTGATACATCATAAAGTATATTGATACATCTAGATAATCATCTTTTAGTCCCAAGTTACATTTTTCCACCTTCCTTCTAGGTCGTTCCTCATCCTTCCATTCTTCTACCTTTGATCATAATATGTATGTAATATGAGTGCTACATCTTGCACTTATGTTAAGGATAAAGCTCAGAATAGTCATGAAACCATGAATACATAAAAGACATAGAGATGAAATGTAAAGAGATAAAAATATTTTCTTAAACAAAAATAAAATATACATTTAAATCATCAGAAAATATATCTAATACAACTAAGTAGTCATTCCTCACTTAAGAAAACATATCCCAAGCAACGCGATTATTAGTTTGTTACACCAAAGAGTGTTTTCTAGCTTAGTTAGATAAAAATACAACAATAATAAACCTATGTTACCTTCCTGGCATAAAATAGGCTCCCTATCATTTTGAATGTCCATCGAGTCCAAACTGAAAGACTCCATAACCTCCAATATTCACCTCAAACTCATTCTTCATGGCTCCAACATCATCTTCCACAATGAATCTATCTATCCAACCATATTGTCTTAGGACGTGAGATGTAGGTAGTGGGTAAAAGAAAAAGAAAGACCCTCGAGTCTTCCCTAAGATAATGAGATATAAACTATGGTTAAAATTATAATAAATCTAAACCATCCTAGATTCAGATGGAGTTCCTATATTGAAATTATGACTACTTATGTTTGACCTTATTCTATACCTATATTATCCAATTCATCTGCTCTTTGATTTCCCTCCCGATATATATGATTGATTGTGCTCTTGTCAAATGTATGACATAGTGAGAGGGTTCTGGATAAAATTGAGTCCAGTCCCCAATTAATGAGGGATCCTTTCCTTATATCATTTATCATAATTTCACAATCTCCTTCAATCTCTACATTCTTGCAACCAAGAGTTATACATAGTTCTAGTCTTTCAACTAAAGCCGTTAATTCTTCCCAATTATTAGTTTCTATTCCTATATATCTAGCTAACATTTATATCTCCATGCCTTCTAAGATATGGATACAACAACCAATGCCAACTCTACCCAGATTCCCTCTTAAAGCTCCATCAAAATTGAGTTTAAACCAACCCTCCTTGGGTGGTTTCCATTGGCACTTCTCTCATTTTATTTTTTAAGTTTCCCCTCATGTTCCTTTAAAGGGGGGTAATTTTACACCTATCCACTTGCCTCTCATTTTATGATCCCAATGAGACATTATAGCTGAGCTTATTTTATTTATTCAAAACCTGGCTATTGGTGAGTTCAATGATAGAAGTACCAAATTTGTTCGGTTGTGTTCCTTCCATAGTTCCCATAGAACTATAGAAGGTGTAGATATCCATATAGAGCTATAAATACTATTGTTTCTAAGGTGGGGCCATGCATGTATCATATTCATTATAGTTCTTTGAAATGTTGATACCCACCCCAATTGTGAACAAAGTCATTTCTAGCATTGACACAAATACTGACAATGTAAAAAAATGTGGTCGATGGATTCTTCCTCATTTTTTCATAAAGGACATCTACTGGGGCCTTGGAATCCCATTTTCTTAAATCATTTTGAGGTAAGGACCATCCTATTTAAAACTAACCAGGTGAAAAATCTTGCCTTAGGAAGACAAGCTTTATTTTAACATAAAGTTGTAGGGAGGGAGTCCTTTGTGCTCATCTAGAGAGACCTAAGGAATTTATACTCCTCCTTCAAGTTGTACTCCCTTCTCTTGCTTCCATCCCATGTCAATTTTTCCTTGCCAAAATTGAAAGTTACTTTCCTATTTGATAAAGTTCTTATTAGATCTTCTTCCTTAGGTGGGAGGTTTGTTTCCTTAAAAATGCTTCTATTTCCAACCTTTTCCTCCATCCTCAAAGGTCACATAATCTATAACTCTTTTCCCCATCTAGCTTCAAGTGTCAACCTTAATTCAACTAGTTTACCATCCTTTTCCAAAGCACCATATCATGTCTACGATTCTTCCTAGAAGAGAGCTTCTTACCCCATCCCAAGGTTCCATGTTAGTCTATCCTAGATGGAGGATCTATAATCCATCATGAATTTCAAATTCTCGACACTCTAGGTGGTGATTTCTCCCTGAATATGCTGACTAGATTAGTATTTCTCAGATATTTATTCATTAGTATCTTTGCTCAATTGAGGTGTGGATTCTTGTGCATTATCCATACTAGTTTACCTCCTAAAGGCTTTACCTTGGATATTGATGTCCTAATGTCTACACCTCCCTCATCTTTTGGTGTTGTATACCTTGTCCCAAGCTAAAAGGGAATTTCTTTTCTTTTCCCTTGTTCCCTATGAAAATAAAGTCATAACCTGAGTCTATTTATTTCTTCCCTATTTTTTTACGATGAGATCGATACAAGATAATTGATAAATATGTTGTGCTGAAAGGACAAATTGTATCATTGTTTCTCTACCCACATAAGAGAGCCATTTTTATTTTGATCTTTTCTCATATTTGATCCCATAATTTTTTTGAATGTGTCCCTTTGTCTAAGAGAGACCCAGGTATTTACAAGGTAAAATTCCTCTATTTAAAATTCATAATTTGTCCAATCCGCTGCTCCAGATTAGGATGGGTATTAAAGAAGAAGATGCATGACTTATTGTGGTGAATATCTTGACCTAATTCACTAGTATATTGACTTAATATTATTTTATATGCTTTTCCCTCCTCTATGGTACTTTGTCCATAAAGCATAGTGTCATCAACAAACTGTTGTGGGTTGTCAAATCCAAGTAAATGGTGATACTTATTCCTTTTATAGTCTTCTCATATCTAGCATTGTTTATCGATCTTCCTAATGTTTATGCCATTAAGATGAAAAGAAAAGGGGATATCAAGTCCCCCTATCTAAGTCCCTTGCTTATTCCAAAAAGGCCTTTCTGAGATCCATTTACCAATATGGATAAGATAGGGGAGGATATGCATTCAAAGATCATACTTACGCATTGTTTTGTGAACCCAAAGGCTTTGAGGCATTTCCTCAAAAAGCCCAATCTACTCTATCATATGTATTTTTAATATCTAGCTTAATTAACAAAACAAAGCTATTTTTTTTTGACTGATATGATTGGCCTCTTGGGCAATAATTACTCCATCAAAGATAGATCTACCCTATACAAACCCTATTATTCCTCGCTAATTAGGTTTGGAAGAAGTATCTACATTGTCATCACCATAGTCTTAGTAAATAATTTATAGAGTATTGCAAAGAGCTATGGGATGATAATCATTAAAGGTCTCTGATTTCTCCTTTCTCAGGGATAAGGGAAATAAAGGTATTATTCACCTCTCTGAGGAGTTTTCCTAAATTTTGTACTCCTTCTAAAGCTTAGTTACCTCCATCCCTATGAAGTCCTAGCATTTTTGAAAAAAACATGCTGGAAACCCATCCAACCCTGGAGATTTATCTGGATTCATTTTCCTTAAGGGCCATACTTACTTCCTCAAAGGTAAATTTTTCCAACAATGTTTTATT
This sequence comes from Chamaecyparis obtusa, assembly GCA_027943335.1. Classification (NCBI taxonomy): domain Eukaryota; kingdom Viridiplantae; phylum Streptophyta; class Pinopsida; order Cupressales; family Cupressaceae; genus Chamaecyparis; species Chamaecyparis obtusa. The sequence continues at coordinate 878,897 of BSBK01007999.1, read as the reverse complement.
TTGTTCTTTGGATATAAGTTTTGGGATGTTATTAATGATGCTTTCTCTTACACCTAGGTTTTGTTTGCCATTACTATTCAATATTTCTTCAAAGTAATTTATTTCTATTTTTTAAAATATCATCTAGGTCCTCTAGTTTTTGCCCATCCTTATTTGAATGGAAGTGATTCATTAGCTATTCTATGTTGTTTTGTGTTGTTGTGAAATAATTTTGTGTTTCTATCCATTGCTTAAAGCCATGTTTATCTTGATTTTTGTCTCCAAAATAGTTCCTCTTTGGTTAATATGTATTCATAATCCTTCATTAGGCACTTCTCTCTTTCATACAAGACTAAATTTATCTTTTTCTCTATAACCTCCTTGTTTAGATTCTCCAAGTCTACTTCTAATTCTTTCTTGTTTTCAAAGATATTCCCAAATTGTTCAAAATTCACACCTTAAGCCTTTTCTTGATAATTTTTAGTTTATTAACCACTTGGTAAATTTTAGACCTAGATAACACAATTTCGTTCCACCATTTTTCTACCATCTTTAGAAAGCCCTCATCGTTAAACCACATTTGTTCAAATTTGAATGACAATTGTCTAGCTTTTTATCCTTTATTATGTGTGACTCAACTGTGTAACAGTCCAAACCTGAGATGGGTTTCACTTCTAATTCTAGAGTAAATAGTAATTCTAACATATCCCCATTTAAAATAAATATATTCAATTTATCTTAATAAAGCTTCAAATCCTTTTCTCCTATTATTCCAAGTGTAGCTATCTCTAGAAGTTGCGATATCTATTAGTCTATTTCTATTAATCCATTTGTTAAAATCTACTACTTCTTTAGGGAGTTTCTAAGTTCCACCCCATTTTTATGATGCCTTAGTTATAGTATTAAAATCCCCTCCTATGATTGTAATATCTCCTTTAAAAACACTTAATTTTTCTTCAATCTATTTCCAAACTCCGATTTTCTCCATATTTCAAATAGGTCCATACACATTAAAATCTTGAAGTTCAACTCTATTTGGGAACTTCTTACTAAGCCACAACTCCAATTTCCATGATCTTCTAAAGATGTTATAGTCAAAAACCTCAGGTCCCATATGAAATCCAAACCTCCTAAGGCTACCCTAGATGGAGATCCCCATATCTCCATAAATCCTAGCTTCCTTTTTAAACCCTCTAGATCATTCCTATCTAGCTCTGTTTCTTGTAATAAAATGATTTCTCCTTATATTCTTTATATACAAAATTTTAAGACCTACTTCTTGTTAGGGGCGTTCAAACCCCTATGATTCCAAGTTAGGACATTCATGGTGACTTAGGAAGGATCTTCCCCTTCCTCGCATTAAAGATATCTATTAATTTGGATTAACCATGAGAACATCTATCCCTCATTCTTAGTTCTTGTAGGGATATTCTTCCCCTTTTATTTGTTTTTGCACAATTAGGGATATTCTTACTTGGCTGAGTCATGGCTATCCCCAACTATTATTGATCATCTAGTTCTCGTTCTTCAAATTCTTTTAGCATTTGTTCCACTTCCTCTTTCTCAATCATATCATTACTTTCCACAATTTCCTTGATCAATAATTTATTTTGTCTCATTAGTTCTTCCTCATTGCAAATTTCATCCATAAAGTCATTCATGAGTTCTTTAACTACAAACTCACATAAATGCTCAGAAATGATCCTAACCTCTTCCTCCACTCTATCTTGGCTATCAGTTTCCTCATTTGAAGGGCTTGATGGACACAATGTTTCCTCATTGATATCTATTTCATTACCCATGTGATCCCCTCCTCTGTAATCCTTTTCCTCTCTCTTGTGACTTGTTTCAATTCTTAAGCCTCTTTCTTCCTCATTAAGTATTTTTTCTACATCTTTCTGAGGCTTCTCCCTTTTGGAGTCCCTACCCCCTACCATTTTGGTTTCTACCCCCATGTTTTTGCTAAGATCTTTCTTCTAACTTTCCTCACCCCTTGTTTTGTCTCTAACTCTAGTTGGGCTAAAAGGAGGGCATTCATGATGAATCATGTAGCCTCTCCTTCCTCATCTATAGAGATAACAGTTCCCACTATAACCAAAGGGAGTGAGGGCACAACTTCTCTTATTTATCCCTCTTCCAAATCATACCCTATAGGGGATTCCAAAATGTCAAACCCTCTCTTTTCCTTATTAAGAATCATTTTTGTATCCAAAGGAGGATAAGGAAAATAAGGGCTTTGATTCGAGATCGAAGAAGCCAAGGCCAGGTCCTTTATGAAATATCCTTCTGTAAATCTTGGTTCTATCATGAGTGACCTTCCCTTAATTAAGATCTTTAAAGGCTTAGGTTTATAGATGTTGGCACTCATACTGACTATGATAATTGAACATGGGAATCTCAATTCAATTTCTACAAAACCCACATATTTCCCTAACATTTTACCTATCAGTTTAAGAGTATCTTTTGTTAGTAGTTCAATAGGAATATTAGGAAAAATAATAGTACAATCTATTAAGAAGGAGCCTAGATTGTTTGGGTTAAATAAAGGCTATTAGTCAAGGACTCCTTTGAAAACTAGGGCATTTTTAAATCAAAATTATTTTTTCAAACTAGAGCAACAACAATCAATGTAAAGAAAATCATTTTCCAATATAGTTACTTCTAATTTCTTCCCATAAGATTCTCTGAACCATCTCACAATAGATTCTACTTCTATACCTGTTCCCATCCATTTGACATAGAGTTTTTACTACTAGCATTGTCATTGGTTATATTCCACTTCATAACCTTGAAGATCTAGAGTGAGGATTTTCTCCTTGTTATTAGCCATTGGATTATGGAAAACCGCTTCTTGTTGGCTTGTGGGGGCTCCCTTCCTAGTCGGTTCAACTATGGAACTATTTTGAGTTTAGGCAAGGGAGAGCTCAGAACCGGATCTCTCAAAGGAATGAAAGAATTAGAATCAAAGTGATGTTTTGAAAGATTCAATCAAGGTCTTCTTTTAGAGGGCGGTTTTAACCTATGTGAGTTTTGAGGATAAGGATCGGAAGGAATTTGAGTTTTGGGGGGATTAAACACTGCTTCTTGTTGTTTGAATCGTTTAAATTTTATATTAATCCAACCCTCATTATCAAATTCATTCTTTGTTGGTTCATAAAGATTCTAGGGAACCAAGTCTAGAATTGATTTGTAGTAAAAGGGGAGGGCATATTTAGTGCGCCAAAAGATAAAACATTCTTGGTCAAATTTTGCTCTAGTTGACTGGTTCACATGGATCAGATAAAATAAAGAGTTAGCAGGATTCATTTTTGCTAATGAATTATTGCTTTTGTAATTTCAACTAATTTTTATCCTAAGAATATATGCACTTCTTTAGTTAATCAGTAACTATAAATTCACAACTTATAATTTTTGAAGATAATAATTTAAAATAATTATTAACCAAATCTAGAAATAAAAATTTGTTTTCACAAAAAGCATTTGTTATAGAGGAGAAGTGTTGAGATTTATGTTACATGTTTGAAGAATCCTGAAAGAGACTCTAGCTGGGCTTCAAAGTGCATGCCAAATATTGTTGATGATCTCAATGTGAATACCAATTTGCTTTCAATGTTGCATGGAGGAAAGTGTCACAAAAGATAGATTAGATGTACTTGTGCTACTGATGTCGAAGGAGTGGAGATTGTTTCTTGCTTGGATTAGTGGCTCCAAATCACGTTTTTGCTAGAGAAATTCACTTGTTTCTAATTTTAACTAATGTTGTTCTTGTTAAGTTTGTTATGGCAACATAAATTTATTATTTGTTCATCCCCTCTGCCCAACAAAATTAAAAACAAATTAGGGTTCTAACCTATCCACCCTTCTATGAAACCCTAATTTCTTGAGCTAATGCCGTAGGAACTGTGTATAAATATTTATCCAGTTTTTTCTTTGCTCTGAAACCCTAGCTATGCCATCGGAAGTGTGCAGAAAAAATTGTCTGGTTGTCGCCCTTTTATGAAACCCTAACTCGTGAGTTGATGTCACCAGAAATGTCACTCTAATCCAATTTTTTAATTTCAATTAAGCTTGATTATTTCACGCGACTTGATGCTCAATTCTTACTCTTCCTTCCCATGGAGTTTGAATATATTTTTGAAGGCAATTCACCACCCAATCAAGAGATTTTACTGCTAAATCTGGGAATCATCAAGAGAGTGCTGATTAGTTGATTCAATTGCTAACTATGTGTTTGGCTTTCCTAACGATGTCGCCTTCTATAAAATCCTCTCTTGTATGCTATAGTTGATGTCTTCAAAGATCTGGAGGTCACGAGATCAAATCCATGGGGTACAAAATCTCATATTGCATGCCAAACAATTTCTAAAGTTTATATTAGAAATAATTAAAATAATTATAAAAATTTATATATTACTGGAAATGAAAACAATTAATATAACTAAAAATAATTTAAAAATAAACATTTTCTAACATATTTTTACAAATTTTTAACAATAGTTTTCTAACATTATCTAATAAAATCCTATTTTTTTCTATTAAAAAATAATGAAAATAAAAAACTAAGATAATTGAAAAACATATACTTCAGAATAAAAAACCAAAAAAAAAGGGATGCATCATGCGCACTTGGTATCAACAATAGTTGAAAAGGTTGAAAGCATTAACACAATATTGATGTTAATCTGGGTTGTCACATGGTTCTCTCTAATGCCTGGGGTCCATGAGCATAGAAAAAGTGTTTTGTGAAAGTGAATTTTACTACTAGAAATTTATTGGAAATCCAGCCAAAGGGATCTTTGTGTGAAGACCCCGTTTGCATGAAGACCCCTATACAGGGGTTTTCATATGAAGGCCTTAACACCCTTCACTTGAAGAACCCTCTTTATGTGAAGGGTTTGAAAATAGAAAAAATTATCATTCCCGATTTTCATTTTTGACCCAAAGTGGAACACACTATTGTGTGATCACCCATGGGAGTTAGATGTTAGCAAGTATATTGGTGAAAGAGAAGAGTATGTAATCAAAGCATGATCCTAGGGGGATTTATCCAAGGGGGAGTAGTATTAGAACTAAGTCAGAGAGACTCTAAAAGATAATGATGTATTTTAGATACTGATTGTTCCAATTGTTGGTTTCTGATTGCATTGCATGTTTTTCCCATCACTTGTTTCCATAAATTTGAAAGGGGGATATTTTTGGAAAGTTAGATTTTCTTTCATTGATTTCAACATGTTTATCATTTGATGTAATATGTTTTTGATAAAGTTTAGATGTTTATTCATATAGCTGAATGTTTGTTATGTTGTTTCACAATTAACAAGGGCTGAATTAGTTGAGTTGCACATTAATTTTATTTGTTATGAGGATTTGTGCACCTCATGAGATGTTTTATAGGTTGTTTACATGATGTATTAAGAGTTTCAGATGCAGACATGATGATTTGAGTAAGTTATAAGATTCATAAGAAGACTAGTTATGTCACTATCTGATAGTGTAATTGTGTAACCGAGTTGTAGAGTTTGAGTTCATGCAAGAACATGTGACAATATCTTTGGTCATGTAGATGGGAACATGCAAAAGACATAGAAGTATGTTTACCATTCAAAGAGTTTGTGGTTCTAACAATTCATAAGCCAGTTACAAGTAATTTGGTGAAGGGTTTAACAATATTCTTGAGAGGGAAAGAATTACAAGCAAATTCATAAAGGGAGATGAATTTATTTATTTTTTTGAGCTTTAGTGATGCCTTAAAAAGATATAGGATTATGTTCTTGATGTGTCGGTAGTCTACATTGTTACATTGATCAAGGTGGCCAAGCTCGATGAATTTAAAGAAAATAAATTCTTCTTGGAAGACATGCTAAAAGAAGATCATAAAACAACTTATGAGAAATTGGTAAAAAATTTTAGGGTTAAGGTTACAATCTTGAGGAGTTTTAGATGGATTAGAGATATATTTGGAAAGAGAATAATAATCTCGATGGTTAATTTTGGCACTAGGAGATGGATGTTTTGAGATTAGGTTTTGTCAACCCAGTTCTTGTTAATATTGATGTAGAAGGGTTTGAATTTGTGTGTTGTGCAAGAGGTGTTTGTGTTGTAGACGTGAGGGGCTTGTTTTGAGTTTTTTTTTTCAGATCTATTGTAGGCTTAATTTATTCTCTACTTCAAGGGGATTGAACTAGGCATACTAAGATGATAATCACAGTTCATTTCATGTAATAGGCTAAAGTAGTCTATATTGTGTTTGTAACTCAGAGAGACTTCCTCGGATGGGTGCCTAAGGTGATTGAGTAGTGTGCTCTAGGAGGTGTTTTGAATGCTTATGCACTCCCCTTATTGTAATAATCTGTGCTTTTAACAAGGTAGTAGACTTATTATGGGTATTAGCCCCACCAAGATTTTCACCCTATTTGGGTTTCGACAATAAAAATATTTTTAATATGTGGTGTTCGTTGCTTATTTATTTATGTTCTCATGTTTTACTTAATGCATATTAGTAAAAAAACATAAGTGAATATTGGTTTACTGATTTAAGGGTTTTAAGGGGTTTTATGTTTGTGTTTTGGGAGAAACTTATTTACCCCCCTCTTAGTTGCTTCCTACTATTTCCAACACTCATATGGTAGAAGATCACATATAACTCCCAATATAGCTTGACCAACACAAGTGTACCATAAGCATATGTCATTGTCGTATCCATTGTGTCCACCATAATTTGAATAATCCCCAAGACAACTATGTGCCTCCCTAATCTATAAGTAGATATCCACTGACCAATGTGCATAAAAACATACATCTATTTGAAATCACATTGGCCAATCCTATATCTAGGACTAGTATTCCTTGGTATAGAGGCATGTTCATCTATCAAGTACTATCTATACCATTTTCACATGGGGCATGTCTCAAATCACTACTCATGGGACCCTAATTAGGAGTTGAAGTGTTCCATAATCATCCTTCACTATTACTATCATGTCCCGAGTTCCCAAGTAGAATATATAGGTATTTAAATTCCACTTCTCTGTGAGGGTTGTTAGAAGCATTTTTTTCACCTTCACATGGGCTATTTGTACAAGGTGCCTCAATTTGATACTCTATATGTAGGTAAAATATTCAAATCAATCAATTCATCTTTTGATTGCAGTAGTGAAGATCTCCCTTTTCATGACTACAAAGAATCCATGCTTCACTATGTCACAACCATGGGATTTTTAGCTCTACATATTTAAATCTCACTTAGTTAGTCTCTCCCCATAATTTATTTTATAGATTATTTTTACCTCTTAAGTATATTCATGTTGGTGATCCTACACTTTTAGAGGGTACCTATACAATCTCTTAGATTCTAAGTAGTTCCATTATGTAAGATAGTTGACCTATCATTCTAAATAGCATTCTCATTAATTTTCTTTCTTAGTTTATAGGCTTTATATCCCTCTAATTATCCTTAGTCTATTTGGTAGGAGTGCGCCCAATTTCTCTCCTTTCTTTTATCCCCATGGTGGGAATAATATTCTCATCAAATAATCATTTTTCTACAAAGTAATACTCTACTTAGTTATTTCATTTGGAAGGATTTCTTTCATCCATTATGTACACATACCCACTAGAGGTAGAGGTGATCGAGTTGGGTCAGAAAAAATAATGCCCTCTATCATAGAAAGTAAGAAAATTGACAAACAAGGGGCATGCTTTTTTCTACTCACCAATAATTCTAATTCATGTATCTATCTAACATAAGTCGTGATGTTAGTATGATATCTTGTGTGTCCATAAATATCTATTTCATATATTTACAAATTTTATCTGAGATCATAGGTTTTTAAACTTGAAAGGTGAAAATGAGAGGTGAATTTTCAAAGTTTTAGTTTTATAGGGTTCGCAAAACCCTATTTTTCCCTATCACAGTGACTTTTGAGATAGTTTTGGCCCCATTTCTTCTTGCGAGTTCCATTTTATCAGTCATTTTCACCCTTTATCTTATTTTTCAATCATCTATCATAATGTCTTGCTCCATATATTTTTCTTTGAAATCATTTCCTTGGCCTTCCTTTTATTGTTTAGCCTCTTTAGGGGCCATCACTAACATCTTCTATTACTATGCACTCAACTTGATACGTTTTCACTCCATCAAGGGCATCTCTTTGCTACCTTTCATCGTATCATCTATATTATATTTTTCTTCATACTAATATTATAAAGCTATTGTGAAGAGGAGAATGTAGACAACTAAATTTTATTATGGTCATTTTATGAAATCTAGATTCTTCTATTCTTTTAAGAGATTTGTAGTATTTATTAAATAATTTGTTCTTAATTAATTAATGTTTTTTTTATTTATATTCAGACATGTTTTTATGGGACCAGAAACCCTATCTATTAAATGTCATCAAAAAGATAAAAAATAGAAAATCAGTAGCTCTACATTACCAAAAATACAACAAAGAAAAAATAACATAAAGAAGCAAGCAAAAAAAACCTTAGTTCAAATGCTTCAGTGCCTCTGTTGCCTCAACTTATGGTTGAGTCATATTAAAGACAGTTTTCTTTAGGTCCAACATTTCTTGAGAGGATTTATCTGCCTTCCTTTTAAAGTATTTTGTAGTCCTCTTATACAGGTCTTTGTCCTCCTCCTACCCCTCCATCTCATCAAATACTTAAACATCAACCACAACCCCTTCCTCCTAATTGCTTTCTAGTGTATTAACTAGAGTATTAAGACTGTCAGTAGAGTTGTTAACCACTCTATGGATAAATGTTACAAGGGAGATGAGGTTTTCATTAATATTTTTGATAGTAAATTAATGATATTCCTCAATCCCTACCTAAATTAAATTTATTAATTTATCTAGGTCATCTATAGTGCATTTAATTAAATGAACCCCTATATTCAATTAATTAATGTAACTCTTTCTTTGCTTATTCTACCATTAAATTAGATAAATAACCAAATTTAGTTAATTCAATTTATCTTTCCTTTTTCCTCCATTCTTGGAAATTAGAATAAATTTAATATTAATTCTCTCCACATGTTGTGTTCTTCCTACATTAACTACCTTCTAGTCTCCTTCTAACCACCATTTTTTCAATTAAAAATTAATTACACATCCTAATTTATTAAATAAGGGAAATTAACCACCATGTGGAAATGGTATTCTCCCTAAGAGGACACTTGGCATCAGTGACCACTTATCCATTAATTGGCCTTCTCCTAAAGAAATTACCAGGCATGCTAGAATTGTGAGAGAACCAAATCCCAAATCTTAAGCAAATCACCTATCTCTAATTCACAATTTATCCATTATGCATTTTTCTTTTTATTGTTCTAACAACTAGACTATCTTTGTGGTTTGGAGTTGGTTTATTTCAGTTTTCTTATGTCTAATTTGATTGTTGTTATATTAAAACATAATAATATTATCATATCTTAATAATAATATTTAATATTAATCTTATATGTTTTGGGTTGAAGCTATATTAATCTATATGTTATAGGCCCAAAAAAAATAAATTTAATATTAATTACAATATTAGAACATAATAATGATTTAAAATTAATCACAATCTCTTAATATTATAATATCATTTGAAAAGTGGAATAATGAACAAATATGATATCTTTAGGAGAATGTAATATTCTCTTTTTATTTTATTTAAATAATATCACCTTAAATATATATAAAACTTATATAATTAAATTTCTGCATTTTGAAATTAGAAACAATAAAATATATGTATGTATATAACAAAATTTGTTCATTTAGAATATAATATAAATTAAAAATTAAAAATAAACCTGAAAAATGTACATTATCTAACAATCCAATGATTTTAATCAGTAAAAAGGTATTTTACAAATCATAAAATTTTAATTTTCATAAAAAATAATAATTAAATAAAATCTTGTAATTTGGAGAATTTTGATTTATCTATAACTAGTTAATGAATACAACAATAATAATACTATTTTTATTACTACATATTAAAATCCTATTTATTAGTTAAATATGATTTATAACAGCAACCTATAATATAAATATATTCATGGGAGTAGCTGCCGACATATCAATGCCCTAGTATCATCGACTAATATATATATAGTCTCAATGAAAAAAAAGGCGCTCCACAGCAGTGTTTTTTAGTAGGATCATATTTTTCCAGAGCAACCTTCTCCTTTCAAATTCGTCGGCGAGAAAACTCTGAAGTATGCCTGCGAGAAAACTAATCATCTTTGATCTTCACTTTGCAGATCATTAGTCTCGAAAATAAATGGCGGACGCGGCGGTGACCTTTTGGCCGAGGGCAATGAAAAATAGATTGCCGCCGATTCAGGCGGTTGAAAGCCAAAAACAAAACACAAAACCATTCTAATAGGAACTGGAATATTGTCATTTCTCTATGATTTGTTTGTTTTCGCTTTTAACTAAATTATATTTTCTAGACCCTCCAAAAGCCGTGGAATTAGATTTTCTAGACCTTCCACAAGCCATGGATTTGGATCTGGCAAACCCTCCAGAGTAAGTATGAGCTTGAGTTCACATATAGGTTACAAGTTTTTTCTGTTATTAAATAGGCTGGACGGGAATGTAGACCTCATAAAATTAGGGTTTCGGGATGAGTTTGATAGAAATCTATCAGAATGTCTGTTTTGTGTCTAAACGAGTTTAATGGGAAACAATAAATAGGGTCTTGAATATGATGCTTGGCTTTTTAATGCCCACATCATGCTGGTTTGTGGATTTCCTGTTACAGGTTCAGTTCTGGCCAGGAGCTTGCATGTTTTATTGCTACCCGTGGGATTCTGCCCAAGGCTTGGGAAGCCATATGTATTATTTCCAAAAGTGGGGAAGATAGTTTTCTTTCGATAAAAGATGGAGGTGTAGCATATGTGATCTTCCCTTCCTTTCATAAAGAAGATTTTATAGACCCACAGAGCAAATATGGAGAGAGCAATATCCAGAATTGCAAAATCTTCGCTGCTGACCTAAAGGGTGATGATGCTAAACCGGCTCTTGTTCACAAGGGAGCTCTAAACAGATTCCTGCAAATTCTCGAAAGTTCAGATTTTGAAGCCAAGGTGAATAGACCCTCTACTTCACATTATAAGGTTGCTTTGTGATGTAAGACTGCGGCTCTTCTGAAATTTTATAACTTCACAAGGTTTTTATCATATTTATTAATATGAATTTTTGTCCACCTGTTTGTCATAATGAATAAATGTATGTAAATGTTGTTAGGAGAGATAATTTCAATTGAAGAGTTTGATGCCACTGAGAGTCAGTTTACTGTTGATGATTACTGAAGTTTATTTTATTTTTTGAAATTATAAATGTAATCATTCTTTTAAATAAATATAGCAATTTTCTATTGAATAATATATCTGCGATATTATATTAGGTGCTCCCTTTTTTGTTTGTTCTATCAGATCCAGGGTATAAAGGAACAAGCCATCATGTTTGTGGGTCATTCCATAGGAGGTGCAGTTGCAGCTCTGGCCACCCTATGGCTTTTAGGAAAACGGCAGAAAATTTTCAATTGCTTTTGCATTACATTTGGTGCTCCTTTGGTTGGCAATGCCACAATTCACAAGGCAATTGGGCGCGAGGACTGGTTGGCAAGATTTTGTCATGTTGTCTGTAGGCACGACATTGTTCCTAGGATGAACCTTGCACCATTTGAATCAATTGCCAAGCCTTTAGATGCAATTGTTCCTCACTGGACGAGAAAAATGGGCATTAACTGTGATTCTGGTTCACACCTTTCTATTTCGGAAGCTTGCATGACTCTTGTTAAGAATGTCGAGAAGTGCACATCAACAGTGGCAAAAGATTACCCTGGAGAATCTGGTCTCAGAAGCCCATTTATACCCTTCGGCATTTATATATTCTGTTCAACTCATGGAGCAGCTCGTTTTGAGGACTCTAAAACTGTCCTCGAGATGTTTCATTTCACTATGCAAAGCCAAGAAAGAATACCATTCGATCAAATTGCAGATACCTGCATTTCAGAACACACAGATTATGGCCATATGTTGGAAGGTATCAGGAAAGCCTTGCTAAATGCAAGGCAGCTTGACTCAAACTCCTCGGAAATGGCAATAGCCTTTGAATCGGAAGCAATCGGTGTTGGAACTCAGGTAATTCTTACTGATTGTGCTTTAGCCTTTGTACTTTTTGTTTTGTAAACTCGAAATCAAAATGCTTGCTGTACTTAAGCGTTTCAAAAAAAAGGTTACACAAAGATACATAACACCTCTAAGGCTCTGGCCGTTTATTACACCCCTATACCTATCAAGATCTGCTGTATTTCATTTGTTAGTTTTTCCATTTCAAAATTGGTTGCTACAGCTCTCGTGGTTTATTAATTCTCTGTTTTCTTTCCCCTTAGTAATGTTGTTTCCTTTTCTTTGGCACTGAGATTGACAACTTTTGATTTTAAGCAGGACAATCATCCATTATTTCCTCTCAGAAAATCTGGAGAGGTAAAAAATGAGCAAGATATGAACATTGATAAACTGAATGTGGAGTGGGAAACCTCAATGATTAATTATATGGCAGAGCTGGAATCGTACGAAATGCGTTGTAAGGAAAACAACACTGCCTGCTATGACGCTTTCAAACAGAATGATGAGAAAGATGTTCTTGTAAATTTGTCGAGAACAAAGTTGGGAGAATTCTGGGATAAGTTTGTTGAGATGGAAGAGAAGCATCTGTTGCCCAGTGACTTCCGAAGCAGAAACAAATGGGTATATGCTGGTACTGCATATAGAATCCTTGCAGAGCCACTGGACATTGCATACCACTATCGAACAGAGAAGGGAAACAAAAGATATCTTTCAGATGGGGTCCGACCGCATCGTCACATAGTTCTTGAGAAATGGCTTGAGGAATATAGTTCTGGAGATTTAAAAGAGGATTCATGTTTTTGGGCTCATTTAGAAGAGGCTTGTAAAGCCTTGACAAATATCCAGCAAGAGGAAGAACCGCGTACGTCTTTGGCAGAATGTATAGATTTTAGAATATACGTTGCAAACATGATCGGAGTCGGGAGCATTTCCACAGAGGTTTTCGTTGAGGGGAGCAGCTTCATGATTTGGTGGCAACAATACTGCCGTATTCGAGTTAAATCCTATTATTGGCGAAAAAGCTCCTCCTTGTACAAATGCATGATGAAGGAGAGTTGGAAGACACGAGATTAGAAGGGATTTTGGTACTCCGAGAGTGAGCTCTAATTAGCACTATATTCTTTGATAATAAAAGGGGTGTTAGTTCTTATATTCAGGTTCCACTTGTTTGGTAGCGGGACAAAAGTTTTGCTGTAGAAGTCTTGTTGAAGCACAATTAGATGATATTATTTCTTAAATCTTTGTATCTTATCTCGTAGTTGGAATTATTTGATTCTTGCATTTCCATCAGTTGGAATTATAATTTGTAAGTTGCTGCTTCCCTGTTTACATGTCCATTGTATTTTGAAATAATGGTTTTATATAAATGAATTAGTTTAGAGGAAAAGATCTAATATTTCAGCATATTTGTTTTTTTTAAATCTATATTTGTTGATTTAATTTACATTCTTTTAATAATATTGTATCAATTTTGTGACTTTAAAAAGTTGTTATTGTTGATAATGACTACATAATTGAAAAAAATGTGTCTCTTAGTTGTATGAAAGAAACCATGTGATGGTACGTCAGCTGCACAAGTATGGGTCTCCATTTTGCATAACAATTGACCATAACTTGTTTGATGAAGGGTGCTCCCCTTAATACCACAAACACATAACAGAAATAGAGAAACAACAACAATATGCAAGAACAGAAAATTGGCTTCTTATTATCTCCACAAATGTGGAATTACAAACTTTCAGAATTACAATATGCAAAGCCACATGGGCATTCCCTTACAATATTCTGTAGGACAAAGCCTCGAATCAATACCCAGATCTACTACCCAGAACTATTCTGAACTGCCTAAGACAATAATACAGCCTTCCTTATATAGGCAATTTTCCACCGCCTGGGAAGGTTCCAGAATTTTAGCCAATAAGGCCGACCAAACTTAGAATTATTTTTTTTATTTTACATTTCATTACATCATAGTCGGCTCAAAATAAATTTTGAAACCCGAACAGAAATTTTGAAGAAAAATCATTTTCCGCCATTTCAGGTGACCCAACTTCCGAAGACCATAAGTCATCACTAGTTGACCCGATTGACTATTGTAACCCCATTTCGGAAAGGGCTCGAGGAGCTCTACAACGCCTGAATCAAGCAAGCTTCATTCAGCCCAAAATTCGACCTCATCCGGGGCCTCTAAAGCCTTCAAAACTGAGTTCGAAGTTTCTGTACCCTGCTGCCAATACCGAAAATCTTCAATATCTTCCAATATACACTTGATCTGGCAATGAAACTTTACTGGCAGACTTATATGACCAAAATGAACCTCCAAGAAAGAAATCAGATCATTCTGAGCACATACAAAAATTACCAAAAATAGTAACTTTCCATAAATAGCAGCTCTGCACAAAATAGCCCTTATTGAATACAAAAATAGAAATATTTTTGGGTGATGCAAGATTGCTCTTACACCCAGGATGCTCCTGCATCAGACACCCGGGGTAATTTGAGAAGTGACCCTATCACGACTCAGGTGTGCAGAGGAAAACCAAGACGGCTAATCTCCTCCTTTGTCAGCCATGATGAATCTTCAACAGGTCGTCCTTTCCACTTGACCAGATATTCTTCATATATCCTGTTCCTTGTGCTTCTGCCAATACGACTGTCCAGTATATCTTCGATCTCCTTAGTGTCTGAACTAGTTGCTGGAAAACTCCACTATGCTGCTGTGATCTCATCTTCAACACCTCCTTCATGATACTCTGTCAGGTCTGAAATGTTAAACACTGGTGAAATATTTAGCTCAGTAGGCAATTCTACCTCATATGCGTTTCCTGAATCATGTTTCTTCAGTATCCTACATGGTCCAAACTTCTTCATTTTCAGCTTGTTATATGTACCAACTGGAAACCGCTCCTTCCGCAAATGAACCATGACTTCATCACCAACTTGAAATTCCTTATACCTCCTTTTCTCATCTGCCTTAGCCTTATACTGTGCGTTCATCTTGGTAATATGCTTCCTCACCTCCTCATGGATGTTCTTCAAGTGTTCTGCAAAATCTTCAGCTTCAGCACTACTTATTTCTCCTGTATCTATCTTCCTCAATTCAGATGCATTTCTTGGACTACTTCCATATACAATCTGGAATGGTGATTTACCAGTGCTCCTGTTGACAGAATTATTGTATGCAAATTCTGCCTGTGGTAAAATCAAATCCCATCCTGTTGGCTTATCTCCAACCAAACATCTCAGCAAATTTCCCAAACTCCTATTCACCACCTCTGTTTGTCCATCAGTCTGTGGATGATGTGATGAACTGAACTTCAAATCCGTCTTTAACTTCTTCCACAATGTACGCCAGAAATATCCAACAAACTTAGTGTCCCGATCTGAAACTATGGTCTTTGGCAAACCATGAAGTCTCACTACTTCTCTGAAAAACAATTCTGCTACATGAACAGCATCACTAGTCTTCTTGCAGGGAATGAAATGTGTCATCTTTGAAAATCTGTCAACTACCACAAAAATTGAATCGTGTCCCCGTTGTGTCCTCGGTAAACCAAGAACAAAGTCCATACTGATATCCTCCCAAGGCTTCTCTGGTATAGGTAATGGCTGATACAACCCTGTATTCTGCTTCACTCCTTTCGCCATCTGACATACTCTGCAACTCTGTACAAACTTCTTCACATCTTGCTGCAATTGTGGCCAATAATAATTCTCACCAACCAAAGCAAGGGTTTTATCACGACCAAAATGTCCAGCCAATCCTCCACTATGCTTCTCCTTGATGAGATTCTCCCTCATAGAACTTCGTGGAATGCACAACTGACTCCCTCTGAATAGCATATCATCCTGGATGATGAAATCCAACCATTTCATCCTGTCTAGAGTAACAGGTTCTTTACAAGCTTTCCAAGCTTCACCAAAATCAGGATCCTCTGGATACAAATTTTTGAGCTCCTTGAACCCAACCACTTCAATCTGCATTTCTGTCAGCAGTAGTTGCCTTCTGCTAAGAGCATCTGCAACCGTATTAGACTTTCCACTCCTGTGTTTCAAAACAAATGTATAACTCTGCAAAAATTCAACCCATTTCAAATGTCTTTGATTCAACTTTCCTTGACTATTCAAATATTGCAAAGCTTGATGATCAGTATACAAAACAAACTCTTTAGGAAGCAAATAGCGTCTCTACTTCTTTAATGCTTGAACTATAGCATAAAATTCCTGATCATAAACAGAATATTTTCTCTTGGCATCATTCAACTTCACACTGAAATAAGCAATAGGTTTACCTTCTTGGCTCATAACAGCTCCTATTGCAGTACCACTAGCATCACAATCTACTTGAAAAACCTTATTAAAATCTGGAAGTGTTAAAACAGGTTGTTCTGTAACTTTTTGTTTCAACAATTGAAAACTCTTTTCTGCCCCATTAGTCCACTTAAACTCTTTTCTATCCCCTCTCATTGTTTCAGTCAAGGGTCCACAAATACTGCTAAAATTTCTGATAAACTTTCTGTAAAAGCTAGCTAGACCATGAAAAGATCTTACCTCAGTAGCATTCCTTGGAGTAGGCCATTCAAGGATAGCCTGTACCTTCTCTGGGTCCATTTTTAAACCTTCTACTAAAACTACAAACCCCAAATACACCAACTCTTTCTTCACAAAACTGCACTTCTTCAAATTAATCAACAATTTCTCTTCTCTCAGCTTCTCAAATACCATACGAATATGCATCATATGCTCCTCCAATGTCTTACTAAAGATCAGAATATCATCTAGGTAAACAATGACAAACTTACCTAGAAATTTTTTCAGAACCTCGTTCATGAGCCGCATGAAAGTGCTCGGTGCATTGGTTAGCACAAAAGGCATGACTAACCACTCATACATTCCTTCTTTTGTCTTGAAGGCAGTCTTCCATTCATCTCCTTCTCTGATCTGAATCTGATGATATCCACTTTTCAGATCTATCTTTAAAAAATACACAGCTCCACTCAAACAGTCCATAATATCATCCATTCGTGGCAATGGAAACCTGTACTTGATTGTGATCTTGTTTATTGCCCTAGAATCTGTACACATCCTCCACTCTCCATAGTTCTTTGGTGCTAATACCGCTAGTACAGCACAGGGACTCAGACTCTCACGGATCAATCCTTTCTGTAGCAGTTCATGTACTTGTCTGTTCAACTCCTCACTTTCTGCAGGTGTCATTCTGTGTGCTGCCTTTTTCGGCAAACTCGCTCTTGGGATCAAATCCATTTGATGACTGATCTTCCTGACTGGTGGTAATCCATCAGGCACGTTATCGGATACAATATCTTGAAACTCATTCAACAAATCTGCAACTTCTACAGGAACATCTTCTACTTCCTCTTTACCAGCTTTTGGAATTAACGCAAAACATACATGCTCATGCCTCATACCATCTAGGAAATTTCTTCCATCAACAAAAGTTATCCTTGCATTACCACATACCTTTTCTTCAGTCTCCTTCAATGGTTTTAGCTTATGTCGCACTCCATCCTTTGTCAGGGAATAGGTATTCGCACGGCCATCATGTACAGCACATCTGTCAAACTGCCATGGTCTACCCAACAACATATGACATGCATCCATAGATATGATATCACACAATACCTCATCTTGGTATCCGCCAATCTTGAACTTCACCAGGCATTGTTCATTGACCATGACCTTGTGGTCATCCTGTACCCAGGCAATCCGATATGGATGTGGGTGTTTCTGTCTCTTGAGCTTCAACTTTGTCACCATCTCTTCTGACACCAAATTGTCAGTGCTTCCACTATCGATAATCACATCACAACATTTACCTTCACACTTGCACCTGGTGCGAAACAAGCTCCTCCTTTGTTCAGGTTCATTCTCACCACTCAACAGGACTCTTCTGTTAATCAACGTTTCTCCTCTTTCAGCATCTTCAGAATTTGATGATCTCGCATCTTCATCTACATGTGCAATTCTGGCCTGGCCTTCATTTCTCCTGTCTGTTCTGCCTTGGCGCTGAGGACATTCAAATGCCCTATGACCTTCTTCTCCACAGTGAAAACATGTTCCACGGAAGCCACCTCTTCCAGATCCTTGTCCTCTTCCTCTTCCTCTTTGATCTCTATTATTCTGATCCTGGAAGCGATTGGAATTATTTCCTCGCTGATTCTGACTGCTACTAGCCTCATCCTTCTTTTTCAGATCTTCATTTCGGCCACCATATGACCGTCCACCATATCGTCCACCGCGACCTCTTCCGTTTTGTCTGCTCTCAAACTTCTTGTTCAGCTTTTCCTCTACTTTTAGGGAAAACTGGTATGCCTCCTCAATATTGTTCATTCGAACCAGATTCAGCTCCTCCTGAATGCTTGGCCTTAACCCATTAAGGTATCGGGCAACTTTCTCCTTCTCGGCTTCTGCATGGCCTATTCTGATGAGAAGTCGATAGAACTCCTCTGTATACTCCTGAACAGATCTTCCTGCTTGCTTCAAACTTTGCATTTTCTTTAGTAGATCAAGCTCATAATCAACAGAAATGAACTGTCGCTTCAATTTATCCACCATCCGATCCCATCTTGTGATTTTATCTTTCCCTCTTCTATTTCGCTCCAATTGAATTTCTTGCCACCAGATCTTCGCATGACCTTTCAGTCTGGCCTTCGCAAATTTGACCCTATCAGGATCCTCAACATCTTAATACTCAAAATATTTCTCACATTCATTGATCCAGTCGATCAATTCCTCTGGGTTAAGATTTCCAGAAAATGTAGGAACCTCAATCTTAGGTCTTTTCCCAATCTTGGAAATCGCTCGAAAAAGTCTTTCTTCCTCATGGTTCACAATTTCAACTTCTCCTTCTTGATATTCTTCTTCGGCTTCATCCTCGCTTTCGTCTCTGACATTAAGATTCATTCCTCTGTGAATCTCTTCTTGCAATGCTCGCACTTGTCTCTGTAGCTCTCTAACCTCAGGTGTTACAACACCAGCTCTTCCACCACGTTCCCTTCGTGGAGGTATTTTCACGATGCGCGCTGAAACCCTAGCCACAGTCCTGGTGCAAACTGCCTCACAGTCGGCGATCTGTTTACACACTCAAGAACTCCTACTCTGATACCACTTGATGAAGGGTGCTCCCCTTAATACCACAAACACATAACAGAAATAGAGAAACAACAACAATATGCAAGAACAGAAAATTGGCTTCTTATTATCTCCACAAATGTGGAATTACAAACTTTCAAAATTACAATATGCAAAGCCACATGGGCATTCCCTTACAATATTCTGTATGACAAAGCCTCAAATCAATACCCAGATCTACTACCCAGAACTATTCTGAACTGCCTAAGACAATAATACAGCCTTCCTTATATAGACAATTTTCCACCGCCTGGGAAGGTTCCAGAATTTTAGCCAATAAGGCCGACCAAACTTAGAATTATTTTTTTTATTTTACATTTCATTACATCATAGTCGGCTCAAAATAAATTTTGAAACCCGAACAGAAATTTTGAAGAAAAATCATTTTCCGCCATTTCAGGTAACCCAACTTCCGAAGACCATAAGTCATCACCAGTTGACCCGATTGACTATTGTAACCCCATTTCGGAAAGGGCGCGAGGAGCTCTACAACGCTTAAATCAAGCAAGCTTGATTCAGCCCAAAATTCGACCTCATCCGGGGCCTCTAAAGCCTTCAAAACTGAGTTCGAAGTTTCTGTACCCTGTTTCCAATACCGAAAATCTTCAATATCTTCCAATATACACTTGATCTGGCAATGAAACTTTACTGGCAGACTTATATGACCAAAATGAACCTCCAAGAAAGAAATCAGATCATTCTGAGCACATACAAAAATTACCAAAAATAGTAACTTTCCATAAATAGCAGCTCTGCACAAAATAGCCCTTATTGAATACAAAAATAGAAATATTTTTGGGTGATGCAAAATTGCTCTTACACCCAGGATGCTCCTGCATCAGACACCCAGGGTAATTTGAAAAGTGACCCTGTCACGACTCAGGTGTGAAGAGGAAAACCAAGACGGCTAATCTCCTCCTTTGTCAGCCATGATGAATCTTCAACAGGTCCTCCTTTCCACTTGACCAGATATTCTTCATATATCTTGTTCCTTGTGCTTCTGCCAATATGACTGTCCAGTATATCTTCGATCTCCTTAGTGTCTGAACTAGTTGCTGGAATACTCCACTGTGCTACTGTGATCTCATCTTCAACTTCTCCTTAATGATACTCTGTCAGGTCTGAAATGTTAAACACTGGTGAAATATTTAGCTCAGTAGGCAATTCTACGTCATATGCGTTTCCTGAATCATGTTTCTTTAGTATCCTACATGGTCCAAACTTCTTCATTTTCAGCTTGTTATATGTACCAACTGGAAACCGCTCCTTCCGCAAATGAACCATGACTTCATCACCAACTTGAAATTCCTTATACCTTCTTTTCTCATCTGCCTTAGCCTTATACTGTGCGTTCATCTTGGTAATATGCTTCCTCACCTCCTCATGGATGTTCTTCAAGTGTTCTGCAAAATCCTCAGCTTCAGCACTACTTATTTCTCCTTTATCTATCTTCCTCAATTCAGATGCATTTCTTGGACTACTTCCATATACAATCTGGAATGGTGATTTACCAGTGCTCCTATTGACAGAATTATTGTATGCAAATTCTGCCTGTGGTAAAATCAAATCCCATCTTGTTGGCTTATCTCCAACCAAACATCTCAGCAAATTTTCCAAACTCTTATTCACCACCTCTGTTTGTCCATCAGTCTGTGGATGATGTGATGAACTGAACTTCAAATCCGTCTTTAACTTCTTCCATAATGTACGCCAGAAATATCCAACAAACTTAGTGTCCCGATCTGAAACTATGGTCTTTGGCAAACTATGAAGTCTCACTACTTCTCTGAAAAACAATTCTGCTACATGAACAGCATCACTAGTCTTCTTGCAGGGAATGAAATGTGCCATCTTTGAAAATCTGTCAACTACCACAAAAATTGAATCATGTCCCCGCTGTGTCCTCGGTAAACCAAGAACAAAGTCCATACTGATATCCTCCCAAGGCTTCTCTGGTATAGGTAATGGCTGATACAACCCTGTATTCTGCTTCACTCCTTTCGCCATCTGA
The DNA here is from genome assembly GCA_027943335.1 of Chamaecyparis obtusa. Lineage (NCBI taxonomy): Eukaryota > Viridiplantae > Streptophyta > Pinopsida > Cupressales > Cupressaceae > Chamaecyparis > Chamaecyparis obtusa. Next base: position 857,625 of record BSBK01007999.1, on the reverse strand, counting down.
CATACTCTGCAACTCTGTACAAACTTCTTCACATCTTGCTGCAATTGTGGCTAATAATAATTCTCACCAACCAAAGCAAAGGTTTTATCATGACCAAAGTGTCCAGCCAATCCTCCACTATGCTTTTTCTTGATGAGATTCTCCCTCATAGAACTTCGTGGAATGCACAACTGACTCCCTCTGAATAGCATATCATCCTGGATGATGAAATCCAACTATTTCATCCTGTCTAGAGTAACAGGTTCTTTACAAGCTTTCCAAGCTTCACCAAAATCAGGATCCTCTGGATACAAATTCTTGAGCTCCTTGAACCCAACCACTTTAATCTGCATTTCTGTCAGCAGTAGTTGCCTTCTGCTAAGAGCATCTGCAACCTTATTAGACTTTCCACTCCTGTGTTTCAAAACAAATGTATAACTCTGCAAAAATTCAACCCATTTCAAATGCCTTTGATTCAACTTTCCTTGACTATTCAAATATTGCAAAGCTTGATGATCAGTATACAAAACAAACTCCTTAGGAAGCAAATAGTGTCTCCACTTCTTTAATGCTTGAACTATAGCATAAAATTCCTGATCATAAACAGAATATTTTCTCTTGGCATCATTCAACTTCTCACTGAAATAAGCAATAGGTTTACCTTCTTGGCTCATAACAGCTCCTATTGCAGTACCACTAGCATCACAATCTACTTGAAACACCTTATTAAAATTTGGAAGTGCTAAAACAGGTTGTTCTGTAACTTTTTGTTTCAACAATTGAAAACTCTTTTCTGCCCCATTAGTCCACTTAAACTCTTTTCTATCCCCTCTCATTGTTTCAGTCAAGGGTCCACAAATACTGCTAAAATTTCTGATAAACTTTCTGTAAAAGCTAGCTAGACCATGAAAAGATCTTACCTCAGTAGCATTCCTTGGAGTAGGCCATTCAAGGATAGCCTGTACCTTCTTTGGGTCCATTTTTAGACCTTCTCCTAAAACTACAAACCCCAAATACACCAACTCTTTCTTCACAAAACTGCACTTCTTCAAATTAATCAACAATTTCTCTTCTCTCAGCTTCTCAAATACCATACAAATATGCATCATATGCTCCTCCAATGTCTTACTAAAGATCAGAATATCATCTAGGTAAACAATGACAAACTTACCTAGAAATTCTTTCAGAACCTCGTTCATGAGCCGCATGAAAGTGCTCGGTGCATTGGTTAGCCCAAAAGGCATGACTAACCACTCATACAGTCCTTCCTTTGTCTTGAAGGCAGTCTTCCATTCATCTCCTTCTCTGATCCGAATCTGATGATATCCACTTTTCAGATCTATCTTTGAAAAATACACAGCTCCACTCAAACAGTCCATAATATCATCCATTCGTGGCAATGGAAACCTGTACTTGATTGTGATCTTATTTATTGCCCCAGAATCTGTACACATCCTCCACTCTCCATTCTTCTTTGGTGCTAATACCGCTGGTACAGCACAGGGACTCAGACTCTCACAGATCAATCCTTTCTGTAGCAGTTCATGTACTTGTCTGTTCAACTCCTCACTTTCTGCAGGTGTCATTCTGTGTGCTGCCTTATTCGGAAAACTCGCTCCTGGGATCAAATCCTTTTGATGACTGATCTTCCTGACTGGTGGTAATCCATCAGGCACGTTATCGGATACAATATCCTGAAACTCATTCAACAAATCTGCAACTTCTACAGGAACATCTTCTACTTCCTCTTTACCAGCTTTTAGAATTAACGCAAAACATACATGCTCATGCCTCATACCATCTAGGAAATTTCTTCCATCAACAAAAGTTATCCTTGCATTACCACATACCTTTTCTTCAGTCTCCTTCAATGGTTTTAGCTTATGTCGCACTCCATCCTTTGTTAGGGAATAGGTATTCGCATGGCCATCATGTACAGCACATCTGTCAAACTGCCATGGTCTACCCAACAACATATGACATGCATCCATAGATATGATATCACACAATACCTCATCTTGGTATCCGCCAATCTTGAACTTCACCAGGCATTGTTCATTGACCATGACCTTGTGGTCATCCTGTACCCAGGCAATCCGATATGGATGTGGGTGTTTCTGTCTCTTGAGCTTCAACTTTGTCACCATCTCTTCTGACACCAAATTGTCAGTGCTTCCACTATCGATAATCACATCACAACATTTACCTTCACACTTGCACCTGGTGCGAAGCAAGCTCCTCCTTTCTTCAGGTTCATTCTCACCACTCAACAGGACTCTTCTGTTAATCAACGTTTCTCCTCTTTCAGCATCTTCAGAATTTGATGATCTCGCATCTTCATCTACATGTGCAATTCTGGCCTGGCCTTCATTTCTCCTGTCTGTTCTGCCTTGGCGCTGAGGACATTCAAATGCCCTATGACCTTCTTCTCCACAGTGAAAACATGTTCCATGGAAGCCACCTCTTCCAGATCCTTGTCCTCTTCCTCTTCCTCTTTGATCTCTATTATTCTGATCCTGGAAGCGATTGGAATTCTTTCCTCGCTGATTCTGACTGCTACTAGCCTCATCCTTCTTTTTCGGATCTTCATTTCGGCCACCATATGACCGTCCACCAGATCGTCCACCGCGACCTCTTCCGTTTTGTCTGCTCTCAAACTTCTTGTTCAGCTTTTCCTCTACTTTTAGGGCAAACTGGTATGCCTCCTCAATACTGTTCATTCGAACCAGATTCAGCTCCTCCTGAATGCTTGGCCTTAACCCATTAAGGTATCGGGCAACTTTCTCCTTATCGGCTTCTGCATGGCCTATTCTGATGAGAAGTCGATAGAACTCCTCTGTATACTCCTGAACAGATCTTCCTGCTTGCTTCAAACTTTGCATTTTCTTTAGTAGATCAAGCTCATAATCAACAGGAATGAACTGTCGCTTCAATTTATCCACCATCCGATCCCATCTTGTGATTTTATCTTTCCCTCTTCTATTTCGCTCCAATTGAATTTCTTGCCACCAGATCTTCGCATGACCTTTCAGTCTGGCCTTCGCAAATTTGACCCTATCAGGATCCTCAACATCTTCATACTCAAAATATTTCTCACATTCATGATCCAGTTGATCAATTCCTCTGGGTTAAGATTTCCAGAAAATGTAGGAACCTCAATCTTAGGTCTTTTCCCAATCTTGGAAATCGCCCGAAAAAGTCTTTCTTCCTCATGGTTCACAATTTCAACTTCTCCTTCTTGATATTCTTCTTCGGCTTCATCCTCGCTTTCATCTCTGACATTAAGATTCATTCATCTATGAATCTCTTCTTGCAATGCTCGCACTTGTCTCTGCAGCTCTCTAACCTCAGGTGTTACAACACCAGCTCTTCTGCCACGTTCCCTTCGTGGAGGTATTTTCGCGATGCGCGCTGAAACCCTAGCCACAGTCCTGGTGCAAACTGCCTCACAGTCAGCGATCTGTTTACACACACTAGAACTCCTGCTCTGATACCACTTGATGAAGGGTGCTCCCCTTAATACCACAAACACATAACAGAAATAGAGAAACAACAACAATATGCAAGAATAGAAAATTGGCTTCTTATTATCTCCACAAATGTGGAATTACAAACTTTTAGAATTACAATATGCAAAGCCACATGGGCATTCCCTTACAATATTCTGTAGGACAAAGCCTCGAATCAATACCCAGATCTACTACCCAGAACTATTCTGAACTGCCTAAGACAATAATACAGCCTTCCTTATATAGACAATTTTCCACCGCCTGGGAAGGTTCCAGAATTTTAGCCAATAAGGCCGACCAAACTTAGAATTATTTTTTTTATTTTACATTCCATTACATCATAGTCGGCTCAAAATAAATTTTGAAACCCGAGCAGAAATTTTGAAGAAAAATCATTTTCCGCCATTTCAGGTGACCCAACTTCCGAAGACCATAAGTCATCACCAGTTGACCCGATTGACTATTTTAACCCCATTTCGGAAAGGGCGCGAGGAGCTCTACAATGCCTGTATCAAGCAAGCTTCATTCAGACCAAAATTCGACCTCATCTGGGGCCTCTAAAGCCTTCAAAACTGAGTTCGAAGTTTCTGTACCCTGCTGTCAATACCGAAAATCTTCAATATCTTCCAATATACACTTGATCTGGCAATGAAACTTTACTGGCAGATTTATATAACCAAAATGAACCTCCAAGAAAGAAATCAGATCATGCTGAGCACATACAAAAATTACCAAAAATAGTAACTTTCCATAAATAGCAGCTCTGCACAAAATAGCCCTTATTGAATACAAAAATAGAAATATTTTTGGGTGATACAAGATTGCTCTTACACCCAGGATGCTCCTACATCAGACACCCGAGGTAATTTGAGAAGTGACCCTGTCACGACTCAGGTGTGCAGAGGAAAACCAAGACGGCTAATCTCCTCCTTTGTCAGCCATGATGAATCTTCAACAGGTCATCCTTTCCACTTGACCACATATTCTTCATATATCCTGTTCCTTGTGCTTCTGCCAATAGGACTGTCCAGTATATCTTCGATCTCCTTAGTGTCTGAACTAGTTGCTCGAATACTCCACTGTGCTGCTGTGATCTCATCTTCAACACCTCCTTCATGATACTCTGTCAGGTCTGAAATGTTAAACACTGGTGAAATATTTAGCTCAGTAGGCAATTCTACCTCATATGCGTTTCCTGAATCATGTTTCTTCAGTATCCTACATGGTCCAAACTTCTTCATTTTCAGCTTGTTATATGTACCAACTGGAAACCGCTCCTTCCGCAAATGAACCATGACTTCATCACCAACTTGAAATTCCTTATACCTCATTTTCTCATCTGCCTTAGCCTTATACTGTGCGATCATCTTGGTAATATGCTTCCTCACCTCCTCATGGATGTTCTTCAAGTGTTCTGCAAAATCCTCAGCTTCAGCACTACTTATTTCTCCTTTATCTATCTTCCTCAATTCAGATGCATTTCTTGGACTACTTCCATATACAATCTGGAATGGTGATTTACCAGTGCTCCTGTTGACAGAATTATTGTATGCAAATTCTGCCTGTGGTAAAATCAAATCCCATCCTGTTGGCTTATCTCCAACCAAACATCTCAGCAAATTTTCCAAACTCCTATTCACCACCTCTGTTTGTCCATCAGTCTGTGGATGATGTGATGAACTGAACTTCAAATCCGTCTTTAACTTCTTCCATAATGTACGCCAGAAATATCCAACAAACTTAGTGTCCCGATCTGAAACTATGGTCTTTGGAAAACCATGAAGTCTCACTACTTCTCTGAAAAACAATTCTGCTACATGAACAGCATCACTAGTCTTCTTGCAGGGAATGAAATGTGCCATCTTTGAAAATCTGTCAACTACCACAAAAATTGAATCGTGTCCCCGCCGTGTCCTCGGTAAACCAAGAACAAAGTCCATACTGATATCCTCCCAAGGCTTCTCTGGTATAGGTAATGGCTGATACAACCCTGTATTCTGCTTCACTCCTTTCGCCATCTGACATACTCTGCAACTCTGTACAAACTTCTTCACATCTTGCTGCAATTGTGGCCAATAATAATTCTCACCAACCAAAGCAAGGGTTTTATCACAACCAAAGTGTCTAGCCAATCCTCCACTATGCTTCTCCTTGATGAGATTCTCCCTCATAGAACTTCGTGGAATGCACAACTGACTCCCTCTGAATACCATATCATCCTGGATGATGAAATCCAACCATTTCGTCCTGTCTAGAGTAACAAGTTCTTTACAAGCTTTCCAAGCTTCACCAAAATCAGGATCCTCTGGATACAAATTTTTGAGCTCCTTGAACCCAACCACTTCAATCTGCATTTCTGTCAGCAGTAGTTGCCTTCTGCTAAGAGCATCTGCAACCCTATTAGACTTTCCACTCCTGTGTTTCAAAACAAATGTATAACTCTGCAAAAATTCAACCCATTTCAAATGCCTTTGATTCAACTTTCCTTGACTATTCAAATATTGCAAAGCTTGATGATCAGTATACAAAACAAACTCTTTAGGAAGCAAATAGTGTCTCCACTTCTTTAATGCTTGAACTATAGCATAAAATTCTTGATCATAAATAGAATATTTTCTTTTGGCATCATTCAACTTCTCACTGAAATAAGCAATAGGTTTACCTTCTTGGCTCATAACAGCTCCTATTGCAGTACCACTAGCATCACAATCTACTTGAAACACCTTATTATAATTTGGAAGTGCTAAAACAGGTTGTTCTGTAACTTTTTATTTCAACAATTGAAAACTCTTTTCTGCCCCATTAGTCCACTTAAACTCTTTTCTATCCCCTCTCATTGTTTCAGTCAAGGGTCCACAAATACTGCTAAAATTTCTGATAAACTTTCTGTAAAAGCTAGCTAGACCATGAAAAGATCTTACCTCAGTAGCATTCTTTGGAGTAGGCCATTCAAGGATAGCCTGTACCTTCTCTGAGTCCATTTTTAGACCTTCTCCTGAAACTACAAACCCAAAATACACCAACTCTTTCTTCACAAAACTGCACTTCTTCAAATTAATCAACAATTTCTCTTTTCTCAGCTTCTCAAATACCATACGAATATGCATCATATGCTCCTCCAATGTCTTACTAAAGATCAGAATATCATCTAGGTAAACAATGACAAACTTACCTAGAAATTCTTTCAGAACCTCGTTCATAAGCCGCATGAAAGTGCTCGGTGCATTGGTTAGCCCAAAAGGCATGACTAACCACTCATACAGTCCTTCCTTTGTCTTGAAGGCAGTCTTCCATTCATCTCCTTCTCTGATCCGAATCTGATGATATCCACTTTTCAGATCTATCTTTGAAAAATACACAGCTCCACTCAAACAGTCCATAATATCATCCATTCGTGGCAATGGAAACTTGTACTTGATTGTGATCTTGTTTATTGCCCCAGAATCTGTACACATCCTCCACTCTCCATTTTTCTTTGGTGCTAATACCGCTGGTATAGAACAGGGACTCAGACTCTCACGGATCAATCCTTTCTGTAGCAGTTCATGTACTTGTCTGTTCAACTCCTCACTTTCTGCAGGTGTCATTCTGTGTGCTGCCTTATTCGGCAAACTCGCTCCTGGGATCAAATCCATTTGATGACTGATCTTCCTGACTGGTGGTAATCCATCAGGCACGTTATCGGATACAATATCCTGAAACTCATTCAACAAATCTGCAACTTCTACAGGAACATCTTCTACTTCCTCTTTACCAGCTTTTGGAATTAACGCAAAACATACATGCTCATGCCTCATACCATCTAGGAAATTTCTTCCATCAACAAAAGTTATCCTTGCATTACCACATATCTTTTCTTCAGTCTCCTTCAATGGTTTTAGCTTATGTCGCACTCCATCCTTTGTCAGGGAATAGGTATTCGCACGGCCATCATGTACAGCACATCTGTCAAACTGCCATGGTCTACCCAACAACATATGACATGCATCCATAGATATGATATCACACAATACCTCATCTTGGTATCCGCCAATCTTGAACTTCACCAGGCATTGTTCATTGACCATGACCTTGTGGTCATCCTGTACCCAGGCAATCCGATATGGATGTGGGTGTTTCTATCTCTTAAGCTTCAACTTTGTCACCATCTCTTCTGACACCAAATTGTCAGTGCTTCCACTATCGATAATCACATCACAACATTTACCTTCACACTTGCACCTGGTACGAAACAAGCTCCTCCTTTGTTTAGGTTCATTCTCACCACTCAACAGGACTCTTCTGTTAATCAACGTTTCTCCTCTTTCAGCATCTTCAGAATTTGATGATCTGACATCTTCATCTACATGTGCAATTCTGGCCTGGCCTTCATTTCTCTTGTCTGTTCTGCCTTGGCGCTGAGGACATTCAAATGCCCTATGACCTTCTTCTCCACAATAAAAACATGTTCCACGGAAGCCACCTCTTCCAGATCCTTGTCCTCTTCCTCTTCCTCTTTGATCTCTATTATTCTGATCCTGGAAGCGATTGGAATTATTTCCTCGCTGATTCTGACTGCTACTAGCCTCATCCTTCTTTTTTGGATCTTCATTTCGGCTACCATATGACCGTCCACCAGATCGTCCACCGCGACCTCTTCCGTTTTGTCTGCTCTCAAACTTCTTGTTCAGCTTTTCCTCTACTTTTAGGGCAAACTGGTATGCCTCCTCAATACTGTTCATTCGAACCAGATTTAGCTCCTCCTGAATGCTTGGCCTTAACCCATTAAGGTATCGCGCAACTTTCTCCTTATCGGCTTCTGCATGGCCTGTTCTGATGAGAAGTCGATAGAACTCGTCTGTATACTCCTGAACAGATCTTCCTGCTTGCTTCAAAATTTGCATTTTTTTTAGTAGATCAAGCTCATAATCAACAGGAATGAACTGTCGCTTCAATTTATCCACCATCCGATCCCATCTTGTGATTTTATCTTTCCCTCTTCTATTTCGCTCCAATTGAATTTCTTGCCACCAGATCTTCGCATGACCTTTCAGTCTGGCCTTCGTAAATTTGACCCTATCAGGATCCTCAACATCTTCATACTCAAAATATTCCTCACATTCATTGATCCAGTCGATCAATTCCTCTGGGTTAAGATTTCCAGAAAATGTAGGAACCTCAATCTTAGGTCTTTTCCCAATCTTGAAAATCGCCCGAAAAAGTCTTTCTTCCTCATGGTTCACAATTTCAACTTCTCCTTCTTGATATTCTTCTTCGGCTTCATTCTCGCTTTCATCTCTGACATTAAGATTCATTCCTCTGCGAATCTCTTCTTGCAATGCTCGCACTTGTCTCTGCAGCTCTCTAACCTCAGGTGTTACAACACCAGCTTTTCCGCCACGTTCCCTTCGTGGAGGCATTTTCACGATGCGCGCTGAAACCCTAGCCACAGTCCTGGTGCAAACTGCCTCACAGTCAGCGATCTGTTTACACACTCAAGAACTCCTGCTCTGATACCACTTGATGAAGGGTGCTCCCCTTAATACCACAAACACATAACAGAAATAGAGAAACAACAACAATATGCAAGAACAGAAAATTGGCTTCTTATTATCTCCACAAATGTGGAATTACAAACTTTCAGAATTACAATATGCAAAGCCACATAGGCATTCCCTTACAATATTCTGTAGGACAAAGCCTCGAATCAATACCCAGATCTACTACCCAGAACTATTCTGAACTACCTAAGACAATAATACAACCTTCCTTATATAGGCAATTTTCCACCGCCTGGGAAGGTTCCAGAATTTTAGCCAATAAGGCCAACCAAACTTAGAATTATTTTTTTTATTTTACATTTCATTACATCATAGTCGGCTCAAAATAAATTTTGAAACCCGAACAGAAATTTTGAAGAAAAATCATTTTTCGCCATTTCAGGTGACCCAACTTCCGAAGACCATAAGTCATCACCAGTTGACCCGATTGACTATTGTAACCCCATTTCGGAAAGGGCGCGAGGAGCTCTACAACGCCTAAATCAAGCAAACTTTATTCAGCCCAAAATTTGACCTCATCCGGGGCCTCTAAAGCCTTCAAAACTGAGTTCAAAGTTTCTGTACCCTGCTGCCAATACCGAAAATCTTCAATATCTTCCAATATACACTTGATCTGGCAATGAAACTTTACTGGCAGACTTATATGACCAAAATGAACCTCCAAGAAAGAAATCAGATCATTCTGAGCACATACAAAAATTACCAAAAATAGTAACTTTCCATAAATAGCAGCTCTGCACAAAATAGCCCTTATTGAATACAAAAATAGAAATATTTTTGGGTGATGCAAGATTGCTCTTACACCCAGGACGCTCCTGCATCAGACACCCGGGGTAATTTGAGAAGTGACCCTGTCACGACTCAGGTGTGCAGAGGAAAACCAAGACGGCTAATCTCCTCCTTTGTCAGCCATGATGAATCTTCAACAGGTCATCCTTTCCACTTGACCAGATATTTTTCATATATCCTGTTCCTTGTGCTTCTGCCAATACGACTGTCTAGTATATCTTCGATCTCCTTAGTGTCTGAACTAGTTGCTGGAATACTCCACTGTGCTGCTGTGATCTCATCTTCAACACCTCCTTCATGATACTCTGTCAGGTCTGAAATGTTAAACACTGGTGAAATATTTAGCTCAGTAGGCAATTCTACCTCATATGCGTTTCCTGAATCATGTTTCTTCAGTATCCTAAATGGTCCAAACTTCTTCATTTTCAGCTTGTTATATGTACCAACTGGAAACCGCTCCTTCCGCAAATGAACCATGGCTTCATCACCAACTTGAAATTCCTTATACCTCCTTTTCTCATCTGCCTTAGCCTTATACTGTGTGTTCATCTTGGTAATATGCTTCCTCACCTCCTCATGGATGTTCTTCAAGTGTTCTGTAAAATCCTCAGCTTCAGGACTACTTATTTCTCCTTTATCTATCTTCCTCAATTCAGATGCATTTCTTGGACTACTTCCATATACAATCTAGAATGGTGATTTACCAGTGCTCCTATTGACAGAATTATTGTATGCAAATTCTGCCTGTGGTAAAATCAAATCCCATCCTGTTGGCTTATCTCTAACCAAACATCTCAGCAAATTTCCCAAACTCCTATTCACCACCTCTGTTTGTCCATCAGTCTGTGGATGATGTGATGAACTGAACTTCAAATCCGTCTTTAGCTTCTTCCACAATGTATGCTAGAAATATCCAACAAACTTAGTGTCCCGATCTGAAACTATGGTCTTTGGCAAACCATGAAGTCTCACTACTTCTCTGAAAAACAATTCTGCTACATGAACAGTATCACTAGTCTTCTTGCAGGGAATGAAATGTGCCATCTTTGAAAATCTGTCAACTACCACAAAAATTGAATCGTGTCCCCGCTGTGTCCTCGGTAAACCAAGAACAAAGTCCATACTGATATCCTCCCAAGGCTTCTCTGGTATAGGTAATGGCTGATACAACCCTGTATTCTGCTTCACTCCTTTCACCATCTGACATACTCTGCAACTCTGTACAAACTTCTTGACATCTTGCTGCAATTGTGGCCAATAATAATTCTCACCAACCAAAGCAAGGGTTTTATCACGACCAAAGTGTCTAGCCAATCCTCCACTATGCTTCTCCTTGATGAGATTCTCCCTCATAGAACTTCGTGGAATGCACAACTGACTCCCTCTGAATACCATATCATCCTGGATGATGAAATCCAACCATTTCGTCCTGTCTAGAGTAACAGGTTCTTTACAAGCTTTCCAAGCTTCACCAAAATCAGGATCCTCTGGATACAAATTTTTGAGCTCCTTGAACCCAACCACTTCAATCTGCATTTCTGTCAGTAGTAGTTGCCTTCTGCTAAGAGCATCTGCAACCCTATTAGACTTTCCACTCTTGTGTTTCAAAACAAATGTATAACTCTGCAAAAATTCAACCCATTTCAAATGCCTTTGATTCAACTTTCCTTGACTATTCAAATATTGCAAAGCTTGATGATCAGTATACAAAACAAACTCTTTAGGAAGCAAATAGTGTCTCCACTTCTTTAATGCTTGAACTATAGCATAAAATTCCTGATCATAAATAGAATATTTTCTCTTGGCATCATTCAACTTCTCACTGAAATAAGCAATAGGTTTACCTTCTTGGCTCATAACAGCTCCTATTGCAGTACCACTAGCATCACAATCTACTTGAAACACCTTATTAAAATCTGGAAGTGCTAAAACAGGTTGTTCTGTAACTTTTTGTTTCAACAATTGAAAACTCTTTTCTGCCCCATTAGTCCACTTAAACTCTTTTCTATCCCCTCTCATTGTTTCAGTCAAGGGTCCATAAATACTGCTAAAATTTCTGATAAACTTTCTGTAAAAGCTAGCTAGACCATGAAAAGATCTTACCTCAGTAGCATTCTTTGGAGTAGGCCATTCAAGGATAGCCTGTACCTTCTCTGGGTCCATTTTTAGACCTTCTCCTGAAACTACAAACCCCAAATACACCAACTCTTTCTTCACAAAACTGCACTTCTTCAAATTAATCAACAATTTCTCTTCTCTCAGCTTCTCAAATACCATACGAATATGCATCATATGCTCCTCCAATGTCTTACTAAAGATCAGAATATCATCTAGGTAAACAATGACAAACTTACCTAGAAATTCTTTCAGAACCTCGTTCATGAGCCGCATGAAAGTGCTCGGTGCATTGGTTAGCCCAAAAGGCATGACTAACCACTCATACAGTTCTTCCTTTGTCTTGAAGGCAGTCTTCCATTCATCTCCTTCTCTGATCCGAATCTGATGATATCCACTTTTCAGATCTATCTTTGAAAAATACACAGCTCCACTCAAACAGTCCATAATATCATCCATTCGTGGCAATGGAAACCTGTACTTGATTGTGATCTTGTTTATTGCCCCAGAATCTGTACACATCCTCCACTCTCCATTCTTCTTTGGTGCTAATACCGCTGGTACAGCATAGGGACTCAGACTCTCACGGATCAATCCTTTCTGTAGCAGTTCATGTACTTGTCTGTTCAACTCCTCACTTTCTGCAGGTGTCATTCTGTGTGCTGCCTTATTCGGCAAACTCGCTCCTGGGATCAAATCCATTTGATGACTGATCTTCCTGACTGGTGGTAATCCATCAGGCACGTTATCGGATACAATATCCTGAAACTCATTCAACAAATCTGCAACTTCTACAGGAACATCTTCTACTTCCTCTTTACCAGCTTTTGGAATTAATGCAAAACATACATGCTCATGCCTCATACCATCTAGGAAATTTCTTCCATCAACAAAAGTTATCCTTGCATTACCACATACCTTTTCTTCAGTTTCCTTCAATGGTTTTAGCTTATGTCGCACTCCATCCTTTGTCAGGGAATAGGTATTCGCACGGCCATCATGTACAGCACATCTGTCAAACTGCCATGGTCTACCCAACAACATATGACATGCATCCATAGATATGATATCACACAATACCTTATCTTGGTATCCGCCAATCTTGAACTTCACCAGGCATTGTTCATTGACCATGACCTTGTGGTCATCCTGTACCCAGGCAATCCGATATGGATGTGGGTGTTTCTGTCTCTTGAGCTTCAACTTTGTCACCATCTCTTCTGACACCAAATTGTCAGTGCTTCCACTATCGATAATCACATCACAACATTTACCTTCACACTTGCACCTGGTGCGAAACAAGCTCCTCCTTTGTTCAGGTTCATTCTCACCACTCAACAGGACTCTTCTGTTAATCAACGTTTCTCCTCTTTCAGCATCTTCAGAATTTGATGATCTGGCATCTTCATCTACATGTGCAATTCTGGCCTGGCCTTCATTTCTCCTGTCTGTTCTGCCTTGGCGCTGAGGACATTCAAATGCCCTATGACCTTCTTCTCCACAGTGAAAACATGTTCCACGGAAGCCACCTCTTCCAGATCCTTGTCCTCTTCCTCTTCCTCTTTGATCTCTATTATTCTGATCCTGGAAGCGATTGGAATTATTTCCTCGCTGATTCTGATTGCTACTAGCCTCATCCTTCTTTTTCGGATCTTCATTTCGGCCACCATATGACCGTCCACCAGATCGTCCACCGCGACCTCTTCCGTTTTGTCTGCTCTCAAACTTCTTGTTCAGCTTTTCCTCTACTTTTAGGGCAAACTGGTATGCCTCCTCAATACTGTTCATTCGAACCAGATTCAGCTCCTCCTGAATGCTTGGCCTTAACCCATTAAGGTATCGGGCAACTTTCTCCTTATCGGCTTCTGCATGGCCTGTTCTGATGAGAAGTCGATAGAACTCCTCTGTATACTCCTGAACAGATCTTCCTGCTTGCTTCAAACTTTGCATTTTTTTTAGTAGATCAAGCTCATAATCAACAGGAATGAACTGTCGCTTCAATTTATCCACCATCCGATCCCATCTTGTGATTTTATCTTTCCCTCTTCTATTTCGCTCCAATTGAATTTTTTGCCACCAGATCTTCGCATGACCTTTCAGTCTGGCCTTCGCAAATTTGACCTTATCAGGATCCTCAACATCTTCATACTCAAAATATTCCTCACATTCATTGATCCAGTCGATCAATTCCTCTGGGTTAAGATTTCCAGAAAATGTAGGAACCTCAATCTTAGGTCTTTTCCCAATCTTGAAAATCGCCCGAAAAAGTCTTTCTTCCTCATGGTTCACAATTTCAACTTCTCCTTCTTGATATTCTTCTTCGGCTTCATCCTCGCTTTCGTCTCTGACATTAAGATTCATTCCTCTGTGAATCTCTTCTTGCAATGCTCGCACTTGTCTCTGCAGCTCTCTAACCTCAGGTGTTACAACACCAGCTCTTCCGCCACGTTCCCTTCGTGGAGGCATTTTCGCGATGCGCGCTGAAACCCTAGCCACAGTCCTGGTGCAAACTGCCTCACAGTCGGCGATCTGTTTACACACTCAAGAACTCCTGCTCTGATACCACTTGATGAAGGGTGCTCCCCTTAATACCACAAACACATAACAGAAATAGAGAAACAACAACAATATGCAAGAACAGAAAATTGGCTTCTTATTATCTCCACAAATGTGGAATTACAAACTTTCAGAATTACAATATGCAAAGCCACATGGGCATTCCCTTACAATATTCTGTAGGACAAAGCCTCGAATCAATACCCAGATCTACTACCCAGAACTATTCTGAACTGCCTAAGACAATAATACAGCCTTCCTTATATAAGCAATTTTCCACCGCCTGGGAAGATTCGAGAATTTTAGCCAATAAGGCCGACCAAACTTAGAATTATTTTTTTTATTTTACATTTCATTACATCATAGTCGGCTCAAAATAAATTTTGAAACTCGAACAGAAATTTTGAAGAAAAATTATTTTCCGCCATTTCAGGTGACCCAACTTCCGAAGACCATAAGTCATCACCAGTTGACCCGATTGACTATTGTAACCCCATTTCGGAAAGGGCGCGAGGAGCTCTACAACGCTTGAATTAAGCAAGCTTCATTCAGCCCAAAATTCGACCTCATCCGGGGCCTCTAAAGCCTTCAAAACTGAGTTCGAAGTTTCTGTACCCTGCTGCCAATACCGAAAATCTTCAATATCTTCCAATATACACTTGATCTGGCAATGAAACTTTACTGGCAGACTTATATGACCAAAATGAACCTCCAAGAAAGAAATCAGATCATTCTGAGCACATACAAAAATTACCAAAAATAGTAACTTTCCATAAATAGCAGCTCTGCACAAAATAGCCCTTATTGAATACAAAAATAGAAATATTTTTGGGTGATGCAAGATTGCTCTTACACCCAAGATGCTCCTGCATCATTGTTTTAGATGTTTTGGATACCTTGACAAAAAGAATGCTGATGTAACATCATATTTGATGATATGGTCTGAAACCTTAGTTATGCATTGATTGAAGTTTAGATTAAGAGCTATAATTGTTTTGTAAAATTAGATCATTTTTAGTAGAGCTTGCAATCCACCAAGAACCACTGTGCATGAATAAAAAAGGATTTTGTGTTTATATATATTTTCCGCAGTGAGCTTATTATAGATATTAGATATGGTGAGTGGATTTGTGTCCGCACCAATATTATCCTTCATTATTCCCCATGTAATCTATGTGTTTCTAAATTGCTTGTTGAATGAGTATATCATAAATACTTAACATGGTGAGTGTATTTTTGTCTGCATCAATCTTTTCTTTTATTATTATTAGTCCCCGCTGTTAAGGCAGGAAACTAAAGTTTTCGATAGCCTTTTGGCGATAGCCTTTTGGAGCATTAGTTGGCTCTACTTTGACATACATCTTCAAAAATGAAGTTTATGAAGTTGGGATCCAAACTAGACATATTTCAGGCAGAGGGTAATTTCAGGTTAGCAATTATCATACTACAGCTTCAAAAGTAAATTTTGACTACACAGACCAGACTCCATATTGGCTCAGGACCAATATGTAGGTGAAAAATTGCCCAGCTATTTAGATTGTAGAGCTCTTCTGGTAGAGGAGAATGTGTTTGTACTGAATTCTGCTAAGTAGAGCCTCCTCCAGAATACATATGTTATAAATGATGCTGAAAGCATGCACTTTTCTATTGCTTTTCAAAGTGGAAATTAGCTACAAGGTTCTGTATTGTTACTTCTCAGGCAAACTTTTGGAAAGATGGGGCTGATTTTTGGTAAATTTGATAATGCAATGTTTAAGGTTCTTTTCTTTTTAAAATATTGTTCATTAGTTTTGGGTCAGTGTCGCAGATTGATGCCCTCTTTCTTTTTGTTCGTACTAGTTGTGTCAACCTCTACGGAAAACTTTTGTATTCTTCATTGCATATGCTTCAAAATAGATCTCAAAATCAGTCATTTTTATATATTTTTGGTTTTGGTTGTATGACTGAAAAAGGAACACTGTTAATGGGCTTCATCTATAACAATAAAAGATACACTGTTAACTGGTTTCATCTCTAAGTGTTAGTCTGTGTTCCATAATTGGAGAATCCAATGCAAATGTTTGTATTTTCTTAAAAGTCTTCTTACATTGTCTAAAGTCAAATACTTTTTGTTCATTTGTCAGTATACTTTTATAAGCATTTGTATTTCCTTAAAAGTCAAGGACTATAGTTTTTAAGCATTCAAACAGTTTATTAGCTACATCTTAATACAAGAGGCTTCAATGAACTAAACCAACACAACTTAGGTGAAGCCCCACATATATATATATATATATATATATTCTTTCAGGCACTTACAAATCATTTAGTGAATTCTTCAAGTAACACTATTTCTTTCTTCATCTGCTACTTCAACACTTTGATGTTAACTCTAGCCCTGTATAAGAGTAGAGGCATGTGTTCTTTATTTCGTTCTATATTTTTGTCGATGTTTGAGCAAATGTCAAGATCAATACCTGCTGGAACAAACAAAACATCTCCTTCCTGAACAAGCAAATGTCATTAACCCCTCGCCATATAGACTTAAAAGATAGATGGTCCCGAGACTGCTAGAAATGTTACGGTCACGTACTAAGGGAGGAAATACAATGATCTACTTCAAACTCATAGAAAGATGGTGAGTGTTGAGTTGTAAAAGGATTCAATGGCACCCTTTGCAAAATCTCTGGCAAGAAATGTTTGGATGTTAACATCAAACAAAGTGTTTCAACTTCAGGTTACTTTGGGGTTAGTCCAGCCCGCAAAATATTATCAGATATAGCCATGCATTTAACACATTCCCCATACATGTATGCATGAGGTTAATTTGCATCTAAATAAAGAGCTCTAGGAGCAAGCTTGACATAATTAAAGAACAAAACAGATATAACACCAATATCCTTTAGGTATTGCTTTTCTAGCCTTAGAACATGTTTCTCTTTTAGTGTCAAATTCCTCACCCGATTCTCTTGATTCAGCTAAACTATTAACTTCATCAATGCCTCCATTACTGCCTCTTTATCAATTGTCATGAGTTGAGTAAAAGCAGACTTCAATGACATTTTAACGCGATCATCACCTTGGTCCCTTGGATCTATATTCATAAGTCTATTATTCTGGATTCTCCAAGAATATTCTTAATCTCAGGCATTGTTTAGAAAACATTCTTAAGCTGTTGTGCGCTAACAAGTCCACACAAAGTCTCAAAATCTGTGAGAGCTAAATCCATCTCAGGCTCATGATTAGAGTCCTTGTAAACCTTTGGCTGAACCTGATGAAAAAATTGAGCTAGATCCTTATATGGATGTGCTTGTATGGACAAAGCCTTCCCCACTGAAAAAACTTGAACAAAAAGAGTAGATCAATTCCCCACCTTTCCAACTCTCTATCTCGTGCAGGTGGTATAGGTAGAGGAGATGGCATATCGAATAGAAGTTATAGGACTACACGTAGAGCCATACCTAGAGAAAAACCCAGTCCCAGCCACAGAACCAGTAGCAAAGATAGAAGCAGTTCCTGATATAGACCTAGAAGCAGTACCAAAGCTAGTAGTGGGAATAACAAGAAAGGCATAGGTCGCACCCCTTATAGTTGTTCTAGATGCGGATCCCCTGGTGGAGGCCCCATTTTAGTTCAGTATTATTGCCTTTTTCATCTGGGGCAAAGAAATTCACCAGTACCTACCTTAGGTAGCAGCACTGAAAAGCCTGCTCTATCCTGCCCTACCACATGGGCGCCTGGGTGAAAGCAGCTTGCTGGATGGATAGCTTGGCTATGGTAGTATTATCATTCTGCATATGGATCTGGATTTATAAAACCAAATTGTTACTTTTCCTCCATACTTACTCTATACCTACCCGGTTCTCGCTCGTCTTTAAACCCAATCAATAGACCCCATAGACACAAAATATGAAATCATCAATGAATTGACCCTAGGAGAAGCATTCTGAAAGCAACTCCTCGGATAGAGGTAGAGGAAATGAAAACTTATCATACCCCCAACAAGGTACATACCCCCAAGGTAGCAGTAAAATGCACGACCTAGCTAACAGAACAGCATCCCACATCCATTATTCCCACCATGATGATTACTATGTAGGGAAAATTACACCATGTCTCCATTTCCTTAGAAGCAGTTGTTATCCATTGTTCTTAGCATCCATTGTTCAAAGCATCTTCATGGCACTTTGCTGCTCCAAACATTGAAATTATAAGGTCATTTATTGTTACTATTTTGGCATTCTTGTTTGTTGTCCTTCATCTTCTATAGCACTGTTCACTGTTGGTCATTAATGGGTGCTCCCTACCCCCCTCACTGTCATTGCAACTATTTTCCAAATTTCACTGTCTTTTTTGCAACCTTCAAATTTCACTGTCTTCTTTTACACTTTTTCGATGTCTTCTTTTACACTTTTTCGATGTGCTCTACCTCATGTACCTTGCTTATGTATTTGCCTAAAAAATGAGAAGCCTATGGCGCAATACTTAGCCAAATAAACACTTCCTCCTACTCCCCTACCTAAGGCAGGGACTCCAGCTGCGTGCAGCCCTTGTTCTCTAAAGTAATTATCATAACTATTCTCATTTAGCGTTCCAAAACACATTCTAAAGTATCGATTCCTAATACTGGAGAATTGGGGCGCATAGAGAATCTCGCACATCCAAAAACATAGTTTTCTCCATTGTTTCAGTTTTGCTGTGCTTGGTTTTTATCTTGCAGGTAGAGTATCTTCCACGTTTTACTCTTTACATCTTTTCTCTATCCACGTAAAATTTGGGAGATTAATTATTAATTTATTCATCCAATTTTATTACTTTAAACCTTGTCTTACTATCTGAAGTTTTGTAGCACTAAAATCACTCATTAAGGAAAGGTTTTAGACATAAATTACGTATGTCGAGAGTTTAAATTTTGATTTTCATAATGAGACTAGGAACAGGACAGCCCCAAGCATGAGGAGAGAGCATAGTAAAGAACGAAAGAAACTGGCAAAGTTGCTTATTGGATTCAAGGAATGAATGGATGAACAGGATTGCAATCTAACTTAATATATTCCTATGTCCATGTTGAGGATTTTAAGAAAAAGCATGCCAGTTTTAGAAAGAAATCCCATGCCTAGATTAGAGCGCCAGGAGAAATTTTCACAAAGATATGGATTGAAATTTTCATTCTTGTAGCTGGTTTCTAATATATCTTTTGTATGTCCACATATGTTTTCTGATGTGACATTATGATAGGATTTGGAGTGAAACTTATATAGGACAAACTTATATCCCGTAGCTAGTGTTAGTATTCATCTTCATGATTGCATTTCTTTCTGATTTCATAATCCATTTCGCACTATCAACAAAAGGATTTCCTGTTCATGTTTTGTTTAGGAAATCATGTGTTTAAAAGTTAACGTTTCATGTTTCAGGTTTCTGCAATGATTGACAATCTATTATAGAGTCCTCAATTATTGATTCACACAAATTCTTCACTCTTACTAATTATGGCAAATCATGTTCTATTTTTTCAATTATTATTATTTTTTTGTCTGTCCAAATCCATAAATTCTAATTAAAGACCAAATTTCTCCAATCCAAACAATTCAGGAAAAGAGCAACAAAACCTGTGATCTAGCCAATACTACATATACATGCAGAATTCTGTGATCCAAACCAACCCGTACAGTAGTCCCCAACCCTTACAAACAGCAGACCATATGTAAGAACAGTGAAAACATCTTGTACACAAAGATTAGCTAACAATTTATAATCAATAATACCAACAAAAGGAAAAAGGCCCATGTCCAAACTATGAACCAGTAAAAAATTATAGAACAAATCATCCACATAGAAGTAAGGGATGCCAGGGATGCAGTAAAAAAACATCCACAAAAAATTGCTACAACTGTAACATTAGGAGTTAGCCAAACAAAAGACATATCATTAATTCATTTTTTTTTTTTTTTATTTATTTTTACACTTGCATCTTTTGTGAACCTAGCCTGATTTAGCAGTCTCGTAAGAATCATTATAATATCAGGGTGGGTTCAGGGTTAAGTTTTTTTAAGCAATATCAATTTCTAGCATTATTATAATAACTGCAGCAAATTTTATAAAGTTGGCGTCTTGGTGCAGCTTAGGGTTTTTGCCGCACAGTGATTAAAAGGTGGTCTCGATACAGTATTGCACCAAGGGACTATACTCCCACATCTTTTGCCCGAAGAGATCTTTTGTGGATTTTGTAGCTCAACACTAGAAGACTAAACATTTTTAGGATCACGCTGCCCGTGAAAGCGCTCCATCTTGCATGTGTTTTCCTATTTTGATAATGTAGAGCTTGTGTGATGCAATGTAGACATTTAACCCACTCAAATTTGTATGCTGTAAAGATGGGGTCACAGATTCTACAGAGGCTTTTCATCATGTATAATCCTTTTTTTTTCCTTGTTATATAGAATTATTATAGCATTCCCTTTTCTTTGAGATGCATTATTATAGCATTCCCTTCACTTGAAGATGCATTATCATCGCATTCCGTTTTCTTTTAAATGTATTAACCTGACTTACCATCACGCTTACTGTTCCCATAGCTCTTGTACACGCTTTATTTGAAAATACATTATCATTGCCATCAATATTGCTTTGTTCGCAATTTATTGTTAACAAATTTAAAATATTATAAAATTGAGCTTATCTTATATTGCCTCACTTCATGTCTAATACTTCTAAAACTAGGTCTAACTTTCTAACTGAATAATCATGGTAGGTAGTATAATCAAGAGGCCCTTTATGAATACTTAATTCTATTGTTTTAAAGTATGTTTTTATGTTCTATTTTTATATTAAAATGGTAGTAATGATTTTTGAGCATAGTGAAAGACAAGGAGTGAGGGTTGAATCAATCTTGAGCATACCTCTAACTTTTTTTGTCACAAACTCTTATAAATTATCTTTATCCAACAAAATTATAATAATGGAAGACAATGCAATGAACACCAAACACACGAATGCCAGATAACTATATAGGAAATCATAGTGAGAATCACACTCGCTATATAAATAACATGAAAAATGTGTTTTAGATCAAAGCCCAATAAAGAACATTGCATTTTTAATTTGGACTTGTAGGTTAAGGTGCACAACCTTAGGGAAAGATACAAGGGACTTCCAAGATTGAGACACACTATCTTCTAATAGACTAAGGTACACAGCTCTAGAGCAAGCATAAAATCACACAAGTTGCCAAAAGGACTCACTATCTTCTAATAGACTTGGTGAATTGTTTAATTGAAATGAAGTAGAATCACTTGGTCATGAAACATTTATTCACACATAATTCACACATTTATTGCCATAAACTCTATCAACTTTGCAAGACATTATCTTCAAAGCACATTACAATTGATATTTACTATTCTTGTCACTATTTATTAATAAATTGAAGATGTTTTACAAATGCAACGAAAAGTAAAAAACTATAAATATGTCCAAAACATTAATCAATTGCTAATTATTTCATGTTTACAATAACTAGCGATGATAAGAAAAGGTTGCATGAATTCAAGTGTTAGGGAAAGCGAGGATCAATGAAGATGAAGCTATTAAAGTTTGAGTTATTATTAAAATATTCTCTTAATTGTTAATGTTATTTTTGAAACAACTATTGAAGTATGTAATGTATTCTGAGTTAAGAATGTGAATTGGTGGCTATAGGCCAAACCAATCTAAACAAACATATTGATTTTAGTCTAGTATTAGTTAAGTAAACAATTACATACATGCATATTAAACATAAAATACATTGTACTCTAAACATGAATTTCCAGTGTGTTTCAAAATCTTTGAACTAGTGCCATTTGTGTGTATGTTGGTTAGCATAGTGTAGAATTCCATTAGTGATCTATATCTTTGCAACCAAGAAGGTATGGATGAGTTATTTTATTATCTGGTGAGATTAAATGTGTGGTATCATATTGAGTAAATAGCTTTCTACTTTGTTCCCAAACTTTGATTTAATTATTGTGTGTTTGTTCATACATAATGTAGATTGGAATTGATTATTTTATCAATGAGTTATATTCTTTTAATTTTGGTGTATACATTTAAAGTGTAAAGTATTGATTGTACTTTAATATTACAAAGTGATTTTTCATTGTTATTGTAGTCACAACTATTCCTAGTGTAACTCTTGGTGTAGTTCCTTTTACTTCCTCTCACAAAACAACACAAAATAGAAAATAGGAAGAAATCTGATTAGGTTATTTTCTAATTAGTTGTATATCACCATTACTCATCGCCTCCAACCCTTAGGGAGACAAGTCCAACACCTTCCTAAAGTTTAAAGGTTATAGGACTAGCATAAGGAACACATTGAGTTATTCCAACAAGTGTAAT
This sequence comes from Chamaecyparis obtusa, assembly GCA_027943335.1. NCBI lineage: Eukaryota > Viridiplantae > Streptophyta > Pinopsida > Cupressales > Cupressaceae > Chamaecyparis > Chamaecyparis obtusa. The sequence continues at coordinate 834,776 of BSBK01007999.1, read as the reverse complement.
GACTACTTCCAATTCTTTATCACACATTTTCACTGTTGTTTTACATATTTCTCATCTAATTCTATTTTCTAATGACCAAACAAGATTATAAATGCAACCACAATTGAATCAATCAAGCAATAACCATCACTGATCAATTCTCTTCTTATTTTCAAAGGTGGCATGTACCTTCTTATGATTAAAACTAAGAACTACCTTCTATGGGTTTCTCTTAACCTAAAAGAAATAAGGTGGGCTTTTAACCAGAAAGCTTGCAAAGATATTTAATGCATTATAAAAAAAGCTAAAACTAAGAGATTTCCATAAACTAATTTGCCCAACAGGAAATCATTCACAAATTAATCTCCCACATTCCATAAATAAAAATAAAGAAAACTTCAACACATTTATCTATTGCTATCTTCTCACATGAAAATATTTTACACAATCTAATTCAAAGATCAAATATGTAAAATCTCAATATGATAATTGCATTCAAGTTTTTCCATCCACAGTAAAGCATGAGATAAAACATAAATTAAAGTATCTCTAATGAGTCAATCAAAGTTCACCCAAAATATCTTGAAAAGGTTTTGTGATCCCAAATTTAAACATCATCAAGTAATGGTTGCAAGAACCGTTACTAATAACTAACTCCTTTTAAAATCGAAAAAGAAGATAAAGTTCAATGGAACTGATAAAATGAAAACTCATGGAGAGTATCTAACTCCTGCATCTTCCAAGCCTTGGACACTTGTCACACAAACCTCTGCAGCTCCCTTCATGACTTCTGCTTCCATGATTCTCTGACGATACTCCAGGTATCTGTTGACCTAGAACAAAATTGTATCATAGTCAAGAACGACAGTGACCTGCAATTTGGTTCTCCACCTAGCGAACCCCTTTTTGCATCTCTTACTTCTTCAGGGACCACTGTGTCTTTGGATTTGAGAACTCTGAGGATCCCGTGTAAAGTTGCTTAGCATGTCAAACACCTCTGTATTACCCTCTTGAACTTTTTTCGATCCCATCAGGTAAGAGCTCATTGTATTGTATCTTGATCTCCTACATTTCAACAACTTTCTCATCAAACTCATCAGTTAAATCCACATTCAGAGAATTGAAGTCACCCTTAATGTCAACCAATCGATGAATGTATTGGTTGAGGACTTGGTTGATGTAATTGATATAATCATTATACAGAGAATGTTTTCACTCAATAGAGTACAACCAGGAGGATTGAATCTTGATGAGGTCATCTACAATTTTCTTAGTTTCTAATACCGCATGCTTTAACTCCATTATGTTTTCAACAATTTAACTAGGACATACCAACTACTCTATTCTTCTTTGGTCTTCTGTGGTTCCTGAATTTGAGCTCACCTCTTACTGGTGATGCTTATGTACGGACTCTAGAGAGATGTTAAGCATGGTATACCCTTTTCTCACATTTGTTCTACCCACTTGACCAAAGCTTGCATTTTGTCAGTTCCATCTTTGAAATGATCAAGAACCTTTATTTCCTGGAGAATATGAGTGGAATTGGAGGCTTTTCCTCTAATTGAGATGATGACATAGGTCACAAATTCCCTATAAGGTTGAAGTTGTGTCAAATGCTCCTGCAGTTCATGATTCTTGTTCTTCAACTCTTGGGTATTTTTAGTCAGGGCCTTAGATATCAATACGAGATATATTGTAGTTGACCTTAGATATGGAATCCTTGTTTGTATTTTTAACGGGGTCAGCTATTTCTAAGACATGGTGTCTTGTATTGGCATCGTCAATAACTCTGGACATTCTTTTAGTGCTTTTATCCTTCTTTGAACTTTGGAAGAGCAAGGCGACATTGTCCATTTCATCAACACATGGAGTGACTTTCCTTCTCTTCTTTTCTACTTCCTGAGTTAACTAGACAAGGGAGGTAAGACTAGAGCTGACATCACCCACTCTTGTTGAGCCTACCGATGCAGATGGAAAGGTCACAAAGATAGTAGAAATAGGAGAAGATGGGATTTCCATTATAGACGTTATAGTAGTATTCTGAATGATTTGTTGATACACTGCATTAGGATCTTCTTCAGCCTCTTTCTTCCTTGTGGGAGTGCTTACTTCTGTAATACCCCAAAAATGGGCTATAGGTTCATTAACCTCCTCCATCAACAAATCGAACGAAATCGACATCAAAGTCCTAACCTAAGGCACATCTGAACATCATCGAAATCAAAATTGATTATCCTAAATTCTGCATAAGGGGAATATTCCTAGCAATATTCCTATTTATTTAATTATCTTTAATTTAATGATTATTTTGCGATAAATCCAATTTATCCTAAAGTTTGATTAATTGAATATTCTGAATATTTAATTAATTAGATTTAATATTGCCACTTAATTATTTAATTAAATTTAATTCTATTTATTCTTAATTGTATTATTTAATTTTGACAATAAATCCAAGATCCTATGAATAATTGATTAAATTCTTATTTAATTAATTAAAGCAAGTTGTCAATATTTAATAATATAGTTTTGAATAAAAGTTTGATTTAATAATTGATTAACCCATAAATCAATTATTTTATTTTTCAAAATCAGTTAAGTTGAGAATAAATCACTTTATTTTTAAACTAATTTATAATTAAATCATGCACCATCAGAAAAGCAGGCAACTAGAAATTAACAATCAATTTTAAAATTGAAACTCAACATCTGATGATGAGTTGAAATTTTATCTAAACTCTATTTTGAGTTAAACACTACTTTTGCATGATTTTTGTGAGTTAATTATCTTTTAACGCAAAAATCAACTGGAGTTTATCAGGCGTGATTTATGGCTTTTCCATGCACATCCAAAGCCCTGGATTTCTATAAAATCAAGGCTCAACTCTTCATAATTCATATCATATTTTTGCAAACTTACTCTACCGATTCAGACCTCTCATATTTCAGGAATTTACACAATCACGTTGCCAAATCAAACATCTGGAGAATTGGAGACTTCTTGCGAATCAATCATTCATTGTGAGATCAATCTTGTTTTTGATTCATTCTAAGTTTTCATATCATTGTTAGTTTAGCTGCATATCAATTTCATCGTAGATTCTAGATTCATATCAGATTCATAATTTTCATTCTAATTGCACAAAAAAACCAAAAATATAGATTAATTTGCATTAGTTTCATATCTAGATTTTGCATTCAAATCCTTTGTTTAGGTGTTGTCAAGGTCACTGATCTTGGTCTAATCTGAGAATACATACTTGCACCTCCTAGAAGGTAGTAAATCACCTAGTTAGTTTAGTTTCAATTTCATTGCAGATTTTGATTTTTCTAACCTCTAATGTTTTATTGAAGTGCTGTGTCTTGCAGCTAGGTACAAAATTCACACACACATTTCTAGCACCCACTGTGGAGCCTTGAGCCCCATTCTCTTCATTTTTATCAAATTTTGTATATTTTCAGTGTCACTTTTTCATCAATTTTGCGCAAACAAGAAAAACGCCGCTTACGAAAAATTTGATGTTGTCTATGAGCATTCTAACACTGCCTACGAAACATTTGATGACACATATGAGTATTCTGATCACACTTGTGAACATTTCATTTACGCCTTTGCACATTTCGTTCACGCCTGTGCACATTTTGATCACGCCTATGCACATTTCGTTCACGCCTATGCACATTCTGATTACGCCTCTGAGTATTTTGATCATGCTTACTAGTTTTTAAATGATGCATATTAGCTGTTAAATGCTGCCTCGTATTTTCTATTTAATTTTTCTATCAGATTATTAAATTCTATGTTTTAACTCCCTGTCTGTGTTTTTCCCACAGATAAGAAGACATAGGAAAGTATAGAAAATAGAAACTAGAGCTACCCAAGAAAACAAGGAGACCCATTGACATATGAATTTTGGCATCATAAATCCAATTGTCATTTCAAATTTTTAGGCAATTTTCCAGATTTGATTTTTGGATTTGGACTAACGGTTAACCCTGACAATTGAGATTTTTTATTTTTGGTTGATACTTGTTGATTTGCTGATTGGAAAGCACAAGAAAAATTGCTAAAATAGGTAAAAATCTACTAAGCGTGTTGCGAGAAATTTAGGTAATCTTCTTAGCTGATAACATTTCAATTTGGACTTAAAATGAACTCTCGCATGTCTAGCTTGAGTGTCCTTCTCATTTTCATATCACATATTTCGATTTGGGCTAAAAACAAACATAGATTTTCTTTCTGCATCTTTGTTACACCTAGCTAAATAGACCCTATGAACACTATTTGTGGCTCTTGAGTGAGTGGGTTTCCAGCGAAACTCTTCTTGACGAAGGAACCCTTGTAGGTAGGGAAAGGTTACTAAGGGCGTCTCACGTTCTACTAGATCTGCATATCTTCAACTTTTGATTGATGCATTCTCTCCCTGGAGAGGTTGATAGATCATAAGGAGGTGACGTCATAGATCTTTGTGAGATAATCTTAGTCTTAGGGTGTCAAATTTATCTGTCTGCTTTGTTTTGGTTAAAAGTGAAAAGGCTAGAGGACTATGCTCTACTCCCTTTTTGGGTAGTATCAGAAATTCAGATCCTTGAATCTAGAACGAAGTCTCCAAGTGGTATATTTTTTGAGTCACCTTTAGAGAGGGTTAACCATAGTGGACATTCCCTTAATTGGGTCAACCATGAGGACAAAACCTCAAGCGATAATAGCCATTTTTGCCATGGTAGTGACAACCACTATATAAATGTTCTTGTGGAAGAAATCTTCACAGGTGTGGTCTCTTGTTGGGTTGTCAGATCTCCCTAGCAACTCCTGATTGATTAAATTCTTGAACTATGTCAAAACCCCGGTGCACCGGGATTGGAGTTCACCCTCTTGGATCATAAAAGTTGTAGAGTTAGACCATTACTAAAAACCCTAGTGAGGCCAAATTTCCATTTTCTAGGAATATGTGAGTTATTGAAAAACTTTTTGGAACATACACAAGTAGTATTTCTAGGGATTAGCACAATAAGTCACTATTGCTTGTTCATGCGCAAGGTTGCTTTTTCCCTTGTTCATTGTTTTTAGATGATTGCTCGCTTCCCTTGCTTGTTGTTTTGCGTGCTTGATATCTTCTTGGTTACTTAAAACAAACTGTTACATGGATCTTCAAAATTTGCATAACAATCTGATACTGAAACACCCAAAAATTGCAAAATCTGAGCAAAAATCCTTTCTGGAGTAAGAACTGAATATTCTGTCATAGAATAGCTAGTGCTGTGTCTCGAAATCTATCTTGAAATATGTACCTCAAAATCTGTGCCAAAACTATCAAACTGTGTCCTTTTATCACATGAGATTTCACCGTTTGAGCATTATTTCATGTGAGACAACACATTCTCGAGCGCAACCTGGTACTTCCTCACGTGAAATACATTCTCTCGCACAAACCTGTCCTAAAATTTTGAAAACAAAGAGCTTATTACTGTCAGTTGGTCCACTTTCCGTCAGATCTAATTTTTGTCTGGGGTCTGTATGCCTATTTTCCTATTGCACACTATTTGAAACTAAATGTCTAGAGCTAAGAGCCACGTAATTACTGCTTAAACCCAAGTTGTCTCTTAGTTTTGTCAAAAATCCAATTTGCAACCAATCCCAAATTCTGTCAAAAATAGTGAATTGATTCTTGTCATTTCTAGTCATCCTTGGTCGGTCTGGGTCAAATCTTAGGTGCTATGACATGTTGCTCAACATCCAAATGAGCTTAAATGGTATCAAGTTGCACAAAATGATTCTTGGCCTTCTTTCTTCCACATCTCCCATGTCTTCGTAGTCTCCCATTTCCATCCTTTCTATTCTTTCTATTCTTCCTAAACTCTTCACATCTTCTTGATTCTTTTCCTCTTATTATCTAGTCTATTTTCTTCTATTCATCTCTTCAATCACTTCCATGCTTGATCCCTCCTCCATCAATTCAAGGAGTCAATCAAAAAACTCTACATCAATCTATTCTAGGGAGTCCTAAAACTCCTAATATGTCTCAAAGAATCAGTACACATGAGGAAGAAATTCTAATCACTGCTATGATGAAACAGAGGCACGCTCTGCAAGTCAAACTTAACAAAATTGAGAAAGAAAAGGAACCTAAAGAGTTCTCCATGGAAGCTCTATGCCCTTTTCCATTTGATAAAGACTTGTACATGTCACCATGCCCCCGGATAGAATGTGAGCAATGTGACAACCCTTATGATACCTCTTCCACAGAAAGTGACACATCCATCTTTGGAGACTATGATGACTATGATGATGGACAATATAATGATACCTATGACACCTCTATTCCTAAGAGTCCTCCTCGTCATGTGCTCGTGCTTACTGGAAATGGGACGTCGCATTGGAAAGATCATGATGGTGATCCATATGATTATGATTTTGAAAGACTTTGATGATTTCTGTGCATAATACCTAGATGATCCATCTATTTCACTTGAAGAAGAGAAAGCTTTCTGCACTGATTATAAACATCAATACTATAAGAATCTCTCCTCTAAGAAATCTCATGCTGAAACTAAAGATTACACTCTTAAGCAAGATTATGTTAATGCTGAACTTTTGTCTTGTGATGGTTCCCTTCCATCCCCTACTTCCTCCAATACCCTTACATTTCCTAAAGCTTCTGAGTCTTTCAAATCTTTCATAGAATTTTCATCTGACACAAGCCCTGATACTTTTCATGTGGTTTCCTATAGTTATCCTCAAGGGCTACCTCTTAAAGAAACTCAAGCTAACCTTCACTTGGCTGCAAATACTTTCAATAATGCTAAACCTAAAGAGCCTAAGCCTTTATATGCTATGATTCCTACTTTAGTTAGTCCTTTACCATCTCTTCCAAAGTCTTCCATACAATTCCAACATGCTTCCTTGTCCTTAGAAGTGGCTCCATGTCAAGAGGACTCCAAAAATGATAAAGAAAAGAACATAAAGAAAGATCAAGATCAAGAAACCTTCATGTCATCCAATCCTTTTCATGATGTCTCTTATCTGTTTCATGGTTCTTTTGATCCCGTACACCATTTCTCATTCATCCCACCATGTCTTAAGTCTTCTACTAAGCAAGATCAAGCTACTACTTACACCGTTGAGCTTATTGACAATCAAAATAACCTTACTACACTTGCGCTTTCCAAAGATGATACTTCCATTAAGGCTGGTAAAAATGGTGTTGTTACTTCCAATGTTGAGCCTATTGAAAATCAAGAGAAAAATTATGAGCTTATGCTATCCAAAGATCCTTGTCAAGATCAAAGTCTTCCATCTTCTTGTTCTACCACTCCATGTTCACTTCCACTTTCTACTCTTCCTAAGTCTTTGCAAGCTTTGAACAATCCTATTAAAGAAAGTGCTCCTATTCAAGATGTTCACGATCCTATTGAAAATCCTAATGCTCACTCTAAAGATGCTGATGTCCTTGGTTGTCATATAAATGTTGATGAACTTGTTGATTATCCTTTTGCATCTTCCACATCCATCCTTGGACCTCTTCCACCACTACTAAGGGCTTCACGTCTGCCTTCCATCTTGGGTCCTTATGTCCCTTCAATTTCCCCTCCTAACTCTCCTAATTTGCCATCTATCTTGGGTCCTTACATCCTTCCATCTACCATCTTTCATCAAGATCAACATAGATGCATGCCCTTTAATCCTTTTCATCCACCCACCCATTTAAACCAGTCATATCCTCCTCCTTCCACAAGTCCCAAGTCTTTTGGGAGTAACTTGAATGTTCAATGCAAGAAAAAGGAGCAATACAAGAATCCATCAAAAAAAGAAGATCACCATGTTTCCTCTAATCAACATGGAGGCATAAAGTCAAAAAAGATATCTAAGAAAAAAACTACAAGACAAGTATGGGTTCCTAAATCCATCATTAAAGATATTCTCTCTAGATCATCAAAAAGAAATAAAAAGCTGATGGCTATATGGATTCCAAAGTCCCTCTTGAGGGAGTCTAATGTTTAGCAAAAATTAAAGTTGAAATTCAAGCTTCCAAAGACTTCCACTTCATCTTCTCCCAAAAACATTCTTCAATTCCACACGCCTAAACCACAACCTTTACTATCCATTCACCATATTCCTTCATGTATTACTTCATTCACGTTTCCTCCATCCTCTCGCCACCCTTCAAGGTGTGTGTTGATGTTGATCTTGCCTTCCTTTCCATCTACCCTTTCACAATCCTTCCATTCATTATCCTTCTACCTTCTATCCTTTTTCCTCATTTGCCTTCTTCCATAAAAAAAAAAAAATTTAAAATGTGCCTTGGTGGAAACTTGGAAACAAGTGCCTTGGTAGCAAAAGTAAAGAAAAATAAATTCATCCTATGGTGAAAACCACTCTCTTGTGGCACCTTGGATAAGTACCATGATGAAAACTTGGCAATCAGGCATCATGCGTAGTTCTTCTACATATTTCATCCATTCCATCTTCTCTCTTTGATCTTGACAATGTTGATCTATATATGAATATTTGGCTATCTTGTGAGCTATCTTACAATGATCTTGCTTTCATTCCCTTCCCATTTAGCCTTCATGTCTATCTTCCTCCATTCATTCTAGCCTTTCGCTATCCTTTTTCCCTTTGGTCTTGATCTAAAAATAAATAAAAAAGAGTAGAACACGATGCTTTGAAACCTCTAGACATGTCTACTCCTTTGGACTACATCCCGTCCTTCTTTGGCATTACACTTTTGTGACTTATCCTATGTTGGCCTTTCATTGCTTGTCCAAATGTTCTTTACATGACAATTTTTCCTTAGCTTGGGTACCCTTGAGGAGTTTTCCCTTGAGGATTTCTTCCCTTCATTCTCCTTCATTCTCTTATCTTCCATCTCTTCCACTAGCTTGCTAATCCCTCTTGTTCTCCACCTTGCTAGACATTGGGAATGCATGATATTACCTTTCTTGAGAGTTTGATGCCCATTTTGTTCGGGGGCATCCTTTGTACATACTAATTAGTACTGCCTATTGAGGTTGAAATCCCATCACTAAGAATTAGAATGCAGGGTCTAGTAACTGATGATGACTACAAAGTGTCTAGGTTGCAAGAACATGAACTACTAGATGAGCGTAGACAAGTGGCGTATGATCATCTCAGAGTGTATCAGAAAAAAATGTCTAGAGGCTACAACAAGAAAGTCAGATACAAAGAATTTCAAGTTGGTGATCTAGTCTTGAGAGAGAATCCTAAAAATCAATCACATCAAGAATGCAAGGGGAAGTTTGAACCCAACTGTTTGGGTCCCTTTGTAATCACTGCTACTTTTGGCTTTGGTGGCTATCAACTCTCAACGATTGAAGGAGAACAGCTCTGAGAACTAATCAACGTTCTCCATCTAAAGAAATTCTATACCTAAGGCATTCAGTCTATGGTAAAATGCCCTGAAAAATCTTAAAAATTGGAAAAAGTCCTAAAAAAATGAACATCTTGGTGAAAACCTAGCAATAGGTTCCTTGATGATTCACAAAAAAAGTGAAAAATATCAAAAATATAAATTAAAAAAAAATTGGAAAAATGAAAAATATAAAAGAAATGAGAAAAAGAAAAAGTGCCTTGGTGAAACCCTAGAAACAGGCGCCTTGGTAGCAAAAATAGAATCTTTGCCAAGATGGTGAAAACCCAACAAACAGGTGCCACTTGTTTCAAAATGCTCCATCTATCAACACAATCTTGGTCTTTTCTAACTTTCAGTCTGCTTTAGTCTATATATATCCTTGTTTCAATAAAGTTAGTCTGTACACCAATCAGCTCAAGTGTCTGTATTCTATCAATGCTTAACACTTGGGGGAAATCAATGTCATATCCTATGGCTCCAGTACATCTTAGGCGAGTCATATTTAGTCAAGGTCCTTTGAAGCTTCATCCGAGTCAGTCAATTTGTCTCCTCTCCAGAAAGGATTTTGCATCTACAACAATGCAATCAAACATCAAACTGAAAATAATCTATGCTTTTTACATGCTTTTATCTCCTTGTATGCTTACTAATTCGCATTGAGATTTTTGCATATTGTGTTCTTTGAGCACTTCGATGATGTCCTTCATGGGATTTAGAGAGTGATGACTAGGGGTATAATCTTTTCTTTGTCTTTTGCTTGTATGTGAAAATCTAACTTTGAAAATTTTGGATTGAAATGGCGTCCGTCTGTAAGAGCCTCTATCTCAAATTGGATGGCCATGCGTACCTCAACCATTGATACCTATAAAATTCAAAGAGGTTTGATCTAACTATTATCTTTTTTAGTGAGTTCTTTCTCCTAGTGTGAAGCGCGATCTTACCTAAGGATGTGAATAATAAAAGGTCACTACGGGTAATTCACACGGATTTAGAATGATCTCTTGATTGTTTGATGTGTTTTCATGCAAGGTGTATTCAGGTCATCATGATGTTTATGTTTTGATGCTTATAAAAATTGCTATATCAAAATGGACATGATATTTAGGTCATCTTGGCGTTTATGCCTTGGTGCTTATATCTAATCCGACATCCCGAAAATAAAATCAATATTCATATGTCCATGGTTTCATAACCAGTGGGTGTTGTATTGATTCCTGCACATCGATATTCATATGTCTATGGTTTCCTAACTAGTGGGCATTGTATTGATTTATCCGGTTACCTAAAAATTCAATGATGAAAATGATCGACACATGATCAGTGACTAGGTCCTAGGTCTTAGGTTGCATTTCATTTTGCATGTCTCTTTGCATTTTCCATGTTTGCATGATCTCACAATGGCTAAATGCACTTCAAATGCTTAAATGATTCTTTAATCACATCTTCAAATCTAACAAGAGTTGAAACCTAATATGAAGGTCTCTCCAACAAAACAGCAAGTAGAATCCTTTTTCGGGATCAAAATCAAAATCTGAGATCATTTATATTGTTAACTGCTTGCATATTCGACCTTCAATCATCGTAGAAATCCAGTATCAACTTAACTAATTATCTTACATGAAACTATCAAAATTTTAACTCGGTCAACTATGGTCAACTCATGATTTCACCTAGTCAAACTTGGTCTCTAGGACCTCTAAACATTACAAAATGCATTCTCAAACGTGTATAACCACTTCTCAAATCAATTAACATGCTTCTGAACCATATCAACACTGAATTTTCTTGTTAGATTTCAATTTTAATCCCGAAGGGGGCATGGTATTACATATCATTCAAGTTTGTAAATCAAATTAAAATCAAATCTTTCCTTAGTAATCAAGATAACAACCATGTCTAGTTACTGATTCATCTAAAGTCCTCGTCACTTGGGGCAAATCTATCATCGCTTGGGGCATATCAGATTCATTGAGATCCATATCAATCTGGTATTCTCTTAATCTTGTAAACTATATCAGCTTTTCGTAACCATCAGTTCATTAGTGTTATTTCCTTGGTTCTTCATAATTGAAGGATTCAGATATGATACCAATGTGATTCTTATTGACAATCGGGTCTAGAATCGGTCACTCTCTTCTTCGTAATCATAAGGTTTGGAATCAGGTGTTTTGACACTTTTTCGTAATCATCGGTTCATCATTGCTATAGTGAACATTATCTTTGGTCATTCAGGACCTAGTATCTTCAAATCTTTCAATCGGTTTTTGTCTCAGAATCGGTTCATCTTTCAAATCAATTCCATGTCTTTCCATATCAAATCATCTATCAAAAATAGACTATCTTTGAACCACTGAGCTTCACATAGTAATTCAAAGAGGGGCAAAATGTAATACCCCCAAAATGGGCTATAGGTTCATTAACCTCCTACATCAACAAATCAAATGAAATCGACATCAAAGTCCTAACCTAAGGCACATCTGAACATCATCGAAATCAAAATTGATTATCCTAAATTTTGCATCAGTGGAGTATTCCTAGCAATGTTCCTATTTATCTAATTATCTTTAATTTAATGATTATTTGGCGATAAATCCAATTTATCCTAAAGTTTGATTAATTGAATATTCTGAATATTTAATTAATTAGATTTAATACTGCCACTTAATTATTTAATTAAATTTAATTCTATTTATTCTTAATTGTATTATTTAATTTTGACAATAAATCTAAAATCCTATGAATAATTGATTAAATTCTTATTTAATTAATTAAAGCAAGTTGTCAATATTTAATAATATAGTTTTGAATAAAAGTTTGATTTAATAATTGATTAACCCATAAATCAATTATTTTATTTTTCAAAATCAGTTAAATTAAGAATAAATCACTTTATTTTTAAATTAATTTATAATTAAATCATGCACAATTAGAAAAGTAGGCAACTAGAAATTAACAATCAATTTTAAAATTGAAACTAAACATCTAATGATGAGTTGAAATTTTATCTAAACTCTATTTTGAGTTAAACATTACTTTTGCATGATTTTTGTGAGTTAATTATCTTTTAACTCAAAAATCAACCTGAGTTTATCAGGAGTGATTTATGGCTTTTCCATGCACATCCAAAGCCCTGGATTTCTATAAAATCAAGGCTCAGCTCTTCATAATTCATCTCATATTTTTGCAAACTTACTCTACCGATTCAGACCTCTCATATTTCAGGAATTTGCACAATCACGCTGCCAAATCAAACATCTGGAGAATTGGAGACTTCTTGTGAATTAATCATTCATTGTGAGATCAATCTTGTTTTTGATTCATTCTAAGTTTTCATATCATTGTTAGTTTAGCTGCATATCAATTTCATCGTAGATTCTAGATTCATAATTTTCATTCTAATTACACAGAAAAACCAAAAATATAGATTAATTTGCATTAGTTTCATATCTAGATTTTGCATTCAAATCCTTCGTTTAGGTGTCGTCAAGGTCATTGATCTCGGTCTAATCTAAGAATACATACTCACACCTCCTAGAAGGCATTAAATTGCCTCATTAGTTTAGTTTCAATTTCATTGTAGATTTCAATTTTGCTAACCTCTAATATTTTACTGAAGTGTTGTGTCCTGCAGCTAGGTACAAAATTCACACACACAACTTCATCTAGCTCACATAAACTTTTAATTTCAACCCTGTTTTCATCAGGTTGCTCTCTATCTACACCACTTTGTCAGTCTCTCTTAGCTAGGCTAACAAGTGTATTCTCATCAATTACCGTAGGAGGGGTAGAAATTTATCCTTTGGCTGAAGGACCAGCTGATATTTCTTCACCAACAATTGAATCTTTCTTTCTCCATTTTCCTTCCAACCACTCCATGGTCCTTTTAATTACAAGGGCGGTTCGGGCTATCAAATCAAAAGCCTCTAGTTTACTCCAATTTATCTTGGGAATACCTTTATATTTTAGCTCATGACACTCGAGGTCAACAATAATGTTTTGTTCCTATGCTCCGACGGGGATGTTTAGATTGACCCCATAGGATTGAATTTTTTGCAGAGAAAGCCTGGTAAAATTATTTTTGAACATCTCTATCTCATCAACACAATCTTCCCAGAAATCCTCTAATGAGGGCTTGTGGATGTAACTTCGAGATCCATACAAGTTCTGTCTGGAAAAACCTTTTCTATTAAATTGGGTTCTTTAGGGCACAGTGGGAAAATGGTAACCTTCCAAGATTTTCTCGACACTTTTAGTGGCTACTAGATTTTTGCATGAATAAAATGACATAGAAATAGGAAAACTAAAACCCTTATTTTCCATTCTCTATTACTTAACATTAACAATGACCATTTGACAACAAACTTCCAAGAACACAAGAAAATCAGAGGGGTATGTAGGAAGGCAAAATGGATCCTTCTCAAAACTTCCTATTCTTATGTATGTGAACTTTTTGAATTGAGTGAATATGTTTCCAAACCTTAAGAAAGAATATATAGCTTCCTGAGATAACCTCATATTGGGTTTCCCTTCTAATTCTTTGACCAACCTCATAAGAAAAACATCGTTTACCAGGGTGAAGTCTTGGTTACTCTTAGTTGTAGTGGTTTGGGAAAACAACTTATAGATAGGGTCCCAAGCAGAATGTATGGTCTATGGGGTTAAACCCTCCCAAAAAATTCTATGATTGGAAATGAGATACATCAACACATAGAAAAAATTGAACAACCCTTTTTGGGAGAATTCCTTCGACCGAGTATGAAGGTGAGAGCTCATGAGACCAACCCAATGTATACAATCTTTTTCCCACAAACTATTAAAATAAACTTGAACATCCAAAATTTAGAGATCTCAGAATTAGGGCTTCCTATTACTCTATGCAACAAAGTAATCACATCTACAATGAGCTCTTTAAAATGGATTTTTTTTAACCTTACTAGGCAATTGGGACTTACCCCACTTTTTTGATTTGAACCAGTTCTTGGCAACACTATTGAGACAAAATTCCTTGTGTGCTCTAAAATATTCATGTCCATCCTCGCTAGAAAGCCTCTCCATCACCCTATCACAAGGAATACCCAAAGATTGCGTAATACTCTCCGAGTTGATCTTCGCTATAACTTTCCCTTTGTCTATTTGAATTTTCCACTCGGTAGGATGATAGAACTTCAAACATGTGGCTATAAACTTAGGACACTACATGGTGAAAGGAAACACCCTTGCCTGCACCAGGCCACTTTGAAAGAGAAAGTAATCCCACGAATTTGGATCCTTATTACCTTCATACTTCTCAAGATAGTCCCCATATTCCATCTCAGTATCCTTCACTTTAGATAGATGTCTCTAAATCATAGACTGCATGCTGAGGAAAAACTTGGAGAAAGTAACGTACTAGAGATGTTGAAGAATGATACCTTAAAATCCACCACTTGAATGATATATTAACTTTAGACGAGACATGCATTAAATGAATCATTATTCCATTTTTGAAAAAAGTGCAACTTTCATGCCAAGATGCATGCATAGAGGCGGAGGACTGGCTTGGTGAAGGAGGAACACCTAAAGTGAATTTAAGCTAGGGCTTGGGACCCATGAGTTGCTCAGTCACCTAACACCCTAAACTAGCAACTAGAGATTGAGGCTTTGATGCTGGCGGGAACCTCCAACCAAGCGATCAAGAACACACACACTGTTGGGGGATTCATGGCTTAAGGAAAAATTGTAACTCCGCAACTATCTCAAAAAGACCAAATTAGACCAACTATTAGAAAGTGAACCAAGGCCACAACAAGTTGGTGAGCTAGCTTTGCCAAGAAACAATTTCAAAATGGAGTGAAAAAGAACACTACTAACATGCATCACTATACAGGTGGGGTGTTAAAGGCCTAAAATTATAGTAAGCTAAGTTACGATTAGTGCGCAAAGGTGAAATTATATGCATGTTTATACATTGTCTAGGTGATTAATTACCTCAATTTAGCACTATTATAGATAACATAAATGTACAAGACATATTAGAGATAGTGAAGGAATCTATTTTTGAATAATCCAATTAACCAGGGTGTTTGGGTAGGTAAATTAGTTCTCACAAACACATTTTTTTTTTCAAAACTAATTAAAGTGGAACAATCTTAGATTAATTAGATAATTAAAATATACATTAATATAAAAGCACATAAACACCATATACCATGAATATAAAAATTTATGTGGAGACCCAAGATGGGAAAAAACTGTGGATAAACTAGTTCTCATGAATAAGATCCCTAGTTAAGGTGATTTTAGAAAGGGTCATTGTCAGTTTGTTCACTATAGGTAAGGCTCACTGTTGGTAGGGCTCACTACCCAAAATTAATAAGAATCATTGCCAATAGAAAAAAGGCTCCTTACTAGAAGAATAATAATAAAATAAATCCACTTAAACAATAAATATCTTTAACAATAGCATTAGAACAACCTTATGTCTAATGCCTCTAGTTGCACACATCTACATGCTTCACAATATCAAGATTTTCTTTTTTAGATTCACACTCATCCTACATGCACACACATAATCAAATCAAAGATTATCTTTTACTTATTCCATGCCACATAAAATTTTAAGCTGGCCAAACATAATTTGAAATAGCTCACCAAAAACCATTCTTGTGGTAGAAGGAATGAATGAGTCACTAAAATCAACATGCTCTACAATTACCACAATATCTAGAACCAAAGAAATAGGATATACACATTACAATACAAATACTATTTAGGACCATGATAACCACATTCCGGATAGGTCAGAATCTAAAAGAGTGTACCACATTATGTTTCAATATGAACGAGACCAAGAAAAACATGGCCAAGGATAGATCAACATTGCACATCATCCATTGCATGCCAATTTGGATCACAAGATCATCTAATTCTTATCCAAATAACCAAGATATGTTGACATCAATGAAAACTATTAACTTCAACACCAATAATAGTATAAAAATGACATTCCAACAATCTCTCCCTTTGTCATTGATGGAAAAATTCATCAAAAAAAACAAACAAACTCAATAACAGTTAATATCAACATTAAAAACCTCTTTTCTTCTCTATTTTTAACATCAAATACAAAGGGAAAAATTCACATTTAAAAATTTACTATGCCCACCCTAAGAGGAAGATGTCAATAATTGATTCAGATAAGAATGAGCATGGAATACCCTATATCAATCCATAAAAGGTGCAGTAATCTACTTTAGGAAGGGGCAAAACCCCCAACTTGTATCATCGATACTTAGAAGTATACTTGCCCTTTTTTTATAATGATATCTGCAATATACTCTTTTGTAGGTATATATTCAAGTATTACTTCATTTACCAATGAATCCACTCTTAGGAAATGATATCAAATAAATATATGTTTTATTATGTGGTGTTGTATCCAATTCTTTAAAATATTTATAGTATTGGTATTATGAAACATATTTGAGATCAGTTCATCAAATGATATGCCAATAACCCATTGAGTTTATTTCATCCATAGCACCTGAGTGGAACTTGAGGATGTTGTAATGTATTCATCTTCAATAATAAAGAATGATATAGAATCCTATTTCTTACTTGACAATGCAATCAATAGCGAGCCAAGGAAATAATCTCCATCACTTGTACTCTTCTTGTTATTGATACATCTAACACAATTAACATTACTATAAGCTATTAGAGTGAAATATTAATTATTTAGACACCATAACCCAAAGTCTTCGGTACCCTTCAAATATCCAAAGTCTTATTACTGTCATCACATGTGATTTTCTCAGTTCCAACTAAAATCTTCTTTCCAAACAAACAATGTATATAATTTATGATCTTGTAGTAGTTAAATATAAAAAAATTCCAATCATTGACATGTACTTGCATTGGATTTAGGTGAATCATCTTCTTTTATCAACTTACATCTAGTAAAAATTGGTTTACAAACTAGTTTAGAATTATCGAATCCAAACTTGTTCAATAATTTTGTGCTATACTTGGACTGAGAAGTGAAAATTCCTTGACTATTTTGGTTTACCTGTAATATAAGGAAATAAATTAACTCATCAATCATTGATAGTTTGAATTTATTTTGCACTACTTCTATAAATATTTTGCACAAATAATCTTTTCCTCCAAAAATTATTTCATCAACAAAAACCATTGAAATTAAGATCTGATGTGAATAAACTTTGTAATACAAGGTACACTCAATAGGTCCCTTTTAAAATCATTTTTCTAATCAGATACGTATCTAATCTACCATATGAATGTCTAGGTGTTTGCTTCAACCAATACAATTCTTTCTTCAATTTGTAAACAACATCCAAAAGACTTCCACAGAAAAATCCTTAGGGTTATTCAATGCAAACATATTTCAATTATCAATTCAAGAATACCGATTTTAAATATATCTAATAAGAATTGAAATATTTAAAGGAGGCAAAAGCTAAGAATATTTGGATTGCTTGCATCAAGGAAACATGTGTATATTTTTTTAATTAAAATCAATACCTTATGTACCATATGAAATGGTGAGCAATGCTATGAATGAATATCACTCACCAAATCAAATGAGTATGATAACATTAGGAGTACTCCCAAAAGATCACCCTAAAACCAAATAAGATTAGCACAACCCCAAAAGGATAGAGGTTCTAATCCAAGATCTAGATTAAATGATGGAGGATTTTGGGGATGGATTCTTTTAAGGATAGAGTTATGATTATGATATGTAAAATGTATGAGAGGAATTGATAGTATGATAAAGGAAATGAAAAAAAACTAGATATGATATCAAATTTGATGTACACAAGTAAATTCAAGGGGAAAAATAGAAACAATAGACTTACCTTGAAGAAAGAAGATTCAAATGACCCTTTAGATCTTATTTTTACCGTCATTGAGCTCTTAAAATCAGGTAAGATGTTGGATCTAGACCTTTGATGCCTATAACTTATTCCTGTGAAAATCTTAGACCCAAAGAACAATGCTAAAGTGGTTGACCTAGTCTTGGAAACAATTCTAGAATTTTTACTTTGTCCTTTTCACTCCAAAATGAATGAATCTTTAAAGGTACTTGCAACTATGATTGATATTCACAAATATAGATAAAAAAATCTCCAACCTATTCATGCACATGAAAAAGAAGGTAAAATGGTGTGAAAAGGGGCCTTCCTTTGTCATGCCCCTATATAGGAATCAAAGTTGAAATGAATTAGAAATTACATAAAGAAATTAAAGTAAATAAGATAAATGTTAGATTTACCTTGCTTGGAAAAGCCTCATGGATGGATGTAGAAATCCGTAAAATCCATGAAGATGCCTATATGAATGCTGGAAATGCATTGTAGAATTAAGGACACCTTTACAAATGTATGGATCTATAGTTTCCAATCCTAGATCTTGAATAAATGTATGCTTGATAGTCGTCAATGGAGAAGGAAAGACAATAAGAATGAATGTGTAGATCTTCTTTCTAGATTGTGAATTCCTATAATTTCCCATCATGGGAGATAAATTTGCATTAATGATAGAAGATATTATTTTATTTAATATATCTTGAAGAAATGAGACTTGGAGATCTTGAATAGGATGCTTGCCTTCAAATCTTGAATCCAAATCCTATATTGCACAAAAACTTGAATCCTTGATGGGGATCTTGCACTTGGTTGATCTATTGATTTAATGTTATAAAAAATGAGAGGAGTGAAACCCCTTTTATACACATTTTGGGATTCAATATTGTGCCGCCAACCACAAATAAATATCTGGGATAAAAACTGCTGCATTATTCTTAGAGCTCACTTAAACACAAAGCCCTAGGATAAGGATGACCTTTTTGGCCTTTTCCAAGACAAGGTCGACTTGGTCAACCTATTATTGGAATTTTATTTAAAGAACATCTAGGTTTAGGGGAGTATGATCAGTGGTGTGTTAATCTCTATTGAGCATTCAAGGTTGTCATTAGTATCAAAGGTGATAAAAAAGTTCAGTCGGTAACTTATATTGAGTTGGTCGGTAACTAGAAGCAAGGCAGAACAGTTGGTAAAGTCTTTATACCGAGCATTATATAGTTTACCAAGCACCAGCAGACACTGACACCGATAGACAGTAAACACCAAGCATCATAGTATACACTGAGAAAATTATACAGTATTTACCGAGGATCACAGAAAATGGCATAGTAATATGAATGGCACATTCTTCTATGCAAATGGTTTACCAAGATTGAGGAGAATTTATTGTAAAAGATATTCATTAAATGTAATGTTTATCTTATTTGTAATAGTTGATCTAGGTTAATTTTGCACCATAGATCTTAGGGTTATGATTATCTTTGTAACCTAATTTTTGTAAAGCGGTAAAACATAACACTATATATTCTGTATGTTCACACCATTTTGAGAGCATTGTGAAACTGATATATATGAATTAAGGAGCACTTGAATCCATCAACCTAACTTCAAGTCAATCAGTTAGCAAAGCATAACAGAGTACCGAGGTTATCAGATTAAGCAGAATTAGAGAGGGCTACCGGGCAGATTCAGAGCAGAGATTCATCATAGTAAGGTGATACTTTATCAGAGCATTTATAGATCTGTATTAGAAAATTGAGTTGTCATCTAGCAAATAATTGCATATTACTTTCTGACAATTGTAATAGAGCTTTGGATAAATCTCTTAACTAAGTAGACTTAACAGTCGTATATAAATCTCTTAACCGAGTGCACACTACATCAATGTTGTTAAAATCCTATAACTAGGTAGATTTAGCTGATCTAATATGTTACTCCTAACAGGGTAAGATCACTAGAAGTGATCAACACTTGTAGCCTTAACAGGAAAACCTTTTCTATTTTCAGTAGTGAAGAATTTGTGGGTGTCATCCCCACCATAGTTTTTACCTTCTAACAAGGGTTTCTGTGTTACCAAAATACTTGTGTTATGTGTTTATCATGTTGATTTCATATTGTTTACTTTCAGTAAATTAATTAGATGATTGATACATGCAACTTTATTCAAGTTATTTTGGTTGGTTATCACAGTTTATTGATATAGTTCAGAAAGGTTTACAAGTGAAAGTTTTAAAGGCACTGATTCATCCCTCCCCTCTCAGTACCTATCTCTCCTAATTCCAACAATTGGTATCAAAGCTCAATTCTCTTGTTGAATAGTTTAACCACTGAAGGGTAAAAGATCTAATTCATGGAGAGATATAAGCTTGACAAAACTATTGAGAATCAGAAGATACAAATGCAGATGTTTGTGGAATAGTATAAATAGGCTAAGGAAGAACTGAAGAAATTACTAGTTGATAGGAAGAACCTTGCAATCTAGCAAAGTGAAATCAGTTATCATAAAGAACCTATTGATGATATGTTTGATCACATTGGATCAAGTTCTGGAAGCATCTCTGATGGATCTGAAAGCATAATCACTGATCTATCTAAAAAGAATCAACAACTATCTGATCAAGTGAAAGCAATACAAATCGGTCAAGAATCTCAGATGGTAAGAATGGTGGAAATTATGAACAATGCTAGACAAGCTGAACAAGATCAGAATCTAGCTATTGAAGACCGAAGATTGATGACTGAACAACTCTAGGCAAAAGAGAGTGAAATACAAAGACTCACTAATCGTCATTTCCAAGTATCAAATCAGGTGATGACTATTAATCAAGAAATGAATCAAGTGAATGGATAATTATCTAGAAGACTGGAAGATGTTGTAATACTTAGAGTAGACAATGAAAAATTGAGAAATGAAATAAAAGTACAAATGAAACATAATGAAATGATGAAGATGGCTGAGGACAGTTCTAAAAAGATTGATGATTTCCTCACTAATCAGAGAAGATTTGGAAGCAGAGCCGGTATAGGCTACACCGGAGAAGGAGAATCATCACAACAAGCTAAAGAAGTTAATAATAATCAAAGTTAGAAACCTAAAGCAATGACATGTTACCACTGTGGAAAACTAGGCCATACATCTAATGTGTGTAGAAGCAAAGCACAAGGTAAACCTCCTATCATTCCTAAATTCAATGGATACTGTTACTACTATGGAAAATTTGGCCATCTAGCTTATGAGTGCAGAGCTAAATAGAATGACATTGCTAATAATACAACTATGGAGAAGATATGTTATACTTGCAATAAGCATGGACACACTATACGGGAGTGTAAAGCAAAAATGAAACAAGTCTAGACACCTAAGGAGAAACCACAACGCAGGCCATATCAACCAAAGAGACAAGGTAACTCATATGTTTGGGATTACAATACATGGACTAACTATGTTGTATGTGGTTGGTATGGACATATTGCAGCAAATTGTTACAGAAAAGGTCAGACTGGACATTCAAGAAGTTGGACAAGCACTGGGATGGCTTGTATGCACTGTCATAAGGTCAATCATTTAAGAAATAATTGCAGAGACCGAGCACCAGATGAGAATCATATATTTGAAAGTGGTTATACTATTGCAGATATCACAAAGTTAAGGAACACTATGTGGAAGAAGGCATCTAATGAGAATGATGAGTCAAGTAACACTGTCGGTGAAACCTTGTCCATTGGATTGGGTGACATCGGTACCTCCACTTAAGTTGACAAAGGTATGTATGGAACTGACATTTCAAAATGATGACATTTTACATACAGTTCCTTATATATGTTGTGCAAATACCAAATCTACATGAACAAAGATGCACTATGGTTTATGTGTTATGAACTAACAATGTTGTATAATCAGTAAAAGAGGAAACAAGAATTGGTTACCTATCGGTAATCACTATACAAGGTTAACCGACAATAGTGCAAACTAATGAATAAATCCTATGTTAACCGAGCGGAGAAAACTTTTGACTTCACCGAGCTGACAGCTATTTCATACTAAACGTTAGGTCACACATTTAATGCACTATAAGTTTGAGTGGGAATATCAAAAGGGTCTATAAATACATGAAAATAGAGTTTATTATCACATTAAGATTTCAAAGAAGCGAAGATTTTACAAAGCAGAGCTCAAAGCTAAAATTTCTCAAAAGATTCAAAGCTACTAAAGATCAAACAAATGACACTCTTCGACTGCACTGAGTAAGTTCATTTGCTATCAATTACCAGTTATCTATTACTTGCCGAAACCCTAGAAACAATTTATGGCATTGACATCATCTACAAGAAAAACATAGATCATTGAGGAGGAAGTAGAGCTAATTGTTAGAGCGAATTTCGTGGAGGCAAAATTCAAACCTCATCTGAAGATTGCAGCACAAATGGACGATATGGGTGCATTTGCAAGCATTCCAAATAGGGTTTTGCTAAAAGTGTTAGGAATAAGGTGTCTCAACCTTGGATAATTCCTATTCTTATTATTTGTTTTGTAAATGTATTTTTTTGCAAATAATGAAATTAAGTGTGAGTGTACATGTCTAGTTGGCATGTTGATGTGTCACTCCACTTGATGTGTCAACATCTTGAATTGTGTGTAAGGAGATCATGGCTAAAATGGTTATGACAGATTCCTATGATGTGTAAGAGCTATTTAAGGAATGTGCTATGACAGGTGTAAGAGCATCTTATGACTTGGGCCTATTTGGGTACCCAAGAAGGAGTGGTTGGTGTGTGTAAGAGAATATGCCAAAAATAGGTTGGTATGATAGATTCTCTTACACTTCTCTTGTGACTGTTATTTTTGGTGGATTCTATGACAAGCTGTCATAGTCTATTCTAGGGATGGATGCCTATTCTTGGGATTGCATGTAACAGCTGTGTACATGTGGCTTTGTGCATGGGTCTTGGTGGTTGGACACCAACTCCTTTTTTTGGGTATTTGTCAGGTCTTGTGGAGTCTATATATATGACATTGCTTTTGTGGGAGAGACATAAGTTTGATAGGTATACTATTTGTTGCTGGACTTGTCTCTCATGTCCTGAAAGAACTTGCATTGCAAGTGTGTTGTAGTCTTTGTGTTGAAAATACTACATTGTGCAGGTTTTGGAGGGGTGGGGTTGTTTTACTGAAAGGTTTTTCCCCACCGGCATATCTTTGTGTTTATGTGTTTCAATCTTCTCTATCTATTTTCTATATGCATGGTATATGGCCGCAATATCTTTGTTAAGTAGCTTAACGAATCTAAAATTGTAAGGATTTTTAAAAGAATTTGCACAATACTTTCCTTAAGGGATTAGTGTAGGAAGTTGCTTCCGCACCTGATTTTCCTTACAAGTGGTATCAGAGCCTGATCAACTTTTCATCCTAGTTGTTGGGTAGGGTTTTTTGAGCTAATCTCAAGTTGAGTGGGAGTTTTGTACAGAGCATTCTGAATCTTATTTGCAGATTGAGATGGCAAGTTCCTCATACAGTAGAATGGAGTTGGAGAAATTTAATGGGACTAATTTTGAGTTGTGGAAACTCAGGATGGAAGACATACTTGAAGACCGCGATCTATGGGAGGCTACTTCACTTGATGTGAAACCTGCAATGATATCTCAAGCGGATTGGGAGGTTGATAGGGAGCCTCCTTGGTAACCTTTTGAGTTTTCTTGAAACTCTTAATAGGTCTCTCTTAGGACCTCTAGGGCTTCCTCAATCCACCCTTCAACACCTTGAAGAATCAGCTCTTCCTCTCCAACCAAGTAAAATAACTATCATGTTAAAAAACACCATTCTTGTGTTCTACAAGAACCTTCCACTCAAACAACTCCAAGCCCTAAAGTTAAATTTGGATTTGTAGGAGGTTCAGGGCTTCAAAATACTCCATCTTTGGATTGCAACCCAGCTCTGAAACCATCAAATTGGTCCATGTTCCCATCGAGTTCTAGATTCTTATTTTCTAGGCCTTGTAGCCTTTTTGCAAATTAAGCCTCCTAGTTTTTAGGAAACCTCAAAAATAGCAAAAATATCTCAAAGAACCCCAAAATATCTTCTAGTATTCTTCAAGTAAATCAAAAACCCACAAGGATTTTCTAGGTCTTAGGGTACAGTGCTGTCCATACACCGTACTTCTTGAAAATGGCTTCTTTCTTATTTTTGGACCAGTTTGAGGTCTTGGGCTTCAAAACTCATCTTGTTGGATCCTTGGGCACTCCTCCACCTTAGGGAACACCTGCACAACATCATTCAACACATCCATGGCCTTCTTGGCTCATGAGAACACCCCCTGTAACTTTTAAACCCATTGTCACTTGCTTTTTCTAACTGGGCTATGAGTTTAGCTTGCCTAGGGAAAGTGTTTAAAAACAAATGCCAGCACTTTCAGAGCTCCTTCTTCCATAGTATGGTAGCTCCATGGACCTAGTCTCCATTCCTAGGTGGCTGTACAAAACCAATGGTGGGAAGTGGAGTTAGGTCCACATCTTTGCCCCTTGTCCAAAACGGGAGAGCAAATAGTCCAAAACTAAAAGAATTTTCAAACGACAAACAAAGCACAAATACAAAGAAACTTAATGAATGAAAAAGCTTGGTAACATGTAGAAAAACAACCTAAAATGATCACAGATTTTTTTTCAATCCATTTAACACAAAAAATGCTTCAAATCTGCTTTTTTTTCCAGAAAACTCTTGGCTCCCAATAACAGTCCGTAAAAAAATAATTTCTGCTCCTCAATTAGGGTTTTTCCACCTTATATATGGTTAAACCCCATGTTCCATCCCTTCAATGGGTTTAAAAAACTTTTAACACCTCGAAATCCCTCTAGACAACAAAAGTTGTCAGCAACTTTTAAAAGTTGCTAATGTTGCATAGCAACATTTTCATCTTTCGACAACAAACACTTTCTAAGTGTTTACTCCACCAATCCACCTTATCTAACCTTAGTTGGACCACCTAGGGTATCTATGGACCCTAAAACCTTCTATGACATCATCCTAACATTTGATGACATCATCAAGTACACCTTATTTAAATGGAGCCAAAAAGAGCTATTTACACAAGAAAAGAAGCACAAAATGAAAACAACCTAAACTAATCTTGGTCAACATGACCTTATATATTTACATTACCCTATTAGAGGGTCTTACACACACTAGGACACCAAAATGAGAAGAGACTACCATATTTGCTTGGCATCTCCAGGGTGCTCTTGCACCATACTACCAAGGTTAATAAATTATGTCACCTCTGGGGATAGGAGCTTAGGATCAATTCCCTACTTCTTGAAGTCACTCTCAGCCACCCAAGTAGCCTCAGCATCTGACATGCCTACCCATTGAATGAGATGTTGCAGATAGGTTCCTTTCCTTGTCTTTTTCTTCACCTGAGAGTCTAAAATCTTCTCTGCCTTTGGTATTGGTGTAGGGGTAAGCTGAACATCTTCTGCTATGTCCTTACCACCTGACTATACCTCTATATCTTTTGTTGTAGGTCCCTTATACTGGACTAAATCTTTCACATTGAAGATAGGAGAGATTGCCAAATCTGTTGGCAAGTCAAGTTTATAGGCATTTTGCCCATACTTTGCAAGAATCTTGCAAGGACCAATTCTCCTCATCTGTAGCTTGGTGGGGACTCCCTTCTACAATCTAGACTTATTAAGATGAACCATCACAAGGTCACCCACAACAAACTAAAGATCTTTCCTTCTTTCATCAACTTTTGCTTTTAACTTCTATGTAGCCTCTTGGAGTTGCTTCTTCACTTGCTCATGAATCTCCTTCATGGATTAAGCAAAATCATCTACATATGCACTCCTTCCTTCTACATTTTCCAAGTTTCTTAACTCAAACACACCTCTAGGGTGCAACCCATAAACTACTTCAAAAGGGCTTTTACCTATTGTCATGTTGACACTGTCATTGTAGGCATATTCAGCCTATGGTAACATCTGATCCCACATCACTCCATACTCCTTTGTCAAGCACCTAAGGAGATTTCCCAACACCCTATTGATCACTTTAGTTTGACCATTAGTTTGGGGATGGTAGGCTGACCCAAATGACAAATTAGTTCCCAATCTTGCCCATAAGGTCTTCCAAAAATGACCCATGAACTTTACATCCCTGTTAGATACTATGTTGATAGGTAAGCCATGAATCCTTACCACTTCTTTAAAAAACAAATGAGCAATGTGGCTGGCATCATGAGTGGTTTCACAAGCAATGAAATGACTCATCTTACTAAATCTATCTACCACTACAAATATGCTATCCAAACCAGATTTAGTTCTAGGCAGGCCAACAATAAAATCCATACTAATGCATTCCCAAGGCCTATTGGGAATGGGTAAGGGGTGATACAAACTTGCATTTGATGCTATGCCCTTGGCTTTTTGGCAAACCAAACACTTCTCCACATACTTCCTAATGTCCTTCTGCATCCTAGGCCAATAGTAGAACCTTTGCACTAGTTCTAATGTCTTATTCGGGCCAAAATTCCCACTTAAGCTGCCATTATGCTTTTCTTGGATTACATTTTCCCTCATAGATCCCTTAGGGATACATAGCTGCCCTTCTCTAAACAAGAGATCATTCTGAATGGTATAGTCAGAAAATTGACTATGGAAATGGTTCTTGAAGTCTTTACATACCTTGTATGCTTCTGAAAAGTCCTCATCACCTTCATAAAGCTCCTTGAAGCTTTCTATGCCTATACTTTGCAACTGTACTTCTTGGACTATCAAGAGTCTCCTACTCAAAGCATCAGCCACTTTATTCATCTGTCCTTTCTTGTGTTTGATGGTGAAGGTATAGGCCTACAAATATTCCATCCATTTAAATTGTTTGTTGCTCAACTTCTCTTGAGAGTTAATAAAACTCAAAGCCTTGTTATCAGTATACACCACAAACTCTTTAGGCAACAAATAGTGCCTCCATTTCCTCAGAGCTTGCACCAATGCATATAACTCCAAGTCATAAGAAGAATACCTCTTCTTAGCCTCATTCAACTTCTCACTATAAAAGGCCACTGGTCTATTCTCTTGATTCAAAACTGCCCCAATAGCTATACCACTTGCATCACATTCAAGGGTAAACAACTTGTCAAAATTTGGCAAAATCAAGATTGGTTGTGTTGCCACTCTCTTCTTCAATACTTCAAAACCTCTATGAGCCTCTGGAGTCCATTTGAATTTAGTTTTCACTCCACCTTTTATTGTATCTAAGACTGGTGCACATATTTCACTAAAGCCTCTAATGAACTTTCTATAAAATTGTGCAAGTCCATGGAAACTTCTTACCTCAAAGCTGCATGTAGGGGTAGGCCAACTCAAGATTGCCTCAACCTTGCTGGGATCCATCTTCCAGGTTCCTTGTGACACCACAAAACCAAGATAGATCAACTCCTATTTCATAAATTCACACTTTTCCAAGTTAATGGACAACTTCTCCTCACGAAGCTTCTTCATCACAATCTGCAAATGTTGGAGATGTTCCTCCTTTGTCTTACTAAAAATCAGAATGTCATCTAAGTACACAACTACAAATCTGCCTATGTAGTCCTTTAACACTTTTTTCATCAACCTCATAAAGGTACTGGGTACATTGCTAAGCCCAAAGGGCATGACCAACCATTCATAAAGCCCTTCTATTGTCTTGAATGCTATCTTCCATTCATCCCCCTCCTTAATTCTGATTTGGTGGTACCCACTCTTCAAATCCAACTTAGTGTAGTACCTTGCTCCTCCCAAACAATCCATAAGATCTTCAATCCTAGGAATGGGAAACCTGTATCTCACAGTGATCCTATTAATTGCTCTTGAGTCTATACAAAGCCTCCACTTGCCTCCCTTCTTTGATGCTAGAACCACTGGTACTGCACATGGACTAATGCTTTGTCTAATAAGACCTTGGTCCAAAAGTTCTTGGACTTGTTTTTCTATCTCCTTGTTTTGATTAGGAGTCACCTTGTATGCTGCCTTGTTTGGTAGATATGCTCTGGGTATGAAGTCAATCTGATGACTTATGTCTCTTGGAGGTGGTAACATTGCTGGTGTCCCACCACTCACTATGTCCTTGAATTCTTTCAACAACTCTTGCACTTCACTGGGCAATGGCGGTTGTTCCACCTTCTTCTCTTCACTAGGCTTAAGCATGATAGAATAGTGTAAACATTCTCCACTCTTTGCTACCTGCAAATACTCTTTACCTCCCTGCAATAAGACATTAGTCTCAGCTGATGTAGACCCCTCTTCATCCACAAGTGACTAAATTCTAAAAGTGACCCCATCTTTCTTGAAGGAATAAGAATTCTTCTCTCCATCATGCACTATTTTCCTGTCAAATTGCCATGGCCTACCTAAGAGTAGGTGGCATGCATCCATTGGGAGTACATCACACAATATTCTATCCATATACTTCCCTATTAAAAAATTCACCCATGCTTGCTCATTAACAAGAACATGCTGCCCCTTGTTTAACCATGTAACTCGGTAAGGGTTTGTGTGAAGTATTTTTTTCAGTCCCAACTTGCTGACTGCCTCCTCTGATATGATATTATTAGTAGACCCTGAGTCTATAATCATCTTTCACACTTTCCCATGAATCTTGCACTTTACCCTGAATAGTGCCCTCCTTTGCTTGGCTTCTTGTTTGATCGGTTCTTTAATGAGTATTCTCCTAATCATGAGACTCTCTCCACTTTCTGAATCAAGGTTTATTTTAGTGCCTTTACCACTATTGTTGTCCTCTTGTGCAATGTAATTCACTCTTTTATCACCATGTGAGGTGGAAGCTTTATCCAGGCATCTATAGGCTGGATGGCCTACCTGATTGCAATGATAACACTTCATGTTTGCAAAGTGTGAGGCCCTACCTAAACCTCCAAATATGCCTCTTCCACCACCTTGGAATCCTCTTCCTCTATTCATGCTACCTCTACCACTAGTCTCATTGACTATCTCAGTCAATTTAGTTTCACCTTGAGACCTATAGTCACTGCCTCTTCCTACAAAACTGCCTGCAAAGCTACCTCTTCCTCTATTTTCTTTGCCTCTACCTCTTCCTCTTGAGGTCTAATCATGCTTCCTCTTTCTCTTCTCTTCTATCTTAAGAGCCATTTGATAGCATTGTCTCACACTTGTCAAAGTAGCAAGACTCATTTCCTCTTGTATGGACCACTTGAGCCCATTTTGATATCTAGCCAATCTAATGCTTTCATCCTACATTACCTTGGACCTCAAACATAACTTCTGAAACTCCTTTGTATATGCTTGGACTTCAAGGTCTTTTTGTCTGAGATTTTGTCTCTTTCTATGCATTTGAACTTCATAGTCATTTGGGAGATAAGTTTGTTTCAACATTGCCAACATACCTTTCCATGACACAATAGGACTCTTGCCCTCTTTCTCCCTTTCATTCTGAACAAATTTCCACCAGGTAAGTGCTGGTCCTCATAATCTAGACTTGGCCACCTTGATTTTTTGAGCATCAGTCACCCCATCACATTCAAAATGATTCTCAAGGCTGTCTATCCAATCTAAAACCAAATCAGCATCCATTTGTCCATTAAACAATGCCACACCCTCCAAGGCTTTACCACTCAAAGCTTTGAGTGCCTTCAAGAAGGGTTCCTTAGGTAAGACCAGATCAGGGGTAGGTGTCACTTCATCTAAGTCCCATTCCTTCCCCTTAGCTTCCTTTTCCTCTTTCTGGTCCACCTTGTCCTTTACACTATCTGCTTTAGCTCAGACTTCATCCAAGAGTTGCTTCATTTGAGCCAATCTCTCTCTCAGCAACCTGTTATCCTCTTCTTGTTCATCCACTTTCTTAGCCTATTCAGCATTGGTCACCATCTTTCTTGATGCACTAGACTCCTCACTTGAGTCCTTGGTCTGCAACATCCACTAGCTGCACTATTTCTTCTTTTCCCAAATCTTGAACTTGGGCTCTGATACCACTCTGATAGGGAGCCTCCTTGGTAACCTTCTGAGTTTTCTTGAAACTCTTAATAGGTCTCTCTTAGGACCTCTAGGGCTTCCTCAATCCAACCTTCAACACCTTGAAGAATCAGCTCTTCCTCTCAAACCAAGGAAACTAACTATCATGTTAAAAAACACCATTCTTGTGCTCTACAAGAACCTTCCACTCAAACAACTCCAAGCCCTAAAGTTAAATTTGGATTTGTAGGAGGGTCAGGGCTTCAAAATACTCCATCTTTGGATTGTGACCCAGCTCTGAAACCATCAAATTGGTCCATGTTCCCATCGAGTTCTAGATTCTTATTTTCTAGGCCTTGTAGCCTTTTTGCAAATTAAGCCTCCTAGTTTTTAGGAAACCTCAAAAATAGAAAAAAATATCTCAAAGAACCCCCAAATATCTTCTATTAGTCTTCAATTAAATCAAAAACCCACAAGGATTTTCTAGGTCTTAGGGTACAGTACTGTCAGTACACCGTACTTCTTGAAAATGGCTTCTTTCTTGTTTTTGGACCAGTTTGAGGTCTTGGGCTTCAAAAATAATCTTGTTGGATCCTTGGGCACTCCTCCACCTTAGGGAACACCAAAAAAACATCATTCAACACATCCATGGCCTTCTTGGCTCATGAGAACACCCCCTGCAACTTTTAAACCCACTGTCACTTGCTTTTTCTAACCGGGCTATGAGTTTAGCTCACCTAGGGCAAGTGTTTAAAAATACATGCCGGCACTTTCAGAGACCCTTGTTCCATAGTATGGTAGCTCCATGGACCTAGTCTCCATTCCTAGGTGGCCATACAAAACCAATGGTGGGAAGTGGAGTTAGGTCCACATCTTTGCCCCTTGTCCAAAACGGGACAGCAAACAGTCCAAAACTAAAAGAATTTTCAAACGACAAAAAAAGCAAAAATACAAAGAAAATTAATGAATGAAAAAGCTTTGTAACATGTATAAAAAAAACCTCCAATGATCACAAATTTTTTTTCAATCCATTCAATACAAAAAAAACACAAAAAATGCTTCAAATCTGCTATTTTTTCCAGAAAACTCTTGGCTCCCAATAACAGTCCGTACAAAAATGATTTCTCCTCCTCAATTAGGGTTTTTCCACCTTATATATGGTTAAACCCCATGTTACATCCCTTCTATCAGTTTAAAAAACTCTTAACACCTTGAAATCCCTCTAGACAACAAAAGTTGTCAGCAACTTTTAAAAGTTGCTAATGTTGCATAGCAACATTTTCATCTTTTGACAACAAACACTTTCTAAGTGTTTACTCCACCAATCCACCTTATCTAACCTTAGTTAGACCACCTAGGATATCTATGGACCCTAAAACCTTCTATGACATCATCCTAACATTTGATGACATCATCAAGTACACCTTATTTAAATGGAGCCAAAAAGAGCTATTTACACAAGAAAAGAAGCACAAAATGAAAACAACCTAAACTAATCTTGGTCAACATGACCTTATATATTTAAATTTCCCTATTAGAGGGTATTACACACACTAGCACACCAAAATGAGAAGAGACTACCATATTTTCTTGGCATCTCCAGGGTGCTCCTGCACCAGAGGTCAATGATCGGAAGGCTAAGGGTCTCATCAGACTTTGTCTAGCAGATGCCATTCTTTTGAATGTTCTTGATGAGACTGCTACAAATTCTTTGTGGAAATGACTTGGATCTATGTATCAGGCCAACTCTCTGGTGAATAAGTTGTTCCTGAGAAAGAAGTTGTATTCTTTAATAATGGAGGAAGGTGGATCCGTAACTGATCATCTCAATGCATTCAATTTATTAATTGCACAGTTGGCATCATCCGGTGCGAAGATCGAGGAGGAGGATCATTGTATGACCCTACTTTGTTCCTTGCCAAATTCATGGGAACATCTTGTGATGGCTCTCAAAAGTACTATAGTCACATTCTGGATGGATGATGTGGTGTCTTCACTGCTATATGAGTAGATGAGAAGAAAGACTTCGGAATCATCTAAGGAAGCCCTTGCTGTTCGTGAGAGATCCAATGACAGAGGAAAGAAGAATGACAACAAGTCAAAGAAGGGTAGATCCAAATCCTATGGGAGTTCTAAGACTCTTGGAAAGTCCAAGGTGAAATGTTGGAACTATGATAAAATTGGGCACTTTCAGAGAGACTGCAAAGAACCAAAGAAGAAGAAGAAAGGCTCAGATTCAGCTTCTAAAAAATCTCAAGAAGATGGAGATGCTTTTATTGTAGCTTTGGAAGCCCATGCATCTGATGATGTGTGGTTAGTTGACTCGGGTGCTTCTTTTCACATGACCTCTCATTGGAACTGGTTCTCGAAATATGAAGAGTTCGATGGTAGAAATGTGTACTTGGGTGATGATTCTCATCTAAAAATAGTTGGACGCAGAAGGGTCACTATCAAATTTCCTGATGGATGAGTAAAGGGAATCAACAGATTTATGCACATTCTGGGTTTGGCATGAAACCTATTATCTATAAGTATGCTGAATGATGTAGGTGTGCAAGTTGTCTTTTCAAAAGATGAATGCAAGATGATGAGAGGTTCTATGGTGCTCGCTAGAGGTACTAGGAGAGGTACTTTGTTTCAGCTTGAAGCATGCATTTCTCAGTGCAATAGTTCTTTTGTTTCAAAGAAGAGAGTAGCTACCACTTCATCCCCACCATCTGAACAAGTAGTAAAGAAGATTGTGGCAATGGGTTTTGATGGTAGTGCAGTAAGTGTACCTAAGGGTGCAAACACTTTGGAAGGCAAGCTTCTTGCAGAAAAGACAATGTTGTGGCATATGAGATTTGGCCACATTGGTGAAAGGGGTCTCAGAACCCTAAAAAATAAAAACCTTGTTGAGGGGTTAAATGATTTCAATCTCAAGTTTTACTTCTATGAACACTATGTCTATGGTAAACAAAATCATGTTCAGTTTTACTCTAGTTGTCACAAATCTTCTAATGTTTTAGATCTTATTCATTCTGATGTATTTGGTCCTATAAAAGTTCCTTCAATCTCCAAGTCTATATTTTTTGTATCTTTCATAGATGATTATAGTAGAAGGACATGGATTTATTTCCTTAAAAGTAAGACACAAGTCTTTAGTTGGTTCAAGGAATTTAAAGCCCTTGTAGAGAATTAGACTAGTAAGAAGATTAAGTGTGTGAGAACTGATAATGGTGGTGAGTTTTACTCAGCAGAGTTTGAAAAGTTCTGTAAAGAATGAGGTATTGAGAGGCATAAGACAACTCCTTATACCCCACAAAAAAATGGAGTTGTAGAGAGAATGAATAGGACATTGATGGAGAAGGCTAGGAGTATGCTTAGTGGAGCTGGTTTACAACAAAGGTTTTGGGCCGAAGCTGTGGCCACTGCTTGCTATCTGGTTAACAGATCTCCTACATTAGCTCTTGTTGGTAAGACACCCATGGAGGTGTGGTTTGGTAAGAAGCCTTCAATTAGACATCTTCATGTTTTTTTTTGTGAAGCTTATGCACATGTTCCAAAGGATAAAAGATCTAAGTTGGAAAACAAAGTTGTCAAATGTATTTTCATCAGATACAGTGTTGGTGTGAAAGGATACAAGCTTTGGGATCTTGTGGCTAGTAAGGTGTTGTATAGTAGAAATTTTATTTTCAGAGAACTAACATCTTCTCCTATTGTGATACAACTAGATGAAAAAGAAAAGGAAAAGGATGTTGTTCAGTTGCCTCCTACCCCTAAGAAGACTAAATAGAGAGACCATGTTGGGCCTAATGATGAGGAGAGCTCTAGTAGCTCTGATAGTTTGGAAGAAGAGGAAGAACAACCTCAACCTCAGCCCTTGAGGAGATCCATGAGAGAAAGAAAGAAACTAGAAAGGTTTGGTTATTCTATGTTAGATTCCAGTTGTGTCTTTGCTTTGATTACTAACATTGATGAGCCTAGATCTATGAAAGAGGCTTTGGGCATGGAAGATGCAGGTTCCTGGATTGAGGCTATGGATGATGAGATGGCTTCATTGGAGAAAAACAAAACTTGGGACCTTGTACCTTTTCCTAAAGGGAGAAAATCTATTGGCTGTAAATGGGTGTTCAAGAAGAAAATCTATGTAGATGGCAGTGTTGAAAGGTACAAAGCTAGATTGGTTGCAAAGGGGTATTCACAGGTAGAGGGAATAGATTATGGTAAAATATTCTCTCCTATTGCAAAGTTGACATCCATTAGATTTTTGTTATCTCTTGCTGCATCATATGATTTAGAGATAGAATAGATGGATATGAAGACAACTTTCCTTTATGGTGATTTGGAGGAAGAGATTTATATGTCACAGCCTGAGCACTACATTGTTAAAGGTAAAGAGTCCTTAGTTTGTAGATTAAAAAAATCTGTATATGGTTTGAAGCAATCTCCTAGGATGTGGTACCTTAAGTTTGATGCCTTTGTGTTGTCAATTGGATTTTTAAGATCAAAATCAAATCATTGTGTTTATTTCAGAGTTGAAAATGATCTCCTTCTTATTGTTGCATTATATGTTGATGATATGTTGCTATTTGGGAAGGTTAAGGGTATGATTTCTGATTTTAAATCTTAGTTGTCAGCATAGTTTGAGATGAAAGATCTTGGGGTAGCAAGGTACATCTTGGATATGGAAATTAGTAGAGACAGGTCTAATAGAAAACTTTGGTTGAGTTAGAGTAAGTATGTGAAGTCTATGTTGGATAGGTTCAGCATGGTAGATTGTAGACCACTTTGTGTTCCTATTTTTGTGGGAACAACGTTATCTGTAGATGATTGTCCAAAATCTCCTAGTGAGGTGGAGGACATGAGTAGAGTACCTTATGCTAGTACAGTTGGCAGTCTTATGTATGCTATGGTCTGTACTAGACCAGACATTGCCCAAGTAGTGGGAGTCTTGAGTCAGTTTATGGCTAACCCTGGATGAGTACATTGGGATGCAGTTAAGAGAGTATTCAGATATTTGAGGGGTACATTAGATTACTCCATATGTTATCATGGTAAGTCTTCTGGATCTCCACATTTAGTTTGTATTCATGGGTTTGTGGATTCAGATTGGGCAGGTGATATTGATAGCAGGAGATTAACTAGTGCTTATGTGTTCACTATATTTGGTGGTGCCATTAGTTGGATGAGTAAGTGACAACCTATGGTTTCTTTGTCAACTATAGAAGTTGAGTACATGGATGCTACTCATGCTTGTAAGGAAGCCATTTGGCTTAGGAGATTGTGTTCTAATGTTGGTGTTGATGCAGAATAGATTACTATTTGGTGTGATAGTCAGAGCACTATTTGCCTTGTGAAGAATCCAACTTTTCATGCCAGAACAAAGCACATTGATGTGCAGTTTCACTTTGTGAGAGATATGGTGGATGATGGAAAGGTAAATTTTGAGAAGGTAGATACTATGAATAATGTTGTAGATGCATTAACGAAACTAGTGGGCACTAAGAAGTTCAGATGGTGTTCGGATTCTATGGGCCTTTTGGCTTATAGTGGTTAAGTTCCTGTTATGTTCTTGTTGCTCTTACAAGGTGTTCGACAAGTGGGAGAATGTTAGGAATAAGGTGTCTTAACCTTGGATAATTCTTATTCTTATTATTTGTTTTGTAAATGTATTTTTTGCAAATAATGAAATTAAGTGTGAGTGTACATGTCTAGTTGGCATGTTGATGTGTCACTCCACTTGATGTGTCAGCATCTTGAATTATGTGTAAGGAGATCATGGTTGAAATAGTTATGACAGATTCCTATGACACGTAAGAGCTATTTAAGGAATGTACTATGACAGGTGTAAGAGCATCTTATGACTTGGGCCTATTTGGGTACCCAAAAAGGAGTGGTTGGTGTGTGTAAGAGAATATGCCAAAAATAGGTTGGTATGACAGATTCTCTTACACTTCTCTTGTGACTGTTATTTTTAGCAAATTATATGACAAGCTATCATAGTCTATTCTAGGGATGGATGCCTATTCTTGGGATTACATGTAACAGCTGTGTACATGTGGCTTTGTGCATTGGTCTTGGTGGTTGGACACCAACTCATTTTTTTGGGTATTTGTTGGGTCCCGAGGAATCTATATATATGATGTTGCTTCTATGGGAGAGACATAAGTTTGATAGGTATACTATTTGTTGCTGGACTTGTCTCTCATCTCCTGAAAGAACTTGCATTGCAAGTGTGTTGGAGTCTTTGTGTTGAAGATAATACATTGTGCAGGTTTTGGAGGGGTGGGGTTGTTTTATCGAAAGTTTTTTCCCCACTGGCATATCTTTGTGTTTATGTGTTTCAATATTCTCTATCTATTTTCTATATGCATGGTATATGGCTACAATATCTTTGTTAAGTAGCTTAACAAATTTGAAATTGTAAGGATTTTTAAAAGAATTTGCACAATACTTTCCTTAAGGGATTAGTGTAGGAAGCTATTTTTGCACCTGAGTTTCCTTACAAAAAGAGGATGTTAGGGCCTATATTCACTGCAAGATTAGTGAAGTAGGTGATTTTGAGACTGTTGCAACTTATCAACAAGTTTGTGGACCGGATGGAAAGTTAAAATCTAAATATAAAAATATTGAGGAATCAGGGTTATCTCATTTTACTCACCTTCCACAAAGATTCAACACTGATTGGATAAGAATCATGCTTAGCAAATTTCATGATGGTAAATTGTGGCTAGATAAACCTGTTGAGGTTACCAAGAAGATTATCAGTAGGGTTACTGGATACCCTACAACTGACAAAGCTAAAGCCTTTCACAGTTCATCTCGTCCCGACGTAGAGAAGAATACTGGAGCATAATGGGATGACAGAGCATTAAAGATTTCAACAATCAAGGACCCAATGGTGAAATTTGCAGCTCATGTCATTGGGTATAAGATATTTCAATCCAACAGATTAAACAGTGTACCCTGCAATGTCGTGGACATGGCTTATAAGATTGTGAAGAAAGATCACCAAGTTGATCTCACTGAAATACTACTACATCAAGTTCAAGAGAATATGAAGACAATAAGGTCCAAGAAGTCTAATACATGTAAGTACAGATCACTGCTTGTCTGTATATTCCTTTATTTGCAGAAATATGTACCTAGTATTAGTGAGGTAAACTGGAAAACTGATAAACTGATAACTGCACAAATTGGTGAAATGATGGAAAGTTTAGGAAAGAATTTGAACAAGGAATTTGATGCATATTTCAAAGATTTTAAGACCCAAATGCATCAAAGAAGCAAAATTATGAGGGAATTAGTGGATAAGTTTCAAAATGACATATGTTTTGTAGTAAGCACAGATCACTCTATGATCAAGGCTGTAGAACCTAGAATTAAATGGTTGGCACCGATGGGATACAAAATGAACAAAGCTTTCACCTTGAAATCTATCAATGCACTATTGGCATTACCAATAGACATCGCTGCCACTAGGTTCAGTACTTATGATGAAGCCAAATCAAGAATATCTACCGACATAGAGATTGGAAAAATGTCTCGTAGGGTGAAGAAAATGAATAAAGACCTTAAAGCTAGGTATGGTAATGCATCAAACTCATCTAAGGAGTCACTGGTCATGGAAACAACTGAAGGTTAGTTGATGTTAGCTGACAAGCCCTATGATAGCGAGGAAACTGAGTCTGACAAAGAAAAGGATGCAACAGCGGTTCCTCTTGCTAATATTGAATAGGAAGGACAAAAAGGCATGAAGACAAGGTCATCTACTATAGCCTCATCCCCTCCAAAGAAAGAAGAAATAAAAGTTAAGAAACTGAGGGCAGCTACACCGACGAGAAAATATGCTAAAAGAAAGAACAAGCCTGTAGCCAAGGCACAAAAGAAAAGGAGACTAATAAGAAGCAAAGAAGATATTGAAGAAATAGATAAAGAAGATGATAGAAAATCTAAGGAGACAAGAAGCGAACATCATCGATTAGGCTACAGAGTTACAACAAGAACTCATTCCGTACTTGAAGATTTTTGAGGCACACATCGTTAAAGCTGAGCAATTAGTGGCTACACTAGAGATTTCAGTGTTAGACAATATATTTGACATGCATGCCCAAGTCGGTCTTGAGAATATTGCTCTCACCAACTTGAAAGAGGAGTGGGACAACCTCTTGGCCTCATTGAAGAAAACCCATCAATCAATTTTTGACAAGATGTAAGTATACCACATATTTTTGTTTTTGTATTTGGCATTCCTATCAAAAAGGGGGAAATCATGTATATACCAAATAGGTTATAAATTTTTGCTATGTATACTACATTCTACCGGGAAGCATGTATCGAGGGGGAGTACTCCATAGTACTTAGAAATTTTTGGTATGTATATATGGATGACGGAGATATGACTACATGTATTTTGCCTATATACATTCGACGTTTTGATACTAATGCCAAAGGGGGAGATTGTTAATCTCTATTAAGCATTCAAGGTTAACATTAGTATCAAACATGATAAAATAGTTTGGTCAGTAACTTATATTGAGCTGGTCAGTAGCTAGAAGCAAGGCAGAATAGTTGATAAAGTCTTTATACCGAGCATTATACAATTTATTGAGAACAAATAGACATCAACACCGACAGATAGTAAACACTGAGCATCACAGTATACACCAAGCAGCTTATATAGTATTTACTGAGGATCACAAAAAATGGCATAGTAATCTGAATGGCACATTCTTCTATGCAAACGGTTACAACAGATCCTAAAATGGTTTACCAAGATCAAGGAGCATTTATTGTAAAAGATATTCATTAAATGTAATGTTTATCTTATTTGTAATAGTTGATCTAGGTTAATTTTGCACCATAGATCTTAGGGTTATGAATATCTTTGTAACCTAATTTTTTATAAAGTAGAAAAATAGAACACTATATATTCTATATGTTCACACCATTTTGAGAGTGTTGTGAAACTAATATATATGAATTAGGGAGCACTTGAATCCATCAGCCTAACTTCAAGTCAATCAGTTAGCAGAGCAGAATAGAGTACCAAGGTTATTAGATTGAGCAGAATCAGAGAGGGATACCGAGTAGAGATTCATCACAGTGAGGTGATACTTTATCAGAACATTTATAACTTTGTATCAAACAATTGAGTTGTCATCTAGTACATAATTTCATATTACTTTCTAACAATTGTAATAGAGCTTTGGATAAATCTCTTAACCAAGTAGACTTAATAGTCTTATATAAATCTCTTAATCAAGTGCACACTACATCAGTGTTGTTAAAATCCTATAACTAGGTAGATCTAACTGATCTAATAAGTTACTCCTAACAGGGTAAGATCACCAGAAGTGATCAACACTTGTAGCCTTAACAGGCAAACCTTTTCTATCTGCAGTAGTGAAGAATTTGTCGGTGTCATCCCCATTGTAGTTTTTACCTTCTAACAAGGGTTTTTGCATTACCAAAATACTTTTGTTATGTGTTTATCATGTTGATTTCATATTGTTTACTTTTAGTAAATTAATTAGATGATTGATACATGCAACTTTATTCAAGTTATTTTGATCGGTTATCATAGTTTATTGATATATTTCAGAAAGGTTTAAAAGTGAAAGTTTTAAAGGCACTGATTCACCCCTCCCCTCTTAGTACCTATCTCTCCTAATTCCAACATGGTGGAGAGAGAAAATGGAAGATTCAGGAATCAAGAATAAAATACATCTTTAAAATCACCAAAATAGGGTGTAATAGGTCCTAGAGCCTCCAATGATGGGTGATAACTTTTTAGGATGATACATGTATCCCCCATATTATCAGGATTTTGAGAAAAGCTCATGCTCATGGTAATGTAGATTGAATGCATACAATGATCTCATTAAGGTCAAGGAGACAGAAACATCGAGCCCACAAGGGTCTTAATTTCTCATAAAATCCAAAACTAAAACAAGAGAGGCTTCAATTGAAAGAGAGAGAAATAAATGGAGAAAAGAGGAGAGAGATTGTGATTACTAACTTGATAAGATTTTTTCTTATTGGGAACCAAAAAATAGAGAGGCACTGTAAAATATAGAATTGAATATTCTAGAAAATTGTGCTATGCTAGTTCAGTCCATCAACAAGGATCCGACTTAGGATCTAAAAACTGATTAGTTAGAGGACCAAATGTACATAGTAAGTCTAGGGATGAAATGAAAATATGGATCAGACTAAGGATCCATTAAAAAATAGGATCAAATTAGTGTGTATGTGTGTGCAAAATGTGAAACATAGAATAGAGTGTATGCCCCCACGTTAAATCTATTGCAAATGTCTTAATAGAAGAAATGGTTTTAACAATATGTACATGAATCTAAAATGAATTTTTTCACTATAAAATTGTTGGCAATCTGGCTGAGTAGGATATCAAGTTGTCATTATGGCAACATATAATCATTATGAAGATTGCAATATGATAGCAAGCATTTATGACAGAGTGCAAGTAAAATTGTCTAAGTATAAACAACATTTTCCAGTCTAACCAGAGATAGTTTTGGATAGTGATGTTGATAGAAGTAAGTTCAGTGATTGTGCACTTAAACATGGATACTTTTATGTATGTTGAAGACTCACCTCAAAGCGCAAGTTTGTACGACATGTACAAAATGAATTATTACAGGATTACAGAAATGGAGTTGAAGCTAACAAGATAGAGAAAGAAGACCAAATCGGTATGATAGTTAAGGGATTATTTTGTTTATCAAAAATAATAACTTAATCATGTAAGGGATGACATCCTAGATGTTAACCCTTGGGCAATGCAAGTTAGTGTGTATTTTGTAAAGTGCTTTATGTTTTGTAAAGCCGACTGTAAAAGTTATTATTCTTAATAACTTGTATAAATGTAAGGCATATGTAATGTGAAGTAAATAGAGTGTGATATATACATGCAAAAGAAATTGATGTGAAGTTGAAAAGTGTAAAATTCAAGCAAGAAGACTTTTTATATGTAAGCAAAGAGATAGATCAGAATAGGAAAGCTATTCGGCAGCAGTAAAAGGTTATATACCTTACCCTTTTTGTAATTAGAAGTCATTGTATATTACATGTTTGGATAGTGAACTCATCTTGTAATCATTCTATTTGTACTACCAACTCTTAGCTGGGTTGAGGCTTCTAACAAGGCCTTAAGTCCTTTAATCAGGACAAAGACACTATATGTATGTAATAGACTCCTAACATGGTCAACATCCTTTACCGGATACTTTTGATTAGTGGATCACTTGTGGGTATCATCCCCACTAGGGTTTTCCCTTGGCCATGGTTTCCTCAAGAACAAAACATGGTGTTATGAGTTCATTTTCTTTATTGCTATGCATGCTATTTAGTTTACTCTATTTTACAAGTATTAGGTTAATTTTCTATATCCATAATTGGGAAAAAGTAAAAGTTTGTAGAATACTAATTCAGCCCCCCCTCTCAGTATTCTGTATTTCTAACAATTGGTATCAAAGCATCCACTAAGCTCTGATACCAATTGTTAGAAATAGGGAATATTGAAAGGGGGGGGGGGTGAATCAATATTCCTTATTTCTAACAAAAATGGCCCCAAGAAAGGAAAAATCAAGGGAAATGATCACATGAAAAGGGAGAGAACAAAAGGGATATACCAACTTTCATATTATGATAATATGATAATAGGTGAAATGTTATATCAAAATGACATTTCATCATCTGATAGTAGAACTACAAGTGAAATGGAAGAATAACACATAAGATGAACAAAGAAGAGTATTTTTGGGCCAACATCTTAGAGACAAAAAAGAATAGGTAGCTACAATTTTTCATTATCCCAAATCAGACAACACAAAGGAACATTTATGAATAGTTGCGCATGCACACCATAACAACATAATGACATACAAAATAAGAGAGATATAAATATGGGAATGTTTACAACATTTTGATTCATTTATCACCTTGTTCCAATGGAGAAACAAATCTCATTTGAATAAATCTAAAAAAAACATATAACATATAACATGTCACACATCATGGGGGAAGCACATTACAATAGGAAAACAAATAGAATCCACTACACAAGAGGATCTAGTCAAGTGTATTACCTGCCCCCCATCTTGGTCTATAATGTTTTGGGAAGGTGAAAAAATTGAAAGACAAGCAACATCCAGCATGGTATATGGAATAATAGGTAGTTCCAATAAAGGACCATATTGTGAAGATAGTTCAGAGTGTTTTTCACTAGGAGTGATAGATAAATATTGTGATAGCATAGTTGATAAATCATGATCAATATCAATAGTCTCATATATGTCATCATAATTAATAGCATGAATATTATTGTTAGCATCAATATCATCATCATCATAAAGATTATCATCTTTATCCGAGTTAATTGTAATAAAATCTAAGATACAAAGAGCATTTTCATGTTCATTAATTTTCATTTTGTTTGAATTTACTTCCTCCATTGGCTTAAACATAGGTTGACCAAAGGGAACTAAAGAATGAGGAGTTGTATGAGCTGAAGAAATTTTTTAGAAGCATGTTGATGGGCCCTAGCATGATGCTTACAAAGATGATTAGAATCATGACACATGCCTTTGGTTTTTCTAGAAATTTGGTTTGGGATAGGATTAATAAACATTGGGCTCTTATCTTCTTGAGGAGGGAAAAGAAAAGGAACCGTGCACTTCATTAAGGGATGAATAGAGGAGAATGTTGATAGGATATAGGAGGTGTAATAGAAGCATATAGAGGAGGTATAGGTGTTTTAGGAAGAAGTCCATGCCAAGGATCATCCTTAGGTTTTGTAATCTCACAAATCTTTTGAACCTTGTAGGCTTGGTATGATCAAAAGAGATGGTAAGGATGGGTTAGATTTGGTTGAGGCATAGAAGGGAGAAATAAATCAGGGTCAACTAAGTCTTCAAGCATTGAAGGATGATAAAGACTATGTTTAACAATTTTGACTTATCCATTATGAGGAAATTTAAGGAATTTATGAATAGGAGAAGACACAACTTTCATAGTTGTGAGCCAAGGAAGACCAAGTATAACTTGAAATTGATCATAAGTTGGGATAAAAGTGACGGTATCATCTAGAGTTTCACCACATAATTCAAAAAGAAATGAAATGGAACCATACGAAGGATAAATGAAACTATTCCAAGTTTGAATCATAAAATAAGTCTCATCACATAAATAATGTTGGAATTATTTAATATAATATGTTCTTTAGTTATCATATTCACCATGCGAGTGGGAACAAAAAGGACACCATATGAAGGAAGGTCATTAACCTTTAATATAATGTAGAGGGGACCATCAAGTTCTTTAATTGTATCAATAGGTTGAAAGGTAATTGAAGCAAAGGAGGAAGGAGGATGGGGCCAAAGGCACACCCAACCACTACTGTAACAATAAGATCTACCTTGTTAGGAAAATTACATTGCCTTGTTAAGGGTATACCTAGTTAAGAGTATCTATAAACAAGTTAAAGGTTATTACAATATACCTCTTAAGAATTAATCGATTGAGAAATTTAAAAATCCTTCCTAGAATCACCCTATTAAAATTATTTAATCTTCAGACATGTTAGGATCTTGCTTACCCCATTAGGAGGAACCCTGTTAGAGTATTTTTATTGCAAGCCAATTAGAACTTTCATTGAGTAATAATCTCAAAGAATGACCTGATGATAGAATCTTCTACCTATAAAAACCTCTTTTGTACTACTTGTGTTTTAATGATCACACTTACATCTCTAACACACTTATACACTTTTTTGTAAATGATTTCAATCACCAAAACATAAATTAACAACCATAACTTATCAATTTTACATCCTTTTATATAGTTTTTCAATTTTATCAAAACCCTAAAATGTATTATGAGTCAGCTCCAAAAGTCCATTCAAATTACCTAAGCGATTGTGTAAACATGGGAAATTGAAAATATTCAATGTTGTCCCTCAACAATACAATTCAAAAATAAGTCAAACATTGATGAATAATTGACTGCTACCTTGATTCAACTAATTTGACTAGACCTGTTGACTGTTCTAGTCGATATCACTGAAGATTGACTCAAATATCCATGTACACTCCTAATTTTCTTGAGAAATCATAGAAGTAGGTAAAAATGACTTTGTAGATACTTCTAGAATGATCACACCATTTGAACATTCAATATTATCATTGCACACTGAATTCATCAATACTGACTATATTATCACCGATACACTATATACTTAGAAAAATCCTTGTGCAATCACCTTCACCACCGGCATATCTAATCTAACTTTCTCAATACACTTTGTTTCCAGCAATGATGACACCAAAATTCATCGCAAGCACCTAGGACTCAATAATCTTCATCATAATGCCAACATGTATTTCAACTGATAGGTAAATGCTATGGGCAGGTTGGTGAATCTTCTTTAGCCTAGATTGGTACACATGGATATCATGGTATTACAAATAGGTAGCATTAAGTTGATACATAAAAAAAATTAAACCAAAATAATTATGTTTTTATTACAATTTGTCAGACCTAATTTGAATTTTTTGTAATCTTTCTAGAGGCTTGCTTAGGCTTCAAGGATCACAATTGCTTACAAACCTGGAAATAACTCAAGGAGAACCTTCCCATAAATATATACTCCATTGGAAATGTTGTCCCAATCTTTTAAATAACTTCTTTTATCTTTTAGACTGTTGGTGAACCATCAAAAATATGATATGATTTTTGTTTAGT
The DNA here is from genome assembly GCA_027943335.1 of Chamaecyparis obtusa. Classification (NCBI taxonomy): domain Eukaryota; kingdom Viridiplantae; phylum Streptophyta; class Pinopsida; order Cupressales; family Cupressaceae; genus Chamaecyparis; species Chamaecyparis obtusa. Next base: position 789,850 of record BSBK01007999.1, on the reverse strand, counting down.
TGAATCTTTCTATCCTTCAACTGTAGGAGAAATATGAAGAATATGAGATTCTTCTTGTTTGTTTGGAAATTTTTTTTTGGGAAACTGCATCTACAAGTGGTCATTCTAGATATGGCATGTTGAAGGAATTAAAACTCTAACATGTTCAAAATTAAGCATTTCCTTATGGTCGTCCGCATAAAGATATATAGTTAAATCAAGGGTTTTTGTTCTACACCATTAAACTTGGTAGACATGTATGCATGAAGAAGTTTAGTCCAGTTTAAGTACTTAACAATGAGGCTATAATGTTAGGGAAATTAATGTCAATATTCTAATGGTTATGTCATATCCATGATATATTTTTTTGGTTGTGGAGGAACTCCAAGATTATTTATTAAGATACACATAATTGAAAATAATTACAGTTAATATGGTATTTGTAGCCAAGTTAGTGTGTTATGCTACTTTGTTGAGTGTCTTGTACAAAACAAAATATAGAAAATAGTTACATTGAATATTGTATGATTTCTTTATAGAAATATTAAATGTAAAAAACCACAGTAAAAGAATATTTATAATATTTTTTTAATACATTCTTCATACCATCTTTTGAGACACAATAGTTGGATTTAAACACATTGTCTCTCTAGAGACAATAGTTGGGACTAAAGAAATATTGTCTCTAAAGAGACAAAAGTGAAATTGTCTCTAAAGAGAAATAATTATTTTGGTTTTGTATTATCTTATAGAGAAATTTTTTTAAGAGATATTTTAAGACACTCGGTTAAAGACAATATTTGAGACAATACACAACTTTTTTTTTGGTCTCAAATTAAGATCATTTATGAAAAAATTGTCACAAAAATTGTCTTTTAACCCCCCTTTATGTAGTCATGACGTATATGGAAAGTGATAACATTTCAAAAATGTAAATCATCCATCTAGAGTATCATTAAATAAAAAAGTAAGCATGAACAAGTAATTCAATAATAACAACAAGGAGATACACTACTTCCACCAAGCCACCTAACTCCCAACTAGGACTGGTCACTACTACTCATAAGGAAAGAGTGTCTTCACATAGTCTAGTCCCTGGGTTACTCGGGTCTTGCCACTCAAGGCCCTAATCTCCAAGGAGGAACTCATGTGGAACCAAGCTATCCTCTCATGATGATGAGGATGCTCAATCATGCGTTATACTAAAGACATCTTCTCTCACTCCCTTAGCTTGAAGGAGGAAAGGGCAAGGTACATTTTATCTTTATTAGTGTTTTGACCCTAGTTTATTTGTTAGATTCTCACTTGATTAGAAACTTGTGATAAGTTACCCAGGTTTGGCAACTAGGATGCAGGAGCATCTTGGGTCCTTGGAAATCTTGCATCATCTAGAAATAGTTTATTTACTTGTGAACCTTGGTTGTCAATTTTGTATTTGTTTATTGTTCATGGTCACTGGTTGGGTGATTATTGCTTCAGTTTAGTTCTTTCAATATTTTATGGTTGCAGTCATGATATGGTGTTCATGAGATCATTTGGAGGCATTCCCTATGATCACAACTCTTTTGGAGTTATCATGTATGAGTTATGGTGAATTTTTTAATTGAGACTGAGATGCAATTTCTTATTCTAGATAGTTTTTTGAGGTTCAATGACTAGTTGATCTATGTGAATCTTGGACTAGCGTTGTGGAAAAAGTGTGTTCCTTGGTGTAAAAGGATTCTATGTTTGTGATTGCACCTCTTTAGGTTGCATGGTTTGGGAGATCTATCATGATCTTTGATGACTTGTTTTATTCTTTCAAGTCATCAATTTAGTGGTGTTCACCAATTGATTTGTTGTCATGCAATTGGTGATCATTGTGTTCCAGCATGTGTGGTAATGGATCATGGTTGTTGGTGTTGGAGATGTGCCAGCAAGCCAGTGTTGACTGTATGTTTGTCATTGATGACAACATATGGTAAGCAACATACATGGTAGTTCTATGTGGTGAGCCTTAAGCATATGTTGTATGGATATATTATCAACATGATATCATAGATGCAGAGGTTGATTATGAGTATAGATAGTTGTGATGTTGTTTGTATTAGTAGTATTCCTAATAGTGTTGTAGGTAGAGTCTTATATGTGATTTTCAGTATGGTTATATTGGAGCCTTGCGCATTTATATTTATATTTTAGACATGTTTCTGAAGCTATGCTCATGGATGCAGAGTTAATTATATAGTACAAGTTGAGTTATGATGTTTCCAGTTGCCAGTTACTGTTTCCTGAGTTTATCTGATGGAACCGACATTGTTTATGTTGTTTATGTAGTTGCACCTATCATTATGATATGCATGTTTGGATTCATGTTTGGAGAAGAGTTAAGAATGTTTGATTAAGACCACATAATGTATTTCATCTTGAGAAGATAGTTGGAGTTAATTTGGTGGAGTCGACTATGTGAAGCATCGCATCTACTGATATTGAGTTGCACAGTCCTATTTGTGTTGCATGCTTAGTATAGCCATTGGAGAAGTTTTTGGAGAGTTATATTGTTTCTCTAATATGATTTCAAGGAAGTTATAACCAGCCAACTTGATTATATCATTTGGATAAAGATACTTATAGCCAATCAGTTGTGATTGCTAAAGTGTGATTAATATAAGAGTAAAGTAGTAGATGCGAAGAGAGTGTATGCTATTAATTTGAATTGATCAAGACATCAGGTCTACTTCCCAGCTCGCCAAGATCCAAATATAGTGTGTATCTATTATTCAGAAGGTTGCAACCTTCACCCATTTGAGCAGTGTACTCTTGGACAATGTGTCCTCACCTTTAACAAGGTTAATTGTAAAATAATCCTAAAAGAGTCAAACCCTTGAACAAGTCACTGTACTTCATGCATTGTAAAGATCAACTCCTAACAGGGTTGTAAGATCTTCTAACACAGATCATTATACTCTAGTGCAGTTCATAGTGGGTGCTAATTCCCACCGGGGTTTTTACCTATTTGGGTTTCCCCATAATCAAAATTGTGGTGTTGTGTTAAGTGTTATCTTATTGTGTTTATGCTTGATGTTCTTAAGTACTTAATTGGATAAAGAATTGAATCTTGTAGATAACTGATTCACCCCCCCCTCTCAGTTATCTCTTGGGACTATTCCTAACAATTTGAATCAGAGCCTAGTGCCTCAGAGAGAAATTTTAATAGCTTGAGGTTGATTAGATGGCATTATTTAGAAAAGAAAGTCCTAAGTTTGATGGAGAGAACTATCTAGATTGGAAGAACAAAATGATGACACATTTGTAGTGCATTGCCTTTAAGATTTTTGAAGTAGCTACCAAAGAAATTGAGATTCCCTCTTTATCATATTTTGCAAAAGAAGATGCAAATCTTAAGAAAAAGGAAATGTTCACTCAAAATGCTATTTCCAAAGAAGCCCTTATCATTTCCCTATCTGATAGTGAGTTTTTAGAGATCAAGAAGGTAGATAAAGCCTACAAGATATGGAAGTATCTAGAAGACATGTTTGAAGGAGACATCCAAGATAAGAATGCAAGTAGAAAGACATTGAATAATAAGTACAATACATTGGAGATGCTACCTGATGAGAACATCATAGCATGCAATCAAAGGATTAATGAAGCAGTTGTAGGAATCGGAAACAATGGTGGAGTAATTTTAGAAGAAGACATAATGGATAAATTGATGACTACTCTATCAACAGAATATGAGAACAAGATAAACATACTAGATGAGACTATGTAGTTTTCAAAAGACTTCAAAAGAGAGACCTTAATAAGAAAGATGACAGCATTCGAGATATCAAGTTTGAAGATAGAACCCAAAAGTGAAACAACTTTCAAAGCCTTAGTCCATGGTAAGAAATCCTTGATCACTTCTAGTAATTTTGATAATGAAGATGAAGATAAAGAACTAGATGATGTCATTGGTATTATTGATAAGAAAGAAAGAAAAGGAAAATATGAAGGTCAGTTACCATTTAAATGATTTTAATGTAACAAGATTGGTCACTTTGCATCTAAGTGTCCTACAAGAGTCAAGAAGTTCAAAACTAATTACAAGCCTAAGTATACAAAAGAATGTTACTATGCTGGAGATTGAGTATCAGATGAAGATTCAAGTGAAGATGAGATTGGATTCATTTCTATTGAAGATATGGAGAAAATGTTTGATGAGATGGATCTTGAAGATGAGAAGAATGCACAAGAGCTTGCATTGATTTCACTAGCTGACATCAGGACATACTGGATCATTGACAACGGTTGTTCACATCACATGATAGTAGACAAAGATAGATTTGTACATCTAGATAGGTACAAAGGTGACACATTTAGATTTGGAGATAGCACTCCTAAACCTATTATTAGTAGAGGAGATATCACTTTGGATGGAAATAATAACACTGATGATGTTCTATATGTTGATGGTTTGAAGCATAACTTACTAAGTGTTGGATAGTTGCTTGACAAAGGATATCAGTTGGAATTCAAAAACAATAAGTGCATCATTAATGACAAATAAAGTCTAATGATTGCATCAGGTTCAAAGACAAAAGGTAATGTTTTTCAACTTAATTTTGAAGTGAGTTATTTTGTTGCTAAAATAGATGATAGCTGGTTATGGCACAAAAGACTATGTCACATCAACTTTGACAACATAGTAAAGATAAGTAATTTAAAGGCATTAAGAGACCTCCCCATTGGTGTAATTAAATATTAGTAATTACACTTTACTTAATTTTACTTAGGATAATGTATTTTCATATTAGTTGTCTTTGAGACACCTAGGAGTTTGCATTTCATTTTAGCACATGGTTAGGAGAATTTCCACTTTAGGTGTGATAGTTGTCATCACATACCTCTTTGTTTGTGAGATCCACCTTTAGTGTTCTTATCACATTATCATCCTCTCATTGTTACACATGTTTCTCATACTTTCATGTACAATGGAGGATGATCCACCTTTGGTGGACATGTGATTCCACCATGTCTAGTTGATATCTTATCACTTGCATATCTTCTAGTTATCTTGCATTGCCTATATATTGAGGCATTTCTACATTGTATGTAATCGATTATCCTTTATCATTTGACAATTATTGAATTCTTCATTTGATCATATTGTCTTGTCTCTCTTGTTTGTGCTATCTCTTGAGCTTCTAGATCTTGGTGTTCATTCTTTGCCTTAGGAAAATTCTTACATGGTATCAGAACCATAGGAGTCTTCATTGCATAGTCGTTGGAGAGCCATAGATTGCTTCAACTTTTGGAGGGCCATGATTCAGATCTGAGATCAACATTTTGTGGGAGCATTTTGAGCAAGATGTTGGTTCTTGGATAGGATTTTACACTCCATGAGATACCAATATGCCTATGAATGATGTTAAGGAGTGGTTAATTCCAAATATGGGAAATCTATAAGCAACTGGACCAACTATAGGGACAAGACTACCCTCTTCATTTCTAGCTTTGCAAAACCAAGGTGGGTACACCTGATCTAATAGTTTTAACTCTATTTCTTATTCAATACTAGATCTTACAACAAATGATAGTGAGAAAGTACTAAATAACAACCTATTATTCATTTACTCTCCATCACTGGGTAGGACAACTATAAATGTAAATAAAACTTTAAAAGACTGGTATTGATTATATGATTTCTTACAGAATGTAAAAAACTATGCCAAAGATGAACCACTAGAGGAGATACTAATTTTTGATAAGTGCCCTATCCATTGGATAATATATCTGAAATAGATACAGAATACAAGAACATAGATTCCAAGCCATAAATACAACAAACCAGATTCATACACTACTTACAAACATCCTTCTTGACTAAACCAAATGAATTTATGTTTCACTAAGAGACTTTTAACTTGATCCTAGATCAAGGCTGAGAGATAAAACATATTCACAAGTAAACCCTATGCAAAGAGTTAGAAAACTCAAAACCCAAGAAACACAACTGAAGGAGAGATCTAAAAATTGAAAACTACGTTAAGTATGAGGACTCAAGTTCCTGTATTACAAACCATTTCAGAATACAACACCTAGACAATATGCAAAATATTTTGAAGGTTTTTCTCCTTTACTGATACAACCAACAAGATATATTACAATCTGGACTGAGGATACACACTTAGATTTTTAGCTTCCTGTGTCAAGAATTTTTAGCCAACCCTTCTAAATGATCACAAAAATCCTTTTATAAGAACAAGGACGCAACAAGAAAATATCATTTAGGGCACAATTAGGGCAACACTGCCAACCTACTGCAACATGAAAATAGGAAACTATTTATTGCAGAAGTGACAAAGAAGTTATCCAAATTCTATGAGAAATATTAGAGACAAATCTGATATCTTTACATTCTAGAAACCCTAGCAATCAAAACTGTAAATCAAGGCATGATCTCATTATCCATGTGACAAGCATTCACTACCACAAAATATCTCAGCTACCTCTGAGCACCAGTGAAGAAAATATCAGCCACTTGGTCCAACTCATAACTCCTACATCCAGAAACAACCATATGCAAAATATCAAGCCTGAGGCGACAAACAAAATCTGATTGTAATTAAAAAATTTATTAAAAAAACTTTTTAATTTATGTTTTAAAAAAAAGTTTTTAAAAAAAAATTTTAATATGTTTTTTTTTAAGTTTTTTTTAATAAATAAAACTTTGGTATTATGTTTTTTTAATAAAAAACTTTATGTTTTGATAAAACATTTTTATGTTTTTCTTTATTAAATTTTTTAATAAAGTTTTTTTTTTTAAATATAAAAATTAAAAAACAAATTATGTTTTTTTCTTTATTTTTTAATAAAGTTTTTTTATGGGGTTTTTTAATAAATGTTTTTCTTAAATTCAATAAGTTTTTGGAAAACAAAATCTAAATAATTAAGCAAAATTTGGAACATTTTTTTTCTTTGCCATCTATCTACCTATTTTGCAGCATCATCCAACCGACACCCAGGGGGGAGGCCAATTTTGTCCCAAAGACTTCCTAGCACAAGGCCAATAGGAGGACATTTTTTCTGCAGCATTTGACAGGGCATCCTTGGTGGCTTCATCTTCTACATTTTTCCAACTTTGCATTTGATGTTGTATGCTCTTGCATGAGCAATGTTGTACACGTACTATCATAAAGTGCCACATTTTTATTTGTACCTTGTCATTGATGACACATTTGATGTAATCCCTATGTTAGTAGATTAGGAATATCATGGGACTTGGTTCTTGAAGGTTATGCTCCAACCAATCAATGGATGCACAACATAAGTTCAAGTATACCAACCTGTTAGTTGAGAGTACCTAGTTGGTGCTTGCAGGTGTCTCCATGTCTCATCTCTATCATATCTTAATGGGCATTCCATCGGTCATTCTACATCGACATTGGTACCTGATTTTGTCACACTTTGACATTCTTGGTGTAGCATTGGCTCTATTTTCTTCCTATGGAGGAGTATTGGTCAACATCTTAGACCATCTTTGTAGGAGATTCAACATTGAGGGGGGGCTACTTTGTCTCTCTTCCCTTTTTCCTTCCTTTGGGGGGGATTCTTTATTGTATTTGCATGATGTATGTCATAATTGGGGGGTCTTGATTACTCCATCCATGCATGCATCTGGTATTCATCTTTCTTTTTGGGGGAGGGTTTTTCCCATGAGGTTTTCCCTCTTTCTCCACTTTATGAGAGATTACATTGTTCTTATTGTACATGGGTACCTAACATGGCCTAGTAGTCGGGACCCATCTTGCATTGTGAGCTTAAGTGAATTCCCCTAAGTTGCACTTAAGGGGGGGTGTTGGTGTAATTAAATATTACTAATTACACTTTACTTAAGTTTACTTAGGATAATGCATTTTCATATTAGATATCTTTGAGACACCTAAGAGTTTACATTTCATTTTAGCACATGGTTAGGAGAATTTCCACTTTAGGTGTGATAGTTGTCATCACATACCTCTTTGTTTGTGAGATCAACCTTTAGTGCTCTTATCACATTATCATCCTCTCATTGTTACACATGTTTCTCATACTTTCATGTACAATGGAGGATGATCCACCTTTGGTGGACAGGTGATTCCACCATGTCTAGTTGATATCTTATCACTTGCATATCTTCTAGTTATCTTGCATTGCCTATATATTGAGGCATTTCTACATTGTATGTAATCAATTATCCTTTATCATTTGATCATTATTGAATTCTTCATTTGATCATATTGTCTTGTCTCTCTTGTTTGTGCTATCTCTTGAGCTTCTAGATCTTGGCATTCATTCTTTGCCTTAGGAAAATTCTTACACTCCCTAGTATTGCAAAGCAAGTTGATACAATATGCAGGGAATGTGTGATGGGAAAGCATGTGAGGAATTCATTCAGAAGAAAGCATAATTTGGTAGAGAACAAATTGGATCCACTTATGTGGACCAACTCAAACAAGGTCATACTATGGTGAAAGGTACTTTATTTTTTTTGTTGACGATTATTCTAGAATGATGTGGGTTGCATTCTTAAAAGATAAATCTGAACCATTTGAGAAGTCCAAAATATTCAAAGCTAAAGTTGAGAATAAATCTAGAGTAAAGATAAAATATCTGAGATCAGATAGAGGAGGAGAATTCACCTTTGACATATTTTATGAGTATTATGAAGAACATGGGATAAAAAGACAGCTAAGTGCACCTAGAACCCCTCGGCAGAATGGAATTACAAAAAGAATGAATAGGATCATACTTGACACAATGCACACTATCATGATTGAATGAAAAGTTGCACACACCTATTGGAGAGATGCATTCAATACATCAGTCTATACTATTAACATAATTCAATTAAGGCCATACATAGACAAGAAATCTTATGAGCTATGGTTTGGGAATGTACCTACAGTAAAATACTTCAGAATCTTTGGAAGCAAGTGCTACATCAAGAGAGATGAAGCCATTGGCAAGTTTGATACAAGAAGCGCTGAAGGTATTTTTCTCAGTTACTCTACTAAAAGAAAAAATTACAGATGTTTTAACTTAAGATTGAAGATCATTGATATTTCTCATGTAAAGATTGATGATAAGTTTATGATTCAAGAGAGATATCATGATTATGAACCTATGATTAAAGAAGAACCTAGACCTACCACTAGAGAAGCAATTATTGAAGAAATGTTTGACAACATTGATGTATTATTAAATGACCATAAAACAAGTGAAGAATAATCACATGAGACATATGAGAGAGCCACACCTAATGTTAAAAATTCACAACTAGGTACCATTCAAAGGAAGATATCATTGTAGATTAGAACAACAAAGTCATGACAAGATCTAAAGCAAAAAGCTCAACAGTTGATGAAGCGGTATGTTTAATTTCATAGATTGAACCTTTAAGTGTTGAAGATGCTTGTATTGATTCAGATTGGCATGAAGCTATGAAAGAAGAGCTAGGAACTGGTCCCCAGGCATAGTGACAAAAATGTGATTGGAACCAAGTGGATATTCAGAAATAAAATGAATGAAGATGGAACAATAGTAAGAAACAAAGAAAGACTACTATGTAAAGGATATGTGCAGAGAGAAGGAATTGATTATTTTGATACATTTTCCCCTATAAATAGATTGGAAGCCATAAAGTTATTTCTAGCCTATGCAACATTCAAAAAATTTAAGGTATATCAGATGGATGTTAAGTCAACATTCCTGAATGGAGAGTTGAAGGAAGAAGTCTACATAGAGAAGCCTGAAGGATTTATTGGTTATCCCTTTTCCCACACTGTCAGATTTACACTAGGATTGACAGGGCTAGTGTCACATTCACTAAACACTCCAAATCTGACAAGAAAAAGGGCCAATGAACAAAGCACTAGGGCTTTCTACACTTTGAGCTCCACATCACTCAGGTGGGTATACCTCATCTACACACACACACATCTTGTGTCAAACTATAGGCCTGCAAATAACTAACTATGGAATAGTTTTCAGATTCCTATAGGTATCCTGTACCTCAATACTCACCAAATCTTATGCAATAGCCCACTTGCATAGAATGAATCTGAAAACTAGAGACCTATCCTAACAACATGAAAGGGAAAGGCAGTGCTTTACTATGAATAATTTTGAGTTTTGGTTGGGCTAAATGGACCCCTAAAATATCGTAAGTCTCTCATAGACCAGTGCCTTATCCAATGGGCATCAGAGTCAAACACCTCACTACAACAAAGAGCTATGAAACAAGAAGACAATACATTCTAATATGTTGATGCCTTACACCAAACATACACCATTAATCAAACCTCACTTCAACAATCCACTTGTGTACCCAGATGTGCTATCACCTATTCAAAGGATTTTAACCCTCCCCTTAGAAGAGACCTATAAATAAGCAATACATTAATCAACATCCACTAAAAGACAAGCATGAGTTACCCTTGACACCCCAGCTCATAGACATCTAAAAACTAATCTTGAACTCAGTTACCTCTGCGAAGACAACTCTATTGCAGACACATAGGAAATGCAAATAGAAAGATTAAACATCCTTGATGCTATAATCAACAGGTTCAGGATTCAAATGGAGACAGTCTAATAATAGTACAAATATATTGCAATCTTATACATAAGACAAACTATTACAATTTGTATTATATCCTCAAAACTAGGAAGGAAAGAGGGAACACCCTATATGCAGAGAAGAAGGAAATATTTACAAGGAAGAACACTTCACCATTCGCCAACCCCTTGAAATGTCAAAACATTTACAATATATACCACTAGTCATCTTGGAATCCCAAAAAATCAGGATACAACAAGCTACAGATGACTAGGGCAAGGGTTAGGGTTTTCACCCACCAAACCAACTAGATTCAATCAAGAATTTATTTCATTGGAGGGAAAACTAAGCAACCTAGAGAGAGTAGATCCTAGAATGATCTTCATCAATGAGAAATCTCCTAATTTGTACTGAGGATGATGAACTCACTATGCTTATTAGTCTGATCAACTACTTGCAACATGCCTCGAGCAACATTTTATTCATTCTTTCATGGTACAAATCATCTGCAATCAATCATGGAACTTTCTGGACCACACTGCAACAGTTGACAAAACCAATTTCACCAAATCCAGGCATCCAAGCATTCAATTCTAGTCCTTTGTATTTATCGACATGGCACCCTAGGAAAGCAAAATCAAAACTGCACGACAACCCAAGTCATTAATCATTATTTTCCAACTGAAAATATCCTGGTGCAATCAAATCTAAACCACCCCCAATGTCTTATATGGCCACCATTTCAAACCCTAACAAAAGCCCTACAGAAAGATTTGAATTTGAAACAAAATGGCTACAGGATCAAATTTAAAACATGACCGTCGATCTTATTTCTTCCCAGCACATCGAGCGATTCTCATTATCCTTTAAAAAAGTCAACAGAGCTTTGAAAAGTCTCCAGCCTCATCATCAGTCTCCTGGTGAATGGGAAATGAGCACATCAGCAACACCTAGCAATCTGGACCCACTTCGAATCCCATCGGCAAATAGAATCAATGGTTGTCACTATACCGCAAGCCTAAACATCGAGCAACTTACCCCAATGGTATAATGAAAACCACATGATTAATCTACTATTTAACAAGCCTGAACACTTAAAACACTGGACCCACTAACAACACTCCATGTCATTAAACCCATCAACCAATGAGAAAATGCCACCTCTCTATATCTGCCAGTGGACAAAGTACTTTCTTCAGAAAGAAACCCATTTGGCAACCCTGTCATGTCTTCAATACCCTTAGTGAATCAGAAGCAACTGCATCACAATGAGTCAGCAACAAAGGACCCACCCTTCAACTTCTATCATCAAGCAAGATCAACGACCATCACTATATCGCTAACCTTAAATATCATGCATCTTACCCCAGTGGTATAATGACAACTGTGAGATCTATTGGCACTTTACCCCTTTCGAAAAATAGGCCCCACTGACATCTACTAAGTCACAGTCCCACAGCTAGTAATCATCTGACACTTCAACTCTATCTGACATCAGGCCCATCACCATGAAGCACTCAGTGACCAATAATCATTTGACATCTCTGCTCCCTCTGACAACATATCCACCTAGACCCTTCCTTCTTTATGAAAATTTGATGGTCATCGCTAAAATGAAAGCCTAAAATCTTTGCATCTTTCATCAATGGTATAGTGGCAGTCGTTAGATTAACCTGATCTTTAACTACCTGAGAAGACCGACCCCACTATGACATCTCATCAGCCTGCACGTTGAATCAGAAAGTGCCACATTGCAATATTTGACAAGTGGACATAGAACCTTTTCTATCGCTCATGGGTCCTTTTGACAACATCCCCATCACCATTTTTTTGTGACCAATGAAAATCAAACATGTTGTTCATGACCTGGCACTTAGGACCCACCTTGCATCTCATTCTCCATATAGCATCAGATGGTTGTCATTATACCATGATGCTTAAAAGGCCATCATCTCAGTGCAATGGTATAATGACAACTATCAATGAGATCCACTCTTTACATGCCAGCACACCCAGTTACTAGTCAGGCCCACTCGGACAGATGGCACTTCATCACTATTTTTCATGTCAGAAAGTCTGACAACCTACAGTCTTGAGATTTAATGACAACCACAAGTTTCTGAAGGGTAGACATTCAAAAATAATAATGGGTAAACTTAGGCATAGGGAAAAATATACCGCTAGGCATTAGACTTAGGGAAATATTAAAGCACATGGGTTTTAGAAGATTTAAGTGGCCCAAAAAACTAATGAAGAAATAGAATAAGGCCAGGGTAAAACTAGGGTTTTTTCCTTGTAACGACTAGAAATATGAAATTTGACCTATTGTTTGAGCCAGAAACATGGAAAACATTGCAAAGGTCAGAGAAAAAATGATGCAGCCATGAAAAATATTTCAGGTGCCAATAGTGGCTCTGTCTAGGGATGTATGCCTCTTGCAGGCATAGCAAGAATCTAAAATTCTGGGAGAAGTAGACCACCCACTGGAAAAGAGACAGGGACCTCAAAAACTAGTAACCAAACCAAGGAAATAGGAAGGAAAGTGACTATATACAAAGTGTACATTTTTTACAAAAATCCTGAAACTTCAAAACTTGAATTAGTTCTTGCCCCTATCAAAAATCTGGTTTTCATCTTCATAAAATAAAAATGAGCTGAACTTATCACTTCCATGCATCTGATAAAAATCATTTCCATTCTCCAATAGCTTAAGACAAAAATAATTAGCACATTCTACTTGAGGGCTACAAAGGAAATCATACCAACTTTGAAAAGAATGTGGCATATGCATGTTGCACTCCTTAAATAGGAAAATGCTGAAGGAACTACAACATGAATCATCTTCAATTTTGTCACCACATTCAGGAAGCTTACTGTCCAAATGAAAAGAAAAACACTCAAGCTCTTTCAAACTGTCAGTGCAAACACTATTGGATCCATTCATATTAGAAGTTTGCATCTCCAAGGAGAAGATATACTGATCTTCATGCAAACACTGATGGGATGCATCATGTGGGACATGCTCATCAAACATAGGAGCATCCTACATCTTGTCAGCATTTGACAAAACCAAAAATTGTTGGTAGGTGGGAAGGGAAACATCAACATGCTCATCATGAGAAACTGAAGGGCCATCCTTCAATGGCTTAACAAAAGATTCAAAATCAAACAAGGATTCATAATCTATACAACTTTTCCAACCAATACTCAACACCATATCAAGGATATCTACATTACTTGAAGGTGAACAAACACTGATGACTTCATCATTTGATATATCATATATAGCTTGGTTTCTATCTAGTAGTGTTGGGGCAACAAAAGAATTAGAGGCACACATGTCAAAGTCAGACCCTACTGACTCATGCTCCTAGTCAAAATCAATGTGTGTTGAGTGTGAGAACTCAGAGCTATCCCTCCCTGAATACCTGAGATATTCACAAGATAGGAGATCTGAAATTTGTTCACTATGAAGTGAACAACTATCCTCAAGAACATCCTCCTCTAATATGAAATCATTAGCAACATCTTCATTCATCCAATCCTTTTCTTCATCTGACTGACTGCACAAATTTTCTACCCCATATTGAGAAAAAGCATCACTCTCATGATTATAAGAAAGAGTGTCAACACTTGACACATCTCCTTCATAAGTTCCATCATTCTCAATAACAATACTATTAGACACAACCCCAAATGTATCTTCAAAATCAAGATCAACATCATTAAGTATCCAATCCCTGATATGCACATAATGCTCCTCCCACAAAAGGGCTGGCCAATTGGTTGATTCAAGAAAACAAAGCTCCAAAAATAAACCAATGAACATAGACTTTGAAAACTCAATACCCCCTAGAAGATCATCATATGCATCACAAAACTTCTTATAGAACAAAGGTATTGACCCATTTGAGCAGTGTGCTCTCAGACAGTGTGTCCTCACCTTTAACAAGGTTAATTGTAAAAGAATCCTAATAGGGTCTAACCCTTGACCAAGTCATTGTACTTCATGGATTGTAAAGATCAACTCCTAACAGGGTTGTAAGATCTTCTAATAGGGATCATTATACTCTAGTGTAGTTCATAGTGGGTGCTAATTCAGATCAAGGTTTTTACCTATTTGGGTTTCCCCGTAACCAAAATTATGGTGTTGTGTTAAGTGTTATCTTATTGTGTTTATGTTTGATGTTCTTAAGTACCTAATCGGATAAATAATTGAATCTTATAGATAACTGATTCATCCCCACCTCTCAGTTATCTCTTGGGACTATTCCTAACAATTGGAACTTGTGTGGACCTATATCTGGGATCAAACATCCTTATGTTTCCAATGTCATTGGTGTTTCACATTTTGGGTCTGGTGCTATTTTGTGTGCTTGTTCTAATGATCAGTTTGGCAAGATATGGATTGTGTTGAAAGATTTTAAGAGATGCAAGTGTGCAGTGTAGTTTTTGAGGTGTTCTATGTGTGTCCAACTTCCTTATATGATCACATATTATGTTATTTTTATTAGGGTTTGCTCTTATGGATTTGGGTCCATACCTATATTTGTGTAAACTATTTTCTTATTCCTGGGGATTATGATCGGATAAGCTGACTTGTGGCTTGCGATCTTGTATTTAAGTTAGGTTATGGTTCTGTTTAGGAGGTAGAATTTCTGGAAGATAGCTAAGAAAGATGAAGATGTAGATCTTAGTCTTGTTTTCTTTTAATTGGCCAAAATTAGGAAGGCCATACGACCTGACAAGTTGCATGAAATCTAAATGTAAATGCATATTTTTCGTAAGAATAAGAGAGTTATTATTGGTTGCATATTGTTGTTTTACTTTCATGTTTCTCATTGCATTAGATATTGCTGCAAGAATGGACATCTCTTTTGAGATCTCTCAAGTCTTGGACTACATCAAGTTGTATTAAATAAAATTTCATTCTTGTGATTACAGATCTGGTGTCTTGTACTTGTGAAGTTAAAGATTTGATGTTTGTGGGTCGGTAGAACTAGGGATTTGACCTACATCATCAAATAATTTATGCAAGATGGTTAGGAAGTATTTGATACTAGTTTTGTTTTTCTTGAGGACTAGGGTATTGTTTGGGCTTGGGTATCATCTTGGTGAATCATATTGATGATTGGAGGTAGCTACATCAAGATATAGAAGGATGTCACAAAGAATGAATCATAGGATGATGGAGCAGATGAAGGAAGATCTCTAAGATGAGATTTGGAATTAGATGAATGGTTTGACAAATGAGGTCATGGAAGGTATTATGAGTGCTATTGTTAGCTTGCATAGGAATCCTAGATCTAATGATGGTTTTGAGGAAGCTATAGAAGGATTATGATATGTAGATGGTACTAGATCTATTAGAAGTGATGGATCTAACCGGTTCATGAGACCTAAGAAAAGACTTTATGTTGGCCACAAGTTGACTATATTGTTGTATATGACTTGATATAGTGTTGTCATTATGGCAACAAAGTCATATAGTATCTTGGAGTTAGTGCACAAAATAAGAAGATCAAAATTTGGCTAAGTACAATAGACTGGACAGTTAATGGTGCACCAATAGATCAGAGAATCAACACACATGCGTATGACTAAGTTATGGTATGCACCCTAGAAGATAAGATGGTAAGAGTATATTCATGCTTAGTCTAAGAGCGCATGATCAGAAGATTCAGTATGACAAAGATACAGATAGTTGAAGTTACAAAGACAATGTATGCCAGAATAGAACAGAGTATGCAACCAACTGTTGTTAATTTGATTAGCAATGATAATATTATTTTGTAAAGGCTATGCACCTATTGTAATTAAGTTGTAGACATGTAATTATGTTTGTTTGTAAACACACTTGAGACAAATCACTTGGAAGCATTGTATGTAATCGGTTGTAGGGCCGACCTAGTTAATTATTTTGGTAGCGCATACAAATATGAGATGTGCCTTTGTAATTAGATATGAAAGTGAATATAGAGTTGAGATAAGGAGAGAATAAGTGTACAAAGAGTTGATAATATGTATTAGAGCTTTTCAAGAGGTCAAAGCATCAACGCATCAGAGGAATTGATCAGACAAGAAGTGTCACAGTGCCAGTTCATCCAACAAATATAGTGTGTATTTGAGATCTGAAGGTTGTAGCCTTCACCACTTGAGCAGTGAGCTCTAGGATAGTGTGTCCCCACCCCTAATAGGCTTTACTGTAAAAGACTCCTAACATGGTCCAACCTTTGAAAAGATCAATGTACTTATTGTATTGTAAAGATCAACTCCTAACAGGGTTTTAAGATCTTCTAACAAGGATCATAAGACTAGTGCAGTTCTTAGTGGGTGTCAATTCCCACCAGGGTTTTTACCTATTTGGGTTTCCCTATAACTATATTAGTGTTATGTGTTGTGTACATCTATCTTGTTTATGTTAATGTTTATTTTAGTACTTAAGCATTCAAGTTAAGTTGAAGAGTAAAGAAAAAAGATTTAATATAGTGAACATTGATTCACCCCCCCTCTCAGTGTTCCCATTCCTAACAATTGGTATCAGAGCTTTGATCCTCAGAAGAAAAGTTTAACCACTTGAGGATATCATGGACAAGACTAAAATGAAACATTTGAAAAGAAATCTTGAAGCTGCTCTTGAAGAACAGGACATATCTAAAAAATAAATTGAAGAACTACAAGAAAAAGTCAGTGATGCTCAAGCAATCATCAAAAGACTAAGGAAAGATTTAAAAGAATGTTCTACAAGTGGCTTAGGAAAAATGGTTAAGAAATTGAATGAAGAGGACACATCTCTGAAAGATCAGATTGAATAATTGGATGACAAGCTAACGAACAATTAGGAAGTCTACGATGAACAGATCAAAGAAAGCCTTCAACTGAATGAAGAATTAAGGCAAGCAAGCATGAAAATCTTGGAGCTAAGAAACAACAAAGAAAAATTGGAGTCTGAGTTGAAAGAGATAAAGAATCACATTGATAAATTACACACTAGCAAGGATCTGATAGAGTCATAATTATATGCACACAAGCTTAAAGGAAATACCAGCCACATTGGATTCAATCAAGCACAAAATCAGATTGATAACATGCGAGCAAAGATGAAAATTGTTAATCTCTATTGAGAATTCAAGGTTGTCATTAGTATCAAAGGTGATCAAACAGTTCGATCAGTAACTTATATTGAGTTGGTTGGTAACTAGAAGCAAGACAGAACAGTCGATAAAGTCTTTATACCGAGCATTATTCATCTTACCGAGCACTAGCAGACACCGACACTGACAGACAGTAAACACCGAGCATCACAATATACACTGAGCAACTTATATAGTGTTTACTGAGGATCACAAAAAATGACATAGTAATCTAAATGGTTACAACAGATCGTAAAATAGTTTACCAAGATCGAGGAGCATTTATTGTAAAAGATATTCATTAAATGTAATGTTTATCTTATTTTTAATAGTTGATCTAGGTTAATTTTGCACTGTAGATCTTAGGGTTATGATTATCCTTGTAACCTAATTCTTTGTAAAGTGGCAAAATAGAACATTATATATGTTGTTTGTTTGCATCACTTTTGTGAGGAACTGATATATATGAATCACGAAGCACTTGAAGAAATTGCCTAAATTCAAGTCAATCAGTTAGTAGAGAAGAAAAGAGAAGAAACTTAACATAGTCAAGGTGATATTTATGAGCATTTATAGATCTGTATTAGACAATTGAGTTGTCATCTAGTAGATAAATTGCCTATTACTTTCTGACAATTGTAATAGAGTTTTTGATAAAATCTCTTAACTGAGTAGACTTAACAATATTATGTAAATCTCTTAACTAAGTGCACACTACATCAATGTTGTTAAAATCCTATAACTAGGTAGATCTAGCTGATCTAATATGTTACTCCTAATAGGGTAAGATCACCAGAAGTGATCAACACTTGTAGCCCTAATAGGAAAACATTTTCTATCTGTAGTAGTGAAGAATTTGTGGGTGTCATCCCCACCGTAGTTTTTACCTTCTTACAAGGGTTTATGCGTTACCAAAATATTTGTGTTATGTGTTTATCATGATGATTTCATATTATTTACTTTCAGTAAATTAATTAGATGATTGATACATGCAACTTTATTCAAGTTATTTTGGTCGGTTATCACAGTTTATAGATATAGTTCAGAAAGGTTTACAAGTGAAAGTTTTGAAGGCACTGATTCACCCCTCCCCTCTCAGTACCTATCTCTCCTAATTCCAACAATTGGTATCAGAGATAAGTTCTCTTGTTGAATAGTTTAACCACTTAAGGGTATAAGATCTAAGTCATGGAGAGATATAAGCTTGAAAAAACTATTGAGAATCAGAAGATACATATACAGATGTTTGTGGAACAGTATAAATAGGCTAAGGAAGAACCAAAGAAATTACTGGTTGATAGGAAGAACCTTGCAATCCAGGAAAGTGAAATCAGTTATCATGAAGAACCTATTGATGATATGTTTGATCACATTGGATCAAGTTCTGTGTTAGAAGTTGTAATCTTTCCTTGGTGTAGTTATAAACCAAGGTTAGACTTTTTTCTTTTCTTGTTCTAATATGTTAGGATATAAGCCAAGGTATCCTAATATATTTCTTTTTGTCTTCTTTCTCCTACATTCTATTTTGTCCTCTAGTATAATTTGTGAGGACAAATATTTATTTTGTAATTTAGTTTATTCCTCCTTATGAGGAATCTCACACTTGGCCTCACACACTTATGAATGGTGGCATTCATTCTCATGGGAGTTACATTTTGAACTCCTTCTCTTATCTCTACATATAGAGATATTTCTCCTCTCTTCACACAACACTTCTTCTTTATTCTCTCTCTCATTCTTCTAAAATATTGTATGAGATAAAGCTCTCTCTCTCTCTCTCTCTCTCTCTCTCTCTCTCTCTCTCTCTCTCTTTTTGGCTATTTTTCCCATTCATTATTCACGGGGGTTTTTTTACACTTTTCCCCCTTAAAAATTTCTTGTCTCCTTTGTTGTTTATTTTTGGTGTATGCTCTAAGGATTAGTTTAATTCATGATAATCTTCCTTTTTCCTAACTCATTTGGATTAATATGTTCCTAGCTCGAATTTGATTTTCCATTTTTAACATGGTATCAGAGCAGGTTTAATTCATTTTTGAGTTCATAGGTTTAAGCGATTATCATATCTCGGAGCACTCCAATTCGGAGACTCATCTTTTTTAATTTGAGAGAGTTGTTTAGTTCATTTTTATTTCCCTCTTTGGAAGGCCTGCCACCAAAGAGTTAATAAAAAAAATTCATTTAACCCTAGCTTTTAAAACAATTATAATTTTTTTAATATTGCTCCTAGATTTTAATTTGTATATAATTTAGATTAAATTTTTTGTATTTAATTTGGTCTCTAATTTTTTAAATATTCAAAACCTTTTAATATAAATATTTAATTATATTATTTGATGCTTAAAGGAAGTTTTAAATATTATTATAAATTTGTGTTTTTTTTTAAACTATAGTTTTTTTTGTTTTTTTTTTAAATTTCTTTTAAAATTTAGTACGTTAGGTATAAAAATTGCATTTTCATTTGAATTTTCTAACTTAAGTAAATTGTAGTTTCTAAATTTTAGTTTCTAATTTAAGTAGATTCTCTCTTCATTAAAAGCTGCATGCATTTTTTTATGATTATACCTCTCTAGATTATTCTTTTTTCCTGTTTAACATTAGACTGCATTCTGCATTATTTGATATTGTAGCGCTCTTTTTAGTGTTTTCATTTTTTAGCTCTGCAATTTCATTCTAGTTTGTTGAGCTCTGCTCTTTTATTTTAGCTCTCTAACAACGTTTTATTTTTCCATATCTATTAACTGTAAAAGGATAGTATTCATTCGCCTTCATTTTTTTTAAGTATCTTTTTTGTGCATTTTAATATCATTTTTTTGGAAGAGTTCTGCATGCGAGTGCCATCAGATCAGAAATCTGATCCTTCACGATAAATTAGAGTAGTTTCTTTATTTCTCAGTTTTGGTTCTTTTATTTCCCATATAATATCAGGGATTTATGTAAGTTTTTTATCTGTAGTTCAATCCAGTTTCCCTTGAGAATAATCTATTTTCGATTGATGATATTCTTCTTATATTTCATTGAAAGAAAAAAAGACATTATTATCCACCGTTCTGATATTGCAGCAAGTCTATTAATGTTTTCCATTTTGTAGTCGTCAGTTTTCCTTCATCGGTTCATATTATTCTGCATATATTGTTTTATATTTTAAGACACATATTCATATGTGAGACCATTCATGTTGTAAGTTGTAACGGTCTTATTGTATTATCTGTGGTGTCATTCCTTCATGTAGTTGCGATCTCTGCATCTTTTTTTTATTGTATAAGCTTGGCTATTGTAGCTGCCTCAGTCGCTAAAGTTGCATGCATTGTGTTTGTCACTGGTGTTGCCTTTTTCGATATCAATTTTCATTCTGCATGAGAATTATTAGAAATTAACCGCATGCATGAGATTTCTTGTTTTTGGCATTGTAAGTATATTTTAACATTTACAGGATTAATGTTTTGTATTAGCAGGATTATCGTTCTAGCAGGATTAACGTTTGACATTGTTTTGTATTAATGTTTAATATCTGCATTTTTTACTACAGTTTGAATATAGCATTGCATGTTTAATATAGTGAATAGTGTAGGTTTTTAGCGTAAAATATAGGTATATTTAAAGTATTCGAAGGTTTTGGTGTATAATTAAAGGATATTTTTATTTTCTTTGGT
The DNA here is from genome assembly GCA_027943335.1 of Chamaecyparis obtusa. Lineage (NCBI taxonomy): Eukaryota > Viridiplantae > Streptophyta > Pinopsida > Cupressales > Cupressaceae > Chamaecyparis > Chamaecyparis obtusa. The sequence continues at coordinate 768,524 of BSBK01007999.1, read as the reverse complement.
AATAGATCTTAGTTTGTTTTATTGTTACCTCTTTCTTTAATCAATCTAAATTCATCTTAGTTTTTTTTGTTAAAATCAAAATAATAATCTAGATCTAAAAATTCTTATTTTCATTTGTATATCTAAAGTCTTTATCCATTCATTTAAATCTACCTTTCTCATTTTAAATAGTTAAATTTCTTTTAATTATATAATTTCCTTTTCTTGTAATAGTTAGATTATCTTATACTTAAAGGTTTTTTTATTAAGTTTAATTTTTTTCTAAATTATAGATATAAATAAAAATTGAAGTTTAGTTCTTATATAAACCTTTATTAAAGTTTTTTTTCAATTCAAAATAAAATTGGTTGTGGTGCTTTCTTTAAGGGTTTCAATTAGTGTTTTTTCTCTATTTCTTTACTTGGTTTTTTTTCTAACATTTTTTTTCCACAAGTACTTTTTATTTGCATGTTGTTTTACCTGCATGCAAGTTCTTTGTATGTAAGGTATTCAACACTTGCATAATATTTTCATTCGCTAAAGTTCTTTTAAAAAATATTTAATTAAGTTTTTTATTAGATCTTATTCATTACATGTTATTGCATGTAACTCTTACTCATTGCATGTAATATTCATAGCTTCATTCTAACATTTTTTTTTGGTTTCATTATCATTTCTAGTTAATAACATATTCTATAACATTACTTGTTCACCATTGTTGAATCTAATTCATGTTCCTCCATAAGGGCTTACTTCAGATTCCCATTTCTTTTTATTTCAATTTTCTAACCTTTTTTGCAGGTTTATCTTTGAGCATCTCTCCTGTTATCTGTTAAACCATAACAGATTAACAAGGATTTCTCTGCTCTTATAAGTTCTTTTAAGTTTGTTTATTATTTCCTGCCTTCAATTAAAATAGTTTAGACTCAATTCTTTTTCTATCATTTCTCTGCATGCAACGCATTCTCTTTGTTATCTGTTCATTCATAACAGATTAATCGAGATCTACTCACATTCAATTCTTTAATTCTAATTTATTCTAGCTTTCTAGCTTCCCTGTCCATTCTACCTTATTATTTCATCCATCATGTCTACCCTAATGCCTGAAATCAAACTAACCAGCACCAACTATCATGCTTGGAAAACCCACATGACCTGGATATTCAGATTCTGCCATTTGTTAGACATTGCCACTAATGCCAGCTCTAAACCCGCTACCACTACTTCTCAAGCTGACCAAGATGCTTGGCAAGCTAAGAATGATGAAGCCCTTGGTTTAATTGGCATATCCTTAAGCCCTTAATTATATGTCCTTATCTCATCCTATACTGAAGCCCATCAGGCTTGGGACATCTTGAAAAACACCTATGACAGTGCAGATGAGACTCGTAAAATCCAACTTCAAGACCAGCTTGAAGATCTCAGGTATACAGATTTTAATTTTGTTGATGATTTTTTACTTAAATTTGATTCTATTAGAGTTTTATTAAATGGGTTACAAGTTCCTCTTTTTGATTTAAGAATCATTCATATTATAATTCATAAATGTTTACCTAGGTAGTTTCAACAATTTATTACAAACATCTATTCTCAGTTAGCTATTCCTTCTTTAGCAACTCAATTAACTTATCCTATTTTTCAAACTATTTTGCGTCAAGAGGAAGCTAAACTAATTCAATTTGGTATATTGAAATCTCATGAACATGCTTATGTTTCTCAATCTCATAATAGAGCTAGTAATACTTCAAATAACAATCACAATAATCAAAGATCAAACAATTCTAACTGCAATCAAAATCATCAAAGACCTAACACTACTAATAACAACTATCAAAGATCTAATAACAACAACAACAACAACAACAAAAATAATAATAATAATCATAATAATCCTTCAAATAGGCCTTACTGCACTTATTGTGGTAAAAATGGTCATCTAGTTCATAATTGTTTCAAGAAACAGAAAGATGATCAACGTAATTCTCCAAATAACTCTAATAATCAATCTCGTTCTGCTTTTATTGTTAGTTTTAATGCTTCTAAACCACTTGAATGGATTATTGATAGTGGTGCATCTCAACATGTTACTTCTCATAAAGAAGTTTTTGATTCTTTGCAACCTGATTCTTTGAATGTTCCTATTTCTTTAGCTGATAATCACTACTGTAAAGTTGAAGGAACTGGTAATGTTTCTGTCCCTAATGGTAAATTGCATGATGTTCTGTATGTTCTTGATTTAAAAGCTAATCTTATTTCTATTCCTCAATTATGTCAAGATTATAAGATTGAATTTCATAAAAATAACTGTCATATAATTGATCCTAACACTGATAAAATAGTTGCTGATGCTAAGTTAGATGTTGATAATCTTTTTAAGTTTTACCAATTTTTCTCTCCTAGATACTATTTTCTTACTACTGTTGATTTTTATATTTGGCATGAGAGACTAGGACATTTAAATTCTAATTATATTTCATTAATGTAAAGGGAAAATATGGTAGAAGGACTACCTAAGTTTACTACTTTTAAATTAGATTGCAATGGATGTATGAGTGGTAAAATGCATAAAGACTCTTTTCGTCATAAATCATCTTGGAGAGCTAATAATAAGTTAGCCCTCATCTATAGTGATCTTCTAGATCCTATGCAAAATACTTCACTTTCAGGATCTAAATATGCTCTAACATTTGTTGATGATTACTCTCGTAGAACATGGATTTATTTCTTACAGAGTAAAGATCAAGTTCTTGATACTTTTGTTGAATTTCATGTTTTTGTAGAAAGACAAAGTGGCTATAAAATTTAGGTTCTTAGGATTGATAATGGTATAGAATATGTTAATCATGCTTTTTATAACTATTTAAGATCTTTTGGCATCAAACATGAGCTTACTGTTCCTTATACACCAGAACAGAATGGTGTGGAAGAACGTAAGCATAGAACAATAGTAGAAATGGCTAGATGTTTTTTGCATGCTAAGAATATGGATTATAAATTTTGGGCTAAAGCCATGGCATGTGCCACTTATATCCTTAATAGAACTCCTACTAAAGCCCTTCCAAATAAAACTCCTGAAGAAGTTTGGTTTGATAAAAAACCAAATCTATCTCATTTACGTATTTTTGGATCCATTGCTTATGTTCACACACCTAAACAACAAAGGCAAAAGTTAGATCCTAAATCCACACCTCACATTTTTGTTGGATATTCTGAAACTACTAAAGGTTATAGAGTTTATGATCCTCTTACTAATAAAGTTAAGATAGCTAGAGATGTTTGCATTGCTAAAAATGGTGTTCATGATTGCTCTCAAATTTCAGATTCTAACTTTGATCACAGCAATATTGTTCTTGTGGAGGACCAACCTCCATCTCTCAACCCTATTCCTAAAATTTCTTCTCCTAATGTTTCTGTTCCTTCTATTTCTATTTCTCACAATCAGGATAGTAATAATGAGCATAAAGATAGTAATGATACTCCTCCTAATCCTTTTGTTTCTACTAGCAGTAGTAGTAGTGATGATGATGATGATGATGATGGTAACAATTTATTTACTCCTCCTAGTAATATTTCTGTTAATTCTAGAAGAAATCCTAAATGGTTTAAAGATTTACTTCATGAAGGTGATGATTACATTGCTAGAATGGGTGGACTTCAACTTAGAAGGATAAATTACTGCAATTATGCTCTTATGTCTTCTTTATCTAATTCTAATGACCCTCAAACATTTGCTCAAGCTAAAAATCAACCTCATTGGCAAACTACTATGCAAGAAGAATATGATTCTTTAATTTCTAATAATACTTGGGATTTAGTTCCTTTACCTCCTGGTAAGAATTTAGTTTCTTGTAAATGGTTATATAAAACTAAATTAAACTCTAATAATGAAATTAGTAAATTTAAAGCTAGACTAGTTGCTAGAGGGTTTTCTCAAATTGAAGGAATAGATTACAATGAAACATTTTCTCTTGTTGCTAAAATGCCTACCATTAAACTTTTTATTGCCTTAGCTACTAAAATGAATTGGCCTATTCATCAAATGGATGTTAAAAGTGCTTTTTAAAATGGTGATCTGCATGAAGAAATCTATATGTCTCAACCTCTTAGTTTTATTCAAGAAGGTAATGAACATTTAGTCTCCAAATTAAAAAAGTCTATTTACGGTTTAAAATAATCTCCTAGAGAATGGTATGCTAAAATTAATGCCTTCTTTATTTCCCAAGGTTTTGAAAGAAGTAAAAATGATCCTAACTTATATATCAAACATAGTGAAGATAACATTATTATTATCATTCTGTATGTTGATGATTTAATTCTTACTTCCAACTCTAACCATTTAATTTCTGATGTTAAATTTCAACTCAACCAAAAATTTCAAATGACAGACTTAGGATTATTACATTATTTCTTAGGAATGCAAATTTGGCAAACTTCTAATGGTATTTTTATATCTCAAAGTAAATATGCTAAAGATTTGTTAGATAGATTTCATATGACTGATGCTAATCCAGTCTCAATTCCATGTGACTTAGGAACTAAATTAATGGTAGATATGGAATCTCCTTATATTGATGCTACTCCCTATAGAGAACTAGTTGGTAGTCTAAATTATTTAACACTCACTAGACCTGATTTATCTTTTAGTGTTGGTTTAGTTTCCAGATTTATGTCAAAACCTCAACAAACTCATTTTAAAATTGCTAAAAGAATATTACGTTATATTAAAGGTACTATTAACTTAGGTCTTTTTTATGATGCAAATTCTAATTTCTCTTTAAAAGGTTTTACTGATTCAGATCTAGGTGGAGATCCCAATGATGGGAAATCTACTTTTGGATATTGTTTTTCTCTTGGTTCAGGTTCTATCTCTTGGAAAAGTAAAAAAGAACAACCTGTGTCTTTATGTTCCACTGAAGCAGAATATAAAAGTTGTACTCATGCCTCTAAAGAAGCCCTATGGCTTAGAAGAATACTTGAAGATTTGGGCCTACCTCAACAAGAACCAACTCCTTTGTATTGTGATAATCAAAGTGCAATAGCATTGGCAAAGAATCCAGTTTACCATGAAAATTCAAAGTACATTTCTCTCCACCACCACTTCATTAGAGAACACATTGCAGAAAATAGAATTTCCCTCATTCATTGCAAAGGAGAAGATCAAGTTGCTGATATTTTGACAAAGCCTCTTTCTAGAGAGAAATTTGAATTGCATTGTAAAAATATGGGATTAATATCCCTTGATGTAATAACCCCAAGTAAAGATTAAAGGGGGGTGTTAGAAGTTGTAATCTTTCCTTGGTGTATTTATAAACCAAGGTTAGAATTTTTTCTTTTCTTGTTCTAATATATTAGGATATAAGTCAAGGTATCCTAATATATTTCTTTTTGTCTTCTTTCTCCTACATTCTATTTTGTCCTCTAGTAGAATTTGTGAGGACAAATATTTATTTTGTAATTTAGTTTATTCCTCCTTATGAGGAATCTCACACTTGGCCTCACACACTTATGAATGGTGGCATTCATTCTCACGGGAGTTACATTTTGAACTCCTTCTCTTATCTCTACATATAGAGATATTTCTCCTCTCTTCACACAACACTTCTTCTTTATTCTCTCTCTCATTCTTCTAAAATATTGTATGAGCTAAAGCTCTCTCTCTCTTTTTGGCTATTTTGCCCATTCATTATTCATGGGGGTTTTTTTACGCTTTTCCCCCTTAAAAACTTCTTGTCTCCTTTGTTGTTTATTTTTGGTGTATGCTCTAAGGATTAGTTTAATTCATGGTAATCTTCCTTTTTCCTAACTCATTTGGATTAATATGTTCCTAGCTCGAATTTGATTTTCCATTTTTAACATTCTGGAAGCATCTCTGATGGATCCGAAAGAATAATCACTGATCTTTCTGAAAAGAATCAACAACTATCTGATCAAGTGAAAGCACTACAAATCGGTCAAGAATCTCAGATGGTGAGAATGGTGGAAATCAAGAACAATGCTAGACAAGCTAAACAAGATCAGAATCTAGCTATTGAAGATCGAAGACTTATGACTGAACAACTCCAAGCAAAAGAGAGTGAAATATAGACTCACTTATTGTCACTTCCAAGTATCAAATCAGGTGATGACTATTAATCAAGAAATGAATCGAGTGAATGGAGAATTATCTAGAAGACTGGAAGATGTTGTAATACTCAGAGTAGATAATGAAAAACTAAGAAATGAAATAAAAGTACAAATGTAACACAATGAAATGATGAAGATAACTGAGGATAGTTCTAAAAAGATTTATGATTTCCTGACTAATCAAAGAAAATTTGGAAGTAGAGCTAGTATAGGCTACACCAGTGAAGGAGAGTCATCACAACAAGCTGAAAATATCAACAATAATCAAAGTCAAAAATCTAAAGTGATGACATGTTACCACTGTGGAAAACCAGGCCATACATCTAATGTGTGTAGAAGCAAAGCACAAGGTAAACCTACTGTCACTCCTAAATTTAATGGATACTGTTAATACTATGGAAAATTTGGATATCCAGCTTATGAGTGCAAAGCTAAACATAATGACATTGCTAATAATACAACTATGGAGAAGATAGGCTATACTTGCAATAAGCATGGACACACTACACGGGAGTGCAAAGAAAAAATGAAACAAGTATGGACACCTAAGGAGAAACCACAATGCAGGCCATATCAACCAAAGAGACAAGGTAACTCATATGTTTGGGATTACAATACATGGACTAACTAGGTTGTATGTGGTCGGTATGGGCATATTGTAGAAAATTGTTATAGAAAAGGTTAGACTGGACATTCAAGAATTTGGACAAGCACTGGGATGGCTTGTATGCACTATCATAAGGTTGGTCATTTAAGAAAGAATTGCAAAGATCAAGCACCAGATGAGAATCATATATTTGAAAGTGGCTATACTATTGTAGATATCAGAAAGTTAAGGAACACTATGTGGAAGAAGGCATCTAATGAGAATGCCGAGTCAAGTAACACTGTCGGTGAAACCTCCTCCACTGGATTGGGTGACATCGGTACCTCCACTTAAGTTGATAAAGATATGTATGGAATTGACATTTCAAGATGATCACATTTTACATACAATTCCTTACATATGTTCTGCAAATACCAAATCTGCATGAACAAAGATGCACTATGGTTTATGTGTTATGAACTAACAATGTTGTATAGTTGGTAAAAGAAGAAATGAGAATTGTTTACTCGTCGGTAATCACTATACAAGGTTAACTGACAATAGTGCAAAATGATGAAGAAATCCTATGTTAACCGAGTGAAGAAAACTTTTGACTTCACCGAGCTGACAACTATTTCATACTAAAGGTAGGTCACACATTTAATGCACTATAATTTTGAGTGGGAATATCAAAAGGGTCTATAAATATGCAAAAGAAAAGTTTATTATCATATTACAATTTCAAAGAAGTGAAGATTTTACAAAGCAAAGTTCGAACCTAAAATTTCTCAAAAGATTCAAAGCTACTGAAGATCGAACCGATGACACTCTTTGACTGCACCAAGTAAGTTCATTTGCTATCAATTACCGGTTATCTATTGCTTGCTGAAACCTTGGAAAAAATTTATGGTGTCGACATCATCTGCAAGAAAAATGCAAAACATTGAGGAGGAAGTAGAGCTAATTTCACAGAGGCAAAATTTAAACCTCATCCCAAGGTTGCAGCACAAACTGATGATATGGGTGCATTTTTTATCATTCTGGATAGGGTTTTGCTAACAGAGGATGTAAGGACCTATATTCATTGCAAGATTGGTGAAGTAGGTGATTTTGAAACTAGTGCTGCATACCAACAAGTGTGTGGACCAGACAAAAAATTGAAGGCTGAATACAAGAAGATTGAAGAATTAGGGTTATTGCATTTCACACACCTCCCACAAAGATTTAGCATAGATTGTATAAGAATTGTTTTAAGTAGATTTCATGATGGAAAATTTTGGTTGGATAGACCTATGGAGATCACAAAGAAGATTATTAGTAAGGTTACTAGATACCCTACAACTGATAAGGCAAAAGCCTTTCATAGTTCATCTCATCCTGACGTAGAGAAGAATACTAGAGCACAATAGGATGGCAGAGCATTAAAGATTTCAACAATCAAGGACCCAGCGGTAAAATTCGCAGCTCATGTCATTGGGTATAAGATATTTCAATCCAACAGATTAAACAGTGTACCCTGCAACACCATGGACATGGCTTATAAGATTGTGAAGAAAGATCACCAGGTTGATCTCGTTGAAATTCTAATACACCAAATTCAAGAGAATATGAAGATAATAAGGTCCAAGAAGTCTAATACATGTAAGTACAGATCACTACTTGTCTGTATATTCCTCTATTTGCAAAAATATGTACCTGGTATCGATGAGGTAAACTGGCAAAATGATAAACCAGTAACTGCACAAATAAATGAAATGATGAAAAGTTTAGGAAAGAATTTGAACAAGGAATTTGATGCATATTTTAAAGAGTTTAAGACCCAAATGCATCAAAGAAATAGAATTCCAAGGGAATTAGCGGATAAGTTTCAGAATGACATATGCTTTGTAGTAAGCACAAACCACTCTATGATCAAGGCTGTAGAACCTAGAATTAAATGGTTGGTACTAATGGGATATGAAATGAACAAAGATTTCACCTTGAAATATATCAATGCACTATTGGCATTACCGATAGATATCACTGCCACTAGGTTCGGTACTTATGATGAAGCCAAGTCAAGAATATCTACTGATATAGAGATTGGTAAAATGTCTCGTAGGGTGAAGAAAATGAACAAAGACCTTAAAGATAGGTATGGTAATGCATCTGACTCATTTGAGGATTCATCAGTCATGGAAACAACTGAAGGTCAGTTGATGTTAGCTGACAATTCCTATGACAACAAGGAAATTGAGTCTAATAAAGAAAAGGAAACAACACTAGTTCCTCTTGCTAATATTGAATAGGAAGAAAAAAAGGCATGAAGACAAGGTCATCTACTACAACCTCATCCCCTCCAAAGAAAGAAGAAATAAAAGTTAAGAAACTGAGGATAGCTACACCGACGAGAAAATATGCTAAAAGAAAGAACAAGCCTGTAGCCGAGGCACAAAAGAAAAGAAGGAGACTAATAAGAAGCCAAGAAGATATTGAAGAAATAGATAAAGAAGATGATAAAAATTAGTTCAAGGTAGTCAAACACAAGGATGGTACGATTGATGAGATAATTGAAGATATAATTGAGAATGGGAATCTTACAGATCCAGGGATTGATAAGTTTAATAAAAATTCAACTGAAGATAAAATGAAGATAGAACATGTGGTCATCCAAATGATGATCAAATTCAAAAAGGTACCAATGGAATTTGCATGTGCACTACCGAAAGAATTAGATGATAATATTTCACTAAAATGGACCATTGCACTGGACACCGAGAAGAGAAAGAGAGAAAGATCCTTAGTGAGAACAGCCCCACACTTAATCATTGGCAAAATTGAAGAGTATATGACCAAGTACTAAGCAAGATTCATGACTAAGAATCAAACAATGTAGATAATGGATGAAAATGTGGCAGATATAGACATTATATGTGACTCACTATGGACAGCTATTCTAAAAGCTGAAGAGAAAGCAGAACAGGAAGCATTCCTGAAATTGTCTAAAAAGAGACAAAATTCTAAGGGAAAGAAACCAAAGGATACTGGTATATCAGTTACCGAGGTAATTGATATCACCGAACAAAAGGAAGAGATAAGAGTTTCATAGGATGCATTGAATCAAGTAAAGATCCACTTGTAGAAGAAAACCAATGAAGATGTACTCGTTGAGGACATCACTAATGGTGATCCTGATGACAAGACCAATGAAAATGTTCTTATTGAACCATACAGAGATGAAGCAACAAACACTGAAAGTGTCTTCACATCTTTACTTACAGAGGTAGTTGTAATAATTTCACAAGTACAACCTGATGTATCTCTTCTTGAGCCAAGTATAGATACAATAGAAACATAAGCACCTATGCAACTTGCAGAGACAAATCAGCTTGATAAAATAGAGGCACAGTCCATAGAACCAAAGGCAACCGAAGAAGTGAAGACAACCGAGGTGAACCCCTTTGACACTACAACCGAGACTCCTACACCTTCCATCGAGGAGTAGAAGAAGGAAGATACAATATTAATTGGAAAGGATACTCTGAAGAGTGGAGAAAAAGCTATTGTTCTTACTGAGAAGAAGTCACCTCTTATATCAAAGAAGAAGAAGAAAGGAAAAGGGCCGATCACCATAGACAAAGTAATTGTTATACCAGAATGTGACCCTCGGACCCTCAGCCCCGAGGAGCTAATGAAATATGGGGAATTATGTTCCAGGAAGGTGGCACAAGAGAAGTTAAAGCAAGAGCATAAACAAAAGGAAGTGTTATCTATTGTGTGAGATATTCTCTAATAGGTGGTACCAGAATTAAACATTGATGAGAATACTCCCATTATTGATCAACTTGCTACACTCACCGACAAGATTAATGCCCCTGATATTGAAGCTAAAAAGAGAATTGAAGAGAGGGTAGAGTAAAGAATTCAAAAAAAATTGGCAGAAAAGATAAGCCAAGAAGTGGCACTAAAAAAGGTAACATTATCTGTGGTTATTACCAAGGTCAAATCAATTACCTAGATAATCTATCAATTTATACTAAAGCTTTGTACTTTAGACACCTTCACTGTAGAAGTCAGTGAAAAGATCAAAGGCTTAGAAGCAAAAATTAAGTTGAGTACATAAGCAACTATCATTGAGCTAGATGCTTTCTTAAAGCATATTCACCAAGTACAGGAACTCTGGTGGATGATAGCAGATCTAAGGAGATAGGAAGTGAACTTCATCGATCATGTTATAGAGTTACAAAAAGAACTCATTCCACACCTAAATATTTTTGAGGCACACATTGTCAAAGCTGAGAAATTAGTGACAACACCAGAGATTTTGGTGTTAGACAATATATTTGACATGCATGCCCAAGTCGGTCTTGAGCATATTTCTCTCACCAACTTGAAAGAGGAGTGGGACAACCTCTTGGCCTCATTGAAGAAAACCCATCAATCAATTTTTGACAAGATGTAAGTATACTGCACATATATTTTTGTATTTGGCATTACTATCAAAAAGGGGGAAATCATGTCTATGCCAAATAGGTTATAAATTTTTTATATGTATACTATATTCTACCAAGAAGCATGTACCAAGGGGGAGTAATTCATAGTACTTATAAATTTTGATATGTATGTACGGATGGCAGAGATTTAAGGAGTATATGTATTTTGCCTATATACATTCAAAGTTTTGATAATAATGCCAAAGGGGGAGATTGTTAATCTCTATTGAGCATTCAAGGTTGTCATTAGTATCAAAGGTGATCAAACAATTTGGTTGATAACTTATATTGAGTTGGTCGGTAACTAGAAGCAAGATAGAGTAGTTTTTAAAGTATTTATACCGAGCATTATACAGTTTACCAAGCACTAGCAGACACTGACACCAACAGATAGTAAACACCGAGCATCACTGTATACACTAAGAAGCTTATACAGTGTTTATCAAGGATCATAGAAAATGACATAGTAATTTGAATGGCACATTCTTCTATGCAAATGGTTACAATAGATCGTAAAAGGGTTTAAAGATTGAGGAGCATTTATTGTAAAAGATATTCATTAAATGTAATGTTTATCTTATTTTTAATAGTTGATCTAGGTTAATTTTGCACTGTAGATCTTAGGGTTATGATTATCCTTGTAACCTAATTCTTTGTAAAGCAGAAAAATAGAACATTATATATGTTGTTTGTTTGCATCACTTTTGTGAGGAACTGATATATATGAATCATGGAGCACTTGAAGAAATTTCCTAACTTCAAGTCAATCAGTTAGAAGAGTAGAATAGAGTACCGAGGGAATTAGATTGAGCAGAATAAGGGAAGGCTCCTGAGCAGAACAGAGCAAAAACTTAACACAGTCAAGGTGATATTTATGAGCATTTATAGATCTGTATCAGACAATTGAGTTGTCATCTAGCAGATAAATTGCCTATTACTTTCTGACAATTGTAATAGAGTTTTTGATAAAATATCTTAACCGAGTAGACTTAACAGTCTTATGTAAATCTCTTAACCGAGTGCACACTACATCAGTGTTGTTAAAATCCTATAACTAGGTAGATCTAGCTGATCTAATATGTTACTCCTAATAGGGTAAGATCACCAGAAGTGATCAACACTTTTATCCCTAATAGGTAAACCTTTTCTATCTGCAGTAGTGAAGAATTTGTGGGTGTCATCCCCACCATAGTTTTTACCTTCTTACAAGGGTTTTTGTGTTACCAAAATACTTGTGTTATGTGTTTATCATGATGATTTCATATTGTTTACTTTCAGTAAATTAATTAGATGATTGATACATGAAACTTTATTCAAGTTATTTTGGTTGGTTATCACAGTTTATAGATATAATTTAGAAAGGTTTACAAGTGAAAGTTTTAAAGGCACTGATTCACCCCTCCCCTCTTAGTACCTATCTCTCCTAAATCCAACAAAAATGCTAGAAGAATCTACAGATGCTAATGAGACTGGAAATCGTGCTAAAATCAATGTTGAACCATCCAAGGATAAGCACAAGCTAGTAGACCGAACTTGTTATGCATGTAACATGCATGGACATATCACAAGGAATTGTGAAGAGGTAAAACCTTTCAATGGTTACTATTATTCATGCAATAAATTTGGTCATAGAGCTATGAATTGTAGAACAAGTCAGAAGAACAAGACTTAGAATGATCAGAGAAATCAAAATCAACCAAATGTAAGAAGTTCTCAGAGTATTACATGTCAGGTATGTAATTATAATGGTCACTTAGCTAGATAGTGTAAAATGGTAACCCATGTCAATACGCCAAGGAATATGAAGCCTCCAGTTATATGTCACTCTTGTAACAAGGCTAGACACATTTCTAAGTTTTGTAGATCAAGAATGCAAAGTCAGGAAAGCCCTAAAAGGTCCAAAGAATCAATATTGGATACCGAAGGAGAAGTCAAGTTTATGAAAGCTACAAAACATGGGAGCTTGATTTGGACATAGGTGGAGAAGGATAAGGTTTATGAGCATGTATTGGATGCATCCATAATGGGCACACCCTCTACATCTGGATGAATGACCCTCAAGGTCATAGGGGGAGCTAATTTAGCTCTAGACCTCTACGTGGCTAGCATACTCACCTTTAGAGTATGTGCCTTTGGATTTATGCTTTTGGAGACAAGTAGAACCTATGTGCAAGAGTGCACCATCTGGTTGATTGAAAAATGAAAGTTGGATATTTTCAGTGAAACTCTGGTTTACGCGGCAAGCATTAATGGAAGAATTTATATTTTAAATTACACAAAAGCTTGTAGATCACTCATTGTATTTGATCTCAGAGTGATTGAAGAGCACATAAGCCCTATCAGTTGATTGAGAAGGATTCCAGATTGATTCACCAGCAAAGTAGTGTGTTTGATCAGTTGCGGAAGCCCTAATCCATCGTACTGATTCAAAAGTTCTTGGCAACCATTAAGGAAGTGACATACAAGTAAGTGATGGCTAATCCTATTGTATTTGATGTTGTAGAGAATAAAAGATATGTATTTAAGAGGCACCTATTCAAATCTACATTGGATGACCTAGAAGGGGCATTCTCCCACACTCCCATGGGTGTTATGCATGTGGAAGACATCTGAGCATATATATACTATAAGAAGGAGCCAGGGGGTCTTGAAAGAATTAGAGCACACATAGAGACCATGATGAAGCTAGACAAAACCTTCCTGGATGAGTTTTCACAGTTAGAGAACCATCCAATAGTTGAATATGCTATGACATATGAGTTTTATGAGTCCGAATGGATAAATATTTTTCTTAGCAGAATTCATGATGACCTATCCTAGATAGGTGAAGTTCCAATAAGAATCACAGGTGACTTAATTCATGAAACGATAGGCCTTTCTAGGACAGGTGCCATTCTTCTAATGGGTAAGGATGTAAGGAAACTTGTTGAACAATCATGCAAGTCAAGAAGTGATAGGCACAAAATGACTATTGAGCCTATAGAGGAGAAAGACATCAAATTGATGTCCATGATACTAGGATATATGTTCCAACACACCAGTAGGGTCAACAGTGTGTCAGCGGCCACAATTCTTGCAGTAATAAGACTTGTGAAAGATAATGGTGAGTTTAATTTGTGTGAAATCCTACGCACACAATTGATAGACAATATTAAAGCCATTAAGCATGACAAGACCAAAATATTTAGATTTGGGTCTTTGATCATATACATGTACTTCCACATTCTTGGAAAGGTGTCAGATTTGTATTTAGACAAGACTATTCCTACTATGTCACATATATCCTTCAAGGCATCTACTAAGAGTACACTTAAGGACTATATGGAGTTATAATTAAAGACATTCATAGTAATAATGTAGATGAGATACAAGATCCTAGAAAGAATTGTTTAAAAATACAAAGACATCATTTTCTTCATGGTGGAGACTGATACAACTTGTATGGAAGCAGTTGAACCAAGGACAAATTGGATTCATCCACTTGGATATGAGGTTGAGGAACCAATGCTAGAGGCATATGCTCAAGTACTATTATCAGGACCCAAGGACCCTAATGAGCCAAGATGGGGTACTTATGAAGAGAAGATAAGAGAATTTGATGTAGTGTTGAACAATGCAGCAACAAAAAGAAAAGTAGCTAAGGTTACTATTGAGATATTGAAAATTCATGGAGTAAATCAAGCAGACCTAGACAAAGAAAGACAAGAAAAGATTGCTTTAGGAATTGAGAGCACATCTATAGTAGAAGCAGAGTCTAATTATCCAAAATTGAAGAAGGTAAAAGTGGAGAAGTCTAATTATTTGAAGGGTAAAACAAATGCTACCCCTTCTATGCCCAAGGAAATAATTGATCTTACTACTCCTCCTAAGTATACACCTATGGTTAAAAGGAAAAAGGAGACTGGTGCAAGCCACCCATCCTCATGGACAACCATAAGTCAGCAAAAGAACACTCAAACACCTCCTAAGTCAAGTTTCAAACCAAGTCTTCAAGTTTTGAGGAAGAGGATTGTTGATGAAGGAATAATTGATTAGATAGAGAAATTCTATGAGAAGTACAGAGAGATTGAAAAATTAGAGATTCATGGAATGATCATCAAACATATGATAAAGTTTAAGAATATAGTCCTTGAACTAAAGATAGTGATTCCAGATAATGTATGGAGCATTTGGGAATACTTGAAGAAATGGGTAACTGAGGAAGATCTAAGAATAAGAGAGATCTTAGATGAGAGTCTACCAATATGTTCTCTAGAGGAGAAAAATTTATTGTTAGAACAGGTGAAGCTACACCTCAGAAATAAGTTAAGGACATTAAACTTAATAGACAAGAACTATGAGTTAATTGCAAAAGAAACTAAGAAAGCCTTTGAGAAAGTCTTTCTGAGTAGGCACATGCACTCGCCTACTGCGCCCATAGCTCAAGTTACCACAAAGGTAGAAAAGGAGTTCGAGACCATCAATGTATAGAATACAAGTCCTCAAGATTCAACACCTATAGTTGTAGCACCCATAGAGGTAGAGAAGCCTGCGCCTATGGCATAAGCACATAAGGATGATACAATTTTCATTGACAATGTTGAGATTGCAATGGCAGCCTCAGATCTTGATTTGAATAAGTTTGAAGAAGCCTTTGTAAACACTCAAGAGGTTGAGAATCTATGTGGTAACACTCCTCTTAATCAACAAAAAATACTGATTGAGGATATGATAGAAGTAGAAGGAGAAAAAGAAACAAGAAAGAAGTAGAAAAAAGAAAAGGAAGCAGAAAAAGAGGAAGGAGAAGTAGAGATGAAAGACAGTGAGAAAATAGATGAGAAGAAGACTTGATCAAGATCAATGTCTTAGCTATGGAGAAGGCCAAAGAGAAACAAGTAATGAGGAATCCCTTATTTGTTGAGTTAGTGAACATCTTGAACAACCTGCTACCTTCAAACAAGAAAGTGTCTAAGGTTCATTTAGTGGATGATGTGAGCACAATTCTTTCAAATTTCAAGACAAAATTTTCTAGCTTGGAAGAATCTGCATCCCTTGTTGCAGATGAGAAGTATATGAAGAAGAGGCTCAGTGAATTAGTAACTTTTCACTTGACCTAATTTCACTTAATATTGGTCAAGCAGCCTTAAAAGAGTTTGCAGCAAAGGGCATAAATATTATAGCTGACAGTATGAACCAAGATAAGCTAACTACTGGTCATTTCAAGGAAATTCAAGAAGTAGAAGAAATGATAGAAAATGTAAGGAAATTAGTGGAAGATCCCTCCACCGATGTCAATATGTGTAATAATATATATCAAGGGTAGATTGACAAGATTGAAAGAGCAGAAAAGGAGATGTCTAAGATCAGGGCAAGGAAAACACAACTAAGGAATGCACTTGCGCCCTCTTTAGATGCACTAAATTAGAACATCAAGGAGATTGGTGACATATGATCAAGGTCCTAGCTCAGATTTGGAGAAGATGGAGAAGCTGACCTATGCATTATGCACCCATCTCCACATAGTCAATGCACTGATTGCATTCTGGAAACAAGAGATCAACAAATTACAGATCACAGATCTGGATATACTTTCCCTGTAAGTACTTGTAGAGTTTTAGTTTTGTAGCACCTTTGTCATTAATTTCAAAGGGGGAGTATGTATAGAATATGGAGTTATAGATATGTAAAGAAGATGTATATTAATAAGACTAAGGGAGATATAAGTTAGAGTTTTTTGTATAAGAGGACATATAGTAACTCTTCCATATTCCTTTGTTGCCATCAATGACAAAGGGGGAGATTGTTGTCAAGTTGAATATACTATTATATATGACTTGATATAGTGTTTTCATTATGGAAACAAAGTCATATAGTGTTTTGGAGTCAACACACATGATAAGAAGATCAAAATTTGGCTAAGTACAGAAGATTGGATAGTTAACAAAGCACCAGTAGATCAGAGTATCAATGCACATGCATATGATTGAGTTATGGTATGTTCCCTAGAAGATAAGATGGTAAGAGCATATTCATGCTAAGTCTAAGAGTGCATGATCAGAAGATTCGGTATGACAAAGATACAGACAATTGAAGTTACACAGGCAGTGTATGCCAGAATAGAACAAAGTAAGTAGCTGACTGTTGTTAATTTGATTAGCGATGATAATATTGTTTTGTAAAGGCTATGCACATATTTTAATTAATTTTTAGACATGTAATTATGTTTGTTTGTAAACACTCTTGAGCCAAATCACTTAGAAGCTTTGTATGTAATCGGTTGTAGGGTCGACCTAGTTAATTATTTTGGTAGCGCATAAATATGACATGCGCCTTTGTAATTAGATATGAAAGTGAATATAGAGTTGAGATAAGTAGAAAAAAAGTGTGTGAAGAGTTGATAAGATGTATTAGAGCTTTGCAAGAGGTCAAAGTATCAGTGCGTCAAAGGAACTGATCAAACAAGTAGTGTCACAGTGCCAGTTCATCCAATAGATATAGTGTGTATCTGAGATCAAAAGGTTGTAGCCTTCACCACTTGAGCAGTGAGCTCTAGGACAGCGTTTCCCCACCCCTAACAAGGTTTATTGTAAAAGACTCCTAACAGGGTCTGACCCTTGACAAGGTCACTATACTTATTACATTGTAAAGATCAACTCCTAATAGGGTTGTAAGATCGTCTAACAAGGATCATAAGACACTAGTGTAGTTCTTAGTGGGTGTCAATTCCCACTGTGGTTTTTACCTATTTGGGTTTCCCCGTAACCATATTGGTGTTATGTGTTGTGTTCATCTATCTTGTTTATGTTAATGTTTATTTTAGTACTTAAGCATTCAAGTTAAGTTGAAGAGTAAAGAAAAAAGATTTAATATAGTGAACATTGATTCAGCCCCCCTCTCAGTGTTCCCATTCTTAACAGGCCATAGGTTGGAAGTGTCTAATTTCTTAGGTACATTAAATCTAGAGGACTTGATTGATTGGGTAGGTGAGTTAGAAGATTAATGTGAGTTAGAAGACATCCAAGATCCTTGGAGGGTAAGGTTAGAATAGACAAAGTTGAAAGGTCATGCAACTTTGTGGTGGAAATAATTGCAAAGGGATAGAGAGGAAGAAGGTGAAATAAAGATCACTTGGTGGAGGTTGATGGTTGGAAAGTTGAAGGATAAATTCATACTGGAGGATTATGAATTGGATTTGTTGAAGAGGTTGAAAAAATTGAAGTAGAAGGATCTGATTGTGATGGATTACACTGAAGAATTTTAGAAGGTAACCATTATATTTGGTCACACAAAAATTTCTAAGGAGAAGTGGCTAGGCATGTGAATGGTTTGATGTTTAATATTCAAGATGATATAATATTGGATTTGATGATAAAATAAACTGACATCTCCCAAGATTTACCTACATGCAAATACCTATAACATAAATAGAGAAGAAAAATCTATGGAGGTCAAGACACAAGGAGACATGAAAGAGAAGAAATTGGATAAGTTTAATATGGAAATAGGGGTTTTTGGGCACTTTTAACTCAATGGTGAGGTTCATTTTAGCCCAAAGTGACAAAAGACAAAGGTCCCCCCTAGATCCAACACAAAACCTCTTAAAATCAAAGATCTGACAAACAAGGTTGAATCTCTGTATAGGATAGGAAATTGAGAAAACTATGCACACAAGAGGAACCATCAAACTCTAAAGTATGCACAATCAATCTATCCAAACACAAAATAAATTGAAACAAAGAAATGTAAACTCTAAATAAAACTCCCTCAATTTGACAATTGTGCCCTTTCTTGCTTCTCTAAAAGAGTAGATGTAGCTCCCATATTGACACATTGAAAGCAAGATGTTGATAGTATGACTATAAAAATGATGATAAGATTTGAAATAAGATGGTTAGTTGGAATTGAGAAATTTGATCTCAATTTATAGGTATTGGAGACCAAAATGTAGATTTGGAAATGAGAGTGCAAATTGGAAGATTGTTATAATTATGACAAATTGAATGTACAATTTGGAATACATAAATCAATGCACAGGTCAATGCAAAAATCAAGGACAAAGTGGAAAGATAAAGGATGGGGCTAATTAGTAGGAAATTTGGAGGCCAAATTAGAGGAGAAATTGATAGGGAAAGATGTAATAAATTATGAAGCATAATTATAGGGATTAGAAGCACAATTAGGGGGAAGGAATTTTTGACTTTAAATACTCATTAATTCCCACCAAAAGGACAAAATAGGAATTAAAAACTCCAAAATTCATTGAAAATGGAGCAATTAATTAATATGAAATTGGTTAATTATGGGAGACATAGGATAGGGAGAATTAATCTAATAGATTAATACAAAATGGATAAACTATGGGTTATCTATCCCAAGGGGACAAATTAGTAAAATGATTGACCAAATGATGATGTAGGATCAAAAATGGATTTGGTCTTGAATGACTTGATTAGGTTTTGAATGGATCTTGATGATTTAAATACCAATTAGGGATCAATGCAACATCGATGAACTTTGACAATGTGCACAATTAAAGATGACATGATAAGATAACATTGATGAAATTTTCCAATGCTATTGGGATGAGTGATGATGATGAAACAACATCAATGATCTTGAAAAATGCTATTTTAATTGAATTATAATGAGGACAATGAGGCATCAATAAATTTTGACAATGCACTTAGGATCAAATTGATGATGATGATGAGGCATCAATGAAATTTGAGAATGCCTTGGATTGATTTGGGAATGATCGAATTGTTGGAGATTTTCTAGCAGGCCAGTATTGACTATATGTTTTTCATTGATTAAAACATATGGAAAGTAGTATGCATGGAAGTCTTATGTAGTAAGACTTATATATATGTTTCATGGACATGATATCAGCATGATATCATGGGTGCAGAGGTTGAATGTGAGTACAGACAGTTATATAACAACTTGTGTCAGCAGTGTTCCTGAAAAAGTTATAGGCAGTGTTCTGTGTATGGTTGTCCGTATAGTTGTCTTATGGGCATGCACCCTAGGATATATGTTGTAGACATGTTATTGATGTTAAGTTCATTTACGCATGGTCTGATGATGAATGCAAGTGAATTTATGTAGTCGCTATTTGCAAGTAGCAGTTTCCTGTGTTTGTTCAGTAGAGTCGATAGAGATTTTATTGGTTCATGAGTTGCACCTATCTTTATGGTATGTGACCTTGGAGTTAAGCTTAGAGATGACTTTTTGATATTTGGTTAAGAGTGTATGAGATAATTCAACTTGTAGAGAAAGTTCCAGTTATTTTGGTAGAGCCGACAGTGTGTAGCGTGTGTCTACAATTATCTTATTTAGATAGGTCCCAAATTATTTTGCGTGCATAATAGAGCCAAAGAATGTTTGTTGGAGTTTATTATGGTTTCTCAATTATGATTTCAACATGGTTTTAACATGTTGACCTAATCATTTCATGGTTTTAACATGCTGACCTAATCATGGTTTTAACATGCTAACCTAATCATTTCATTTAGAGGAAAGATATTTATAGGCAGTCATTTGTGATTGTTGAAGTGTGGTTCATAGTTGATTAAGAGAAAAGAAGAGTGTACGAGCTATGGAACCATCAAAAGAAGGTCAATGTGACCAAGCAGAGTATTTGTGCTATACATTGGAACTGATCCAGATAGTAGGTCAAAGCACAGTTCACCAAGATCTAGATATAGTGTGTATCTGTTATTCAGAAGGTTGTAGCCTTCACCCCTTTGAGCAGTGAGTTCTTAGATAGTGCATCTTCTCCGCTAATAGGGACAATTGTAAAAGACTCTTAACAGGGTTTGACCCTTAACCAGGTCTACTGTACTTCATATATTGTAAAGCTACTCTTAACAGGGTAAAAGATCTTCTAACAAGGATCATTATACACTAGTATAGAATATTAGTGTGTATTAAGTCCCATCGGGTTTTTTACCTATTTGGGTTTCCCTGTAACTAAAATATTGGTGTTGTGTTCATGTGTTCTTTCATTGTGTTTATGCTTTGTGTTTAAGTATACTTAATTGGATAAAGAATTAAAACTTGTAGATAACTGATTCACCCCCCCCTCTCAGTTATCTCTTGGGACTATTCATAACAATTGGTATCAGAGCCAAGTGCCTCAGAGAGAAGTTTAACAACTTAAGGTTGATCAGATGGCATACTTCAAGAAAGAGAGTCCTAAGTTTGATGGAGAAAATTATCTTGATTGGAAGAACAAGATGATGACTCATTTGTAGTGTATTGCTTATGAAGTTTTCAATGTAACTATCAAAGCAGCCAAGATTCTTACTTTAGAAGACCTTGAATAGGATGATGCTACTGACACTCAAAAGGAATTATTTCATCATAATGCTATTGTGTGTGTGAATTTTGTACCTGATCTATAGACAACACTTCAGTAAAACATTAGAGGTTAGCAATAATCAAAATTGTGCAAATAATGGAAAACTAAACTAACCAGGCGATTTACTGCCTTCTAGTAGATGCAAGTGTGAATTCTCAGATTATACCGAGATCAGTGACCTTGACGATACCTAAATGAAGGATTTGAATGAAAAATCTAGATATGGAATGAATGCAAATTAATCTATTTTTTTGGTTTTTCTATGCAATTATGATGATGAAAAACTAATATGAATCTATTCTAGCATGAAAAAATGATATGCAATATTGATCTAAAATGATATTCTAATATGATATGCAATGCTTGTGTAAAAATAATGATGATTTCACAAAATCAAATTCTCAAGATGATTCTTCAAGCTCCAATTCGACAACGTGCTTGTGCAAATTCTTCAAATTTGATATGCTATGATTTTTGCAGAGTAAGTTTGCAAATTCGTGAGATATTGTGGATTTTATGGATTCTGTGAATGATTTGTGAAGAGTTGAGCCTTGATTTATAGAAATCTAGGGCTTTGGAGGTGCATGGAAAAAGCCATAAATCACTCAGATAAACTTAGATTAATTTTTGAGTTATCTGAAAATAAAAGATAATTTAATTCACAAAAACATGCAAAAGTAGAGTTTAACTCAAAATAGAGTTTAGATTTAATTGATAATTGGTAGTTACCTGCTTTTCTGATTGTGCATGTTTTAATTATGAATTAATTTAATAATAAAGTGATTTATTTCTAATTTAACTGATTTGAAAAATAAAATAATTGATTTATGGGTTAATCAATTATTTTTCAAACTTTATTCAAAAATAATATTATTAAAAATTGACAACTTGCTTTAATTAATTAAATAAGAATTCAATCAATTATTCATAGGATTTTGGATTTATTGTCAAAATTAAATAATACAATTTAGGAACAAATAGAATTAAATTTAATTAAACAATTAAGTGGCAGTATTAAACCTAATTAATTAAATATGTGGAATATTCAATTAATCAAACTTTAGGATAAATTAGATTTATCGCCACATAATCATTAAATTAATGATAATTAGATAAATTAGGAATATTGCTAGGAATATTCCCCGATGCAGATTTTAGGATAATCAATTAGGATTTGATGATGTTCAGATGTGCCTTAGGTTAGGACTTTGATGTTGATTTCATTCAATTTGTAGATGTAAAAGATTAATGAACCTATAGCCCATTTTTGGGGTATTACATTTTTCCCCTCTTTGAATTGCTATGCGAAGCGTAGTGGTTCAAAGACAGTCTGTGTATGATGTTGATTGATATTGATATGAAATTGATATGATGTAGATATGAAACTAAAACTGATTGAAAGATTTGAAGATATTAGGTCCTGAATGACCAAAGATAATGTTAACTATAAAAACAATGAGCTGATGATTGCAAAAAAGTATCAAAACACCTAATTCTGAACCTTATGACTGTGAAGAAGTGAGTGACTGATTCCAGACCTGATTTTCCTTATATTGAATCACATTGGTATCACATCCTAAATCCATCAGTTACGAAGAACCAAGGAAATAACGCTAATGAACCGATAGTTGCAAAAAATGATACAATTTATAAGATTAAGAGAATACCAGATTGATATGGATCTCGATGAATTTGATATGCCCTGAGTGATGATTGATTTTCCCCAAGCGATGAGGTCTTTTGATGAATCAGTAACTAGACGTGGTTGTTGTCTCGATTACTGAGGAAAATATATGATTAAAGATTTAGATGATAGACTTTGAATGATGTGCAATACCATGCCCCCTTCAAGATTAAAATTGAAATTTGACAAGAAAAGTTAGTGTTATAGTTTAGAAGCATGTTAATTGATTTGAGAATTGGTTATACACGTTCGAGAATGCATTCTGCATCATTTGGAGGTCTTGGAGACCAAGTTTGACTAGGGTAAACCATGAATTGACCATGGGTGAGGAAGTTGAAATTTTGATAGTTTGATGTAAGATAATCAATTAAGTTGAATTCTAGATTTCTGTGATGATTGAAGGTCGATTATGCAAGTAGTTAATAATATGAATGATCTTAGATTTTGATTTTGATCCAGAAAAAGGATTCTACTTGATGTTTCGTTGGATGGACCTTTGTGTAAGATTCAGCTCTTGTTAGATTCAAAGATGTGATTGAAGAATCATTTAAGCATTTGAAGTTCATTTAGCCATTGTGAGATCATGCAAACATGCAAAATGCAAAGAAGCATGCAGAATGTAATGCAACCTAAGACCTAGGACCTAGTCACTGATCATGTGTCGATTTGTTCTCATCATTGAATTTTTAGGTAACCGGATAAATCAATACAATGCCCACTAGTTATGAAACCATAGACATGAATATCGATTTGTATGCGTAATAATCAATACAACACCCACTGGTTAGGCAACCATGGACATATGAATATTGATTTATTTTTTAGAATGTCAGATTAGATATAAGTACCAAGGCACAAATGCCAGGATGACCTGAATATCATATCCATTTTGATATAGCAATTTGTATAAGCATCAGAACATAAACGTCATGATGACCTGAATACACCTTGCATTACAAACACACCAAACAATCAAGAGATCATTCTAAATCCAATGTAAATTACCCTTAGCGACCCTTTATCATTCACATCCTTAGGTTAGATTGCATTTCACAATAGGAGAAAGAATTCACTCAAAAAGATAATAGTTAGATCAAAATTCCTTGAATTTTCTAGGTATCAATGGTCGAGGTACGCATGGCCATCCAATTCAAGATAGAGGCTCTTATAGTTGAACACCATTTCAATCCAAAATTTCCAAAGTTGTTAGATTTCACATACAAGTAGAAGACAAAGAAAAGATTATGCCCCCAGTCATCACTCTCTAAATCCTATAAATGACATCATTGAAGAGCTCGTGGGAACAAAATATGCAAAAATCTCAATGTGAATCAGTAAGCATACAAGGAGATAAAAGCATGAAAAGCATAGATGTTTTCAGTTTGTGTTTGATGTTTAATTCCATTGTTGTAGATGCAAAATCCTTTCTAGAGATGAGACAGACTGATTGACTCAAATGAAGCTTCAAAGGACTCTGACTAGATATGATAGGTCTAAGATGCATTGGAGACCATAGGATATGACATTGATTGCCCCCAAGTGTTAAGCATTGATAGGATACAGATGCTTTTGCAGATTGGTGTATAGATTGAATTATTGAAAATAGGAATGCTAAAACAAATTATGAAATATGTATAAACTAAAGCAAGACTGAAAGCTAGGAAAGACCAAGATTGCGCTAATTGATGGAGAATTTTGAAACAAGTGGTGCCTATTTGCTAGGTTTTCACCATCTTGGTAGAGATTCTATTTTTGCTACCAAGGCGCTTGTTTCCAGGTTTTCACCAAGGTACTTTTTCTTTTTCTCATTTTTTTGTATTTTTCATTTTTTTAATTTTTTTGTACTTTTGATATTTTTTGATTTTTTTTGTGAATCATCAAGGCACCTATTGCTAGGTTTTCAGCAAGATGTTCATTTTTCAGGACTTTTTCCAATTTTTAAAATTTTTTTCAAGACATTTTACCATAGACTGAATGCCTTAGGCATAGAATTTCTTTAGATGGAGAACGTTGATTGGTTCTCAGAGTTGTTCTCCTTTAGTCATTGAGAGTTGATAGGCACAAGAGCCAAAAGTAGTAGTGATAATAAAGGGACCCAGCTAGTTGGGTTCAAACTTCCCCTTACATTCTTGATGTGATTGATTTTTAGGATTTTCTCTCAAGACTAGATCACCAACCTAAAATTCTCTATGTCTGACTTTCTTGTTGTAACCTCTAGACATTCTCTTCTGATATACTCTGAGATGATCATATGCTGCTTGTCTATGCTCATCTAGTAGTTCAATTTCTTGCAACCTAGACACTTTTTAGTCATCATCAGTTACTAGACCATGCATTCTGATTCTTAGTGATGGGATTTCAACCTCAATGGGTAGTACCGCTTCAGACCCATAAACTAAAGCGAATGGTGTAGCCCTTGTGGGCATTCTAATACTTGTTCTGTTACTTGTTTTGATACTTTTTCTGATACTTGATATACTTGATAGCATCTTTTTCCATTGCAAACTCCCAAGCAAGATCATATCGTGCAGTCCCAATGTCTAGAAAGGTGGAGAACAAGAGGGATTGGCAAGCTGGTGGAAGAGATGGAAGACAAGAGAATGAAGGGAAGAAATCCTCAAGGGTACCCAAGCTAGGGAAAAATTGTCATGTAAAGCACATATGGACAAGCAATGAAAGACCAGCATAGGATAAGTCACAAAAGTGTAATGCCAAAGAAGGATAGGATGTAGTCCACAGGAGTAGACATGTCAAGAGGTTTCAAAGCATCGTGTTCTACTCTTTTTTTTTATTAGATAAAAAAAAAAGGGGAAAAGGATAGTGATAGGTGAAAATGAATGGAGGAAGATAGACATGAAGGCTAAACATAAAAGGAATGAAAGCAAGATCATCGTAAAATAGCTCACAAGATAGCCAAATGTTTGTGTATAGATCAACATTGTCAAGATCAAAGAGAGAAGATAGAATGGATGAAATATGAAGAAGAACTATGCATGATACTTGATTGCCAGGTTTTCATCATGGTACTTATCCAAGGCACCACAAGGGAGTGATTTTCACCATAGGATGAATTTATTTCTCTTTACTTTTTCTACCAAGGTGCCTGTTTCCAAGTTTTCACGAAGGCACATTTTCAAAAAAAAATTCTTTTTTTTTTTTTGGAAGAAGGAAAGCTCTTTAGATAATGCTCCTTGAAAGGATAAACCATGATATGCCAAGCATTCAAAATGGTATGCTCAAAGATGCTGATAGGGAAAGGGAGATGAAAGAGAAAAATGGAGGATAACATTTTATGTAAAGCAAGTGAGGTTGGAAGATAGGAGGAATAGGAAAATGAGGAAAAAGGATAGAAGGTAGAAGGATAATGAATGGAAGGATTGTGAAAGGGTAGATGGAAAGGAAGGAAAGATCAACATCAACACACACCTTGAAGGGTGGTGAGAGGATGGAGGAAATGTGAATGAAGGAATACATGAAGTAATATGGTGAATGGATAGCAGAGGTTGTGGTTTAGGTGCATGAAATGGAAGAATTTTTTTGGAAGAAGATGAAGTGAAAGTCTTTGGAAGCTTGAGTGTCAACTTCACTTTTTTCTCAACACCAAACTCTTTCAAGAGAGACTTTGGAATCCATATAGCCATAGGTTTTTCATTTCTTTTTGATAATCTAGAGAGAATATCTTTAATGATGGATTTTGGAACCCATACTTGTCTTGTAGTTTTCTTTCTTAGATATCTCTTTTGACTTTATGCCTCCATGTCATTTAGAGGGGACATGGTGATCTTCTCTTTTTGATGGATTCTTGTATTTCTTCTTTTTCTTGTATTGAAAATTCAACTTACTTCCAAAAGACTTGGGACTTGTGGAAGAAGAAGGAGGATATGACTAGTTTAAATGGGTGGGTGGATGAAAAGGATTCAAGGGTGTGCATCTATGTTGATCTTGAGGAAAGATGGGAGATGGAGGGATGTAAGGACCCAAGATGGATGGTGAATTAAGAGATTTAGGAGGGAAAAGTGAAGGGACATAAGGGCCCAAGATGGAAGGTAGACATGAAGCCCTTAGTAGTGGTGGAAGAGATCCAAGAATGGATGTGGAAGATGCAAAAGGATAATCAATAAGTTCATCAAGATTTATATGACAACCAAGGACATCAACATCTTTAGAGTGAGCATTAGGATTTTCAATATAACCATGGACATCTTGAATATGAGAACCTTCTTTGATAGGATTAGTCAAAGCTTGCAAAGACTTAGGAAGAGTAGAAAGTGGAAGCGAACACAGAGTGGTAGAACAAGAAGATGGAAGATTTTGATCTTGACAAGGATCTTTGGATAGCATAAATGTATAATTTTTCTCTTGATTTTCAATAGGCTTAACACTAGAAGTATCATCTTTGGAAAGCATGAGTGGGGTAAGGTTATTTTGATTTTCAATAAGCTCAACAGTGTAAGTAGTAGTGTGATCTTGCTTAGAAGAAGACTTAAGACATGGTAGAATGCATGAGAAAGGGTGTGCAGGATCAAAAGAACCATGAAATAGATAAGAGACATCATGAAAAGGATTGGATGACATGAAGGTTTCTTGATCTTGATCTTTCTTTATGATTTTTAGAGTCCTCTTGACATGGAGCCACTTCTAAGGACAAGGAAGCATGTTGGAATTGTATGGAAGACTTTGGAAGAGATGGTGAAGGACTAGCTGAAGTAGGCATTATAGCATATAAAAGCTTAGGCTCTTTAGGTTTAGCATTATTGAAAGTATTTGCAGCCAAGTGAAGGTTAGCTTGAGTTTCTTGAAGAGGTAGCCCTTGAGGATAACTATAGGAAACCGCATGAAAAGTATGAGGACCTTTGGTGGATGAAGGACTTGTGAAAGATTTGATGGGCTTGAAAGCTTTAGGAAATGTATGGGTATTGAAGGAAGTAGGGGATGGAAGGGAACCATCACAAGACAAAAGTCCAACATTAACATGATCTTGCTTGAGAGTGTAATTTTCATTTTCAGCATGAGAGTTCTTAGAGGAGAGATTCTTATAGTATTTACATTTATAATCAATGTGAAAAACTTTCTCTTCCTCAAGTGAAGTAGATGTGTCATCTAGGTACTGTTCACAAAAATCATCAAAGTCTCTTTCAAAATCAGAGTCATATGGATCACCATCACAATCTATCCAATGTGACGTCCCATTTCCAGTAAGCGTGAGCACACAATGAGGAGGAATCTTAGGAAAAGAGGTGTCATAGATATCATTATATTGTCTATTATCATAGTCATCATAGTCTTCAAAGATGGGTGTGTCACTCTCTATTGAAGAGGTATCAAAAGGGTTATCACATTGCTCATTATGGTATGTCTTGAGAAGAGAAGTAAGACTCTTGGGAGAATTAGAAGAGTAATGAGATCGTGGAGAAGAGGAAGGTGAAGACCTAGTAGAGGAAGAAGATGTGGATGATGAGGAATGATGAGAAGACTTAGAATATGAAAGATGTTTGGAAGAAGAAGGTTGTGACATGACCAGGCATATGATCCTAGAAAAGGCATCTGATTGAATCAATTTTTCCTTTATTTTCATCATAAATTTATCACTCATGGGCTTTTTGGAATAATACTCTTTGAATTGAGCAATGAGTTCGGGATCATCCATTTTCAAGAGAGGTTCCATAACAAGATAGCTGAAATTCATGGTTTTGGAAGAGGAGGAATCAAGCATGTAAGTGATAGAAGAGATGAATAGAAGAAGGTAGACTAGATAATAAGAGGAAAAGAATCAAGAAGATGTGAAGAGTTTAGGAAGAAGAGAAAGAAGTGTGAAGGAATAGGAGAAATGATGGAAATGGGAGACTAGGAAGACATGAAAGATGTGGAAGAAAGAAGACCAAGAGTCATTTTGTGAAACTTGATACCATTTAAGTTCATTTGGATGTTGAGTAACATGTCTTAGCACCTGAGATCTGACCCAGACCGACCAAGGATGACTAGAAATGACAAGAATCAGTTCGCTATTTTAACAGAATTTGGGATTTGGCTATAAAAAAATTGGATTTCTGACAAATTTGACCAATCTTTGACAACTTTGTCTTTGGCTTTGATACAAGTTTTGAAATTTTAGGATGACTTTTGACACAAGAAAGGATTTTTGCTTCAGATTTGCAATTTTTTAGTTTTTTAGTATCAATTTGTTTGCAAATTTTTCTGTCCAATTTTTGAAGATCCGTGTAAAAGTTTGTCTCAAGTAACCAAGAAGATATCAAGCACACAAAACAACAAGCAAGGGAAGCAATAAATCATCTGAAAACAATGAGCAAGGGCAAAAGCAACCTTGCGTATGAACAAGCAATAGTGACTTATTTTGCTAATCCCTAGAAATACTACTTGTGTATGTTCCAAAAAGCTTTTCAATAATGCACATATTCCTAGAAAATGAAAAAATTGGCCTCACTAGGGTTTGTAGTAATGGTCTAACTTTGCAAATTTTATGATCCAAGAGGGTGAACTCCAATCCCAATGCACCAAGGTTTTGACACAGTCTGAGAATTTAATCAATCAGGAGCTGCTAGGGAGATCTGACAACCCAACAAGAGACCACACCTGTGAAGTTTTATTCCAACATGACATTTATATAGCGGTTGTCACCACCATGATGAAAATGGCTATTACCACTTGAGGTTCTGTCAATGTGGTTGACCCAATTAAGGGAATGTCCACTATAGTTAACCCTCTCTAAAGGTGACTCACAAGATATACCACATGGAGACTGGTTCCAGATTCAAGGGTCTAAGTTTCTATTAGTACCCAAAAGGGGAGTAGAGCATAGTCCTCTATCCTTTTCACTTTTAACCAAAATAATGCAGACAGATTAATCTGACATGCTAAGACCAAGATTATCTCACAAAGATCTATGACATCAACTCCTTATGATCTATCAACCTCTCCAGAGAGAGAATGTATCAATCAAAAGTTGAAGACACATGGATCTAGTAGAATGTGAGATGCCCTCAATATCCTCCCTACCTACAAGGGTTCCTTCATTGAGAGGAGCTTCACTAGAAACTCACTCTCTCAAGAGCCATGAATAGTGTTCATAGGGCCTATTTACTATGTGTAACAAAGATGTTGAAAGTAAATCTATGTTCATTTTTATAGCCCAAAATGAAGTCTGTTTTATGAAAGCAGGAAAGGCACTTAAGCTAGAAATGTGAGATGTTCATTTTAAGTCCAAATTGAAATGTTATCAGCTGAGAAGATTACCTGAATTCCTTGCAATGCACTTAGTATATTTTTACCTATTTTTAGCAATTTTTCTTGAGCTTTTCCATGTAAGCAAGCCACGAACTCTCCAACAAGCAAACAAGAAAACAAGATATTCAAGGTATATTCAACTTATGCAAAACCTAGGGTTAGATCTGAAAACCAATTTTTAGGAGCAATAATAACCAGAAAATAATCCAAATGACAACTCATATCATGCATTGAATCATATGAAAAATAAGTGCATACCCATCACAATTTTTATTTATTTTTTTTGCACTTGACCTAGTCAACAAGATCTAATTTTTGTGATATGATTTTTGCCATAAAAATTGAAATTAAAAATTGAGATCCCTACTAAAAAATAGAGAGCTTTCCAAAAATGTAAAAATTTTAGAAAAATCTTTTCATTTGTGCCCTAGAGACCCCTTTTACTAAAACAGACTAGTTTTTGTAAATTGACTATTTGAGCTATTATATTGCATCCAAATTTAAAACAAAAATAATGGACCCTATGTATAATTTAAAGAGATTTCTAAAAATGTAAAAATTTCAGAAAAATATGATGATTTGTGGTGAAAATGAATTATTTATGAAAAGTAAAGAAAAAATTATTAAAAATTCAAAACATTTCAAAAAATTTTGAATTTTTTATTTAAGCTTCCCTGATATGTCACCACCTTGAAAAAAAAAAATTATAAGAAAAATCGTAGCTGTTTGGGAGATAAAATTAAATCTTTGAAAATTTAGGGTTTTAGTCTCCAAGTAAATCTGCACAAGGGAGTTAGCTCCAAAAAAATAACTAAAACTAGCATGTAAAGGTGGGTTGCCCCATGGTGGGTACCAGAAATGTGTGTGTGAATTTTGTACCTAATCTGTAGACACAACACTTCAGTAAAATATTAGAGGTTAGCAATAATCAAAATCATGCAAATAATGGAAAACTAAACTAACCAGGCGATTTACTGCCTTCTAGTAGATGCGAGTGTGAATTCTCAAATTATATTGAGATCAGTGACCTTGATGAAACCTAAATGAAGGATTTGAATGCAAAATCTAGATATGGAATGAATGCAAATTAATCTATTTTTTTGGTTTTTCTGTGCAATTATGATGATGAAAAACTGATATGAATCTATTCTAGCATGAAAAAATGATATGCAATATTGATCTAAAATGATATTCTAATATGATATGCAATGCTTGTGTAAAAAAAATGATGATCTCACAAACTTGAATTCTCAAGATGATTCTTCAAGCTCCAATTCGACAGCGTGGTTGTGCAAATTCTTCAAATTTGATATGCTATGATTTCTGCAGAGTAAGTTTGCAAATTCGTGAGATATTGTGAATTTTGTGGATTCTGTGGATGATTTGTGAAGAGCTGAGCATTGATTTATAAAAATTTAGGGCTTTGGAGGTGCATGGAAAAAGCCATAAATCACTCAGATCAACTCAGATTGATTTTTGAGTTATCTGAAAATAAAAGATAATTTAATTCATAAAAACATGCAAAAGTAGAATTTAACTCAAAATAGAGTTTAGATTTAATTGATAATTAGTAGTTACCTACTTTTCTGATTGTGCATGTTTTAATTATGAATTAATTTAATAATAAAGTGATTTATTTCCAATTTAACTGATTTGAAAAATAAAACAATTGATTTATGGGTTAATCAATTATTTTTCAAACTTTATTAAAAAACAATATTATTAAAAATTGACAACTTGCTTTAATTAATTAAATAAGAATTTAATCAATTATTCATAGGATTTTGGATTTATTGTTAAAATTAAATAATACAATTTAGGAACAAATAGAATTAAATTTAATTAAATAATTAAGTGGCAGTATTAAATCTAATTAATTAAATATGTAGAATATTCAATTAATCAAACTTTAGGATAAATTGGATTTATCACCACATAATCATTAAATTAAAGACAATTAGATAAATTAAGAATATTGCTAGGAATATTCCCCGATGCAAATTTTAGGATAATCAATTAGGATTCAATGATGTTCAGATGTGCCTTAGGTTAGGACTTCGATGTCAATTTCATTTGATTTGTAGATGTAAAAGATTAATGAACCTATAGCCCATTTTTAGGGTATTACAGCTATAGCTAAAGAAGCCCTTATCAACGCACTATCTGATAGTGAGTTTTTAGAGATAAAGAAGGTAGACACCACCCACAAGATATGGAAGTACCTTGCAAACATATTTGAAGGAGACAAGAAAGCAAAGGATGTGTGCAGAAAAACATGGAAGAAAAGATTCAATGCATTAGAGATGCTTCCTAAAGAAAACATCAGAGCTTATAATCAAAGGGTCAATGAAGTAGTTGCTGGAATTAGGAACAATGGTGGAGAGATCTCAGAAGAAGATATTATGGACAAGTTGATGACTACTCTCACTCTAGAATATGAAAGCAAGATCAATATCCTTGATGAGACCATGCAGCTTACATCTAATTTCAAGAGAGAGACCTTGATCAGCAAAATCTCAGGTTTTGAGATTTCAAGATTGAAGACAGAAC
The DNA here is from genome assembly GCA_027943335.1 of Chamaecyparis obtusa. NCBI lineage: Eukaryota > Viridiplantae > Streptophyta > Pinopsida > Cupressales > Cupressaceae > Chamaecyparis > Chamaecyparis obtusa. Next base: position 735,546 of record BSBK01007999.1, on the reverse strand, counting down.
CTAAAAGTGAGACAACCTTCATATCAATAGTTCATGGTAAGAAATCTGCAAATACTTCTGGTAATTTTGACGATGAAGATGCAGAAAGAACTTTAGATGATTTTATTGCTATGGTTGCTAAAAGAGAAAATAAAGGAAAAGGAAAATATGAAGGTCAATTGCCTTTCAAGTGCTTTTCATGTAATAAGATAGGTCACTTTGCATCTAAGTGTCTTACTAGAGTTAGAAATTTCAAAAAGGATTACAAGCCTAAGTACTCTAAGGAATGTTACTTTTCTGGAGATGGAGTCTCAGATGATGAATCAGGTGAAGAAGAAATTGGATTCATTGCTATTATAGAAAAAATGAATGATAAGTTAGTTCCTAAAAATGAGAAAGTAAATCAAGAACTAGCATTGATTTCCCAAGCAGACATAAGGATAGATTGGATTATAGATAGTGATTGTTCACATCACATGACAGGTGATAAAGGTAGATTTGTTCATCTGGACAAATACAATGGTGGGATGGTTAGATTTAGAGATAACACTCCTAAACCAATAGTTGGTAGAGGAGCCATCACTCTAGAAGAATAGTACTGATGATGTTCTATATGTTGATGGTTTGAAACATAACCTTCTAAGTGTTGAACAGTTACTTGGAAAAGGATATCAATTGGAGTTCAAAGATGAAAAATGCATCATTAACAAAAAGGATGGTGTTATGATTGCATCAGGCTCAAAGACAAGAGGTAATATTTTTCAACTCAATTCAAAAGCAAGTTGTTTTGTTGCTAAAGTTGATGATGATTGGTTGTGGCATAAAAGACTATGTCATATCAACTTTGATAACATAGTGAAGATAAGAAATGTTAAGGCAGTAAAAGATCTACCTAGCATAGCAAAGCTAGTTGATACTATATGCAGGGAATGTGTGATGGAAAAGCATGTGAGGAATTCATTCAGGAGCAAGCACAATTTAGTAGAAAACAAGTTGGATCTTTTCCATATAGAGCTATGTGGACCAACTCAAACAAGATCATACTATGGTGAAAGGTATTTCATTTTATTTGTTGATGATTATACTAGGATGATGTGGCTTGCATTCTTGAAAGATAAGTCAGAAGCATTTGATAAGTTCAAAATATTGAAAGCTAAAGTTGAAAATGAATCTGGATTAAAGATAAAATGTTTGAGATCGGATAGAGGAGGAGAATTCACCTCTGACAGATTTTATGAGTTCTACAAAGAACATGGCATAAAGAGATAGTTAAGTGCACCTAGAACACCTCAGTAGAATGGTATTACAAAGAGAAGGAATAGGATCAATCCTGATACAATGCACACCATTATGATAGAAGGAAAAGTTACCCACACCTATTGGAGAGATGTGGTCAATACAACAGTCTACATAATCAATAGAATTCAGCTAAGGTCAGGAACTGACAAAAAACCTTATGAGCTATGGTTTGGTAATGTTCCCATAGTAAAATACTTTAGAATCTTTGGAAGCAAGTGCTACATCAAGAGGGATGAAGCAATAGGAAAGTTTGATGCAAGAAGTGATGAAGGTATTTTCCTTGGTTACTCTACTAAAGGTAAAGCTTATAGATGTTTCAATTTAAGATTGAAAAAGATCATTGAAAGTTCTCATGTGAAGATTGATGAAAAGTTTATGATTCAAGAAAGATATCATGATTACTCACCCATGATTGAGGAAGAACCTAGACCCTCTACTAGTGAGACAATAATTGAAGAAATGTTTGATAGCATTGATGTGTTATTCAATGAACCTGAGACAAGTGAGGAAGAAACTCCTAAGGTTGACGAGTCAGCAATAACTAAAGATACAAAGTTTACATCAAGAAACCATTCCAAGAAGGACATCATTGGAGATCAGAGCAGAAAAGTCTTGACAAGATCACAAGCAAAGAACTCTACTAGCAGTGATGTGGCATGTTTATTATCTCAGATTGAACCTTTAAGTGTTGAAGATGCTTGTAATGATTCAGATTGACATGATGCTATGAAAGAAGAACTTGATCAAATTATTAAGAATGACACTTGGGAACTGGTTCCAAGATCTAGTGATACGAATGTGATTTGTACAAAGTGGATATTCATAAATAAGATAAATGAAGATGGTATAGTAGTAAGGAACAAAGAAAGATTAGTATGTAAAGGTTATGCACAAAGAGAAGGCATTGATTATAAAGACACATTTACACCTATGAGTAGATTAGAAGCTATTAAGTTGTTTCTAGCTTATGCTATAGTCAAAAACCTCAAAGTATATCAGATGGATGTCAAGTCAGCATTCTTGAATGAAGATCTGAAAGAAGAAGTATACATTGAGCAGCCTGAAGGATTCACCTTATTAGACATACCTGATATGGTATGTAGATTGAAGAAGGCCCTCTATGGACTTAAGTAAGCCCCTAGAGCATGGTATGAGAGACTAGATGGATACTTAACAAAGATTGGATTCAAGAAAGGAGTAATAGATTGTAATCTATTCATTAGAGAGACATCAGAAGGTTTGTTACTTGTAGCTATATTTTTTGATGACATTATCTTTAGAGGTAATGACAAACTTAGTGCTGAATTTGCTAAGGAGATGCACAATGAATTTGAGATGAGTATGATTGGTCCTATCAAGTAATTTTTAGGATTGAATGTGCAGCAGATAAAGAAAGGTGTATTCATTAATCAGTCCAAGTATGTGAAAGAAATATTAAAGAAATTCAAGATGGATGATTGCAAGCCAGTAGGGACACCTATGATTACTGGATGCAAGCTTACAAAGGAAGATGACTCACTAGCAGTTGATATAACATTGTACACGTCAATGATTGGTAAATTTATTTATCTTACACAGACTAGACCTGATATTTCAAATGGAGTTGGCATAGTTGGAAGATTTGCAACAGAGCCTAAACAAAGTCACCTCATGGTAGTAAAAAGGATATTCAGATACTTACAAGGCACTATAGACTATGGTTTATGGTATCCCAATTTAGAAAATGTTGAGCTTCATGTATACACTAATGCAGATTGGGTAGGATGTGCTGATGATAGAAAGAGTACATCAGGAGGATCAGTGTTTCTTGGTGATAGACTTGTCACTTGGACAAGCAAGAAACAAAATTGTATGTCTCAGTCAACAACAGAAGTAGAGTATGTTGTAGCAACCCTGAATTGTTCTACAATTGTGTGGATCAAGCAGATGATAAAAGATTTTGGAATTCAGATTGATTATCCTATTGTTATTCACCATGATAAGATGAGCACTATTAATATGTCTAAGAACCTTGTGATTCATGCAAAGACAAAGCACATTGAGATCAAGTATCACTTCCTAAGAGAGAAAGTTTTAGAGAAAGAAGTTAAGTTGGACTATGTGAATGTTAAGGAATAGTTGGTAGACATATTCACAAAGCCCTTGCCTAAGGATACTTTTGAGTATCTTAGGGGGAAGTTGAGAGTAACTCCCTTCCCTGATTCTTCTTAGAAGGAAGCAGGAATGGCATCAGTCCTCTGGGACTAATGGAGGTTGACTACTCTACTTCTAGAGTAGTATCAGTGCTTAAAATGAATGGCACCCTTTGTCATTGATGTCAAAGGGGGAGTAGTATATAGATTCATGAAAAATAGGAGTAATGTACTTAGGGGGAGCAATATTCAGTTGTGACAACATTTCAGTTGAGGAAATGGAGAATGTGGGAATATATTGCAGCAGATGGAGGTTTCATCTTTGGGGAAGTTTTGAAGAGGGAATGGAGAATGTTATGAAAGAATTATTCATTTGGGTTGATGGTGGTTTTTCATTCCACATGTTGCCATCAATGCCAAAGGGGGAGATTGTTGGAGATTTGCCAGCAGGCTAGTATTGATTGTATGTTTGTCATTGATGACAACATATGGAAAGTAGCATGTGTGGAAGTCTTATGTAGTAAGCCTTCTATATATGTTGTATGGACATGATATCAACATGATATCATGGGTGCAGAGGTTGAATGTGAGTACAAACAGTTATACAATAGCTTGTGTCAACAGTGTTCCTATGTGAGTTACATGCAGTGTTCTATGTATGGTTGTCCGTACAGTTGTCTTATGGGCATGTGCCCTAGGATATATGTTGCACACATGTTAGCGATGTTAATTTCATGGATTTATGGTTTGATGATGAACACAAGTGAAGCTATGCAGTCGCTATTTGCAAGTAGCAATTTCTTGTGTTTGTTCAGTAGAGCCGACATAGATTTTATTGGTTCATGAGTTGCACCTATCTTTATGCTATGCGCCCTTGGATTTAAGCTTAGAGATGAGTTTTTGATGTTTAGTTAAGAGTGCATGAGCTAATTCATCTTGTAGAGAAAGCTCCAATTATTTTGGTAGAGCTGACAGTGTGTAGCGTGCGTCTACAATTATCTTATTTAGACAGGTCCCAGATTATGTTGCATGCATAATAAAGATGACGACTATTTGTTGGAGTTTATTATGGTTTATTTATTATGATTTCAAGTTGGTTATAATAGGTTGACCTGATCATTTCATTTAGAGGAAAGATATTTATAGGCAGTCATTTGTGATTGCTGAAATGTGGTTCATGGTTGATGAAGAGTAGAGCAAAGTGTGTGAGATGTGGAACCATCAGAAGAAGTCAATCTGACCAAGTAGAGTATTTGTGCTATACATTGGAACTGCTCTAGAGAGTAGGTCAAAGCGCAGTTCACCAAGATCCAGATATAGTGTGTATCTATTATTCAGAAGGTTGTAGCCTTCACCCCTTTGAGTAGTGAGCTCTCGAACAGTGCATCCTCTCCCCTAACAGGGACAATTGTAAAAGACTCCTAATAGGGTCTGACCCTTAACTAGGTCTACTATGCTTCATATATTGTAAAGCTACTCCTAAAAGGGTAAATAATCTTCTAACAAGGATCATTATACACTAGTACAAAATATTAGTGGGTATCAAGTCCCACCAGGATTTTTACCTATTTGGGTTTCCCCATAACCAAAATATTGGTGTTGTGTTCATGTGTTCTTTCATTGTGTTTATTCTTTATGTTTAGGTATACTTAATTGGATAAATAATTGAAACTTGTAGATAACTGATTCAGCCCCCCCTCTCAGTTATCTCTTGGGACTATTCCTAACACAAATATGATTTAAATGGTTTTGAACTTATTAGCATTGATTGGGATTGATTTGAAATGATCTAGGAAGGTTTGATATGGTTTAGGATTGAATAGGATTGATTTAGAAATGATTAGGAACATTTAGGACCAATTAGGAATATTTAGGAATGATTAGGATCAATTTAGGAACATTTAGGATCAAGATGCAGATTTGATCGATTCAGCCAAAGAGATCGAGGTTATGATGAAAAATATAAGAAATGTTAGAAACTGATGAAATGAATAATGATACAAGGTAAAAGAAATGTTAAAAGGGGGCACATAGGTGTGAACCATTTTTAGGTGTTTACACTCTCATGAACAGAAAAGGTGCATGAATATCTGAAGCTCTAATACCATATTGGAGTTTATGATAAAATCAACCCATAACTGCCAAGAATCACCTACATGCAAACACCTGTTGTGTATAAGAAATACCTTCATGAGATTAGTTTGCTAAGAATCAAGTCAAATTAATCTAATTTAACATTGAAAACCTATTGAATTGAAAAATCAAAGCAATAAACATCTCATGGATCTCAAATTAAAGAAGCTAATGAAATAATCTCAGCAAGAATCTATTAGAGACAACTCTAAAATGAGAATATTATGCTAAAATTATGAATTAAAGCCTATCTTGCTCAATTATGCTAAAATAAAGCTTGAAAATCAAATTGACTATAATAAGGATGCAATTCCGAAATGATAATGGATCATTTTCTCTTGAATTTTGCCTTCTATTTATAGATTTTTCCAAGCTTAGGGGGTGGAGTAAGTTTAATGATGATCAAGCTTGGGTTAAGTTCATGGTTTCAAATGTTGAGATAATTTAAATAATTTATCCTCAAAGCTTGGGACAATGAGACAAAATGAGTTGTCAAGATGCATTCTCAAGGTGAGTGATTGAGATTCAATTTGGTTTTGATCCATGTGAGCTCCATTCTCAATTTTTATTAGTTGATTTAATTCCCTTGCATGTGGTAGGTGAGAATTTTTAGGAATTAATTAATTGATTTATTTAATTTATTTAGCCAAGTGTACCCCTTGAATGGGTTGGATTTGATTTAATTCAACTATATAATTAATTAGATTAATTGCATAATTAAATGATTTATTTGATTTAATTCATCTTTTTTGGCTATGATTTCAATTAATTTCTGATTTTACTTTGATTTCTCACTTGAATTAGCCTAACCATTTTTAGGTGTCTACAAATGCCCCTCTTTGAATTAATGTATGAAGTGCATTGGTTCGAAGAATGTCCAATGTCTGAATACCTAATGCTTGATTTGATCCTTGATGATGCATATTCCTCGATGAAACCTTGATTGTCTGATGATGTTGATTCTCATTATGATGATGGTTTTTGGATATGATGCTTGATTTGAAAAGATCCACGGATTTTTGATGCCCCACTGATTTTTAAAAAAAAACTCTGATTTGCTTGATTCACTAATTTGAATTAGAATCCCTAAATGATATAATAGTATGCCCCTTGGGGAAATGAATCGAAATGATTTTGGATGATTTGGTTGAGATTGGAAAAAATTTATTTGTTTCCCAATAAAATTAATTTGAAAATGCCCTAGTCATGAGAGAATTTGTTGAGAAAAGATTTTATTGATAAAATGTTGTTGATGTTTCAGATAAGTTGATAATGTTTTGAAATCACTTGATGTCAGTCAGAATCACTTGGTTGATGTTGTAATGTGTATCATCTTAAAATGGAAGCACTTCCATGTTAAGAGCATTTCTCCCTCCGCAGAGTGGTCTGGGTCATGCCAAGCACCTTGAATCAGCTCTTTGCTTGGATCAAGCTTATTCTCCTCATTCTGCTTCTATCTGTCCCTAATTTTCACTTCAATTTGCATTTCCTAGCATTCTGAGTCAGGATCTTGAGGTTTTTGACCAAAAGGTCAAAGTTGACCTTTATGGGTCAAAGTCGACCTCGACCCTGACCTAGGTCAGATTTGACCTTGACCCTGACCTAGGTTAGAGTCGAGCTCATCCTTGACCTCCTATCCAGATTTCAAATTTCTTGATTTTCGAGTGTTGGGTTTCAGGGATATTTGTTTTCCCTCCTCCGGGTTAGCCATTTCGGGTTTCAGAATGGAAAATCCTTAAAGTACATTTAATCTAGGTATATTTTCTAAAGGTTAGGACCTAATTGGGATTTAATTCTCTAAGGTGGCCCCTTTAGAGGATTGTGCCCTAGTTCACTATAAAAGGAGGCCTTCCTCTCTCATTTTCTACATTAAGTTTTGTGAGAACACATCTCATTCTTTCATCAAGCATTCTCAATGAGACATTGGTGATCAAGTTTTGGCAATCAAGTTCTCTCTCAAGAAAGATCAAGCATCCATTCAAGCATTCAAGTCCTCTTCTCCATCCAAGTTCTCCATTGAAGATCAAGGATTCAAGCATTGAAGCCATTGAATGGATTTGGTTCAAGCATGCAAGATTCATCATTCAAACCCTAGATCTAGCCATCATGATGGTGTGATCTTCCTTCAAGATCCTCTGTTCATCTTCTAAGATCCATTCATTCTTCTATCAAGGTGGATTCCAAGCATACAAGCATGGAGGTTTTGTATTGGCTTTCATGGTTTTGATTCACATTTGCCATTGTTGTGTTCAAGCTTTCATATCAATATATTTGTTTACATTCATAATACAATTGCATATCTATCGAATTACATAGCTTCATTGTTAGATCCATTTCTACTACTTGCTAGCATTCTTATTTCAATTTCAATTTTAAGGTTGATTCCAAACCGGGGTTTGACCAAGGCAAACCCCTCAAACAAACAACAAAAACCCTCTTTTTCTTGTAGGTATAGGTGTGGAATTTCAGATCTGAGAGTAGATTTGGATACCCTTTTCGGTGAACTTTTGATATTTGTGAACAAAGTCAGAATCGACCTTCAAATAAAGAATCTAGTCTTTGACCTTTAATGAGGGTCAAAGACTACCTGCTATCAAAAAGACAAAAGATTTTTGGGTTTTCTTCATCTCAACATTTCCAATCCAAAATAGGTTGCAGAATTATCTAAAAGTACACACAAACATCAGAATTTGGCATTTTCCAAATTTTCCCTAATTTGAGGTTAGTATTTGTATTTCAATTATTTCAGATTTCAAGCATTGCTCTCCATACGGAAATATAGGGTTTTTCTCTATCTTTCATATTCTTCATAGATTGATTTGATTATGCATTAGCCTTTTGGTTGATCAAATTGGATCTCTCCTTTGGGAATTTGGATTCGGGATTAGATCTCATATTTCCCTCATACATTTACATTTGAATATTGGTGATGCCATTTTACCCCTATTTATAATGATGTCAATCTGATAGGATAAGTATGTTTATGGATTGATGTTTCACTCTCAAGATTGAGAGAGACAAAAAATTGATGTGGTTTTCCTTCCTCAAGATCTAGAGTTAGGAAATTTAATGCGCTGAAGATGAGAAAAATAGATGATGGGATAAATTGATTGACATTTGATGATCAATTAGATGATGTGATTGATTGATATTAGATTTGATATGCTTAGTTATGTTTTTGATGATACAAGGATTATTAAATTGTCCTCATAATGCAAATTTAAGGATTGGTAGAAGAGAAGGGTCATTTGTTGGTACAAGTGCAAGTATAGATATAGGTGATGGATAGAGTTAGGTTACCCTTAGTTGATCATCATGATTTATTGTTGATGATGTCCTTGATTTCTAATTGATCATTTGATGGACATGATCCCCTTTTTGATTATATACATCATTTATGGACTTTGAAATATTTACACTTTTGATGAGGTATATTGATTTGAGGATTATTGATGTACCTTCGATGATCAAATTTGTTGGACTAAGTATGGAGAGGTGAGTACTAAGAGGGGAGGGGTGAATTAGTATTGTAAAACACTTTTAACTATCTTTCTTAACCATACACATTATCATAAATTTTGCATGCATCACATAAAACATATAAAACATCAACATAAAATATAACTCATAACACATTCATTTTGGTATCACAAAAATCCTTGTTAGAGGATAAAAACTGCGGTGGAGATGACACCCACAAAACTTCACTACTTTAGTAAAACATTTTCTTAGTTAGAGCTAAACTGTTAGCTATTTTGGATAGCTTACCATGTTAAGAGTGCTGGAATTAGGAGAGATAGATACTGAGAGGGGAGGGGTGAATCAGTGTCTTTAAAACTTTACTTGTAAAACCTTCTTGAACTTGAAAACTATAAACAATAATACTAGTAGTAACTAACCAAAGTAACTTGAATCTGATTGCATGAATCATTTATCTACTTGACATAAGTAAGTAAACAACATGAAATTCATAACACAGTCACATAACTCACATATTTTGGTAACGCAAAAACCCTTGTTAGAAGGTAAAAATTGCGGTGGGGATGACACCAACAAATTCTTCACTACTGCAGATAGAAAAGGTTTGCTTGTTAGGGATACAAGTTTTGATCACTTCTGGTGATCTCACCCTATTAGAAGTGACATATTAGATTGGATAGATCTACCTAGTTATAGGATTTAGAAACACTAATGAAGTGTGCACTCGGTTAAGAGATTTAATCCAAAATCTATTACAATTGTCAGAAAGCAATAGGTAATTATCTGCTATTGACAACTCAATTGTCTGATATAGATCTATAAGTGCTTATCAAAATATCACCTTAACTATGATGAATCTTTGCTCTGTTATGCTTGGTAGCCTCTGCTGATTCTGCTCAGTCTGATATCCTCTATTGCCGATTATGCTCTATTAATTGATGGTACTTGAAGATAGGCTCTGTGATTCAAGTGCTCTTGGTCATATATCAGCTCACATCACAAATGATGTGAACACACAAATATATAGTGTTCTATTTTTCCACTTTACAAAATTAGGTTATACAAAAGTTATCATAACCCTAAGATCTACGGTATAATATTAACCTTGATCAATCATTACAATAAGATAAACATTAAATTTAATGAGTATCTATGAAAATTAAATGTTCTTTGATCTTGGTAAACTATTTTATGATCTATTATAACCGCTTGCATAGAATGATGTGCCATTTCAGATTACTATGCCATTTTCTATGATCATCGGTAAACACTGTGTATGCTCGGTGTTTATTGATCATTGGTGTCGGTGTCTGCTGGTGCTCGGTAACCTATGTAATGCTTGGTATAAAGGCTTTACTAACTTCTCTGTGTTTCTCCTAGTTACCGACCAACTCAATATAAGTTATCGATTGATGTATTTACTATCCTTTGATACTAATGACAACCTTAAATGCTCAATAGAGATTAACAATCTCCCCCTTTGGCATTAGTATCAAAACTCCAAATGTATATAGACAAAATGTTTCTACATAATCCTTATATCTCTACCATATACATATAAAAATTTCTAACTACAAAATTACTCCCCCTCGGTGCATGCTCTCGGTAATATGTAATATACAAGTTTTGGCATATACATGTTTTCCCCCTTTTTGATAATATTGCCAAACTCAAAAAAATATATTGTATACTTACATCTTGTCAAAAACTGACTGATGGGCTTTCTGTAGTGACTTCAAGAGGTTATCCCACTCCTCTTTCAAGTTGGTGAGAGGAATGTGCTCAAGACCAACTTGCGCATGCATGTCAAAGTTGTTGTCTAACACTGAAATCTCAGGTGTTGCCACAATTTGTTTCACTTTGACTATGTGATCGTCAAGAATCCTCAGGTATGGTATGAGTTCTTTCTGTAACTCTATAACCTAGTTTATTATGTGTCCTTCTTGTGTCCTCAATTCTACTATCAACTGCTGGAGTTCCTGAACTCAGTGAATATGCTTCACTAAAGCATGTGGCTCGGTTATAGCTGCTTGGGTACTCAGCTTGATTTCTTCTGTTAATCCATTTATCTTTTCATTGACTTCTACAATGAAGATGTCTAGAGTACAAAGCTTAAAAAAAAATTGACTGATTATCTGAGTGATGGATTTTACCTTGGTAATTACTTCAGATAACTTGACTTTGTTCAGTGCAACTTCTTGGCTTATTCTTGTTGCCAATTTGTCCTATATTTTTGATTCTGCCCTTTCTTCTATTCTTTTCTCTACTTCAATATCAGGGTGTTGATTGATTTAGTAAGTGTGGCAAGTTGATCAAGTATGGGAGTATTCTCATTAATGGCTATTTTAGGTACAATTTGTTGGATAATATCTTGTACATCATTTAAAACTTCTTTTCTTTTGTTTTCTTGCCTCAATTTCTCTTGTGCTACTTTTGTAGAACATAATTCTTCATATTTTCTTAAGTCTTTAGGGATTAGGGTCCTCGGGTCGCAATCTACTATACTTATTACTTCATCTAGGGTGACTGGCCCTTTTGTTCTCTTCTTCTTCAGTCCTAGAGTTGACTTCTTCTCAGTAAGAGCAATTGATGTTTCTCCCCTTGTCGGAGTGTCCTTCCCAGTTTACACTATATCAACTTTCTTTTGCTCCTCAGTAGATGGGGTTGGAGTCTCAGTTGTAGTGTTGATAGGGTTCACCTTGGTAGGTTTTTTTGCTTCAATTTCCTTTACTTCAGTGGACTGTGCCTCTATTTGTGTAGGCTGATTTGTATCTACTAGTTGCTTAGTTTATTGATCCCTTGTAGTGACTTTAGTTTTCTTGGGGTCTGAGCCATCAGGTTGTACTTGTGAAAAGATTTTTTCTACCTTGGAAAGTACAGGTAGTTCACCTGGTATTGATGTGAGTACACTTTCAGTGTTCATTTCTGCATCTTTATTTGGTTCAATATTCACATCTTCATCATCTTGATCATCAGGATCACCATGTGTGATGTCCTCAATAAGTACATCATCATCAGTTTTCTTTTGCAATAGGATCTCTGCCTGATTTGGTGCATCCTGTGAAATGTTCATCTCTTCTTTTTCCTCAGTGATATCAATTACATCGGTAACTGATATACTAGCATCCATTACTTTCTTACCTTTGTTATCATCTGTAAAAATACCTTTGTCCTTTGAATTGTGTCTCTTCTTAGATAGTTTTAGGAATGTTTCCTATTCAGCTTTAGCTTCTACTTGTAAAATTTATGTCCATAAAGAATCACATGTGACATCCATGTCTACTACATTCTCATCCAATATTTTCATAGCCCAGTTCTTAACTTTAAATCTGGCTAGGTACTTTGTCAAGTATTCATTTGTAACATCATAAGTGAAAAGTGGGGCTGTGCGAGCTAGAGATCACTCTCTTTTCCTTTTCTCTGTATCCAGAGCAATGGCCCATTTCTCATTGATTCTATCATCTAGATCCTTTGGTAGTTGACATGCAAATTCCATCGGTACTTGCTTGAATTTAATCATCATTTGAATTACAACATGTTCTAACCTTTTTTTGTCTTCAGTTGACATCTTGTCAAATTTACCAATACTTGGATCATTAAGATTGCCATTCTCAATTATGTCTTCAATCATTTCTTCTATGGTACTATCCCTATTACGAACTAATTTGAACTGATTTGGATCATTTTTAGTTTCTATTTCTTCAATATCTTCCTTATTTCTAATGTATTTCATCCTTTTCTTAGGTGCCTCAACTACAACCTTAGTCTTCCTTTTAACATATTTTCTTGTCGGCGTAGCTGCCCTTCTTTTTGTTGCTTTTACTGCCTCTTCTGTCTCAATGGGTGGTGCTATAGTGGACAATCTTGTTTTTATGCCTTGTTGTCCTTTTGACTACATTTCTTGTTTGGTACTGGTGGGAGAGACCGATGTATGATCCTTATCTTTTTTTGACCCAGTCTCCTCACTATCATATGGTTTGTCAGCTAACTCTAGCTGACCTTCGGTTGCCTATTCAACCAGTATCTCTTTAGATGTGTTTGACTTGTCACCATACTTTGCAGTAAGATACTTCTTCATTTCCTTCACCTCCCTTTGTATTCTATCGATCTCAATGTTAGTAGAAATTCTAGATTTTGCTTCCTCAAATACTCTGAATCTGGTAGTTGTGGGATCCTTAGGTACTACAAGTAGTGCATTGATAGATTTCAAGGCAAAATCATAATCCATTTCATATCCCATCGGAGCTAACCATTTGATTCTAGGTTCTATAGCCATGATCGTGGAATGATTGGTACTTACTACAAAACATATATCATCTTCAAATTTTGTAACCAATTCCTTCAGAATTCTGCTTCATTTATGCATTTTAGTCTTAAAATCCTTGAAATATGCATTAAACTCTTTCTTCATGTTATCTCCTAAACTTTTCATCATGTCTCCAATTTGTTTTGTTATCGGTACATCAGGTTGCTAGTTTACTTTACTGATACTAGGTACATATTTTTGTAGGTATAAAAATGTACAGAGAAGCAGTGATCCATACTTACATGTATTTGATTTCTTTGATCTGATTGTCTTCATGTTTTCTTTTAGTTGATGTAAAAGTATGTCTGCAAGATCTACCTGGTGATCTTTCTTCACAATCTTATAAGCCATGTCCACAGTGTTGCAAGGTACATTGTTCAATCTACTAGATTGAAATATTTTGTAGCCAATGACATGCATTGCAAATTTTACTCTTGGGTCCTTGATTGTGGAAATCTTTAGTGCTCTACCATCCCATTGAGCTCCTATGTTCTTTTCAACATCAGGACGAGAGGAACTTTGAAAAGCTTTCGCTTTATCGGTAGTAGGGTACCCAGTTACCCTATAGATTATCTTCTTAGTGACCTCAACTAGTTTCTCTAACCAAAACTGATCATCATGAAATCTGCTCAAAACAACTCGTATCCAGTCATTGTCAAAGGATTGCAGAAAGTGCGTGAAATTTGCTAACCCTGATTCTTCAATCTTTTTGTATGTGTCTTTTATCTTTCCATCCATTCCACATATTTGTTGATAGGTAACAATAGTTTTGAAATCTCCTACTTCACCAATTTTGCAATGTATGTATGCCCTAACATCCTCTGTTAATAAAAATTTATCCGCTATGCTTGAAAAATCTCCCATGTCATCAGTCTACACTGTAATCTTAGGATGTGGTTTGAATTTGGCTTCAGCAAAATTTTCCTTGACAATTAACTCAACTTCCTCCTCAATGCTTTGTGTTTTTCTTGCGGTTGATGTAGATGCCATCAATCAATTTCTAGGGTTTCAGCAAGCAATAGGATAAATAGTGTAACGGTATACAAATGAACTTACTCGGTATTGTCAAAGAGTGATGTCAGTTCGATCAACTGTAGCTTTGAATCTTCTCTAAAAATATTTTTCTCGAGCTCTTCTCTCTGAATTCTCAGCTCTTCAAAATCGCATTGTAAAAATGAATTCTATTTCCATGTATTTATAGACTTTACAATGTTCCTTTTAGGTATTTTTCTTGTGGGTCAAACTTGGCAAGGACATTGACTTGATTCTCAGTAAAAAGGTTTCCAAGTTTGCAAGAAAAGCCTAATTGATGAGGATTGGATAAGATCCTCCTTCTGCTTTGAGCTCCATAGGACTCAGGTGGGTATTTCCTACAAATAGGTTACTATCTTTCAAGTGAACTATGAAATGGTGGATTAGGTCTTCATTGTCATGCTATTGAATTTCATAGAGGTATTTTTATGGAAGATAATCCTGAAAATAGCTGAGAACAACCTGTTGTAGGATATGACTAATGAAACTCCTAGGATGATAACATGAACAATGGCATAAGGGTGATGAGTCCTTCTTCCTTTTATGAGTAAAACTCAAGGAAGGCTAACCTTTGATTCACTCTTCAAGGAATCAACAACTATGGACTGTAAAACATCAAGACAATCCTATTTTTTAGGTACATGAACATGAAATGAAATGGTATTGATAGTGATGAATTTTGTGTTTGATGATTGAAAGGTGTTTGATTGATAGAGATCAAATCAGTGCCTAATCATTTGGGCAAAGAGTATAACATAAATCAATAGAGGAATTTCTAGGAAATATAGTGATATGCCTTACAAACCACATACAATTTGGATAGAATGCCTTACAAACTATCTTCTCAATCTAGGTTTTCTACCATCAAGATCTTCCACAGATGTATCTATTCTTTGAAATTACACATAAGGATTTAATTCTTTCCTTGAAAGAAACTCATGCAATAATTAGATAGCTTCCTTACAACTAGTATGTTCCAAATGCCTTACAAATAGAGACATACAAGAATAAACACAAAGCAAAGAGACAATAACAGAACCCAGGTAGAAATTGTATTGTATTTCATGGAAGGGTATCAATACATACAAATAAACTCTTTACTCAAGATCATAGGATCAACAATATGCTCTGCAAGGTTTGTATTATCAGCATTCAACCATCAAGAATATGGAACCAGAGAATAGAATCCCTTGGATTGCCAAAGACTAGAACTAGGAACCAAAAAGATGGGAAAACCAGAAAGCTAGAAGACCCCAAAAAGTTTCAGAACCATTACAAAATTAGAACACTTACTACTTATACCACTAGCTATCTTGGAATCCCAAATAGGTTAGGATGAAACAAGCTTTAGATAGCTAGGGTTAGGGTTTCACCCACTAAATCAACCAATAATAGTCACAAATTTATTATAAGGGAAGAAACCCAGGAAACCAGGAGAAAAAGGATCCTGGATAGATCCTCAATCATGATAATCTCACTAAAAAAGGTACTGAGAACCATAGAAAAGCCTAAAATGTCAACCCTTTCGGCCACCTGCAACATGCCTTGAGCACAAAAAACATGGTACAAACCCTTGCAGATGATCATGGCACACCTTGGACCACACTGCGATGGAAAACAAATCATCTCTCACCAGTTCCAGTCACTTCTGCATTCAATTTCAGTCCTTTTGGTCGCAGGAAACCCTCAGAAAATTTGAATTTGAAAAACAATGGTCACATTCATGGCACCTGCAGTGAATCAGTGGTCAAAATTTAAACCTCGATCAACTTTAAGTCATAGCCATCAGATCCTATCCTTTCATGGGCTTTATGTTTTTTTAACTCAACCAGATACCCTGGGTTTCCCTCTGTGGCCACGTGACAAGGCAAGACTTTATTCATGCAATGAAAAACTTAACCCAGCCTCAACCCCGTGACTTAGTGAACAAAGGGAAACATTTAACCTTGGTTTCTTATTTGGTGAACTGGCGACAAAAGGTCTTCACCAGTTCACATGACATTTAAAGTCATCACTAAAACCTCTAGCGACCACACAGCCTTCCTTCGCTGAATCGCCAAACCTTTCAGAACTCCGCTACTTTTCCTCACGAATGAGCGAACCACTTTGAAACTTGTCAGAGCCGCTAAGAATTTTTTCAGAACCGCTAGACTCCTAGACCCCACCTGGGCCTACCTTATGACACTTGTCACCATGTTACTTGCTTCTCATGCTTGATCACCTCTGACACAGGACCCACACACCTGAGCCTTTTGAAAATGGATGGTGGGCATAAGATCTCACAGCTTTGACACCTTCCATGAGAACTTGCACTAACCATGGATTTTGTCCCTATCACTGATCCTTCTGACAACAGCCCCACTCTATAGTATTCATTGTCATCCTCCAGCTCATCCAATAAGAACACAACACCATAGTGACACATGGAAATTGGTCCCACTGTCCCTGGCTAACCTTAACCTTCTATCAATTTGGCGAACACATGACCAAAGAAACCCTTCACCCATTCACAAGAACTTTGAGAGCACCACTAGAAAATTTAGTGATTTCATGAACATTGTTCATGAAACTGCTGAGTCTTTAGACATTTCACCAAAATATCATGCAAACCAGCGAACAGAGCATACCTTTATCAAAACCACCAAAAAGATTGAAAAACCTACTGGGCCTGCATCAAGAAGATCAACGGCCATCTGAAGATCACAAAGGCATTTGAGATTCCATCAGATTACATGCTCACCATTAGATTGAGAATCTTACCCTGGCTAGACAACTCTCTAACAAGAAATGAAATCAACGGCCAATGCATAATCTCAAGCCTCTGACAAATTCGATAAGAACTTACGCCATTTGTTGATTCTCTACAGATGTCAAGGCCCACTAACACATCAAAAACTAGGTCCCACTGATAGCATATCTAGTCATTCACCCATGGACCAATCATAGCTCACCATATCATGCACACATAGTAGTGGACCTGTCGAAAGAAATGATTACGTCATGAAGTAGAATCAACGGTTATCATAAAACTGCAAAGCTCTGACAAATCTCTTGCACTTTTACGAAAACCATCGGATTGAGAATGTTGTCAAAGAGATGGGCCCAGGAAAGATTAAGCTGGGACATAGGAAAAATTAAGGCACTGACTTAGGGAAAATTAACACCAAAAGACTTAGGAATATACCTCACAGGGCGCATGAAAACTTAGGAAAATAAAGGCCACTAGGGAATAAAATTTTACACACATGCCTTTATAAAATTTTAAGTGGCCTAAAAATTAAGATGAAATTAGAACAAGGCCAAGGGTAATTAGGGTTTCCTTATTCAATAGCTAGATTTTTTATTTTCAAACAAGGGTTTTAGCCAGAAAACAAGGAAAAACAAGCTGTAGAGACCAGAAGAAAAATGGGAGGGCCATGAAAATTTGCAGGTGCCAACAGTGGCTCTATGTGAGGATGTTGAAACATAAGTTTTAATAAGAACCATAGGACTCTCAGACGTAGACCAAAAACTACTAAACTAAGACAGGGAAAGAAACACACAACCCGAAAGGAAACAAACCTACACATAAATTTACAAAGTATTTACACATGCATGATAATAAAAAACTTAACTGAAGAATGGCTTCAAGAATTTCCCATGCACTGGACATTCAAAAACTTCACCATCCATATTCTTCAGCAAGTAGGAATCCTTCCAAAAACTATCATGAATCACAAAAGGACCAAGCCACAGTGATTCAAATTTCTTATGCTTCCCTTTATCTTTTGCCCTCACATTCCATTGAAGTACCAAATCATCAACCTTGAATTTTCTAGTAGTTGTTCTTTTGTCAAATAAGTACTTCACCTTCTATTACAACTTGATATTATTCTTTTGACTCTCTTTTCTCTATTCATCTAACTCAGTCAGCTACATAATTCTATTCTACATTGGCTCTATGACATCCAACTCCTCATCCTGAATAAACTGATAAACTAGAATTAGATTATTTATAGGTAGCCTTGACTACAAACCATACACAAGCTCAAAGTGAGACTTCCCTATTAGGAATGAATGCTGAAGCCTTTGGAAGTCATTCTATAGCAGTGGTTGTTGCATTCATGACTATGATTGTCATTGATGTCAACATAGTGTTATTCTGGAGTTTTAGCAGAGAAGAAGGCACAGTTTTGTTTTGCACACATGTTATATTATAGATTGAGTTATGAAAAATTCATGGTATGTTCTTTGGTGTGTTATTAGCCTATGGTTAAGAGCGCAAAGAGAAATTTATTTATTCATGAAATTTATAAGCATTTTGGTGGAAGCAGTATTCTGGCAGTTTTCCTGTGTAGCAATTTTTGGTAATCGGAGGATATCTCCTAATCGGGATGGAATCTGATTTTGCACAGTTAAAGGGAATTTTGAGACTCATTGGTGGTGATTTGGTTCATAGTGCAAACTTTGAGGTCACACGATTGGAAAGTTATTGTATCTAGAAGCCGATAATTTTATGTAATTTTGATGTATCATGTTGAAATTATTATTTTGTATTTGCATGCCAACTCATTTGTAATTATTTGAGTATGGTATAAAGGAAGGAATGTTTTCCTTGTTATGTATAGGGATTGTAAGATTTGTGATATGAAATTATGAAATTTGTGATGTGAATGTATGCATGAAGTGAAGAAAAGAGCTAATTCAGTGATGAAGGAAGACTTGTGAAGTACAAAGATCTGAATTTGTGATCTTCTATAGCAAAGAGTGTGGTTTTGGCACAGTGCAAAGGAGGTAACATATTTCATATTATTCTCTTGAATAATCCTAAGATCTATTGGACAGTGAGTTCAAAGATCTTGCCTTGAAGCTGTTTGGGCAGTGGGTCCTTCTGTCTTCTATAACTCCTAACAAGGTTAGAATCTTTTAACAGGAATTCAAAATCTCCTAATAGAGATTCATATGTACTAAATGTATTTCATAAGACTCCTAACAGAGTCCATCCTCTAACAAGGAACTTTCATATTAGTGCATCATTTTGTGGGCATCATTCCCACCGGGGTTTACTCTTTGATGAAGAGGTTCCCTAGTTAACATATCTTGTGTTATTGTGTCATTGTGTATGGTTATCTTTCTATGGTTGGTTACTACATTAATTATATGGTTTAAAGCTATTGAAGTTGATATTGAAGTTAATGATGATAAATGGTTTAAATATCAGATAACTGATTCACCCCCTCCTCTCAGTTATCTTGGTGGTCTTTCCTTGCTAACACTTCACAAGCCCTAATTGACATGTCATCTTCCACATATACAATACAAGTGTCAAGTGACAACAAAAAAATACACATCACATCCACAATGACATGTCCTAAATGACAACATGAAGTTACACTAGTAACACACATGCAATACACATTTACAACCATATCACATTACAATGAGGTTTTCAATCCCATATTAGATTAAACCTTGGCTTACTCAGTTCATATATGTTTAGCCTTGATTCTCTAAATAATTGCATGGTTCTCTTTCCTGCACACTAAACTCAAGCATCAATAGTCCAAGGTAATAAAATCACATGAAATATACATTTTCAATTCATAATTAACAACATAAATCAATGTACATAATTCAATTCTAATTGTAATTTTTCATTCAATAATATTTAAACATAGTAATTCCATAATCATCATGACATATCATCCATGAAATAATCAAAATCAACCTCATGTTCTAGGTCTAATCCATATTAGAATGTAATCCATATAATCATCATCATAAAACATAATATCTTGATTCTCTGTCAGGATAATCAAAAGTGCATCAATGTATCAAAATATAAAGTGTCAAAGTGTGAACGAATCAGTAATGTTGTGATAAGTCAAGGTGAGGCCTCACATCCTCCCCCCCTAGGCATGAACTTCCTCCTAGAAGTTACTCAACTTAGGGTCAAAGTCCCAGTATTGAGATCTTGTTTAGTTCATTGGATAATTTTTAAATCTTTAATCCCATACAATGCATAAATCTAATGATAATACAAATTAAGGATATGTTTTTCCTTGATTTAAGCTCTTCTAAAATTTAGAAGCAAGGTATTGTACAATTGAACTATCTATCCAACACACTAAATGGGATCTATGGTCACAAGAAAATGTACTAATACATGGGACATCTTCCCTACAAGGTGACTCAAATGTATGCTAACATCACTCTTTATGTTGGTTCCTATAATTTCAATATTTGGAGTGTAGTTACAATATTAAGCTAAATATATCTTTGCCACTATGATAATCCTTAGTTTATACCAACTTAATATTTTATTTATTGATAGCATCCTAATATCTAGGCAAAAAGATCATAAAATAGTCCTACAAGGTCTATACATATTGCAACCAGCAAAAGACTCTCACCGAGGCTACAAATATGGTCATAGATACGCTGATGACAAGGGTGGACATAGGGTGATGGAAAGATTCTCTAAAGTTTCTCCTCATTTATAATAATAAAATATAATGGATTTCCCAATAGATCTTCTCCCTCATACAACCTACCACAAAGAACTTGCCAACAATTCCAACCAAAAGAGCCTCATCAAATAATCATGAAATCCATAATTTGAAATTTGAAAAGAATGATTCAACAAAGTAAGATTCAAAAAGTGGCCACATTGGTAAAAAATTTATTACAAAATAAGTAAAGACAAGTCCTTGAGGCAAATAAGGACATCAAAATAAATTTTGGCTAAGAAACTCAACACCTAATTTAAGTACTTTTACATAGTTGGCAATCACCAAAATAAACTTGCAAAACAAGGTAAAATAAAAGAAAATAAATTAGCAATCCATACTCTACCGCAAACATTACATGAACTATGTGACCTTTTGAGGTCACTCAGAGGGAGATGGGAAAATCTTAACATACATTTATTATGGCATTATTTAAAATAGGCCAATTATGCCTTGACCAAGATAAAGCATTAAGGGTTTTCCAAGGAAACATTTATTTGGGGAGAGAGGTAGACACAAAAGCATATTTAGTAATAATAGTTTTACTTACTCTATAAGTTTCTTTCACTATCTCTAAGCATATAATCAGGGTATTCACATCACCCCATCCTCCTCTCCTCGAGAGAAGCTTCCACTGCATCATTTTTCACAAAATACATCATCATACTTACACAACATTTAATGGCCAACACACTTAGGCTGTAAGGCATAAAACAACACTATAACAACATCTACTAGAGTATTTATTTCACAAATATAGGAATGACTAGAGACACATCTACTGATATAATAGTACCATGAGAACATCAACTAACATAATTAATTCATACAAATATTTTCAATCATCATAATTACGTAAAACTCCTCAAGTGCCTTTATTTGATGATTTGACACTCGATGTCCACCAAAAACTTCCCTAGGTCAAGTGAACTAGTCACTCGCTCAGGATACTTCACACATAACTTCACTCATCACAAAAGGCATTATAATAATTAATTTATACTACTATGCATATGTTCTATCATTCCACTTGATATATGTATATTTTTTTTTCACCATATCCCCAAGCATACTACATTAAATCATGAGGAGGGTTGCTTCAAAGTTTATACACAGTGTAAAGACATATTAGTATTTTATACTCTAATAGGTTTAATGACTATCCATTAGGATTTAATGTATCACACTCATAGTTATGCCCTATGATTCGTTAGGTCAAATCTCTCCATCAACTTTAGTTCTTATTCATTTCAATATGGCACATCTATCCTAAGGATTTATATTCTCATAACATAATTCCCATACCATGGCATAAGAAATTCCACATGCCTGTGGTAGTTTCCTACCCTACTCATTTATATTATAGAAGGATTCAATGATGTCCTCACACTAAGGTGAAAAGATATTTTACAACTCCTCTTAATTTACACACACTTAATTGCATCTTTATTCCTTAGAGGTGGATTGTAGTGCAAGAAGGTTCTGGTAATTTAATTTTTGAGCCAACTCCTCAAGGCACAAGGAACTACCCAAACATAAAATTTCTTATAAGATATATTACATTCTTCTATTAATAATCACATTACCAAGGCTCCATCACTTGTGCACTAACAATTAATACAACATAGAATGGTCTAGCTATTTATGCTAGATTAAATGTATACTATCCCTGTAGGTCCTATTTTAGTCTCTAAAATCATCATTGATTGCCCATAGTTTCCTTACAATTCATATTAATTACTTTTAATACACCAAAAAATGAGGTCATTGATGCTTAGCTAATATCTACCTTGACCTTTGTATTAACTTGGAAGTGGATCTCGATGAGGGTCCCCATATTTAATTACAAAAATGTCTCTATTTGCACATGCATTTTACTATCGTATTATAGTCATAAGCAATGAGATAGGTTGGTAATCTGACATTATAGTCTTAAAAATCCTCTCTAAGTTGCATTCATGAAATTTGAAGGAATTCCTAGGTAGTTGAATTTTCCATTACCTGTATTAGTCTTATCTTTCCTATTTCAAAGGTGGGGTCCTCATGAGTTGGTTGATCATTTTGTCCAAGTAATGACTTACATTTTTACTTCTTCACAAAAATTACTGGTGCACCCCAAGGTGATACACCAGGTTAGATATGCCCTTTCTCCAAGAGCTCTTCTAACTGAATCTTGAGCTCATTGTGCTCATGTGTGGTCATCCTATAAGTTGCTCTAGATACAGGCTTGACTCCTAGCACAAGGTCTATATAAAAATCAACTACCCTAGGTGGAGGCATACTAGATAGCTTGGAAGGAAATACATCCGCAAAATCTTGAAGAATAGGATAATCCTCAAGCGAAGGCTCCCCCTCAGAATCCTCCTCTCTATCACTAATGGTGTTGGAAAATAACTGATATCCCTTCTGTACACACTGCCTAAGCTGCATAGCTGAAATCATGCGAAGGGATACGGGTCTCTATACCCCAAATATCACCATAGAAGTATGGTGATCATCAACGCACTCAACCCTCTTCTAATGACAATCCATCTTGGTGTTGTGGGCATATATCCAATCCATTCCAAGGACTACATCATAAGAACCTAGAGGGGTAATGTGGAGATCAGTCATCATGATTAAGTCTCCAATCTGAATTTGACAACTATGAACTAAGGAACTAATAGACACCCTAACTCCTGAGGCTAACTCGACCTCCCAAATGACATCCTATCTAACTGCCACTAGGTGGAAGCTTTCTCTCATAGGAGATGAACCACAAGTCATGCCTTTAGATTACTCCTATAAGGGCTCAATCCAAAGCATCACTGTAAACTCTGTAACCAAGCCTCTGCTATTGACCTGTTAGTGGATCCCAAAAACAAGGGTGGCTAGAGTCATATTAACTCTTGGATCTCATCTCCAACATCCCTAGGGGGTCTCTCTCTATCTCTGATCCCATGCTTGAGTGGTACCTCTAGCTGATGAACTAACACACCCTCATGATCAACACGACCCTCAACAAACTTGGGTGGAGGGCTCCTACTCCTCTCTCTATTAACTTCTCTACCACCTCCTGGGATATCTGCTTCCCTTTCGGAAACCTGTTGCTCTGGCTAAGGAACTATGGGTGGTAACCTCTGCTTAATTACCCCAATCAAATTCTGAAGGACATCCATAATATCTTGGTTAGGGTTTCAAGGTGGTGAAGGTGGTGGTGGTGGAGGTGGTGGTGGTCCACCTCCCTGTCCTGCACTAATACGTGCAACTCTATGACCTCTGCCTCACTCATAGGCTTGTGTGATGATAGGCATCCTACACAATAGTTTAAGTTAGGTGAGTTGAAACGTAATGGTTTTAAAGGTTCCAATGTTGAAACCTAGGCTCTGATACCAAATTTCATGCCCAAAATTTAACCGATAAAAACACAACAAAAAAAAAAAAACAATTCAGATGTGAGAGAATAAAATTCAAATAATAAGGATAAGTTGACTACGGATAAGCGAGTCACATCCTAGGGTTAAGTTTGTTCCGATAGCGGAACTCTAGAGGGTACAATTTCCACTTAGAATTTTCATTCAGGGTGAATTCAAAGATACCTAGAGCATTAAATGTTTAATTTATCCCAATTATACTATACCTGCAATTAATATGTCTACCTAGGTTATGGCTTTCAAATAGGGTCCGGTTCAGCTATTAGATATTTAATCCTACAGTGAGGGTTCATGGAATAATTACATTAACGATTGAATTTCGATTAAAATTTGACAATGAACCTAATATTGTTATTAAGAATACAATGTCATCTAAACATAAAAAAGACTATTAGTTATACTACCATGTTCAATACATACTAAACACCTTCTAATAAAATGAGATTACTTAAGGCTCATCGATTTGATAATCCATAATCCTACTATCCAATGGCAAGTTAACAATTAATGTTAAACCAAATAAACTACTATTGATACTCTAGTGTTAATCATTTAGAAATCTAATAAT
Organism: Chamaecyparis obtusa; assembly: GCA_027943335.1. Lineage (NCBI taxonomy): Eukaryota > Viridiplantae > Streptophyta > Pinopsida > Cupressales > Cupressaceae > Chamaecyparis > Chamaecyparis obtusa. The sequence goes on along the minus strand of BSBK01007999.1, from coordinate 710,716 downwards.
TTGAACTATAACATTAAATAGATTTATTGAGAATAAGTCTAACATATTAGACTTTTAACTAATTAATATTGATGATCTTATTAAACTAATTAACCATTACTTAAATAACTATCAGTTTAGCAAGATGTTTTACTACTAGTTGTGTTTGAACACATAATCAATAAAACTATTAATTAAATAAATTGATTCATTACCATTTAAGTCTCAACAATAATCCTACTAGTTATTAACCAATTTCTTCAATGAGTAGAATGTCCTAATCACAATAAAATCACCATTAACATAAAAGTCCTATCTCAAAATTTAAACTTAAACTAAGCACTAATATTCTACTAATCCACTTAATTTCACCTAATAATCTAATTAACCCACTTATAACATTAGATTACTTAAACAAATTAAATCATTAGATCATATTTCTATTTAGCCAATATCAAATTAACAATTTACATTAAACCCAAATAACTATTATTAGCAAATTTATTCTAACTAATTAATGATCAAATTAACATAACTGTTAACATAACAAGTTGATTTATAATTAAATGAATCTAGACATAATAGCAATAAATTTATTAATTAACATCTAATTTATTAATGAATGTTTAAAACAAAACCCAATTAATAATAAATAAAAATGTCAAATTTAAATGGAGAACTTAAATCTATTAGCTTTCTATCCTACTCCCTTCCCTTCCCCATGGCCCCATGTGCCAAGTGGGTGGGGAGCAAGACTAATATCCTAAGGCTGCATGGAATTTTCAAAATTCTTAGGGGGATAAAGTACAAGTCTCAAGACATAAGGATTTGAGGGTCCCACCATGGGTATAAAGTGCAGATTTTCAAACATGAGTTTTTTTTTTTTTGAGTGGCCCACCATAGTATTTACTTCATTCCTTTTTGCAAGAAACATTTTCACATGGTAAGGGAATAGAAACTTGTCAAAAGGAGAATGTTTAATGCCATGTCAGAAAGCATTAACCACAAGCAGGATACGCATGGGTGAAGAGATATGGTGCAGGTCTTGGACTTTGGGGAAAGGTGCTGACAAGACAAGTGGTCCCCTCTCCCAAGATTTTCATATGCAAGGTTATCATTATTAAGTGAAATGATAGCCTCCTAAATCCAACGCATAGGATTATTAGAGGTAAGGATTATTATAATGGGGTGGGCCCACTTGAATTGCAAGAGTAAAGAGACATAATATAAAGCTTGTTTAACAATTAGAGTTAGTTTTTAATAGGGGATTAAGTTAGGGATTAGTATACTAACCTTAATTAGGAAAAGTATCTTTGGGGAAGGGAATATTTTCTGTGGTAAAGAGAATTATTTTCCTTCCCATACAAATTCCAGAGAGCATTTTTTCTCTAAAAAATCTGAGAAGTGTCTTTTCTTTTTATTGCTTTGCCCATACTTTGATTTGTTGATTTATTTATCTTGTGAATTTTTGTCAAGTTTTTAAGTGATGATTTATTGAAATACATACCAACTATAATGCATTTACTTACAAATTTGGAGAGTCATTTGTGACTATAACATAGATTTAACCTCATGACTCAAGATCTAAAACTCCTACTTTTTGAACCTTACTATCACTTCCAACATGAAACTTATTATTCATGTAATGCCTAATTGAAAATTTTTAAGGAATGAATACTATTAAGAGTTCATACCTTATTCTTACATGCATTTAAATTCTAAAGAGAAATTACATTCACAAATTGAGAAGACTATATTACAACATCAAGGCATGATTCCAACATGTTTTGTATTCTTTTCATTAACTTTCAATTCACATTTCCACAACAAGAAAATACAAATTGGTAGCATTACTCAATGAGAGTTTAAGGGAGGATAACAAAATTTCTCCCATTACAATTCACATACAACTTCATAATGGCCAATTGAAGTGAAACTAACATTACAACCTTCAGTCAAAAGATCAATCTCATTACAAAAGGATCCACAATACAACAATAAAGTTGTTCTCACACAACCACACTAAAATGGAGAACTCTCCAAAGCTTTATCCACAAGATCTTGACTTCAAAACCTACAAATATAAGAATAGAACCATGGGAAGCTCACCTCCCATCCTAGGTCTCAAGGAGACCACCCCTGAGCTTGGAGAACCAAGGCTAAATGGGTATACATTACAAATGCTCTCAACACCAAAGTGCTCAACAACAAATAACTCCCATCCAAGGTTTTACAAATGAGTTTTCCAAACTCATTGAAAAAGGTGAAGGTGGACTTTTCCAAGTAGGAGAATGCCAACATATTACATCTTTCTCAAAATTATTTCCATGCCTCTCAAGGCTACATGAATTCATATTCCATACACAACTTTCCTCATAAGCATCCTCAAGATGCAAGAATACAAGATGGCTTCATGGAGCCCATACTCCATAAATTTTTCTCTCTTCTCCAAGAGAATAGACTCTCACTACATTGGAGAGCCCAACTAACCCCTTCACCTAATGCCACTTCTTCCCTTTCCCAAAAGGGTGAGTAATGCCTAACTCCCATGAAACAACATTCTCAAAAATAAGAAAAATAAGAGGTGAAGAAAAATCCAAATGCAATCCATTTCCAACACAACAATGGAGAGATCTACAAGAACATACATGCAAGCTCTCACATATTCCTTTAACACAACAAACAACCACATGAGATGCAATAACATTATTTCATGACAAGAAAGATAAACAAGTCTACAATACAAATTGCATAACAACCTTCTTCATGAGATTCAAGCAAGAAATTTCCTTCATGATAGAACCACCAACATTGAATCCAAAGCAAAATTAAAGATTGAAGTTGAATTGAGCTCCTTATCTTTCTCCTTTCTTCCTTTTCCAAAACCTAATTGTCTCTAAAATTAGAGAGTGGGTGAACACCCACTAAGTCTATCTCATCCCACTAAAAGGGCCTCTAAAATGTACTCAACAACTAGCATTAATTGAGACATGACACAAAGTCCTTGGTCTTCCATATTGTCTCCCCTCTTAATTGTGGGTTTGACAAAGAGTGCGGGGCAAGTTAGAATGCATGTGACCACTTCCATTTTCGCCACTTTTGAAAAGTAGGCTTTTTGGAGGCCCATAATGAGGTTCTAGGCTTTCCCATAGGTAAAAAATAACCCCCAACCCAAGGTACCTACTTAGGATTAGCTAATTTAGGCCAAAACTACACCCTAGGGTCACTTTTGACCCCTCTAAAGTACCCCTAAAGTCCAAATCCGAGTTCCCAACTTTATGTGATCTCTTACATGACATCTACAAGCAAGTGGGACTTAATACAATATTTTATGGGGTTAGGAGGTTCTTCACAAGCCCTAATTGACATGTCATCTTCCACATATACAATACAAGTGTCAAGTGACAACAACAAAATACACATCACATCCACAATGACATGTCCTAAATGACAACATGAAGTTACACTAGTAACACACATGCAATACACATTTACAACCATATCACATTACAATGAGGTTTTCAATCCCATATCAGATTAAACCTTAGCTTACTCAGTTCATAAATGTTTAGCCTTGATTCTTCGAACAATTTCATGGTCCTCTTTCCTACACAAAAAACTTGAGCATCAGTAGTCCAAGGTAATAAAATCACATGAAATATACATTTTCAATTCATAATTAACAACATAAATCAATGTACATAATTCAATTCTAATTGTAATTTTTCATTCAATAATATTTAAACATAGTAATTTCATAATCATCATGACATATCATCCATGAAATAATCAAAATCAACCACATGTTCTAGGTCTAATCCATATTATAATGTAATCCATATAATCATCATCATAAAACATAATATCTTGATTCTCTATCAGGATAATCAAAAGTGCATCAATGTATCAAAATATAAAGTGTCAAAGTGTGAACGAATCAGTAATGTTGTGATAGGTCAGGGTGAGGCCTCACAAATCTTTTTGTGCAACGGGAACCGCTACTTGTAACAGAGCTTGCTTTAGTCCATACAATGCCTTCTTCAACTTGCATACCATGTTTTCATCTTCGGTCAGAGGAAATCCATCAGGTTGCTCTATGTATACTTCCTCTTCAAGATCCCCATTTAGAAATATAGATTTTACATCCATCTGATATACCTTGAAGTCTTTATGTGCAACATAAGCCAAAAATAGTCTCATAGCTTCTATCCTAACAATAGGAGAAAATGTCTCTTCAAAATCTATGCCTTCTTGTGGTAAATATCCTTTTCATACCAATATTTCTTTGTTCCTTACAAAAATTCCTTCTTCATTCATTTTGTTTCTGAAACCCCACTTAGTTCCTATCACATTTTTGTATTTAGGTCTAGGAACTAATTCCCAAGTGTTATTTTTCTTTATTTGATCTAATTCTTCCTACATAACTTTGATCCAGGATTCATCTCTATAAGCTTCATCATTAGTTTTTGGTTCAACTTGTGAAATTAAACAAATTTCTTCCCTTGTCTTTGATCTAGTCATTACTCCTTGACTTGTGTTACCAATAATTTGATTTTTAGGATGATTTTTCCAGACATACCTCAGAGTCTTAGGATTATTAGTAGCTTCATTTGTGTCATCATCAGAAATCTCATTTTCACATTCAATCTCAATATTTTCTTCTTCTTCTATAGTAGTGGCCTCCTTGATCTCTGTATTCAGATTACAATCATACATTCTCTCTTGTATCTGAAACTTTTCATCTATCTTCACATTATTAATTTCAATCATCTTTCTCAATCTCAGATTAAAACATTTTTAAGCCTTGATTTTTGTAGAATAACCAATAAATATTCCTTCATCGCTTCTAGCATCAAATTTCCCTATTTCATCATCTCTTTTGATATAGTATTTACTACCAAATATTATGAAATATTTTACAGTAGGAGTATGATTAAACCACAATTTATAAGGAGTCTTACTTGTACCTTCTTTGATTTGAATTATGTCTAATGTGTATACTACTATCCCAATAGCTTCCCTCCAATGTACATGAGGTACATTTCCTTCTAGCAACATTGTCCTATCAGCATCTAATATTGTTATGTTTCTTTGCTCTACTTTCCCATTCTACTATGGAGTCCTAGGATTAGATGTCTACCTTTGTATTCCATTCTCTTCGCAATATGAATTAAATATATCTAAAGTAAATTCTCCACCTCTATTTGATCTTAGACATTTTATCTTTAATCCTAATTCATTCTCTACTTTTCCTTTGAATATCTTGAATTTGTCAAATGCTTTTGATTTCTCTTTCAAGTAAGTGATTGACATCATTCTAGAAAAGTCATCAACAAAAAGTATAAAATACCTTTCACCAGTTGATCTTGTCCTTGTAGGTCCACATATGTTTGTATGTATTAGATCCAAATTTCCTTTTGTTGTATAAGACTTACTTTTATAACTACTAGTCTTGTTTCCCATTACACACTCTCTACACATAGTGTTAGATGGTTTCACAATTTTAGGTAGATCTCTTACTGCATTATTCAAGCTTGCCTTCACAATATTATCAAAATTAACATGACAAAACCTTTTGTGTCATAACCAATTATCATCTACCTTTTCAACAAATCAAGAAGCTTTAGATGTGTTTAACACAAATACATTACCTCTAGTTTTAGAACAAGTTGCAATCAGGTTTCCTACCTTACTTCTGATACAACATTTCCCATCAATGAACTTCAATTGATATCCTTTTACCATCAGCTATCCAACACTCAACAAATTATGCTTAAGTCCATCAACAAGTAGTACATTGTCAATAGTAGTTTTTCCATCCAAAGAAATAGATCCCACTCCTATGATAAGCTTAGGAATATTGAAACCAAACCTTACAACACCACCATCATACTTATTTAGTTTAACAAACTTGTTTCTATCTCCAATCATATGATGTGAGCAACCACTATCTATAACCCATTCAGATTTCTTGTCAACACGTGATACTGAGGTTTTTTCTTCATGTAATGGGTTTTCATCTTTAAGAGCAATAAATATAATCTCCTCATAATCATAATCATCATCATCAGAAATACCTTCTATTGGAGCTCTAAATTTTGGGCGAAATTTGGAGTCCTATATAGTGATAAAACCCTAAAAATGGCCTCTTAATTTCTATGCCAAATAATTAATGATGGAGCACATGAAATGGGATAAATAATTATATTAATTTTAAGTTACAAAGTTGAGAGATTAAGGAAGGAAGTTCTGTGACAAGAACAATCAAAATTCTATGATCAAAACTTTTAGAAAATGCTGGAATTTTGACCTACTGCAAAGATGATGCCAACAAAGGATGAAGATGGTCGAATTTTAAAAATTTGAAAAAGACCCAGTTCAGGAAATCAAATTTCCTATATCGACTAAATATCTTAGCTTTCCACAAGGTGTTTTGGTTTTTTGACCAGACCCAAATCTGAAAGTTAGGTAGTTATTTTTTAGTTAGTTGATTATTTTTTCAAAATAATTTGTAATAAGGGTTGTGTCTTTTCACCCTAAAGAGGTGTGAAAGCCACTCAAACACACATATATGCATAATGTAAAATGTAAAGAGACACAATACAATTCAGATTTGCATAGGATATAATTCAATCACAACTACAATATGAACTCTAATGTACTATTTTTTCAACATTAATAAAGATAAGTGCTCTTCTTCTTATTTGTGGTTATAAGTTATATGTTTTCAATTAGTCTTATAAATAGAGTGTTTCATTGTGTTAAATTCCCCGAGTATCATAATTCAAAATTAATATATATAACTTGAGTATCAGTTGTATGGTCTGTGAACTTGCCATTGTTCTTATCAGTCTCTTAATTTGAGTTAAACTCGATAAGATTAGCTATATAGATTGATTTGAATTATAAGTCAAGTGGAAGCCTGTGAAGTGATGGTCTTGTCTTATTAAAGCAAGTTTTTAAAACCATCTCTGATCATACGTAGAATTGAAATTTTTATGACTATATAGCCCAAGTATTTAGAAGGCATTGATCTAATCTTTAATTGGAAATTATTATATTCAGTTCATTTGTAGTTTGTAGATCATTAAATCATTATTTCAAAGCATTACTTTTTAGTCTTTAGTATAATCCATTTAGTCAAGTATTATAGAGTAGATATTTTTAGGAGATTAGTTGATTTCATCAAAGGATCATTCACCACCTTTGGAGGAATCTTGTTTTGTGTACGCAGTTGTGCAACATAGAGAATTTGATAGTTTAAAGTGAATTCAAGCCTACTAGCCTTGGCTTGATTAAGCTAGAATTGTAGAGGTATTAGTGTGTACCTGTCAGTTGGCCAAAAGTGATTCATCATTTTTGGGCACCAACACCTTCATTAGGATAATAAGATTCCTTTTCCTTTGAATACTTAGGCTTGAAAAACTTAGGTTTGTGCTTAGGAACTCTTGTAGGACATCTAGATGCAAAGTGACCTATCTTATTGCATGAAAAACATTTTCAAAGTAAATTTCCTTCAAATTTACCCTTACCTCTCTTTTCTCTTCTAGCGATCAGGGCAATAAATTCATCTAGCTTTCTTTCTTCTCCTTGTATTTGTTCACATTCATCAGCATACTCACTGAGCTCTTCCTTTATATTACCACTGCTGGAGCTCACAATTTCAGATATTGTCTTCTTGTGTGTTGATGCCTTGAATGATGTTTCAAATTTAGGTAAAGAAACTCCCAATTCTATAGCTTCAAAGGTTGTTAGCTTTGCAATCAACATTTCTTTACTAAATTTTGCTATCAAAGGTATAATCTCTTTTATAGCTTGAACTTTGGTCTTGTAAACAAGTGTCAATGATCTAAGGATCTTTTCAATGACTTGTTCCTCTTTATAAGTGCCTCCAAAATTTATGATTCCAATCACAACCTTTGTAACTCTTTGTACATAAGCCCTAATGTTTTCATCATCTTTCATTTGTAACTTCTCCATCCTTGTTTTCCAGTTCTATAATTTTGCTTGCTTAGTAAACTTATCTCCTTCATACAATGCTTCTAGTCTTATCCAAATTTTGTGTGCTAATTCCAGATCTTTCACCTCAATGAATTCTCCTTTATAGAGTGCACTGATCAGTGCTTCCCTTATGACCATGTTTTCATATCTTCTTTTCATCATCGGTAGATTTATCCAATTCATCCTTAGTTTTCATGGTTACCTCATTCTTTGTGATCATCTAGTAGTCAATACCCAAACATAGAAAATGAGTTCTCATCTTGTTCTTCCAAACTGTCAAAGTTTTCAGGATCAAATTTTGGACCATCCTTCCTATAGAATTCCATCTCCAAGATCACCTCAAACTGTCAAGCTTTCTCTCTAAGGACCAGTAGCTCTGATACCAATTTTTAGGAATAACAGTCCATCAATACAACTGAGAGGGGGGGTGAATTAGTTGTATGAAAAATTATTAAACTTTAAACTTTGAATAGCATCAATACCAATTAAATGAACACAATGAATGCCAACACAATAACACAATATTTTTTGTCAAGGAAACCTTGTTAAAGGTAAAACCCCAGTGGGAATTAACACCCACTAATGATGTACTAAGAGTATAGTATCCTTGTTAGAAGATCTAGCCCTGTTAGGAGATGATTAAAACATTATAGTACATAGTCCTTGTTAGAGGAAAAACCCTATTAGGAGTCAAGAAAATAAGTGGGCTCACTACCCAGGATCACTACCCAAAGAAGGTTATGTTTACCTTAAGAACTCAGTATTCATAACACAAGTGTATGTAAGGAGATACACAATCCTTGTGAATTCTTTGATAAAAATTGTCTTTGCTTGATTAGTTACAATGAAGTATATAAGTTATCCTCTATTCTACATCCATCAGACACAAGCTCTTACCTTCCACACTCCTCTTTTACATCACATACATACTACATACCTTTTCAAAAGAAAAGATCTTACATATATACCCTATTGCAAAATAAATGATCAGGTCTACCAATTAGGCTTTTCTAATATACAAATAACTACATAACTCCTTCCTAAGATACACATGGTATCTAAAACAAGTATATAACAATTATATCTCAACAATTAAGGACAAAAATCGATAATTCATGCTCGCCATTCATGATACATGCTACAACTCTGAAGTTAGCTTCCAAATAGGTCTTCTCTAGAACACATGCCACAAATGATGTCATCCTACTTTATGTACCTTGCTAAGATCAATGAAAATTCTTCAGTACACTATTTGTCATCCCTTAAGTTCATATATAATGAATCCACATTGCCTGTAAGATATACCCAAACCACATAGACTAACTCTATCAGCTTCCACTGTCACGGTCCAGTAACCAGTCTTCACTAAATATTTTTTAACTCAGCCAATATGAAATATTACATCATGTGATCTTAGATATAAGATCACAACAGCTTCTAGTACACACAACTATGTTCACACATTCTGAATCATCCGTATGGTATCCGTATCCAGTAATAACCAGACTATTCTCTTCATAGAAACATATGTTGACATCCGTGATAAAACATGAATGACAACAGTAGTAATTCCAACAACACTTAACATAGTGATTAAACATGTTAAGTGCATATCCAATAAGCTCCCCACTGCATTATCAATATCCAAAAAAAATATATAAAACATCAACATAAAATATAACTTATAACACATTCATTTTGGTATCACAAAAATCCTTGTTAGAGGAAAAAAACTACAGTGGGGATGACACCCACAAAACTTCACTACTACAGTAAAAAGTTTTCTAAATTAGAGCTACACTATTATGTATTTCTGATAGCTTACCCCATTCGCAATATTAACCCAGTTAAGAGTCTTAAGACCAGTTAAGTCTACCTTGCTAAAGTATTTTACAATTATAATCAAAGAACTATACTTGATTAGAGGATTTACAATGTAAGACTTGTTAAGATCTTATCAGTTAAGAGACTTTACAACTATGATTAGAAAATTTATCAGTAAAAAATATGTTTGTAGTACTTGCATCAATAATATTCTTATCAGACTCTTTATGAAAATTAATAGATTACCTCATACTATGCTTCACTCACAATAACAATTTTGTACTCGGTAGATTCAACTCCGAATCACAATTTCTCTCATCTCTTTATTTCTCTGTTACTCCACAACTTCTCCACTCATCAACTTGTTTCTACAATCTCTGCTTCAAATCCGCACATACACATTCTATTCTTCTAGCATGCGTACTGATCTTCTCACTTAGGTCCATTATATACTAAATTCTAAAAGTGATGGAAATGTTCTAGAATCATCTCTTTAAGAGGTTCTATCCTTGGTCACTCCTCCATTGCATATATCATACTTAATTATCATTGGTGGATCTAACCTTGTAATCATGCACAATCATCATGTTTAATTCTCCAACGGTTTTTAATATAATCTCCTTGAGATTTGTCAATTGTTTTTTTTTTTTGGTGTCCAACTTCAATGTATATAGAGATTTTCCCTATGTCGACTTATCATGCTTGGTAACATGTTTTCCTCTTTCTCAGTAATTTTATCATCTCTTGGTTTGGTGTATGTTTTATCTTGGTACAACTTGGTTCTTGGTTATGCCTTTCTTAGTTACTAAACTTCCTTTGCCTTTACCGAAAACTTGTTTTCCTTTATTTTCATTTATCAAATAAATTGTGTATTTTACGAACTTGTTTTACCTTCATTACCGAATGAATTTGACAATCATGATGTCTTCATCATAACTAATGACAACAAAATAACTCTTAGGAGTATCAAAAATTGAACATGAATTTTTATGATGGATACTTCAACCATTTGATGATGTTTATCAGGACTTTGATTATATATTGAGAGACATTTTATGATGTACCTTGGTGATTTCTGATATAGACATTGATGTATCTTGATATGGTCTTTTGATCTAATGTAATCATGATTAACTCTACCCCATGATTAACAAAAATCTATAACTTTAACATTTAAAATTTAATCTATATGGATGCAGCTAGATGTCTCTTTTAATCGCAAGGATGCTTCTTTTCATTATTGAGAATTTTTTGGAATATGAAATTGGTACGACCCTCACTGGCTCAACCATGATGATTTGAATACTATTTTCCTTAGATTTTAATGCTGCAAGTAAATAGACAAAGAATTGATCCCTTTCATATACAAATCTCCTCAATGATTCTTTAATGATCATGTCAATAGATGAACTTGCATACTTCTATGAATCAACCTCACAAGAACTCAAGAAGAAATCAAGAAAATAATGCGTCTTCATCATTTCTCATCTAGTAAAAAATCTCATTGATTTTCTAAAAGAAATCATTCTAAAAATTTAGTAACACTTTGAAAAAAAAATATTTCTTTGCCTTTGTTTGTAGATCCATATTTCAAGTAGAACTTCATCTATCTTGATCCTTACTTATGTTTAAGCTTTATAGATTTTGATTTGATTTGTTGTTTGAATATTTAAAATTTGTCAAATGTTGTTGTTTAGATCAAGTGTTTGGATGTTTGAACTATGATATAAATTATGAAGTTCAAGTGTAACATTTTTTCAATTTTTTTGATGTGATGATTTGTGCCAACTTGCGTCTATTTTGCTAAGCTTCTTGATTTTAGATTAGTGCCCCCAGTTTGATTTGACAATGATGATTCAGAGGACCATGCAACGTTTGAGATCTTATTTAGGATTTTACTATATATTTTTGAATTTTTTTTCTTTTAGAGATTCTTAGATGTTTTTGGAATTTTAAGATTTTAAGATTTTTGGGATTTTTAAAGATTTTTTTATTTTTTTGGATTTTTACAGAAATATTTTTACCTTTTTAGATTTTTAAAGATCACTAGTTCTCAAACAAGATCACATTGATTTGTCCCCAATGTTTAGCAAGGTATAGGACATGAAAGATGGATTTCCAAACTGGTGACTCAAAAATGAATAGGCCATGATGGATGAAGCAAGTGTGTTACCCATAGGACCATCTCCTCAAGATTATCCAAGGTAGGGAAAAATAATATTGCAATGTAGGCCAATGATGTGGTGTTGGATATCATATGGAATAATGACCTAGTGTCATGACAACAATCCAAAGGAGTGGACATATCAAGAGACTTTCTATAACATATTTTTGCATGCTTTCATCATTCACTTGGATCAAGATCAAGGGATCAATGTGGATAGGATAACACAATCATGATAAAGGGGTGATGGACTAGCCTATGAGTGGAGGTTTTGGAATTATGGCAAAGCTGCTTAGGAATAATGAAGGTGGATTTAGGATAAACAAGATCATGATAGGGTAGCATGAATGCAACAAGTGAATAGGTTGATGAAGAGGATAACACATGTCAAGATACTTGATACTCATGGATGTGTTGATCCTTGTCAAGATCAAAGATGAAAGAAGGAAATAGGATAGCAAGTGAGATTAATGGTAGACAAAATGGAGCATATGATGGATGGAACTTCCCCCCAAGTGTAGAGTGCAAGAAAGAGGAACTACACATGATGCCTGTTTTCCAGGTTTCCATCATGGTACTTATACAAGATGCCAAAATAAGTGGTTTTCACCATCAGATGAATTTTTTTTTTTTAATTTTTCTTTTTTCTACAAGGCACGTTCTTACCAAGGCACTTTTATCTCTTTTTTCAATTTTTTTTTCTACCAAGGCACCTTCTTACCAGGTTTTCACCAAGTCACTTTTTTCTCTTTTTTTTTAAATTTTTATTTTGTATTTTTTATTTTTGGAGGAACTCAAGCCTGATGCTCTTTTGATACTCCTTGGAAAGGTATGATATGATGGGCCAAGGTTGCTGAAAGGTATGCTTAAAGTTTTAGATAATTGAGAGGGGTGGGGGTGGGGGTTGAATCAATTAATTTTAGTTATTACACAGTCCCAAATACTCATAGATGTATAAAAAAAATTCTTCAATTAATCTAAATAACTCAGTAAAACTTTATCTGCTCCTTTCTATTCATTAACCGAATACTAGTAAAATTAACTAGTATATATACTGATCAAACTAGTAAATGTAATGTGTAAAGTAAAATAAAAAATCATCACATCCATATACATATAAAACTTAATTTTTAACTTGGAAATCTTGTTAGGGGAAAAACCACCTAGGACCGATACCCAAAATAATTTCACTCTTCTGAAGTGAGCTTGGTTAAGAGCCAAACCTATTAAAGGTTACAATACACACTATAAGGTGGGACCTTGCTAGAGGATTTATCACTAACAACTCACTGTGACAAAACATTCACTTTTTGTCAACAAGAAAACAATCAACATTCATTGAATGTCATAATGAAATAAATAAAGACTATTAAGTCTCACTCGGTTAAGATATTTATCTATAGCAATGGTTAGAATACAACAATAAATGATCTGATTCAAATACAACTTTCTTTGCATATTTTTAGATCTATTCTAAGCTCAAAATACATCTCACCATCATAATCTCTTCAATTTCCTTCTATCCTCCAACTCTGTTTTGCTTGGTTAATTCCTTTCTCTTACACTCGATGTAGTATGCAAAATTTCTTAGTTCTCACTTTAACCTATATGACCATCTTTGCATGAATGCAATCTTCTTCTTACATGCATTAACTCATTATGAATCTCTTGTCTCCTTTTATAGACATCATAAACCATTTTCTTCTCATCCATAGATTCTACCTCTTAATCTCCATCATTTATTTTTCCACTTCAACCTTCCTTGGAACTTGTGCCCCAAACACGTTTCATTCTTCATCATCTAATCTTCCTTGAATTTTGTCAGTCGTAGATCTTCATAAAATAATTTATCTTTAACCTTGAAATCATCCATATTTATCGAGCTCATCATCTCAAGTCAGTAATCACATGTTCTATATAATTTTTTTCACTTTGATAATATCATGATGTGTCAGTGACTTCTTACTCAATTAATATTGTACTCAATATACACTATACTTTCTCAGTGTACACTATTTCAACTCAGTGTATACTAAGTTCTTCAATTAACGAGCACATAAACTTGTACATTTTTTATCTTCAATTCTTAACATAATCATGTAATACAATAAAATCACTATCATAATGTCATAGACTCATAAATAAGTTACCCAATAAATACCATACTCATATCTTACTCATACATCTCATCTTCATGTTAATATCTCATTCCATCACCATTATTACCTTCTTCAGATGTTTGCAACTATCATGATAAGTACAGTCAAAACTACTTGACATCAATGATAATATAATAATTGATTTAATGTGTCACATATATCTTTGTAACTTGGTGATCATCTTCACATTTTTTTCTTCCAAGTAATCAATTAGTTGTAGTATAACAATCTCTCCCTTTCAAGTATTCAATCAGTTGTAGTCTGTCACAAAGATGTTGATAGGGTAATGTAAAGGTGATATGGTGGATAAGGTAGAGGGTGGCTAAATATTTATGTGATGGATTGGATAAAGGAAATGGAAGGATAATGAATGAGATGATAAGAAGTATTACTATTTTTGGGTGGAGAAATGGAATGGATGGATAATGAATAATGGAGGAAAAATGGGTGAAATAGCTTGAGACTTTGATGTAAGAGAGGATATGGATCTTGAGACACAAGGACCCAAAATGGATGGATAAGATTGAATATGTTTGGGAGAATGTGGAGTGGAAGCCTTTGGAAGATTAAATGTCAACTTTGATTTCTCTTTTGTGTGCAAGTCCTTCAAAAGTGACTGGGAATCCATAATTTCTTTGATTTTTATTTGTTTTTGGATGCTTTAGAATGCATTTCTTCAATGAGAGATTTAGGAACCCATATTTTCTTTGATTTTTATTTTTTCTTGATGTACCTTTGTGGTCTTTTGAATATATTTTTTCTTTACATTCACATGTTGATTATATGGGACATGGTTCTCTTCATACATAATTGGATTATTGATTTTCCTATTTTTATGTTGCTCATGCAAATTGCTTCCAAATGAATTGGGATTGGGGGATGATTAAGGTTGATATGTCTAGTTCATATGGATGGGTCAATATGGAGAGTTCATATGGATGGCTTGATATGGAGAGTTCATATGGATGGGTGCTTGGTTTCTCAAGTATGTAGGTCTTTGTTGATCTTGATACATGGTAGGGTAAGTGGATGGCAAGGTAGGAGTGATAGGCATAGGAGATGGAGGGATGTAAGGACCCAATATAGATAGAAGATATGAAGGTTTCAAATTTGGGATATAAGGACCAAGGATGGATTTAGAGGATGTAGAAGGTAGATTCCTATGTGAAAATGGAGGTAAATGAGACGTGGGAGGGATATCAATATCTTTAGAGTGAGTTGCATGGCCAAGGCTCTCATATTTAAGAATTATCTTTATACCAATAGGCTTATGAGTAGCTTTCATAAGGTCAACTTTGATAGGTTTAACAAAATATTTGTTAGGCCATTTTCCTATCATAGCAAAAAATCTTGAGAAAATGGTCTCTTCATGTGAAATTTTGTGAAATTGCTATGCCCTAGCTGCAAGCTTTTTTTTGTGTGTGCTGAAGTTATACGAGTTTTCATGGCTTGCACCCTTAGCCCCATGTTCTTCAATGTGTCACCATGCTCTGATTCTGAGCGCATGTGCTAAAATACAAAAATTAGGAAGAAATTCAAATTTTAAGATCTAAGAAATAGGTTATTTTTTTTGTATAGGGCTTCATGAATCTGTCTAAGTCCAAAAACCCTAGCCTTGTTCTATTTCTCTGTTACTTTTTCAAATCACTTAGCCTTCATTTAGCACATGTTATTTTTCCTTTATGGGCGGTCATCTTTTCCTACAGTTGGGTAATATTAGGATAAAATCTGCAGGTTACATTTTATCTGGCGATTGGGCAACTGCAGTATTCACATATTCTCTTGTTCTTGGTAGCTAAACTCCTAACATCTAGTGACTTGGTGAACATGGTTATATATCCCTTTAGTCGCTTATTCTCTGATTCTAACCCGAGGTTAAGAAATGTTCCAGTGACCTGGATATTTCCTTGTTCATGTGTTCTTAGGACTTAACCCTTGGTTAAGCTTTCATTCTATGATTGTGAGAATACTCAGTTGCTTGTTCTCTAGGAATGACCATAGTTTAAAGATGGGTAAGGTTTTCTCTTTGATCACTAAATCACATGATAAAAGGTGAGCTAAGTAAAAGGTTCAAAGATTTAGATGAATAAATATTACACATGTGATATGGATGATTGTATCTGGTATCAAGATGTTATCTATTATTTGAGAAATATGAAGTGTCTAGCAGGAATGGATGATAGCAAGAAAAGGACGCTGAAACTACAGGCAATCAAGTATGTAATTATAAAATGCAAGTTATATAAAAGGAATTTGGATTGCATACTTTTGAAATGTGTTGATGAAAATCAAGGTAACAAATTATTGAAAGAAATGCATGAGGGGATCTGTGGCGGACATTATATGGGAAAAACTACTGCTCAAAAGATTCTAAGAGCAGGATTCTGGTGGCCCACAATCTTCAAGGATGCAGAACAATTGGTAAGAAAGTGTGATGCTTGTCAAAGATTTTCTGGTAAGCTCAAATTTTCAGGAAATGTACCATTGAGGCCAATTGGAGTGCAGACCCCTTTCCAATAATGGGGAATGGATTTTATAGGTGAATTCCCAAACAAGTCCAGTGGGGTACACTCTTGGATCTTAGTTGCCACTGATTACTTTACAAAATGGGTAGAGGCTATTCCTACAAGGAATGCAACAAGCAAGGTGGTGATTGATTTTCTATTGAATAATATTGTTACAAGATTTGGTTATCCTGAGAGGATTGTTAGTGATAATGCAATGTGCTTCAGGTTTGTTGAATACAAAGAATTCTGCAAAGGTTTAGGAATTTAGATGTCATACTCCTCATCTTATCATCCATAGGGAAATAGATAGGTAGAATCAACCAATAAAAGCTTGATTAAGATCCTCAAGAGGATTCTTGAAAAGAATAAGAAGGCATGGAATTCAAAATTACCATTAGCTGTATGGGTTGATAGAGTAACTGTGAAAAGGGAAATTGGATGTGCACCATTTGACTTGGTGTATGGAATACATGTGAGGGTGCCTTAGAACAACTTTCTAGAGATGTATAAGTTTGTTCAAATATATGACAGGGATCTGGAGGATGAAATGCAGTTGAGGATTGAGGATTTAATTAGGTTGGATGAGACTAGAAGAGAATTAGTTGCAAGGAATGCTAAGTTGCAGTTGCAAGTTAGGAATTTATATGACAAGAAATCAACATAAAGGAGGTTTGAGCCAGATGACTTGGTGTTGATTTGGAATGCCAAGTTGGAAGATAAAGGAAAACATGGGAAGTTTGATCCAATCTGGTTAGGACCATATATGATTCATGAAAAATGGGGATCAAATTCATATATTGTCAAAGAATTGAATGGTGATATTCAAGAATTTCCAGTTCATGGACAATTCTTGAAGAAATAATTTAGTTGAAGTACATTCCATTCCATGAACAATAGTTAGGCTTGTATATACTGGTGTGTTTCTTTTTGCCTGGTCCTGCTTTAGTTTGTAAGGTTTTGTCTTCGTGCTCTCTGTAGTTGTGTTCCAGTTGGTGGTCTGCTCTCCCAAAAAAATTATGAATTCTTTCATGGGCACAAGTTACCCATCATCCCTAGATAGAGCCACTATTAGGCCATTTTTTTGTCATAGCAAAAAATCCTTAGAAAATGGTCTCTTCATGTGAAATTTTGTGAAATTGCTATGCCCTAGCTACAAGCTTATTTTTGTATGCACCAAAGTTATACAAGTTTTCATGGCTTGTGCCCTTAGCCCCATGTTCTTCAATGTATCACCATGCTCTAGTTTTGAGCGCATCTGCTGAAATGCAAAAATCAACAAGAAATTCAAATTTTAAGGTCTGAGAAATAGGTTATTTTTCATGTATAGGGCTTCATAAATCTGTCTAAGTCCAAAAACCCTAGCCTTGTTCTATTTCTCTATTACTTTTTCAAATCACTTAGCCTCCATTTAGCACATGTTCTTTTTCCTTGGTGGGTGGTCATCTTTTCCTGTAGTCAGGTAATATCAGGATAAAATCTGTAGGTTACATTTTATCTAGCGATTGGGCGACTGTAGTGTTCGTGTATTCTCTTGTTCTTGGTAGCTAAACTCCTAACATCTAGTGACCTGGTGAACACGGTTATATATCCATTTAGTCACTTATTCTCTAGTTCTAAACCAAGGTTAAGAAATGTTCCAGTGACCTGGAGATTTCCTTGTTCGTGTTTTCTCAAGACTTAACCCTTGGTTAAGCTTTCATTCAATGATTGTGAGAATACTTAGTCGCTTGTTCTCTAGGAATGACCATAGTTTAAAGATGGGTAAGGTTTTCTCTTTGGTCACTAAATCATGTGATAAAAGTTGAGCTAAGTAAAAGGTTCAGAGATTCAGTGATGGCCATAGGATGAAGGAAGTATCAACGACTAACATTTAATCTCCACATTTAACTCATGGTTAGTAAATCTTTCAGCGACTCGGTGAAAGTCTGTGTTCTCCCATTCTCTGAATGTAACCAGGGTTGGTATTTTCATCTAGCGATTCAAAGATGTCTTTAGTCATGTAATCTTCAAAAGGGTGTAGTTAAGTCAAAGCCAAAACGTGGTTAACCCTTGGCAGTTAATTGGTTCATTCGGCGACTTGACAACTATGTAGTCTCTAAATCTCATGACCTCTGGCAGTTTTCTCTAAAATGTTAGCAACCTGGTGAATGGTTAATATTTTCATTCAGTTGCTTGTTTGCCAGATATCTAGTCAAAGGAAGGAGACTTTTAGAGTTTCAATGTGAACCATAGATTCAATTCTGATCCATGATAGTCACACATTCACATGATCTAACCTAGGGTTAAAGAAAATTTCAACGATCATGCAAAGGCCTTTGTTTGTGTGTTCTCCGAACTAGACTATGGTTGTGAAAAATGTTTCATGACCTAGAGAATGCTTTTAGTCATGCAATTGCTAAATCACTTAGAGTTAAGTGCTTGCTAAGGTCAAATAAAGAAAAGAAGAGATGGGTTCGTGTTGCCAGGTATTTCCTATGTGTTCATTTCTCATTTGTCAAGAGATGGTGATGTGGCTAATGACTTGTTAGGGCTCAGATGACTATTGTGGTGATTTATAAGGATCATCTAATTTGCCAAGAAGGAAAGAGATCAACGACCATGTTTTAAACTCACTGACCAGTTGTTGCAGTTTGAATTTGAATATTTTAAGGGTTTCCCAGTGACAAAGACTAAGAATTCAATGAGATTGACGACTGATCTGCATGGTTTGATTGTGTGCCCACTGGTATAGTTTGGCCCGAGGTATGATTGACTGTAGAAGTTGTTTGCATCATGATAGTTGGTGAGATGGCCAGTCACATTGCAGTGCAGTTGGAGTTGCAGAGGGTAACTTAGTGGGTTTCTAGTTTCTTGTGTGTTGATCAATCCTTGGCCATAAATGAGGATCAATTTTGGATCTAATTGCTCCAGGTTGCCTACCTTTTTATCCTTGCAGTAATTAACTGATTGAATCTAGTTGGTGGAGTGGTTGCAAACCATAACCTTGCCCTAGTCATCCAAAGCTTGTTGCATCCTGACCTTTTGGGATCCCAAGATGGATAATGGTATATATTGATGTCTGTTGTATGTAAACGTGGTTGATGATTAATTTAAAAACTGAAGAGAGAGACTTAGACTTAGGGTTTTGTTTCCCTTAGCATTTTGTGGTCTTGCAATGTATTGATTCTACAAATTTTAATGAGAATACACTTGGATTCCAATCTCATATTTGTGTATGTCTTCTTGTTTTAATCTTGAGTTCTTATATGCTAATGTTACAAAGTAATTTAGTATATGGTATACAAAGTATATTGTGAGATTGTCTTTGAGTTCTTGCCAAAGTCGGGATTAAATCTTTAAAGATAATATTAGAGAATTCAGGGTGAAATAGGAATTTGATGTCCATGTATGTGAGTGAGAGGAATAATAGGAAAAGAACTTATTCTAAATTTGAGTATATTCAAGTTAGGACTCTAGTTGATGTATGTTTTTTATGACTCTGTGCCCTTGGAGAAGACACTGATCTATTTTTTGGAAGCAATCTATCATCATCAATCACAAACAAATATAAATGATAAAATCTTTAAATCAATTTTTAAAGGGCATGAATGTGTAATATTTTGGAGACTCCTTTCAAGAAGTGAGTCAAGGGTACACCCACCGGAGCATTAGGCTCAAAGTGTAGGAGGATCCTTCCTGATCCTTGTTAATTGACCCTTTTTCTTGCAGATTTTGGAGTGGTGATAGAGTTAGTGACATTAGTTTGTCAATCATAGTGTCAATCTGTAAGTAGAAAGAAAAGGAACTAACAAGATTGAGGGGATTTATTATCATACAATGGATCAAGGGGAATGGGAAAATTTTGTGGTAAATATGGAGGTGTATAACAAGGGAATATTGGGATACTTTGATCTTGACAAGGATATTTGGATAGCATGGGAATATTACTTTTCTTTTGATTTTCAATAAGTTAATTAGAGACAGAAAGGATATCTTGATCTTTCTTAGGAGATGGATGGGATATAATATGTGGAGGAATATAGGGTGGTTGGGATGGAAGGGTATCTTCTTGAAAGAAATGGAAGGATATGAAGGGATCATCATGTGACTCTTGGGGTATGGGACTTTGGTCAACTATAGGATATAGAGGGATATTATCTTGATCTTGATCATTAATAACACTTGTTTCTTTTCTCTTTGGATTAGTCTCTTGACATGGGGCCTATAATGCCCCTCCAACCCTATCAAGTCTTGGTTATGTTCACTTGAAATTAGAAAGGACTATATGTGAGAATGATCCTTCTTGAGATGGTTTCTTAAACCGAACCTCTTCCAACATACCATAGATTCATATTTTAATGTGAGAAATAATAATATTTACATAAGTATGTTCCTTTATATCTTCATGAGTGTCAGTGATAGGATCACCTGATAGGCTTATATGCTTCCATGTGAAATGCTCATTATTAATATTTATGTGTACATTAGGTTAATTGATTATAATCATTTAAGGGTTAGATGGGTTACCTTCTCTAATAATGTTACATGGGATTAGACATGTTTAATTGCATTTATGGTTATATGATTTGGTTATCTTGTTTTGATAATGAGTACATGCCTGATGATTAAATGGGTTTGTGAAAGTTAATAGATGATTTACATTTACATGAATATGTTATGATGCATTATTGTTATACAATATGGAAAAGAGATTATTTTGGTACTAACCACATTAATCCAATTATGCTTGGTTGATGTCACTATCTGATGTGAGTGTAGGATGAGGGGAGGTAGTCATAGTTACTCCTACAGGAGGTCCACACAATGTCCCACTCTCCCTCCTTGTTTTCCATTGTCTATATATATATATATATATATATATATATATCTGTGTGTGTGTGTGTGTGTGTGTGTGTGTGTGCATGTTAGTTGGTGTTGCAGGATGCAGGTACTAGGCATTGACTCCACCTGGTTACACAGGTTTGAGCATGCCTTTAAAATCCTTGAATTATTGTTGTGTGGAGATATTACCAAGATTACTCTCAAGGTTACTCGTGGACTTAGATTCCCATTTAGGAGGTTACCCTAGTTGGGGGATTTGTACACCGTTCATGTTATGGTCATGTGAATTTTGGTTTGACGTTGTTCTGTGATTTTTGGTTAGAATTATCCTTGTAAGTATATGTATATATATTTGTTTTATATGTGTTATATTGATTGCACATTATATAGGTATGTGTATATGTGGGTGCACATGCATATACCCATGCTTATATAAATAATAATATTTGTAAGGATTTATTGATTTTTTTAATGGTATGTTATTTAAAGTGAATTCAATAAATGTATTAAATAAAAAGGTGAAAATAATATTAATAATAATAATAAAAGTAAGGTTATTTGTATTAAAACTAGCTATCTAGGAGGGAGTTGAACTCGAGACCTCCTAGAAGTTAGGCTAGTTAGTTTCCATGTGTGCTATGTGTTTTACTTGATAGTTAATTGTTGAGTTTTATTGTTATGGTCTTATTTTGAGATTATTTTTATTAAATTCATTAAAACCTTGATTAAATCTTTAGCAAGAAATTATTTGGTTAGCCCTCCAACCAACTACAGAAGTTGGAGAAGTTTCTTCCCGTAAAACAACTCCTCCAACCACATAGTTGGAGGATAAATAATTGAAGATTTTATGTGCGATAGGGGGATAATTTTTGGATGATTGGTTTTCTTTTCAGTTGTCTATAATTGATTACTCCAAAAAATTTTGGGGAATGTTTATGTGAGGTTGAGAGTCTCTGGTTGGTGAAGTCATTTGTGTGAGGATTGTTTGGAGTGTTTACCAGAGGAATATGTTTAGAGAATATCTACTCAAGGCTAGAAATTTTGCAGAGAGTCTCCAACCAAGGGAAGATGATTCTTCGTAGGACCCCAGGTAGGGTCTAAACTGGAAGGAATCTCAATTCTTCCCATGAGTATGATTATCTATATGAATGTTATATTACTTGATGAGAATATGATTGTTTACTTTTGTTTGGAAATGAGGACTATGTATATGTTTTATGTTCTATGTATTTGAAATATGTTTGCGGGAAGTAATCTTTATGAATATTTGTATGTTCACTATAGTGAAATCTCCCTGGGAGGGTAGAATTGGTTTTGATCATGTAGGGTAGTGTATTATATTGTCATTGAAAGTATTATGAATGCTTCCAGAATTTAGAACTATTATTTCAACCCTACTGTTTCATATCTAGTTTTGCATCACCTTTCTTTGTCTAGATCTAGATCAGATTTGTTAGATAGATAGGATGGATTGATGGGCCATTTTTTGAAGGGAAACTAGGAGGTCTCAAATGGGTTGTGCCCAGATTAGGAAACCATAGTCCCCATAATGCCCAGTTTTACCCACAAGTCAAAGTTGACAATCGTATTTTGTAATTTCTGGCAATCGGTTTAGTGATGACCGAGTAAGTTAGTGATGACCAAGCTAGTTAGTGATTATCAAGTAAGTTAGTGATGACTGAGAAAGTTAGTGGTGACCAAGAAAACTAGTGTTACCTGAGCAGATTGTGTTAACCGGCCATACTGTATCAATCGAGTAGATTAGTGTTAACTGAGGAAAAATAGGCTTTATACAACTATAACATTTAAGTATAAGTTATACTTGTATAAAGGGTTTAGGTACCTTTTGAGATGATTGGGATAGGTTTCAGATTCGTGGGAGTTAAGATGCAATTTCTAATTTTGAGATTTCTTAAAAATTCAGACTTAGCCAAATTTCAGGCACATGAGACTTTTTCCTAGATTTTTGGAATAAGCTATGGTATGTTGTTTCAATGCATGTGGGAAGTTTTATATTGTGTTTTGGCATATGAAATTTTGTGTAAATTTTAAAATATGTTCATTGCTTGTTTTGTTGGGATTATATGGTGCATTTAGATGCTTGAATAAGGTTAGGATGTGTTTTAGGGTTAAGGTTGTCCAATGGACTAGGACTACTCTAAGGCCTCCTAAATGTTTCTCAAACATTCCTAAACTTTCCTATTCTTTTCTATGCTTTGATTCTAGTTCTTGAAAGTGTTTATGATGTATTTTATTTCATGTATGATGTATTTGTGATGTGTGAAGTTTGTATCACCTATGTACATTTGTTACTTATTTAGTTGAGGTTGTATGGTTTACTTATGATGATTTTGGCATTGAATTGAGCTTAGTTTATGAGGCTAGGACTCATCTCGGTGGCTAGTGTGCATGGGAGGGTTCCTTAGACCTATAAATGAGCCTTGGGAAGTTTTTACTTGTGCATGTGAAAAGTTTTATGTTTTCCTTTGAGATGTGTTTTGATAGACATTCTTCCAATGGTTCCTGTTATGTATATGGCTAAGGTTAGGACTTGTTCTAAGGGCTTGTGTGCATAGGGGAGTTTCCTAAACCTATGGATCAAGACTTGGAAGTGTTATCTTGTTTTGTGACTTGTGATGGGGTAAGGGAATAGGAACCTTAAGTGAGTGGCTCACCATAGGTGCTGGAACCCTAAAGTGGTTGCTAAATGATCCTATGGGTGGGTTTGTAAAAAGTGATAACCTTAAAAATTAACCTAGGAAGGGAGGATTCAAAAGATAATGAAAGAAAACATAGTAATGGCCACACAGACCTAATTGGAGTACCAGGACCAGGGATAACTACCAGGATGGATCCCTATTCATAAAGGGGGGACCGGGGTTACATGGTTTCCAGGAAGGATCCCAATATACAGGTTGTGTGATGACACTCACTTAGGTGGTCTCGTAGAACCTTAACCTCGGTGTTATAGCATGATGATATTTTATGTGCTTTATTCATGTTCTTTTGAGTCTTGGATTTATTGGTATTTGAGACTTAGATTTCCTTAAGGTCTTGCGAGTACCTTGGTTCTATCTCCTAGCACAGGGGGTGGAACTTTACCAGTTTCACATGGTTGGGTGGCAAATATCTTTTGAGGTATTGTTTGTGGTTCATGTCATGGCTTGGATTCTGAGTGGTGAAGATTATGTTCTTGTATCATGTATCTCTATCTTTTATCGAGATGTAAAGATGTATTGTGAGATTTGGGAAACTTGATGTAATTATCTTTCTATATGCCTTCGGGCAATGTGCAGTAACTATAATTATGTTTTTAAAAGGAAATTGTAAGAAATAAGTTATGTATATTGGAAAGGTAGAATTATGAATCTTAAAAGGGGGTTGAATATGGTTAAATCAATGAGAAATTTCTACCTTATATCTCTTGTGAATTTTAAAGGAAATTGAAAGTAATGATTTTATGTAAGCTTTTGCAAAGCACTTATAGTTGTAAACTTCTTAAGGAATACTTGTTTTGATATGTGGAATAGTGAAAAGATATGCTAAGAGTTCGAGGGTATCTCCAGGTAAAATAATAAGGGGAAAATGAACATGTATGTTATTGAAAGAAGTAATGGGATGTGATTTCTTAAATGTATATTTCAATGTGAGTGATGTCGGGTTATTCAAAATAGGTTTTAATATAAATCCTTTACTAGATGTTTACAAGGTCATAGTTGATAATTTGTGGAAGTTAAACTTGTGGAAAAAATGATTCATTAAATGGTTTATGTTGGTTATCAATATATGGTTAAGTACTTTACACTCTTGTTATTATTATATTGAAAGTAGGAAGTAAGGACTCTTAATGGAAAAGTTTAATTGAGTTTTGATGGCACAATTGAGTTGAGCATAGATAATGTTAAGGAGTAAACAAATATGAAATAATAAATGTTCTGAGTGGATGTGATAAGTAATGTGTGCTTGTTTCACTTCTAGAGGTAAATTACATTTTAGTTGGTAAGGAAAATTAATTTTACTAGTTCATTAATGTAATTGGATTTGATGTGAAATGGAATCAATGTAAATTGAAGTTGTAATGGAAATAGAATTTGTTAGATTAAGTAGTAAGATGAAATGATTAATAATGGTAATTGGATTCATTAAGGGAACCTTAAGGAATGTACTTGTGAATGGTTATGATGTTATGTTAGAATGTTATTAAAAAAAATTGTTAGTTGTAATTTTAGGTCATAGACCTGATTCCTTATGGGTTCCCTAGCGGGGACATTATAGGGCCATTTCTAAAGACAAGGTAGGAGTTTAGATCTACATTAGGGATTCTTAAAGGGCTAATGGAGGTTCATTTAAAATAGGAATGATAGGCATTGTAGCACATGAAGGCTTTGTTATAATAAATGAGAGGGGGGTGAATTAGTTAATCACTGTCCCAAAACAAATACTTCAACTTCTACTACTCAGTAAATATAAAATGCTTTCTTTATTTATGCTTTTACTGATTAACAGTCTAAACTTTATAACAGTTACCGATCAAATCTAACATGTAATATGCAAAGCATGATAACTAACAAATATCACAATCAACACATAACATAAGAGATTTAACATGGAAACCCTGTGAAGGGAAAAATACCCTGGGATCCGCAACCCAAAAATATTCACTCTTCTGAAGTGAGGTCGGTGAAGACCCAACCCTATTAAAGGTTACAAACACATTGTTAGGTGTGACCTTGTTAGAGGATTTTAGACCAACCCTTATCATTTGTATACACCTAAAAATGGCTTCATTAATTAATTAAATATTTATTATTTAATTACTATTGACTTGATAAATTAATTAAATATTTATTATTTAATTAATAATTAGTCCTCTATTTATAAAATAAATTATTCAATTTATTTAGTGAATTCACTATAGTCTATTCTTCTATCCTAAGTCTTCTAATTAGTCTTATTAAAGTGATTTAATTAAATACACAATCACCTAAATATGACTAAGTTTCCTAGTCCACCTCACCTACCTAGTCACTTGACACATCACTTTGGCTAAGATAAATAATTATTATTAATTATTTATTTACAATTATCCTCACCCACACATGTCCTATTCTTAAGGGCTATGTGGCCTCATAGGACTTAGTCTCATGACCACATGTCCTCTCAACAACCAAGTCAAGAGACATTCCCTATTCCTAAGGGGCTTCTCAAGCCACCTCTAAGGGTCAAAGGTGACTCATAGGACACTTGTGCAAAGAGTCCTCATGAGGAAAAGGTCTCTCCCTCTTTCTCTCTTTGGTCTTTGTGAGACACTTGACATGTGTCTTTCCCTTCCACCTTCTTCTCTTCCATGTCAATGTGAGAGGAACATTATCCCTATTCTTCCTCTCACATTCCAACTACATCCCCCTTTCTCTCAACTCCTTCAACCAAGTCAATCCTAGCCCTAGGATCTTCCACCTTTCATTCTCAACCGTAGGATTGTGCCACCTAGGCTTAGATCCTCCAAAACTCTATAAAAGGAGCCACATTTCCCATTTGTGAGCTAATAGGTATTTTTGATAATAGACATTCAAGCATTCAAGTATCCAAGCATTCTAAGAGCAATCAAGCATCCATATTATCACCATTTCATTTGCATTCCATCCATTAGTTTGCATAAGCTATTGTGCACTCATTTCATTCAATCTCCACACTTTGGTAGCATCTTAGGAGAAGGCTTCATTTGAAAATCTGAGAGCTCAACATCTTCAAGAAATCAAAGCTAAGAGGACAATGGAGACAAGATACATGGTAGGTGAAGGTAATTAAATTAGTTTCATCATTTCATAGTTACTTTGCATTCTTCATTGTGTTTGCATTAGATAGATTCATTGGCTTTAATAGTTAATTTATCATTTCTAGTTGTTAGACATCTAATTTGCATACATTTTTGGTGCTAGAAGGAGGGCTAGCCTTCATTTTTAACATTTTGTTTTCTTAGTTTTTCCATGTGCAGACGTTTCTAGGTTATTTCTGCACATTCATTCGCGATTCCTACGCATTCATCCATCTGTTCTGCGCATTCATTTTTTTTATCACATCAATCATTTCCTATCTTTCCATTTTCATTTCGATAAAAATTTGTGCATACATTCCATTTTGCTGCGCATACATTCCACTTTGCTGTGCATACATTCAAATTTCCTGTGCTTACATTACCATTTTCTGTGCATCAATCATTCTGTTCTGCACATCTGTTTAATAATTCTGTGCATTAATTCACTGTTATTGCGCATTTCTTATTGATAGTATTTAGGTTAAAATTTTTGATTTATTTGGATTTTAGCTAACCTTTAACAAGTTTCTGTTTGCTTTGGTAGCTTTTAGGCTGTTTTGCAGGACATTTAGTAGAAGACGCTATTGCTAAAATTTCTAACATATTTCTTTGTAGAGATTCCTAAAGGGTTTGCAAAATAAACCATAACCTTGTTTGGGCTCTAAAATAAGACATGTATTTTCTTTGTGTGTATTATTTAGTATAGCTCAAGTGTCTATTGTGTTTTTCTTAATAGCATATCTATAATCCCAAAATTATAACAATGTATCCCCTCCCCTCGCCATTCGTGGACCTTGGGTGTAAGAGAAACTGTTATAATTTTTAGAGGGCGGTCTTTGGTGGGAAAAGAGGTACTCACCCCAAGGAACAACCCAACCGGTAACAGGCTAAAGCCAAGCCCTTCCAAACTGGTATATAAAAAATGCTAGTGTGATTAGTCTCACATTAGACAGGTGTGAATTCATTGTGGAAACCAAAATATCCTCCAGTACCCTAGTGGTGCGTTAAAGTCCTACTTAGTAGAGGTGAAAGCCTTGCTTTGAAAAGATTGGGAGAGCCCCCTTAATTGGGAAAATGACTTGATCACAACCACCTAAATGGATGTCCTTACTAAAAACTTTTGTTTAGTGGCCAAAAACCTTCTATCTACTAGCTCAAGGAGTCACCCAAGCTCGTGAAGACACCCCACATTACTCATGGTTCATAGTAGAGATAGCATTTCTTTGGGAAGTAATGACCCATTGAATTCAGAACTTGGTAAGCCTGAGAAGTGAGTGCACTGTAAGGAGGAGCCCATGCCTCCAAGTTCCTAGGCTATCTATTGTTAATTTGCATGGCTGGATTTTATTATCCTAGTGGGGATTCAGCAGATATTATCCTTGCCAACCATAGGATTGTAAGCGTGTTTGTGCATTCATATTAGCATAGTCAGATTAACATCATTTCTATCTTGTGTGTGTGTTTTTATGCATTTGTCACTTTGCCAAAAAAAACTATACCAGAAAAACACCAAGAAAATCCAAAACATTTCAATTCAGATCAAAACTTCAAAACCTACGCATATATCACATATTTCCATGCATTTGATCCAAATTACTGCGCATTTATCAAAATTTGTTGCGCATATATTCAGACTATCTGCACTTTTGAGTATTACCAGTTCGCATCTGTCACATCTTGCTATGCATCTATTTCATTTTGTTGCGCATTTGTAAATTTGTCCTGCGCATTTGTTGTTGCGCATTTACAATAGCGAGCATTTCCACAAACTTTGCAATTTTCAAAATCATTTTTTTAGATACCCATTTTCATCCTTAGTAGGATTCTGGAGAAATAGTCAAGTTACACAGACCTCTGATCTTTAGTTTGACCATTTTCATCACTTTTCATCATTCCTTCATCAAGATTCATGAAATCATTTTCTTCCAAATCTTTGAAATTCTCAATTTTGTGTTGAAACATTATCTTATCCATCAGATTTTGATCTTTGTGAGTTTACCATATCAGGATATATCATCCTTAACCACCAAACTTACTTAGGTTATTATCTCTTGATTTCTCTTTGTCATATCATAGCGAGATCTATACCTCCTATTGACTTAGAGTTTATCAAGTTGTCTTGTCACTTTTCAATATCTTTTCTATCAGTCACTTTCCATTTCTTCTCATTCAAAATCTTTCATCTCACAATCAATTCTTTAAATTTTATGGTTCAAAATCGATCTCAGAAACTCAAACAAGCCATTAATCTAGAATCCCTAGACAAGATGGAAGGAAATACTAGCAACGAAGAAAATCCTTGGCCCGAATCTCTTAAGAAAACTTCACTTTTTACATCCACAGACAAACCCACTGATGACAAACTTAGGGAAGCTTCACAAGATCCTCAATTTTATCATGTCATGGAAAGACTCTTAGGCTTGGATAAAGAGATGTATTTCCTCATGCTTTCTCAACAAGGAGCTAAGTTACCAAGCGATTTTGATGTTTCTTATCTTAGAGAACCAGCTCAAATAAACAATCAACAAATTCCTAAAGGTTCTCAAGATACTCATGGAGCAAAAGAAACCAATCAGCAATCCAATGCCTCTCATAGTCATGAACAATACACTATTTCTCAAAATGATCAGCAAAATCATGCTTTACAAAATAATGCTTCTCACAACAATGTTTCCCAACATTCTCAAGGAAACACACCATCTTTGGATCCCATCCTACAACAAATCCAAATGCTTCAACAACAAATCCATGACATCCAAATTGGATCATCAACAAAGAAGTATTCCTTGGATGATATATGTCCTTATCCTTTTGATAAGAACTTAGCAATGATTCCATTCCCTCCTCATTTTGAGGTACCAAAATTTGACAAATACAAAGGGAATTCGGATCCACAAGACCACATTCGTGAGTTTTGTGCTACTTGTATTGAAGTTTCTCACAATGACACTTATCTTATGCAACTATTTCCATGAAGTTTAGGAGGACAAGCCATGGAATGGTTCTCTAAACTACCCCCCAACATCAAATCTTTCAATGAGCTTCTTGACAAATTTGTGACTCATTATTCATATAACATCAAACATGAAGTCACTATGATTGATCTTTGTAATGCACAACTATTGAACTTTCAAGCTTAGTATGAAATAGACAGGCTCATTTCAATAGAATACACTGCAATTTCTATCTTACCTTGTTACTGTCTCTTTGCTCTATGTTCTGCTCTTGTATGTTTTAATTTGTGAGGCATTTGGAAATATACTAGCTTCCAGGTACTCTGTCTAAGTTTTTGTGAGTTTCTCTCAAGGAGAGGATTAAATTTCATAAATGGTTTCAGAGAGTAGACATATGTGTTAGGATTTGATGATAACAACATAAGATTGACAAGATAGTTTGTAAGGCATCCTATTTAGATTGCATGCAGCTTACTAGGCATCCTACTATGTTTCCTTGAAATCTACCTATGCATTTATATTCAAACTCTTTTTCCCAATGCAATAGGCACTGGCTACATGTTTGTGATATAGTCATCATTCTATCATCAAGCACAAAATAATCATTACTAGTTCATTTCTATTTTTAAGTTCATACCTATTATGAAAGGACTGTATCTAGGTGATATAGTTTAGTTTGTTGATTCCTTGAAGAGAGAATCAAAGGTTAACCTACCTTGAGTTGTACTCACAAAAAGATGAAGGATTCACTTCCTTATCCCACTATTCTATGTTATCACATTCATAGTTTCTATTGCTATCATCTGCATCAGGCAATTCTCAGCTGTCTACAGAGTGATCTTTTGTTTAAGTAATCTGAAGCCTAGATACCATAGCAGTGAAGTCCCTATCCACCATTTGAATCTTTACTTGAAACATCATGAATCATTAATAGGCAATACCCACCTGAGTCCTATGGAGCTAGAAGTAGAAGGAGGATCTTATCCAATCCTCATCAATTAGGCTTTTCTTTCAAGCTTGGAGCCCCTTTTAATTGAGAATCAAGCCCATAACTTGCCAAGTTTGATCCTACAAGAAAAATCCCTAACAAATTGGTGACTCCACTGGGGAACTGAGAAGTGAAGATAGAATAACATAGGTAGGAGTAGAACTAGACTCCTGGTTGGCTTATTCATTTATCCAGTAGTCTCCATTGAAGTGTATAAGAGTCAGTTTTAAGAAGTTTCAAATCATCTCACCAAGTTGTGAGTGGTGACTCTGAGTTGTTTATTTGATCAGTGCATAAATTAACATATTTTTAGTCCCGATAAAGAGGATATGTACCCATTTGAAGTTTGATGTGTTGGTAGAAAAGGATACGGAAATAGATATTAGCTTATTGCAAATCTTTCCCTCTGCAACAAGGTGATGGCTCTACAAAGTTAAAGATTGATTTGGAGATGACTTCAGATCAAATATTGTTGTAGCTAATCCAATACATCTAGGTATTTTAAGAATTTTAAATGCTTTCCTTATCATGTGATCAAAGCACTAAGGAAAAAAGGAATATGGTGAAAGAGAGGTTTGCATGTTTTAAGATTTTTTAGTTGCATTCCTGGAAAATTTGAAGTGAAATATGTATTAGAAAAGATAGAGACAGTTTGTAATCTTCTAACCACTAAGATGTCACAACTATTTAAGAGTAAGTTGTTTGAACCAATAAATTTTGAAGGTATCCCTGGATACCAAATCATATTCCAGAAGTGGTCAAGGATTGTTTACCAAAATTCACTGGTTTTGGTGAGCAATCAACTGAAAGTCATTTACAAAAGTTTGCTAACCTGATAGATGATCACAATATCACACATAAGGATGTACTAATGACCCTATTTGTAGTATCTCTAGTTGATATTTCAAGGGATTGGTTTAAAGAACTACCTCATGGCTCAATAGGATCTATGGTAGCATTGGAAGATTGTTTTATTAGAAAGTATGGTGATATTGAGCAATATAATGACATGGAACACAGTGATGAACAAGACATATCTAAATCTAAGGACCCTACATCAGAGCTTGAACTTCTTCAGGAAGAAACAAAATTGTTAACACAAAGGTTGCAGGAGAGTGTGGTGTTTCATTTACAAGAGAACATGAGCAAAGAGGAGGGTGAGTCACAACATGATTTCTACATAAGGTTTACTAATAAGATCAAGGAGTTTGACATTCCTTTTTGTTCTCAGGATTTTGTATGGGAAAATTTATTTGTTAAGCTTTGTTTTCCTCATACACTTACTTTACCAATCCCTTAGAGGGTAGAATGTATTCAACAAACTATACAATGGATGGAACATGTAGAATATCTTTCTTCTATAGATATAAATGAGGCTAAATATAGTGATGTTGAATCTGAAAATCTAGAATATACTAATGTTGAATGTGATAATAGTGGTGAGTCTAGTTATGCTAATGGATCTAATTTTAGTGATTATGATGATGAGTCTACTTATGCTAAATGTTTTGCTCATGATAATGCTGATAATGAACTTTGTGAACAACAAAACAATGAAAATATTTTGTGTGGACAGCAAGATGACAACTATGATGCAGATGTGAGTGTTTGTAGTGATTTCTTGACACAAGATGATATGCTCCAAGAGATCTCACTCCATGATTCTAATGAGGTAAAAATTTGCAGCATCAGGCAAGAGGACAGTTTGGATCAATTAGAATGTCAATCTTTTCTAGGTAGTGAGAAAATTTCAGATTTTTAGAGGTATGTATCAGAAAATAATTCTCAATCTTCATGCCTTATGGATATAAGTTTTGGTAATAATGACATTGGTAAGGATGTGGAAAATGATCATGAAGTTTTTGATTTCAAAAGTGTATAAGAGATGAGTATGAATGATGATAGTTGTTCACTTCATAGTGAACAAATTTTTGAATTTTTATCTTTTGAATATCTCAGGCATTCAGGAAAGGATAGCATTGAAACTTCATGCCCAACATACATTGATTTTGATAAAGAATATGAATCAGTGGATCCTAATTTTGACATGTATGTGTCTGATTTTTTTTGTCCTCCCATATCACTACACCACAGTCAAATTGAATATGATTTGTCAGATGATGCAGTCATCAGTGTTGTTTTAGATTCAAAGGATGTGGAAACTCTAGACATAATGATGAGGCCTGATTGGGATAGTAGTGTGGATGTTGAATCTTGTTCTTTTCATGTTCCTGATTTATTTCCTCTCGCAGAAGATCAAAATTATTTGCATGAAATCCCTATTGTTTATGATGAATATGATGACTCATATGCTATTGTGGATTTAGATTTTGATGAGTTTGATATGGATGATTCTTGTGTACATCAGAATATTGATTATTCCTTTAAGGAGAGTAAGAAAACTACATGTGTATTTTCAGATGTTCCAATGACAAACAAATTGTTATTTGATGATCCATTTTATGATTTAGAGGATGCTTGTAAAGGCTATAATCAACAAGCTATATCAGGTCTTATGCAATCAAATGATTATGTGGAAGAGTTCCATCCTAGTTTGCAAATCAATATTGTGAATGAAGCTTATGTTTTGGTGAAAAATAGTGTTCATGAGGACTTTGATTTCATCCATGAAAAGGAGCCATAATGTTTTCTTTTTCAGCTTGTCAGCAATGGTCAAGGGTGTGATGTTTTGATATCATATAATGATCACCATTCATAGTATTTTAGTGACTCTATTTTGCAAAGTGATAGTGAATTCACTGATTATCTTTTGTTTGATATGTTGAAGTGGCAGTATGCTCAATCATACACATGGAAGCAAGAGTTTCAGTGTATCTTTGATTTGTGGAGATGAAAACCAAATATATGATAGAGGTAAGAGCTGAATTTAGTTTGAGGTTTTGGGCCTTTTGTAAATAATTTCCCTGTATGTACAGTTGCTTTTCTTTCAATTGTGTGTTTTCTTTTAGAAGAGGTTTCCATTTTTTTACAAGAGGTGTTAGGAGGGAAATGTGAAAAGAGAAGAAACAGATTAAAGATTGATTTGAAGTTTCAGGGTGGTCTGCTTCAACCATGAGATTCTAAAGGTTCTCTGCATGCCCGCATGGGGCACGCATCCATAGTCAAAGACACTATTGGTACTCTCAAATTTGACACAAATTTGGAGTGACCAATTGAAAATTTTCTATAAGGCAAAGTAGGTGCTCTTAAAATTTTTGTGAGAAGGCCTAACCGGTGTGCTTTAAAAAGACATCCTGATGATTTTCATGAGGTACAGCTTGGGAAACATGTTTAGCATCTTTCATTTGACATATACAATGGGTTCCAGCTCCTAACTTCTAGTTATGACATGTTTAGGGAGTAGCCATTTTGAGGTGTTCACTGAAATTTGCATTTTTGCTCGACTATCAAATCGTTGTAGCAAGCCCTATTTGAACTTGAATATCTTATGTCTTGTTAGGTTTCATGGCTTGCCGCTTTGGGAATTTTTAGAATGTATATCAGAGAGCTTATGCTTCAAAGCTCAATCCATTTTGAGTCTGTTTGGTAGGTTTTTGAATCCCCCAAAGTTGGCTTCCCAGAATTGTCTTACCTCTTTGTTATATCTAGTTTCTTGAGTGGCCCTATTTGACCAATTATAAATTTTGACCCTGTGACCCAATTGAGAAAATTCCTTTTTCCCTATATTCCAGTGGTCAAATACTCCTTATGTTTCAATTTTTGGGCCATGAGGTTTCTATCTGGTAGGTTTGCAAGGTCAGACAAAAAGTGCTTTATGCTGATAAAAAATGCGGCTAGGACAACTTTGCAAAGTAGATATTTTTGGAAATTTGTAGTTTTTTGTCAGAGGGTTGTCTTCAATTGAGGGTTGTGGTGTTGCATTGCTTGTATATGAGGCTTTTTCCAGATCCAGTGGTTTTCTTTCATCTTGTTATTTGATATTTTTAGTTTATCTCCTTCCGAGGCAGTTTACAACGATTTCAGTTTGTGTTTGTCAGTTCTAAACGGGTGATTTCAACGTTTAAAATATCTTTCCTCATTCATTTATGGATGAATCCATTTGACAAGGTGATTACATGTGCTACAAAGACCGTACTCACCAAATTTCAACTTCCAATGATTAGTTTTTAGTAGTGTATTTAAAAGGTGATTGGAAGCAATTTATTCAAGTTTGTCAACTGGTGAAATATTAAAAATTGAATTTTTAAAACATTTTCGGTTATCTGGATTGGATACGGTTGCAATTGTCAATCTTCTGGTCTAGATTTTTAATATCTAGGTGTTTGAATTCAAAAAAAAAATTTAGTTGAACCCGTTTAGGGTCTAGCCCGCTTCATTATTTTAAAAGTTGAACTCTGCCGGCTATTGGAGACAAGTAGTAATTGGGTAGACATAATGCATTAAAAAAGACCATGTATGTGTATGAGCTTTGAGTAAATTTGCAAAGCCAGTGCATAACTAAACTGATGAACAAAGGATTCTAAATTATGAATCTTGCCAGACAATTGGAGGAATTTGGGGTTGCTAGTGCATTGCAAATTTCTGTTATAACTAAATTCATCAATCCATGAATTTCAAAATCAGATTTTGAAGAGTATTCAGCATTTGGGCACACAAGAAAATTTGAGCTTGTCTTATGTGGGAGCTGCAAGATGAATTTAGGCACGTTTTGTGCCAATCAACAAAGAGACCAGTGTATGGTAAAAGGACTGGTAAGAGGAAGCTTACGTATGAAAATGACAATGATAATGTGGAAAGTAATAAAGCAGAAACATTCATACTATTGCCAAATGGCATGAGTTCACCATCCTGTGACAATATGGAAGAAATAAAACAATGATGGCTGAGTAGACTGCGTAAAATGAAGGGGCTGTTTATTTATAAATAAATCCCAGCAAACTAATGAAGGGGCAAAGTTCCTTATGCACAACAAAGTGGGGATCTCTTCTATTCAAAACAGCTAGCTCATGTTTGAAAAGAGTCTACGTGAAGGAGGAAGCCCACACATTAGTTTAGGAGGCTGGACATTAACAAAGGGAAGCATAAATGAATGAAACCAAAGCATAAAATGAAGAGCTAGAGGCTGCCTTGCTTGCACAAGTGAAGATGCAGCCCAACGTGAATACAAATATTGGATTAACAAACAAAAGAGATGCCAAATAAAAAACAAGCCTCCTGCGCCAAGATGGGGACTTCCATTTGTTTGTTGGCTCTCCATTATTTACACCCTGTGTAAAACTTGAAGGAGCTACTTGCGTAAGGAAAAAAGGGGCCTTGCGTTAGCAGAAGAATGGAAGGCTGCCAGCATAAAGTGCCAAATAAATTAAAGAAAATGCGTAAGTCCTAGCTGAAACTCAATAAAGATTGATGCCTATAGATTCACTCATAAGTGCTAAGGGTCCTTGCATGAGTAGGCAAAACAAAGACATTGAAAATAATTGGATGGCTTTATAAGCTTGCGAAATGGAAGAAATTGCAATGTGTATGCATCTAGTAAGGAGGCCGGGTAAAGGTTAGAGCAATGTGTGAAGTAGGCACCATTTTGGGTTGCCTGTTATTGTATAAATGGTACGTGGATATATATAAAGTGGAGCTACTGATGTTTTTAATATGTTTTGGGTGCATGCTATCCTCTTTGTGTGAGAAACCAGTCAAGGGGAGGTGTGCGTAAGGTAAGTAAATGGAGGCTCATGCACAGTGTGGACATGAGCAGCCAATGAACAAAGGGATGCTAGTGATTGCTTGCAGGAAGTATATTAATGAAAGGCCAAAATGAAAATAGGGTTTGCGCAAGGCATGAGGGAAGAGTTTTTTTATTTTTGTGCAATAGGCTTTGTCCCACACTCACTAAATGTGTGGAAGCTAAAACATTTATATACAAGGCTGCTCAAGTGTATGGTAAATAAAGAAGGAAAGAGAGGCTAATGGTTGCCTCAGCCTTGTGGGCCTGCCGAGAAGTGCTTGCCAGCTGGGTGCACTAAGTTATATTTTAATAAAATATTTAAAAAACCTCTCCCAAGTTAGTCCCACATTGATGTTGTAATGGACTTCTCAAGTGCATAAATACAGCAACCCTGACTAATAAAGTAAGTCAAGGCAAAGGAGGCTCTGCTCACACTAGCTTGTGTGGTCACCTCGATTTCCATGTCAGTGGGCCCAGAATAAATAAATTTTGTAGACAAGGAGATGAGGTGGTAGAATGTGATACATGTCAAGAGGTTGTGAGGTCGCTAGAAGAAACCACCAGATCTGGAGACCTGGAGAATCCGCTAGTCATGAGGTTCGGAGATGCTAGCATTTAACGGTTGTTCATCTGTAGATTTAGAGACTCACAGTCACCTAGTCTCATGAAGTTAAAAAATTAGTATAAAATTTTTAGAGATTCAAAGACTCATTGTCGGTCACGAGATCTCATGATGCAAGTGGTTAGAGGCTGAAGTTCTAAGATTGTGAGATAACATTAGTCGCCAGGTCATTGGAGGAGATATCTAGAGATCTAGAGACTTGGGGATTTAGAGACCGAAGCTTTTCGTGAGGTCTCCCAATCTAACTATAGTTTAGAAAATCATTAGGAGATTAAGAGACTAAGGAGATTCTTCAAATCTCTGAAGGTAACCAAGGTTAAAGAAATTGTTAAGAGATTTGGAGGCTAAAGTAGTCTCTAGATCTCCAGATCAACTGAGGTCAAAGGTGAGTTTGCAAAGCCAGTTTGAGGGTTCAATCAGAGCATGACACATGGTGATTTTTGGTGGCATGTGCAAATTTTAAAGTTTATAAAAGATTTAAAAGTCATATAGTTCAGCTTTAGGGATAAACTCAAATTTATTTTATGCCAGGAACTTGCTCAGAGTTTTTATCGCCACAGATTCATTTTTTGTCGAAATATAGCAGTATAATATGTTTCCAGAAATGACAGGAGAGGATGGACATGATGGCAGTGGAAAGAATCAGATCAGATCATTTTGCTGAGAGCAGTAAGGGCTTTTAACCTATGATCAGATTTTGCAGAGATGTTTTATTCCAGGCATATTTTATTTTGTAGATCTGACAGAGGCCATTTATTATTGATTATTCTATTGGGAGCAAAAGATAAGATTTGATTCTCAGAAGATAGAGGGTTGTTGAATCAGATTTACAAGCAGTTGAATAAGATAAGATCATATATGAAGTGGAAGATAAAAGACAAAGTAGATCAGATTTTGTTTCGAATGCCCGAGGATATCAAATTTCAAAGGAGAGAGGACTTTGGAGATCAAATTGAAGAAACAAACAGTTGTTGATCATGCTTTGATTTTAGGGTTTTCTTCTTTTGGCTTTTTATTCTCTTCTTTTCTCAGTGTAAGGGGTTCTTGGTTCCTATTCCTATTTTGTTCCTAGTTCCTGTGGCTGCTCTATTGTGAGTAGGCCCCTAAATGATGAAATTTGAAATTCTTTGCATAACAGATTTCTAGTTTTGTGTCTAAAACTCTTGAACTTTCAAGCTTTGTATGAAATAGACAGGCTCATTTCAATAGAATACATTGCAATTTCTATCTTACCTTGTTACTGTCTCTTTGCTCTGTGTTCTGCTCTTGTATGTTTTAATTTGTGAGGCATTTGAAAATATACCAGCTATCAGGCAGTCTGTCTAATTATTTGCGAGTTTCTCTCAAGGAGAGGATTAAATTTCATAAATGGTTTCAAAGAGTAGACATGTGTTAGGATTTGATGATAACAACATAAGATTGATAGGATAGTTTGTAAGGCATCCTATTCGGATTACATGCAGCTTGCCAGGCATCCTAGTGTGTTTCCTTGAAATCTTCCTGTGCATTTATATTCAAACTCTTTTGCCCAATGGAATAGGCACTGGTTGGATGTTTGTTATACAGTCATCATTCTGTCATCAAGCACAAAATAATGATTACCAGTTCATTTCTATTTTTAAGTTCATACCTATTGTGAAAGGACTATATCTAGGTGATATAGTTTAGTTTGTTGATTCCTTGAAGAGAGAATCAAAGGTTAACCTTCCTTGAGTTGTACTCACAAAAAGAAGGATTCACTTCCTTATCCCACTATTTTGTGCTATCACATTCATAGTTTCTATTGCTATCCTCTGCATCAAGAGATTCTCAGCTGTCTACAGAGTGATCTTTTGTTTAAGTAATTTGAAGCCTAGATAGCATAGTAGTGAAGTCCCTATCCACTATTTGAATGTTTACTTGAAACATAGTGAATCATTAATAGGTAATACCCACCTAAGTCCTATGGAGCTTGAAGCAAAAGGAGGATCTTATCCAATCCTCATCAATTAGGCTTTTCTTGCAAGCTTGGAGCCCCTTTTAATTGAGAATCAAGCCCATAACTTGCCAAGTTTGATCCTACAAGAAAAATCCCTAACAAAGTCCTCATGACTCAACTCAGATACACATACTCCCCCATAGAGGAATTACCAATATTTAGTCCAGAAGAAAGATGGGGCTCAAATACCACTGGATGAATGGAACCAACTGCATCATTACTCAAAAGTAGGCTGGGGTATAACCCCAAGCATACCTCTCAAATACTCAAATGTATCCTTAGGCAAACACTTTGTAAATATGTCTTCTATATGCTCCTTTGTGCTTATGTACTCCGGTCTAACTTATTTCTCAACAACTTTCTCTCTTACTACATGATACTTGATCTCTATATGCTTCGTCTTAGAATGTAATACAGGATTCTTAGACATATTAACTATGATGGTGTTGTCATAATGTATGACAATAGGCTCAACAAACTTTATTCCAATATCCTTCAACATTTGCTTCATCCAAATTATCTAGTTATAATTGTTTGTTGTTGCTACATACTATGCTTCTTTTGTGCTCTATGAGATACAATTATGCTTCTTGCTTAGCCAAGAAACCAATCTTCCTCCAAGGAAAAAGGTTCCATCATTGGTTCTCTTTTTATCATCAACACTACCTCCCCAATCAACATCTGTATATGCA
This sequence comes from Chamaecyparis obtusa, assembly GCA_027943335.1. NCBI lineage: Eukaryota > Viridiplantae > Streptophyta > Pinopsida > Cupressales > Cupressaceae > Chamaecyparis > Chamaecyparis obtusa. The sequence continues at coordinate 670,529 of BSBK01007999.1, read as the reverse complement.
CATAGGGTAAAATCATCAGATTTTTCATACCACAATCCATAGTCCATATTGCCTCTTAGATATCTCAGTATTCTCTTTATTGCCGCATAATGTGATTCTCTAGGTTCAGCTTGAAATCTTGCTACAATTCAAACTGAATGTGCTATATCAGGTCTTGTATGTGTCAAGTACTACAATCCTTCAATCATAGATCTGTATTTCTTCTGTTCAACTGCCGGTGTTTCATCTGTACTAGATAGTTCATGTCTAGTTACCCTAGGTGTTCCAACTGGTTTACAGTTCTCCATTCTAGATGTTTTCAATATATCATTCAAGTACTTTTTCTAGCTTACAAAGATACCATCATTGTTTTGTATTATTTGTAATCCCAAAAAGTATTTCATCTCACCAATCATACTCATTTCAAATTTAGTCTTCATTTCATGAGCAAATTTGTCACTAGCTTCATCTTCTCCTCCAAAAATAATGTCATCAACAAAAATAACTATAATCAACAAACCATTTTCAATTTCTTTTGTGTATAGATTGCTATCAGCCGTTCCTTTTTAAAATCCCAATTTTAACAAATACTTATCCAATCTTGCATGCCAAGTTCTCGGTGCTTGCTTTAGTCCATATAATGCTTTATTCAGTTTACATACCATGTCTCCTTCTTGAGTCAAACAAAAACCTTCAGGCTGCTCAATGTAGAATTATGCTTCCAATTCTCCATTCAGAAATGCAGACTTCACATCCATCTGATATACTTTGAATTTCTTAAAAGCTGCATAGGCCAAAAACATTCTTACTGCTTCAATTCTTGTAACTGGTGCAAAAGTTTCATCATAGTCAATTCATTTTTGCTATGAGTATCCCTTACATACCAATCTTTCTTTGTTTCTTACTACTTCTCCTTGTTCATTCATCTTGTTTCTAAATACCCATTTAGTTCCAATAACATTCTTGTCTTTAGGTCTAGGAACCAATTCCCATGTCTTATTCTTTTCAATTTGATCTAGTTCTTCTTTCATAACATTAATCCAACTTTCATCTTCACAAGCTTCACTAGTAGATTTAGGTTCAAATTGAGAAATCAAACATAACTATTCTTGTACCTTATTCTGAGTTAGAAGTCCTCTCTTAATGCTTCCAATAATCTATTCAAAAGGATGATTTCTTGATAAATTCTTGTTAGGTGTCACTGTCTCTGATCTCACTTTAGGTGTAGGTTCTTCAATGACTTCACTGTGACTTTCATTCACCAAATCACTGTCAGTCTCATAGAATAGTTTAGTAGTCTTAGTGTTAGGCTTAGAATGAGCTTCTCCATCTGATTCATAATCAAGCATTCTTTCATGAAATTTGAACTTTTCATCAACTTTAACATTTGTGCTCTCAAAAATAGTTTTAGTTCTCTTATTGTAACATCTATATGCTTTTCTCTTCAAAGAATATCCAAGAAAATAACCTTCATCACTTTTAGGATCAAACTTTCCAATATCATCATCTCTCTTTATATAACATTTGCTTCCAAAAATTCTAAAATACTTAACTGAGGGTGCATGTCCAAACCATAATTCATAGGGTGTCTTGTATGTGTCAGTTCTAATTTGTACTATGTTCATTGTATACACTGTTGTGTTCATTGCTTCTCTCCAGAATATCTTCATCAAATCATTCTCAAATAACATAGCTCTTGCTGCTTCAGTCATTGATCTGTTTCTTCTTTCTACAATACCATTTTGTTCAAGTGTTCTAGGGGCTTAAAACTGTCTTCTAATGCCATTCACTTCACAAAAGGTGTTAAACTCTCTAGAAGTAAATTCTCCACCTCTATCAGATCTCAAACATTTAATCTTCATTCCAGATTTATTCTCAACTTTATTCTTACTAATCTTAAACTTATCAAATGCTTCAGACTTTTCTTTGAGAAATGCAATCCACATCATTCTTGTAAAATCATCAACAAGAATCATAAAATACCTTTCTCCATAGAATTCTCTAGTCCTGGTAGGACTGCTCAAGTCTGTATGAACAATCTCCAAATTCTCTATAGATGTGAACTTCTTACTAGAAAATGAACTTCTCTTCTACTTAGCCATCACACATTCTTTGTAAATCATGTAAGTAAGTTTCATAATTTTAGGCAAATCCCTTACTGCAAGTGTAGTACTCACTTTCACAATGTTATCAAAGTTTATATGACAAAACTTTCTATGCAATAACCAAATGTCATCAATCTTAGTAATCAAACATGTCATCCTAGTAGGATTCAACTGAAATACATTACCTCTGGTTCTAGATCCAATTCCAATCAAATTTCCATCTTTATCCTTTATCACACAAGTTTTCTCAGTAAACCAAACTTGATATCCCTTATCAACTAACTGTCCAACACTAAAAATATTATGTTTTAATCCATCCAAAAAGTAAACATCATTAGTATTAGTCTTTCCATCAAGAGTAATATATCCTATACCTTTAATCAAAAAAGGTGCATTGTTTCCAATGCTCACAACTCCTCCATCATAATTGTCAAACTTTATGAACTTTTTCATATCTCTAGTCATATGATGTGAACAACCATTGTCTATAATACAATTAGATTTCTTTTCAACTTGGGAAACTTAGGATTTTTCTTCCTTAACATCAGTTTCAGGATTCTCTTCTTTAATTGCTACTAATCCTATGTCATCATTATTCTCAGTATCACTTTCACTTAGAGTTCTTTCTATACAAGCTTCAAGGTCTTCATCATTAGCATAATAACATTCATTAGATCTTTTAGGCTTGAACTTGTTTCTATACTTTTTAACTCTCTTAGGACATTTAGATGCAAAATGACCATATTATTGACAAGTCCAACATTTAAATATTTTCTTACCATCTGGTTCTCTCTTCATAAGAAAGGAAATACCTTCTTCAATCTTTTTGTCTTCTTCATTTCTAGATCTACTGCTACCAGCATAATCTCCACTCACACTGATGCTTCTAGACAAAGTAGGGTGAACACTAAGAGCACTGAATGTTGTCTCCATTCTAGGTAAGTCTCCTGATAACCTTAGGTTCATATCTGTTGCTTCCAATCTTCCAAGAAGATTCTCTCTTTTAAAGTTTGCAGTACAAGGTATAACTTGTTCAATCATCTGTATTGTCTTCTTAAATACAGGAGTCAATGTCCTCAGAATTTTCCATATCACTTCATTCTCTATCTTTGTTCCTCCACAAGATTTTATCCCTGCAAAAATTTCTGACATTCTACCAATATAGCTTCTAACAGATTCATCTTCCATCATTCTTATATCTTCAAATGCACATATCGAATTATGTAATCTAACTTTCTTTGCACATTTATCACCTTCAAAAGTAGAGTGTAAAGCTTTCCAAATTTCATGAGATTTTTTCAAACATTTTACCTGACTATACTCATTCTTTGGAAGGGCTATCAAAAGTGCTTCTCTTGCAAGTATGTTACACATGAATACATCTCTTTCATCACCAGAACATGTTTCAATATTGTCCTCTTCAATGATAGTCTTATCATTCTTTGTAATCAACCAATAACCTGGTCCTAAACACAGTATATGTGTCTTCATCTTTTCTTTCCAGCTGTCAAAATTTACTTCATCAAACTTAGGGATTTCCTTCCTAAAATTCACCATGGATCTCCTTAATTTGTTAAAATTCTCTTTCAAGGACCTATTGCTCTGATACCAATTGTTAGAAAGTAAAGTCTACCAAGATAACTGAGAGGGCGGGGTGAATCAGTTATTTGATAATTATAACTTTTATCAACTTCAACAACATTTAACTATGTAAGTAATATAATTACCAATCATAGAAAGATATTCATACACAATAACACAATGAGACAAGATATGTTGACTAGGGAACCTCTTGATCAAAGAGTAATCCCCAGTGGGAATGATGCCCACAAAAGATGCACTAATATGAATATTCCTCATGAAAGGATGGACTCTGTTAGGAGTCTTATGAAATACATTCAATACATATGAATCCTAATTAGGAGATTTTGAATCCCTGTTAAAAGATTCTAACCCTGTTAAGAGTTATGGAAGACAGAAGGACCCATTGCCCAAATAGCTTCAATGGCAAGATCACTGAACACATTGTCCATCTGAGCTTAAGATTATTCAACAAAATAATATCAAATATGTTACCTCCTTTCTCACTATGCCAAACCACACTCACTACTACACCAGATCTCAATTTTAGATATCTGTGCTTTGCATGTCTTCCTTCACAATTTTTCTTTCACAACTTCATTAGCTCTTTTCTTCACTTCATGCATACATTCACATTCAACCATACCATGCTACACTTCCATGCCACATTACAACAAGGAAAAATATTCCTTCCTTTATACCATACTCAAGTAGTTAAAAATGAGTCGCCACACAATTACAAAATAAAATTTTCCACACGCTACATCAAAATTACACAAAATTGTCAGCTTCCAAATACAATAATTCTCCACTCATGTGACCTCAAAGTTTGTGCTATCATCCACGTCACTATCAATGTGTCTCTAAATTCCCTTTAAATATGCAAAACTAGATTCCATTCCGATTAGGAGATATCATTTGATTTCCACAAACTGTTACTCAGTAACACTACCTGAATACTGCTTCCACCAAAATGCTCATAAATTTCATGAATAATTGAATTATTGTATGTGCTCTTAACCATCAATATATAACATATCAAAGAGTATATCCTCAACATTGCATAGCTCCAACTGCAATATCCCACTTGCGCTAATCAAAACACAGTCTACTTCTCTGCAAGTCTTAGGTACATCACTGTGTTGACATCAATGACAATCATAGTCATGAATACAACAACAACTACTACATAATGACTACCAAACATTTAGCATTCATTCCTAACACTTATATCCTCTAATGAAAGTAGGATTAAAATCCAATGTCCCCCAATCATCCTTAGTCAAAGAAGAAGATGGAGCTTTAGGTTGTTGTATCTCAAGTTATTTTTCAATCTCTTTGCTTGGTTGAAGAGGCTCAGAAATTTTAGCATTTTCTACATTTAGGTAAGGATTTGGCACATCATCCACATGAAATGTATACATTAAGTTGTTATAAATGAACCTATCCTTTCGATGAAGAGTAGAAGGAGCTGCATGCATAGTATGTAACCAAGGTCTTCCTAAAAGAAGGTTATAATTGAGAGGTCCAGGCATAGCATGAATAGGTGTATTTAGAATAATTGGACCAACTTTTACAGGTAAGGTAATAATGCCCAAAGTTCTCTTTGTAATATTTTCAAATCCATGTATAGGGACATTATCAGGTTGAATAGTTGTGAGATCAACCTTAATTTCCTTAAGCATATCCATGCTACAAACATTAAGCCCATATCCGTTATCAATAAATTTTATTTGAATGATAGTCTGATTGATAGAAACAACAACCACAAGAGCTTCATATTGATTTTGCACCTTAGGAGAAGGTAAATCATTATCGGAAAACACAATAGGAGGTACATAAGGCATAGTATCCATGCACTCTAAAATAAAATGAATGTTCTCTTTATTAGGAGGTGAAGCAAGAAGAGTGGATAAATCTTTTTGCAATGCCTCATGATATGTCAGGGAAGTTTGAGGTAATTCTCATAAAGATATCTTATTAGGAGTAGCATGTAATTGGTCAACTAAGTTATACTCCTTAAAGGTAGAAGGAAACCTAGGAGCTTGAGGAAGCATAGGTTGAGAAGGTGGTAAAGAAACTGGAATAGTAGGCTAAGGGTTATTCCATATGTGATAAGCATATGAAATGGAATTAGTGTTATCAAATACATCCAAAGGATCTCTAGGTTTACCCTTAATTGTTATTTGAGGACATCTTTTTACCATCAACAAAGGTTTAGGATATATCATTTTAGGTTTATCAATGTTGCAAATAGTGGGACATGAAGGTAACCATGCACACACCCTATGGTAAAGGTTAATTGGAGAGGTTGTAGAGGAGTGTGAAATTGGAATAGGATCAATAAAGATCTCATTTGAGCAATTTTCATCCTCACATCCATGTACCTCATTAGGGAATCTATCCTCTTGTACAATAAAAGCCTCATTAAAGTATTCAAAACAAGAATCATATATGTTGAACACAAATTAATACCAAAAGCATGAAAATGTAAATGTTTTTGTATTTTTAAAGAGATTTTGCAATTTTTTCTTTTGTATTTTTGAAATAAATGCAAGAGTATAAAATAAATCTAGTTTTATAAGCATGAAAGATCTAACATAAAAGGAAAATCTAACACCAAAAAGAAAGAGTTGTCATAAACAGGTTCACAAAAATGTAAATGGATAAAAATGGAGTGGTATAAGTAGGGCTTTTAACAATGCACCTAATAGAGGCCCTAAACAACCATTCTCCACAATACATATAAATTAAGATGATAAGTAATGTAAATGTGGAAATGCTTGAAATTAGATAAGTTAAGGTACATACCTCATAATGAGATTAATCTAGAAATACCTATTTTTTGATGCCTGTGTACAGTTTCTAGAGATTCTAAAACATATCTAGAACCAAAAAACCGCAATGGAGAAAACCCATAAAACTTTATCAATTCTGAGGAAAGTCAACCTTGACCTAAAGACCGGGGTACAATCTTGACCCCTACTAAAAGTTGACCTTATCCTGAAATTGCTCCGATGGAAATTTTGTTCGCAAATCCCAGATGTTTGATGAAAAGGGATCTCAGATCCACTCTGCAATTCTCAAAACAATGACTATAGATATCTGAAAATGGTTTTTTGGGGTGGCTATATAGTGTTTTTCCTTAGTCAAATTCTTGTTTTGGTGATCTCCACCTCCACAAATAGCCAGATGTATGGAATATGTGTGTGTATTGAATGTGTAATTCCAAGACCTAATCCTCTAGGTTGAAACCCTAGCATGAATAGTTATGGGAGAGAAATGGATAGATTTAAATAAGATAAGAAAGCATACCAAGCCCCCAAGACTAAAGTAATCTCACCAAACTCACAATCCATAATTGCTACCCCATGATTGTATCTTTGAATGCTTGAATATTGACGGTGGATCAAGGAAGAAGGAATCTCTCTTGCTCCACATAGATATTCACAATGGTGTGTTCACAAAAATGCTTGATATCAACAATGGTTGATCTTCTATATCATCCTCTCACAATCTTGCATCTTCATTTCACCATCAATTTCTTACTTTCTTGAAATCTTGATCCTCGTGTTGCTTAATTTTCTCTCCATTGATGGATGCTTGATGTCTAGTTGTGAAAATGAAGGCAAGAGAGAGTCTTTATATATTGGCTTCAAGGTGATGCTCCTTGGGTAATGTAAGGGCCCATAATTCAAATTTCACCTTGAATTATGGTCTAATCACAATAACCAACTAAGGAGGGAAAATAATCAAATGAATTTCAAATTAAAACCATTCTGCATTCAGATCTAAGGGCCCAACATTGATTTTGGGGCCCGTCGGGACCAAAATTTCAAAAGGGGGATCAAATCCCAAAAAAGGTCAAGGACAACCTTGAATTTGACCTAGTTCAAAGTTGACCTTGACCTTGACCTTGACCTAGGGGTCCAGATATAATTTGTATTGAAAACATGAGATCTTGGGGAGGCCCAGAGACTTGGAAATGATAATAGAACAAGTCATAGCACCAAAAAAGGACATAGAGGCCTATGATGAACATGATGAGGGATAGGAGGACCTGTTCCTAGATCCTACATAGAAAATAGAGTTGTAGAGAAGGGAAATCAAGGAGAATCCTCAGGATCCTAACCCTAATTTCACCTAAAATGAAAGAATCAAATGCAAAATGCATCCTAAATGCAAGTTTATCATGATAAATGTAATAAAAGAGGTTTATAAACCTATCAAGATGAAAGTGCTTCTATTTTAAGATGATACAACTTCTAACCACATATCTAAGGGGTTAATTGAGCTAGAAGGCATGTTCATAATAAATGATAATTATATGTCACAAAATTCCAATGCTAAGGTAGAAGACTTGGAAGAAATAAAATTTTGATCATAGACATCTCCTCAATTGGTATACATTGGGAAGAAGATAAGTAGGGATGTAAGGACCAATTTGTTAGGAATAGTCCCAAGAGATAACTGAGAGGTAGGGGCTGATTCAGTTATCTACCAGATTCAATTCTTTATCCAATTAAGTACAGAATAACATTAAGCATAAACATAATATAAGAACACTTAACACAACACCATAATTTTGGTTATGGAAAAATCCAAATAGGTAAAAGCCCTAGTGGGAATTGACACCCACTAAGAAATGCACTAGTGTATTATGATCCTTGTTAGAAGATCTTATAACCCTATTAGGATTTGATCTTTACAAAGCATTAAGTATAGTGACCTAGTCAAGGGTTAGACCTTGTTAGGATTATTTTACAATTAAACCTGTTAGGGGTGAGGATGCACTATCTGGGAGCACACTGCTTAAAGGGGTGAAGGCTGTTTAATAGATACACACTATATCTTGATCTTGGTAAACTATGCTTAGACCTTCTATCTTGATCCATTCAAATGAATAAAATATACTCTCTACTTTGTCACATAGACCTTTTGTTGATGGCTCAACACTTTGCACCTTCTCCTCTGCTCTTGTCTTTCAACTATCTGCCATACTTAACAATCACAAATGACTGCCTATAAATATCTTTCATCTAAATGATATAATCAAGTCAGCCTATTAGAACCACCTTGAAATCATATTAGAGAAATAATACAACTCTCTAATAAAATCTTAGTCAGCTCTACTAAGCACGCAAGACAAATTAGGACCACCCAACTCAATATGAGTAGACATGTCACTTCGCATTGTCAGCTTCACCAAATTAACTGATAGTTTCTTCTCATGCTGAATTACTTCATGCACTCTTAACCAATCATTCTTAAGTCTTCTCCAAACATGAATCCATGCACACATATCAAACAGATAGGTGCAACTAATACAACAATAAAATCAATGTTAGCTCTACCAGATAAACTTAGGGAGCTATGACTGTCAACTGGAGACTTCAAAACTCAACCTATACTGCATATCTGACTCTACATCCATGAACATAGTAACATACATATGTCTACAACATAAATATAAACACACAAGGCTTCATTAAAACTATACTACAAATCACATACATAACTCTTCTTGGGACCTATCAGGTAAACTCACTGATATAGACTACTGCATTATTGTCTTTATTCAGAATCAACCTCTGTGTCTATGATATCATGCTGATAACATATCTAGGAAACATATACTCATAGCTCTCTTCATCAGGCTTCCACACATGTTGTTTGCCATGTATTGTCATCAATGAAAAACATACAGTCAACACTCTGGCTTGTTGGAAAATCTCCAATAATCTCCCCCTTTGGCATTGATGGCAACAAATGAAATGAAAAACACCACCAATCCAAATGTACAATCATTTTATAATATTCTCCATTTCCTCAACAAAACTTCCCCAAGGATGAATCCTCCATCTCTTACTATTTTTTTTTGCTTACTAAATACTCACTCCCCCTTGCTGCAATTATTTTATAACATTTTCCATTTCTTCATAAAAACTTAAGGATGAACTGTTGTATTATTTACTATGCTTCATGACTATATACTCCCCCTTTGACATCAATGGCAAAGGGCGCCAAACAATTAAGCACTGGTACTACTCATGGAGTAGAGTAGTCAACCTTTCCTTAGTCACTGAGTACTGATGCACTCCTACAATCTCTAATCAGATTCAAGGAAGGGGATTACTCCTAGCTTCTCCCTGAGATACTCAAATGTATCCTTAGGTAAAGGCTTTGTGAATATATCTTCTAGCTGATGTTTTGTTCTCACATAGTCTATCATTACTTCTTTCTCTGCTACTTTCTCTCTTAGGAATTGATATCTTATCACAATGTTTTTTTTCTTTTCATGCATCACATGGTTTTTTGACATATTAATAGTGCTAGTGTTATCAAAATGAATAAAAATAGGATAATTAATCCAAATACCAAAATCCTTTATCATCTTCTTGATCCACACAATTGTAGAACAATTCAATGCTGCTACTACATACTCTGCTTCTACTATTGACTGGGAGATACAATTATGCTTCTTTCTTGTCTAACTAAAATGTCTATCACCAAGAAATACTACTCCTCCTGAGGTACTCTTTCTATCATCCACACATCCTTCCCAATCTGCATTTGTATATACATGAAGTTTTACATTTTCTGAATTAGGATACCATAAACCATAGTAAATAGTTCCTCTCAAATAGCTGAATATCCTCTTTACTGCCATGAGATGACTTTGCTTAGGTTCTGCTACAAATCTTCCAACATACCAACTTCATTGGAAATGTATGGTCTAGTTTGAGTAAGATATATAAGTTTACCAATCATATACTTATATAAGCTTATGTCTACTGGTGGTGAATCATCTTCTTTTGAAAGCTTGTATCATGTTATCATAGGGGTACTAAATGGCTTACAATCATCCATCTTGAATTTATTCAAGATCTCTTTCACATACTTAGTCTGATTAATGAATATACCTTTGTTTTTCTATTGCACATTCAATCCCAAAAAGTACTTAATAGGTCCAATCATGATCATCTCAAATTTTCTCTACATCTCCTTAGAAAATTCTGAACTAAGCTTGTCATTTCCACCAAAGATAATGTCATCAACAAATATAGAAACTAATAATAGTCTATTAGATGTTTCTCTCATGAATAAATTACAATTTGTTGCTCCTTTATTGAATCCAATCTTATTCAAGTATCCATAAAGTCTTTCATACCATGCTCTAGGGGCTTGCTTAAGTCCATAGAGGGCTTTCTTCAATCTGCATACCATATCAGGTCTGTCTGATAAGGTGAATCCTTCAGGGTGCTCTATGTATACTTCTTCCTTGAATTCTCCATTCAGGAATGCTGACTTAACATCCATCTAGTATACCTTAAAGTATTTGAAGGTAGCATAGGCTAGAAACAACTTTATGGCTTCCAATATTCTTATAGGGGAAAATGTATATGAATAATCAATTCCTTCTCTTTGACCATATCCTTTAGACACTAGTCTTTCTTTCTTTCTTACCACTGTTCCATCTTCATTCATCTTATTTCTAAATGTCCACTTGGTTCTAATCACATTCTTAGGGACCAATCACTATGTATCATTCATAATTATTTGATCTAGTTCTTCTTTCATTCCATCATGCCAAGCTAAATCATTACATGCATCTTCAACACTTAAAGGTTCAATTTGTGAAAGTAAATAGACCGGTTCATCATTTGTTGATCTCTTTGCTTTTGATCTTGTCATGAATTTTCTTCTCTGATCTCCAATGATTTCTTACTTTGAATGATATCTAGATGTGAATTTAGGAACATTAGGTGTGACTCTCTCATCTACCTTTTGTGTTTCTTCTTTACTTGTTTTAGGGTCCTTGAATAGAACATCTATGTTGTCAAACATTTCTTCAACAACTGCTTCACTACTAGTAGGTCTAGGTTCTTCTTCAATCATAGGTGCATAATCATGATATCTCTCTTGAATCATGAAATTATCATCAATCTTAACATGATAGCTTTCAATGATCTTCTTCAATCTCAAATTAAAACATCTATAAGATTTTCTTTTAGTAGAGTAACCAAGCAAAATATCTTCATCACTTATTGCACCAAACTTGCTAATGGCTTCATCTCTCTTGATGTAGCACTTTATTCCAAAGAATCTGAAGTATTTTACTATAGATACATTCCCAAACCATAGCTCATAAGGTGTCTTGTTTTCTCCTGGCCTTAATTGAATTTTATTGATTGTATAGACTACAATATTGACCTCACCTCTCCAATTGGTGTGCACCACCTTTCCTTCAATCATGATAGTGCACATTGTGTCAAGACTGATCATATTCCTCCTTTCTTCTATTCCATTCTTCTGAGGGGTTCTAGGAGCACTTAAATATCTCTTTATCCCATGTTCTTTGCAGTATTCATAAAATCTATTAGAGGTGAATTCTCCTCCTCTATCTGATCTCAGACATTTAATCTTCAATCTAGACTCATTTTCAACTTTGGATTTGAATATTTTGAACTTCTAAAATGCTTATGATTTGTCTTTTAAGAATGCAACCCACATCATTCTAGAATAATCATCAATAAACAATAAAGTACCTTTCACCATAGTATGATCTTGTTTGAGTTGGTCCACATAAGTCTATATGTATTAGATCCAACTTGTTCTCTGCTGAATTGTTCTTTCTTCTTAATGAATTCCTTACATGCTTACCCATCACACATTCCCTACATATTGTATCAACTATTTTTTCAATGCTAGGAATTTCTCTTACTGCCTTTACATTGCTTATCTTAACTATGTTGTCAAAATTGATGTGACATAGTCTCTTATGCCATAACCAACTGTCATCTTCTTTAGCAACAAAACAACTTAATTAAGGATTAAGCTAAAAAATAGTACCTTTAGTCTTTGAACCTAATGCAATCATCTATCCTTCTTTTTTTTTAATAATGCACTTGTTTTCTTTGAATTCCCACTAATATCCTTTTTCAAGCAACTGTCCAACACTTAGTAGATTATGTTGTAATCCATCAACATAAAGAACATCATTAGTGTTGTTATTTCCATCCAAGGTGATAGCTCCTTTACCTATGATAGGTTTAGGAACTTTGTCTCCAAATATAACCATGCCTCCTTTTTATATATCCACATGTACAAATCTATCCTTATCTCATGTCATATGATGTGAGAAATCATTGTCAATGATCCAATCTGTCCTGATGTCAGCTTGTGAAATTAGTGCTAACTCTTGTGTTTCCTTGTCATCTTCAAGGTCCATTTCATCAGACATTTTCTCCATGTCTTTAAGAGAAATGAATCCAACTTCATCATCTTATGACTCTTCATCTGATACTCCATCACTAGTATAGTAACATTCTTTTGTATACTTGGGCTTGTAGTTAGTTTTGAACTTCTTGACTCTTGTAGGACACTTAGAAGAAAAGTGACCAATATTATTACATGAAAAGAATTTGTATGGTAAATAACCTTCATATTTCCCTTTTCCTTTCCTTTATTTCTTATCAATCAAAGAAATGAAATCATCTAGTTCTTTTTCTTCATCATCAAAATTACCAGAAGTGTTCAAGGATTTCTTACCATGGACTGAAGCTTTGAATGTTGTTTCACTTTTAGGCCCTATCTTCAATCTTGATATCTCAAAGGCTAAAATATTTCTGATTAAGGTCTCTCTTTTAAAGTATTATTTGGACTACATAGTTTCACCTAGGATGGATATCTTGTTGTCATATTTTGGTGTCAAGGTAGTCATCAATTTATCTATTATGTCTTCTTTCAAAATTTCTCCACCATTGTTTCTAAATCCTACAACTGCTTCATTAATCCTTTGATTGTAGGCTTTGACATTCTCATCAGGTAACATCTCTATTGTATTTTATCTTTTCTTCCATGTCTTTCTATGTGCATTCTTGGCTTCAATATCTCCTTCAAACATGTCTTCTAGATACTTCCATATCTTATAGGCTTTGTCCATTTTCTTGATCTCTGAAAATTTACTATCAAATAGGGCACTAATAAGGGCTTCTTTGGAAATATAATTTGAAGTGAAAATCTCCTTTTGCTTCAAGGTTACATCATCTTTTGAAAAATCTGCTAGAAGAGGGTATCTGAACTTCTTTGGTAGCTACTTCAAAAATCTCAAAGGCAACGCACTGCACATGTGTCATCATCTTGTTCTTCTAGTCAAGATAATTCTCTCCATCAAACTTAGGACTTTATTTTCTAAAGAATTCCATCTGATCAACCTCAATCTATTATACTTTCTCTTTGAGGCACTTGGCTCTGAAACCAATTATTAGAAATAGTCCCAAGAGATAAATGAGAAGGGGGGGGGGGGGTGAATCAGTTATCTACTAGATTTAATTCTTTATCCAATTAAGTACATAAGAACATTAAGCATAAACATAATATAAGAATACTTAACACAACACCACAATCTTGGTTACGAGGAAACCCAAATAGGTAAAAACCTGGTGGGAATTGACACCCACTAAGAACTGCACTAGTGTATTATAATACCTGTTAGAAGATCTTACAACCCTATTAGGAGTTGATATTTACAAAGCATTAAGTATAGTGACTTGGTCAAGGGTTAGAATCTATTAGGATTCTTTTATAATTAACCTTGTTAGGGGTGAGGATGTACTATCTGGGAGCACACTGCTCAAAGGGGTGAAGCCTGCAACCTTTTGTTTAATAGATACACACTATATCTGGATCTTGGTGAACTACAGTTAGAAATATTATCTTGATCAGTTCTAATGAATAGCATATAATCTCTACTTTGTCACATAGACCTTCTACTGATGGCTCAACACTTTGCACGTTCTGCTCTGCTCTTGTGTTTCAACTATCTGCCATACTTAGTAATCACAAATGACTGCCTATAAATATATTTCCTCTAAATAATATAATCAATTCATTATATTAGAACCACCTTGAAATCATATTAGAAAAATAATAAAACTCTCCAATAACATCTTAGTCAGCTCTACTAAGCATGCAACACAAATTAGGACCACCCAACTCAATATGCGTAGATGCATCGCTTCACACTATTAGCTCCACCAGATTAACTAATAGTTTCTTCTCATGCTAAATTACATCATGAGATCTTAACCAATCATTCTTAAGTCTTTTCCAAACATGAATCCAAGCATGCATATCAAATCGATAGGCGCAACTACTACAACAATAAAATCAATGTTAGCTCTACCAAATAAACTCAAGAAACTGTGACTGTCAACTGGAGACTTTATAACTCAACCTATAATCCATATCTAACTCTGAGTCCATGAAAATAGTAACATACATATGTCTACACCATAAATATAAATTCCCAAGGCTCCATTACAACCATACTATAAATCACATACAAAACTCTTCCTGGGACATGTTAGGAACACTCACTGATACAGACTACTATATTATTATCTTTACTCAGAATCAACCTCTGCATATATGATATCAAGATGATAACATATCTAGGAAACATATACTCATAACTCTCTTCATCATACTTTCATGCATGATGTTTACCATATGTTGTCATCAATGACAAACTTACAGTCAGCACTTTGGATTGCTGGTAAATCTCCAACATAATTTGATAAGGTTGCTGAAGAAATATAAGCATGTGTTTTCCTAATCTAATGATGATCAAAAAGATTATAAAAAGGATTTATTTCAGCATGAGATCCCTTTGAAAGAAAATACCAAGCCATTTAGACAAAAAAAATGCCTATTAATCCCTTAATTTCCACTAAAATGCAATTGGAATTAACAAAGTTAAGGGATGAAGGTATAATTGAGCCTATAAGGAATTCATCATGTGTTTCAAACTTGGTGCCAGTTAGAAAGAAAAATGGGAACATAAGATTATGTGTTCATTTCAGGAGTTTAAATGTTTCCTCATTAAATAATAATTATGAATTTCCCAACATGGAGGCTATGCTCCATAGAGTGACTAGTTGTGAGTTTTTATCAATGATGGATGGTTTCTCAGGGTATAACCAAGTGCTAGTTAAGGAATTGGAACAATTTAAAATGACATTTACTACCCCTTGGGGAACTTATGTGTATGTCTATATGACTTTTGGTTTAAAAAATGTTGGAGCTACATTTCAAAGGGCAATGGATGTGGCTTTTAAGGATCTTATACATGTTCTCATGGTGATATATCAAGTTGATTTGACTGCTTATTCAAAGAAAGCTGAAGACCATTGTAGTCACTTGGAAGAGGTCCTAGTTAGGGCATTAGAGTATGGCATATCATTAAATCCCAATAAATGCCAATTTTTTGTTACTAAAGGAAAGCTATTAGCACATATAGTGTCCAAAGAGGGAGTAAGGATAGATCTTGAAAGAGTTGAAGAAATTCAAAAGGTCCCTTCTCCTAAAAACCTCAAGGGTGTATAGTCTTTCCTTGGAAAAATTAATTTTGTTAGAAGATTCATTGCTACCTTTGCAGAAATGGTCAAGCCAATAGTCAAGTTATTGAAAAAGGATGTAAGATTTGATTGGAATCAGGAAAAACAAGAAGATTTTGAGAAAATTAAGAAAACAATTCAAGAGGCCCTTGTTCTAATCTCTCCTGATTATTCCAAACCTTTTTATTTTCTTTTGCATCTTTTCATACTATCATAGCAATTCAATTGCAGAAGGATGAGGAAGGATTTGAGCACCCCATTACATTCTTTAGCAAGTCACTAAAATCAACTGAACTCAATTATGAGTTAATGGAGAAATGGGCTTATGAATTGTGTGAGGCCTCACCCCAAGTCTGTCATAGCCATTCATTTTTGCATTCGAGATATACTTATTTGATGATTATATTTTGATGTTCTAGGGATTTACTGATACTTTATATTATGGTTTTATCACCTTAGAGTTTAGAAGCACATTCAATTATGTTATTTTGATGAAATTGTGATATCTATTTGGAACCTTTATGTGTGATTAAGTAGATTTTATGAATGATTATGATATCAAGATGATATTTAATTGCAATTAAATTATATATGCAATGATTATGATTAAGTTTAATTTAGTGATGAATTATGTATTTCATGATGAGTTGTATGTATGTTATAGATGAATGATTATTGCCATGTGAATTATGAAATATCAGATGAATTATCTTGATTATTAATGTTATGAATTTACATGTTTTTATTCCTTGGACTACTGATATTGGATTTTAGTGTGTAGGGAATTAGACCATGATAAATTCGGGGAACCAAAGCATAGACTTTTGTGTAAATCAGTTCGAGCCAAGGTTGCTTCTAGTGAGAAATGAAAACCTCATTGTATTGTATTTAATTCGTGAAAGTATTGTGCATGAATGTATTTAGTTTATATGTTTGATAGTTATGTAATTGTAAATTTAATTAATGTTGAGAATGCTCGAGTGGATATGCCACATGGCTTGTGATGTGTCATTTTTGTTTGTGTCACTTGACACTTGTGTGTGTACTTGTGGCCATGACATGTCCACTTGGGGATTAGATGCCCATCAACCTAGGATAGTACCCCTTTAGGATCCCCATGAGAATCCCTCCTTGGTTAGGGAGCTTGAGGTGGAGTCATTTCATGAATTTCGAATTTGAGCTTTGTATGGGTTTTGGGGGGGCTTAAAAGGTGCATAGGGGTGTGTTTAGGAAATTTTTAGTAAGTCTACTTGATATACCTATGGATAAGGAGAATTTTTAAACCATAGGACAACCCATTGTTGACCAAAAGAACCCTCCAAAAGTTGGATTTTCAAAATGACCAAAAATCCACTTTTAAAGCATGGTCTTGGTTAGAGTTCTATCCAATTAAGTTAATAGTCTTTGGTCTACCTTTTTGTACTACTTTTTTAGGAATCCATATTTGAAAACCATGTAAAAAACTTGGGAAGACCATCCAATTAGAATGAGATCCTATCCCTAGGAGAGTGTGTGGAGGCCTTTTTAGAGGGGACTCTTCTTTTGGAAGAGTTTGACGCCCACTCTCTAGATTTGGAGACTTTGCTAGTTTGGAAAAGGAAGGTTTAGAGGAGGCTCTTCATCAAATTTCTTCCATAAGCTTGGACTCTAGGTTGGTGGCATTAATCTTTCTACTTGTTATGTTTTCATGTGAATGAGCTCTCAAGAATATTTTCATTCTTGCATGGAGAAAATTAGTTTTGTGTTATTTGTGCTTAATATTTGTGAATCTTGTTATTGTATGTGAGTAGTTTATTTTGTGAATTCTTGAGCTTTTTGTAGTGCATGTATTCTTTTTAATGTAAATGTGAAGTTGAGCTCTTGAAAATTTCTTTTGTTATGTATTGTTTTTGTTAAGTGAGTTTTCTCAAGACCACACTCACCCTTGGGAGGGAAGAGTAGCCTTGGGGGTGAAGGTAATTTTGGGATAACTATGGGTGTAGAGTCTCTCCTTGGTATGGAGAAGGAAGAATCATGGATGTATGGTCTCCATGTAGCCATTTCATTTTGGGGGTCATAAGGGTTTGTATGATTTGAAGCCATGGGGGTCATAAGGAGTTTTATTGTGTTGATATTTTTTGGCAAAATGTGTGTAGAGAAAGCCAAGAGTAGGCTTGTCTTTTATTGCTATGAAATGTGTTTTCTTCCCTTGAGTTTTGGTTCCACCTTCACCCTAATTTATGATTCATTTGGAGACTCTTTATTTTTCCTTGGATGGGAGTTTCATTGTAAATGTTGTGTTATTGTGAATTTGGTTTTCTTGTTGTAATCCCATGTCTATGTGATGGTTCCCCAAGCTCAGGGGTGGCTTCTTAGAAGCCTAGGATGGGAGGTGAGCATCCCATGGTCTATACCATTTTCATTTGTAGGTATTAATGATCTTGTTGAAAGAAGAAGAAGCTTTGGAGTGCACCTATTTTGGTGTTTTTGTGAGAACCAAAGGTGTTGTGTTGTTAAACTTTGGAATGAGAAATATTCCATGTTGTAATGTATTTGGAAGTTGAGATATATGTATTAAGAAGTATGTGGAGATGAATTTTATATCTTTGTAGTTTTGTATTCAAGTATTGAGTAATATTTTGTTTCCTTTTGGATGGATTATTTTCCTTATGGAAATGTTGTATAATGCTCAAAGTAGAATTTCAATGTATTCATATTATTTCCAATAAGGAATGGGCAATGCATTAGTTCATTTGAAAAATAAAGTTCATGTTGGAATTAGTTTTGTGAGTAGTTGTGTACCTCTCAATGATAATTGTATTGGCATAAATGTTGAAAATAATTTAGGATAAGTGTCATTGTAATCCCTCATAGTTATTTTATAGATCTCATTTGAATAAAATGAAAGTGATAGGAAATGAGTAATTCAAAACATTTTTCTCCCTCTGTCAATACAATTGTTTTGTTATTACAATAGTAGTAGTTTTTATGTTGAAAATAATAGACTCAAAGTAAATAGATGTATTAATGTTAGAAAAAATTCCTTTGATCTTGAAATCAAATGATCCCTCTAGTTAGTTTAATAATAGTGTTGGTTTTCCCCTATGATCTTCAACTTGTAGATTTATACTTTGATGGATAACTTTAATATAACTTTGACTCTATCACCACTCCAAAGTCTACAAGGAAGAGGGCCAACTAACAAGGATAAACAATGAGATCCTCCTACACTTTGAGCATTAATGCCCAAGCGGGTGTACCCTTGATTCACTTCTTGAAAGGAATCACTAAATGTTATACCACTATACCCTTTACTAACTGATTGGAAGATTTGATCATTTAAATGTGTGTGTGTGGTTGATGACAATGAAATGCCTCCAGAGAATGGACCATTGCCTTAACCTAGGGCAAAGAGTTACCAAATTGCATACATTAGTTGAAGATCTTAAATCAAAAACTCTTGGGCTCAAGATAAGTTCTTTTCCTATTACTCCTCTCCCTCAAACACAAGGACATCAGATTCTTATTTGGTTGTAAACTCATTGAGCTCACCTAAAAGACTTTAATCCTAACTTTGTTAGGAACTCAGAGATGACTTCAAAATACTCTTTGTTTACCATATGCTAATACACTTTGTGATACCAACATATATGAGCTCAGAACCAAAACAAGAAGACATACACAAAATGTAAGATTGGAACTCAATAGAATTCTCATTAACATATTTAGGATCAATATACAATTAAAGCAACACAAAGATAGGAAAAAGACCCAAAATCTAGCTCCTCTTTCCTCTATTGTTCATGGAATCCTCAAAGAGGATGCATCAAGCTTCGGGTGACTAGGGTTAGGGTTTCAACTACCCAACCAATCTATTGCAGGGGAAGAAACACAGGAAACCCAGAGAAAATAAATCTCAAACATATTTGCAATCATCAAAATCTGCAAGAACAGTACAAAACACCAAGGAATTGCCATGAAAACTAGTCAAATCGGCCACCTGCAAGCACACCTCAAGCACAAAACCATACTTCTCCTAGTAAAAAAAATGATGCCACTGACCACAGAGACCCTCGAATCAGTCAGCAACAACCAGTGCCACCAAACCAATTGAAATCAGCTCCAAAAACCATAAATTTTGGTACTTCCTGTCGCTGGAAACCCTCTGCAAATTTGAATGTTAAATTCAATGGTTAGTTTCATAGCACCAGTAGTGAATCAATGGTTGACATTTGAAATTAGGTCAACTTTAAGTCCTGACCGTCAGATCCCTCCCTTTCATGGGTATTTTGTCTTTAACTCATTGCTATCCTCCGATTAACTCTCAGCGAACTGGCGACAAAGGAAATCCTTATTCACAGAATAAAATCTTAACCCACCATCTAACTCAATGACTTAGTGATCAAAGGGAAACAAATAACCCTGGTCTTTATTTAGCGAGCTGGTGACCGAAGACTTTTTGCCAGTTTATAGAAAACTTTATCTCACCACTAAAAAATTTAGTGATTGTGCGACCTTCCTTCATTGAATTGCCAATCAATTTGGAGCACCGCCAATTCCTCTCATGAATGAGTGATCACTTTGAAATTTTTCAAGCCACTAAACACTTTTATCAAGACCGCTAAGACCTTAGACCCCACCTGGGCCTGCTTATGCCAGTTGTCAGCAAGCCATTTGCTGCTCATGCTCGGTCATCTTTGACACATGACCCACTCTCTGTAAACCTTCAAATCAGTAGGCAGGTGCAAGATCTCATGGCTCTGATAGAACCCATGACATCATACACCAATCATTGATTCCTTCCTCATCACCAACTTTTATGACAATGACCCCACCCTGCTTTATCATCCATGTCGACCAATGAGGAGATGCCATTTGTGTACATGTAGCAGTGGATCTGCCATATTTTATCACTTCTAAAAAAGGTAGAATCGATGGCCGATGCATAATCTCAAACCTCTGACACATCTCATAAGAACTTATGCCCATTGTTGATTTACTGCAAGTGTCAAGACCCTCTAACAAGTCAGAAATTCAGGTCCCACTAACAACTGCCAATGTATTATATCATGGACCAATCAAAAACTACCAACTATGCCTACGTGTTATTTTGGACCCACCCTTATCTTTGACATGAACACCTAGAGGATCAGATGGATGGCGCATGATCTGAAGGGCTCAAAAGATTCTATGTGCTTATATGCCAACCGTCGATCTGGAATCTTAGCCGATATCACAGAGCAGGACCCCACCATGCTGCATAGGATACTCCAATGAATTAGGGACCGCCACATCATAGAATCTGATAAGAATACAAGTAACTCTTCCTTCACTCACAGGTCATTCTGACAACTCTGCCACTTCATTTTTTATCTCAGCCAATGAGGAGATGCCACCTGTGCTTACCTAGCAGTGGACCCACCTGCATTGAAAGGTTACATCATAAAAGAGAATCAATGACCATCATAAGATCACAAGCCTCTAACAAAACCCTCGCAAACTTACAACAACCATAGGATTAAGATGGTGTTAGAGAGTTGGGCCCAAGAAAATATAGAGGCTGTCAGGACATTAGGCTTAGGGAAATATTAAGCGTTAGGGACTTAGGAAAAATTAAAGACCACCGGGTGATAGAAACTTAGGAAAATTACAGTCGAGCCTGCAAGGTGATAAAATAATAAGGCACATGCATTTAAAGGTTTTTAAGTGACCCGAAAAGTAACAACAAATTAGAACAGGGCTAGGGAAATACAAAGGGTTTTTCAAAGTAATGGCTAGTTTATGAATTTTTGCTTAGGGTTTTAGCCAGAGACATGAAAAGCACTACAGAGGCCAGGGGAAAGATGATGAAGTCATGAAAATTTTTGCAAGTGCTAAAAGTGGCTCTATCTGGGGATGTATTCCTCCTATAGGCATAGCAAAGACCATCCCACTAGAAAAAAATTGACAATAGGGAGCAACACGACCAAAACCCTACAGACTAGGACAAAATAGGATAGGGGCAAGCAACTTTACAAAACTTATAGAATGTATAGACCTAACTACTATTCATGGAAAACAAAATAACTTTAATTGAAGTATTTCTTCAAGAATTGTCCATGAACTGGATATTCTTGAATATCACCATTCAGTTCTTTTACAACATATGAATCCTGGCCCTATTTTTCATGAATTTGATATGGCCCTAGCTAGATGGGATCAAAATTTCCATGTTTTCCCTTATCCTGTAGTCTACCATTCCAAATTAATACTAGGTCATCAGGCTCAAACTTCCTCTCCATAGCCTTCTTGTCATACAGGTTCTTGATTTGCAATTGCAACTTGACATTCCTTGCAGCTGAATCTGTCCTTATTTCATCTAGCCTGATGAGATCCTTAGTTCTCAACTGCATTTCATCATCTATGTCATTATCATATAATTGCACAAACTTATACATTTCCAATAAGTTATTCCGAGGCATTTTTGCATGTATTCCATATACTAGGTCAAAGGGTGCACAACCAATTGCCTTCTTTACAGTCACCTTATTAGCCCATAGAGTTAATGGAAACTTTGAATTCCATGCCCTCTTATTTTTTTCAAGAATCCTCCTGAGGATCTTAATCAAACTCTTATTAGTAGATTCTACCTGTCCATTTCCTTGTGGATGATAAGGTGAGGAATAAGAAATCTAAATTCCTAAACCTTAGCAAAAGTCCTTATATTTAGCAGACCTGAAGCACATGGCATTGTCACTTACTATTCTCTCAGGGCACCCAAACCTTGTAACAATATTATTCAATGGAAAATCAATTACCACCTTACTAGTTGCATTTCTTGTAGGTATAGCCTCTACCCACTTTGTAAAGTAATTAGTGGCAACTAAGATCCATGAGTGTCCTCCACTTGACTTATTTGGTATCTCCCCTATGAAATCAATTCCCCATTGTTGGAAAGGAGCTTTTACTTCTATTGGCCTTAATGGCATGTTACCTAAAAATTTAAGCTTACCAGAGAACCTTTGACAAGCATCACATCTCCTTACCAACTGTTCTACATCCTTGAAGATTGTGGGCCACTAGAATCCTACTCTCAAGATTTTATGAGTAGTAGTTTTACCCATATAATGCCCACCACAAACTCCCTCGTGCATTTCTTTTAACAACTTGTTAGCTTGACTTCATCAACACACTTCAAAAGTATGCAATCTAAATTCTTTCTATACAATTTACATTTCACAATTACATACTTGATGGCCTGTAATTTCAATGTCCTCTTCTTATTGTCATCCATGTCTGTTGGACATTTCATGTTCCATAAGTAATAGATGATATCTTGATACCAGATACAATCATCCATGTCACATGTATAATCAATTTCAACTTGATTTATTTGATTTGCATCAAGATTGGATTGAGTCATCAGTTTTGCCAATCCTTTTCCTCTAACCAACTTGGTAATCTAGACATCAACATTGAATTCTTGGATCCTATTGATCCATCTGCATCTTCTTCCAGACACCTCCTGCTGTGAGAAAATATCCTTCATAGATGCACTTGGCACAAAAGAAATCACAACTGCCCCCATCAAGTAACACCTAAAAGCCTTGACTGCCTTCACAAGTGCATATGCTTCTTTCTCATTTATGTCATATTTCAATTTAGTAGCCTGCAAAGATTTACTGAAAAATGCAATAGGCTGCTCAAAACCATCCTTATTCTTTTGTAACAAAAACTACAACAATAGTGTGAAAAGATGCAAAGGATAAGATGTGCATTGGGACATTATAATCAGGTGCCTTAAGCACTGGTGCATCTTTGATAGCCTACTTGATATTTTTGAAAGCCTCATCAGGCTCACCCTCCTAATTGATTGCAGATCCCTTCTTCAACATCTTAGAAATAGGTCTAGTAACCTCTACAAAAATTTTCACAAACCTCCTTAAGAAATTGACCTGACCAAAGAAAGACTGAATTCCTTTAACATTCTTTGGTTTCTAAATTTTATCAATAGCTGCCACCCTCTCAAGATCAATCCTAACTCCTTGCTTCCCCACTAAGTGGCGAAGCAACTTACCCTAAGTGACACCAAATGCACATTTCCTTGGGTTTAATGAAATGTCATATTCCAAAGCCCTCACAAATATTTTTTCTAAATGAGTACAATGGTCTTCTTCCTTCTTGGAATAGGTAGTTAAATCATCTTGATAGACAACAAGGAAATCATCAATAAAATCTACAAAAGCAACATCCAATGCCCTCTAAAAATTTGCACCAGCATTTGTGAGACCAAAAGGCATTCTCACATAAACATATGTCCCCCAAGGTGTTGTGAAAGTTGTCTTGAATTACTTTGATTCTTTGACAATTACCTAATTGTAACCAAAGAAACCATCCATCATAGACATTAATTCAGATCCAGTTACTCTCTGCAACATAGCTTCCATATTGGGTAGACAATAGTTATCTTTTAATGAGCTGATGTTCAAATTTTTGAAATCCACACAAAGTCTGATGTCACCATTCTTCTTCTTGACAGGGACAAGATTTGACACCCAAGAAGAATACCTTATGGGCTTGATAACACCAGCATCTCTTAACTTCATCAATTCTTCTTGCATCTTGGGTGCCAAAGTGGGATTAATAGGCCTTTGTTTTTGTCTGAAAGATCTAGCATCTTCTTTCAATGGAATAATATGTTGAAACAAATCTTCTCTATAAACCTTTAGGTCATCATATGACCATGCAAAAGCATGCCTAAATTTTCTCAATAATTCAATCAAAGATTTTTTCACATTGTGAGACATGTCCCTACCAATGTATACCCTCCTAGGTACCTCATGTGTTCCAAGATTTATCTCCTCTAAATCAGCATGATCTTCTCTTTTGATATTCTTTTGAACTCTATCCTGGTTATCAAAGATAGTTTCCAAAACAACAAGCCCCTTGGGCACCTTGTTAGTTTTGAGTTGAATGACCTCATTTCCAAAGACAACCTCCTTTCCTTCTATTGACTCAACCAAAGTTGAGCAATCAAATTCCTGACCATGATAATGATCTTCACAACTCATAAACTTTAAGATATCATTATCATCATCAAAAAATTACCAATTTTCAACATTGTCTAGTACACTAGGCCTAGCATGAATTTCAAGTTTAGAGATACCAATAAATGTAATATCACTAGAATTGATTGCTATATTGGCTAACAAGTCAGCCATCTTATTGTAACACCTATCCTTCCACTCAATATTGAAGGCATCAAAATGTTCAATCAAATCCCACACAACATTCTTATATTGTTTTAACCTTTTGTTCTTGGAAGCATATACTGACCTAACTTGGGACACCACCAACTCAGAATCACCAACAACACTTAAACACTTAATACCATGTTTTTGTGCCAACCTCAGTCCTAACAACAATGCCTCAGATTATACTATATTGTTGGTACAAAAGAAATTCAATGTGAAAGAAAATTTGTAGGTGTTTCCATTAGGAGAAATAAGTAAAATACCTACTCCTGCTCCATCCTTGCAATTTGCACCATCAAAGTACATTACCCACAAATCACCCTTCATAGAATTAACACTTAACTCAACAGAGATAGGTGACAAAATAGGTTCCTTCTCAAGTATAGGGATCTCTGCCCTAAAAGCATTAATATCAGTATCCACAAAACATGTAGTCTCATTGTCAATATTTCTCTCAATCATGTGGCATACTCTTGGTTCTCACTCAATCTTGACAAATTGATCATCAATCTTGAAAGTGGCATAGGACAAATCACACTATAAAATTCCACCCATGGTAGCACTCCACCTTCTAGATAGTAGCATCCCATAGTGAGGAGGGATGCCCACCACCAAAAAACTCATTGTTAACTCTTTCTTTGGATATGATGCCAACCTATATGGAATTTCATTGATAGTCCCAATTACTGGTACCTCCCTCTGATCCATTGCACAACATCTACCTTAAACTGTATCAACTTTAAGGACCAACCTTTCCATAATCTTAAAAGGTGTAACAGTATTAGAGGCACCACTATCAATAATACAATTTCTTAATTTCATTCCATTCACAAGGACACTTAAAAAGCATGGATCAATGTTTTCAAGGCTAGCATTGACAAAAATTTCCAAATATATAGGAGGAATTTGAGATACAATTCCCTGAGTAGAAACTCCTTTCAAAGCTTTATCCTGAGACCCATTGCATGCAACATCATTGTTATGAACATTATCTACCCATGTAATAGCTTTGTCTTTGTGTTCAGGGATCCTCAACAATTCTAAAAATGGAACCTTAACTGTAATTTGGGACAATACAACTAACATATCAACAAGAGTAGAGGGAGGAATCTCAATCTACACTGCCTTAGTACCTCTTTGTTTATCTGATACATTAGGTGTATTGGCCACCCTCATTTTTTCAATCATAGCCATTGTGTTAACTAGCTTCTCAGTCTCACTAGAAAATCTTTCAACTCCAACTCCAACTCCCTTAGGCTCACAATTCTTACCTTTTACATTCTTGAATTTCAGCATGTGATCACCTTTTGATTTTTTCTCATTAGGCTCTCCAGAGTTGGTACTCTTTATAAATGTTCTTGCAGCTTTTCCATCTGTATCCCTTGCCACCATGCCTCTAGTTTGCACTTGGGAAATCATTTCTATAGTAATTATATCCATCTCTTCTCTAGAAGGTCTTCTTAAATTTATTGGCTCAGGAGAAGAGTTCATGTTACATGTCTTCTTATCTATGCCTTCATCATTAGAAAATATCTCTTGATGAAAAAGGGCCTGATTGTGTCTCTTCACATTTACATCTACTTCTTCATCAAAATTAGAATCATCTTCATATCCTAGATATGAAGTAGCCATGTTGCATCCAACATCATCTTGATCTTCTTCTTGACCTATCTCCTCATTGCCACAATCTTGATTTGCAGCCATAGAATGTGCAACCACACAATGCTCTACAGAATGAGGGGACTAGCATGCAACACACCAAGGTATGTCCTCCATGACATTTATTGAAGCTTTTTGTAGAGGGTCAGGGACACCTCTGTCATTGTTTCCTCTTGCAATAGGGACAACAGGCTTGCCATCCTTCCATTGGGTGTTGTAGGGGTAGTTCTACAATCTATTATACTTATTGAAATTTTTATTGAGCTGAGGCCTTTCATCAGTAGGAGCATTGATGTTCCTATTTGGAGGTGCCTTAAAATCCTTCAATGCATTGAGCACCTTATCCAAATTATCTTCTTCTTGCTTCCTAGTTCCAACACTCCTATCATTCTCTTTTTTGTATTTCTTGTCCCCAAACAACTTAGGGTCATCTCTCTTCCCACCCAACTTCCCTGATATTTTCATATTGTTCTCAATATTGACAGAAATCCTAAAAGCATCTCTAAGAGTTCCTTTAGCACAAGTAAAAATTCCATGGTTGAATCATATTTTCTAGGCCTCTGCAGTTAGTTTTCCATTTTCCTACCAAAACCCTAGGCAAAAATTCAAATTCTAGCCATTTGTAGGAAAAACCCTAAGTGTGCCCTATGATTTGTTCTCATTGTGTGTTACTTTTTGGGTCACTTAAAAATTGATAAATGCATGTGCGTTAAATTTTATTACCCTGGTGGTCTTTATTTTCCTAAGTTTCCATGTGCCCAGCTTTATTTTTTCCTAAGTTCGGTGGTAGTGATTTTTCTTAAGTCAGGCCCTTTAATATTTCCTAAAGTTTCTAGCCTTTATCCTTTCCTGGGCCTGACTCTGACAACATCTGCATCTAACGATAGGTGTAAGATCTCATGAAGTGTGTCAGAGGCTTTCGAAGTTGCGCTAGCTATTGATTCTCTTTCACAGCAAAAGACTTTATAATGTAATGGGTCCACATGCCAGGTGTGCTTAGTCAACACTTTCTCATTGGTCCATGTATTAATGACTCAGAGTATTGTTAGTGGGGCCAATGATTTTAGAGGTTTAGTGGTTCTAACAGTGGCAGAGCATCGACAGCTAGCGTGTGATTTTAAGGGTTTTTTCTGACACATGAGGCTTTAAGATTGGCCGTTGATTCCTTTTTGTGTCAAAGGTTTGTCAGAATAGGGGTGAGATTCTTCATCGATGGTTGTCGTAAGATCTAATGGAATATGTCAAAGGTTTGAGATCTTCTGACAATCGTTGATCTCTTTTAAGGCAAGCCCAGTTTCTAGTCTAAGGTTTTAGCGGAGCGGTTAAATCTTTGGTGGCACTGATAAAGTTTTTTAATGTTCGCACATTCTCAAAATAAAATGGTGAAGTTATAAATCTTCTCACGAATGGGAGAATAGTCTATTCACTGAATCTCAGATTTATTTAGCAGTGTTCTAAGTTTCTTAGTGAGTAAGCAAATGGCTTCAGTCACTAGTTTGTTGAATAACTAAAGGGTCAAAAGGTTAACGGTTAGCCGAGTAGTGGGACCACATGGTTATTCATCGTGGAGGTGTCATATTATGATTGGCTGAGTTGGAAAGGAATGTGGACACGTTAGTGGGCCTGAGAGATTCAAAGAGATGCCACTGTGGAAGATCAAATGGTTGGTGTGTGATCTCATGAAGTCTGTCAGGGCTATGAGATTATACGCCAACTATTTGATCTTGAGCTTATGAAAAGTGGGTCCAATATGTTGATTCATCACTGACATGCTTCATTTTCATTGGTTGAGAGTTTTTGATGATGTGGAAAGTAATTTTTTAAAGAGTTTTGTTGACTATTGTGAGATTCTATGAGCTGGCTGATCTACCGAGAATAAGATGCATCGATAGTCACATTTTAAAGTTGAGCTAGTTGCCATTTTTATTCAAATTCAAATATCCTGTAGGGTTTTGCTGGGGTTTTTGAACCAGTGAGTCATGTAAAACAAAGCGGTGGCTGAGAATTTATTATTTTAGGATAGATTGTAGTTGGGAAAGGATACAAAAGACATAAGTTATTGCTAGAATCTAATTTTGTTTCCTATGATGCCAAGCCAATTGAATATCAATTTTGATTTCTTGTAGAGGGGCATTCATTGCAGTTTGACAGTGAGATAAGAAAATTAGATTTTTGAGAAAGAGCAAAGGATAGCATTGAAGACATAAAGCACGTCGACTCAATTGCAGATATCTCATCTATTTCACTAGGGTATTAATTGTAAACCCTTTGGGGTTGTTGTAAAGTTTTTTTTAGGGTTAATTTTTGTAACCCTAGAATGATCGGTTGCTTGTTGCATCTCTTAGTATAAAGAGATTTTTCATCATCATTCTAAGGGATGGGAAATTCAAGTGTTAAAAAGATAGAAATTTCTGAAACCCTAGCTTTTCAGTCAAGGATTGTAATTTTTGATATCATTTTATCAAACAATAGAGAAGAAATATAGGTTATCTTCATCTTGTAAGCTTGCTATTCTGGATACTATATGCATATGGTGAAAGGTTATACTTAATACAAACCTTAGATCTTTGCTCTCCTTTGCTCTATTCTTTGAATCTTTAAATCTTTGCATAAGGTTTATATGAATGTATTGGTGCTTTGAGTTCCAACCTAGGGTTAGATTAAATATTTCTCAAAGTGGGATATGTGTTCTTAGAGTTTATTTGAACAATTCTCATAAGTAGGAAAGATTTGAAGCCCTTTGTGTTTATGTCTAAAAAACAATTTCAGACACCATTTGTATCCATTCTTTTCCTTGATATCTTTCCCAATAGATAAGGCACTGGCCTATATTCTCCTATCTTTGTGTTGAGAAGAGTGATTCAAATCTTATAATCCCAAATCATTCAAATCACTACCAGTCTTTACTTTTATTTACATTTATGTATTGTCCTACCCAGTGATGGAGAGTCAATGAACAATAGGTTCTTGTTTAGTACTTTCTCATTGTATCCATTTGTTGAAAGATCTAATAAAGAAATAAGGGGCAGAGTTAGAACTATCAGTCAGAGTTAATACTATTGGTTCAGGTGCACCCACCTTGGTTTTTCAAAGCCGAAAGTAGAAGAGGGTAGTCTTATCCCTATAGTTGGTCCAGTTGCTTATAGATTGCCCATATTTGGAGCTAACCATTCCTTAACATCCATCATAAGAATATTGGTATCTCATGGAGTGTAAAATCCTATCCAGGAACCAATAAAATGGTGATTTTGCTGGGGACAGATAAACAAGTCTTGTTAAAGAAATTAGAATTTTTGGTGTTTTCATTGATAAATCAAGTTTTAGATTGATTCAGCCCTTCTAGGTCACCATCAAATTAGTGATTCTACTGGGGAATAGAGAAATATTGTCAAGAGAAAATAGTGTAGGTTTCAAGTTGAGCTTGACTCCTGACCTACCTATTTCAATCATTTGATATCTCTAGTGTTACAAATCAAAATAGATAATGCGGGTATGAGTTGAGCTTAGACTCCTAGCTGGCTTATCATTTATCCAGTGGACTTCATTGAAGAGTATAAGAGTTAGTTTCATAAAGTTTTAAATCATCTCACCAAGTTGTGAGTGGTGACTCTGAGCATCTTTGTAACCAGTACTTTATAATATATAGTTATGAGTTTCAAAATCACAAGGTCTTGGAGGAAGGAACATTCAGAAGAAAGCTTGTAGGGTGGGCTTCCTGCCACATCAAGAAGAACTTAGGTTAGGAAAGAAAAAAGTGTTGATGATATGTCTCCAACTTGGAAACAAAGAGGAAACTCAAGACAACAAAATTTTTCTCCTCTTAGTCAGGAAGGAAATGCCTCAGAATATGAGGAGGCAGTTGATTCGGGCCTGAACCAATATGAAGATTATTCTTCCCCCATAGAAAGAGAGGGTGAAAGACCATCCCAAAATAGAAGTATTTCAAGAAAATTTAGTAGGTCTAGAAGCAAAAGTAGGGGTCGACAAGATTTTTTTCCCCCTTTAAACCTTGATTCATCAAAGCCCCAAGGCCTCCATGAATCTCAAGATCAACAAGAGGAGCTTCAAGCATAGGAGGCTGAATCTGAAACAACTTTTCCTAATCCTAAGGAAATATTTGAGGAAGTGTATGAATTGGAAAGAAGAATTCAAGAACAAGTAGCTATTAGGCAAAGGAGAGAAAATGAGAAGGAAGAAAGGGTCAGACATGCCATGATAAGAGCTGATCAATTAAGAAGGTAGTTGTTAGATTTAGAGGCTATAAATCATGTTCCCATTCCTGAACAAACAAAAGAACTACCTGTTGTCCATAAGACATTTGAAACAAGAGTTCCTAAAGATAAAGGGAAACAAAAAGAAAAAGGAATTTCAATTAAAGAATGTGTAGCCCCTAAACTCCCTAAAGACCAGGCCTTAAGATTGGAAGCCAACCTTAAAAAGGCCAAAAGGGAACATGAATTGCTAGCTAAGGAACTTGAAAAAGTAGAATTAGAAGTTGCATCATTAGAAATGAAAAAGAAAATTGATTTTCTTAAAATGTCTGCAGGACCTACAAATTTTACTAATTCTAACATGACACAAGGAGCAGATGCTACAAATATAGCAAATCAGACAGGTGGTTTTCCCCCACCAGGAGGTTTCAATGGTTCTACCACCACCAATAATGATGCATCTACATCCCAGGGTGCTGGTGTTTTTAATACAGGGATTATACATGAAAGATGTAAACAATTAGTTTTTACTGGTATCCCTAGTTATCCTAACCCCATCCCTGAAGAAATCAGAAAGAAGCTTCCTAAATTCGCAGGAAGCAATGTTGTAACTTGTGAAGAACATTTAAAGAAATTTATTGATCTCATTGATGATTATAATATTGTGCTTGATGATGTTATCATGAAGCTACTTGTGCAATCCTTAACTAAGGACTCAAGGGATTGGTTTAAAGTCTTACCACATGGTAGCATAGGTTCATGGAATCAGCTTAGGCATTGTTTTATGGAACAATACGGTGACAAAACTCATGAAGGTTTTATACTAAATGAGTTCAATAACATAAAAAAGAATTTCAATGAAGATGTTATTGAATTTAATGTTAGATTTCAAAAGGCCATGCATAAATTGTTGTAGGTTATCAGATTGGATGATAGGGTATGCCTTGTCACATATTTAAATGCTTTTGATTCTAAGATGAGCTACCTATTGAGAGATAAGAATCCAAGGACCTTGGTTGAAGCTTACAAGCTAGCTGTGAACATAGAGAGCAATCAGAGTATCTCAGGAAAGTTAGGAAGGAGAGAAGATGACAGATCACCATTGTTAAATAGAAAGGATCTGGGAAAGCCTCAAGGTGTGAAACCTAAAGATGATGAAAGCCTAAAAAAAATTTTGAAAGCAATCAAGGATCTGAAGCCTAGTGAAAACATAGGTAATAAAGTTGCAGGAAGGGACAAGCCCCCCTTTAATAATTCCAACAAATTACCAAGAATGTAGAACTACCCTTACAATACTCAATGGAGAGATGGGAGGCCTTTTATTCCTAAGAAAAGAGATAGACCAAATGATAGGACCCCTGATCCATTGCAAAGAAATTCAATGAATGTGGTGGAGGAAGTCCCATGGTGTGTTGCTTGTTAGTCACCACATGACCCTGATTATTGTGCCATCTCCCAAAGTGTCTCTCCTCAAGAGGAGCAGGAATGTAATGAGGAATAGCCATATGATGACCAGGGATGTGGGATGTTCTCTTCTCATGTTTTGAGTGAGGTAGACTCTGCTAAAGAGGATGAAAATCAAGATGTTTCACATTCCCAAACTAGAAATGAATCCTATCATCAACAAGTTTTTTCAGATGATGAAGATAGTGAGCCTGACAATATCCAGTGTAATGTTCAAAAGAATGAACAAAAAACTACTTTGAGAAGACCTTCTAATGAGGAAATTGCTTTGATAAAAACCAATTTGGTTACTTAAGCAAAGGCAAATTATAACTTAAGGAATAGAGTTGTTGGTGATTCAAATCCTAAGCCAACTAGTATTTTTATCAAGAAAATAGATAAGAATGTAAAAACTTCACAAGAAAAGACCAAGGATGCTAGTCCTATTGATAAAGTCAAGGTAAAGAAAGTTGCTAAGCCTAATATTGTTTACAAGGTGAAAACTAAGCCTACTACTGAGGTTGTACCAGTTTTGCAAAAGAAAAACAAGGCACAAACTGACAAACCTACAGATACATCCATCCAAGAAGCTGATAAAGAGATCGCAGATTCAAAACTAGATGTACCTGATTTAAAGTATGTTCCAGTTGACATGAGTAAATTTTTGTCTCAAATCACTATCAAAGTTCCATTATTAGAGATGATGAGAATAGAAGAACATAAGGAAAATGCCTTGAAATGGGTAAAAAGTGTAGTACATACTGATTCTCAAAGAACTGAAAAAATTGAGAAACAAGTAGCAATTGTGGATGAAGAAGATGAAAATTGTAGTGAGGAGATTGTTTCTAAAATCCCTCAAATTTATTTGGACACAAATGTTGTTAGTAATGCAATAGGATCGGTTGATCCTTTTTTCTTGACTTTGCAAATAAATGGAAAGTTGCTAAAGAATTGCATGATTGATTCTGGAGCATCAAATACTATTATGCCTACTGAGGTTATGAAGTCATTAGGATTAAAAGTGGATACACCTCATGGTAGGTGTCAAGCTATGGATTTAAGAGAAGTACTAGTTGTTGGTACTATTAAGGCTTTGCCTTACAGATTGGCTGCATACCCCAACAAACAATTAACCATGAGTGTTTTGGTAGTTGATATTCCTCCCCAGTATGGAATGTTACTATCAATAAAATGGAGTGCCTCTATGGGAGGTAGCATATAGCGTGACTTATCATTTGCCACTTTTAATTTTGAAGGACAGAATATCAAAGTCACTAGGGAGTCTAGAACTCCACACATGATTAAGGAAGAAGAATAAGACAATATGAATTGTTTCCTTGATACTGATATTAATGCCTTTAAGGTCCCAGATGAGGAAGCAAAGGAAGGTGTTGAGCCTCCCCACAAATCAGAAAGCCAAGAAGGATGGATTGACCTTGATAATCTCTAGAATATGTATTTTGATGGAGCAAATAGAAAAGAAGGATCTGGAGTTGGAATATTGCTCATATCTCCAAATGGTAAAACTTTCAAGTTCTCATTTACTTTTTTGTTTTCATGCACAAATAATGTTGCAGAGTATGAGGCTCTATTAATTGGTCTAAGATTAGCATCAAGGGATGGCATAAAGTGTTTGAAAGTTATAGGTGATTCTGAGTTAGTCATATCCCAAATTAGATCAAAGTATGCCTCAAAGAATTAGAAGTTGAAACAATATAGGAATGTAGTATGGGATGAGATTGAAAGTTTTAGTGCTTTTAATATTTGTTGGATGGAAAGAAGTCAGAATAGGATGGTAGATTCATTAGCTAATATAGCCCTTAGACTAGAAGATGCTACATTTGCAGATGTTTCCAACATAGAGATACAAGCTAGACCTTCCATCCCTGACAATCTAGATAATTGGCAAGTTTTTTCTAATGACCAAGATATATTAAGGTTTCTCCATTGTGAATCTCATTTGGTGATAAAGAAATGGATTTTAGTGCTTATGTTAATACAGTGAATGGAAAAAATGTCATCTTTGGGAAAGAGGTTTTGTAATTAAAATCAAACAAGGTTCCTAAAGGACTAGTTGCTCTTGAAAGGGCGTTTGACAACAAAGACAAGGCCTTCTTGGCTAGTACTAATAAAATCAATGAGCTTGAAGAGATAAACTTGGGCACAAGGATAGCTCCCAAGAAATTTTATATAGGCAGATCTCTCTCCCCAAGAATTAGAAAAAAATTGATTGACCTTCTCAGAAAATTTAGGCATGTTTTTGCCTGGTCTTATGAAGACCTTAAAGCTTATAGGGGAGACCTTTTCCAAAATGAGGTTCCACTCAAAGAAGGAAAAAAACCTTTCAGACAAAAGTTGAGACCCGTTAACCCTACCTTGGTACCCAAAATGCAGAGTGAACTCAAGAAGATGATGGATGCTAGAATAATCAAGCCAATTAGGCATTCCACTTGGGTTTCAAATTTAGTGCTTGTCAGAAAAAAGAATGGTGATATCAGATTATGTGTAGATTTTAGGAATCTTAACATAAATTCTTTGAAAGATAACTATGGATTACCTAATATGGAGAGCATGTTGCAAAAGGTCACTAGATCAAAATTGATGTCCATGATGGATGGTTTTTCTAGTTACAATCAAGTGATGGTCAGAGATATTGAATAGTTTAAAACTACATTTACAACTCCATGGGGAACATATGTTTATGTAAGAATGCCATTTGGGTTGACTAATGCAGGTGCCACTTTTCAAAGAGCTATGGATGTAGCCTTTGCAAATTTCATTGATAGATTTATGGTGGTATATCAGGATGACTTGACAACCTTTTCAGCAAAAGAAGAAAAACATTGTCAACATCTTGAGAAAATTTTTATCAGAGCATTGGAATATGGGGTTTCATTGAACCAAAAAAATGGTGCTTTTGGTGTGACAGAAGGAAAACTTTTGGGGCACATTGTTTCAAAGGATGGTGTAAGGATAGATCCTGAAAGAGTGGAAGCTATTGACAAATTATCCTTACCAAAGAACATCAAGGGAGTTCAGTCCTTTTTAGGACAGATCAACTTTTTAAGAAGGTTTATTACAAACTTTGTAGAAATCAGTATTCCCATATCAAGGATGTTGAAGAAAGGAGCAAAAATGGAATGGAATACTGAAGTAGTCCAAGCCTTCAATGACATTAAGAGGGCCATTAAGCATGCTCTGATCTTGAAGACACTAGATTATAGCAAGCCAATGCAAATTTTCTCTTTTGCATCTGCTCATACTATTGCTGCAGTACTTTTACAAAAGAATGCTGAAGGTTTTGAACAACCTATTTCCTTTTTTAGCAAGACTTTACAAGCAGTAGAATTAAATTATGATATCATTGAGAAACAAGCTTATGCCTTGGTCAAGGCCATTAAAACATTTAGATCTTATTTGGTGGGAGCCACAGTGATTGCCTATGTTCTAGGTGCTACAGTTAAGGACATTTTGGTCCAACAAGAGGTCTCAGGAAGAAGATGTAGATGGACTAACAAAATTCAAGAATTTAACATTGATATCCACATTACAAAGTTGGTTAGAGGTTTAGGCCTAGCTAAACTGATGGCCCGAAGTAATCTAAATGCAAACCAAATAAATGCTTTAGAAGAGGATCAAAGACCGTACATGTGTAACATGGATTGTTGTGAATGGTATAAAGATATTTTCAAATATCTACAAAAGATGGTCTTACCCCCTGAATTGGATGAAAATAAGAGAAGAACTATTAAACTCCACTCTTTGAGATATGCAATTATAAATGGTGAGCTTTGGTGGAGGAGTAATGAAGGTGTGTTTCTCAGGTGTCTAGACTATGATAAAGTCCAGCTCTTGATGCATTAAATGCATAGTGGAATTTGTGTAGGACACTACATGGAAAAGACTATAGCCCACAAGATCATTAGGGCAGGTTTTTGATGGCCTTCACTTTTCAAGGATACCCATCAATTTGTTAAGAAGTGTGATCCTTGCCAAAAGTTTGCAAGAAAACTAAAATTCAGTGGGAATGTGCCCCTCAAACCTGTTTTTGTTCAAGCCCCTTTCCAGAAGTGGGGCATGGATTTCATTGGTGAAATCCCTAATAAATCCAGTGGTGGACATTCTTATATCTTAGTGGCAACTGATTATTTCACTAAGTGGGTTGAGGCAATCCCTACAAGAAGAGAAACTAGCAAAGTAGTAACAAATTTTGTGATGCAGAATATTTTGACAAGGTTTGGTTGCCCAGAAACTATGGTGGTTGATAATGCATTATGTTTTAGGTCAGAAGAGTTTGTTGACTTTTACAGACATAATGGTATTAAAATTTCATCTTCTTCTGCTTATCATCCACAAGGCAATGGCCAGGCAAAATCCAACAATAAAAGTTTAATCAAGATTTTGAAAAGAGTCCTGGACAAACACAAGAAGGCCTGGGATTCGAAGTTATTACAAGCCTTGTGGGCTGATAGGGTTACAATAAAGAAGGCAATAGAGTGTGCCCCTTTTGACTTAGTGTATGGAATAAATGCAAGATTACCCCAAGACAGTTTGTTGCAGATGTATCATTTCATTCAAAAATATGATGAAGATGTTGAAGAAGATATGACAGTTAGAATGAATGACTTGATTCAACTCAATGAGGTAAGAAATGATGCACACATCAAAAATGAGAATTTGCAAGCCCAGTGCAAAGTCCTGTATGATAGAAGGACTATTCAGAGAAATTTTGTAGAGGGAGACATGATATTAATGTGGAATGTAAGAATGCAAGACAAAGGAAAACATGGGAAATTTGATCCCATATGGTTAGGCCCATATATTATTGAAGAAAAATGGGGAGCAGGCTCTTACATTCTGAAGAATTTGATAGGAGAATTCCTGGAGTTGCCTATTCATAGCCAATTTTTGAAGTTCTACTTCTCCTAAAGATTTTTGACTCTCTGTACAGTTGTGTTTTAAAGTTTTGGTGTGTAGTTTCCTATTTTTGGTTTGAAGTTTTAGTTCTGGTCTACTATACCAGGATATTCTAGCTTCTCATTGTATCTACAGGAGATACATGTCCCCAAGCATGAGCCACTATTAGCACAAGTAAAAATTTCATGGTTGAATCATATTTTTTAGGCCTCTGCAGTTAGTTTTCCATTTTCCTACCAAAACCCTAGGCAAAAATTCAAATTCTAGTCATTTGTAAGAAAAACCCTAAGTGTGCCCTATGCTTTGTTCTCATTGCGTGTTACTTTTTGGGTCACTTAAAAATTGATAAATGCATGTGCGTTAAATTTTATTACATTGGTGACCTTTATTTTCCTAAGTTTCCATGCACCTAGCTTTATTTTTTCCTAAGTTCGGTGGCAGTGATTTTCCCAAGTCAGGCCCTTTAATATTTCCTAAAGTTTCCAGCCTTTATCCTTTCCTGGGCCCAGCTCTGACAACATCTACATCTAATGATAGGTGTAAGATCTCATGAAGTGTGTCAGAGGCTTTCGAAGTTGCGCTAGCCGTTGATTCTCTTTCATGGAAAAAGGCTTTATAATGTAATGAGTCCACATGCCAGGTGTGCTTAGTCATCACTTTCTCATTGGTCCATGTATTAATGACTTAGAGTATTGTCAGTGGGGCCAATGATTTCAGAGGTTTAGTGGTTCTGACAATGGCAAAGCATCGATGGCCAACGTGTGATCTTAAGGGTTTTTTCTGACTCATGAGGCTTTAAGATCAACCATTGATTCTTTTCTATGTCAGAGGTTTGTCAGAATAGGGCTGAGATTATTCATCGATGGTTGTCGTAAGATCTGATGGAATATGTTAGAGGTTTGAGATCTTTTGACAACCATTGATCTCTTTTAAGGCGGGCCCAATTTTTGGTCTAAGGTTTTGGCGAAGTGGTTAAATCTTTGGTGGCACTGATAAAGTTTTTTAATGTTCGCACATTCTCAAAATAAAATGGTGAAGTTCTAAATCTTCTCACGAATGGGCAAATAGTCTATTCACTAAATCTTAGATTTATTTAGCGGTGTTCTAAGTTTCTCAATGAGTAAGTGAATGGCTTCAGTCGCCAGTTCGCTGAATAACTAAAGGGTCAAAAGGTTAAGGGTTAGATGAGTAGTGGGACCACATGGTGATTCATCACCGAGGTGACATATTATGATTGGCTGAGTTGGAAAGGAATGTGGACATGTTAGTGGGCCCGAGAGATTCAAAGAGATGCCAGTGTGGAAGATCGAACGGTCAACATGTGATCTCATGAAGTCTGTCAGGGCTATGAGATTATACGCCAACTATTCGATCTTGAGCTTATGAAAAGTGGGTCCAATATGTTGATTCATCGCTGACGTGCTCCATTTTCATTGGTTGAGAGTTTTTGATGATGTGGAAAGTGATTTTTTAAAGAGTTTTGTTGACTGTTGTGAGATTCTATGAGCTTCCTGATCTGTCGAGAGTAAGATGCATCGACGGTCACATTTTAAACTTGAGCCGGTTACCATTTTTGTTCAAATTCAAATATCTTATAGGGTTTTGCTGGGGTTTTTAAACTAGTGAGTCATGTAAAATGAAGCGGTGGCTGAGAATTTATTGTTTCAGGATAGATTGCAGTTGGGAAAGGATACAAAAGACATAAGTTATTGCTAGAATCTGATTTTGTTTCCTATGATGCCAAGCCAGTTGAATATTAGGGTTGATTTCTTGCAGAGGGGCATTCATTGCAGTTTGACAGTGAGATAATAAAATTAGATTTGTGAGAAAGAGAAAAGGATAGCATTGAAGACATAAAGCATGTCAAATTAATTGCAGATATCTCATCTGTTTCACTGGGGTATTAATTGTAAACCCTTTGGGGTTGTTGTAAAGTTTTTTTTAGGGTTAATTTTTGTAACCCTAGAATGATCGGTTGCTTGTTGCATCTCTTAGTATAAAAAGATTTTTCATTATCATTCTAAGGGATGGGAAGTTTAGGTGTTAAAAAGATAGAAATTTTTGAAACCCTAGCTTTTCAGTCAAGGATTGTAATTTTTGATATCATTTTATCAAACAATAGAGAAGAAATATAGGTTATCTTCATCTTGTAAGCTTGCTATTCTGGATATTGTATGCATATGGTGAAAGGTTATACTTAATACAAACCTCAGATCTTTTCTCTCCTTTGCTCTATTCTTTGAATCTTTAAATCTTTGCATAAGGTTTATATGAATGTATTGGTGCTTTGAGTTCCAACCTAGGGTTAGATTAAATATTGCTCAAAGTGGGATATGTGTTCTTAGAGTTTATTTAAAAGATTCTTATAAGTAGGAAAGATTTGGAGCCCTTTGTGTTTATGTCTAAAGACTAATTTCAGACACCATTTGTATCCATTCTTTAACTGAATACAACAGGAAAACAAGAGTGCACTTTGCAAACTTTTATCTCTAGACTCTCCCCAGTAGAGTCACCATTTTGTTGGGGACTCAGATGGGTAAATCAATCTGGTCAATAAAATTTTGATTTTGCAAGATAACCTCAACCAGAGATTCTAACAAATATCCTTTTTCATTGTTGTTCTCCCCAATAGAGTCGCCATTTTTTTGGTTTTCCCCTGTGATCTTCAACTTGTAAATTTATACTTTGATGGATAACTTTAATATAATTTGACTCTATCACCACTCCAAAGTCTACAAAGAAGAGGGCCAATTAACAAGGATCAACAATGAGATCCTCCTACACTTTGAGCCTTAATGCTTAGGTGGGTGTACCCTTGATACATTAAATTTTATACCACTATACCCTTTACTAACTGATTGAAAGATTTTATCATTTAAATGTGTGTGTGTGGTTGATGACAATGAAATGCCTCCAGAGAATGGACCAGTGCCTTAACCTAGGGCAAAGAGTCACCAAATTGCACACATTAGCTGAAGATCTTAAATCAAACACTCTTAAGCTCAGGATAAGTGCTTTGCCTATTAACCCTCTCCCTCAAACACAAGGACATCAAATTCTTATTTGGTTATAAACTCACTGAACTCACCTAAAAGACTTTAATCCTAACTTTGTTAGGAACTTAGAGATGACTTCACAATACTCTTTGTTTACCATATGCTAATACACTTTGTGATACCAACATATAGGAGCTTAGAACCAAAACAAGAAGACATACACAAAATGTAAGATTGGAACTCAATAGCATTCCCATTAACATATTCAAGATCAATATACAATTAAAGCAACACAAAGATAGGAAAAAGACCCAAAATCCAGCTCCTCTTTCCTCTATTGTTCATACAATCATAACCACTAGAACTGACTGAAATTCAGAATAGAACCTCAGGACCGAACCCTTACTCTATCAAAAAATTAACCACTTATACCCCTAGTCACCTTGGAATCCTCAAAGAGGATGCATCAAGCTTCGAGTGACTAGGGTTAGGGTTTCAACTACCCAACTAGTCAAAATACAACAAAAGTTATTGCAGGGGAAGAAACATAGGCAACCCAGAGAAAATAAGTCTCAAATAGATTTGCAATGATCAAAATCTGTGAGAACAATACAAAACACCAAGGAATTACCATGAAAACTAGTTAAATCGGCCACCTGCAAACACACCTCGAGCACAAAACCATACTTCTCCTGGTACAAAAACATCATGCCACTGACCACAGAGACCCTTGGATCAGTCAACAACAACCAGCACCACCAAACCAATCAAAATCAACTCCAAAAACCATAAATTTGGGTACTTCCTATCACTAGAAACCCTCTGCAAATTTGAATTTGAAATTCAATGGTTAGTTTCATAGCGCCAGCAGTGAATTGGTGGTTGACATTTGAAATTAGGTCAACTTTAAGTCCTGACTATCAGATCCCTCCCTTTCGCAGGTCTTTTATCTTTAACTCACTGCTATCCTTAGGTTAACTCTTAGCGAACTGGCGACAAAGGAAATCCTTATTCATGGAATAAAATCTTAACCCACCATCTAACTCAGTGACTTAGCGATCAAAGGGAAACAACTAACCCCGGTCTTTATTTAGCGAACTAGTGACTGATGACTTTTTGCTAGTTCACAAAAAACTTTATCTCACCGCTAAAAAATTTAGCGATTGCGCGACCTTCCTTCGCTAAATCACCAATGAAGTTGGAGCACCGCCAATTCCTCTCACGAATGAGTGATCACTTTGAAATTTGTTAGGCTGCTGAACACTTTTATCAGGACCGCTAAGACCTTAGACCCCACCTGGGCTCACTTATGCCACTTGTCAGCAAGCCATTCGCTGCTCATGCTTAGTCATCTCTAACATAGGACCCAC
Organism: Chamaecyparis obtusa; assembly: GCA_027943335.1. Lineage (NCBI taxonomy): Eukaryota > Viridiplantae > Streptophyta > Pinopsida > Cupressales > Cupressaceae > Chamaecyparis > Chamaecyparis obtusa. Next base: position 628,655 of record BSBK01007999.1, on the reverse strand, counting down.
TCTCTGTAAACCTTCAAATCGGACGGTGGGCGCAAGATCTCATGGCTCTGACACAACCCATGAGATCATATGCCAACTATTGATTCCGTCCTCATCACCAACTTTTTTGACAATGACCCCACCCTGCTTTATCATCCACATCGACCAATGAGGATATGCCATTTGTGTACATGTAGCAGTGGACCTGCCATATTTTATCACTTCTAAAAAAGGTGGAATCGACAACCGGTGCATAATCTCAAACCTCTGACACATCTCATAAGAACTTATGCCCGTTGTTGATTTACTGCAAGTGTCAGGACCCTCTGACAAGTCAGAAATTTAGGTCCCACTGATAACTGCCAATGTATTATATCATGGACCAATAAAAAATGGCCAACTATGCCTACATTTTATTTTGGACCCACCTTTATCTCTGACATGAACACCTGTAGGATTGGCGGATGGCACATGATCTGAAGGGCTCAAAAGATTCTATGCGCTTATATGCCAACCGTCGATTTGGAATCTTAGCCAATATCACAGAGCAGGACCCCACCGTACTGGATAGGATGCTCCAATGAATCAGGGACTGCCACATCATAGAATCTGGCAAGCAGACAAGTAACTTTTCCATCGCTCATAGGTCACTCTGACAACTCTGCCACTTCTTTGTTTATCTCAGCCAATGAGGAGACGCCACCTGTGCTTACCTGGCAGTGGACTCACGTGCATTGAAAGGTTACATCACAAAAGAGAATCAATGACCGTCATAAGATCGCAAGCCTCTGATAAAACCCTTGCGAACTTATGACAACCGTAGGATTAAGATGGTGTCAGAGAGTCGGGCCCAAGAAAATATAGAGGTCGTCAGGACATTAGGCTTAGGGAAATATTAAGCGCTAGGGACTTAGGAAAAATTAAAGACTGTCAGGTGATAGAAACTTAGGAAAATTATAGCCGACCTCGCAAGGTGATAAAATAATAAGGCACATGCGTTTAAAGGTTTTTAAGTGACCCAAAAAGTAACAACAAATTAGAACAGGGCCAGGGCAATACAAAGGGTTTTTCAAAGTAACGGCTAGTTTATGAATTTTTGCTTAGGGTTTTAGCCAGAGACATGAAAAATACTACAGAGGCTAGGGGAAAGATGATGAAGCCATGAAATTTTTTGCACGTGCTAACAAATAGTAGACTTGTTAAAAAAAAAAGAGGAAAGGAAGAAATCAAATACAACAAAACAAGTGAAAGAGCAAGTGAAAACATAAAGAAAACATAAAAATAAAGAACTACAGGTCTCTGAAAAATGTATAGGAAAAAAATTCTTATATAATTTCCAACCACAGTCAATTAAAAATTAGTTTCCCTATATCTACTTGTCAAAAAAATAAAATATAAAAATATACACAAGCAAAAAAAATCCTTTCTCAATGAGACCACTTGGGTGGGACCCATCTGGGTCGCCACCCAAGAAGCCCAAAAAGGACCTCTTATAGGCCATTTAAAAAAATATATATTTATAATTTTTCTATTTCCAAATGAAACGAATGGAAAAAGAAATTTAAAAAAATTACATATAAAACAAAAGTTTATGCAAAAAAAACCATTTTGAAAGTTTTTTAAAAACTTTACAAAAAAAAAGATTTAAAAAAAATTATGTATAGGGGGGGACATGCGGGCCCACTCCCTATGGCCCTGCCCACTTTAGGCCGACTAGACATAGAATTATTTATTTTTCACAATTATTACAATGGGGTCGGCTCAAAAGAAATATAAAATATGATTTTAGGTAATCCAACTTCTGGAAGCCATAACTTTTTAACCGTAAGTATATTTTTCTATTGTAACCACTTTTCGGAAATACCATGACGAGATCTACAGTGCCTGATAGTGCTAGCACCAGTCAGTCAGGGGTCGATCGCAATTCGAAGCCTCTAAGGCCTTCAAAATTGACCTGAAAGATTTCATACCCAAAAACCTCAATAACTTCACCAATACTGATGATGTGGCAATGAAACTCAATTGGTAGGCTGAAATGACTAGGATGAACCTCCAACTGTGAAATCAAAACATTCTGAGATCATATGACCAACTTACTAAAAATAGTAAGTTTCCATAAATAGCAGCTCTACGCAAGATAACCCTTATTGAAAAGCAAAAAAAAATATTTTTGGGTGATGCAAGATTGCTCTTACACCCAAGATGCTCCTGCATCAGACACCCAAGGTAATTTGAGAAGTGACCCTGTCACGACTCAGTTGTGCAGAGGAAAACCAAGATGGTTAACCTCCTCCTTTGCTAGCCATGATGAATCTTCAATGGGTCATCCTTTCCATTTGACCAAATACTCTTCATATGTCTTGTTCCTTGTGCTTCTGCCAACACGACTACCCAGTATGTCTTCAATCTCCTTGATATCTGAACTGGTTGTTGGAATACTCCATTGTGTTGTTGTAACTTCATCTTCAACACCTCCTTCATGATACTCTGTCATATCTAAAATATTAAATACTGGTAAAATATTCAGCTCAGTAGGCAACTTGACCTTATATGCATTTCCTAAATCATGCTTCTTTAGTATCTTACATGGCCCAAACTTCTTCATTTTCAACTTGTTATATGTACCAACTGAAAATCTTTCCTTCCACAAATGAACCCTGACTTCATCTCCAACCTGAAATTCCTTATGCCTCCTTTTCTCATCTACCTTAGCCTTATACTGTGCATTCATCTTGGTAATGTGCTTCCTCACCTCCTCATGGATGTTCTTCAAATGTTTTGCAAAATCCTCAGCTTCAGCACTACTTATTTCTCCCTATGCATTTCTTGGATTACTCCCATATACAATTTGGAATGGTGATTTACCAGTGCTCCTATTGATATAATTATTGTATGCAAATTCTTCCTGTGGTAAAATCAAATCCCATCCTGTTGGCTTATCTCCAACCAAATATCTCAGCAAATTTTCCAAACTCTTATTCACCACCTTTATCTGTCCATCAGTCTGTGGATGATGTGATGAACTAAATTTCAAATTTGTCTTCAACTTCTTCCACAATGTACGCTAGAAATATCCAACGAACTTAGTGTCCCTATCTGAAACTATACTATTTGGCAAACCATGTAGTCTCGCCACTTCTCTGAAAAATAATTCTACTACATGAACAACATCATTGGTCTTCTTACAGGGAACAAAATGTGTCATCTTTGAAAATCTGTCAACTACCAAAAAAATTGAATCATGTCCCCATTGTGTCCTTGGTAAACCAAGAACAAAGTCCATACTGGTATCCTCCCAAGACTTCTTTGGTATAGGTAATGGCTGATACAACCCTGTATTCTGCTTCACATATGTCAAACTACCATGGTCTACCCAACAACATATGACATGCATCCATAGATATGATATCACATAGTACCTCATCTTGGTACCCACCGATCTTGAACTTTACTAGGCACTGTTCACTGACCATGACCTTTTGGTCATCTTGCACCCAGGCAATCTAATATGAATGTGGGTGTTTCTATCTCTTGAGCTTCAACTTTGTCACCATCTCTTCTAACACCAAATTGTCAGTGCTCCCACTATCAATAATTACATCATAGCATTTACCCTCACACTTGCATCTAGTGTGAAACAGACTCCTCCTTTATTCAGGTTCATTCTCACCACTCAACAAGACTCTTCTATTAATCAATGTTTCTCCTCTTTTAGCATCTTTAGAATTTGAAGATCTAGCATCTTCATCTACATGTGCCACTTTCACCTAGCTTTCATTCCTCCTATCTATCCTTCCTTGGCTTTGAGGACATTCAAATGCCCTATGACCTTCTTCTCCATAGTGAAAACATGTTCCACGGAAGCCTCCTCTTTCTGAACCTTGTCCTCTTCCTCTTCCTCTCTGATCTCTATTTTTCTGATCTTAGAAATGATTGAAATTATTTCCTCTTTGATTTTGACTACTACTGGCCTCATGCTTATTTTTTAGATCTTCATTTCAGCCTCCATATGACCATCCACCAGATCGTCCACCATGACCTCTTCTGTTTTGTCTTCTTTCGAACTTCTTGTTCAATTTTTAGGGAAAATTGGTATGCCTCTTGAATACTGTTCATTCAAACTAAATTCAACTCCTCTTGAAGGCTCAGCCTCAACCCATTAAGGTAACAGGCAACTTTCTCTTTATCAGCTTTCACATGGCCTATTCTAATGAGGATTTGATAGAATTCTTCTATATACTCCTAAACAGATCTTCTTGCTTGCTTCAAACTTTGCATCTTCTTCAGAAGGTCAAGCTCATAATCAATAGGAATGAACTATCACTTCAATTTATCCACCATCTGATCCCGTCTTGTGATTTTATCTTTCCCTCTTCTATTTCACTCCAATTGAATCTCTTGCCACCAGATTTTTGCATGACCTTTTAGTCTGGCCTTCGCAAACTTGACCTGATCAGGATCCTCAATATCTTCATACTCAAAATATTCTTCACATTCATTGATCCAGTCAATCAATTCCTCTAGGTTAAGATTCTCTAAAAATGTAGGAACCTTGATCTTAGGTCTTTTTTCGATCTTGAAAATGGCCCGAAAAAGCCTTTCTTCCTCTTGATTCAAAACTTTGACTTCTCCTTCTTGATCTTCTTCTTCAGCTTCATCCTCGCTTTCATCTCTAACATTAAGATTCATTCCTCTGTGAATCTCCTCTTGCAATGCTCGCACTTGTCTCTGCAGTTCCCTAACCTCAGGTGTTACAACTCTAGCTCTTCCACCACATTCCCTTCATGGAGACATTTTTACACTTCTCGCTGAAACCCTAACCATGGTCCTAGTGCAAACTATCTCATAGTCGGTAATCTATTTACACAGAAACCCTAACCCATGGTTCTGGTGCAAACTGCCTCATAATCGCCGATCTATTTACACACTCAGGAAAACTTGGCTCTGATACTACTTGATGAAGGGTGCTGCCCTTAAAACCACAAACACATAACAGAAATAGAGAAACAACAACAATATGAAAGAACAGAAAATTGGTTTCTTATTATCTCCACAAATGTAGAATCTTGATGAAAGGTGCTCCCCTTAATACCACAAACACATAACAGAAATAGAGAAACAACAACAATATGCAAGAATAGAAAATTGGCTTCTTATAATCTCCACAAATGTGGAATTATAAACTTTCAAAATTACAATATGCAAAGCCACATGGGCATTCCCTTACAATATTTTATAGAACAAAGACTCAAATTATTACCTAGATCTACCACCCAGAACTATCCCGAACTGCCTAAGACAACACTACAGACCTTTCTTATATAGGCAATTTCCACTGCCTGAGAAAGTTCCAGAAATTTAGCCTTTTAGGCCGACTAGACATAGAATTATTTATTTTTCACAATTATTACAATAGGGTCAGCTCAAAAGAAATACAAAATATGATTTTATGTAATCCAAACTCCGAAGGCCGTAACTTTTTAATCGTAAGTCCATTTTTCTATTGTAACCACTTTTTGGAAATGCCATGATGAGATCTACAACGCCTAACAACGCTAGCACCAGTCAGTCGAGGGTCGATCGCGATCCAGAGCCTCTAAGGCCTTCAAAATTGACCTAAAAGATTTCATACCCAAAAATCTCAATAACTTCACCAATACTAATGATGTGGCAATGAAACTCAACTGGTAGGCTGAAATGACTAGGATGAACCTCCAACTGTGAAATCAAAACATTCTGAGATCATATGACCAACTTACTAAAAATAATAAGTTTCCATAAATAGCAGCTCTGCACAAGATAGCCCTTATTGAAAAGCAAACAGAAATATTTTTGCGTGATGCAAGATTGCTCTTACACCCAAGATGCTCCTGCATCACTTATGTATCTCTCAATCTCAAAATACAAGTGTTAAATCTTAAAAGATTCAGAGATTAGGCGACTCGATTAAAATATTAACGGTCTCATGGTTATTTTTGCCCTATTTTTCCTTCCATTCATTTGGCCTTGGTTTTTTATTTCAGACCTTCATCTCCTCAGTCCTGTGAGAGGCTCCAAAAATTTTTATGGCTTTATCTATTTCCCTCTGGTCTCTGCAACTATTTCTAGGTCCTTGGCTAGGTGAAAAGTCCTTAAAATATTCATAAAACTAGTCGTTACATGTAATACCCCTCTAACCCTAATATAAGTTTTGTGTTTCTGAAAGAATTAAGATCTTTCGATATTTTCTTACAGCTTAAGTTGTACATGATACTTGTTTGATCTATTCCTATAGTTTGTTTATAATAATTTCATAAGCTAGTACTCAATGATTCTAATATTAGACATACTATCTAAAGGTATCATTTTTGTATGTATTTATCTCTGTGTATGTATTGAGTACCTTCAAGACCTTTATGAACATAGTTAGGATGTTATATATATATATATATATATATATATATATATATATATATATATATATATATATATATATATATATATATATATATATATATATATATATATATATATATATATATAAGTGGTTATTTATATTTTCTTCTATTAAAGTTACTTTGGATGAATCTTGTATCTCACTTGATGATTTGATTATGTCAATTTATTATTAGTATTGATAAGAGACTAACACAATGCTTGAGATTCTAACCTTCGTTATGATGATGCTACATGCTTTGAGTGTATATATATACATGATGTGTTTTCATGATTCAGGATGAAGTCGTAGTTACTCACATTGTTGAAGTCCACACGATGTATCGATCCCGGTCATCTGTCTGCAATATTTTATTTTATATGTATATCCATGCATATGTATTTCTTCTTTGTGATGCAGGCTTGCAAGGACCGAGCATTGACTTCACCTGGCTTCACAGGTCTAAGCATGCCCTCAAATCCTCGATGGTTGTTGTTATGGAGATAGTACTAAGGCCCCTACATGAGTCTTCCTTTGTCATTATTCCAATTTGGGAATATTAGGGTTCCTTCGTTGTCAGTCAACCTTTGGGTCAAAAACTCAAATCCAACACACCCGGTTGGGCATGGTTGTAGTTAGTGCCTTGTGGCCACTTGAATTCATTTGGTTGTATGATTTTTTTACTCATTTTATTTATTTCTCCTTCTTGGTATGATTCTTAGTTAATCTTTCTATGTTGTGTTTCAGGAGTTTGGCTTGACTTTCCTTGTTGACTTTGGTTGACCTTGTTTGATCTTATGGTTTTTTTGATATGTTTCATAGATGATTTGTATGGCCTCTTTGGATGATTAGATTTATTTTGAGGCATGTGATTTTATTCTAGCTCAGTGATTATATCATATAGTAATTATAAATAGGTAATAATATTGTGATCTATTACTTCATAATCTTATAGATTATAGTGTTTGGTATTTGGCATGTATCTATATAAATATAAATATATATATATATATATATAGAAATATATATATGGGTGCACACATATATGTATTTATATATATATAATTTATATGTGATTATATGTTAATTATTGTAGATATTGTTGATGGTGTATATTTTGGGATTAATGTAAAGTATAATATTATTAATAATGAAATATTAAATAATGCGAGGTATATTATTCTCAATTGTTAATTATTAATAATGAGGATAGGTTATATATATAGATACTGATGTAATTAATGATGGCATATGCATATATGTTAGGATAATATTACATATGTGTATGAATGAATACAAATAATCTTTTATTGTATATTTGAGTAATATAGTTGTATGATATTAAGTTATTTTATAATACCCTTTAGTTAAAATTTAGTTGGGAGTTGGTTAATTTTCTTCTCAACCTTTGGAAATCTATTTATATGCACTACTTTCTCATTTGAAGAGAGGAGATTTTGGGGCTGAAGTATTGAGGAGAGGATGGCCTTACTTTTCATGGAGATTTTGGAGAGAAAACTTGGAGATGTGAGGGAGAGTTTGTAAGCATATGTCTTTAAGAATTTTTGGTTATCTTTGCTTTTGGGAGAGAGACATTTTTGTGAGAATTTTAGTAGTTGAGAGAGGGATTCTTTGTTGTGGAATTATTTCTTTCTTTCATGGAGATTTCTGAAAGTGGATAGGGTTTGAAGGATGAATCTCAAGTTTGGATTTGTCTTCTCTTTTGTTTCCTTCCTTCTTCGATTCAACCTTCGTAGGACATGAGGTATGGATTGAATATCTTAGTTACTTTATTTATATGATAGATTATGGATCTATTTATATATTATCATTATTTATTATATCTATACTTTTCATTTCTATGGTTATTTTAAAGTTTTTAATTTTTGTTTGTAAGAATTGGCATGTGTTTTCCTAGGGTTTTTAGCAACCCATTTTTGGAGGCCTATTATTATAATAATTTAAATTGCATCTAGGATTTTATTAAATTGATTTTATGGAAGCAAAATTCACAGATCTCAAATGGGTATCTCTCTGATTTTATTTTTAGGGTCGAATTAATGCCTTATTTTTTACATTTTGGCAGATTATGCCTGTCCATTCTTGATTCCAAATTTTCTGTCAAATGTATTCATATGCTATAGGCTGATATGATCATATAAAAGTCTAAATTTGATATCAAAGATTATCCTAAGTCTTATATTTTATTTCCAATTGGTTTGGTGAATTTTAATTATGTTTTGTGAAAATTACAACTGTTTTAGTGAAGGCAGGTCTGAACCCTAACCAGAATTTTCTATTTTAAACCAGAAGTCATAACTTTCTTTCCCACCATTGGATCTTCCTAAAAATCAAATTGAGAGTCCATAATTATGTTATATAAATCTCAACTAAAGTGATTTCCTTTATTATTTGTTTTGTGGAAGATATGGATGACTGTTCTATGATGACTATTCTTTGCATTTAATCCTTGCTTGAAATAATTCAGTTTAAGAACATCATTAAGTTTTAAGGTTTCGTATGGTTACCAGAGGCTATTAGAATTTTTTTTTGGTTAATTGGATCTATGTATACTTTGAATATATTTATAATATCACTTGGATGTCTTCTTATATGTTTGGAACATTCTGAATGCCATATTGGGTTTAGGGTTGTCAAGTGGACTAGGGACAACATATGTTTTCCTAAACTCAATCAAATATTGTTATGGAATTGATATGAATTATTGATGATGAATCTATTATGCTCTTATAATTTTTATATGTATGTTAGGGAAGCTAAGTACACTAGGTGAGTGGCTCATAGTGAGGGGCCGGGGCCCTAAGTGGCTAGTACCAGGATAACCTACTATGAGTTATTTAATCAAGTGATAACCTAAATAAATGAATTGGGGATGGGAGATTATTAGAATGAGAAATTACACACTAATCAAGATTAATTGTGCCTTTCCCATGCCTTGAGTGCTATTAAATACTAAGGATGGGAGTGGGAGAAGGTACCTATGCGTAGGTATGACTGAATGACCTTGTCTGTACGAGAGGCATTCAGTTCCGCATGTGCCTACTTGGGGGCCGGGGCTAAGAGTGGCTAGCACCAGGACAACCCAAGGGGTGAGGGCTATGATGACACTCACCTAGCTTGTAGTTTAGAGTCTCTACCAAATTTGATCATGCCTCTGGTACTCCTTGTGGTCTTCTTGTCTTTTCTTTTGTGTTGTGACTTTGGAGAAATTTTATCACCACCTTAGGAATTTCTTAGTTGTTACCTCTTGTATGGTCATTTTTTTCTATCTCCTAGCTTGGGGGAGTGGGCATATTGGTTCCATGTGGTTGGGTGGTTAATATTTATATCGAGGTATTGATCATGATTCTTTGGATGATCCTAGCACATATTCCTTTCCAGATCTGTAGTTGAAGATTTTTTATTGGATATTTTAATATGTTGAGATGTACTTATGTATTTGTATTCATGTAATTTTTAATCTCCTAAAAGGAGTCTTGTAGTATTGATGTAATCTCAATTCAAAGAAATACATAAGGGAATGGGTAGTTCTAGGTAAAAGAAAGGGAAAAGAATGTGGAATATTGGACATGATACTAGCATTAAAAGAAAGTGTTTATGTTATTTCTCCTATCCTCTTATGTTGTCCATGTGTAAAGGAAATAATCTTAAATATAGTTATATATAATGATGTATCACAACAATAATGTATTCTCTCTTGATGAAAGAATCCAAGGAAATTATTGAGAAATGATAGATTAGTGATTGGAATTATTAACAATAAATAGTTATGAAACAATGCAATAAAATAGTAATTTGATTTTAATGTTAATACTTGGTTCATGTTAATGAAGTACCTAGGATGATGCCTACCTTAATGAATATTAATCTCTTACCTAAATTATTAGAGAAAAGTGATATAAAGGATAGTAGATGTAGATGAAATCAATATGAATTTATGGAATGAGTTGATAAAAGGAATAATGATGTTGGATGATTAACTTATGTTTAATAAAAGAAATAAGTTAGGGACATTTAACTTGATGCTTTAAAATGAACCTAGATCTTTTAAGCTCATGATTCCATGAATATATTATGCATGTAAATGGTTTATACGATGTTGCTTTAGTAGCAACATGAGGGGACCCATGAGGATTTAAGTTGTATAAATATTACATTCAAGTAGTAGAAAATTATTTCTTCTTTTAGAAATATGAAGTGTAATGATGAATATTATTCTAGTTAAAATTAAAAAAAGAAATTTACTACTTGCATTTTATAGAGGTTTATGTCTTGTCCTCTTGGGTTTCTTGGTGGGGCGTTACATTACAGGCCAAACCCTGAAAACCCTAAGACTTCATTCTAATTCCTTGTTACTTTATTTGGCCACTTAAGTCCCTTCATTTTGCATGTGCATTTTAAAATCCATAAGTCACCAAATCTTTGATTTCCAACGATTAACCCCTTAAATAGTTAGCGATCCCGTGAACGGTTACAATTTAGGTTGGTGGTCTCGGTTTAGTGGCCAAGTCAAGATTCTAGATCCAATGGTTGTTGCATGATCTCATGGCCTCAGAAGATTCCATGAAGTGTTGTGACAATCGTCGATCTTCCTGCCTGCAGTAAGTCCATTTGTCAGTGGGTCCTGCCACATAGTCTGAGCTATGCATTTGTGATTGGTCAGGGTTGGTGATGTGGTGCCATGTCAGAGCAGGCCCGGTGGGTTGTCAGTTGACATTGATCTAATGGCTGGCGTATGATCTGAAGGAGCTTTTCTAACACATGAGATCATGCGACAGCTGTTGATCTTACTTTATCTCTAGGCTCTATCAGGTGGGTCCTCAGTTTTAGACATGCTCATTAGTGGGACCGTGTCAGTAGGTCTGTGGATGTGTTAGAAAGGCAAAGATCTATGGTAGTTGTAAGATCTCATAGAATCTTTTAACCCTATGAGATCATGTGACAACTGTCAAATGAGGATCTCTGGGTCGTGGGTCCAATGTGCTACCTGGCGTTGATGTGCTCACATATGATTGGCTTCTATATGATGATGGGGACTCATTTGTCAGTTCGATGTGTCGTGGGGTCCCAGTTCTAAAAGGATCTATGGGTGGCACATGATCTAAAGGAATATTTGGGGGCCATGAGATCATGCGCCTGCCGTTAGATTGGAATTCAGTTCTTAGTGGGTCTGTTGTTAGAGCCTACCGAGGTGTTTGTTGATGAGGCGGTCAAGGCGAATGAAGGATTGCCAAGTGGTGAATGGGCCCAAGGTTAGAAAACATTAAATGAATCAGTGACTAAAGCATTATTTCATGTTTTCCAAACTTAACCAGGGTCGGTTAAAACAATTAGTGGTCCTACAACCAATGAGAAAAAGGTAACCCAAGGTGAACTTGAGGTTAATTTTGTAGACGAATGGTTCCCGAGTAAATAAGAAGATCTAATGGTCATGTTTTAAAAGGAGATTGAGATTTAAACGTTGATTGTCGATGGAGGAAAAGTATGGCGCCACCTACTAGCTGTTAATATTTAAATTCAAATTTATTTCTTTGCAGGGTTTCGACTAGGTTTTGATCCAATACTCATTTGTGACAGAGTGGGTAGATAGAATTTGTCTACAGGACATTTTTAGTTGAAAAAGGATGATGAGGAGGTCTGGGTGGCCGTCTTTGGTCATTTCTTATTTTTCGAGAGTACCAAATCAGTGCATTCATGTTAGGCCAATTTGTAGAGAGGTAGATGAGTCCGGGTTGCTTATTTGCAAGTTGATTTCAGTATAGGGATGGGCATGCAAGATGAATTTCTGATCGGTCAAGATATTTGCAGAAGTAACATTTATGATTAGACTTGATTGATTTAGGGTTTGTTATTCTATTTTAAATTTGTAACCCTAGTTAGGTTTTGACTCTTGCCTGCATGCAAGGGAGGATGTATATATTGTATTTTTAGAGCTTTTGAGCTCAGAGTTGAACAATTGTAGAAGAATTTCACTTTTCTTAAGGGTCATCTATGGTACCATTTCTACCCTTTAGCTTATACAGTGTAAATCTTTCATTGATAATTCAAATATTGTAGAGGTATTTTGTGACAATTCTTCATGTCCCTATGCTTCCTTATTTGAATTACCTCTTATTGAATTGAAGTATATGATGTTTCAGTGATATCTTAGGGTTCTTGATCCCTCTCTCTTTCTGCAACTATTATGTGTTATTGTGGATGATTGGATGTGAATGCTTTTGTGGGTATACTTCAACCCCCTAAAAATCTTGTCTCATTCCTATGCCGAGTTGTAGAAGTGAATGTTTGCTTGTAGGTCATAAATTGTGTCTAAATCCATCAATAATGCTATCATTTGTGAAATCCTCTTTTTCCCTGAATAGCCTCTTTCTGTTGCAGACCCTTCTATGAAACACTTATGCAAGCCTATTCAGTGAGTTGTGACCTGCTAGACCTAACTTGTTCATTAATTTCATCCTCTATACTAAGATCCAAACCCTAATTTTAGTGCATCACCTAGTAGGTAGTTTTCTTTCAAGTCATTTCCCTTTCCAAGCATTCCTTCTATCCTTTTCCCCAAAAGTTTACTTTCATGTCTAGAAGCAAATTAAGGTGATTATCCAAGAGGAACCAGCCTAGAACCTAGAGGTCTCATCTCAGTTAGCAAAGGTCCCACAACCTGGAGATGATTTCCATGTTATACTAAGTTATCAAAACTATGAGAGCTTGAGACAAGGGTGCAAACTTAGTGTATAACAATTCTGGCATGCCCAGTGGGACTACACAAGAAGTTCATTATTTGAGGATTATGTTATCTCTGATATACAAATTGCATAATACAAATTTTTAGAAGTTTTTCTATCAAGTATATCTAGCGACTCCATTGATTTTAAAGATCCAGGCCAACCTTGTTTAAGGTTTATGAGAAAGATTGAGACCAGGAGCTCAAAGCCTACCAAATTTTTAGAGTTTCCCTCAAAAAGAAGTCATAAAGGTAGGTCAACTCAAAGAACATCCCCTATGAGGAGAGTTTAGTCTACACCTCTTGATATTATAGAAAGGAGACCTTTCCCCTTTCATCTTAGAAGAAGAGGCAGATCTCTAACTAGAGATCTAGAGGAGGATTCAAATCTAGCAACAAATACAGCTCACATAGTTGTTAACCTTCAAATTCCAACTCTTGCAATGGCTAGGTAGTTTGCCTTTGCACCTTTCAACCAAGGCAATCCTTTATCTTTTTCTCAACATCATGATGTGCCCTTGGTGGCACTAAAGAGTATACCTAATTTCACTGGTGAAGGGTAGACAACTGCTTTTGAACACATAAGAGATGTGACCACCATCTGCAGCATATGCAATATTACTCAAGAAGATGTGGCCACAAAATTATTAGCAGCCTCTCTAAAAGGTAAGGCTCTTGAATGGTTTAGAACTCTAACTGTTGGTTCTATTACTTCATGGGATGAATTAGGAGATGCATTAAGTAAGCATTTTGAGGATAAATCAGATAACTTATCTCTAGTTGAGCAGTTAACAATCATTAAGAGAGACCCTCATGAGAAAATGATAGATTACAATAGTAGATTCCTCAAAACATGGAATAGAATTCCAATCTTAGTGAGATCATCAGCTGACCATGCTTTTCTATATTACTTACAAATTTTGAATGGTCAAATTTTTGTCATGATCTAATCTATGGGTGGTACTTCTCTACCCCAAGCTTTTGACATAGCTGTCAGGGCTAAAAATTATTTGATCCAAGCAGGCATGATTGCTAGAAGACCTCCAATGCCCATCTTTCCTAGCCTTCAACCCATTGCACCTACCCAAATACCCCTATTTACCCCTATTCCCACCATACTAGCACCTCAAGCTAGTACTAGTGGTCAAGAGCTAAAGGCAGGTTTCTCTCAGGAGTTACAAGAGATAAAGAATAGCCAACAGAGCAGTCAGCAAGAAATGAAAAACTTGTTGCAGACCTTGACTAAAGAGGTCACAAATCTAAAGAAACAAGGTCAAGGAATTAGACCACTATTTCAGTCACAAGGCCAAGGTACTAATCAATCATATTAGAATCAAGGATAGCCTTATCAACAAAATAGGCCACCATACCAAGGAGGGTATCAAGGACAAAGGAAAAGTTTCAATCAGAGACCATTCCAACCATATAACCCTACACCTCTCAATTCTCCAAATCTAGTGAGGGATATGGTTCCTAGTCAAAACAATATGGCTATGGATAATGAATGGTGCTTTCCTTGTAATCAGCCTCACAATCATGCTACATGTTCAAATGGATGGATGAGACAAGCTCTAATGGTTCAAAATGCCTCACAAGCTCAATCAGATGTTTCATCTAGTGGGTCAGTTCCTCAACAAGAATCACAAGAGAATGAGACTGTTCTCTTTAATTGGGAGCAACCGGACTTCAATGGAGTCAATGATGAGGCTACTTTTGTTGCTTATACAAGAGAAAAAAGGAGAGCTCAAGACTTGGAGAGAGTGGATTCTGGTACTAAAGCCACTACATCTACAGAGCCAGTATAATAGGCCACTCCCATCATACCTAAGGATGTTCCTGTCATCACAAGCAAGGAAGGCCAACATCCCAAAGAAGTGGAGCCCATCATAGTGAAAGAACAAAAATAATACACAATATAGCACCTTATAATATCTTAGACAACATGAAGAAGGTGAATGTCACCATGTCCATGTGGGACTCTTTGGCTCTTCCAAGACAGCCTAAAATTTTGAAGAAGGCCATGACAGAAGTGGCAACTCCTCAACCTACAAAAGAAGCTACAAAGCTAGTGTTGATTAACACTGATCAAGAAAAGGAGGCTCCAAGTAGAAACTCCAAAGGCAATGCCACACAAGGTAGGAACTCAAAGCCACCTCCCTTTTATGTATCTTTAATCATTGGAAAATCTTTAGTGCATAGTTGTATGGTAGATAGTGGAGCTACTAGTACTGTAATGCCCAAGAAGGTGGCTGACCTATTAGGACTAAAATATGAGCCCTTCCAAAAGAAGGTTACCCAAATTGATATATCCTCAGTCAATACTATAGGTGTGGCTAAGGATACCAGTCTAATCTTACATGCTAGTCCTAATTTTTCCATCCTCCTTGATATATATATTATAGATCTCCCTGCATTATTTGCTATATGTTTATCAAGAGAGTTTACAACCAAGATAGGAGGCTACCTATCTTATGACTGGTCTCACATGTTATTTCATACAAGGTATGGGACCAAGGTCACCATTAAATCAGAACCATTAGTAGCACACCATATAGAACCATATGTATCCAATACCATCAATGCAAATTACCATATATTTGATGACAGTGACTTCCAAACTATTAGTGAAGCAAGTACAAAGATAGGAAGTATCCCTGATATTTTACTAGATGAAAGAGCCTTAGAGGCCCAAGAAAATCTTGTTTGGGATTTTGGTTTGGGAAGTTATTTAATACAAGAAAGTGGATCCATAGAGCCAAGCCTTTTCAAAGAAGACACTAATTCAGAGGATCAGAGCAATCAGGTTTGGGAATTGTTTTTTGATGGATCTAGAAGTAGACAGGGTTCTAGTGGTGGTGCTATGCTGGTGTCCCTAAAAGGAGAAAGGTATTATACTACCTTTAGATTCAGTTTCTCCTACACTAGCAATACTACAGAATATGAAGGTCTAGTCAATGGACTAGAATGGGCTAGAAAAAGAGGGCTTAAAGCTTTAAAAGTTTATGGTGACAGTGAGTTAGTTGTCAGCCAAGTGAGAGGGATAAGCGCAACCAAAAATGACACT
The DNA here is from genome assembly GCA_027943335.1 of Chamaecyparis obtusa. NCBI lineage: Eukaryota > Viridiplantae > Streptophyta > Pinopsida > Cupressales > Cupressaceae > Chamaecyparis > Chamaecyparis obtusa. Next base: position 612,455 of record BSBK01007999.1, on the reverse strand, counting down.
TTGAAAGCATACAAGCATAGAGTTTGGGATGTAATTGATGATTTTTGTGCTTTCAATATTGTTGCTATCCCTAGAAAGCTCAACCAAAATGCAGATAGATTAGCTACTGTTGGATCTCAGTATGATATTCCAAATAGTGTTTCAAAAGAAATAGATCAACATCATATGAAAGTGATTTTCAGACCTTCTATTCTTGATAATGATGTCAATTGGCAAGTGTTTGACAATGATGAACAAATTCTACAATTCTTGTTCGAAGAAGATGTTTTTTCAGAGCATAATCAAGATAGGCTATCACAGAGCTATGTTGATCAGGTGATACAACTTAAGTCTAATAAGATGCCTAGAGGTCTTGTTACCTTAGAAACTATCTTCAACAAGGATGATGAAGTTAAGAGAAGCAAAGCTGGCCTGGTAGTTCAATAAGAACATTGTGTTGACTTAGATTTGGAACCAGGTAAGAGCTTACAATTTGTAAAAGTGAACACTGAATTGGAGAAATAAGCTTATACCCAATTATTCAAAGAATTTAGTGTTATGTTTGCATGGAAATATGAAGACCTCAAAGGTTTTGATCCTGCCCTTGCCCAAAACACTATTGAATTAGAACCAAATGCCAAACCAGTGAGGCAAAAGAAAAGGCCTGTTAACCCCAAACTTGAGCCACTTATACATAAGGAAGTGCTCAAATTAATAGAAAGTGGTATCGTCTACCCCATCAAGTATACTAGTTGGGTTTCTAACCTTGTTCCTATCAGGAAGAAGAATGGGGAGCTGAGGTTATGTGTTGACTTCAAGGATCTTAACAGGGCCTCTGTAAAAGACAGCCATCCATTACCCTCTATGGAACAAATCTTACAATGTGTCTCTGGATCCAAGAGATTTTCATTATTGGATGGCTATTTAGGATACAATCAGATCTTAGTGAATGAAGAGGATCAATATAAGACTGCATTTACAACCAAGTGGGGAACCATGGCTTATCAAAATATTCCCTTTGGTTTGTCAAATGCAGGTGCTAAATTTCAAAAGGCAATGGATATGGCCTTTAAAAGCCTCATGTATAAATTTGTACTGGTCTACTTAGATGACATAACTATCTATTCAAAGAATGCAGTATATCACATCAAACATTTGAGGAAGATCTTTGAAAGGTGTAGAGAATTTGGGATATCTCTTAATCCCAAAAAGTGTGTGTTTGCAGTCCATGAAGGAAAATTGGTGGGATATGTAGTATCCAAAGAAGGGATCATAGTAGATCCTAAGAGAATTGTAGCTATCTTAGAGCTACCATTGCCACATCATAAGAAAAGTCTCCAATCTTTCATAGGAAAGATTAATTTTGTTAGGAGGTTCTTGCCTAACATTACAAATTTACTAAAGTCTTTGATAGCCATGTTAAAGAAGAGTTCCACTTTTAGTTGGACCAAAGAAGGGAGAGTTAATTTCCAAGCTATCAAAGAGGCCTTAATAGAAGACCCTACACTCCTAAACCCAAATTTCAGTAAGGATTTTATCCTTTATGCTTATGGGGGTCATGATGCTATATCTGCAATGCTGACTCAAGAAAATTCAGATGGATTGGAGTAGCCTATTGCTTTCTTTAGGAAAGGTTTAGAAGAGTATGAACACAGATACTCTTTTGTAGAGAAACATGTGCTTGTTGTGGTAAAGAGCCTTAAGAAGTTTAGATATTTTTTGACCCATAGCAAGGTACACTTGAAGGTTACTCATCCAAGTGTCAAAGAGTTTTTTCTTTCCAAGGACCTAAATAAAAAAAGAGCTGGTTGGATCACTAAGGTGATGGAATATGACATAGATATTCAAACCACCAAGCTGGTTAGAGGAAGAGGTCTTTGTGAGAATTTGGTAGAGGATGAAAGTTCCAGGAAATCAGAACAAATAGATGCATCTCTAGTGGTGCATTCTATAGAATAACAAGCCAAGGCAACAAGTTGGTTGCCTAATATGATCAATTACTTGAAGACAAGACAATGTCCTGCAGGCCTAGATTCAGAAAAAAATGATATTATAGCTTGCAATATGTTCCTTTTGTACCAATAAATGAAATTCTTTTTAGAAAGGATCACAATGGTGTCCTTTTAAGATGCATAGATTCAGAAAAGATAGCTGATGTCCTATTTGAGTTTCTTGATGGACCTTCTGGAGGTCACTTTTCTCCTAATACTACTACTTTTAAAATCATGAGGGCTAGATACTATTGGCCATCTATCTTCAAGGATAGTCATGAGTATGTGCGAAAATGCATCAAGTGTGCCACGTTTGCAAGAAAAGAAAGGCTTGCAGCCTTGCCCCTATAGCCAGTTAGAATAGAGTAACCTTTCATGAAATGGGGTATAGACTTCATTGGCATGATCAATCCTCCATCTAGTGTAGGACACAAGTGGATAATCATTGCAACAGATTATTTCACTAGATGGATAGAAGCAATTTCTTTAAAAGAGGCCAATGAGAGTGTTGTCTTGAGTTTTTATGATGACATAATCCATAGGTTTGGCACTCCAGATTCCATAATTTTAGATAATGCATTAGCATTCACATGCCTCAAGGTCTCAGAATGGGCAGTCAAGAATGGCATCTATCTAAATACCAGTTCAAATTATTACCCTTAGGGCAATGGCTTGGCAGAATCAATGAACAAGAACTTGATTAGGATAATCAAGAAAACTCTGCAAGACAATCAGAGAGATTGGCATACAAAGTTGAAGTCTTCCTTGTGGTTAGCCAGAATTACCCCAAAGAAGATCATTAGGAACTCTCCTTATGTGTTAGTGTATGGAAAGGAGGCTAAGTTGTCCATTTCAACTGAGTTACTAGCTCTGGACTTGGCTCCTCAATATGCCCTATTTGAAGAAGGAGATCCTTTGTAGATTAGACATGCTCAGCTCATGGAGTTGGAAGAACTTAGAGACAAATCCATGAAAGATATAGAATTCCATCAGATCCAAACAAAGAAAAGTTATGATAAAAGAGCTAGGATCAGAAATTTCAAGTTTGGGGATGTCATCCTCAAGTGGGAAGAGTTCAGATCCAAGCCTGGCAGACATACCAAATTTGATTCATTTTAGGGTGGACCATTTGTTATAATAGAGTGCAAGGGATCTAATGCTTTTTAGCTATCAAACCTTGAAGGAGATACCTTGCCAATATCAGTGAATGGATTCCACTTGAAGCCCTATTTTGAGGTCAACCACTCTCTGTAAATTTTGTAAATATGTTCTTTCTTTCTTTCCCTATTTTCTAGGTTAGTTTCCTGCTTTCCAAGAAGTGCCTATGCACAAGTTTGTCTCTCTAGTTTCAGTGTTGTCTCTCAGTTGAATTTTTGTGTTCCTGAGGTGACCCCATGCCCAATGGATTGTTTATAGGCCACTGGTTTTCCATGTCTAGCAGGATGACATCCAGCAGAAATCGACAAACTATTTCCCTATTTTTCCTTCCATTCATTTGGCCTTGATTTTTTATGTCAAACCTTCATCTCCTCAGTCCTGTGAGAGGCTCCAAAAAATTTCATGGCTTTATCTATTTCCCTCTGGTCTCTGCAACTATTTCTAGGTCCCTGGCTAGGTGAAAAGTCCTTAAAATATTCATAAAACTAGCCGTTATAGGCCAAACCCTGAAAACCCTAAGCCTTCATTCTAATTCCTTGTTACTTTATTCAACCACTTAAGTCCCTTCATTTTGCATGTGCATTTTAAAATCCTTTAGTCTCCAAATCTCCGATTCTTGGTGGTTAACCCCTTAAATATTTAGCGATCCCGCGAGCGGTTACCATTTCAGTTGGTGATCTCAATTTAGTGGCCAAGTCAAGATTCTAGATCCAATGGTTGTTAGATGATCTCATGGCCTCAGAAGATTCCATAAGATCTTGTGACAATCATCAATCTTCCTACCTACAGTAAGTCCATTTGTCAATGGGTCCTGCCACGTAGTCCGAGCTGTGCATTTGTGATTGGTCAGGGTTGGTGATGCGGTGCCATGTCAGCACGGGACCAGTGGGTTGTCAATCAACATTGATCTAATGGATATCACATGATCTAAAGGAGTTTTTCTGACACATGAGATCATATGATAGCCGTTGATCTTACTTTATCTTCGGGCTCTATCAAGTGGGTCCTCAGTTTTAGACATGCTCATTCATTATTGGTTGGCCAGGTGACAACGAAGATCTATCAGTGGGACCATGTTAGAAGGTCTGTAGATGTGTCATAAAGGCAAAGATCTATGGTGGTTGTAAGATCTCATAGAATCTTCTGACCCTATGAGATCATGTGACAACTATCTGATGAGGATCTCTGAGTCATGGGTCCGATGTGCTACTTGGTGTTGATGTGCTCACATATGATTGGCTACTATATGATGATGGGGACTCATCTATCAGTTTGATGTTTCATGGGGTCCTAGTTCTAAAAGGATCTATGGTTGGCACATGATCTAAAGGAATATTCAGGGGCCATGAGATCATGCGCCCACCATTAGATTGGAATCCAGTTCTCAGTGGGTCTGTTGTCAGAGCCTACTAAGGTGTTTGCTGATGAGGTGGTCAGGGTGAATGAAGGATTGCCAAGTGCAAATGGGCCCAGGGTTAGAAAACATTAAATGAATTAGTGACTAAAGGGTTATTTCATGTTCGCCATACTTAACCAGGGTCAGTTAAAACAATTAGCGGTCCTGTGACCAATGAGAAAAAGGTGAACTTGAGGTTAATTCTACAGATGAACAGTTCTCAGGTAAATAAGAAGATCTAATAGTCATGTTTTAAAAGGAGATTAAGATTTAAATGTTGACCATTGATGGAGGAAAAGTATGGTGCCATCTACTAGCCATTAATATTTAAATTCAAATTTATTTCTTTGTAGGGTTTCGGCTAGGTTTTGATCCAATAGTCATTTGCAACAGAGTGGGTAGATAAAATTTATGTCTTCAGGACATTTTCAATTGAAAAAGGATGATGAGGAGGTCTGGGTGGTTGTCTTTGGTCATTTCTTATTTTTTGAGAGTACCAAATCAGTGCATTCATGGTGGGCCAATTTATAGAGAGGTAGATGAGTCAGGGTTGCTTGTCCGCAGGTTGATTTTAGTACAAGGATGGGCATGCAAGATGAATTTTTGATTGGTTGAGATATTTGTAGAAGTAACATTTATGATCAGACTTGATTGATTTAGGGTTTATTATTCTATTTTAAATCTATAACCCTAGTTAGGTTTTGACTCTTGCCTGCATGCGAGGGAGGATGTATATATTGTATTTTTAGAGCTTTTGAGCTTAGAGTTGGACAATTGTAGAAGAATTTCACTTTTCTTAAGGGTCATCTATGGTATCATTTCTACCCTCTAGCTTATATAGTTGTAAATCTTTCATTGATAATTCAAATATTACAGAGGTATTTTGTGACAATTCTTCATGTCCCTATCCTTCCTTATTTGAATTACCTCTTATTGAATTGAAGTATATGATGTTTCAGTGATATCTTAGGGTTCCTGATCCCTCTCTCTTTCTACAACTATTATGTGTTATTGTGGATGATTGGATGTGAATTCTTTTGTGGGTATACTTCAACCCCCTAACAATCTTGTCTCATTCCTATGCCAAATTTTAGAAGTGAATGTTTGTTTGCAGGTCATAAATTGTGTCTAAATCCATCAGTAATGCTATCATTTATGAAATCCTCTTTTTCCTTGAATAGCCTCTTTCTATTGTAGACCCTTCTATGAAACACTTATGCAAGCCTATTCAGTGAGTTGTGACCTCCTAGACCTAAGTTGTTCATTAATTTTATCCTCTATACTAAGATCTAAACCCTAATTTTAGTGTATCACCTAGTAGGTAGTTTACTTTCAAGTCATTTCCCTTTCCAAGCATTCCTTCTATCCTTTTTCCCAAAAGTTTACTTTCATGTCTAGAAGCAAATTAAGGTGATTATCCAAGAGGAACCAGCCTAGAACTTAGAGGTCTCATCTCAATTAGCAAAAGTCCCACAACCTGGAGATGATTCCCATGTTATACTAAGTTATCAAGACTATGAGAGCTTGAGACAAGGGTGCAAACTTAGTGTATAAAAATTATCTCTTAATCTTCAAAAGGTCAGGATTTAGTTCCTAGCTTTCAGTGATTTGGTGATAAGGCTTTCTCCAAGTCTCATATCTTTTAGCAGTTAAGTATTAGCATTGAGCGATCTAGCACAATGGTCTTTTGTCAATCTCACCAGGAAGCGGTTAAGTCAAGTAACATTATGAGATCAAGCTGTTATAAAGTAAAATCCACCAAGATAACTAAGAGGGGGGGTGAATTAGTTATCAGATAAATAAAAATTTTATCACCTTTAATAGATTTCAACCATGTAAGGAATGTAATAAAAAACCATAGAAAGATATATATACACAATAACACAAGATATGTTAACTAGGGAACCTCTTGATCAAAGAGTAAACCTAGGTGGGAATGATGCCCATAAAAGATGCACTAATATGAAAGTTCCATGTGAGAGGATGGAATCTATTAGGAGCATTATGAAATACATTCCATACATATGAATCTCTGTTAGAAGACTTTGAATCCCATTTACAAGATTCTAACCTGGTTAGGAGTTATGGAAGATAGAAGGATCCGCTGTCCAAATAGCTTCAAGGGTAAGATCACTGAACACACTGTCCAATTGATCTCTATATTACTCAACAAAATAATACCAAAATATTACTTATCTCAATAACTTATCACTTCTCCTCTGATTGTGCCAAACCGCACCAACTGCTTCATCAAATCTCAATACCAAATCTTTGTACTTCGCATATCCTCTTACAACAAGCATTGCTCAAATCCGCAATACAATTTTGCATACTACTAAAAATTCTTACCTTACAATAAGGAAAATATTCCTTCCTTTATACCACACTTAAATAATTATAAATGAGTCAGCATACCAATTACAAAAAAAATTCTTCCACATGTTACACAATATTTCACAATTACATAAAACTGTCAGCTTCCAATTAAGATAATTCTTCACTCATGTGAACTCTAAACTTTCTATCACATCCATGGCATAATTATAATTTCTTCATCATCTATACAACCTCACATGCTCATATTATATCCCAATTAGGAGATATCATCTGGTTTCCACAAACTGCTTCTCAGGAACACTGCCTGAGTATTGCTTCCATTGAATGACACGTAACTGTCATGAATAGATGAATTTCCATATGCGATCTTAACCATGATCTTAGGAAACATCATAGGTTAATTCCTCAACACCACATAGCTTGATATTTGATATCCCATGTGCGCTAATACAAACAGTGTATGCTTCTCTGCTAATCTTCTATAGATCACTATGTTGACATCAATGACAATCACAGTCTTGAATGCAACAACAACTGCTACAGAATGGTTGTGAATACTCCTCCATAGGATATATTCAGCATTCATTCCTAACAATCTCCCCCATTGGCATTGATGGCCACAAAGATGAAAAAACATCCAAGTTTTATGAATACCAACACTGTAACACTACTACTCTAAAATGTTTTCAAATCCTCTTCATCAATCAAATCTTGCTTTTTTTTCCTATTCAATTCTTTCATTTTTCCATTTTATATCCTTGTATCCTTCTCCCTCAAATTATATTTAATAGATGGTTTCTAATGTATCCTTCTCCCACATTAACATCAATGACAAGTCCTACATCACTATGTCAACAACAATTTCAATGTCAAAAGGCAGTTTTCAGAAAACACATTCACTAGAGTCCTCATGACTCAGCTCAAAAACACATATCCCCCATAGAGGAAGCACCAACATCTAGTCTAGAAAAATATAAGGCACATATATAACTGGACTGATGCAACAATCTGTATCACTTCTCAAAAGTAGGCTAGGGCATAACCCCAAGCATGTCTCAGATACTCAAATGTATCTTTAGGAAAAGGTTTTATAAATATATCTGTAGTCTTCTCTTTTGTGCTTATGTACTCAAGTCTAACTTCTTTCTTAGCAACTTTCTCTCTCACTACATGATACTTTATTTCTATATACTTTGTCTTAGAATGTAGTACATGATTCTTAGACATACTAACTATATTGGTGTTATCACATTATATAACAACAAGCTCATCAAATTTTATTCCAATATCCTTCAACATTTGTTTCATCCATATTATCTGGTTACAATTGTTTCCTACTGCTACATATTCTACTTTTGATGTGGTCTATGAAATATAGTTTTGTTTCTTGTTTAGCCAAGAAACCAATCTTCCTTCAAGGAAAAATGCTCCACCACTTGTACTCTTTTTGTCATCAACACTGCCTCCCCAATCTACATCTTTATATTCACATAGGGTAAAGTCATCAAATTTTTCATACCACAATCCATATTCAATTGTGCCTCTTAGGTACCTCAGTATCCTTTTTACTACTGTATAATGTGATTCTCTAGGATCAGCTTGAAATCTTACAACAATTCCAATTGCACGTGGTATGTTTGGTCTTGTATGAGTCAAATATTGCAATCCTCCAATCATAGATCTGTACTTCTTCTGTTCAACTATAGGACTCTCATCTGTGCTAGATAACTTATGTCTAGTTACCATAGGTGTTCCAACTGGCTTATAATTCTCCATTCCAAATCTCTTCAATAATTCATTCAAGTACTTTTTTTGACATAAGAATATACCATCACTATTCTATGTTATTTTCAATCCTAAAAAATATTTCATCTCACCAATCATACTCATTTCATCTACAAATTTATCACTAGCTTCATCTTCTCATCCAAAGGTAATATCATAAACAAAAATAACTACAACCAACCAATCATTTTCAATTTCTTTCATATACAAGTTATTGTCTATTGTGCCTTTAGTAAATCCTAATTTTATCAAATGTGTATCTACTCTTGCATACCAAGTTCTAGGTTCTTGTTTAAGTCCATATAAAGCACTATTCAGTTTACATACCATATCTCCTTCATGAGTTAAGGGAAAACCTTTAGGTTGCTCAATGTAAACTTCTTCTTCTAACTCTCTATTCAGAAATGATGACTTTACATTCATCTGATACACTTTAAATTTCTTATAGGTTGCATAAGGCAAAAACATTCTTACTACTTCAATTCTTTCTATAGGTTCAAAAGTTTCTTCAATGTCAATTCCTTCTTGCCATGAGTATCCTTTACATACCAATCTTGCTTTATTCCTTACAATTTCTCCTTGTTCATTCATATTGTTCCTAAATACCCATTTAGTTCCTATAACACTCTTATGTTTAGGTCTAGGGACCAACTCCCAAGTCTTGTTATTTTCAATTTGATCTAGTTCTTCCTTCATAGCTTTAATCCAATTTTCATCTTCATAGGCTTCACTAGTAGATTTAGGTTCAATTTGAGAAATTAAACACAATTGTTCTTGTACTTTATTTCATGTTATAACTCCTCTCTTTATGCTTCTAATAATCTTCTCAACAGGATGATTTCTTGTTAGACTCCTGTTAGGTGTCATTGTCTTAGTTTTTGCTTCAGCTATAGGTTCTTCTATGATTTCCTCAATGTAGTTTTCATTTTGCAAATCACTTCCTATTTCATAGAATAATTCAACACTTTACTGATCAATTATAGGATGAGTTCCTTCATCTGATCCATAATCAAGCATTTTTTCCTAAATTTTGAACTTTTCATCAACTTTAACATTTGCGCTCTGAATAATAGTTTTAGTTCTTTTATTGAAACATCTATAAGCTTTTATTTTCAATGAATAACCAAGAAATATACCTTCATCACTTCTAGGGTCAAACTTTCCAATGTCATAATCTCTCTTAATATAACATTTACTTCCAAAATTTTTGAAATACTTAACTAATGGTACCTATGGCCCTATAAGCTTCAAGGACCTTATCTTTCCTTAACAAGGGACAATATTCATAAATATTCAGGTCCTCATTCCATAGTTTGTGAGGGATAGCTCCCAGGTCTTGAGTGCATGCATGATAGTAAATTACATAAGAGGACATATAGAATTCCTTCTTTGTCACCTCAGCTTGTTTAAGCTGATCTCTCAAAGAGACAACAATGATTTTTGCCTAGCCAAGATGTTCCTTTCCCTCCAAAACTATTTCTATTAAGTGGTACATCCATTCTTTGAAAATGATAATATCATGAATATGTGGCTTCATATGGTCCTTGGTTAAGACTTTGGGTAAATGAGATACTCCCTTATAGAAAATCTTGGTCCATTTTTGGGTTGGGTGACTCTAATTTTTATCAATATTTTCTTGAAACTGGGCAAGCGACTGGGTGGGGGTAAAACTAGTAAAAGATTGATCTGGAATTTTGAAAATAGATATTATAGTTTCTCTAGTCACAAGTAAAAGGGTTTGACCTCCAGCATTCACTATACATTTGGACTTAACATCATACCAATTTATGCATTGTTGAATTAGCTCTAGATGGACTACTGCTAGAGAGAAAGCTATAGCTTATAACAACCCACTTGACAAAAACTCAAGACTATAATATTTTTTTGCATTATCTATGAGGTTACCTACCATTTTCTCTACCTCAACCCCTAATAAGTTAGTGTCCATAATTACAGGAGCACAACATCCCAAGTTAGGAAGATTTCCAAAGAAATGCATACTAGACCTCATTTTCTCTTTTCAAAATCAAACACAAAGCAAGCCCCTCAAAAAAATATTATCAAACAAGAATAGGAAACAAAAGAGGGCTTGTAGTAGCTATATGTATTCCACAAACTTAAGAAAAGAAATTCCTTCTTCTGCAACCGAGACTCCACAATTTCATAATAGAAAGAAGAAAGCTACAGGAGTACTTATATTTTAGAAATCATACCACAAAGAGTTGACTTAGGAGGCATTAAATGATAGTATTAATTAGGATGAGGTGAGAAATGATGATTTGACAACCAAGTGTCCTTGAAATCTACATCCCTTTAAAATAACATTAACCTCCTTTTAGTGACACCCCTCACTCATGTTTAGGATCTCTTTCATCGCAATTCAAATCTTCATTTCAGATTTACCATGTGGTTTCCATCTTTTTAAAGTTGTCCATAGTTCAAAACTCAACAATGACTTTTCCACCCACTCACATTGTCCACCGATTAGGTTGTCACATCATTCCTTGATTTAACCACAGTTTCATCTTGAACTCCTTTGAACTACTTTGAACCAAGGCTCAAACAGGTTTGAAGTGGTATGCTACAAGATGATGATACAGACCAAGGCCCCACCTACATTTTCCAACATTAGAAAAATAATATTTAGTTGAACTACTTTGAACTAGAGTTCAAAGAGGTTCAAAGTGGTTCATGAGAAGGATTGGACTTGGAAAAACTTGATGGAGGAAAGCCGAGTTTGAACTAAATGATCTTGGAGGAAACATCTTGGTGATTTAAAGGCTAGGTGGACCTTAGAGAACTACTAACGAAAGAATGAAAAAGGAAAAATGTCAAACAAAGCTTTTAAAGAACAAACAAATAAAGGATCAAAGACACTTTTTACATGGTGACTTTGATTGACCCTAACAAACACCTGAACAAAATGGTATTGTAGAAAGAAGAAACAGGTCAATAACTAAAGCAAAAAGAGCCATGCTATTTGAAAATGATACTTATTACATACAAGGATACTTATTACATAAAAATCTGTATTAAACAAACTATTGAAGTTCCTTCTAGAACAATAATATGATCTTCAAAACTTTAAGAATTCTTCATCCCAATCTTCTTGCAAACCTATTACAAACAATTCTTACATGACCATGGAGGCTCACCTCCTAGCCAAGGCCATTACATGGCCACCCTTGAGCTAGGGGAAACAATCAAAAAACACACACAACAACAACATGAAACATAGAACAAAACAATTACTCCCATTCCCAAGTAATGCACATATGATCACAATTGATCCATCAATGGGTGAAGGTGGAAAAAATCCTTGGAGAAGCCATACTCAAGAACTACAAGTCTTTTTTTTTATAAATACAACATGCCTTCATAAGGCCCAACCCAAACAAGCTAGCTCATCTCATTGAGCATAATTTCAACTTCCCTTATGGCCCCCAATAAGAAATACAAGTAGGCTTTCATGGATGCCCATACATCCATGCTCTATACAAAAGATTTTTTCAACTAATCCCTTCACCCCAAGACTCTCTCAAATTGACGTAGTCAAAGATGGTGGATCGAATGAAGGATAGTCCAACCTTGCAACCAATTACCATCACAATAGAATAACACAACACAAGAAAATGTTTCAACTCAATTTCCATTAAAATACCCAGTTGTAAGGCCTTCTGGGTTAGGGCCAATTAAAAACAATAGTAATTCTACAAGATCAACTAGATCCAATATAATTCCAACTATTCCAGTTCTGAACTAGATTAGCAATTGATGGAAACCCTAAGGCAAATCTAAACTTGTGCTCGCAAGCCACCAAGCAATCTCCTTGTCTCAAAGCATATAAACCACTAGCTCTTCTATGAAAACTATCAGAATTTAATCTAATTTGCTAGATCTCATAGTATCCAAGTCTACGCTATCTTTTCTACAACTTCACTTTTCATCTACCACTCCTCTCTAACTCCCCTTAAACAACTACCCAAACACTCCTTAAATACTAATCTTTAGCCACAAGTCAGCTGGATGACATAATTAACTCCTACAAATAAATATAAAATGCAAAACAAGTCAGCTCTCAAATAACCTTACAATTATTTAATTCTCCATGTTAGCCTCTAGATCTACTTAGGAGAATACAACAAAAGATACCAAAAATAAATGCACCAAGTTGGCCAACCAAATCTTCAAGAACTCCAGTCGGTAAACTATAACTACCGAGTGCCAGAGAAACAACCGAGCACCAATGAAATAACTGAGCATGCAAAACATCAATTAACATTTTCATCGATCAGACAAGCTTCACCAAGTTCCTTCAGTGATCGAGCCTCCTTCAATAACTGAGACCACCTGTTAAAGCTACAACTAAGTACCACAGAACCAAAACAACAAACCTCCATGCAGATTCACCAAGTATCCTAGAATGCCCCTGCATCACAAATCCTCCCAAGGATGATTTTAGTCTTGCTCTCCCATAACATACACACAACAAAACAAACTGAAAAAAAAGATAAACTTCATGTAAACCATTTCAAAGTGTAACATCACATAGTCTCACAATAATTCAACTAAATAATACAAATAAATAAATAAGGCTTCCATGATAGGAGCACCTACATTTTCTTCAAGGTTATGGCAAGGGTGAATTTGATGGAGAGCTCTATCTTCTCTTTCCTAGCCTTTCCTTTCTCCTTCTCTAAGCTAGTAGATCTTCCCAAGTTAATTCTCCTCCCAAAAACAAAATGCATAAGCCTAGAAGTGTTTTCTTCCTAGTCTCTATTTCCTATTAGAAAAACATTCCTTCTCTTTCCTACCCTCATCCCAAGGAAGGGTAGATACCTTGGTCTTTGTTAACTTTCCACATTCCCCAAATAAGAAATGGAAGGTAATTCAAGACACGGGGAAAGGTATTATCCTTGAAAACATAACCAATTTCGTCACTATCAAAGAAGGGTCTCTTTGAGAGGCCTTTTGGAAGCTTTAGGTGAAGAAAATGGTAAATGTTGACCCAAGAACCTATGCACATGCCTTGGGGTACTTAAAACTAACCCTAACCACTCCTTAGGGCTCAATTTAAACTGTGAAAAACCCATGTGAAGTTAACTCACGAAAATAGGAAGTGATGAGGCGCATGCCTTTGATGAACTACAACTGATTGAATACCTAAATGACTTGAAGATCAGTGATTAGATATCACTGAGTACTTAATTGATATGTAAGATAATTGAATTAGTCATTATGTTGTCATTGATGTCAACTATTTTTTACAGTACTTATCATGTTGGTTTCAAACATCTAAACATCTATAAAGTGGAGAGAAAAGATGAAGAATTGAGATATCTACATAGAGGAAGATGGATATGATAGATGAGGATAAATAATACTTTGGGTAACTTATTGATGAGTCTATGACTTCATACTATTGTTTTGATTATGTTGCATTAATCTTTGATAAGGAAGGAAGCAAAATGTACAAAGTAGTGTGGTTGGTAAATGAAGCACTCTTCAGTATACACTGAGCTAGTGTAGTGTATACCAAGAAACAATATTAACTGAGCTTGTGTTCATCAACGCATTTCTTTATTAACCAAGTATGGATGAAATCATTTAATACTTAAGTTTAACTAACAAAATTGATGAGCTAGAAATTGTTATGATTTCGAGATTAAGGATAAAGTTTTTTATGAGATCCATGATTGACAAAATTCAGAGAAGATCTAAAGGATGGAATTGAAATGAGTTACTGACACAACCACCGAGGAAGGTTTAAGCGGAAAAATCAATGAAGGAGAATAAGCAGCAAAATCTAATGGATGATAATAAAATGGTTTACTTTTCTATATAAGAGATATGAGTTTCATTGTTGAAACATGCTGGAAGAAAGATGACTACAAAGATTTTGTGTGAACATAGTTTCATGTATGCCTGATCAGACTAGTTGAAGGAGAACCAAACTGCAGAATAGTACTGAGTGTCAGAGAGATATTATCGAGGGATAATAAGTTAATGAATGTTTAAGAAGTGAATTGATATATTGATCAGAGGATTTGTATGGGCTCAGAATAGATTTGAACATTTCCAAATTGAGTTGTATTGTAATCAGATCAACTAATATTTCAATTTAACCAGAAAATCTCTTAACTGAGTGGACTTAACCATCTTATGTTATGCCCCTATGTCATTCAATGAATGTACATTGTTATCCTATTGACCCCATAGTGAATGCTGGTTGAATGATAACTATTAGTCTTAAATCCTCTAACAAGGTCACACCTAACATTGTGTTTGTAACCTTTAACAGGGTTGGCTCTTCACCAAGCTAATCTCATAAGAGTGAAAATTATTTTGGATTACCGATCCCAGTTGGTTTTTCCCTTAACATGGTTTCTAGGTTAAATCATTGTGCTATGTTTTTCTATGATGATTTCTTCATTTTCATACTTTACATACTACATATTTGATTTGGTTGGTAATCACAATAAGTTAATTGACCGGTAATTGGTAAATGCACAAACAATATAATAGTTGTTGTTACCGAGCTACATAATTTGTTGAGATTGTTTAATATTTTGCATCTTTACATTTTGGACTATAGGATAAATGATCTAACTAATTCACCCAACTCTTAGTTATTCTAACAATTGGTATTAGAGCACTAGTTGCTTGGAAAAAAGTTTTAAGGACTTCAGCATAAAGATTGTAAGATCACAGAGATAAGGAAAAAAAGGTATGTTACATTGCTGAAGAGAATGATACTGATACTGACACAAATGATGATGTTGAAGTTGTATTTGTTGCGATGAAGGATGATTCTGAGGAAGAAGAAATGTATGTAGAGACAACACTCATTTCTAAAGTTAGTAAAAATGATACATGGATAATTGATAGTGGTTCTACACATCACATGACTGGTGATGAAGAAAAATTTGATCATCTTGAGCACTATAATGGAGGATTAGTAAGAATGGGTAATGATACACCTTGTATGGTTAAAGGAAAATGATATTTATTAATAAATGATAAAATCAGATGTGATATTGCTTATTGGGTAAAAGGACTAAATTACAATTTGCTAAGTGTGGCACAACTTAACAACTCAGGTCACCAAGTAACTTTTGAAAGCAAGAAGGTAAATATGTTTTATGAAAGTGGAAAGCTTTTCAGAATAGGAGGAAAATCAAAAGGTAACTTAGTTTATCTTGAAAATGTTGAGACTTCTTGTTTGATGTTAAAAATTGAGGATGCATGGTTATGGCATAAAAAGTTATGTCATGTAAATTTTGATAACATGATTAAGATCAGTATAGAAAGAAAAAGGTTAGAGGTCTTCCTAGCCTAACAAAGCCTGATCATGTTATGTGTCATGAATGTTAAGAGGGGAAAATGACAAAATCTAGTTTTAAGAGTAAAGAATATTCAACAAAAAGAATCTTGGAGTTAGTTCACACTGACCTATGTGGTCCCATGAGAACTCAGAGCTACTATGGAGATAGATATTTCATTATATTTCTTGATGATTGCACTAGATTGATGACTGTCATGTTTCTAAAAGAAAAATATAAGGCATTTAAAATGTTTAAATGGTAGAAAGAAAAAGTAGAGAAAGAAACTGGGAAAGAATTGAAATGTGTGAGATTTGATAGAGGTGGTGAGTTTATTTCTAATGAATTCACTAACTATTGTAATGAGCATGGTATAAAAAGATAGGTTTCTACCTCTAGAAGACTGCAACAGAATGGAATTGCTAAAAGGAGAAATAGATCAATTGTTGATTGTGCAAGGACATTGATGATAGAAAGGAATGTTGCACAAGCATAATAGAGAAAGGTAATTAGCATAGTTGTATGTGTTCTAAACTAAGTACAATTGAAGAAAGACATAAAAAGAACACCCTATGAGTTATGGTTTGGTTACAAACCGAGTGTAAGTTACTTCAGAATTATTGGTAAACAATGTTTTTTTCTGAAAGATGATAAGAATGGGAAATTTGACTCTAAAGGGGATGAGGGAATATTTCTTGGATATTCTACTAAAATCAAAGCTTACAAGCATCTAAATAAAGTTACTAATAAGATGATTGAAAGTTCTAATGTTAGAGTTGATGAATTTGCTGATAAAAATGGTGAAGAAAGCACTAAGGAGCCAAAAGACTATGGTAGATTCAATTATATTAAGCATCTAGAGTACCTAGTGAAGCCACAGGATGAGTTGATCGAGCACCAAGAAGATAACAACAAGGAACAACAAAGGGAAACTGAGGATCAGGAAGAGGCTACTGAGCAAGGAAATGAATCTGAATAGGATGAACAACAAAGGGGAGCTCAAGTGCTGGCAAGATTTGTTAGGAGACATCATTCTGAGAACCAAATCATTGGAGATAAGAAAGATGGCATGGAGACCAGAAGTAAGTTAAGACATAATACATGCTTAGTTTGTGAGTTTGAACTGAATAATGTTAAGGTTGTACTTGAGAATGATGAATGGATAAATGCTATGAATGAAGAGATAGAAAAAATTGAGAAAAACAAGACATGGACTTTAGTACCTAGACTAAAAGATAAGAATGTTATCGGTACTAAATGGATTTTTAGGAAAAAGCTGAATGAAAATGGAGAGGTTACAAGGAAAAAAGATAGACTTGTTTACAAGGGATATGCATAGGAAGAAGGTATTGATTATGGTGAAACTTTTGCACCTGTTTCTAGACTAGAAGGAGTTCCATGTTACTTGCATATGTTACACATAAGAACTTTAAGGTATATCAAATGGATGTTAAGTCTTCTTTTCTGAATGGAATACTAGAAGAGGAGGTCTACATAGAACAACCAAAAGGGTTTGTTGATCTGAAATAGAAAGATATGGTATGTAGATTACACAAAGTTGTATATGGTTTAAAGCAAGCACCTAGAGCCTTGTATGAAAGGCTGCATACTTATCTTTTAAGTATTGGTTTTGTAAGAACTAGTGAAAACAATGATTTGTACATGAAAGGAGGATCTTATGATACTATTTTGATTGCTGAAATATTTGTGGATGATATAATATTTAGAGGACAAGACCATATCTATAAATTATTTGCTGATGAGATGAGAAAATTATTTGAAATGTCTATGTTTGGAGAGATTAAATTCTTTCTAGGCTTCCAGGTTATTAAGAAGAATGATGAAATTTTCATCACACAATCCAAGTACATAAAGGAAGTATTGAGAACATTTGGCATGGTAGATGCTAAACCAATTGGAACACTGATGGTCACAGGATGAAAATTAACTAAAGATGATAAATCTACAGAGGTGAACCAAACATTGTACTGATCTATGATTGGTAAACTAATGTATGTAGTACATAGTAGGCCAGATATTGCACATGTAGTGGGGATTGTGGCTAGATTTTTTGCCAATCCAAAGGATTCACATATGGTTGTAGTAAAAAGAATCCTAAGATATTGAAAGAAAGTAAAAGGACTATGGATTATGGTATCCTAAGGAAGGCATATTTGAACTAAGAGTTTATACTGATGTTGACTGGGATGGTAATGTAGATGACAAAAAAAGCACAACCAGAGGAGCATTTCTCTTTGGTGAAAGACTTATTACTTAGACAAGTAAGAAACAACCTTGTATTTCTCAGTCTATAGTCAAAGTAGATTATGTTTCTACTGCTACAAACTATTCAAACATTTCTTATATCAAACAAGTCTTGGAAGGGATGAATGAGGTAATCACTGAGCTGGTGATTATATATTGTGACAACACTAGTGCAATAAATAAATCTAAGAATCTTGTAATGCATTCAAAGACAAAGCATATTTATATTAGGCATCACTACTTAAGAGAACAAGTACAAGAGAAGCAATTCAAATTGTAATATGTTACATCTAAAGAGAAACTTGCTAATATTTTTACCAAGCCTCTACCGAAGGACATTTTTGAATACTTGAGGATGAGACTTGGGGTCCGTCCCCTGTCTATCGGTCACTAATGTGATCTAGAGGTTGCATCAACCTAATCTTATCAGAAGATCATTCATGTTGATGCAACATAGCTCACACTTTTGATAATGTCTAAGGTTGTGAAATATTTGAGGAACTATTGGCATATCAGTATACCGAGATACATAGTATGCAGTGAACAACAGAGAGTTACTTGGCTATTATAGAGTTGTATGTTTTATGTTTTTCTTTGGCATTATTGTCAAAGGGAGAGCCAAACAGCATGATGAACAAAATGATCAATGGGATATTTATCTAAGGGAGAGATAATCTAAGAACAGAAGGAATCTGAGAGCTAAAAAGATCAAATCCATAGAAGATAGTCTGCACTTGTAATATTGTTATGAAATGTATTGATTAAACATATTAAATATCAAGCTAGGGAAAGCTTTTCGAGCTACAACATTTACTTACATAGTTTTAGAATACATGTTTGGTATGTGCATGACATATTTCATATTGTTTGTGTTGCCATCAATGCCAAAGGGATAGATTGATGAACTACAACTGATTGAATACCTAAATGACTTGAAGATCAATGATTAGAGATCACCGAGTATTGAATTGATATGTAAGATAATTGAATTAGTCATTATGTTGTCATTGATGTCAACTAATTTTGATAGTACTTATCATGAGTATTAGTTTCTACACAATTAAATCTAGAAACTAATACTCATAGTAATATGGATTGTGGAAATCTAATGGATCTGAGTACTTATCATGTTGATTGCAAACATCTAAACATCTGTAAAGTGGAGAGAAAAGATGAAGAATTAAGATATCTACATAGAGGAAGATGGATATGATAGATGAGGATAAGGAATAATTTGGGTAACTTATTGAAGAGTCTATGACTTCATACTATTGACTTGATTATGTTACATTAATCTTTGAAAAGGAAGGAAGCAAAATGTACAAAGCAATGTGGTCAGAAAATGAAGCACTTCAATATACACTAAACTAGTGTAGTGTATACTGAACAATAGTATTAACCAAGATTGTGTTTGCCAACACATTTCTTTGTTAACAAAGTATGGATGAAAGCATTTAATACTTAAGTTTAGCCAACAAAATTGATGAACTGGAGAACTGAACTGTAGAATAGTACCGATCATTAGAGAGCTATTACCGAGGGACAGTAAGTTGATGAATGTTGAAGAAGTGAATTGATATATTGATCAAAGGATTTGTATGGGCTTAGAATACATTAGAACATCCACAAATTGAGTTGTATTGTAAGTAGATCAACTACTATTTCAGTTTAACCATTGATACATTAAATCTCTTAACCCAGTGGACTTAACCATCTTATGTTATGCCCTTATGTCATTCAATGAATGTACATTGTTATCCTATCAATCCCATAGTGAATGTTGGTTGAATGATAATTGTTATTCTTAAATCCTCTAACAATTTCACACCTAATAGTGTGATTGTAACCTTTAATAGGGTTGGCTCTTTACCAAGCTCACTTCAGAAGAGTGAAAATTATTTTGGGTTACTAGTCCCAGGTGGTTTTTCCCTTAATAGGGTTTCCACGTTAAATTATTGTGTTATGTGTTTCTTTAATGATTTCTTCATTGTCATAATTTACATACTGTATATTTGATTTGGTTGGTAATCACAATAAGTTAATTGACAGGTAATCAGTAAATGCACAGACAGTATAATAGTTGTTGTTACTGAGCTACAAAATTTGTTGAGATTGTTTAATGTTTTACATATTTGCATTTGGGACTATAGGATAATTGATCTAACTGATTAACCCCCCTCTCAGTTATTCTAATAGCCTTGGTTTCCTAACCCACTAACTATACCTAGGGACTCACAAGGTGACCTAAGGGTGAGGTAAGGTCAACTTTCCACTTAGGCATGCCAACACATAGCACTAATGTCAAGTGACACAACACAAAAAGAGTACCCATCACATCACTAAATTACACACATGGCATTCCTAGTGGATAATCACAATTACATTTACACATTTAAATTTACATCTAATTATGCACTTAAAATATTTACAAATAACGTTCACTCATGCATCAGATTTATGAATTAAAAACACATAACAATGAGGTCATTTTCTTCCTAGAGTCAACCTTGGCCTTATACTATTTTCACATTGATCCATCCTTGTTTTCCCACATTTAAAACCATGGTCATAATCCTACACACTTGATTCAGATATAAGTACCACATGAAATCATCACATATATAAGCATATTGAAAGAGAAACATGATCCATAATAACATTCATATACACGTACATTGTTAAACTGCATTTCATTATTTCAACATATACATAACCATATTGTATCCTTTTTTTATAAGCATCTTAAGTAAGTGCAGTTTCACTTAAACAAGTAACCCTAAGTCAAATGCAAAACTAATTAATTAGGAAATCAACATCCTAACGATCTCAATTCCTATTCCATAAGGTAACATAAATCAAAATGTAGAATTAAAAATTCAATTATCTATTTATATCATAAAGTGAAGATGAATCTAACATAAGCATATAAGGGTACATCTAACATTATCATCAATATAATAAAGTAAAATCATCAAAAATGTCTAATGATAAGAATTCATAATCAAAATAGGTCTAATATCATCATAATAGTGTATCTTCTAGATAGTCCATGTGTGAAAACACCAGTTGAGCTTAGATGGGTCGAGGTAGGACCTCACATGATTAACCAATATCCTGGTCCTAAATAAAGAAAATGTGTCTTCATCTTTTCTTTCTAGCTATCAAACTTTACTCCATCAAATTTAGGGCTTTCTTTCCTGAAATGACTCGCCATGGATCTCCTTAAGTTGTTAAAATTTTCCTTCAAGAACCTATTTCTTTGATACCAATTGTTAGAAAGTAAAGTCCACCAAGATAATTGAGAGGGGGGGTGAATTAGTTATCATATAAATACAAATTTTATCACCTTTAATAGATTTCAACCATGTAATAAATGTAATCAATAACCATAGAAATATATACATACACAACAACACAATAACACAAGATATGTTAACTAGGGAACCTCTTGATCAAAGAGTAAACCCCGGTGGGAATGATGGCCACAAAAGATGCACTAATATGAAAGTTACTTGTGAGAGGATGGACTATGTTAGGAGCCTTATGAAATGCATTTAGTACATATGAATCTCTATTAGGAGTCTTTGAATTCCAGTTACAAGATTCTAAACCGGTTAGGAGTTATGGAAGATAGAAAGACCCACTATCCAAACAGCTTCAAGTGAAAGATCATTCAACACACTATCCAAATGATCTTTGTATTACTCATCTGAATAATATAAAAATATTACTAATCTCAACAACTTATCACTTCTCCTCTGACTATGCCAAACCGCACCAACTGCTTCATCAGATCTCAATACTAGATCTTTGTACTTTCCATATCCTCTTACAACAAGTATTTGTGAAATCCGCAATTCACTTTCGCATACTACTACAAATTATTACATTAAAATAAGGAAAATATTCAATCCTTTATACCACACTCATATAATTACAAATGAGTTGGCATACCAATTACAAAATAAAATCTTCCACACATTACACAATATTTCACAATTACATAAAACTATCAACTTCCAATTAAGATAATTCTCCACTCATGTGACCTCTAACCTCCACATTAGAATCATCATGTCTTCATCATATGTACAACCTGACATGCTTAGATTCTATCCCAATTACGAGATATCATCCAATTTCCACAAACTACTTCTGTGGAATACTACCTGAATACTACTTCCACTGAATTACACATAAATGTCATGAATAGATGAATTTTCATATGTTCTCTTAACCACAATCTTAGGAAACATCATAGATTAATTCCTCAACTCTACATAGCTTGATCTTCAATATTCCACATGCGCTAATAAAAACATTGTTTGCTTCTCTACTAATCTTGAGTAGATCACTGTGTGGACATCAATGACAATCACCATCATGTATGCAACAATAATTGCTATAGAATAGATGTGAATACTCCCCCATAGGATATCTTCAGCATTCATTCCTAACATAAGCGGAAATGGTAATGGGTTTTAAAAGAGATAGTTATCTATGAATCTTGCAAAGTGACGGTAATGTCTTATTTCATTTAGAGATTCAACGATAAGATGAGTGACTTAACTTATGGTGGTTATCTCCTGATCTCATAAAGATTGATGTTAAGTCCTTAACATCTAGAGACCTAGAGAATGAGGTGATCTCTAAGTCTCATGAGGAAGTAGTTATGTTCCAAATTGTTTAGAGATTCATAAACAAAACTTAAGTAAATAAGACATGCAGCTATCTCCTAATCTCTTAAAGTAACGATTAAGTTCTAAAATATCTAGAGACTAGGAGACAACCGTAGATGATAAGAATGTTCAAGGGCTAGCATTTAATCTTGATAAATTTCAAGAGTTAAATGAAATATATAGAGACTTGGCAATGAGGCTTATCTCTCATTCTCGGAATAGAACCATGGTTAAAGAAAAGGTAGTGAGATTGTGAGATATGTCTCAGATGCTCATTCTCAAGATATAACCATAGTTAAGCTTAATATTTAGAGCTCATGAGGAAATGATTTCCACATGATCTCCAAGAGATGTATGGTTAAATTATCCTAAGAGATGAAAGAAAAAGGTGATTGCGATGTGGAAAGTACCTTGCTAAGATGGAAAAAACAATTGAGTTAGCTAATCAGATTTTAGTTGGCATTTTTTGAAAGATTTCAAGGGATAACCTAGATTTGAATTTGGTTTTATATAGAGTGAATGCTGAGGTGACTGCTTGGCCAAATAATAGTATCAGAAACCTAGAGCAATGGATTGCCTATTTCAGAATTGGACACCCTAAATGATTCCTAAATGCATTATTTGGTCTCATTTAATTATCAACTAGGGACGTAAACTTGGAATGGTATTTGCAAAGTAAATGCTTCAAACCTCCTTTTTCTAAGTCTATCTAATGAATTAAAATTCTTATGCTTCAAGAGATCTATACTAAAACTGGTAAGAAAATGTATTCTAATCAAAGCAGGAAATCACAGTTAGGAACTACTCCAACTAACTATGCTGCAGCAACAGGCTACTAATTCTGATATCAGTAGCTGCAAGAACAACAAAGTTATAATACATATAAATAAATAGGAAATAAAATCTACACTAACAAAACAATTCACTCAGCAAGTGGGCCCCCTTGAATGAGTGAATGAGAAGTACAATCAAGATGAAAGATGCAAACTTGAACTAAACATTCTATTCATCCATATAATGATTACACTTGATTGAAATAGTATGCAAAAGTTCTATTAAAAACTAGTTTGTTTGACTAACTCCTAAAAGAGTCACAACAGTCAATTATTTAAAAGGAAGCTACAACTATCTCCTAAATATATGATCACTTCTTAAATGAGGATCGGTTACAAATCATAAATTTTCACAAAAGAAACATCATTGACCATGAATAATCCCAGAATATAGCGCACACTAAATCTACGCATTGCATGCAACAAAAAGTATTGGCTTGCTTGTGAAGATTCTAAAATCTATGGTTGGCTTTGATGACTCTTGTGCCAGTATGCTGGTCCTTAAATATCCACAGTCAACTCCTAAAAAACAATCAATGTGCACATATCCAACCATATAGCTATATATCCACATCATCAATATTAGAAATAGGTGTAAGTCTTAATGATCACTCTTGCAAATCCTATGGCTACAAGAGGTAACTACCTAAAACATAGTTTAGGAGAGAAAACATCTATTAACATGTATAGCTATTATATTCACCATTTGATGAAACAGTGGTCAGCGAAAGCCTTCAAGCAGTGAGCAATGGTAAGTTTCAATCCCTCAACACCCAAGGTGAAGGAGTCAAGTGCTAAGTACCTATCATAGGTATGAAAAAAGGACTTGGAGAAGGTTATCACAACCCTACAATGTAATATAACCTAATCACTAGGCTTACCAAAGTCCTAAGCACCCAAAACCAAGAGTTCACCAAGAGGTCTCCTTAGGAAAATAAGTACTCAAACCCCATGAAATGGATATTAAGACCAAGGGTGGCCTATAAAAATTGTGCTGGCATATTTAGGTCCTACTTTGATAGTTCCAATGGTTCTTTCACCAATGGGAAACTCATAATACCAAGTTGCTTCACAACACAAATTCTAGGCTTGTAGCCTTTTGAAACTAGTATTTTGAACCTAGTTCAAAATCCTTCCAAACAAAGTGTAGATCAGGTTAAGGATCCTAATACCCTTTTGAGGCTTATGGAACATATCCAAGCACCAATACTTCAAACCAAAAGGAGGTTACTGATTTAGCCAAATTTGGGATAGGGCTAATAGGCCTAATTAGGTTTGATTTGCACTACAAGTGCTTCTTCCTCCAAGACAATGCCAAGATCAATGATGGGATCCTTTGAGGGAATATACAATGGCTCGAAATCCAAAGTCTTGGGTCTTGATGAATCCCCAACCAAGTTTTATCATGACTATTCTAAGTCACTGGTAGGTGCACATATGAGCCTATACACCTAGGGCTTTGTGGCAAACACACCTCCTTGCAGCACTCCAGCTCTAACCTACATTTTATGAAATCATATAAACAAAGGTTGAATTCCACCAAGGGGCATTAAATTCCCATGGCCGAATTGGGTCAAAAGAGCAAGCCATATCGAAAACCTGCTGCAGAAACCCTCAATTCGAGCAAGCACACCAAAACTTTGATAAATTTTAATCTAGGACAAGTCAAATCCTGAAACCAATTGCATCTAAAATTAGATTGGACACACAAACTATAAAACTCAAAAACTCATGTACACAGGTGTGTACCCATCCATACCAGGGCACTATTCTCAAGGATTGTAGGGAAATGGTTGAGATTTTATTGATTAATTGCCAAATTACATTGTATATCATATTACCCACCTATAAGGCCTTATATAGGATAATCCCAATGGTTATTTAAGTGGTTTGAACCAAATAGCCATTTGGGAGAGGTAATTAGAAGTTTTGACAACTTTTAGAAATTTCTCGAAAGTTGCTTGACAACTTTTAGAGCATCTTTTGCCTATTTTTCTATCTTGCAAATATAAAGATCAAAATTGATCTTAAACTTATTTTGATGATCCCTAATGGATCCAAACATAGAAAACACAAGATTACCTATGACTAGGGTGTTGGATCATTAATGACCACTAGTTAGACCAAGGGCTCATAAAATGTCAATCTTGGAACTGTGGCCTTACAAAGAGATCCAATACTTAACCCCTGTCCTAAGCATGAGTAGAGGCCTCTAAGGACCTTAGTGTGAAAATCCTAGGTTACATAGGAGTTCTTGTTGAATGTGTTGTAGGTGCTCCTAGACCATACTCCCCTTGATTTTTAAAACTCAAGTCCCTACTTGAGGATAATTGCTCCACCGAAGTCCCATGTTGCTTGACTTGATCTTCGATCAGCCATGTAGCATCAATGTTGGGAAGGCCCTTCCATTTAACTATGTACTGCATGTACTTCTTATATCTAGTATGTTTTAATAGCTTGGAGTCCAAAATTTCTTCAATCTCCACTAGTTTTCTTTGTGGAAGATCAGTAACATAGTCTTCATCCTCAATGTTTGTGTCCTCACCCTGCTCATTCATTGGACTTGCTATAACTTTATATGGTGTGAGGTCTACAATATTGAAGATTGGAGAGATCTGCAATGTTGGAGGAAGGGATATCTCATAGGAATTCTCACCTATTCTATTAAGTATGCTGTAGGGGCCTACTTTCTTCATTTGTAGTTTGGAGTATCTACCCTTAGGTAGTCTCTCCTTCCTTAGGAATGCCCAAACCCTATCTCCTACTTTGAAGTGGACCTCTCTCCTTCTCTTGTCAACATTTTCTTTGTACTTCAAACTAGACTTTCGTAATGTTTGTTTTACTTGCTGATGTACCTTTGATATGAGCTCTGCCAGTTCTTTGCCTTGAGCACTGATTCTAAAATTAGAGGGAAGCTCCATCAGATCCAATGGTCCCTTGGGGTGTAATCCATACACTTCTTGGAAAGGAGTTGTACCAGTTGACCTATTATAGAGTCATTGAAGGAAAACTCTACTTGGGGTAGGATGGTATCCTGACTTTGTGAGTATTGCTTAGTTAGACATCTTAAAAGATTTCCTAGAGACCTATTTACAACCTCAATCTACCCATCTATTTGTGGGTGATAGGGAGAGCTATAGGTGAGATTTGTACCCAACTTCTTGAAGAGTGTCCTCCAAAAGTGCCCTTGAAACTTTACATCTTTTTCTGATACAATTATCTAAGGTAAGCCATGAATTATAACTACTTCCTTGAAGAAGAGATTGGCTATATGAGATGCATCATTTGTGCTCTTGCATGGCACAAAGTGAGCCATTTTGCTGAACCTATCCACTATGACAAACACACTATCAAATCCTTGCTTGGTTTTAGGCAGTCCCATTACAAAATCCATTGAGATGGATTCCCAAGGCCTTGAAGGGATTGGTAAGGGTTGGTAGAGCCCTTGATTTTTTGTCATCCCTTTAGCTTGTTGTAAAATAGTACAAGACTCAATAAACTTCTTAACTTCATTGTTCAACTTGGGCCAAAAATAGCTCCTCTTCACCATGTCTGTTGTCTTGTCAATGCCAAAGTGACCTCCTAGGCCACCATAATGTTTTTCTCTAATTATGTTTTCTCTCATTGAACACTTTAGTATGCATAATTGTGCTCCCTTGAATAGAAGCCCATTCTAAATCAGATATTCAGAAAAATTAGTGTGATATATGTCCTCCATTTTTGTACAAATTTGATATATCTCAGAAAAATTATGGTCATCTAGGTACAAGTGTTTGAGGGACTCAATTCCCACACTTTGTAGTTGAACTTCTTCAACCAGACCAATCCTCCTACTAAGTGCATCAACAACTTTGTTTTCTACACCCTTTTTATGCTTAATGTTGAAGGTATAGGCCTGCAATTTCTCTACCCATTTGAGATGCCTGACTAAAAGTTTTTCTTGTGAATTAAGGAAGCTTAATGCATGGTTTTCTTTATAGACTACAAAATCTTTTGGGATCAAATAGTGCCTCCATTTCTTGAGGGCTTGGACCATGGCATAGAGCTCTAGTTCATAAGTAGAGTACTTCCTTTTGGCCTCATTCAATGTCTTTGACAAGAAAGCAACTGCCTTACCTTCTTGGCTTAGGACAACACCTATAGCCAAATTGCTTGCATCTATTTCCATAGTGAAGACTTTGTTAAAATCAGGGAGGAATAGGATAGGGTATTGGGAGACTCTATTCTTCAAGTATTGGAATGCATCATTGGCTTCCTTTGTCCATGCAAACTTAGTCTTCTTTCCACCTTTGATTGTTTCAAGCATTGGTGCACACACATGACTAAAATTTTTGATGAATTTCCTATAGAATGTTGCAAGCCCATGGAAACTCCTTACATCACCTTGATTCTTTGGTGGAGGCCAGCTAATGATTGCATCTACCTTCTCAGGATCCATCTTGAGGGTACCTTGTGAGATCACAAAACCTAGGAATACAAGTTCCTTTCTCATAAACATGCATTTTTCCAAGTTGATTACCAACTTGTGTTGATGAATTCTTCTTAGTACCTATTCCACATGATCAAAATGGTCTTCCTTGCTATGACTAAATATTAGTATGTCATCAAGGTAAACAACAACAAATTTTCCAATAAAATCTATGAATATCTCATTCATAAGGCTCATAAAAGTGCTAGGGGCATTTCTTAAACCAAAGGGCATTACTAACCATTCAAACAAACATTTAGTAGTCTTGAATGCTATTTTCCATTCATCTCTAGGCTTGATTCTGATTTGATGGCAACCAGACTTTAAGTCTATCTTGGTGAAATAGAAAGCACCTCCTAGTTGATCCAATAAGTCCTCAATCCTTGGCATGGGAAATATGTACCTTATTGTGATTTTTTTTAGGGCCCTACTATCATTGCATAACCTCCATTTTCCATCCTTTTTAGGGGCCAAGATAGAGGGTATAGCACAAGGACTGAGACTCTTTTGAATGAGCCCTCTTTCCAACAATTCAATGACCTATTTTGCAATCTCTACATGCTGCAATGGTGTCATTTTGTATGGTGCCTTATTAGGTAGGGAAGAGCCTAGTATGAGGTCTATTTGATGAATAACATCCCTAATGGGAGGGAGTCTAGTGGGAACATCACTAATAGTGACATCCTTATACTTTTGCAATAGTTTTATGACTTCATTTGGTATGGGCTCTTTTTTATCAGACCTAATGTTATCTTTTGGTTTTGAGATCAAGACAAATGGTTCAATATTAGATTCCTTCAAGGTTTTTAACATCTCCTTTTCTCCCATGATAATCATAGTGGGTTCTTTTTTAGGTTTTCTATCTGGTAGGGGCTTCATAGTGAAGGTCTTCCCATCTTTGGTGATGGAGTAGGTGTTTTTCCTATAGTGGTGTATGGCATCAACATAAAATTGCCAAGGCCTACCTGAAAGAATATGTGAGGCATCCATCTCAACTACATCACAAAGAACCTTGTCTTTAAAATCTGCAATTGAAAACTCTATCCATGCTTATTTTGTTACTAGAGTTTTTTGGCCTTTGGTTAGCCATGAAACATGATAGGGGAAAGGGTGTGGTTTCTTAGGGATGTTTAATTTCTAAACCATTTCACAAGATACAATATTTTTAGTTGAACCAGAATCAATAAGAATATTGTATAACTTTCCATGACATTTGATCTTTGTCCCAAAGAGATTCTTTCTCTATGGAGGCTCTTGGGTTTGTGGTACTTGAAGGAAGACCTGCCTCATCATTAGACACACTCCTTCCTCTGGTTCCAAGTCTCTAGCATCAACATTGTCTTCTTGTTTATCTTCTTGGATAAGTTGTGCTCTCCTCTCACCTTGGTTATTGTTATTTCTCTTCTCATGGAATCTTCCTACATGGTGTCCCATTTGGTTGCAATAGAAACACTTCAATGGTCCATTACCTCTTCCTGAATTTGTCCTTCCCCTATTGAAAGGTCTTCTTCCTCTATAGTTTCCTCTTGGATTAGAGTCACTATTTTCCTTATCTCCTTGGTCAGGGGTCTTGCTGCTGCTGCCACTACTTTGTCCCTTGTTCCAAGAGTTGTTTTTGCCTCTAAAATTCTTCCCACTATCATTAGTTTTTCCTTTCCAAAAATCCTTCTTCCTCTTCCATTTTTCCTCTACCTTAAGTTCCATTTGATAGCACTTATTGACTATGGTAGGGTAGTGTAGACTTAAATCTTCTTGAATGGATACTTTCAAGCCATTCATGTACCTTGCTAACTTCTCTTCCTCATCTTCATCCATATTGGTTTTCATGCATAATTTTAAGAACTCCTCGGTGTATGAACCAACATCCATGTCATTTTGTTTTAGACTTTGCTTCCTCCTATGGAGTTGTACCCCATAGTCCTCATGTACATATGTCTCTTTGATCAATGCTATAATTCTATTCCATGAATTGATCATATTCTTCCCATTCTTCACCCTCTCTATTTGGATGAAGTTCCACCAAGTTAGGGCTGCTCCCTTCAACTTGGATCTTACCAGCTTTACCCTCTACTTTTCAGGGATGTCTTCACATTAAAAGAATGTTGTCAAACCCTGTATCCAATCCAAGGCTAGATCAACATTCATCTTGCCATTGAAGACCAGAAAATCTATCTTCTCCTCCATGGTTCTCCTTCCCATAGATTTCAAGGCATCTATGAAAAGTCTTTGGTCTACATGGATATGTTGAGTAGCATCATCCTCCTCTTCTTCACTCCCTTCTTCATTTTCAGACTCATCTTTGTCCTTGTCATCAAGCTTCTTCTCAAGCTCTTGAAGCCTCTTATTAAAGGCCTTATTTGCAGCCTTTTGCTCTCTTACCATATTTTCCAATTCACTATTTTTAACCCTTGTATAGATCTCCTCATTCTTAGGATTAGACATAGCTCTGATACCACTTGATGTAGCAGTGGTCAGCGGAAGCCTTCAAGCAGTGAGCAATGGTAAGTTTCAATCCCTCAACACCCAAGGTGAAGGGGTCAAGTGCTAAGTACCTATCAAAAGTATGAAAAAAGGACTTGGAGAAGGTTATCACAACCCTACAATGCAATATAACCTAATCACTAGGCTTGCCAAAGTCCTAAGCACCCAAAACCAAGAGTTCACTAAGAGGTCTCCTTAGGAAAATAAGTACTCAAACCCCATGAAATGGATATTAAGACCAAGGGGGGCCTAAAAACACTATGATGGCCTATTTAGGTCCTACTTTGATAGTTCCAATGGTTCTTTGACCAATGGGCAACTCATAATACCAAGTTGCTTCACAACATGAATTTTAGGCTTGCAGCCTTTTGAAACTAGTATTTTGAACCTAGTTCAAAATCCTTCCAAATAAAGTGTAGATCAGGTTGAGGATCCTGATACCCTTTTGAGGATTATGGAACATATCCAAGTACCAAGACTTGAAACCAAAAGGAGGTTACTAATTTAGCCAAATTTGGGACAGGGCTAATAGGCCTACTTAGGTCTGATTTTCACTACAAGTGCTTCTTCCTCCAAGCCAATGCCAAGATCAATGATGGGATGCTTTTAAGGAATATACAAGGGCTCCAAATCCAAATTCTTGGGTCTTGATGAATCCCCAACCAAGTTTTATCATGACTATTCTAAGTCACTGGTAGGTGCACATATGGGACTGTACACCTAGGGATTTGTGGAAAACACACCTCCCTATAGCACTCCACCTCTAGCCTGAATTTTATGAAATAATATAAACAAAGGTTTAATTCCACCAAGAGGAATCAAATTTCCATGGTGGAATTGGGTCAAAAGAGCAAGCCCTATCGAAAACCTGCTGCAAAAACCCTCAATCCGGGCAAGCACACCAAAAATTTGATAATTTTTAATCTAGGACAATTAAAATCCTGAAACCAATTGCATCTAAAATTATATTGAACACAAAAACTATAAAACTCAAAAAATCATGCACATAGGTCTGTACCCATCTGTACTAGGGCACCATTCTCAAGGATTGCAGGGAAATGGTTGAGATTTTATTGACTAATTTCGAAATTACATTGTATATCCTATTACCCACCTATAAGGTCTTATATAGGATACTCCCAATAGTTATTTAAGTTTTTTGAACCAACTAGCCATTTGGGAGAGTTAATTACAAGTTTTGACAACTTTTAGAAACTTGCTTGACAACTTTTAGAGCATCTTTTGTCTATTTTTCTATCTTGCAAATCTAAACATCAAAATTGATCTTAACCTTATTTTGATGATCCCTAATGGATCCAAACATATAAAACACAAGATTACCTATGACTATGGTGTTGGATCATTAATGACCACTAGTTAGACCAAGGGCTCATAAAATGCCAATCTTGGAACTATTGCTTACAAAGAGATCCAATACTTAACCCCTATTCTAAGCATAACTAGAGGCCTCTAAGGACCTTAGTGTGAAAATCCTAGGTTACATAGGAGTGCTTGTTGAATGTGGAGTAGGTGCTCATGCACCACCATTCCTGTCCATGAATTTAAGAAGATATTATGTCGTTAGAAGTATCCACATTTCCATCTTATGTTCACACACACATATATAACATATACATAGAAACCATAAGTTCATATGTTTAAAACCATAAATTCATGTCTATGTGCAATCAACTTGTTCTAGAAAGAGGATAAAAAGAAGTGAGAAATATGACTATTTTAGAAGCCCATCATTCCACCCAACTAAACTATTGCTAGTCCCCAACAATCATGAAGTTTTGAATCCTGGCATGGACCCTTAAATCACTAGTTATTCTCTACCCAGATTCATCATGAACATAATCAAAGTATCCATGAGTCTCTTTGAGTTTTTCCCAATGCTAGACTTTAGAGGCCATGTCATAATCTATTGCATTGTTTCTCATCACCAACAATGGCTGGAGGAAGAGTGGAGGTTGAAACCTTAATGGAAACCAATGGTTAAGGAGTGTTCTTCCCAACATAATGTACCATGGAACTCTTCTTGTGGCAAGGGGTAGATTCTATGGTGAGTGAGGTTCCAATTTCTTTAGATCATGTGACATCCTTATCCACCTTTCACTGGAGGCACTAATTTGTATGACAACATCTCATGAGGAATGTTGGTCCCAGTCTACAAAAGCTTGTTCTCACACTAGATAGATCTTATTGGCTCCACTAGTGTTTGCTGTGATAGAAACCTAGTCAAAATATGTCCACCTGGAGTGCTAAAATTTAGGCCTCATCATCAAAGGAGCTCAAATTTCTTTATTTTTGTATGGTGCAACCTAGTTTTCTCTACTCATCTCATTCTACATCCATGACATAACTGCTCTTAACTGTACATCCCCTACATAGAGGAGTGAATTCCACTATGTGTCATTAGGAACTGCTAGGTTATGTAAGTACAATTCACACAATAGGTTTTTCAGAGTCATTGGGGTAGAGTAAAAGGAATAGTAAAATTCATGGGGAGTTGATATGGAAGGATTGAGGCCTT
Source organism: Chamaecyparis obtusa (assembly GCA_027943335.1). Classification (NCBI taxonomy): domain Eukaryota; kingdom Viridiplantae; phylum Streptophyta; class Pinopsida; order Cupressales; family Cupressaceae; genus Chamaecyparis; species Chamaecyparis obtusa. The sequence continues at coordinate 579,225 of BSBK01007999.1, read as the reverse complement.
CTAAAATCCTTGTTAATTTGAAATTAACAAGTTTATCTTTAAGGAATATTGCATACACCAGTGATGGTGATCTACATTCCATCAGCTCTGGAATTAACCTTGTAATCTAATCAATCCTCCATTTCAATATCTCAATCTCATTTGATTTCTGCTCCAACTAAGATTGCTTCTCACTAATGACTCATTTCAACTGTTCCTTTTCTAAATTCCATTGTGACTTTTCCCATAACAACTGCTGGTATAAATTTATCCCTATAGCAAGGGGTGTAGACAAATCTGGTGGGGGTAAAGGTTCCTGATTGAGTATAGCCACCCATCTAGATGGAAAGTGAGTAGTTTCAATTATTTTCTTTGGTGAAGAGGACTTCCCCTTCCATAAAACAATTTTCTTTATTCCATTGGTTTCCTCACTAACATCAACTACCACCTTAGCTAGCATTTCTAACTTATCCTAACTCCTCTGCTAGGGTACTTCTTCAATAATTTTTGTTCCAAAGTCAAGAATTTCTTTTGAATTCATACTAATATCTAGCTCTAGAGAATTATCTTCAAATTCCTCTGTGCCCTCAAATTCCTTCTCACTATCAATCAATATGCAATTAACTCCAAGATTAACCTCTATTTCTAGACTTTGCTCTCTTAATGTAGTGTCACTAGTTGCAGGTTGATGAAACAATTCCTTAGAAGAGGAATTTTCCCAAGACTCATTTTCTATAGATTCATAAGAGTCAATGTTAATAATTGGAACAAAAGCTTTACCATGTTTCTCAAAAAGCCTTCTACTTCTCCTCATAGGGGGTATGGATGAGCTCAGAGGACTCTTTTGTTTCTTTCTCTTAGTGACTACCTACTCTGCCACTACTTCAGGAGGGTTCTTAGGATTCTCTTAAGGAGGGTTCTCAAAATTCTCTTTAGGAGGGTTCTCATAATTCTCCTCCCTAGGGGAATGTAGGGTTTCTTCCACATTATCAGTATTATCACTAGGATGAGGTTCTAATATTTCCTCTTCTGGCTCCATTGTTTTACCCTTATCCTTATTAGATGTAGACCTAGTCCTTATAGATGGAAAAGATTCAAGAATATTGGGAGCTTCCATACTTTTTTTTTTCTTCCTCTGAGAAGTAGAGGCTCCAGCACTTAAAATTCTTTTTCTAGGTGACCTAGAAATAGAAGGAGAGGCTTTAGGATCATTTTCAATTCTTTGACTAATTTTACAAACCCCATGAGATGTTTTCTCTCTCTGACCAACACCATGACCCCTAGGGCCGACTACACTAGGTTCAACCTCATTCATTTGAAAAAATTCCACCCATGTCCCAACCTTTTGTCTATTCAACTCCCTTTCTACAATTAATTTTATTAAGCAATGATGTGAAATAGATTGGTTGCTTCCTAACTGGACTAATAAAGCTTGTTTTTTCACAATGTTAAATAGGAAGCTGGGAAGATTTATTAGTCTGTTGTCGTGCTAAAGATGACCAAGAATTTTGAAATGCAAAGCATGCAAGTACTTGTAGTGTCCCTCATAGGTGAAGTACTAAATAACAAATGTGGCTGGCTGGATGAACTCTAGAGGCAAAGATAATCACCAAGTTCCTTGCTTCTTGTCGACATCTAACTAAGGATCACCATGCAAAGTAAACTGTACTCTTGCTAAATGTAAGTCAAAATCTTTCACCCATTGTTCACCTTCTTGAGGTAAACTAGTCACTTCAGCTACTACATCTTCTGTGAACTCAATCTTCAAGCCTTTGACTTCTGCAAACCCATCCTTCAAGGTAGACAAAAACTGCAGAGCAACTTCCTCATTAAACCCTTTAAGGCTTAAAAAATAATCCAGCCATCCTCTCCCTCTAAACATTTCACAAGTGGATGCATCATTTAACAAAACCCTCTGGTCCACCGGTTCATGCCTTTGAAGGTCACCTCCCAATACTACTCTCAAACAAATTTTGAATTTGTAGAACTACAATTCTCACAGAGTTTGACAATGGAAAGTCACAGACCTCAATGCATTATGAAACAAAATGTTGTAGAAGAAAAGACGGATACAAAATGAAACTTGATTCATAAAATTAAAGATTTTTGCATGAAATCTAATGATATGAGTTTTGCATAACATCTCATAAAAGCTCACATGTGCCAAGGCTGCCACCCTAAACACGTTGCATCATATCATTAGAAATCAAGATTAATTTTTAATATCTTTAATTCACTTTAAATGTGATGATGCAATCACAAAAGGATAGATCATTAAGTCATGTCGTAGGGTATGTGCAAGATCATGAGGGGCCAAAAAGTGGTGATGTCAGTTCAAAACTTTGACAATGTAGTTGACAACTTTTTTTTCACCTGAATTTGATAAAATGAAAAGGGCATCTTAAGGAGATTATCAGCTTTCTAACAATATAATTGTTGTCAAATTTTGAACTCGGTAAGTAATTATTAGTTATTTTCTAATTGAGCTACCTCTAAAGTGCTGATTTATATACTAAATGAAAAATGACTATAACTTTCAGACGGTATAACATTTTTGAAATCCAAAAAATTCATCACATTCTATGCTTCACCTACTATAAGGAAAAAAAATAAAAATTGAATTTTGTAAAGTTTTGAATCAGTTAAGGTGGTCAGACACATGAGTTTTTTTATTCTGAAAATGTTGTAGTAAAAAATTCATAATTAATTATTTTTTTAGAATAAAATTACAAAAAAATATGCATCACATCTGAGCATGAGTCTAATACTTATATATTAAATCTTATAATAAAATATTATCATTTGATTATGATTAAGGTGGTTAGACATACACCTACTTCTTATTTTTTTCCTGAAATTTTTGTAATGCTGCATTGAAATCTATACTTTTCACCAATCATACTAACTTTTTCTAAAAAAAGGCCTAGTAGTTTAGAAACTACATTCAATTTTCTATAGATTCTATTCTTACAACTTTTGATATTAGGTTCATAGCTAGTTGAAATTTTCATGTCAAGTTGACTAACCCTGATTTGCTGATTTTTCATTGCCACTTAAGGGCATAGTTTGGCCCCTCATGATCTTGCACATACCCAGTAGACATAATTCAAAGACATGAACTTTAATTTTACATGCTAATTTGAGATTTTGAAAATAGAATAATTCCCCGCGCCCCCCCCCCCCCAACTAAGTAATGGCATGGGTCCCACTAAGCTAGGTTAAGCAAGAGTGAAAAATTAAAGCGGCACAAAATCCTAAAAATTAATGAATAAAAATAATATATGTATGAGTATATGTGGCATGAACCTAGAAGCGTTGCAGGAAGAGTTGTTTGAAAAAATGCACCTACATATGAAATGATGGGATGGGGTGGATGGGTGGAAAAAGAGAGAAGGTGAGATGAAAAATTATTAGTGAAACATTTATTATGGTGTTCTTGAATGGAATCAAGAATCGGTAGAATCCTGGGTAGAAGACCCAGATTCTTTGGCTACAAGATCACTTGCTTCAGCTATGCTCTGGAACTACTTCAGGAACTCATCACGGCTAATAGGTTTGTGGTAAAGTTTCAGATGATGCCCATTGACAAGTAACTTAAATTGAACAAGATCAATTGTTAACATTTGTACTGCTCCATTGTCAAATACTGATATGATCTCATAAGGCCCAAGCCATCTGGTATGAGATTTCCTAGGTGTGTGCTAGTATTTGGAATCATATAATAGTGCCCAATCTCCAACAGAAAATTTATTATCACAAATGAACTTGTCATGCCATTTTTTCTTTGTTGTTGTATCAACTCTGTATTGTGGAGGGCGGACTTCCTATATTCATCTAATCCATTTAATTGTAGTAACCTATCTTGTTGTCCTTTGGTGATATCTATATCTAGATCTAAAGTGGTGCGAAGTGTTTTATGCTAGAACTTAATTGGCATAGAGGTAGATTTTTCATATACCAATTCAAAAGGAGTAAACCCTATGGTGGTTTTCCATGTGGTGCAGTAAGCCCATATGGATTCAAGAAGGTGGGTAGCCCAATCCTTTTTATGCACAGCTACTATTTTTGTGAGAATGGATTCAATCTCCCAGTTTGTGAATTCCACCTAGCCATTGGCCTAAGGATGGTAGGGTGAAGATTTTCCATGATGGACCATGTACTCCTGCATCAACTCTATGATAAGGTTAGAGGTGAATTGTGCCCCTTGATCTATGATAATTTCCCTTGGTACTCCAAATCTAGTGAATATGCATTCATAAAGAAACTCAACAACTTTGTGATCTTTGGCATGTCTCATAGCTTTGGCTTCAACCTATTTTGTTTCATAATCAGTACATACTAAAATGTAAGACTTCCCATGAGAAGAGGGCTCAATAGGTCCAATTAAGTCAATACCCCACTTGTCAAAGGGTCTGACAACTACCTGTGGCTGGAGGGGCATTTCATCAATCTTTGTAGGATGTCCCATATGTTGGCACCTATCACAGTGCTGAGTATGTTTTGCTGCATCCTTATGCAATGTAGGCTGGTAATATCCAGTTGTCAAGATTTTGTAGGCTGTCCTCCATATGGCTCATCATGGCATGCCCAAAGGATGTCATAAGTTCCATCCTCTCAAATGCATCACCTTGTGACCTGGTCTGGTCCTGTATTAAACATGAAGCCTGAAATCCAAGAGAAGTTAAAACTCTTTTCAACTAACAGATGGCACTCTTTAGGAGAAAAGTGAGGTGGCATTCCCCCTATAGCAAGGTATTTGGCTAAGTTTGCATACCATAGATTAAAAGAATCAATAGAAAACAAGTGCTCATTAGGGAAACTATCATCAATTGTTGCAGGATCATCTGACACTTGTACTTGTGATAAGAAATCGGCCACTACATTAGCCTTTCCTGGTTTGTCTATGATCTTTACATCAAATTCCTACACAAGGAGTAACCAACATGCTAGTTTGCCACTAATGGTAGGTTTACTCATTAAGTACTTGATAGCTAAATGATCAGTATAAACAAATACTTCATAGCTTGTGATGTAGTGCCTAAATTTATTTAGTGCATAAAAAATTGCTAAAAACTCTTTTTCAGTAACAATATAATTTAATTCTACTCCTTGCAAATTTTTACTAATATAGTAAATTGCATGTTCAATAATACCTTCTTTTTGTCCCAGAACTGCTCCAATAGCATAGTTAGATGCATCTATGTGGATATGGAATGGAAGCTTCCAATTAGGTCCTTTGAGAATAGGTGTTGTTGTTAGAACATCTTTCAACTTTTAGAATGATGCTTCACATTCCTCTGTCCATGCAAATTCAGCTTCTTTCTTCAATAAATTATATAGTCATGCTACAAGTTGGCTAAAGTCTTTTATGAACCTTCTGTAGTAACCAACATGGCCAAGGAAACTTTTGACATCCTTCTAATTAACTGGTGTGGGGAGTGTGTTTATAACTGTAATTTTTGCAAGGTCAACCTGAATTCCAAAAGATGAAAGGTAGTGTCCTAGGACTACTCCTTCCTCCATCATCATGTAGCACTTCTCGCTATTAAGAGAGAGATTGTGATCTTGAAATCTCTCAAGAACTTTTTACAATTTTTTCTATGCTTCTTAAAATGTGGTTCCATGAGTTGTAAAGTTGTCAATATAGATTTCTTAACAATCAGCAGCAATGTCAAAGAAAATACCCATCACTGCTCTCTAGAAAGTAGCAGGGGCATTATATAATCCAAATGGCAAGACTAAATAAGCAAAGGTTCCCAAGGGCAGGTAAAAATTGTCTTGTCCTAGTCCTCTGGTGATATTTTTATCTGAATATACCCACTTAATCCATCTAGAAATGAAAAGTACTTTTTACTCACAAGATTATCAAGTACTTGGTCAATGAAAGGTAGTGGAAAGTGATCCTTCTTAGTGGCTTTGTTAAGTTCTTTGTAGTCAACATAAAATCTCCACTTTCCTCCTTTCTTTGGAACAATTACAAGAGGAGAAACCCACTAACTGTCACAAATAGGATAAATGAAACCTACACTAAGAAGCTTCTACAACTTGGTCTTAACTATATCCCTTAAAGTAGGTTTAATTCTTCTTTGAGCTTGCCTCACTAGCTTGTATTCTGGGCTTATATATATTCTATGAGTACAGAGTTTGTGATCTAGCCCTTTTAGGTTAGTTTAATCCCATGCAAAGGCTTTCTAACTATCTTGTAAAAGCTTGAGAAGACTAGACATCTGAGATTCAGTGAGGTTTTTATTAACATCCAGCTCCTTTCCTGAAACAATTTCAACTCTCTTAACTATTTCTAACATCTAAATTTCTACTATGGATGGAGACTTTATCTAATGGGGTAGCAAGGTGTGAAGATAATCAGATGCTACAGGAAGCTAAGATGTGGGTTTCTTGGGAAGTATTGTTTGAAGGGAACAATTTGGATCATCACAAGATGACTCCTTAGAACCTTATTGATTGGTAAGGATTGCTTCTAGTATATCATCTTCTTCTTGTGATACCATGAATGGATTTATGTCCATGACCATAATTTTTTGCATAGAGTTTACTTCAAGGGAAGCATCTCCTAAGTCTGGCCAAACAATTTGATCAAGTTCACTTTGGGGTTTTGCTGGAGAATACAGAGTTAACTTTTTGGTATTTATTCCATCTGATATGGTCATCTTTCCTAAATGACATGAAATATAAGCATCAGCCATGGCTAACCAAGGCCATCCTAGGATTAATGGATATCCTCATAGGGTGGCTTTGGGTGACAAGACTCTAAAATCAGAAGGGTAATCTAAGGAATCCAAAGTAACAACAATATCCTCAACCATACCATCAGGCTTGACTATGGAATTATCAGCTAATTGCAATATTGCTGGTGTGTCCCGCAAACCAGTGATACTAAGTTTAAGCAAAACTTCCCTAGTCATAACATTAATTGATGCTCCCATGTCAATGAGAACATTCTAAATTTGGGTACCATTAATTTAGATGGTTACCACTGGACTTCCTAGATTTGAATACTTAGGCATGACAACTTTGCTTACCATGAGATTAGAGAGCTGGCCTAAGACATGGATAGTATCAGGGTCTTTCTTTTTCCTTCCAGTTTGTTTGATACAGGCTTCTTTAATTGCTTTGGTATAGACAAGAATTTCTTTAAGGGCATCCAACAAGGGAATCTATACTATCATTTTCTTGAGTTGATCAATCAAATTAGTGGCGACATGATTTTCTTTTGGAGGCACAACCTAAGATAATCTTTGTGGATAAGGAGGATTCTTAGGCACTGGTGCAGTTTGAGAAACATGCAGAACATCAACAGGCTAGTTCATGGGTATATCTTTAGTATCAACAACTTCGGTGATTATTGGCTCCTTGGGTGCAAGTAGTGTAGTTCCTAATCTAAGATGGATATCATTTACATGCAAGGAATAAGCTTGTTTCTTATTATTAGGATTTGGAGTTGACTGGGTAGGAAGTTGAGTTGGATTTTGAGGGTTTCTATTTGCTACAAGAGGTGGCATAATAGCTTGTTGCTGAGGTGGGGGCATTATTGCTTGTTGCTAATTAAATTGATTGGGCCCCACTGAGGTTGTGTTTGCCAGCTACCATGAGGTGGCCATTTCCTATTCTGCTACGACTGCTGATAGGAGTTATACTACTGTTGGTATGGGTTAAATGGTGGTTTCTTTGGAAAGGCTTGGTTATAGTATGGTTGTTGATTGGACCAGTTGTGATTCCAATTCTAACCCTAAGGAGTATAATTTTGGGGGTTTTGGTTTGGCCAATCACTATTATTATTGTAACCAAAATTATTTAGTGGGTCCGGAGGCATACCTTGTCTTTGAGCCCATGGACACCTTTGAGAAACATAGAAAACTTCTCCATTCTCCTCATCTATGGCTTTGAACTTGGTGGGCATTGGGTTAATGTCCACAGATGAAACTATCTTACATTTGTAGTTTCTCTTCTTCTCTTTGCAATGAGAATAGAACTCAGCAAGTGCAACATCTGACTCTTCCTTCTTCCTCCTCACTTGCATACTATCTAGCTGAGTGGTGACATCATTAATGATGTCTTTCTTGAAGTTAGATAGAAAATTAGACAACTCCACTTTGGATACTCCTAAACCACCATTAGACTTATATGGTAGGTCTCTAAGTCCCCTACCCTTTTTCAAAGTGGCCCTTGAATAATTTTGACATATATTCTTTATGTCAACCTAACCTTTTTGTATGATATCTCCTCCAGCCATTAGGTCTAGAACCTCAATACTTCCATCATTCACACCTTTTAGGAAGAGGTGTTTCTAAGATCCCTCATTTAGCTGGTGTTGTGTATTAGATTACAAGTTGAACATGAATCTGGATACATAATCCTCTAGGGTCTCATCCTTCTTCTGAGACATTTTAAAAATGTCATCACCTTTCATATCTTGACCTCTACAGTACTCTTTATACTTCAAAAGAAACATCGCACACATGGCATTCCAATCTGCTATAGCATTAGCACCTAACCCCATGAACCATCTCAAAGTAGCTTCTTTTAGAGTTGATGGAAACAACTTCATCTTGTGGGCATCAGTGGTATAGTCACAACTCTGGTAAAGAATATCAAATTCAAAGAGGAAGGTTTCAGGGTCCTCTGTAAGGAGGCCATAAAATTTGGGAAGTGCAACAGTAGCTATATTCTTCAAATTTTGGTTAACTTGCTGTTGAGGTATAGGAAAATGAAAGGGAGCCTAAGCATCCAATCTAGGAGGAGGAACTAGTGGTGCTGGTTGATATATAATAAGAGCAAGTGGGTTATCTTGGTATTCAGGTTCAGCAAATAGGTTGTTCAAATGCAGTGATTCCTCAGATGATGAAGAAAATATGTGTTCTTGAGCATCAGAAAATGGATTTTCAAAGGGTTCTTCATCTTCATTCTCACTTTGAGATTCTTCAACTTGAGGATTAAATAAATCAAATGGCTCTCTTTGGTAGTTATGGGGAAGAAATCTCCCAAGGTGATCTCTCCTTCTATGCATAAAAATTCTTACTTAAGTACTAGATTAAAACCAAGACTGCAACTACAAGGATAAGTTTGAATTAACACCATCCCCACCAGCGGTGCCAAAAATTCTTGGCCAAACAATAGTATCAGAAGCCTAGAGAAATGGACTACCATTTTTAGGATTGAACACCCTAAATGATTCCTAAATGCATTATTTGGTCTCATTTAATTATCGACCAGGGACTTAAACTAGGAATTGTATTTGCAAAGTATATGCTTGAAACCTCCTTTTTCTAAGTCTATCTAAGGAATTCAAACGCTTATGCTTCAGGAGAACTATACTAAAACTGGTAAGAAAATGTATTTTAGTTAAAGTAGGAAATCACAATTAGGAACTACTCGAACTAACTGTGCTACAGGAATAGGCTACTAATTCTGATATCAGTAGCTATAGGAACAATAGATTTCTTATACATATAAATAAATAGGAAATGAACTCTACACTAACAAAACAATTCACTCATCAAGTGGGCCCCCTTGAATGAGTGAATGAGAATTAAAATCAAGATGAAAGATGTAAACTTGAACTGAACATTCTATTCATCTATAAAATGATTACACTTGATTGAAACAGTATGCAAAAGTTCTATTAAAAACTAGTTTGTTCGACTAACTCCTAAAAGAGTCACAACAGTCAATTATTTAAAAGGAAGCTACAACTATCTCCTAAATCTATGATCACTTCATAAATGATGATTGGTTACAACTCATAAAGTTTCACAATAGAAACATCATTGACCATGAATAATCCTAGAATAGAGCGCACACTAAATCTACGCATTGCATGCAACATAAAGTATTGGCCTTCTTGTGAAGATTCTACAATCTACAGTTGGCTTTGATGACTCCCATGCCAGTATGTTGGTCCTTAAATATCCATGGTCAACTCCTACAAAATAATCAATGTGCACATATCCAACCATATACATATATATCCACATCATGAATATTAGGAAAAGGTGTAAGTCTTAATTATCACTCTTGCAAATCCTATGGCTACAGGAGGTAACTACCCAAAACATAGCTTAGGAGAGAAAACATCCATTAACATGTATAGCTATTATATTCACCATTCCTGTCCATGAATTTAAGGAGATATTATGTCTTTAGAATTATCCACATTTCCATCTTATGTTCACACATACACATATATAACATATACATAGAAACCATAAGTTCATATGTTTAAAACCATAAATTCATGTCTATGTGCAATCAACTTGTTCTAGAAAGAGGATAAAAAGAAGTGAGAAAGATGGCTATTTTAGAAGCCCATCAGTGACTAAAGATAGATTTTCTAGGATTTCAACTAGTTCTATGCATTCATTGATAGAAGATATAAAGATAAGATGCTCCTTCTTCACACATATTAGATTTTCAAAAAGTAATTAAGAAGAAGAGTAGTTACAGAGTATTTTTGAAGAGCCAATTTCAGAGATGAGCATTATCTAGATCTATCAAGATGATGTTAGGATTAGGTAATACTGAGAGGGGGGGTGGTTCAATATTATAGAAATTTTATCTTTTCAACTTTAAATAATTATAAATAATCCAAAGTAATGCAGAAATGAAAAGAAAATATAAGAATAACACATTCATTACACCATGATTTGTTCTCAAGGAAACCTTGGCCAAAGGGAAAACCCTGATGGGGATAGTACCCACAAATATGCATTAAAATATAATATCCCTATTAGGAGATCTAGCCATGTTAGGAGCTAATTATTACATAGTACATTTCCTTGTTAGAGGAATACAAAACCCTATTAGGGGTATACAAAAAACCTAGTTAAAGGTGGTGAGCACACTACTCTTACAATCAATATTTGTCTCAAAAGAATTCTCAAAAAGGGGAATAATACAAGCTCTTATCTTGCTTAGATATTTCCAGTTATAGCTCGGCCTCTTACTGATCTCACATCTGATCTCTTCTCTTCTATTCAAAAACTTGCTCCTGTTAGGAATAGCAATCCACAATACAATTGAGAGGGGGATTGAATAAGTTTTATGATAGATTATTAAAATTTAAACTTTAAGCAGTAGTAATATCAGATCCAATAAACATACTGAATACCAACACAGTAACACAATATTTTCATCTCGAGGAAACCCTGTTAAAGGTAAAAACCTCGGTAGGAATTAGCACCCACAAATGATGTACTAAGAGTATAGTTATCCTTGTTAGAAGATATAGCCCTATATGAGTACTTATCTTGAAAAAGGAGCATATTTAGAAATCACTATTTTCTGGTGTCTGTGTTTGATTTTGGGAAATTCTGTAATCAGATCTTGCCTGCGAATGCAAAAATAGAGAAAACCCATAAATTTTCTATCTTTTGGAGAAAGGTCATCCTTGACCCAGGATCAAGGTAAGATCTTACCTTGGGGTACAATCTTACCCAAAAGGTCATCATTGACTTGAACAGCTCCAACATAAATTCTATTTGTGGAACATAGAATTTCATCGAAAAGGGTACTCAGATTTGAACTACAATTCGCTATCCCACACCTGTACGTATAAGAAAAAGAGTTTTTTTGTTGTTTGGATGAGTTTTTTGCCTTGGTCAAACCCTGATTTGGAATCAACTTTGAAAATAAAATTGAAATATAGAATGCTAGCAAGTAGTAGAAGTAGATCTAACAATGAAGCTATGATACTCAATAGATATGTAATTGTATTTAAAATGTAAACAAGTATGTTGATATGAAAGCTTGGAATCAAATGTAAATCAAAACCTTCATGATTGAATGCTTGGAATCCACCTTGAATGAAGAATGAATGGATCTTGAAGATGAACAAAGGATCTTGAAGGAAGATCACACCATCATGATGGCTAGATCTAGGGTTCAAATGATGAATCTTGAATGCTTGAACCAAATTCATCCAAAGGCTTGAATGCTTAAATCATTTATCTTCAATGGATAACTTGAATGCTTGAATGAGATGATATCATGTCTCCTTTTTAAATAATTAAAAATAATAACTTTTGCTAAGGTTAGCAGGCTCAAAAGGTAAAGTTTCAGGAAAAGGGGCTAATCTTTGGAAACCAATGGATTAATAAATGATAATTGTTATTAAAATATGTATTATTGACCCCTCTTGTTCATGAGTTAGGGTTATGCCCTCTTTTAAAGGGTTTTGGAGGCATTTTGGGCTCATTCTAGAACTTGATTTTTGCTCATTTCTTTTTTGTTCTTTAGAGGCTACCAAACCTGTGGAGAAGGAGACCCAAAGATGGGAGTTTGCAGGTTTTTAGGAAGGCTAAGGATGGGAGTTTGAGGCCATTCCATGTGCAAGCTCATGCAGAGTTTTCCTTTGTACTAAATAGTGCAAATTTGTGAGTTTTCAGGCCATTATGCTGGTCAAATTTCTATAAAAAAGTCTACTTTCATATTTATCAATAATATGTGAAGTTGTGAAGTTTTTGGCACTATTTCGGGCATACTTGATTTGGGTTTTATTGAGAAATTGCATAATCTTTCAAAGTGTTGATTGTTTTATTGAATAATCTAATTAGAGGATTTAAATATGATATAAAATCAGAAAGGGGACATTACAGTGGTATCAGAGCTATGATCTTTCTAGCCTGAGGGTTTGTAGAAGTTTGTATGCAACTAAGTGAAAGAGAAAAGAGATATTTGTAGTGAGAAAAGAATAAAGAAATTTTGATCAAACCTCCAATTGAAAATAAAAGTACAAAATCCAAGGAAGGAAGAAGTATGGCTGACCCAGACAAGATGGAAAAAAAATTCTTCTAGGACATCCAAAACACTCAAAAGCAAACATTGGATAGTTCAGCAAAAACTAGAGAGGCCTTGTAGTTATTGACAGAAAAACTCCAAGGAGTTGTATCTACTAATGAGAGAGGGAGTGCTTCAAAGGAGCCAATAAATCTAAAACCCACACCATCTAAATCAACAAAAACTATTTTCTTTTCTGCATATGAGCCACCAGTACCAAATCCAGCCCTTAGTCCCATGGAAGAGGTTACAGGTAACTTGATTGCATTAAGAGCTACATACAATGGCTTAGATGAAGACTTTCATAGTTCGGTTCCTTTTAGAGAATATGTGGATATGATGAACACTTTGATGCCCAAGAAAGAGTATAGGAAGGAGCAGGACATAAGTGGAAGAGAGCTCAAACATAAAATAAGCAAGTTTACAACACCTACTTTTATAAAATTTCAGCTAGACATTGGCTACAAAAATTATAGACCTTCTTCACACTTAACCCCATGAAGGAGAGTGATGTCATTTAATTCACAAGTCTACACTTGGAAGATGCAGCCTATGATTGGTGGTATCATGGAATGACTACTCAAGGTTATGATCAGGTAACTACATTTGATGATTTTAGTCAAAGAGTGATAGATAGATTTGATCTCAAGGATGATGAAGAGTGTTTTAAAAAATTTTAAAGTTGAGGCAAACCAAATCAGTTAATGAGTATGTAGAAGAGTTTCAAAAAGTGGCTATTATGGTACCTAATATGAGTGAAAATAGGATTGTTTATCTTTTTCTTGATGGTTTGGAAGATTCTGTTAAGGGTTTGGTTAAGGCTTTCTCACCCTCAACCTTAGAGGAAGCTATCAAAAGAAGCTTGCAACTTGAAACTTGTGTGCCTATGAAACCAGTCACTAATCAAAAACCCCCAAATCTTTGGTAACATAAAGGGAATTTTTAGAAAAAGACTTTTCTAGCACCACCACCAAAGAATGTGATAAATGTAGAAAAAAAGAAGGTAGATGAAGAGACTAGGAGTGAATTACAGAGGAAAAAGCTTTGTTTCACTTGTAGAGAGCCATGGGTTCTAGGACACATATGTTTGGGGAAAGGTCAAGTGCACTATATTGAAGTTGCTTTAAAATCTGATTTAGATGAGCATGAGGAATTTCATGACACTAAGGAGGAGGAAGAAGAAGAGAAATAAAAATAAATCAGCAAGGATGACACTTTAGCAGCATTATCAGGAGTCCCAAGATACCATCCCTTTCAAATTCGAGGGGTACTAGTAGGGAAAAGGTTGACAGTTCTTCTTGATAGTGGGGAAACTCACAATTTTATTTATGAGGGATTTGTCATGAAAAGAGGGCTTAAAGTAGAATATTTTGAGGGATTCAATGTTACTATAGCTAATGGATTCACTATGCCTTGCACATGGGTGGTGAAACAACTCAGGATGACATTAGGAGATTATGATTTATGTGATGACTTCTATATTGTTGGCATTGGGGAGATAGATCTTGTATTGGGTATTCAATGGTTGCACTCTATTGAAGGCTATTACATGAACCATCAAACTATGGAGTTTAAATTTCATTCCAATGGGAAAGAAGTCTTATTGAGAGGCTTATCGAATGGAGCACCTAAGGTGGTCGCTGCAAAGAGGATGGAGAGGACTTTTCAAATAGGAAAAGTAGCATGGGTAGTAGGAGTCATAATCCATCCAACAAGCTCTCCAAAGGATCAAGGTAATTTCCATTTTGAAATTCAAAATATTCTTGATAAGCATAGTATAGTTTTCAATGATTTACCTTTGGGATTACCACTAGATAAAGGTTTTGATCATGTTATAGAGTTATAATAGGGTTCCAAACTAGTTATAACAACTCCATACTGCCATCCAAGAGGTTACAAGGAGTAAATAGAAAAAAACTATTAAGGAACTCCAGGACATGAGATTCATAAGGCCTAGCTCTAGTCCATTTGCATCATCTATGGTACTTGTCAAGAAAAAGGATGGTACAATGAGAATGTGTATAGAATATAGGGATCTAAACAAGAAGACCATAAAAAATAGGTATCCCATACCACACATAGATGAACTCATTGATGAGTTACATGGGGTTGTATACTTCTCAAAAATTGACTTAAGATTAGGGTACCATCAAATCTGCATGAGGAGGGAAGATGTGGAAAAGACTTCTTTCAAATGTCACTATGGGCACTTTGAATTTATTGTTATGTCATTGAGCCTCACTAATGCACCAAAAAAATTCCAATATTGTATGAATAAGGTATTCAACAAGCATTTTCAAAAAAAAATTTTGGTATTCTTTGATGATATCTTGATTTACAGTAAAACATGGAAAGAGCATCTAAAGCACATAGACACTATTTTGGAAATCTTGGAGCAACAATAATTATATGCTAAGCTAACTAAATGTGATTTTGGTTTGATGAAGATCCTATATTTGGGACATATTATAAGTTCTAAAGGAGTACAGGTTGATCAACAAAAAATTCAGGCAATTTTGGATTGGCCTCCACCCACTAATCTTACATAGTTGAGAGGTTTCTTCAGGTTGTGTAGCTACAATAGGAGATTTGTCAAGGGATTTTCTCAGCTTGATGCTCCCTTGACTGATTTGACAAAGAAAGGAGATTTTATTTGGATAGAAGAGGCACAAAAAACATTTGATAAGCTTAAGGAGGTAATGAGTTCATGCCCTATGCTTGCAATTCCAGATTTCTCTTTACCTTTTGTTGTTGAATGTGATGCTTTTGGAGATGGTATAGGGGTTGTCCTAACTCAAAGGGGACATCCAATAGAATTTGAGAGCATAAAATTAAATCAATCAGAGAAAGGTTACTCCATCTATGATAAGGAAATGTTGGCAATCATGCATGCGCTTCATAAGTTTAGACAATATTTGGTATGTGGGAGATTCATTGTAAAGACAGACCATAATAGCCTCAAGTTCTTCTTGAACCAAAGGGATTTGAATGATCATCAACAAAAATGGGTAATAAAATTGCAAGCTTATGATTTTGATATTGAATATGTGAAATGAAAGAATAATGTGGTTGTTGATGCTCTCTCAAGAAAGCCCACTTTGTGTTCCTTAACATCTATCTCTAT
This sequence comes from Chamaecyparis obtusa, assembly GCA_027943335.1. NCBI lineage: Eukaryota > Viridiplantae > Streptophyta > Pinopsida > Cupressales > Cupressaceae > Chamaecyparis > Chamaecyparis obtusa. Next base: position 563,330 of record BSBK01007999.1, on the reverse strand, counting down.
TGATTGGAAAGTCTCAATAATTTCAAAGTATGATAAAGATTACTTTGCCACCAAGATTTTGGATAAGTTAGTGGATGATATAGGTACAAGGTTGTTGATGAATTGATTTATTACAAGAACATGATCTTCTTAGTGCCAGGATCAAAAACTAAGGGAAGGATATTGTAGGCCTTTCATGAAACACCTTTAGCTGGTCATCAAGGATACTTCAAGACATATAGGAAACTTCAAGATCAGTTTTCATGGAAGGGTATGAAGGAGGATGTCCTTAAACACATTAAGGAATGCATGGTATGCCAACAAAACAAGAGTGAGAAAATGTTTCCTACAAGGTTGTTGCAGCCACTTCCTATTCCTGAACAAAAATGGAAAAGTATTTTCATGGACTTCATCACTGGGTTGCCCAAGGTTCAAGGTAAGGATTGCATATATGTGGTGGTAGATAGAATAACTAAGTATGAACATTTATTTCCCATCACATTTGATTTCAAGGCATCACAAGTGGTAGAATTGTTCTTCAAGGAAATTTTCAGGTTACATGGCTTGCCTATAAACATTGTCAATGACTGGGATAGTAGATTCCTCAGCTCTTTTTGGAAGGAGCTCTTTCATTTGGAAAGAACTAAACTCACTCCTAGTACTAGCTATCACCCTCAAATAGATGAAAAAATAGAGATGGTTAATAAATGGATAGAGGGATATTTGAGGAACTATATTTCAAATCAACAACATGCTTGGGTGAAATGGTTGCACCTAGGGGAGATCTCATGACATGTCTATTGGTATGCCTCCTTTTCATGCTCTCTTTAGTTATGATTCCCTTTCCTTTGTTGATCTAGTACTTTCAAATAGAAGAGTACTTGTAGCTAGTGATTTCATTAAGCAAAGCCAAGACATAATAAGGTCCCTCAAGGATAATCTACAACATACACAAAACCAACGGAAGTTGTACGCTGGTAGGAAAATGACTGAAAAATATTTTGAGCTGGGAGATTTGGTATTTGTTAGGTTGCAACCATATAAGAAAAGCACCTTTAAGAGGAGTGGGGTAGAGAATCTCAAGCCAAGGTTCTATGGGCCTTATAAGATCATCAGGAAGGTAGGAGGGGTAGCTTATGAATTGGAACTCCCACCAAATAGAAAAATACATAATTTTTTCCATGTCTCTTGCCTGAAGAAGGTTCTAGGCTAGAAAACCATAGTATCTATAGAATTACCACCTCTTGATGATGAAGGTAAATTAGTCTTAATACCAAAAGAGGTTTTGAATACAAGAGAGAAAAGATTGAGAAATAGGAGCATCATAGAGCATTTGGTCAAATGGAAAGGATTACCATTGGAGGATGCAACTTGGGAAGGAGCACATATTCTTGAGCATCCCAACCTTCATTGATTGAGGATAAGAAATATTTGGGAGGGAGGACTTGTCATGCCCCCTTTTCAAATAATTAAAAATAATAACTTTTGCTAAGGCTAGCAGGCTCAAAAAGTAAATTTTTAGGAAAAGGGGCTAATCTTTGGAAACCAATGGATTAATAAATGATAATTATTATTAAAATATGTATTATTGACCCCTCTTGGTCATGATTTAGGGTTATGCCCTCTTTTAAAGGGGTTTGCAGGCATTTCAGGCTCATTCTAGAACTTGATTTTTGCTCATTGCTTTGTTGTTCTTCAGAGGCTGCCAAACCTATGGAGAAGGAGACCCAAAAAAGGGAGTTTGAAAATTTATAGGAAGGCTAAGGATGGGATTTTGAGGTGATTCCATGTGCAAGCTCATGCAGAGTTTTCCTTTGTGCTGAATAGTGTAGATTTGTGAGTTTTCAGGCCGTTATGCTGGCAAAATTTCTATAAAAATGTCTACTTTCAAACTTATCAATAATATGTGAAGCTGTGAAGTTTTTGGCAGTATTTCAAGCATACCTGATTTGGATTTTATTGAGAAATTGCATAATCTTTCAAAGTGTTGATTATTTGATTTAATAATCTGATTAGAGGATTTAAATATGATATAAAATTAGAAAGGGGACATTATAGATGATGGCTTGAAGGATTAAATAATTGATAGAGATACTCTTCCTTGAGAGTTCTTTAGCATGAAGAGTGAATGTGAGATTGTTTGATGATTGATGGAGAAAATGAGAGGAGAAGACTTCCTTTTATACTAGTCTAGGGAACAAACTTCTAGAGAGGCCGACAGAGGAGAATTAAATTCCAATTAAACCTTAACACCCTAGAAATGGACCTAGATTAAATATAATTTAATATTTTACCATTCTGGAACCTAAAACAGCCAATTCGGAAGTGGGAAAATAAACTTTTGATTTTCCCCCACATTTGGAAAACTTTCTGATGAAAAGGGGGACCTAGGTCAAGGATGAGGTCAACTTTGACCTAGGTGAAGATTAAGGTTGACTTTGACCTAGGTCAAGGTTGAGGTTGACATTGACCCAAGGGTTTAGGACTCCTAGATAATGAGTCAAAAGAGGAAAATAGTGCCTGGGGAGGCCTAGACAGAGCCCTAAAAAGGTATAGAAGATGGGAAGGAGGCATAAAATAGAGGAAAACATGATGACGGCCCCAAAACACCCCTTAAGGAGGGCTAAAAATTCTTAACATGGAAGTGATTTCATTTTAGGATGATACATTAAGCCCCCATTAGAGCAAGAGTATGGAAATCAAACATACTCATGGTAAAGGAGAAGAAAGATCCAAGTGGATTCACAACGAGATAGAATAACACTTAGTTAAGGATAAAAGCCCCAAAACTAAGGATTATAACTCAACATACATGCACGAGGGTGCAAAAAAAAAACACAAAACTAAATGAAAATCCAAATCAACTTGTAAAGGAAACCTTGCTAAGAAATGCCTCCTATACTAATATCATATTTGGAAAGCTATCATAAAAGCATAAATGATTACATAAGAAAGAAAAAAGAAACACTTTAAATAAAATAGCTACATGATCCAGTCGTACTAGCATGAAAGTGAAAAAAGAGAAAAGAGAAAGTGATTACCTCACCCAATAAGATGTCCACCTTATTATGAATCACCAAGGAGGGAGAACCTGACAGGTAACCAGACCTGATAGTTCACCCAACAAACTATGCTTGCAATTGAAATTCATCTTCTGATGGATTTTGGAGTACCCATAGATCCACCTTCTTGTATCACTATGAATATAAAATGTGTGTCTCCTTAGGATTTAGCAACTTATGTTCGTTACCTTTGGAACATTTAGCATGTTGAAAATTTATAAATGCATGTCCCTTCAGGATTTAGCAACTTATGTGTGTTACCTTCAAAGGATTTAGCATATTGAAAATCTATAGTACAAGGGATACCTTATATATACCCCCCTCCTTATCGTGGTTGTCTACTAGACATGATAAGGAGGAGGAAGAGGATACCTACTTCATAATGTAAGGAGATATCATGTTTAAAAACATTGTACACTATATTCTTAGCAAAGGGTATTGACCCCTACATCCAAGTGTATAGATAATCATGAAAAGGATAAGTCACTCATGGAAAATTATCCTCAAAGAAAGAGATCTTATCAATAGGACCCTTACTATAGAGGAGTACTTCTAGATTAAATATCATCTTTGAAAGATAAACCAGGTAGGAAAAAAGATTCAATCATCAAGCCTCCTACAATCATGAGGAAGAGGAATCTTTAAATTGAGGGAAACAACTCTAATCACCAAAACAAGGCCAAGATTTTATAAAGAACATAATTTTCAAAATAGAGAAGAGGTGATGAGGTGGGACAACAACCTCTCAAAAAGGATATCCATAGAAAACATCGGTCAGTATAATGAAATAATGTTGAAGGATAAACAAATGCCACTAAGCTAGGGAAAGAAGATCCCTAGACAAAGAGAAAGAAGGAAGAACCTTTCCCCCTAGGGAGGAAGGCAAGGGATACCTTAAAAGATATCTTGAATAATAAAATAGAATCTATGGATGATTATAGACATAATACAAAACCATAGAGAGAGAGGATAGAAAGAATACCAATTAAGCTCAATAAAAAGCCTAATGGATCCTAGGAGACTAGATAGAAATACACCTCTTGCCCCTAGTCCATAGAAAAGAGGAGAAGAGATATATATTATATCAGAATAAGGGACATCCCCTATATTAAAATTATGAAGGAATTGTAAAAATACACAAGAGTGGGATATAATTCCTAAAGAAGCTCTTTCTCTAATATATAACTTGAAATGTACACAATCAACAAGTAAATGTGTATTACTGTAATGAAAAGGACATTTATACTTATGTAGAGCTTCTATCAGTATAGGTTTAAAGATTTATTTTTTTGGAATTCATTAGTTGTATATACACCTTCTTAGCTACCTCTTGACGAATATTAGGGTTATCTAAGGTAGGTGTAGGGAGAAGAGCAGGATGATGATCAATATCAACCACCTTGATTTGAGATTTTGAACAACCAACACTACACATATCTTGTTTAGGGATTATATGAACCAGATACTTAATACCATGCTCATTAACACCAATCCCTAAACCTTTATACCCTTGTTTAGTCATCATATTAAATCTTGTAGTGTACATATCATGTAAAGTTTCTGATGAAGGGTGCTCCCCTTAATACCACAAACGCATAACAGAAATAGAGAAACAACAACAAAATGCAAGAACAGAAAATTGGCTTCTTATTATCTCCACAAATGTGGAATTACAATCTTTCAGAATTACAATATGCAAAGCCCCATGGGCATTCCCTTACAATATTCTGTAGGACAAAGCCTCGAATTATTGCCCAAATCTACTACCCAGAACTATTCTGAACTGCCTAAGACAATAATACAGCCTTCCTTATATAGGCAATTTTCCACCGCCTGGAAGGTTCCAGAATTTTAGCCAATAAGGCCGACCAAACTTAGAATTATTTTATTTTACATTTTATTACATCATAGTCGGCTCAAGATAACCTTTGAAACCTGAACAAAAATTTTGAAGAAAATTATTTTCTGCCATTTCTGGTGGTCCAACTTCCGAAGACCATAAGTCATCACCTGTTGACCCGATCGGCTATTATAACCCCATTTTGGAAATGCCATGAAGAGCTCTACAGGCTTGACCTACGCAAGCACCAATCACCCAAATTTTTGACCTCATCCGGGGCCTCTAAAGCCTTCAAAACTGAGTTCAAAATTTCTGTACCCTGCTGCCAATACCAAAAATCTTCAATATCTTCCAATATACACTTGATCTGGCAATGAAACTTTACTGGCAGACTTATATGACCAAAATGAACCTCCAAGAAAGAAATCAAATCATTCTGAGCACATGCAAAAATTACCAAAAATAGTAACTTTCCATAAATAGTAGCTCTGCACAAAATAGCCCTTATTGAAAAAATAAAAACAAAAATATTTTTGGGTGATGCAAGATTGCTCTTACACCCAGGATGCTCCTGCATCAGACACCCGGGGTAATTTGAGAAGTGACCCTGTCACAACTCAGGTGTGCAGAGGAAAACCAAGACGGTTAACCTCCTCCTTTGTTATCCATGATGAATCTTCAATAGGTTATCCTTTCCATTTGACCAAATACTCTTCATATGTCCTGTTCCTTGTGCTTCTGCCAACACGACTGTCTAATATCTCTTCGATCTCTTTGATATCTAAACTGGTTGTTGGAATACTCCACCGTGCTGCTGTGATCTCATCTTCAACACCTCCTTCATGATACTCTGTCAGATCTGAAATGTTAAACACTGGTGAAATATTTAGCTCAGTAGGCAATTCTACCTCATATGTGTTTCCCGAATCATGTTTTTTCAGTATCCTACATGGTTCAAACTTCTTCATTTTCAGCTTGTTATATGTACCAACTGGAAACCGCTCCTTCCGCAAATGAACCATGACTTCATCACCAACCTAAAATTCCTTATACCTCCTTTTCTCATTTGCCTTAGCCTTATACTGTGCATTCATCTTGGTAATATGCTTCCTCACCTCCTCATGGATGTTCTTCAAGTGTTCTGCAAAATCTTTAGCTTCAGCACTACTTATTTCTCCTTTATCTATCTTCCTTAATTCAGATGCATTTCTTGGACTACTTCCATATACAATCTGGAATGGTGATTTACCAGTGCTCCTGTTGACAGAATTATTGTATGCAAATTCTGCCTGTGGTAAAATCAAATCCCATCCTATTGGTTTATCTCCAACCAAACATCTCAGCAAATTTCCCAAACTTCTATTCACCACCTCTGTCTGTCCATCAGTCTGTGGATGATGTGATGAACTGAACTTCAAATCTATCTTCAACTTCTTCCATAATGTATGCCAGAAATATCCAACAAACTTAGTGTCCCGATCTGAAACTATGGTTCTTGGCAAACCATGAAGTCTTACTACTTCTCTGAAAAACAATTCTGCTACATGAACAGCATCATTAGTCTTCTTGCAGGGAATGAAATGTGCCATCTTTGAAAATTGGTCAACTACTACAAAAATTGAATCATGTCCCCACTGTGTCCTCGGTAAACCAAGAACAAAGTCCATACTGATATCCTCCCAAGGCTTCTCTGGTATAGGTAATGGTTGATACAACCTTGTATTCTGCTTCACTCCTTTCGCCATCTGACATACTCTGCAACTCTGTACAAACTTCTTCACATCTTGCTGCAACTGTGGCCAATAATAATTCTCACTAACCAAACCAAGGGTTTTATCATGACCAAAATGTCCAGCCAATCCTCCGCTATGCTTCTCCTTGATGAGATTCCCCCTCATAGAACTTCATGGAATGCACAACTGACTCCCTCTGAATAGCATATCATCCTGGATGATGAAATCCAACTATTTTGTCCTATCTAGAGTAACAGGTTCCGTACAAGCTTTCCAAGCTTCACCAAAATCAGGATCCTCTGGATATAAATTCTTGAGTTCCTTGAATCCAACCACTTCAATCTGCATTTCTATCAGCAATAGTTGCCTTCTGCTAAGAGCATCTACAACCCTATTAGACTTTCCATTTCTGTGTTTCAAAACAAATGTATAACTCTGCAAAAACTCAACCCATTTTAAATGCCTCTGATTCAAATTTCCTTGACTATTCAAATATTGCAAAGCTTGATGATCAGTATACAAAACAAACTCCTCAGGGAGCAGATAGTGCCTCCACTTTTTCAATGCCTGAACTATAGCATAAAATTCCTGATCATAAATAGAATATTTTCTCTTGGCATCATTTAATTTCTCACTGAAATAAGCAACAGGTTTACCTTCTTGGCTCATAACAGCTGCTATTGCAGTACCACTAGCATCACAATCTACTTGAAACACCTTATTAAAATTTGGAAGTGCCAAAATAGGTTGTTTTGTAACTTTTTGTTTCAACAATTGAAAACTCTTTTCTGCCCCATTAGTCCACTTAAACTCTTTTCTATCCCCTCTCATTGTTTCAGTCAAGGGTCCACAAATACTGCTAAAATTTCTGATAAACTTTCTGTAAAAGCTAGCTAGACCATGAAAAGATCTTACCTCAGTAGCACTCCTTGGAGTAGGCCATTCAAGGATAGCCTGTACCTTCTCTGGGTCCATTTTTAGACCTTCTCCTAAAACTACAAATCCCAAATACACTAACTCTTTCTTCACAAAACTGCACTTCTTCAAATTAATCAACAATTTCTCTTTTCTCAACTTCTCAAATACCATACGAATATGCATCATATGCTCATCCAATGTCTTACTAAAGATCAAAATATCATCTAGGTAAACAATGACAAACTTACCCAAAAATTCTTTCAGAACCTCATTCATGAGCCGCATGAAAGTTCTCGGTGCATTGGTTAGCCCAAAAGGCATGACTAACCACTCAAACAGTCCTTCCTTTGTCTTGAAGGCAGTCTTCCATTCATCTCCTTCTCTGATCCGAATCTGATGATATCCACTCTTCAGATCTATCTTTGAGAAATACACAGCTCCACTCAAACAGTCCATAATATCATCCATTCTTGGCAATGGAAACCTGTACTTGATTGTGATCTTGTTTATTGCTCTGGAATCTATACACATCCTCCACTCTCCATTCTTCTTTGGTGCTAGTACTGCTGGTACAACACAGGGACTCAGACTCTCACGGATCAATCCTTTCTGTAACAGTTCATGTACTTGTCTATTCAACTCCTCACTTTCTGTAGGTGTCATTCTGTGTGCTGCCTTATTCGGCAAACTCGCTCCTGGGATCAAATCCATCTGATGACTGATCTTCCTGACTGGCGGTAATCCATCAGGCACGTTATCAGATACAATATCCTGAAACTCATTCAACAAATCTGCAACTTCTACAGGAACATCTTCTACTTCCTCTTTACCAGCTTTTGGAATTAAAGCAAAACATACATGCTCATGCCTCATACCATCTAGGAAATTTCTTCCATCAACAAATGTTATTCTTGCATTACCACATACCTTTTCTTTGGTCTCCTTCAATGGTTTTAGCTTATGTCAAACTCCATCCTTTGTCAGGGAATAGGTATTCGCACGACCATCATGTACAGCACATTTGTCAAACTGCCATGGTCTACCCAACAACATATGACATGCATCCATAGATATGATATCACAAAATACCTCATCTTAGTATTCGCCAACCTTGAACTTTACTAGGTATTGTTCATTGACCATGACCTTGTGGTCATCCTGTACCCAAGCAATCCGATATGGATGTGGGTGTTTCTGTCTCTTGAGCTTCAATTTTGTCACCATTTCTTCTGACACCAAATTGTCAGTGCTTCCACTATCAATGATCACATCACAATATTTACCTTCACACTTGCACCTGGTGCGAAACAGGCTCCTCCTTTGCTCAGGTTCATTCTCACCACTCAACAGGACTCTTCTGTTAATCTACGTTTCTCCTCTTTCAGCATCTTTAGAATTTGATGATCTGGCATCTTCATCTACATGTGCAACTCTGGCTTGGCTTTCATTTCTCCTGTCTGTTCTGCCTTGGCGTTGAGGACATTCAAATGCCCTATGACCTTCTTCTCCACAGTGAAAATATGTTCCATGGAAGCCTCCTCTTCCAGATCCTTGTCCTCTTCCTCTTCCTCTCTGATCTCTATTATTCTGATCCTGGAAGTGATTGGAATTATTTCCACGCTGATTCTGACTGCTATTGGCCTCATCCTTCTTTTTCAGATCTTCATTTTGGCCACCATATGACCGTCCACCAGATCGTCCACTGTGACCTCTTCCATTTTGTCTGCCCTCGAACTTCTTGTTCAACTTTTCCTCTACTTTTAGGGAAAATTGGTATGTCTCCTCAATACTGCTCATTCAAACCAGATTCAACTCCTCCTGAATGCTTGGCCTTAACCCATTAAGGTATCGGGCAACTTTCTCCTTATCAGCTTCTGCATGGCCTGTTCTGATGAGGAGTCGATAGAACTCTTCTGTATACTCCTGAACAGATCTTCCTGCTTGCTTGAAACTTTGCATTTTCTTTAGTAGATCAAGCTCATAATCAACAGGAATGAACTGTCACTTCAATTTATCCACCATCTGATCCCATCTTGTGATTTTATCTTTCCCTCTTCTATTTCACTCCAATTGAATTTCTTGCCACCAGATCTTCGCATGAGCTTTCAGTCTGGCCTTCACAAATTTGACCCTATCAGGATCCTCAACATCTTCATACTCAAAATATTCCTCACATTCATTGATCCAGTCGATCAATTCCTCTGGGTTAAGATTTCCAGAAAATGTAGGAACCTCAATCTTAGGTCTTTTCCCAATCTTGAAAATCTCCCGAAAAAGTCTTTCTTCCTCCTGGTTCACAATTTCAACTTCTCCTCCTTCTTGATATTCTTCTTCGGCTTCATCCTCGCTTTCGTCTCTGACATTAAGATTCATTCCTCTGTGAATCTCTTTTTGTAATGCTTGCACTTGTCTCTGCAGCTCTCTAACCTCAGGTGTTACAACACCAGCTCTTCCGCCACGTTCCCTTCGTGGAGGCATTTTCGCGATGCGCGCTGAAACCCTAGCCACGGTCCTGGTGCAAACTGCCTCACAGTCGGTGATCTGTTTACACACTCAAGAACTCCTACTCTGATACTACTTCATGAAGGGTGCTCCCCTTAATACCACAAACGCATAACAGAAATAGAGAAACAACAACAAAATGCAACAACAGAAAATTGGCTTCTTATTATCTCCACAAATATGGAATTACAAACTTTCAGAATTACAATATGCAAAGCCCCATGGGCATTCCCTTACAATATTCTGTAGGACAAAGCCTCAAATTATTGCCCAAATCTACTACCCAAAACTATTCTGAACTGCCTAAGACAATAATACAGCCTTCCTTATATAGGCAATTTTCCACCGCTTGGAAGGTTCTAGAATTTTAGCCAATAAGGCCGACCAAACTTAGAATTATTTTATTTTACATTTTATTACATCATAGTCGGCTCAAGATAACCTTTGAAACCCGAACAAAAATTTTGAAGAAAATTATTTTTTGCCATTTCGGGTGGCCCAACTTCTGAAGACCATAAGTCATCACCTCTTGACCCGATCGGCTATTATAACCCCATTTAGGAAATGTCACGAAGCGCTCTACAGGCTTGACCTGCACAAGAGCCCATCACCCAAATTTTTGACCTCATCCAGGGCCTCTAAAGCCTTCAAAACTGAGTTCAAAATTTCTGTACCCTGTTGCCAATACCAAAAATCTTCAATATCTTCCAATATACACTTGATCTGGCTATGAAACTTTACTGGCAGACTTATATGACCAAAATGAACCTCCAAGAAAGAAATCAGATCATTCTGAGCACATGCGAAAATTACCAAAAATAGTAACTTTCCATAAATAGTAGCTCTGCACAAAATAGCCCTTATTGAAAAAATAAAAACAAAAATATTTTTGGGTGATGCAAGATTGCTCTTACACCCAGGATGCTCCTGCATCAGAGACCCGGGGTAATTTGAGAAGTGACCCTATCACGACTCAGGTGTGCAGAGGAAAACCAAGAGGATTAACCTCCTCCTTTGTTATCCATGATGAATCTTCAATAGGTCATCCTTTCCATTTGACCAAATACTCTTAATATGTCCTGTTCCTTGTGCTTCTACCAACACGACTGTCTAATATGTCTTCGATCTCTTTGATATCTGAACTGGTTGCTGGAATACTCCACCGTGCTGTTGTGATCTCATCTTCAACACCTCCTTCATGATACTCTGTCAGATCTGAAATGTTAAACACTAGTGAAATATTTAGCTCAGTAGGCAATTCTACCTCATATGTGTTTCCCGAATCATGTTTCTTCAGTATCCTACATGGTCCAAACTTCTTCATTTTCAGCTTGTTATATGTACCAACTGGAAACCCGCTCCTTCCGCAAATGAACCATGACTTCATCACCAACCTGAAATTCCTTATACCTCCTTTTCTCATCTGCCTTAGCCTTATACTGTGCATTCATCTTGGTAATATGCTTCCTCACCTCCTCATGGATGTTCTTCAAGTGTTCTGCAAAATCTTCAGCTTCAGCACTGCTTATTTCTCCTTTATCTATCTTCCTCAATTCATATGCATTTCTTGGACTACTTCTATATACAATTTGGAATGGTGATTTACCAGTGCTCCTGTTGACAGAATTATTGTATGCAAATTCTGCCTGTGGTAAAATCAAATCCCATCCTATTGGTTTATCTCCAACCAAACATCTCAGCAAATTTCCCAAACTTCTATTCACCACCTCTGTCTGTCCATCAGTCTGTGGATGATGTGATGAACTGAACTTCAAATCTGTCTTCAACTTCTTCCATAATGTACGCCAAAAATATCCAACAAACTTAGTGTCCCGATCTGAAACTATGGTTCTTGGCAAACCATGAAGTCTTACTACTTCTCTGAAAAATAATTCTGCTACATGAACAGCATCATTAGTCTTCTTGCAGGGAATGAAATGTGCCATCTTTGAAAACCGGTCAACTACTACAAAAATTAAATCATGTCCCCGCTGTGTCCTCGGTAAACCAAGAACAAAGTCCATACTGATATCCTCCCAAGGCTTCTCTGGTATAGGTAATGGCTGATACAACCCTGTATTCTGCTTCACTCCTTTCGCCATCTAACATACTCTGCAAGTTTGTACAAACTTCTTCACATCTTGCTGCAACTGTGGCCAATAATAATTCTCACTAACCAAACCAAGGGTTTTATCACGACCAAAATGTCCAGCCAATCCTCCGCTATGCTTCTCCTTGATGAGATTCCCCCTCATAGAACTTCGTGGAATGCACAACTGACTCCCTCTGAATAGCATGTCATCCTCGATGATGAAATTCAACCATTTCATCCTATCTAGAGTAACAGGTTCCGTACAAGCTTTCCAAGCTTCACCAAAATCAGGATCCTCTGGATATAAATTCTTGAGTTCCTTGAACCTAACCACTTCAATCTGCATTTCTGTCAGCAATAGTTGCCTTCTGCTAAGAGCATCTGCAACCCTATTAGACTTTCCACTTCTGTGTTTCAAAACAAATGTATAACTCTGCAAAAACTCAACCCATTTTAAATGCCTCTAATTCAACTTTCCTTGACTATTCAAATATTGCAAAGCTTGATGATCAGTATACAAAACAAACTCCTTAGGGAGCAGATAGTGCCTCCACTTTTTCAATGCCTGAACTATAGCATAAAATTCCTGATCATAAACAGAATATTTTCTCTTGGCATCATTTAATTTCTCACTAAAATAAGCAACAGGTTTACCTTCTTGGCTCATAACAGCTCCTATTGCAGTACCACTAGCATCACAATCTACTTGAAACACCTTATTAAAATCTGGAAGTGCCAAAACAGGTTGTTCTGTAACTTTTTGTTTCAACAATTGAAAACTCTTTTCTGCCCCATTAGTCCACTTAAACTCTTTTCTATCCCCTCTCATTGTTTCAGTCAAGGGTCCACAAATACTGCTAAAATTTTTGATAAACTTTCTGTAAAAGCTAGCTAGACCATGAAAAGATCTTACCTCAGTAGCACTCCTTGGAGTAGGCCATTCAAAGATAGCTTGTACCTTCTCTGGGTCCATTTTTAGACCTTCTCCTGAAACTACAAATCCCAAATACACTAACTCTTTCTTCACAAAACTGCACTTCTTCAAATTAATCAACAATTTCTCTTTTCTCAACTTCTCAAATACCATACGAATATGCATCATATGCTCATCCAATGTCTTACTAAAGATCAAAATATCATCTAGGTAAACAATGACAAACTTACCCAAAAATTCTTTCAGAACCTCATTCATGAGCCGCATGAAAGTGCTCGGTGCATTGGTTAGCCCAAAAGGCATGACTAACCACTCATACAGTCCTTCCTTTGTTTTGAAGGTAGTCTTCCATTCATCTCCTTCTCTGATCCAAATCTGATGATATCCACTGTTCAGATCTATCTTTGAGAAATACACAGCTCCACTCAAACAGTCCATAATATCATCCATTCCTGGTAATGGAAACCTGTACTTGATTGTGATCTTGTTTATTGCTCTGGAATCTATACACATCCTCCACTCTCCATTCTTTTTTGGTGCTAGTACTGCTGGTACAGCACAGGGACTCAGACTCTCACAGATCAATCCTTTCTGTAACAGTTCATGTACTTGTCTATTCAACTCCTCACTTTCTGCAGGTGTCATTCTGTGTGCTACCTTATTCGGCAAACTCGCTCCTGGGATCAAATCCATCTGATGACTGATCTTCCTGAATGGCGGTAATCCATCAGGCACGTTATCGGATATAATATCCTGAAACTCATTCAACAAATCTGCAACTTCTACAGGAACATCTTCTACTTCCTCTTTACCAGCTTTTGGAATTAAAGCAAAACATACATGCTCATGCCTCATACCATCTAGGAAATTTCTTCCATCAACAAATGTTATTCTTGCATTACCACATACCTTTTCTTCGGTCTCCTTCAATGGTTTTAGCTTATGTCGCACTCCATCCTTTGTCAGGGAATAGGTATTTGCATGACCATCATGTACAACACATCTGTCAAACTGTCATGGTCTACCCAACAACATATGACATGCATCCATAGATATGATATCACACAATACCTCATCTTGGTATCCGCCAACCTTGAACTTTACTAGGCATTGTTCATTGACCATGACCTTGTGGTCATCCTGTACCCAGGCAATCCGATATGGATGTGGGTGTTTCTGTCTCTTGAGCTTCAACTTTGTCACCATCTCTTCTAACACCAAATTGTCAGTGCTTCCACTATCAATGATCACATCACAACATTTACCTTCACACTTGCACCTGGTGTGAAACAGGCTCCTCCTTTGCTCAGGTTCATTCTCACCACTCAACAGGACTCTTCTGTTAATCAACGTTTCTCCTCTTTCAGCATCTTCAAAATTTGATGATCTGGCATCTTCATCTACATGTGCAACTCTGGCTTGGCTTTCATTTCTCCTGTCTATTCTACCTTGGTGCTGAGGACATTCAAATGCCCTATGACCTTCTTCTCCATAGTGAAAACATGTTCCACGAAAGCCTCCTCTTCCAGATCCTTGTCCTCTTCCTCTTCCTCTCTGATCTCTATTATTCTGATCCTAGAAGCGATTGGAATTATTTTCACACTGATTCTGACTGCTACTGGCCTCATCCTTCTTTTTCAGATCTTCATTTCGGCCACCATATGACCATCCACCAGATCGTCCACTGTGACCTCTTCCATTTTGTCTGCCCTCGAACTTCTTGTTCAGCTTTTCCTCTACTTTTAGGGCAAATTGGTATGCCTCCTCAATACTGCTCATTCAAACCAGATTCAACTCCTCCTGAATGCTTGGCCTTAACCCATTAAGGTATCGGGCAACTTTCTCCTTATCAGCTTCTGCATGGCCTGTTCTGATGAGGAGTCGATAGAACTCTTCTGTATACTCCTGAACAGATCTTCCTGCTTGCTTCAAACTTTGCATTTTCTTTAGTAGATCAAGCTCATAATCAACAGGAATGAACTATCGCTTCAATTTATCCACCATCCGATCCCATCTTGTGATTTTATCTTTCCCTCTTCTATTTCGCTCCAATTGAATTTCTTGCCACCAGATCTTTGCATGACCTTTCAGTCTGGCCTTCGCAAATTTGACCCTATCAGGATCCTCAACATCTTCATACTCAAAATATTCCTCACATTCATTGATCCAGTCGATCAATTCTTCTGGGTTAAGATTTCCAGAAAATGTAGGAACCTCAATCTTAGGTCTTTTCCCAATCTTGGAAATCGCCCGAAAAAGTCTTTCTTCCTCCTGGTTCACAATTTCAACTTCTCCTCCTTCTTGATATTCTTCTTCGGCTTCATCCTCGCTTTCATCTCTGACATTAAGATTCATTCCTCTGCGAATCTCTTCTTGTAATGCTTGCACTTGTCTCTGCAGCTCTCTAACCTCAGGTGTTACAACACCAGCTCTTCCGCCACGTTCCCTTCGTGGAGGCATTTTCGCGATGCGCACTGAAACCCTAGCCATGGTCCTGGTGCAAACTGCCTCACAGTCAGCGATTTGTTTACACACTCAAGAACTCCTGCTCTGATACCACTTGATGAAGGGTGCTCCCCTTAATACCACAAATGCATAACAAAAATAGAGAAACAACAACAAAATGCAAGAACAGAAAATTGGCTTCTTATTATCTCCACAAATGTGGAATTACAAACTTTCAGAATTACAATATGCAAAGCCCCATGGGCATTCCCTTACAATATTTTGTAGGACAAAGCCTCGAATTATTGCCCAAATCTACTACCCAGAACTATTCTGAACTGCCTAAGATAATAATACAGCCTTCCTTATATACGCAATTTTCCACCGCCTGGAAGGTTCCAGAATTTTAGCCAATAAGGCCGACCAAACTTAGAATTATTTTATTTTACATTTTATTACATCATAGTCGGCTCAAGATAACTTTTGAAACCTGAACAAAAATTTTGAAGAAAATTATTTTCTGCCATTTCGGGTGGCCCAACTTTCGAAGACCATAAGTCATCACCTGTTGACCCGATCGGCTATTATAACCCCATTTCGGAAACACCACGAAGCACTCTACAGGATTGACCTGTGCAAGCGCCCGTCACCCAAATTTTTGACCTCATCCGGGGCCTCTAAAGCCTTCAAAATTGAGTTCAAAATTTCTGTACCCTGCTGCCAATACCGAAAATCTTCAATATCTTCCAATATACACTTGATCTGGAAATGAAACTTTACTGGCAGACTTATATGACCAAAATGAACCTCCAAGAAAGAAATCAGATCATTCTGAGCACATGCAAAAATTACCAAAAATAGTAACTTTCCATAAATAGTAGCTCTGCACAAAATAGCCCTTATTGAAAAAATAAAAACAAAAATATTTTTGGGTGATGCAAGATTGCTCTTACACCCAGGATGCTCCTGCATCAATTTCTATTGGAGGTGATTATTTATCATGTTTATGAGTAAAGGTTATATAAGGTAGAATAATAGGTTTATTAGAAGTTTCTTTTCTTTTCCCTTTAATATCTTTTAGGATCAGATAAGAAGGGGAAGGTAAATCCAAGAATTCTTGCACATCTACTATTGGAAAAATGGTCAGTGCTCCCCTCAGGATTTGTGACATGGCTTAACCACCTCCTGTGTCTTCTATAAGTCTAGTGGTTGTATTGAGCATTAACAAGTTGATCTTTTGGTGCAATGGAAACCACACTTGTAACAAGTGGTATTAGAGCTTGGTCATAGGTTCGAATCCCCTTAGGTAACACTGAGGGGGAGATTGTTGGAAAAATGGTCAGTGCTCCCCTCAGGATTCATGACATGGATCAACCGCCTCCTGTGTCTTCTATAAGTCTAATCCCTAAACCTTTATACCCTTGTTTAGTCATCATATTAAATCTTGTAGTGTACATATCATGTAAAGCTTCTATGGGAGGTGATTGTTTATCATGTTTATGAGTAAAGGTTATATAAGGTAGAATAATAGGTTTAGAAAAAGTTTCTTTTCTTTTCCCTTTAATATCTTTTAGGATTGGATAAGAAGGTGAAGGTAAATCCAAGAATTCTTGCACATCTACTATTGGAAAAATGGTCAGTGCTCCCCTCAGGATTCATGACATGGCTTAACCACCTCCTGTGTCTTCTATAAGTCTAGTGGTTGTATTGAGCATTAACAGGTCGATAGTTTTTTGCAATGGAAACCACACTTGTAACAAGTGGTATTAGAGCTTGGTCACAGGTTTGAATCCCCTTAGGTAACACTGAGGGGGAGATTGTTGGAAAAATGGTTAGTGCTCCCCTAAGGATTCATGACATGCCTTAACCACCTCCTATGTCTTCTATAAGTGTAGTGGTTGTATTGAGCATTAACATGTTGATCTTTTGGTGCAACGGAAACCACACTTGTAACATTTGCATCACGAACCATAGTTGGAATCCCATCATAAATATGAGAAGAACTAGGGATAGTAGATGGAGAATTAGGCATATTAGAAATTTTAAGAATCAGATTAAGAAGATTAGGAACTATACACTAATGAAAGTATCTTCATAGAATTAAGGTTAATCATCAATAATAAATGAAATAGTAACTAGATTAAACCACAATAGAGCACTATTTAGAAAATTAATGACTAATTGAGTATCCTATGGCTCTCTAACAAAGAGTGTTAATGCAAAGCTCTCAGCAAGCTCTAATTAATGACAGTCCTAGAATGAGAATGATATGATAAACAAGTTTAAGCTAACAATTATATCAAATAAATGCTAATTATGCTCTCAAATGCCTTTCTAAACTCAAATTGCAAGAGGTTCAATGCAATTCTTAGATATGTGGTTATGAATTATGAAGGAATTTTGTCTTCCTTTTATAGATTTTCCAATGGTAGGGGGTGTAGTTGTGTTTGATCAACATTAAGCCTTGGTTAAGTCCTTGGTTCCACCCTTTGAAGACAATGCAAAGTTTGTGTCCTTAAAGCTTGGGACAAGTAGACAAGTTCAATGGACAAGATTCTATTTCACTTTGAGCAATTGAGATTGAATTTATCTTGATCCATGTGAAGGCCTTTCCTTAAATCTCATTGGTTGATTGATTTTCCTCCCTTTGTGCTTGTTGAGAGTAATTAAGATTTATTAATTGATTTAATTGATTTATTTTAGCCATGTACCCCTTGAATGGGTTGAATTTAATTTAATCCAAGACTATACAATTAATTGATTTAATTATATTTTGATTTGATTACACTTGATTAAAAATGCTCTCAATTTTGATTGATCTTGAATTAGGACTTGATTTTCATTTTGATTGGCTAATTATGCATTGTGATCTAATTGATTCAATTATGTCCTAAATTTGCTTTGATTTTACTCAATTTTATTTGATTTGATCTTTATCAATTTTTAGGTGATTAAAAATGCCCCTCTTTGAGTTGACATGTGAAGCATGTCGATTCAAAGAATACTTTGATCTTGCTTTGATGATAGGTCCTAATTCATTGATGGTCAATCTCTGATGTTAGTTCAATGTTTTTCGATGGTCGATCCTTTGATTTTTGATATGAGATTGATGCAGACATGATCAATATGAAACTCTCAATTGATATGGTTCTGATGGTCATTCTGATATGATGATCTTTCTAATGATGGTTCTTGATATGATGTTTGATTTGATGATTGATTCTGATATGATACCTACTTTGATGATTGATTTCAATGTGATGCTACATTCATTTGATTACATAAATTTATTTGATAAAATCTTACGCTTTGATTTTGATGATCGGTCTCTTGATTTGAAAATCTAATGATGCTGCTAATGATATGATTACATGCCCCCTCAAGAAATGAATCAAAATGATTTTGGCTGATTTGGTTGAGATTGGGAAATTTTGATTTCTTTCCCGATATAGAAATTTGAAAATACCCCGATCATGAGAGAATTTGATGAGAAAATATTTGATTGATAAGATGTTGATGCTCCAGATAAGTTGATGATGGTTTTGTATCATTTGATGTTATTCAGAATCACTTGGTTGATGTTGATGTCAATCTAATAGGATAATTTGATGGGTTGATATTTTTCTCTCAAGATCTAGAGAGACAAAACAATGATTTTCCTTCCTCAAGATATAGAGTTAGGAGATTTGATGCACCCAAGATGAGAAAATGGATGATAGGATAACTTGATTGACATTAGATGATCAATTGGATGATTTGACTAATTTATATTTGATACATGATGATTAGATGTTTTGATGATATGGGTTTGATTGGATTTTCTCATAATGAAAAATATGAATTGATAGAAGAGAAGGTGATGAACAGAATTAGGTTTTCCCTACTTAATCAGAATGATTGATTATCGATGATTTCCTTGATGAAGCATGAATCATTTTGATGGATCAAACATTTGAAGATGTATCTTGATGATATTGATGTACCTTTGATTATTAGATTGAGAAGGAGTTTTGATGATGGATACTTCAAACATTGATGATGTTGGTGAAGACTTTGATTATATCGATAGACATTTGATGATTTAGATTTCAAGACTTTGATGATGTACCATTGATGATATCATTGATCATTTGATGTATCTTGATTTGGTTTTTTGATGATGATAACTCCACCCCCTTTAGCTTTCCTCTTGAAAATTAGTTTTTGAGCTAAGAAAGGCAAATACATTAAATGAATTTAATTTAAGATGTATGCAGCTAACTATCATTATTCAAAATTTGGAAGCTTATTTTTATCATCAAGCCCATGGAATATGAAATTGGTATAACCCTCACTAGTTCAACCATGATATGAATACCTCTTTCCTTAGATTTTAATAATTATAAACAATCAAAGAATTGATCCCTTTTGTATACAAATATCCTTGGTGATTCTTTGATGATCGTGTCATTAGATGAATTTGCATACTTCTATGAATCACCCTGACAAGCACTCAAGTAGAGATCAAGAAAATATCATGTCTTCATCATCGCTCATCTAGTCAACCATCATCCATTTGCTAAGAAGACATGATTTCACCAATCAAGTAAACACTTTGAACAATTATGATTTTTTTTGTAGATCCATATTTCAAAACTTCATCCCTTTGATCCTTAGTTATGTTTAAGCCTTTTAGATTTTGATATGATTTGTTCAATTTTGTTGTTTAGATCAAGTATTTGGATGTTTGAAATGAAATATTAATCAATAAGTTCAAGTGTATCCATTTTCCAATCTTGATGCAATAATTTGAGCCAATTGATGTTTTCTTTGCTAAGCTTGTTGAATTTGGATTGATGCCCCCATTTTGATTTGGAAAAGATAGTGCTTTTTTGGGCAATGCAAATTTTGAGTGTTTACTTAAGATTTGCAATTTTTTATTTTTAAAAGATTTTTGAAATTTTTTATTTTTTTGAATTTTAGAGATATTTGATGTTTTTGAATTTTTTAAAAGATTTTCACTTGTTTTTGAATTTTAGAGATTTTTGACCTTTTTAGATTTTTAGTGATCACTAGTTCTCAAGCAATATCATATTGAATTTGTCCCAATGTCTAGCAAGGTATTGGACATGAAAGATGGATTTGCAAGCTGATGGATACAATATGAATAGGCCATGATTGATCTAGCAAGTGTGTTACCCATAGGACCATCTCCTCAAGATTATCCAAGCTAGGGAAAAGAAATATCTCAATATAGACCAATGATGTGGTGTTGGATAACATGTGGAATAATGACCTGGTGTCATGACAATGGTCCAAAGGAATGGACATATCAAGAGACTTTTTCTAACCTTTTTTTCCATTTATTTTATTTTTCATTTGGATCAAGATCAAGGGATAAATTTGAATAGGATCATAGAATAATGATAAAGGGGTGATGAAGGCTATGAGTGAATGGTTTGGGATTATGGGAAGGCTTCTTAGGAATAATGAAGGTGGCTTTAGGATAAGCAAGATCATGATAGGGTAGCATGAACATAACAAGTGAATATGATGATGAATAGTGTTGGTTCCTTTTCTTTCCACTTGAAGATTTACACTATGATTGACAAGCTAATGTCATTGACTCTATCACCACTCCAAAATCTGCAAGAAAAAGGGCCAATTAACAAGGATCAACAAGGATCCTCCTACACTTTGAGTCTAATACTCAAGTGGGTATACCCTTGACTCACTTCTGTTAGAAATTTGGTTGAGTTGATTGTATAGATGTTGTCATTATGGAAACATATGATCCACATGAAGATTGCACAAGTCAGAGAGAAAGTATGACAGAGGGCATTGCAAGTTTGTATAAGTATGAGACAGTATTTTTACCAGTGTACCTGGACATAGTTTTTGTTTGTGACATTGACTGGAGTGAGTTAAGTGCTTGTGCACTTGAACATAGACTCTATGGTTACTAATGATGACCCATCTTAGAGTGGAAGTTAGTATGGCATGTACAGAAGAAGTTATGATAGTTTTACCGAAGACAGTGTGAAGCCGACAGGACAGAATATGAAGACAAAATTAGTAAAGAGTTAAGGGATTATTTTGTTTATCAAAATAATGTCTTAACAATATAAAGGGATGACATCTTATATTTTTACTCTTGGCTAAATCTATTGGTATATATGTAAATGTAATTGTAATTGTAAAGTAGTAGTAATTGTAACAAGCAGCAAGTAATTGTAGAAGTATGATGTACAGTATATGAAGCATATGTAATAGCGATAGTGAAAGATCAACGAAGAGATATTGATGAAAATAGTATAAGGTTATGTACCTTAACCTCTTTTGTAATCAATGTATGTTGTACATTACTTGTTTGGGCAGTGGGCTCAGCTGGTAATCACATTTTGTACTACCAACTCCTAACAGGTTTGAGGCTTCTAACAAGGCCTATAGTCCCTTAATCAAGACTGAAACACTATATGTTTGTAATAGACTCCTAATAGTGTCAATATCCTTAACATGATACTTTTGATTAGTGGATCTTTGTGGGTACCATCCCCACCAGGGTTTTCCCTTGGCTAGGGTTTCCTTGAGAACAAATCATGTGTTATGAGTTCTTTAGTTTTATTGCTATGCATGTTATTTAGCTTCTTATGTTATGCATGTGTAAAGATAATTTGTTATATCCATAATTGGGAAAAAGATAAAGTTTGTAGAATACTGAATCATCCCCCCCCTCTCAGTATTCCCTATTTCTAACAATTGGTATCAAAATCTTAGTTACTCAAAAAAGAATCATTCAAGGAAAGCCTAGCAGCTTGAGTAAGATCTCTATGGATATGAATCAACTATAGAAGAATCTTGAAGAAGCTCTTGAATAGATTGATATGCTTACTAATGAAAGAGACACTCTGAAAGGAAAATATGATGATGCAAAGAACCTCATTGAGAAATTGAAAAACAAATTAGAAGATTTGAGATCTGAAAAGAAATCCAAAGTTCTTATTGAAGATTGTGATGACAATTTGGAAAAAGAAAATTAGATCCTTAAGCATGAATTGAAGATAGAAAATTTGAAGCTTAGTTTGAAAGATGGAAATGGAAAGAATGAAGTGAATATGAAATCTAAGAATGAAAGTCTAAAAACTAAAAATGAAGGACTGAAATCTAAACTTGGAAATGTAACATCTGAACTTGAGAAATACAACAAGATTGTGAAAGGTGAACTGACTCAATCCAAGAAACAATTTGAAAGGCCATATTCAACTAGTGAGAAGATTGATAAACAAGCATCTTTTTCAGAAACCATTCTATGATAAGATTGATCTTGGATTCAACACTCTTAAAGAAAATGATGAAAGCAAGGAACCAGATCTGAAAGTATCTGAAAGCTTAGATGAGAAGAAGTCTAATGATATCAAAAAATCTAAAGATACACCTAAAGAAGAAGAATCACTGAAGCAAGAGGAATCATCCAAAGGTATGCAAAGAGAATTCAAAGGTAGATGTTTTGCTTGTAATACTATTGGTCATATGAAGAGAGATTGCATAGGTAAGCAATTTAAACCTCTTAATGGTTATTCTTATAACTGTCATGGATTTGGAAATAGAGCTATTGAATGTAGGAAACCTAAATTTTTTGAGAATAATAATAATAGTAGAATGTTTAGGAATACTAACAATGCAGATAAAAAACCTACTGAAGATATGAACAAAAGAAATGGAGTAATATGTTATAGATGCAACAAGGTTGGACACATTGCTAGAAATTATAGATCATAGATTAATCCACCTAGACCAAGATATGGAAGAAATGGAATTGTTTGTCAAATATGCAACAAGATTGGACATACAACAAGGTTTTGCAGAATGAATAATGGAGTTTTTCATCCTAACCCTAACCCTAGAAATCAAGAAAGAAGAAATGAAGATGCAAGTAACAAATAAAAAGGTTGTTGTAGCAATACAGAAGAAGTGAAGTTTGTTAAAAACATAGATCAAGGAGAGATATTCAACATTGAAGGTTATCAGAAAGGTGAAGTATCAAGTGGTAAGAATGAATCCTTACCTGACCTATCTCAAAGCACTTAATTTATGAAAATTATAGTAGATTAGGAACTTTGATTAGTGTAGAAGTATATTTATGATGAATTGAGTCTTGTGTAGTTAATGGAAGGTAGTTTATGATATTCTAATGCTATGGTTAAGAGTGCAAAGAAAAATATTATATTTTGTGAGATTGCAAGAAGTTTTAAGTTTTGCAGGATAGCAAAAACAACTTTTTGGAAAGAAGCGGTAAAAGAATTGAATGTGATGTCAGAACTAAGTGAGATTGAAGTAATAAAAGGTTATGATCAGTGTTATTTGATCATCAAAGAGAATAAAAGTGTTAAGGAGATCAAAGAGCAGTGACTGGAAGCTTTTTGCAATGATTTGGTGAAGGATTTAAGCGTTGAATCTACGCAAGCCCTAAAATTGCGAAATTGAGGTATTTTACTTGACAGATCTGTGAATTGGTAAAAATAATTTGAAGTAATCATGGATGTATCTTTAATCACAATTTTAGAAATAAAAATAGACCTAGAATGAAGAGGGAACTAGTTGAACCTCTGGAAGAAGACCCTAAGTTAGCTTTATCATCCATACAAGATGGAGTTTTGCATTTAGAGAATGTAAGAAGTTATCTTGGATGCAAGTTAGAAACCATCAGTGATAGTGATTTTACAAATGATTATGAGAAGATTTACAATTAGGACATGTCATTGAAAGAAAGATATGATCATTTGAAAGACAATGATATTGTTAAGTATGCATTGCAGTATGAGTTTGATAATGAAGAATGCACTAAGATAATCCTTAGAAAAATTCATAATGGGAAGTTTTGGCTAGAAGATAGAGTGATAGACATTATAGCTGATTTGATTCATGAAGTCACTAGACTATCTAAATCTGGAGCTATTCCTTTAAATGAGAAGAACATGAAAAAAATAGTCATTGATAACACTAATTCATCCTATAATGGTAGATGAATTGTAATTAGTAAGATCTAACAACATGATGTTAGATACTTATGAAAAATCCTAACAACTAAGTTTTGTGAAAATTCAAGAGAGGATGACGTGGTAGCTGGAATGGTACACATAGCTTATTTGATGTATGTTGACAAAGTGCCAATTGATATGTGTGAAATTCTAAGGATTCAATTGTTTGAGAACTTGGAGAAGATTAAGAAGATAAAGTATGCACAATTTAGATTTTCATCTTTGATCACTTACATGTTTTCTCATCTTTTGAGGATATTTCCTTACACCATAGGAAATGATTGGAATGATGGACAAACTACAACGGAAAGGATAAATGTAGTATACAAAAAACATGTTATTGATAGTGTTAATGAGAGTGCAGTACTTGTTATTAAGACATTTTAAAATATTGTGTCTAGCAGATCAAGGATTCCATAGTCTCTTGTGGAGAAATACAAGAATGAAGTATGTTTTATGGTTGACACTAAATTTACATACATTGAAGTAGTTGAACCTAGAATTGAATTCATAGACCCTCTTGGCTATGAAATATCTGAAACTAAGATAGAAGAATATGTGAATAGGCTACTTAAGTGCAAGGTTGACACTCACAACAATAGATTTTGAACTTTTGAAGAAAATTTCAACTCTACAAAGGCTATACTTGAGGAGAAACAGTCTAAGAAAAGAGTTGAGAGCATTGTTAAGAAAATATTGAAGGATACAGGAATGAAAGAGAGAGAATTCTTAGTGGCAAAGCAAACATTAGCAGAAATAAGAGATATTGGATAGAAAGATATTTTGTCTATACCTCCCTTATCATCTAGTTTAGTACTAGTCAAGGTGAAAGTAGAGGAACGTGAGAAGGAACAAGTAGCAAGAAAACCTACTAGATCTACCTCCTCCACACTGAGCAAGAGAGTGAAAGAAATTGCTACTAGACCTGGTAAGAGGAAGAAAACTTTGGTGCCACCAGTACTTAGGGAAATTGCAGAAATTAAAGAAGATGACACTTCTGTGAAGAAGAAAGCATGGAAACCTAGAGTTGAGAGAGTGAATGAAGAAATTATAAAAGATGGAGACTTCACTAAAATGAATAAATACTATGACCTTTATGATTATTCTAATAAATTTAATCTTGAAAATGTAGTGGTCAAGCATTTGATTCTGGCTAATAAGAATTTTGACTCTATTCAGGGAAAGATACCCGATGACTTATTGAAGAAACTTTTTAATAGGAAGATGAGAGCAAAAGAAGAAGACAAATCTATCAGAGAGAATCTTGTGAAGAAACTATGTGATTTAAGAGATGATGAACATCTTAAACAAATTTTGAAGCCCCTTAGTGCCTATTTATGGACAAAAATGAGAACCATTCAAATCATGGTAGGACAATATGAACAAGTGAATGCAGAGACTAAACAAGCAATAATTAAAGTTATGGCATAAATTGTTGGAGAGACATTAGTTGCAAAAGAGCAAGTAGAAGAAGCAAAACAAGAGGATATTCCCTCTCCACCAGCTATAAACATTGAAGAAGAATCTATGAATGTTGAAGGTACAAGGATCACCTTGGATACTAATGATAATGTATTCAAGAATCTACAGAACATTGTTGACAATTTGGCTCTTGATGAACTGGATAGAACTGTAGAAGCAGAGCAGACCCAATTTATTATTGAAGAACCCAAAGTATCAAAAGTACAAGCACTTGTACCCTCTAAAGAAGAAATTGGTCTTACTCTTGAAACTGGAAAGAAGCAGCAAACTGGATCTTTGTTTGAGGATTTGGGAAAAGAAATAGATGATGATGATCAAATGGAATTGATCACATCTTTGAACAAAATCATTGGGAAGAATAAGAAAGTTAAGAGTCTTGAAGGATGTCTAAAGGACCTAACTAAAAAGCTAAAAAGTATTGTGACCACACAGATTGTAGAAGCAGACCCTATGGAGAAAGCAAAGAAAGTGATGAGCACTTTTGATGATGAGTTCACTAACCTAGCTGATATTACAAAAATGAAAGCACAGGTAGACTATGAGGCTAGACTGTTGTTGAACATTAGTCAGTACATCAGCAATGATATCAATACTCTTGATATCTATATCAAATATTTGAGGAAACATTTGGAAACAAGAAAATCTTTGTACATACAGTGTACAAAATCAGAGACTTTGATAGCTGAGGAAGATCAAAAGATAAAATTGAAGGAAGAAAAGATTCTAAATGAAACAAACCTTCTATCTGACCCTAATGTGAAGGTCTGTTATGTTGAGAAGAAAGTTAGGAAACTTTATGATGAAATTAGAATTATATAAGATGAGAAAGATAGGAAATTAAGAAGATATACTCTTTTGAGAGAGCATGTTTCTATGAAGTTATGTTTTATTGAAGACCAGTTGGAAGATTATCTTTCAGCTAAGACGTCTTTTTAGAAATTTAACTTTGAAAACCTCCAAGCATGTCAAATAGCATCTTATGGACTGAGCGCACTACTCAATGTGGTAGATTCCATTAAGAAATCATGGGAAAAGGAGATAGAAACCATGAAGATAGATTTTGCAGATTGTGGTGCAAGCCTACCGGCTTTGCAATAAATAAATTGAAATATAACTTTTTTTGATACAATTTTGTTGTCAAAGGGGGAGAGATATTTAGCAGAAAATTAATAGTATATGATAAGGATTGATACTCTTAGGGGCAGTATTGTATTAGAGATAATATTTTTGAGGATTTATAAGGATAGTATATATATGTTATACTATGGCCACAATTTTGACAATTTTTGAGATTTTGGAGTTGCACACTTACCTAATTTTTTCATATGTTGCCACCAATGACAAAGGGGGAGATTGTTGGAAATTTGGCTGAGTTGATTGCATAGATGTTGTCATTATGGAAACATATGATCCACATGAAGATCACACAAGTCAGAGAGCAAGTATGACAGAGTGCATTGAAAGTTTGTCTAAGTATGAGACAATATTTTTACCACTGTACCTAGACACAATTTTTGTTTGTGACATTGAATAGAGTGAGTTCAGTGATTGTGCACTTGAACATAGACTCTATGGTGACTAATGATGACCAATATTAGAGTGCAAGTTAGTACAAAATGTATGAAAGAAGTTATGATAGTTTTACTGAAGACGGTGTGAAGCCGACAAGACAGAATATGAAGACATAATTGGTAAAGAGTTAAGAGATTATTTTGTTTATCAAAATAATGTCTTAGCAATATAAAGGGACAAAATATTAGATGTTTACTCTTGGTTAAAGCTATTGTTATATATGTAAATGTAATTGTAATTGTAAAGTAGTAGTAATTGTAACAAGCAGCAAGTAATTGTAGAAGTATGATGCGAAGTATATGAAGCATATGTAATAGTGATAGTGAAAGATTAGAAAAGAGATATTGATGCAAGAAGTATAAGGTTATGTACCTTAACCTCTTTTTTAATCAGTGTATATTGTACATTATGTTTTTGGGTAGTGGGCTCAACTGGTAATCACATTTTGTACTACCAACTCGTAACAGGGTTAAGGTTTCTAACAAGGCCTATAGTCCCTTAATCAAGATTTGTTAGCATGTGTAAAAAATTTCATGGCTCTTGGCCTCTTCCCCTCGTCTTTGCAATTATTTTAGTATCTACCTAAAACCCCTAAGCTTAGCCCGGCCTTGTTCTAATTTTGTGTTACCTTTTTGGTCACTTAAAATCCTATACCCATGTGCTTAAATGTTATGACCCTTCGCATGTCATGTGGTTAGGTTTTAAAACTTCCGGACCCCCTTTAATATTTCCTAAGTCCCTAAGTTCCCCCCGTAATGTTTTCCTATGTTTTAACCCTTTGAAAACTTATGGTTGTCGCATGTTCACAAGGAATCTTTCCTCCCCTTATGAACATGCGACAATGCGCCACCTGTCAATGTGGGCCCTTCTCTTCTTTCCTGATAGTAAATGGTTCAAACAAAATGAGTGGCTATCGTAAGTCTACAAGCCTTCCACATGTTAGAGTTTCTGACATGTGATTTTGCAACATCTTGACACCTATCCCGGCGGGCCTATCCTCAGGGTAGCGGCAAGTTAAACAGCAGGTAAGATCTATGGTGGTCGTTACACTACTAAGGTAAGATGCTCATTGTTTAAGCATCACAGTGTAGTGACAACTGTCCGATGTGAAGGTCGATGATAGAAAGGTGGGTCCTCTGGGTGATGAGGTGGTTTGCATAGTCAGCAGCTTCTGATTGGTTAATGTGGGTTCTGATGTGGTGTGTGTTAGAGGCCTAAAGAACAAAGGAAAAGTTAGAGGTCTGCCTGCCAATTTTCGCAATGTGGAAGCTTTTGATTCGTTGAAATGGCTTATGCAGTAGGGTGGGGTCAATTTGTTAGTCACTTGAAGATCTAGTTGTTGTCGCATGGTCGCAAGGAATATTCTTCCCCTTCACAATCATGCAACAATCATTGATTTGGAATTTAACATAAAGGTTGTTAGTGGGTCCAATGCTAGGTCATGCTGATTTGGTGGTTTCTGATTGGTCGATGGGGTAATGAGCTAGATGTTGTCAGTGGGGCCATGGTTCTCAAAGGAGTAAAGTGCTTGCAGGTCTATGAAGATCATGTGGTTGTCATTATACTGCTAAGGTAAGATGCTCGACTTTTAGCAATGTGGTATAATGACGACCATCAATTTTACTAAAAATAATGTAAAGTGCGCGGGCTCAGGAAATGTAAATAAATCTAATAGCAGGGTTTTAAAGTTGATCAAGGTTTGAATATCAAGTGCCGATTCTCTATCTGGCACCATGAAAGTAACCATTTTACCAGGATTTGAATTTTTTGAGGGTTTTCAGTGATAGAAAGGACCAAAATTGAATGTTTATGTGGCTGGAGTTGGTAAAATATGATTTTCAAACTGTTGCAGTGTGGTCCAAGGTGTTCCATGATCATTTGCAAGGGTCTGTGCTGTGTTCTTTATGCTAGAGGCATGTTGTAGGTGGCTGAATAGGTTGTCAATTTTAGCATTTTCATAGTTCTCAGTACCTTCTCAGTGAAATCATCATGATTGAGGATCACTCTGGGATCTATTTTCTCTTGGTTGCCTAGGTTTCTTCCCCTGTATTAAATTTTTGACTATTTCTAGTTGGTTGGGTGGTTGAAACCCTAACCCTAGCTATTCAAAGCTTGTTGCATCCTAAATTCTTTTGGGATTCCAAGATGGATAGTGGTATAAATGGCTATAGTTTTGACTTTGTAAGGGTTCAAGTTTTCTTCTGGGAGCTAGTTCCATGAATGTGCTACTTTGTAAATATTGCCTTCTTCTCTGCATATAGGGTTCCCTCTTTCCTCTTTGGTTTTGGAGAATATTATACAAATTGTGATAGCTTGTCTTATGTATGAGATTCAATATATTTGTACTATTATCAGATTGTTTCCATTTGAGTTTTAGACTTATTGATTGAAGCATCAAGGGTGTTTCAGCCTTTTCTATTTGCATTTCCTATATGTCTGCAATAGAGTTGTTTTCGTAGGAGCAACTAGGTCTAGGACTGGTTTTCAGGTGTGTATGAACTGGGGTATCAAGGGTATCTCATGTTTGTCTTTCAGTGGATGCTAATTAATGTATTATCTATTTATAGGTCTCTTCTAAGGGGAGGGTTAAAATCCTTTGAATAGGTGATAACATATCTAGATACACAGGTGGATTGTTAAAGTATGGTCTGGTTAATGGTGTATGATTGATGTAAGGCATCAACATATTATAATATATTATCTTCTTGTTTCATAGTTCTCTATTGTAGTGAGGTATTTGACTCTACTGCCCATTAGATAAGGCACTGGTCTATGGGAGACTAAGGGTATTTCATGGGTCCATTCAACCCAACATTAACCTTTCAAATCAAATAGCTTTCCATTTTATGTTGGTAGTAGTAGTAGGAGGTCCTTTCTAGTCTTTAGACTCATTCTATGCAAAAGGGCTATTGCATAAGACTTGGTTTTATTAGGGTACAAGATACCTAAAAGGGTTTGAAGACTATTCCACAAGAATGTATCTGTAGGCCTATTTTTTATCATGATGTGTCTTGAGTGTGCAAATAAGGCAATACCCATCTGAGTGATGTGGAGCTCAAAGAAGGAGGATGTTCTTTATCCTCATCAATTGGACTATTTTCTTGTGAAACTTGAGTGCCTACCCTAAGAATCAAGCCCATCTATTGATTCAAGTTTGGTCCTAGAAGGAAAAGCTCCAACAAAATGGTGACTCTGCTGGGGAAGAAGTAAAAGATAGCAAGCTTTCCTGCTTGGCTAGATCATCCCAGAGTCTGGTTACATGATCACAAAGTCAGATATAAAAAACACATTTGTAAAATCTTCTCACTAAGTGTTGAGTGGTGGCTCTGAAGTCTCTATTTGATTAGTGAAGTCCCTGATAAACAGTGTGAAAATCCTAGTTTTGTTCTATGTGGATTGGAAGGAGAAACAAAGACAAGTAAAAATTTTCCTCTTCAAGGAGGTGGTGACTCTACAAAGTAAAGAACTTGATGGAGCTGCATGGTGAGCTCTAAATTTCCCCCACCTTCTAGTCAACAAGGTTTCTGCTGCAAAAATTCTGGCTATTATTTTGTTGGAAATGTTTCCCTGTCAAGTGTTAAGCACTACTATAAAGGGATAAGTAGTAGTGGGCGGTTCCTTATGGAAGAATATAGGGCTTTTTGTTTTGATGGCATTGAAGGTGCCCCTAATGAGTTCCCTACTGAGATTGAGGAGTGCTTGCCGAGATTCATGGTTGATGGATCTGTTTCGGCAAGCCAGCATATACATGATGTCATGGGTTTGTTTGGTGAAATGGAGGTTGAACATGAAGATGTTGCTATGAGGCTACTTGTGCAGACATTTTCTGATGGTGCAAGGAAATGGTTCTTGTCCTTGCCTTCATATTCAATCCCTTCTTGGGATGTGTTGAGAGCTAAGTTTGTAGAGCATTTTTATAAAGTTACTACTCTCAAGAAGGAATTAACAAAAATAAAAATGGAGAACTGGCAGTTAGAGGAGGACATAAGATTGCTAAGATTGGTGGTTCTTGATGATGATCATGAGGAGGCCAGTGTTTCTGATGTTGATCCTCATTTTGTAGAGGATATTGATTATGAAGCTGACATTGAGGTCAATGCATATGAGAGTGCTGAAGATGAATCTAAATTTGATAATATTTCTAATTTGTCTACAGATTTTTCTTTTGTTCAATATCAGAAGGCAGTTTTGTTGTCCTAGTTTGATGATATTTTGTGTGAAGGGAAAAGTATTGAGTATGATGTAGATGATGATTCCTGCATAGATTACTTCACTCAAGATGATCTAAGGCCAGAGATGTCTATCCTTTTTCCTAATAAGGATGATGTTTGCAGCAATAAGGGTGAAACTAAGGAAGATGACATTCAGGCCCAAAGTCCATTAAGTAGTGAAAGAATTTCAGCACTCTTGGCTGAAGAATTTCAGAGGTACACCCCTATTTTGGATTTTGATTTTCAGCCCCCCTATGATCTATCCTTTGACACTAATAATGAGGCCAGTGGTCAAAGTGATTATGATGTTCCATTTTCACCAGAGACTCCCTCATGTAGTGACTCTACAAGAGAAGAGGTGGAAGGATGTGACAGTGTGTTTTCCTATCATAGAGATTGCAGTGATGAACAAGTTTCTTGTTCATATCCTTTTCCTTCTTTTGATAAATATGATACCGATGGTGACAGTGTTGAGGACCTAGTCTTCAACAATTGGGACAGAAATTCTTTTGATACAAACAATGAGGTAGATCAGTTGTCCTACTATCACAAAAAATATGAGAAGACTTTCACTCGGTTCATGATCTAGTCACTGATGATATCATAGAGGAACCAAGTTTCTCAGTGGCTGAGGCAGTGTGTGAAGGTGAGTCTAAGGATCCAAGTCCTTTTCAGCTAGGTAATCCTATGGTAATGCATGATAATCAATATGTCACATTTTTTGATGCATTACTAGATCAATTTTCTATTTCTAGTCATCAAGGAGAAGTAGATGATGTTCCCTACTTCTTAGAATATGAATATGACTGTAATAACTATGACTAGAAAAACATGGGTAGTCATCAGTACAATTTCATTCTTCAGCCCATGAATATTCATGTATGTTGGCCACAAGGTGATCAGGATAATTTTAGGTGGTTGGTCACATATGTAGATGAAAATCAGATTTTTGATCTTTCCTCCCCTTGCGAACATGCGACAATGCGCCACCTGTCAATGTGGGCCCTTCTTTTCTTTCCCGACAGTAAATGGTTCAAACAAAATGAGTGGCTATCATAAGTCCACAAGCCTTCCACATGTCAAAGTTTCTAACATGTGCTTTTGTGACATCTTGACACCTATACCAATGGGCCTGTCCTCAGGGTAGTGGAAAGTTAAACAACAGGTAAGATCTACGATGGTTGTTACACTGCTAAGGTAAGATGCTCATTGTTTAAGCATCACAGTGTAGTGACAACTATTTGATGTGAAGGTTGATGACAAAAAGGTGGGTCCTCTTGGTGATGAGGTGGTTTTCATAGTTAGTGGCTTTTGATTGGTTGATGTGGGTTCTAATGTGGCATGTGTCAGAGGCCTGAAGATTGAAGGAAAAGTTAGAGGTCTGCCTGCCAATTTTTGCAACATGATAGCTTGTGATTTTTTGAAATGGCTTATGCAGCAAGGTGGGGTCAAGTTGTTAGTTGCTTAAAGATCTGGTGGTTATCACATGATCACAAGGAATATTCTTCCCCTTCACAATCATGCAACACTTGTCGATTTGGAATCTAACATAAAGGTTGTCAGTGGGTCTAATGCTAGGTCATGCTGATTTGGTGGTTTTCAATTGGTCAGCGAGGTAATGAGTTGGATGTTGTTAGTGGGGCCATGGTTCTCAAAGGAGTAAAGTGCCTATAGGTCTGTGAAGATCATGTGGTTTTCATTATACCACTGAGGTAAGATGCTTGACATTTAGCATCATGGTATAATGATGACCGTCGATTTTACTTAAAGCAATGTAAAGCGCATGGGCCTGGGAAAAGTAAATGAATCTAATGGTGGGGTTTTAAACTTGATCAAGGTTTGAATATCAACTGCTCATTCTCTGCCTGGTACCATGAAAGTAACTGCTTTACAAGGATTTGAATTTTTTGAGAGTTTTCAGCGACAGAAAGGACTGAAATTGAATGTTTACACGGCTGGAGTTGGTAAAATATGATTTTCAAACTATTGCAGTGTGGTCTAGGGTGTTCCATGATCATTTGTAGGGGTTTGTACTATGTTCTTTATGCTCGAGGCGTGTTGAAGGTGGCCAAACAGGTTAACAATTTTGGCATTTTCATGGTTCTTAGTACCTTCTCAATGAAATCATCATGATTGAGGATCACTCCAGGATTTATTTCCTCCTGGTTGCCTGGGTTTCTTCCCCTGTATTAAATTTTTGACTATTTCTAGTTAGTTGGGTGGTTGAAACCCTAACCCTAGCTATCTAAAGCTTGTTGCATCCTAAATTCTTTTGGGATTCCAAGATGGCTAGTGGTATAAATGGCTATAGTTTTGAATTTGTAAGGGTTCAAGTTTTCTTCTGGGAGCTGGTTCCATGAATGTCCTACATTATAAATATTGCCTTCTTCTCTGCATATAGGGTTCCCTCTTTCCTCTCTGGTTTTGGAGAATATAATACAAATTGTGATAGCTTGTCTTATGTATGAGATTCAATATATTTGTACTATTATTAGATTGTCTCCATTTGAGTTTTAGACTTATTGATTGAAGCATCAAGGGTGTTTCAGCCTTTCTATTTGCATTTCCTATGTGTTTGCAATAGAGTTATTTTTGCAGTAACAACTAGGTCTAGGACTAGTTTTCAGGTGTGTATGAACTGGGGTATCAAGGGTATCTCATGTTTGTCTTTCAATGGATGTTGATTAATGTATTATCTATTTATAGTTCTCTTCTAAGGGGAGGGTTAAAATCCTTTGAATAGGTGATAACATATTTGGATACATAGGTGGATTGTTATAGTATGGTCTGGTTAATGGTGTATGATTGATGTAAGGTATCAGCATATTAGAATATATTGTTTTCTTGTTTCATAGCTCTCTGTTGGAGTGAGGTATTTGACTCTACTACCCATTGGATAAGGCACTGGTCTATGGGAGACTAAGGGTATTTTAGTGGTCTATTCAACCCAACATTAACCTTTCAAATCAAATACCTTTCCCTTTTATGTTGGTAGTAGTAGTAGGAGGTCCTTTCTATTCTTCAGAATCATTCTATGCAAAAGGGCTATTGCATAAGACTTGGTTTTATTAGGGTACAAGATACCTAAAAGGGTTTGAAGACTATTCCATAATAATGTATCTATAGGACTATTGTTTATCATGAGGTGTCTTGAGTGTGCAGATAAGGAAATACCCACCTGAGTGATGTGGAGCTCAAAGAAGAAGGAGGATGTTCTCTATCCTCATCAATTAGACTATTTTCTTGTCAAACTTGAGTGCCTACCCTAAGAATCAAGCCCATCTATTAATTCAAGTTTGGTCCTAGAAGGAAAAGCTCCAAGAGGATTGATACACTATATGTTTGTAATAGACTCCTAATAGGGTCAATATCCTTAACATGATACTTTTGATTAGTGGATCTTTGTGGGTACCATCCCCACTAGGGTTTTCCCTTGTCTAGGGTTTCCTCGAGAATAAATCATGTGTTATGAGTTCTTTAGTTTTATTGCTATGCATGATGTTTAGCTTCTTATGTTATGCATGTGTAAAGATAATCTGTTATATCCATAATTGGGCAAAAGATAAAGTTTGTAGAATACTGATTCACCCCCGCTCTCAGTATTCACTATTTCTAACAACTTCTTAAAAGGAGTCACAAAATATTGTGTATTCATACCCTTTACAAACTGACTTAAAGATTTTATGATTTATATTTTTTTGAGTAATGATGAGAAAAATGCCTCCTGAGAATGGACCAGTGTCCTCTCCTAGGGCTCAGAGTCATAAGCAACATACATCAGCTAGAGTCCTAACTTGAATATACTCAAATTTAGAGTAAGTGCTTTGCCTATTACTCCTCTCACTCACATACCTAGACATTAGATTCCTATTTCACCCTAAATTCTTTGATACTATCTTTAAGGATTTAATCCCGACTTTGGCAAGAACTCAAATAAAATCTCACAATATACTTTGTATACCATGTTAGAGATTTTTCTTGTAGGGTCAAACTTGGAAAATTATGGGCTTGATTCTCAGTTAAAAGGGGCTCCAAGTTTGCAAGAAAAGCCTAATTGATGAGGATTGGATAAGATCCCCCTTCTACTTCGAGCTCCATAGGACTCAGGCGGGTATTGCCTATGAATAGGTTACTATATTTCAAGTAAGATTTTGATTAGTGGATTTGGTCTTCACTGTCATGCTATGTAGGCTTTAGATCACTTTAACAAAAGATCACTCTATAGACAGCTGAGAATCTCCTGATACAGAGCTTGATAATAGAAACTATAAATGTAATAGCATTGACAATGGAAATAAGGACATAAATCCTTCTTCTTTTTATGAGTTCAACTCAAGGAAGGTTAACCTCTAATTCTCTCTCCAAGGAATCAACAATCTAAACTATATCACCAGGATACAATCCTTTCATAGTATGCATGAACTTAAAAAACATAAAAAGAACTGGTAATGTTTATTTTGTGTTTGGTGACTTAAAGATAACTGCATCACAAATAGCCAACCAGTGCCTATTCCATTGGGCAGAAGAGTCTGAATATAAATCCATAGGAAGATCTCAAAGAAATATAGTAGAATGCCTTACAAACTACATGCAATCTGTATAGGATGCCTTACAAACTATCATATCAATCCTATGTTGCTATCATCAAAATCCTAACACAAATGTCTACTCTCTGAAATTGCATATGAGGATTTAATCCTTTCCTTGAAAGAAACTCACAGGAAATTAGATTAGTTGCCTCAAAACTAGTATGTTTTAAAAGCCTTACAAATGAAACATACAAGAATAGAACACAAAGCCAAGAGACAATAACCATGTAGGATAGAAATTGCACTTTATCTTATTGAAAATGAGCCTGTCTCAATACATACAAAGCTTGAAATTTCTAGAATTTAGACACAGGACTGGGAAATTTGCTCTATAGCAAGATATTCAATATTCACCATTTAGGGGCCTACTCACAACAGAGCAGCCATAGGAACTAAAACCAAAAAAGAACAGGAACCAAGAACCCTTACAACTGAGAAGAGAAGAGAATAAAAAGAAGAAGAAGAAACCCTAAAATCTATACTTGACCAACACTTGTCCATTCTACAATCTAATCTCATTCACTCTTCTTGCTTCTCTAAAAATATGATCTTCTTGGGCACCTCCAAAATCTGATAACATCTATCCTTTTTCCATAAAATCTGCTCATCTACTGGAAATCTGATTAATTTGTCCTTTGTTCCCCCCTAAAATTTAATCCTTTGTACCCTCTTTTCCTATCACCATGCAATTTTGATTCATTCCTCTGCGGGTTTTGCAAAATCAATCAATTTTGGAAGAAGAAAAATCTCTCCAAAATCTGGTCACGGATTAAAATCCTTTACTACTCTTAGCAACTTGATCTGATCTGGTTCTAACTACCATCATTGCATCCATCATCTTCTGGCATTTCTGAAAACATATTATACTATCATATTCTGATAAAAAATGAATCTCCCAGACATTTTCCCGTGAACAGCTTTGTCATTAAAAAATTTCAAAATTTCTCCAAAGTTTCAACTTTATGATTTTTTAAATCTTTTAAAACCTTTAAAATCTACACATGCCACTAGAACTTGCCACTTGTCATCTTCTCATTCGTTGCTCTAACTAACACATCTTTAACCCCATTCCATCTGGAGATCTGGAGACTACATGAATCTCTAAGTCTCTGAATTATTTCCTTCACCATGGTTTCTTTTAGAGACTTGGAGAAATCCCTTTAGTCTCTAGATCTCTGAATAGCCATCTGGAGATTTGGAGACTAGTCTCCAAATCTCATAATCATTTCCTCTCTTCATGTTTCTTTATGAGATTTGGAGACTTCCTTTAGTCTCTAAATCTCTGAATAATTATCTGGGGATCTGGAGACTTGGAGATTTGGAGACTAAGTCTCCAAATCTCAGAATAATTATCTAGAGATCTAGAGACTTGGAGATCTCGAGACTAAGTCTCCAACTCTTAGAATGAGGTTTTTCCTTTGTGATACTTAGAGACCTCTTGAAAAGTGTCCCCTTTCTGCAAAATTTATTCTAGGCCCACTGGCATGGAAACTAAGGTGGGCACACAAGCCTGGGCAAGCATAGCTTCCAGCACTTTGATTTATTTCATATGTTTGGAGAGTTGCATATAAACATTATATTTTCACAATCTGGGGTGAATGTGGGATAAATGCTATGAAAGTTTTCTGGGCAGTTTAGATAGTGCTGCACTCAGATGACTATATCTCATGAACCAGGATGAATTTTGAAAATCTCTCTAGTGAGAATTTAGATAACTAAATTTGTGACAACATATCTGAAAATAAGCTCGATCCAACAATTGGATAAAAAGTTATGCCCCTCGCAATATGACTGTGTTTTTCTTTTCTGCAAATCCGTGTATGCACAAAATCCATTGATTCAAAAAATTTGTTCTGTGGGATCCCATGGTATTTGGTTCTAAACTTTGAAGAAGATTCTCCATCATATGTCAACCTAGGCTTCTCAATTTTTCTTCCACATTCACATTAATTTTCCAACCATTCAACCGGACATACACTTGCCTTTAGAAAATTGTGAATTGGTCACTCCAAATTTGAGCCAAATTTGAGAGTACCAACATACCATATACTAACTTACTTTGTAACATTAGCATATAAGAACTCAAGATCAAAACAAGAAGACATATACAAATATGAGATTGGAATCCAAGTATATTCTCATTAAAATTTGCAGTATCAACACATTGCAAGACAACAAAATGCTAAGGAAACAAAACCCTAAGTCTGAGTCTCTCTCTTCAGTTTTCAGAATTGACCATCAACCACCTTTTCCATATATCAGACAATAATATATTGTCACTAGCTACCTTGGAATCCTCTGGAAAGGATACAACAAGCTTCAGATAGCTAGGATAGAATTAGGGTTTCAACTACCTCGCCAACTAGATTTAATCAATATTTACTACAGGGGAGGAAAACAAACAACCACGAGTAGATCAAATCTAAAAATGATCTTCATTTATGGCCAAGGCCTGATCGACATACAAGAAAATAGAAACCCATCATGAAAATTCTCTGCAACTCCAACTGCAATGCAACTTGAAAGGCCATCTCACCCACTTCCACAATGTGGACACCTTCTATAGTTAATCATACCTCAGGCCATACTGTATAAGTGAGCGCAAAATCATACCATGCAGACTGACCATCAAAATATCAAATTTTCAGTCCTTTTATCGCTGAGAAACACTTAAAATATTCAAATTTCAGGAAGCAATGGTTAATCAGTCAGTTTAAAACATGGCCATTGATTTTACTCATTTCTTGGTAGATCAGGCAGTCTTTGCAAATTTCCAACAGTCAAAAAGACCCTTTATAACTATTTCACCACATTAGCTACATCGTAGCTAACAAGAAATGAGCACATTAGCAAAAATTGATAGGTGGACCCACCCTGATAGGAGCACTAAACTGTCAACAAGATCAACGGTTGTCGCATGATCGCAAGAGCTTGAAAGATACCTAGCGGTCATGCGACAACTATAGGATCAAAAAGTCACAGACTACTGGGCCCTACTGATGACCTATAGGTCACCTCAGACTAGCATGACCAATGAAAAGTAGACACAACAGATCCATATGACAAAGGACCCACCAATATATCCTCGTTACCTTTTATCGGACGATGGTCGCATGATCGCAAAGGCAAAGAATATTTCTTATGACCATGTGAAAACCATTGATCATGCTCAAAATTTAACTACCTCAGAGTCAAGACTGCCAAACAAAATAGTAACCCCTCACCAGATCATGGAAGGTTAAAGGAAAAACCACCAGGGTTGTGCGATCATGCGACCGAAGAAAACGTCATGTCTTGGAATGAAAAATGTAACCACCTGAGGAACTGGAGAAGATCATGAAGAACTGGGCCCCACATAGTCACAGTAGTGTACATAAGAAAACCTCATGCCAGAGACTAGCTATGAAGAGGCAAAAGGCCAAAAACAACCAGGGTTTTTATACTTAAACAAATTTGATACCCTGCGATATGAAAGAGTTATTTTTGTGGACCTTCAAACTCAAATATCTCCCTATTTTTTGTGATTTAGCACATGTAATCTAGATTGGAGCATGGTGACATAATGAAATATCATATGCTGAGGGCACAAGCTATGAAACATCAAAAATTTTCTTTGCGCATAAAAATAAGCTTGCAGGCAGGAGCAGGCAACTTCAAAAAAACTATAGGGATAAGACCAATTTCATAGGATTTTTATATTGACGGGAAATCGGTGTAACAGTGGCTCTATCTGGAGATGATGGGTAACTTGTGCCCATGCAAGAATTCACTTTTTTTGGAGGAAGCAAACCACCCATAGGACAAAAAACAAGGGAACCCTCACAAAAACTGGCAAATGAACCAGGAAAGCAGGAAGGAAAACACACAACAGGGAAAGGGAAAATATTTACAAAATTTACAAGCCTGAAACTTTACTTGGTGGCCCTCGGCCACCAAGAGAAAATCGGAGATCCTTCTAAATCAAAGGTTTGATTTCATTTGCATATGTGACCAGCCACCTGAAAACATCATGACCATTCTATGGCCAACATATGTGAATACTCATGGGCTGAAAAATGAAACTACAATTATCACTGCCCATGCTCTTCTAGTCACAACCATCACACTCATACTCCAACACATATGGAGCATCATTTACTTCTTGTTGGTGACCGGAAACCAAAATTTGATCTAGTAATACGTCAAAATATGAAACATGGTAATCATCATGCATTACTACAAAATTACCTAGCTGAAAAGGACTTGTATCCTTAGATTTAACTTCATGCATTGCCTCAGCCATTGAGCAACTTGGTTTCTCCCTGATATCTTCATGAGCTAGATCATGAACCAAGTGAAGGTCACTTACACAAATATTGTGATAGTAGGACAACTGATTTTCATTTCTATCCCAATCATTGAAGACAAAGTCCTTAATATTGTCCCACTCACTGTCATATTTAGCAAAAGAAGGAAAAGGATTTGAACAAGAAACTTGTTCACTGCTGGAATCTTTATGATAGGAAAACACACTCTCGTAGCCTTCAAGCTCTTCTTCTGCACAACCACTATAGGAGGGGAACTCTAGTAGACATGGGTCATCTTTATCACTTTGAACACCAACCTCATTATCAGTGTCAAAGGATATGTCAAGGGGAAGACACAAATCAAAATCCATATCAGGTGCATACCTTTGAAATTCTTCTGCCAAGTGTGTTGAAATCTTTTCACTACTTAATGGACTTTGGACCTTAATATCATCTTCATTGGCCTCACCCCTATTGCTACAAACATCATTCCTATCCAAAAAAAGGATAGACATTTCAGGCCTCAAATCATCTTGTGTGAATAAATCTATGCAGGAATCATCATCTGCTTCATATTCTATTTCTTTCCCTTTACACAAAACATCCTCAAACTGGGATAAGAAGGCTTCCTTCTCATGCTGACAAGAAGAAAAATCTACAAACAAACTAGAAATATTGTCAACTTTATATTTATCTTTAGCATCCTCATATGCACTGACCTCAACATCAGCTTCATAGTCAACATTCTTTGCATAATGAGAATCGGCATTAGAATCACTGGCCTCTTCATGATCAACATAAAGAACCAGCAGTCCTTGAAATCTCTTGTCCTCTAACTGCCAGTTTTTAGCACTTCTCTCTGCAACTTCCTTCTTGAGATCAACAATTTCAATGAGCAGATTTTCATAGTTAATATCATGGATGGTAGGATCAATAGAGACATTAATGTCTTGCATCTGATCTTCATTCTTTTCTTCATAACCATCCATATCAACTCCTTCATCAAAATAGTCAATAAATGTTTCTCTCAACACATCCCAAGAAGGGATTGAACATGAAGGCAAGGACAAAAACTAGTCCCTTGCACCATTAGTAAATGTCCACACAAGTAATCTCATGGCAACATCTTCATGCTCAATATCCATTTCACCAAAAAGACCCATGACATTATATATATGATGGCTTGCCGAGACAGATCCATCAGCCATGAATCTAGGTAAACCTCCCCACACTTAGTAGAAAACTCATTTGGGGCACATTCAATGCCATCAAAACAAAAAGGCTTGTATTCCTCTGTAAGGAACTACCCACTAGTACTCATCCATTTATGCTAGTGTTGAACACTTGATAGGGATACATTTCTTCACAATTGATTTTCATAAAAAGAGAGACATATGAAAACCAAAATACCTAAATATAGCAGTTGAAACTTAACTTGTTGATTAGAAGCAAGGCAGATCTAGAGCTCACTTTGTGGCTCCATCAGGTTCTTTACTTTGTAGAGTCACCACCTCCTTGAAGAGGAAATCATGCTATGTTCTTGTATCTCTTTCCAACCAACCAAAAACTTCACCAGGTATACACACTATTTATTAGGGACTGCACTAATCAAAAAGAGAACTCAGAGTCACCACTCAGCACGTAGTGAGAATATTTTGGCAAATGCTTTTTTTTTATTTGACTCTATGATCTTTAACCAAGACTCTAGGATGATCCATCCAAGAAAGGAAACTTGTTGTCTTTTACTTCTTCCCAAGTAGAGTTGCCATTTTGTTGGTGGCTCAGATGGGGCAAATCGCAGAGATTCTTAACAAGTGTATTTCTTTGTTGTTGTTCTCCCCAGCAGAGTCTCCATTTTGTTGGTGGCTCGGATGGGGAAAATCAATTTGGGTAATAATATATTGGAAACTTGTAATATAACCAGAGATTCTAACTGATGTATTTCTTTATCATTGTTCTCCATAGCAGAGTCACCATTTTGTTGGTTCCTTTTCTTTCCACTTGCAAATTTACACTATGATTGACAAGCTAATGTCACTGACTCTATCACCACTTCAAACTCTACAAAAAAAAAGGGCCAATTAACAAGGATCAACAAGGATCCTCCTACCCTTTGAGTCTAATACTCAAGAGGGTATACCCTTGACTCTCTTCTTGAAACAAGTCACCAAATATTGTGCATTAATACCCTTTACAAACTGACTTAAATATTTTATCATTTATATTTGTTTGATTGATGATGAGAAAAATGCCTCCTAAGAATGGACCAGTGTCTTCTCCTAGAGCACAGAGTCATAAGTAACATACATCAACTGGAGTCCTAACTTGAATATAATTGAATTCAGAGTAAGTACTTTGCCTATTATTCCTCTCACTCACATACCTGGACATCAGATTCCTATTTCACCTTGAATTATCTAATACTATCTTTAAGGATTTAATCTTGACTTTGGCAAGAATTCAAAGACAATCTCACAATATACTTTGTATACCATATACTAACTTACTTTGTAACATTAGCATATAAGAACTCAAGATCAAAACAAGAAGACATACAAAAATATGAGATTGGAATCCAAGTATATTCTCATTAAAATTTTCAGTATCAATACATTGCAAGACAACAAAATGCTAACAAAACAAAACCCTAAGTCTAAGTCTCTCTCTTCAGTTTTCGGAACTAGCTACCTTGGAATCCTTCGGAAAGGATACAACAAGCTTTAGATAGCTAGGACAGAATTAGGTTTCAACTACCTCACCAACTAGATTCAATCAATATTTACTGTAGGGAAGGAAAACAAACAACCACAAGCAGATCAAATCCAAAAATGATCTTCATTTATGGCCAAGGACTGATCGGCATACAAGAAACTGGAAACCCATCATGAAAATTCTCTGCAACTCCAACTATAATACAACCTAAAAGGCCATCTCACCCACTTCCATGGCATGGACACCTTCCATAGTTAATCATACCTCAGGCCATACTATACTAGTGAGTGCAAAATCATACCATGTAGACCGGCCATCAAAATATCAAAATTTTAGTCCTTCCGTCGCTAAGAAACACTTAAAATATTCAAATTTTGGGAAGCAATGGTTAATTAGTCAGTTTAAAATATGGCCATCAATTTTACACATTTCTCGGCATATCAGGTGGTCTTTCCAAATTTCCAATAATCAAAAAGACCCTTTATAACTATTTTGCCACATCAGCTACACCGTAGCCAACAAGAAATGAGCACATTGACAAAAACTGGCATGTGGATCCACCCTGATAGGACCGCTGAACTGTCAACAAGATCAACAAATCTCACATGATCACAAGGGCTTGAAAGATACCTAGCGGTCATGCAACTTTTGTAGGATCAAAAGGTCATAGACTATCGAGCCCCGCTGATGGCCTACAAGTCACCTCAAACTGGCACGACCAATAAAAAGAGGACACAACAAATCCATCTGGCAAAGGACCCACCAATATATCCTTGTTACCTTTTATTAGATGACGGTCGCATGATCTCAAAGGGAAAGAATATTCCTTATGATCATGTGACAAATTTTGATCATGCTCAAACTTTAACTGCCTCAGAGTCAAGACCACCAGAAAAAACACTAATTGCTTGCCAAATCGCGGAAGGTTAAAGAACAAACCGCTAGGTTTGCGCGATCACGTGATC
Source organism: Chamaecyparis obtusa (assembly GCA_027943335.1). Lineage (NCBI taxonomy): Eukaryota > Viridiplantae > Streptophyta > Pinopsida > Cupressales > Cupressaceae > Chamaecyparis > Chamaecyparis obtusa. The sequence continues at coordinate 518,991 of BSBK01007999.1, read as the reverse complement.
GAAGAAAATGTCGAGTCATGGAATGAAAAATGTAACTGCCTAGGGAACTAGAGAACATCATGAAGAACTAGGCCCCACATAGTTGGAGCATTGCACATAAGAAAACCTAATGTCAGAGACTAGCTGCGAAGAGGCAAAAGGCCGAAAACAACTAGGGTTTTTATACCTAGACAAATTTGATACCCTGTGATATGAAAGAATTATTTTTGTGGACCTTCAAACTTGAATATCTCCCTATTTTTTGTGATTTAGCACATGCAATCTGGACTAGAGCATGGTGACATAATTAAATATCATATGCTAAGGGTGCAAGCCATGAAACATCAAAAAAAAAATTTGCGCATAAAAACAAGCTTGCAGAAAGGAGTAGGCAACTTCAAGAAAACTACAAGGATAAGACCACTTTCATAGGATTTTTATGTTGATGGGAAATTGGTCTAATGGATAGGATAACTCATGTCAAGATACTTAATGCTCATAGATATGTTCAACCTTGTCAAGATCAAAGGTGAAAGGTGTGCGATCAATGGTAGAAAGATGGAAAATATGATGGATGATATGATGGATGAAACTTGCCCCCAAGTGTAGAGTGCAAGAGAGAGGAATTATGCATGATGCCTGTTTGCTAGGTTTTCATCATGGTACTTGTCTAAGATGCCACAAGAAGTGGTTTTCACCATAGTATGGATTTATTTTCTTTTCTTTTCTCTTTTTTTCTTCAATTTTCTCTTTTTGGATGAACTCAAGCCTCATACTCTTTGGATACTCCTTGAAAGGTATGATATGATGGGCCAAGACCACTAAAAGTTATGCTCAAAGATGTTCATAGGGTGATGGAAAGGTGATATGGTGGATAAGATAAAGGGTGGCTAAAGATTAATGTGATGGATTGGATAATGGAAATGGAAGGATAATGAATGAGAGGATAATAAGTATTTCCATGTGTGGGTGTGAAAAAGGGAATAGAATGATAATGAATAGGAGGATAAGAAGTATTATCAAGATCAAAATTGAAACACATCTTGAAGGGTAGTGGAATAATGGAGGAAAAATGGGTGATATAGCTTGAGACTTTGAAGTAAGAGAAGATATGGATCTTGGGACACAAGGAACCAAAATGGATGGATAGGATGGAATATGTTTGGGAGAATTTGAAGTGGAAGCATTTGGAAGCTTGAATGTCAACTTTGATTTCTCTTTTGTGTGTAAGTCCTTTAAAAGTGACTTGGGAATCCACACTTTCTTTGATTTGTCTTTCCTTTTGGATGCTTTAGAATTCATTTCTTCAATGAGGAATTTAGGAGCCCACATTTTCTTTGATTTTTATTTTTGCTTGATGGACCTTTGTTGTCTCTTGAATATTTCTTTATTTCTTTCATTGACATGTCGATTAGATGGGACATGGTGCTCTTCACACATAAGTGGATTATTGGATTTTTTATTCTTATGTTGTGCATTCTAATTTCTTCCAAAGGACTCAGGATTAGTGGATGAAAAAGGTAAATAGGGATGGTTCATATGGAGGGTTGACATGGATGGGTGTTTGGTTTCTCAAGTATGTATGTCTTTATTGATCTTGATAGGGTATAGGGTAAGTGGATTATGGGATAGGGATGGTAGGAAAGGTTGATGGAGAAATGTAAGGGCCCAATATGGATTTGGAGGATGTGTAAGGTTTCAAGTTTGGGATATAGGGACCAAGGATGGATTTGGAATGTAGAAGGATGATTCTTATGTGAAAATGGAGGTAAATGGGATGTGGGAGGGATGTCAACATTTTTCTTTTGAGCTACATGGCCAAGGATTTTGTCTTTTGGATTTATCTTTGTACCAATAGGCTTATATGTAGCTTTGATAGGAGTGACTTTGACATGAGAAGTTGAAGCTTGAGATAGATATGGAGGCTTAAAAAAAGTGGATGTTGGGGTACTTTGATCTTGACAAGGATCTTTTGATAGCCTAGGAAGAATACTTTTCTTTTGATTTTCAATAAGTTCATTAAAGATGGAAAATATATCTTGATCTTTCTTAGGATATGGGTATGATATAGGAGGTGAAGGAATATGGGGTGTTTGAGATGAAAGGGTATCTTCTTGAAAGAAATGGAAGGGTATGAAGAGTTCATCATGGGATTCTTGGGATATGGGACTTTGGTCAACTATAGGATAAGGAGGGATATTATCTTGATCTTGATCCTTAATAAGACTTGTTTCTTTGCACTTTTGATTAGTCCCTTGACATGGAGCCACTTCTAAGGACAATGTAGGAATTTGGAATTTCACATGGGATTCTTGAAGGGATAATGGTTCATTTGAAATAGGAATGATAGGCATTGTAGCACATGAAGGTTTGGAGTCTATAACCTTTGAATCATGAAAGAAGTTTGTAGCAAGATGTAGGTTAGCTTGGATCTCTTTTAGAGGTAGCCCTTGAGGGTATACATAGTCATTATGAAAACTATTTGGATCTTTGTTTGATGGAGGAATATTGGATAGCTTTTCTCCTATATGAAATGGAGGAATGGTGGAATAGGTGAAAGCTATAAGAGGACCACTACTAGACATGTGTTCATAAATTTGATCTTGCTTGAGAGTAATATCTTCATTAGATAAGTCATTAGGATTTTCAATTTCAATTATGTCATCATCAATAAGATTTTGGATTTTATGTTTCAACTCCATGCAATCTGAAGTTTCATGTTCATTATGTCTATGATATGCACAATAGTTACTCAAGAAGATAAAACCACATGAAGTGATTTGAGGCAACATGATGAGATCATTTTCATGGATTTTTTCCAAAGATGATTCGTATGAAATTCCCAAAGGAGTAAATGATCTATCCCAAGGATATTTGGATGTATTTGTGTTTCTCAAAGAGTTGTCATATGATGAATATTGTTTAGATGGGACTAATTCCTCTTGATTTTGTTGATCAAAGATGAGATTCTATTGATATTTTGAAATAGTTTCTTCATCAAATATTGGTTTATCATTAGGATATTCTTGATCAAATATAGAGTTTTCATGATATTATTTTTGATCAAATTTTGAATTATCAAAGATATGATGTTCATAATGTTCTTCTTGATCATAGAGGTAACGAAACAATGTTCTTAATGAGAATTGGTTGGATAATGTTTCCATTTCTTGAATTCTTGTGAATAGAATATCCCTTTGAATTTTTCTTGTTAATTGATTTTTTGATCTGAATGGATTTTTTCTTTTTGTAATCAAAGATCTTCAAGTACAACACAATTATTTTATCAATTAACACAAGAAATTCTTCTAAGCAATCTACCTTAGGTCAAATTTGGCTTTTAAATGGCTCTAATGAGGTAGGCTTGCTAATTTATCAAGGATTTAATATGGATTCCATTCAAAATGGACTTTAAACTTGCATCCCCCAAGTATGTTAAGGGGCTTCTCACACACACAAAAGTACAATTTGGCACAATCCATGAGGACTACTAGAGGAAGTTCAAAAAATTTAAAATCCTTTTGTCACACACCCCATTAAGGATGCATGCATTTCATTTTATAGTGGGCTAGATTCTTGCAGCAAAAGCAAGCATATCCCACTTTGGGCTATCCCTCTCACTGGTCTTGTTAAGGAAAACTTGAGAGGTGAGCCCACTAATGTTCTAGCATGGTATTCTATGTAGGATGCTATTTTTTGTTTCTTTTTTGCATGCAAAAAAAGAAAAAAAAAATAGCACTTTTTAACAAACATACTTAACAAGGTTCAATTTCCTCACCCACTAACTAATGAGAATCGAGTATTGCTACTCTTTTCTAAAAACAAGGGGTTTTTCAATTAAGTGTTTGGATTATTCCTTTAAGCTATCCAAATTACTAGATTTTGCAAGGACAAAGCCACAATTTAAGCACGCAAATCACCAAGTTTTAATGCTTACCTTTCCTTGTAGCTAACAAAAGTTAGGGGCATTTTTGAGTTATCTCCATGATTTTATGCTTACCTTGGCTATAGTTCCTTTCTAATGTGCTTTTTTTCTCCAACAAGTTAGTCAACAAAGCCAACCAAAGTGAAGAAACCAAAGATAAATTTGAAGAAACAAAGATAAACTGAATTTTAAGCCTTACTTGTCAAAGCTTTGCCTTCTCTGTTGAATTTACTCTCTGGATTTTTTTTCTTTTCTATGCCTACTCATTTATAGTAAAAACATATAGATAGAGAGTAAGATAATTGATTTTATCAATTTGACAGCAAATTAAAACAACAGACAGTAAGTGTTATTGTCCGGCTAATACGCCTAATCAAACTGTTAGCAGGTGTAAGTTTAATGATAGCAAGCGACACTTTCCAGTGACATAGGTGACATCAAAAGTTAATCAAGCATAAACAATTTATTGCTAAGCATGAAGAGTATTGAAAATTGCATAAAATGATTTATCTAAAGTGACAATTTAACAATACTAGGCGTGAATTAGCAGATAGTAAGCATGACTATTTCTGTAAATTGCGTAGCAAAGGTCTATCACAGGTAGTGAAGAAGAGTAGCTATGCGACACTTCTTAAGTCATAGGTGTGAATGTTTCTATAAATTGCATGGAAAAGGTCTATCATAGGTGGTGACGAAGAGTAGCTATGTGACACTTCTTAATTAGTAGGTGTGACTTTATGTGCAAATGCTGAACAATTTATCTCACAGGCGTGAGCATCTAGGTTGCAGGAGACTAGAAAGAATTTAAGATAGATGAGAAATGATCGACAAAGCATGAGTTAGCATCTTTTAGGCATTAGAAAAGTGATCTTAGGCATCATTAGAATGACTATAGGCATGAATGAATCCTTTGTATGCATGACTTCACCTATTTTCTATAGAAAATTCATAGAAAATTGAAAATGCAAGCACACAAAATATGATGAAAATGATGAAATGAGGCTTAGAACCCCACGATGGGTGCCATTTTGTACACTAAGGAAAGTGTCTTCATATAATTAAGGTTAATCATCAACAAATATTTAAATGGTAACTAAATTAAACCACAATAGAACACTATTTAGCAAATTAATGACTAATTGAGCATCCTATGGCTCTCTAACTAAGAGTGTTAATGCAAAGCTCTCAGCAAGCTCTAATTAATGATAGTCCTAGAATGAGAATGATATGATAAACAAGTTTAAGCTAACAATTATATCAAATAAATGCTAATTATTCTCTCAAATACCTTTCTAAACTCAAATTGCAAGACGTTCAATGCAATTCTCAGATATGTGGTGATGAAGGGTGCTCCCCTTAATACCAAAAACACATAACAGAAATAGAGAAACAACAACAATATGCAAGAACAGAAAATTGGCTTCTTATTATCTCCACAAATGTGGAATTACAAACTTTCAGAATTACAATATGCAAAGCCACATGGGCATTCCCTTACAATATTCTGTAGGACAAAGCCTCAAACTATTACGTAGATCTACTACCCAGAACTATTCTAAACTACCTAAGACAATAATACAGCCTTCCTTATATAGGCAATTTCCACCGCCTAGGAAGGTTCCATAATTTTAGCCAATAAGGCTGACCAAACTTAGAATTATTTTATTTTACATTTTATTACATCATAGTTGGCTCAAGATAACCTTTGAAACCCGAATAGAAATTTTGAAGAAAATTATTTTCTGCCATTTCAGGTGGTCCAACTTCTGAAGACCATAAGTCATCACCAGTTGACCTGATCGGCTATTATAACCCCATTTCAGAAATGCCACGAAGTGCTCTACAGGCTTGACCTACACAAGCACCCGTCACCCAAATTTTTGACCTCATTCGAGGCCTCTAAAGCCTTCAAAACTGAGTTCAAAGTTTTTGTACCCTGCTGCCAATACTGAAAATCTTCAATATCTTCCAATATACACTTGATCTGGCAATGAAACTTTACTGGCAGACTTATATGACCAAAATGAACCTCCAAGAAAGAAATCAGATCATTCTAAGCACATATGAAAATTACCAAAAAAATAGTAACTTTCCATAAATAGCAGCTCTGCACAAAATAGCCCTTATTGAAAATAAAGACAGAAATATTTTTTTGGGTGATGCAAGATTGCTCTTACACCCAAGATGCTCCTGCATCAGACACCTAGGGTAATTTGAGAAGTGACCCTGTCACGTCTCAGGTGTGCAGAGAAAAACCAAGACGGCTAACCTCCTCCTTTGTCAGCCATGATGAATCTTCAACAGGTCATCCTTTCCACTTGACCAGATATTTTTCATATGTCCTGTTCCTTGTGCTTCTGCCAACACGACTGTCCAGTATATCTTTGATGTCCTTAGTGTCTGAACTAGTTGCTGGAATACTCCACTGTGCTGCTATGATCTCATCTTCAAAACCTCCTTCATGATACTCTGTCAGATCTGAAATGTTAAACACTGGTGAAATATTTGGCTCAGTAGGCAATTCTACCTCATATGCATTTTCTGAATCATGTTTCTTTAGTATCCTACATGGTCTGAACTTCTTCATTTTCAGCTTGTTATATGTACCAACTAGAAACCGCTCCTTCCGCAAATGAACCATGACTTCATCACCAACTTGAAATTCCTTATACCTCCTTTTCTCATCTACCTTAGCCTTATACTGTGCGTTCATCTTGGCAATATGCTTCCTCACCTCCCCATGGATGTTCTTCAAGTGTTCTGCAAAATTCTCAGCTTCAGCACTACTTATTTCTTTTTTATCTATCTTCCTCAATTCAGATGCATTTCTTGGACTACTTCCATATACAATCTGGAATGGTGATTTACCAGTGCTCCTGTTGACAAAATTATTGTATGCAAATTCTACTTGTGGTAAAATCAAATCCCATCCTGTTGGCTTATCTCGAACCAAACATCTCAGCAGATTTCCCAAACTTCTATTCACCACCTCTGTCTGTCCATCAGTCTGTGGATGATGTGATGAACTAAACTTCAAATCTATCTTCAACTTCTTCCACAATGTCTGCCAAAAATATCTAACAAACTTAGTATCTCGATCTGAAACTATGGTCTTTGGCAAACCATGTAGTCTCACCACTTCTCTGAAAAACAATTCTGCTACATGAACAGCATCATTAGTCTTCTTGCAGGGAATGAAATGTGCCATCTTTGAAAATCTGTCAACCACCACAAAAATTGAATCATGTCCCTGCTGTGTCCTTAGTTAACCAAGAACAAAGTCCATACTAATATCCTCCCAAGGCTTCTCTGGTATAGGTAATGGCTGATACAACCCTGTATTCTGTTTCACTCCTTTCACCATCTGACATACTCTGCAACTCTGTACAAACTTCTTCACATCTTGCTACAATTGTGGACAATAATAATTCTCACCAACCAAAGCAAGGGTCTTATCATGACCAAAATGTCTAGCCAATCCTCCGCTATGCTTCTCTTTGATGAGATTCTCCCTCATAGAACTTTGTGGAATGCACAACTGACTCCCTCTGAATAGCATATCATCCTAGATGATGAAATCCAACCATTTCATCCTGTCTAGAGTAACAGGTTCTGTACAAGCTTTCCAAGCTTCACCAAAATCAAGATCCTCTGGATAAAAATTCTTGAGTTCCTTGAACCCAACCACTTCAATCTGCATTTCTGTCAGCAATAGTTGCCTTCTGCTAAGAGCATATGCAACCCTATTAGACTTTCCACTCCCATGTTTCAAAACAAATGTATAACTCTGCAAAAACTCAACCCATTTCAAATGCCTTTGATTCAATTTTCCTTGACTATTCAAATATTGCAAAGTTTGATGATCAGTATACAAAAAAAACTCCTTAGGAAGTAGATAATGTCTCCACTTCTTTAATTCCTGAACTATAGCATAAAATTCCTGATCATAAATAGAATATTTCCTCTTGGCATCATTTAACTTCTCACTGAAATAAGCAACAAGTTTACCTTCTTGGCTCATAACAGCTCCTATTGCAGTACCACTAGCATCACAATCTACTTGAAACACCTTATTAAAATCTGGAAGTGCTAAAACAGGTTGTTCTGTAACTTTGTGTTTCAACAATTGAAAACTCTTTTCTACCCCATTAGTCCACTTAAACTCTTTTCTATCCCCTCTCATTGTTTTAGTCAAGGGTCCACAAATACTGCTAAAATTTTTGATAAACTTTTTGTAAAAGCTATCTAGACCATGAAAAGATCTTACCTCAGTAGCACTCCTTGGGGTAGGCCATTTAAGGATAGCCTGTACCTTCTTTGGGTCCATTTTTAGACCTTCTGCTGAAACTACAAATCCCAAATACACTAACTCTTTCTTCACAAAACTGCACTTCTTCAAATTAATCAACAATTTCTCTTCTCTCAACTTCTCAAATACCATATGAATATGCATCATATGCTCATCCAATATCTTACTAAAGATCAAAATATCATCTAGGTAAACAATGACAAACTTACCCAAAAATTCTTTCAGAACTTCATTCATGAGCCGCATGAAAGTGCTCGGTGCATTGGTTAGCCCAAAAGGTATGACTAACCACTCATACAGTCCTTCCTTTGTCTTGAAGGTAGTCTTCCATTCATCTCCTTTTCTGATCCGAATCTGGTGATATCCGCTCTTTAGATCTATCTTCAAGAAATACACAGCTCCACTCAAACAATCCATAATATCATCCATTCGTGGCAATGGAAACCTATACTTGATTGTGATCTTGTTTATTGCTCTGGAATCTGTACACATCCTCCACTCTCCATTCTTCTTTGGTGCTAATACCACTGGTACAGTACAGGGACTCAGACTCTCTCGAATCAACCCCTTCTGCAATAACTCATGTACTTGTTTGTTCAACTCTTCACTTTCTGCTGGTGTCATTCTATGTGCTGCCTTGTTTTGCAAACTGGCTCCTGAAATCAAATCCATCTGATGACTAATCTTCCTTATCAGTGGTAATCCATCAAGTACATTATCAGATACAATATCTTCAAACTTATTCAACAAATCTGCAACCTCTACAGGTACATCCTCTACTTCTTCTTTACCAACTTTTAGAATTAAAGAAAAACACACATGCTCATGCCTCATACTATCTATAAATTTTCTTCCATCAACAAATGTTATTCTTGCATTACCACATACCTTTTCTTTGATCTCCTTCAATGGATTTAGCTTATGTCGCACTCCATCCTTTGTCAGGGAATAGTTATTTGCATGACCATCGTGTACAGCACATCTGTCAAACTGCCACGATCTACCCAATAACATATGACATGCATCCATAGAGATGATATCACATAGTACCTCATCTTGGTACCCACCGATCTTGAACTTTACCAGGCACTATTCACTGACCATGACCTTGTGGTCATCTTGCACCCAGGCAATCCGATATGGATGTGGGTGTTTCTGTCTCTTGAGCTTCAACTTTGTCACCATCTCTTCTGACACCAAATTGTTAGTGCTTCCACTATCGATAATCACATCACAACATTTACCCTCACACTTGCATCGAGTGCGAAATAGGCTCCTCCTTTGTTCAGGTTCATTCTCACCACTCAGCAAGACTCTTCTGTAAATTCCTGTTTCTCCTCTTTCAGCATCTTCAAAATTTGATGATCTAGCATCTTCATCTACATGTGCAATTCTGGCCTGGCCTTCATTTCTCCTATCTATTTTGCCTTGGTGTTGAGGACATTCAAATTCCCTATGACCTTCTTCTCCATAGTGAAAACATGTTCCATGGAAGCCTCCTCTTCCAGATCCTTGTCCTCTTCCTCTTCCTCTTCCTCTCTAATCTCTATTATTCTGATCCTGGAAACAATTGGAATTATTTCCTCTCTGATTTTGACTGCTACTGGCCTCATCCTTCTTTTTTGGATCTTCATTTCGGCCACCATATGACCGTCTACCAGATCTTCCACCATGACCTCTTCCATTTTGTCTGCTCTCAAACTTCTTGTTCAACTTTTCCTCTACTTTTAGGGCAAACTGGTATGCCTCCTCAATACTGTTCATTCAAACTAGATTCAACTCCTCTTGAATGCTTGGCCTTAACCCATTAAGGTATTGAGCAACTTTCTCCTTATCAGCTTTTGCATGCCTTGTTCTAATGAGGAGTCGATAGAACTCCTCTGTATACTCCTGAACAGATCTTCCTACTTGCTTCAAACTTTGCATTTTCTTTAGTAGGTCAAGCTCATAATCAACAAGAATAAACTGTCGCTTCAATTTATCCACCATCCGATCCCATCTTGTGATTTTATCTTTCCCTCTTCTATTTCACTCCAATTGAATTTCTTGCCACTAGATCTTCGCATGACCTTTCAGTCTGGCCTTCGCAAATTTGACCCTATCAGGATCCTCAACATCTTCGTACTCAAAATATTCCTCACATTCATTGATCCAGTCGATCAATTCCTCTGGGTTAAGATTTCCAGAAAATGTAGGAACCTCAATCTTAGGTCTTTTCCCAATCTTGGAAATTTCTTGAAAAAGTCTTTCTTCCTCCTGGTTCACAATTTCAGCTTCTCCTTCTTGATATTCTTCTTCAGCTTCATCCTCGCTTTCATCTCTGACATTAAGATTCATTCCTCTGTGAATCTCTTCTTGCAATGCTCGCACTTGTCTCTGCAGCTCTCTAACCTCAGGTGTCACAGCACCAGCTCTTCTGCCACATTCTCTTCATGGCTCCCCTTAATACAACAAACACATAACAGAAATAGAGAAACAACAACAAGATGCAAGAACAGAAAATTAGCTTCTTATTATCTCCACAAATGTGGAATTACAAACTTTCAGAATTACAATATGCAAAGCCACATGGGCATTCCATTACAATATTCTGTAGGACAAAGCCTCGAACTATTACACAGATCTACTACCCAGAACTATTCTGAACTACCTAAGACAATAATACAGCCTTCCTTATATAGGCAATTTCCACTGCCTGGGAAGGTTCTAGAATTTTAGCCAATAAGGCCGACCAAACTTAGAATTATTTTATTTTACATTTTATTACATCATAGTTGGCTCAAGATAACCTTTGAAACCCGAACAAAAATTTTGAAGAAAATTATTTTCTGCCATTTCAGGTGGTCCAACTTTCGAAGACCATAAGTCATCACCAGTTGACCAGATCGGCTATTATAACCCCATTTTAGAAATGCCAAGAAGTGCTCTACAGGATTGACCTACGCAAGCACCCATCACCCAAATTTTTGACATCATCTGGGGCCTCTAAAGCCTTCAAAATTGAGTTCAAAGTTTCTGTACCTTGCTGCCAATACCGAAAATCTTCAATATCTTCCAATATACACTTGATCTAGCAATGAAACTTTACTGGCAGACTTATATGACCAAAATGAACCTCCAAGAAAGAAGTCAAATCATTCTAAGCACATACAAAAATTACCAAAAAAATAGTAACTTTCCATAAATAGCAGCTCTGCACAAAATAGCCCTTATTGAAAATAAAAATAGAAATATTTTTTTGGGTGATGCAAGATTGCTCTTACACCCAGGATGCTCCTGCATCATGTGGTTATGAATTATGAAGGAATTTGGTCTTCCTTTTATAGATTTTCCAATGGTAGGGGGTATAGTTGTGTTTGATCAGGATTAAGCCTTGGTTGAGTCCTTGGTTCCACCCTTTGAAGACAATGAAAATTTTGTGTCCTCAAAGCTTGGGACAAGTAGACAAGATCAATGGACAAGATTCTCTTTCACTTTGAGTGATTGAGATTGAATTTGGCTTGATCCATGTAAATGTCTTTCCTAAAATTTCATTGGTTGATTGATTTGCCTCCCTTTGCGGTTGTTGAGAGTAATTAAGAATTATTAATTGATTTATTTTAGCCATGTACCCCTTGAATGGGTTGAATTTAATTTAATCCAAGACTATACAATTAATTGATTTAATTGTATTTTGATTTTATTACACTTGATTAAAAATGCTCTCAATTTTGATTGATCTTGAATTAGGACTTGATTTTCATTTTGATTGGCTAATTATGTATTGTGATCCAATTGATTCAATTATGTCCTAAATTTTCTTTGATTTGATCTTTGTCCATTTTTAGGTGATTACAGGAATTGTATGAGGAAGTATAGGAACTATATTAGGAAGTATAGGATTAGGATTAGGAGGATTAGGAGATGGTGTATCATCTACCAAATTCTTCTTATAATCCAAAAGAGCAATAAGTCCTCTACATAAATCTTTAATTAAAATTTTGAAAGTAGGAAGACTAGTATCGGTCACTCTCACAATAGCATAGGCAACTGAAAAATGAAGAGTAACCAACATAATGAAGTGGATGATGCTCTCATAAACATCATAGATATGGTAAAGAGATGTTAAGAGATGGATAATAAAGAAAATAATCACACCAAAGCATCTTAAAGATCTTCATAGAAAATGAAATGCAAGAAATATTTTTGTATTTTGTTGAATATACAGATTTTTTTGTAGTTTTGAATTTAAAATGCAAGAGCTTAAAATAAATCTAATCTTAAGGAAATAAATAAAAGCATATAACACCAAAAAGAAAGAGTTTTTTATCACAAGTTCACCAAAATGTAATATAAAAATATGTCCTTTTTAGGGATATATTTTTATATGTGTGTGGATGTGGGGGGAGTGTTGTATGGAAAATGTTGTAGACATAAAAACTTAATAAAACATGAGTCCTTATCTTGAAAAAGGAGCAAATTCATACATCACTATTTTCTGGTGTCTATGTTTGGTTTCGGGAAATGTTGTAATCCGATCTAGCCTGGAAATGGAGAAACATAGAAAACCCATAAATCTTCTATCTTTCAGAGAAAGCTCATCCTTGACCTAGGATCAGGGTAAGATCTTACCCCAGGGTACAATCTTACCTGAAAAGGTCATTCTTGACCTAAACAGTGCTGATGGAAATTATATTCACAGATCCTAGAAGTTCGCCAAAAAGGGAACTCAGATCTGAACTGCAATTCACTGTCCTGCACCTGTACCTGCAAGAAAAAGAGTGTTTTTATTGTTTGGATGAGAGATTTTACTTGCTCAAACCTCAGTTTGGAATCAACCTTTAAAATAAAATTCAAATAGAGAATGCTAGCAAGTAGTAGAAGTAGATCTAACAATGAAGCTATGATACTCAATAGATATGCAATTGTATTTGAAATGTAAACAAGTATGTTGATATGAAATCTTGGACTCAAATGTAAATCAAAACCTCCATGATTGAATGCTTGGAATCCACCTTGAATGAAGAATGAATGGATCTTGAAGGAAGATCACACCATCACGATGGCTAGATCTAGGGTGTGAATGATGAATCTTGAATGCTTGAACCAAATTCCTTCAAAGGCTTGAATGCTTGAATCCTTGATCTTAAATGAAGAACTTGAATGCTTGAATGGGATTATGTCTTGAAGGATGAAGTTCTTGATAGAGATATTCTTCCTTGAGAATACTTTAGCATGAAGATTGAATAATGAGATTTCTTGATGATTGATGGAGAAAATGAGAGGAGAAGACTTCCAATTATACTAGTCTAGGGCACAAAATTATAGAGAGGCTGACATTGGAGAATTAAATTCAAATTAAGCCTTAACCCCATAGAAATGGACCTAGATTAAATATAATTTAAGATTTTACCATTCTGAAACCCAAAACAATCAACCCGGAAGTGGGAAAATAAACTTTTGAGTTTCCCCCCGTATTCGGCAAACTTTCTGATGAAAAGGGGGACCTAATTCAAGGAAAAGGTTGACTTTGACCAACATCCTTAATTCAAGTTCACCATCCATTATACATGCTACATCTCTTTAGTGGGCTTCCAAATAGATCACTTTCCAGAGTACATGCCATAACTGACATCATCATGCATTCCATACCTTGCGTAGTTCATAGAACAATCTTCAATACTCTATCTTTCATCTTTGAAGTTCTCATGCACTGATTCCATATCTCCTATAAGCTATACAAAACATAGAGACTAACTCTATCATTTCTCACTATCACTGTCAGTGACTAGTCATCACCAAAACATTTGTAACTCATCCAATATGAAGCAATATACAATGTGATGTTGGATATAGGATCCCAACATCCTCTTGAACTCTCATCTATCTTTGTAACATCTATAACATCCATACAGTGTCTGTACGCTATGATAATGAGTCTAATTCCCTCATAGAAACATATGTTGACATCAGTGACAAAACACAAATGACAACAGTATGAGTGCCCATTCAGTAACATAGTAATTAAGAATATTAAATGTCTCAATCACCTCCCCATGCATTAGCAATATCCAACAATCTCCCCCTTTGGCATCGATGTCAACATATGGGAAAATCTTATCACAAAGTTATATCAATCCAAATTCATGCAACCAACCAATCTCCCCATATAGTAGGGATTTTCTCATAGAAACACTCCCCCTTTGAAAATAATGGCAAAGGGTGCCATGAGTTATCAACTTATTTTCAACATCTTTCTTCCATGATCACTCCCCTTGAGGAGTAGATCCCTACATCTAGTCTAGATTATGATAAGGCTTTGAAAACCCCTAGAATGATGCACCTCTGCATCATTTGATTTTGAATAGGAGGGGCCTAAGCCCCTAGCACACCTTTAAGATATTCAAAGCTATCTTTTAGCAGTGGCTTTGTGAAGATGTCTACAATCTTCTCTTTTGTACTAATATATTCTAATTTGATTTCCTTTTCTGCCACCTTGTTCCTTGTAATCAACCAATACTCGATCCCTAACCAAAATAGGAGAGTTCACATCTTGTTCTTCCAACTATCAAAATTCTCAAGATCAAATTTTGGACTATCCTTCCTATATAATGTCATCTCTAAGATCACCTCAAGTTGTTAAGATTTCTCTCTAAGGACCACTTGCTCTGATAACAATTGTTAGGAATAAAATTCCATAGTACAACTAAGAGGGGGGTGAATTAGTTGTATGATAGATTATTAAAATTTAAACTTTAAGTAGCAGGAATATCAAATCCAATGAACACAATGAATGCCAACACGATAACACAATATTTGGGTCTCGAGGAAACCTTGTTAAAGGTAAAAACCCTAGTGGGAATTAGCACCTATAAATGATGTACTGCGAGTATAGTTATCCTTGTTAGAAGATATAGCCCTATTAGGAGCTTATTTAATCATTACAATGCATAGTCCTTGTTAGAGGATAGACTAGCCAAAGAACATTAAGTCCACCTTCAGAACTCACTGTTCACAACAAAAGTGTATATGAAGAAATACACAATCTTTTCAACTATTTGTTAGCAACTATCTTTGCTTGATTAGTTCCAATGAATTCCACCAATAAACCTCTTCTCTACATACAAAAGACACAATATTGTATCTTTCACAACCTCTCTATATCCTCTTCTTCTCATACCTATCTTTTCCAAAGAAAAGACCTTTCATTTATACCTTATTACAATTCTTATAAATAGGTTGGCCCATAAGGCTTTCCTAATTAAAAACAATTACATAAACCCTTGCTAAGATACACAGGGTATCTAGAACAAGTCTACAATGATTATATTAGAACAATTAAGGACCGAAATCCTTAATTCAAGTTTGCCATCTGCTATACACACTACATCTTTGTAGTCGGCTTCCAAATAGATCACTTTCTAGAGTAAACTTCATAGCTAACATCATCCTAAATTTTGTACCTTGCACAATTCATAGAACACTCTTTAATAGTCTATCTTTCATCTCTAAAGTTTGCATGCACTGATTCCATATCTCTTGTAATCTATACACAAAACATAGAGACTAACTCTGTCATTTCTCATTGTCATAGCTAGTGACGAGTCTTCACCAAAACATCTCTAACTCATCCAATATGAATCAATAGACAATGAGATCTTGGATATAAAATCACACTATCCTCCTAAAATCTCATCTGTCTTTGCAATATCTGAAACATCTATACATTGTCCGTACACTATGATAACCAGTCTGATTCCCTCACATAAATATATGTTGACATCAGTGACAAAACAAAAATGACAACAATATGATTTCCCATTCAAAAACATATTGATTAAACATATTAAATGTCTCAATCAATTCCCCATGCATTAGAAATATCTAAAAGATCCATCATCATAATCATACCGTGCTTTACTTTTAAAAAAACACTCCATACTTAATAAAAAATCAGCCTTCCAGTCAGCTTCACAATTATCATGCTAAACATAACAATAACTCATGAAAATGTTATTTATGGAGTTGTCACTCTTACAATACCAAAGATTTGGTAATATACTTTATTCACCTATCTTAGCACATTACCATATTCACTTTACCTTCCTTAATCTTCGTAACTATTCATATACCCTATTACATTGTTTTACCATCTTCGCATACCTTGAGAACACTATATCTCATAGATCTAATAACCAAAACTTCTGCTATATTAACTGAAGCATGTGTATATCCAAAAATACCTTTAGTTAACTTTGCAAGCTATAATACCTCATATATCTTCATCACTGACCTAAACTATGGCACTGTACCCTGTTATCTTGATTCTAGACTTAGTCATTTTCATGACTGTGACTCCAGTGGCAATCTCCACAACATGAAATCACTCCATCATGAGTGTTTCCATGAATGAAAACCCTCAAGTGATTCCTAGTGCTCCAAAACATCACATGACAACAATCTCTCCCTTTGGAATTTGTTGGTTGTCTTTTCTTTCTACTTGCAGGTGTACACTATGATTCACAACTTGATGTCACTAACTCTATCACCACTCCAAAGTCTGCAAGGAAAAGGGCCAATTAACAAGGATCAAATTGATCCTCCTACACTTTGAGCCTAGATGCTCAAGTGGGTGTACCTTAGATTCACTTCTTAAAAGGAATCACAAATGTTATACATTATACCCTTTACAAATTGTTTTGAATATTTATCATTCAAATGTGTGATTGATGATGATAAGCTACTTCCAGAGAATGGATCAGTGGCTTAACCTAGGGCATAGAGTCATCCAATGACATATATCCACTGAAAATCCTAAATCAAATACTCCTGAATTCAAGATAAGTGCTTTGCCTATTATCCCCCTCACGCCCAAACTTGATCATCAAATTCTTAACCAACCATGAACTCATTGAAATCACCTCAAAGACTTTAATCCTAACTTTGTTAGGAAATCAAAGATAACTCCATAATACTCTTTGTTTACCATATTCTAACTCACTTTGTGACATTAACATATATGAGCCCAAGATCAGAATGAGAAGACAAACATAAATTTGAGATTGGAATCAAAGTGTATTATCATTAAAATTTACAGAATCAATACATTACTAGAATAACAAAATGCATAGGAAACAAACCCTAAATCCAAGCTCTCCTTGTTCAATCTTTTACATTGACTATAAATATAACATCAACAACCCACACTAAATAAAAAATTCAACCATATATACCCCCTAGTCATCTTGGGATCCCAAAACAAGATGGAACAAGCTACGGATGACTAGGGTTAGGGTTTTACCCACCAAACCATCTAAGATCAACCATAATTTATTACAATTGGGGGAAAACTAAGCAGCCTGGAGAAAGCAGGTCGAAGAATGATCCTCAATCAATGAGAAAATCCTTGAGAAAGTACTAAAAACCAAGGATTTGCCCATATTTATCAACCTATTCGGCCACCTGCAACATGCCTTCGAACAACAAAATCATGGTACAAACCCCTGCAATTAACCATCAACCTCCCTAGACCACACTACAGCAACAGGCACCACCAGTTCCACCGAATCCAACTGCTAAAACAATTAATTTCAATCCATCCTGTCGCTAAAAGCCCTTTCTAAAATTTCAAATTTGAAATGCAATGGTTGGTCGACAAGGTTTAAAATGTGACCATCGATTCCAATGTTTTCTTGGTAGATCGGGTGGTTCACATTAATCTCATAATAGTTACAAACCCTTGAAAAGTCTTTCACCACATCGCCAAACTGTCAACCAATCAGAAACAAGCATGTCATCACCACGTAGCATCACAGATCCACCTGATGGTCTCCATCTCTAAGATCGAATCAACGATTTTTGCTACATCACGGCCTTTAAAAATCATGCATCTTCACCCAGTGGTGTAACAACGGCAACAGGATCCATTTGAGCATTAATCACACCTAAAGACCCAAAATCCTAGCCCCATTGTCAACCACCAAGACACCTTCCCACTGACCAATCAAGAGTGAGCATCTCAGCACTTCGTGGCACATTGGACCCACCCTTTGTTGAACTTAATACATAGGAAGATTAGATGGCTGGCACATGATATCATAATCTCCAAAAATTCAATCCACTTTTACGCTAGCCATCGATCTTGAATCTCTTGATTGAGATATCGGGCCCGCCTGACAACATATCCAGATCACTATCCTTTGACCAATAAAATGCTGCCAATTGTAGCATCTGTCAGTGGTCCCACCACTAGTCAGTCTGACCACTTGGGAGATCAGACAGTCGTCACATGATCTCAAGGGATGAAAAGATTCCATGAGATCATGCACTCGCCATTGATCTTGAATCTATCACTGACAACACAAAGCCCGACCCCACCCTACCACATAGGCTGCTTGGTCAAATCATGGATTTCCACATTGCAATATCTGGCAAGTAGACATGCAACCTTTTATCACTCAAGGGTCCATCTGACAACTGTGCCATATCATCATTCTTTCATCCAATGAGGAACTGCCACCTGTGCTTACCTGGCAGTGGACCTACTCTATTTGAAATGTTGTTCTATAAAGAAGGATCAATGACTAGCATAAGATCTCATAGCTCTGATAGATTCTATGAGAAGATACACCAACTGTCTGATTGAACTGTGACAGAGAACTAGGCCCAAGAAAATTAAAGGCCATTGGGACTTAGGAAAAATTAAAGTGCCAAGCAGGTAAACTTAGGGAAATTTATTAAAAGGGGACCCCAAAATGAAACCTAACCATGAAACACATAAAGTGAACCTTTTAAAGGCACATGCATTATTAGGACTTAAGTGGCTGAAAAAGTAACAATGAAATAGAACTTGGCCAGGGTAAACAAGGGTTTTATATCCCAACAGCTAGATTTTTCAAATTTTAACCTAGGGTTTGAGACAAAAAGATGGAAAAATTGTAGAGACCAAAGGGAAATTGACCAGAAGCCATGGAAATTATTGTAGGTGCTAACAGTGGCTCTGTCTGGGGATGATGGGCAATGTATGCCTATGCAAGAATTTAGAATTGCTGGGTGAAGCAGACCACCAACTAGACAAAAACTTTGAACAATAGAGAGCAAGGGACAAAACACTACAAACCATGACAAAAGAAGACAGGAGGTAGGCAACTTTACAAAATTTACAAAATATACAGACCTAACTAGTGTTCATGGAAAGAAAGATACCTTCAATTGAAGTATTTCTTCAAGAATTGTCCATGAAATGGCAATTCCTGAACATCACTGTTTAATTCTTTTACAATGTATGAATCTTGGCCCCATTTTTCATGAATTAGATATGGCCCTAACTAGATTGGATCAAATTTTCCATGTTTCCCCTTATCATCCAATCTAGCATTCCAAATTAATACCAGGTCACCAGGCTCAAACCTCTTGTCAACAGTCCTTTTGTCATACAAATTCTTGACCTGTAATTGCAACTTGGCATTTTTTACAATTGACTCTCTTCTAGTTTCATCCAACCTGATGATTTCTTCAATCCTTAACTACATTTCATCATCTATATAATCATCATATAACTGAATAAACTTATACATTTCCAATAAGTTGTTCTGAGGAATCCTTGCATGTATCCCGTATACTAAATCAAATGGTGCACAACCAATTGCCTTTTTTATAGTTACCCTATCAACCCATATAGCTAATGGCAATTTTGAACTCCATGCTCTTTTATTCTTATCAAGGATCCTCTTGAGGATTTTTATCAGGCTCTTTTTAGATGATTCTACCTATCCATTCCCCTATGGATGATAGGGTGAGGAATAAGACATCTGAATTCCCAGACCTTAACAAAATTCCTTGTACTCAGCAAACCTAAAACACATTGCATTATCACTAAAAATCCTCTCAGGACAACCAAACCTTGTGACAATATTAGTCAATAAGAAATCAGTCACCACCCTACTAGTTTAATTCCTTGTGGGGATAGCCTCTACCCACTTTGTAAAATAATCAGTAGCAACTAATATCCAAGAGTGTCCTCCACTAGACTTGTTTGGTATTTCTCCTATGAAATCCATTCCCCATTGTTGGAAAGGAGCTTGCACTTCTACTGGCCTTAAGGGCATATTGCCTAAAAATTTAAGCTTACCAGAGAACCTTTGACAAGCATCACATCTCCCTACCAACTGCTCTGCATCCTTGAAGATTGTGGGCCACCAGAATCTTGCTCTCAAGATTTTTTGAGTAGTAGTTTTACCCATGTAATGTCATCCACAAACTCCCTCATGCATTTCTTTCAACAACTTGTTAGCCTAATTTTCATCAACACATTTCAAAAGTATGCAATCCATATTCTTCCTATAGAATTTACATTTCACAATCACATACTTGATGGCCTATAATTTCAATGTCCTTTTCTTATTATCATCCATCTCTACTAGACATTTCATGTTCCTTAAGTAAAATATAACATCTTGATACTAGATACAATCATCCATATCACATGTGTAATCAACCTTAGCTTGATTTATCTGATTTGCATCAAGATTGGATTGATCCATCAATTTTTCCAGTCCCTGACCTCTAACCAATTTGGTAATCTGGATATCAATATTGAATTCTTGGATCCTATTGATCCATCTACATCTTCTCCCAGACACCTCCTGCTGTGAAAAGATATCCTTTACTGCTGCACTTGGCACAAAAGCAATCACAGCTGCTCCCATCAAATAACACCTAAAAGACTTGATAGCTTTCACCAATGCATAAGCTTTTTTTTCATTGGTATCATACTTCAATTTAGTAGCCTACAAAGATTTACTAAAAAATGCAATAGGCTGCTCATAACCTTCATTATTCTTTTGCAACAAAACTGTAGCAATAGTATGAAAAGATGCAAAGGAAAAGACATGCATTGGGGCACTATAATCAAGTGCCTTAAGCATAGGTGCATCTTTGATAGCCTGCTTGATATTCTTGAAAGCTTCATCAGGCTCACCTTCCCACTTAATCTCAGATCCCTTCTTCAACATCTTGGATATTGGCCTAGTGACCTCAGCAAAATTTGTAACAAAAATTCTCAAGAAATTCACCTGACCAAAGAAAGAGTGAATTCCTTTGATATTTTTTGGTCTTTGAATCTTTTCAATAGCTGCAACCCTATCTGGATCAATTCTAACTCCTTTCTTTCCAACCAAGTGGCCAAGCAACTTACCCTTAGTGACACCAAATGCACATTTCCTTGGATTTAATGAAATGCCATATCCCAAAGCCCTCACAAATATTTTTTCTAGATGAGTAAAACAGTCTTCTTCCTTCTTGGAATAGGCAGTTAAATCATCTTGATAAACAATGAGGAAATCATCTATGAAATCTGAAAAGGAAACATCCATTGCCCTCTAAAAATTTGCACCAGCATTTGTGAGACCAAAAGGCATTCTCACATAAACATATGTTCCCCAAGGTGTAGTGAAGGCTATCTTAAATTGTTCTGATTCCTTTACAATTACTTGATTATAACTAGAGAAACCATCCATCATAGACATTAATTCAAATCCGGTCACTCTCTGCAACATAGCTTCCATATTAGGCAGACAATAGTTATCCTTCAATGAGCTGATGTTCAAATTTTTAAAATCCACACAAAGTCTGATGTCACCATTTTTCTTCTTGATAGGAACCAAATTTGAAACCCAAGAAGAATGCCTAATGGGCTTGATAATTCTAGAATCTCTTAGGTTCATTAATTCTTCTTGCATCTTAGGTGCCAAAGTAGGATTTATAGGCCTTTGTTTCTACCTAAAGGGTTTAGCATCTTCTTTCAAAGGAATAACATGTTGGAACAAGTCTTCCCTATAAACTTTTAGGTCATCATATGACCATGTAAAAACATGCTTGAATTTTCTCAATAATTCAATCAAGGACTTCCTTACCTTGTGAGACACCTCTCTACCAATGTAGACCTTCTTAGGTGCCTCTTGTGTTCTAAGATTTATTTCTTCCAAATTTATATGATCTTCCCTTTTAATATCCTTTTGAACCTTGTCTTGATTATCAAATACAATTTCTAGAACAAATAGTCCCTTAGGAACCTTGTTAGTTTTTAGTTGAATGACCTCATTACCAAGGACAACTTCCTTTCCTTCTATAATCTCAACCAAGGCTGAACAATCTAGCTCCTGACCATGATACTGATCTTCACAATTAAAAAATCTCAAGATATCTTGGTCATCTTTAAAAACTTGCCAATTCTCAACATTATCTAGTATACTAGGCCTAGTCTAAATTTCAACTTTAGAAAGGCTAGCAAAAGTAACATCACTGGGATTGATTGCAATATTGGCTAACAAATCAGCCATCTTGTTATTACTTCTATCCTTCCATAGAATATTGAAGGCATCAAAACACTCAATCAAATCCCAAACAAAATTTATGTATTACTTCAACCTCTTGTTCTTGGAAGCATATACTGACCTTATTTGGGACACCACTAATTCAGAATCCCCTATAACCTTTATACATTTAATTCCATGCCTTTGTGCCAATCTCAATCCTAGCAAAAATGCTTCAACTCTGCTATATTATTGGTACAATAGAAATTCAATGTGAAAGAGAACTTGTAGGTGCTCCCCTTAGGAGAAATAAGTAGAATACTTGCTCCTGCTCCATCTTTGCAGCTAGCACCATCAAAGTACATCACCCACAAATCACCCCTCACAGGCCTAGAACCTATCTCATTAGCAATACATGGTAATACAGGCTCCTTTTCAAGTACAATGACCTCAGCTCTGAAAGGATTGACATTAGTATCCATGAAGCAAGTAACTTCATTATCAACATTTTTTTCAATCATATAGGTTACCCTTGGTTCTCTTTCAATCTTAACAAACTAATCATCAATCTTGAAGGTTGCAAAAGAGAGATCACACTACAAACACCCACCCATGGTAGCACTCAATATCCTAGATAATAGCATACTGTAATGAGGTGGAATGTCTACCACCAAGACACTCATAGTCAATTCCTTCTCTGGATAAGCTACCAATCTATATGGAATTGCATTTATAGTCCCAATGACTGGTACTTCCCTCTGATCCATTGCACAACATTTGCCTTGATCTATATCAACCTTGAGACCTAACTTTTCCATAATTTTGAAAGGCATGATAGTATTGGAAGCACAAGAATCAATCATACAATTTCTTAACTTCATTCCATTCACCAGAATACTCAAGAAGAATGGATCTATGTTTTCAAGGCTAGCATTGACAGATTTATCCAAGTAAATAGGTGGTATATGAGATACCAATCCTTGGACCTCCACCTCTTTCAAAACTTTATGCTGAGGTTCATTGCATGCAACATCATTATTATGATCATTATCTACCCATGCAATAGCCCTATCCTTATGTTTAGGGATCCTTAACAATTCTGACAATGGAACCTTGATAGTTATCTAAGATAACATAGCCAACATATCAATAGGAGCAAAGGGAGGAATCTCAATCTGCATTGTTTTAGTGTCTTTTTATTTATCTAATATATTGGTTGCATTGGTGACCTTTACCTTTTCATCTTTAGCCATTTTGTTGACTAGATTTTCTATTTCATTAGAAATATTTTCAACTCCAACTCCCCCTAGGCTCCCACTTCTTACCTTTTACATTCTTGAATCTTTCCATATGATCATTTTTTGACTTATTATCACTAGGTTCTCCAGAGTTGGTGTCCTTTATAAACATTCCTAAAGCTTTTACATTTGTATCCCTTTCCACCATGCCTCTAGTTTGCACTTGGGATATCATTTCTATAGTGATTCTATCCATTTCTTCCTTTGAAGGTCTTCTCAAATTCACTGGCTCTAAGGAAGAAATCATGTTACATGTCTTTTCATCAATGTCATCATTATCAGAAAAGACCTCTTGATGGAAAAGTGCCCTATTGTGTCTTTTCAGACACATGTTTGTTTCTTCATCAATATTATAATCATCTTCATACCCTAGGTATGAAGTTGCCATGTTGCATCCAATATCATCATGATTTTCTTCTTGATCTAACTCCTCATTGCTATCATTTTGGTATGCTGACATGGATTGTGCAACCACACAATGCTTTGCAGAATGAGGGGAATGGCATGCTATACACCATGGTGTATCTTCTAAAACATTTATAGAGGATCTTTGTAAAGGATCAGGGACAAATTTTTCATTATTTCCTCTTGCAACAGGGACAATAGGCTTGTCATCCTTCCATTGGGTGTTATAGGGATAATTCTGCAATCTATTCTGCCTATTGAAATTATTGTTGAACTGAGGCTTTTCATTGGCAAGAGCACTATTAATTCTATTAGCAGGTGCTTTTAAATCCTTCAATGCTTTCAACACCTTATCCAATTTTTCTTCCTCTTGTCTCTTGTTTCCAACATTTCTCTCACTATCCCTCTTGTATTTCTTGTCTCCAAACAACTTTGGATCATCTCTCTTTCCACCCAATTTTCCTGATATTTTCATATTGTTTTCAATAT
Organism: Chamaecyparis obtusa; assembly: GCA_027943335.1. Taxonomy (NCBI): domain Eukaryota; kingdom Viridiplantae; phylum Streptophyta; class Pinopsida; order Cupressales; family Cupressaceae; genus Chamaecyparis; species Chamaecyparis obtusa. Next base: position 494,295 of record BSBK01007999.1, on the reverse strand, counting down.
TGATAGCAATCCTAAAATCATCTCTAAGATTTCTTGGTTCCTTGTCCCTCAACAAATATCCCATTTTTCTATCAAAGGCATTGAAGTATGTGGTCAAACAAACATTGTCATCTAGCCTCATAACTTGAAAAAATTTATGGATACCCTTCTGAAACCTCATATTGAACTCAGTTGTAGATTCATTCTAATTTTTCCTTATAGTTTTGAACTCATTCAACATGAAACTAGCATTAGGCCTGTCACCATACTGCTCTTTGAAACATCTCTCAAAAGAATCCCATGTGTCAATACAACGGTCAGGGAGTCTCTTAAACCAATCTCTAGCATCCGCCACCAAAGATTGAACAAATAATTTCATGACTACATCCTCATGCTCTACCTCATAATCATTTAGCATATCAAAAAATAACCTAAGATGTTCCTCACAACTAATAGCATTATTACCAAAAAATTTAGGTATCTTATCTCTTATATCAGTTGGAAAAGCATTTGGGTAGCCAGGGATTCCATCAAAACTAATTTGCCTAGAGCCTTCTAATTGCATAGGTCTTCTTTGAAAACTTGAACTAGTGCTGACCCTAGGATTAAAATTTACATTTACATTTCCATCTACTTGTGCATTTGTCTGTTGTCTAGGATCAACATTTATCTTAGAAGATGAAGAAGGAATTGAACTAGTAGCAGCAAAACTAAGTGAAATAGTAGTAGTCATAGATGGCATACCTAGTTCAGTATCAGATGGGCCAAGAGCATTTGCAGATGAAGCCTTCAAGAACTGGTTCTCTTTTCTACAATGGAGGCCTCAATTTCAGCTCTCTCTAATTCTCTTGCAAGGTCCTCATCTTCCTTTCTTCTTCTTTCAATCTCTGTGTCTTTATTTGAATTGGGTGGTGGGACCCCTAGTATTGTCAATGATTTGCTTGTCTGATGTCCCACCATCTTTTGCTTTCCTTTTTCACTAGCAGCAATAGCAGGTCTAGTGATCTCATGCCCATCTTTATCTTTGGGGAGGGAAGTATAACTTTGAACCTGTCTGATCACAGGGCCCTCTTCATCAAACTCATGATCTTGCACCAAGTGTTCTTGCTCACTTCTCAAAGCATCAAGATCACCAAAGACATCATGCTGCAAAGTATTAGGAGCAGAGGAAAGCATCTTGTTTCTCTCCTTCAACTCCTTAATATTTATAAAAAGAGACTCTTTCCATCGAAGCATTCACCTTTTTAGCTTCTCTCTCTTTTTGTAACCTTTTGTGTATGGAATCCTACTCTACCAACTGTAACCTTAGTGCACTTAAATCATCTGGTTCTACCATAACATCATTAGAACTTGATGATACATCCATATCAATGAGGCTTTGATATGGGAAATGGACTTGTCTCACTCTCATGGGTTGCCTTCTGATCATATGCTCATCAGGATCTAAATTTGGTCCAAAACCCCTTTCTCTGGCTTGTTCATCTTGACCTGCAGCTAATGAACCTTTGTCTTGAAATACTGTCTCTGGGGTATCATAAAATTTGTCTTCAGAGCGGCCACTATCTGACCTAGAACTCTTGGATTGTGAATCTTCCTCATTAGAGGATGCAAGTGGTGCTCTATTTTTGGTATTTCTTTGTTCTCACATGGGAGCACTAGTAGACTCACCATTTCTTCTAATCCAACTCTTCTTTTCCTATCTAGGTAACTATTCTAGAGTAACCTCCAGATTTTTCTTCACAAAGGACCTAGTATTCCTTCTTTTGTCCATGATCTGCAGTCTATAACACTGGTTCTAACCTTTTGAGTCACCACCCACCAAAGTGGGAAGTCTTCAACTAAATATCATAGGAAAAACAAGAGTTCACTTAATAACTTTTATCTCTAGACTCTCCCCAGGAGAGTTGCCATTCTATTGGTTGTCTTTTCTTTCTACTTGTAGGTTTACACTATAATTGACAACTTGATGTCACTGACTCTATCACCACTCCAAAGTCTACAAGGAAAAGGGCCAATTAACAAGGATCAAATTGATCCTCCTACACTTTGAGCCTAGATGCTCAGGCAGGTGTACCTTAGATTCACTTCTTAAAAGGAATCACAAAATGTTATACATTATACCCTTTACAAATTGTTTTGAAGATTTATCATTCAAATGTGTGATTGATGATGATAAAATACTTCCAGAGAATGGATTAGTGCCTTAACCTAGGGCATAGAGTCATCCAATTACATATATCCCCTGAAAATCCTCAATCAAATATTCTTGAATTCAAGATAAGTGCTTTGCCTATTATCCCCCTCACTCCCAAACCTGATCATCAAATTCTTACCCAACCATGAACTCACTGAAAACACCTCAAAGACTTTAATCTTAACTTTGTTAGGAACTCAAAGATAAGCTCACAATACTCTTTGTTTACTATATGCTAACTCACTTTGTGACATTAGCATATATGAGCCCAAGATTAGAATGAGAAGACAAACATAAATTTGAGATTGGAATCCAAGTGTATTATCATTAAAATTTATAGAATCAATACATTACCAGAATAACAAAATGCATAGGAAACAAACCATATATACCCCCTAGTCATCTTGGGATCCCAAAATAGGAGGCAACATGCTACGGATGACTAGGGTTATGGTTTTACCCACCAAACCATCTAAGATCAACCACAATTTATTACAATTGGGGGAAAACCAAGCAGCTTGGAGAAAGCAGATCCAAGAATGATCCTCAATTAATGAGAAAATCCTTGAGAAAGGACTGAAAACCAAGGATTTGCCCATATTTATCAACCTATTTGGCCACCTGCAACATGCCTTTGAAAAAAAAAATCATGGTACAAACCCCTACAATTAACCATCAACCTCCTTGGACCACACTGCAGCAACAGGCGCCACCAGTTCCACCAAATCCAGCTGCTAAAACAATTAATTTTAGTCCTTCCTGTCGCTGAAAGCCCTTCTAAAATTTCAAATTTGAAATGCAATGGTTAGTTGACAAGGTTTAAAATGTGACTGTCAATTCCAATGTTTTCCCGGTAGATCAGGCGGTTCACATTAATCTCATAATAGTTACAAACCCTTGAAAAGTCTTTCACCACATCGCCAAACTATCAGCCAATCAGAAACAAACATGTCATCACCACGTAGCATCACGGACCCACCTGATGGTCTCCATCTCTAAGATAAAATCAATGGTTGTTGCTACACCGTGGCCTTTAAAAATCATGCATCTTCACCCAGTAGTTTAACGACAGCCACAAGATCCATCCAAGCATTAATCACACCCGAAGACTAAAAAATCTTGGCCCCACTGACAATTGGCAAGTCACCTTCCCACTGACCAATCAAGAGCGAGCATCTCAACACTTCATGGCACATTGGACCCACCCTCTGTTGACCTTAATACATAAGAAGATCGGATGGCTAGTGCATGATCTCATAAGCTCCAAAGATTCCATGTGCTTTTACACCAACCATCGATCTTGAATCTCTTGATTGAGATACCAGGCCCGCCTGACAACATATCTAGATCACTACCCTTTGACCAATAAAATGCCACCAATTGTAGCATATGTCATTGGTCCCACTGCCAATTGATCTAAACACTTGGGAGATTGGATGGCCATCGCATGATCTCAAGGGCTGAAAAGATTCCATGAGATCATGCACCCACCATTGATCTTGAGTCTATCACTAACAACACAAAGCCAGACCCCACCCTACCACATAGGCTACTTTATCAAATCAGGGATTGCCACATTGAAAAATTTGGTAAGTGGACATGCAACCTTTTATCACTCAAGGGTCCATCTGACAACCGTGCCATATCATCATTCTTCAGCCAATGAGGAACCACCACCTATGCTTACCTAGTAGTGGACCTGCTCCATTTGAAATGTTTCGCTATAAAGAAGGATCAATGACTGGCATAAGATCTCATAGCTCTGATAGACTCTATGAGAAGATATGCCAATCGTCTGATTGAACTATGACAGAGAATTGGGCCTAGGAAAATTAAAGGCCGTTAGGACTTAGGAAAAATTAAAGTGCCAAGCAGCTAAACTTAGGGAAATTTATTAAAAGGGGACCCCAACATGAAACCTAACCATGAAACACATAAAGTGAACCTTTTAAAGGCACATGCATTATTAGGACTTAAGTGGCTGAAAAAGTAACAATGAAATAGAACTCGGCCAGGGTAAACAAGGGTTTTATATCCCAATGGCTAGATTTTTCAAATTTTGACCTAGGGTTTGAGCCAGAAGCATGGAAAAATTGTAGAGACCAAAGGGAAATTGACCAGAAGCCATGTAAATTATTGTAGGTGCTAACAAAATTGATGGAAACAATTAGAAAAATGACTAAGTGTCACAATGCAACTCTCTTCTTTTCTTCTTTTATATTTATTTTTATTTTAGTTTCTTCTCTACATATAGCTCTACATATTTATTTATCTTCTCTACATATAGCTCTACATATTTCTTTCTCTTCCTCATTTTTCCTTTTTCTTTCTCTCCCTTTGACATCAATGGAAAAGGTATATACAAAATTGTAAAACTTAAGCACAAAATATTCACTTCTTACTCACAAGATTGAAGACATCTTGGAAAGAGTTTTCCAAGGTCTTAACTTCTTCAATCCATGAACTTATTAACAGTTCACTGACATGGATTAATCCATTCAGTGCATATGAAATTGTCTCTGCTTCCTTAAGCTCAGTAAGAGTAGATATAGACATTGCGCCTTCAACTTTTATCATCTCTGAGAGATGAGTCTCCAACATTATGAGTTTAGGGGTCAATAGGCTTCTCCATAAGCCAAATATATCTGTCACTCTACCTTTCTCCATTTCCATTACTCCTATTGATGCAAGGTAGGGGTCAAAAGGGACCAAACAATGGTACACCCTAATGAGCTAGCCTACTCAACAACACATGAAAGAAAATAACAACATAGTGAGAGGGATAATGCCTGATCTTTCATTAATTTTCATCAAATAGAATCATACATGTGAGGCTGTAAGGCCTTCCCAGTTAGGGCCAGATATTACAATGAATTACATAAGTCCTCAAACATGTGAGGATCTACCAAAAATATCTAATCTTTGATCTTCTTACTACTAACTAAAACTTCCTCCTAAACTACAACCAACAACTACATTTATACAAGAGTTTACCAAACTGAGTCGGCCTTTAGATCCACAATCAACAAAAGTAACAATCAAATCTGGGACCAAATGATTTCTAATGATTGATATCAACATTAAATCCATGACCTTATTAGGAATGAATGATGAATGCTTGGAAGTCATTCTATAGCAATTTTTGTTGCATTCATGACTATGATTGTCATTGATGTCAACACAGTGATCTTCTGGAGACTTGCAGAGAAGCAGATAGTGTTCTGATTCGCGCACATGGGATATTGTAGTTGGAGATATGAAATGTTGAGGTTATAATCTTTGATATGTTATATGTCTATGGTTAAGAGTGTGGATAGTAATTACTTTATTCATGAAAGTTATGAGCATTTTGGTGGAAGCAGTATTCAGGCAGTGTTCCTGAGTAGCAGTTTTTTGAAATTAGATGATATCTCCTAATCATGATGGAATCTAGTTTTGTGTAGTTAAAGGGAAGTTTGAGACACATTTTTAGTGATGTGGTTCATAGAAAAAACTTTGAGGTCACATGAGTGAAGAGTTATTGTATCTGGAAGCTGACAGTTTTGTGTAATTTTGATGTAGCATGTGGTAACTTTTATTTTGTAATTGTGTGTCAACTCATTTGTAATTATTTGAGTGTGGTATAAAGGAAGGAATGTTTTTCCTTATTGATATCTAAAAAAGGAATGTGATCATGGTATGAATGAATGTGAATGTATGCATGAAGTGAAGAAGAGAGCCTATGAAGTTGTGAAAGAGAAATTGTGAAGGAAGACAAGTGAAGTACAAAGATCTGAAAGTGAGATCTGGTGTAGCAGTGAGTGCGGTTTGGCATAGTGAGGAGGTAACATAATTGATATTATTCTACTGAATAATCTTAAGGTCATTTGGACAGTGTGTTCATTGATCTTACCCTAAAGCTATTTGGGCAGTGGGTCCTTCTGTCTTCCATAACTCCTAATAGGGTTAGAATCTTCTAACAGGGATTCAAAATCTCCTAACAGGGATTTATATGTACTGAATGTATTTCATAAGACTCCTAATAGAGTCCATCCTTTCACAAGGAATATTCATATTAGTGCATCTTTTGTGGGCATCATTCCCACCGGGATTTACTCTTTGATCAAGAGGTTCCCTAGTCAACATATCTTGTGTTATTGTGTCATTGTGTATGAATATCTTTCTATGGTTGGTAATTATATTGCTTACATGGTTAAATGTTGTTGAAATTGATAAAATTTATAATTATCTAATAACTAATTCACCCCCCCCCCCCTCTCAGTTATCTTGGTGGACTTTACTTTCTAAGAATTGGTATCAGAGTAGTAGGTCCTTGAAAGGTAAGTTTAACAACTTAAGGAGATCCATGGTGAATTTTAGGAAAGAAAGCCCTAAGTTTGATGCAATAAATTTTGACAGCTAGAAAGAAAAGATGAAGACACATCTACTATGTTTAGGACTAGGTTATTGGTTGATTACAAAGAATGATAGGACTATCATTGAAGAAGATAATCTTGAATCAAGTTCAAAAGATGAGGTAGATCTATTCATGTGTAACATACTTGCAAGAGAAGTAGTTTTGACAGCACTTTCTAACAATCAATACAGTCAGGTAAAATGTTTTAAAAAATCTCATGAAATTTGGAAAGCTTTACAATCTACTTTTGAAGGTGATGAACATGCAAAGAGAGCTAGATTACATAATTGGATATGTGCATTTGAGGATATTAGAATGATGGAAGATGAATCTGTTAGAAGCTATATTGGTAGAATGTCAGAAATTGTTGTAGGGATAAAATCTTGTGGAGGATCAAAGATAGAGAATGAAGTGATATGGAAAATTCTGAGGACATTGACTCTTGTATTTAAGCAGACAACATAGATGATTAAACAAGTTATACCTTGTACTACAAACTTTACAAGAGAGACACTTCTTGGAAGATTAGGAGCAGCAGAAATGAACCTAAGGGTATCAAGAGACTTACCTAGAATGGAGACAACATTCAGTGCTCTTAGTGTTCATCCTACTTTGTCAAGAATTACTAGTGTGAGTGGAGATTATGCTAGCAATAGGTCTAGAAATGAAGAATACAAGAAGATTGAAGAAGGTATTGCCTTGCTTGTGAAAAGAGAACCAAATGGTAATAAAAATTTTAAATGTTGGACTTGTCAAGAATTGTTGGAAATAATTGTCTGAAGGAAATTGCTACTCAATTATGTATTGTCTTTGATGTCACACTATGTCATAGTTCACAGCAATCTGCTTCTACCAAGCTCAGTCGGTCTGCCAGACAGGGATATTAGTACTTACCGAGTTCACTCAGTTGCCGAAGAAAGTTTAGTGTTTACCGAGTTCACTCGATTGCCGAAGAAAGTTTAGTGTTTACCGAGTTCACTCGGTTGCCGAAGAAAGTCTAGTGTTTACCGAGTTCACTCGGTTGGCGAAGAAAGTTTAGTGTTTACCGAGTTCAGTCGTTTATCAAAGGTGAAGGATTGTTGGTGTTTACCGAGTTCCCTCGGTCTCTGAAAAATTATAAGAGATATGGTCACCGAGCACTATCGGCCCTTGAAGGATTTTTGCAAATAGAGTTTACTTAATTCAGCCGACTGTTATACTAAATAATGTCGATTTGACTAATCCAAAATCATATAAATAAAAGGTCAAATGTGAAAAATAAATAACAGACAGCAGAAGATTTACAGAAGAAAAGAAGGAAAGATATATGCGAGTTTGTGAAGGATGTTCAGATATCCTTGAGGAGCAGCAAAAGATTTACAGAAGAAAAGAAGGAAAGATATATGCAAGTTTGTGAAGGATGTTCAGATATCCTTGAGGAGCAGCAGAAGATTTACAGAAGAAAAGAAGGAAAGATATATGCGAGTTTGTGAAGGATGTTCAGATATCCTTAAGGAGCAGCAGAGATTTACTCAATCAGAGAGGATCAGACTTATGCAGAATAGAGATCTGTAATCAGCAAGATAGTTGCATTATTATACAGGTCACTTTTTCATTGTTACCTTCTTATCATTGTAACAGTGAATTCAAATCTCTTAACCGAGTTGGTTTAACAACCATAATATAAATCCTCTAACAAGGTGAAAATTCCATTGAATTGTTTTCAAGACCTCTTACCAGGCCACTCCTAGTAGGGTGTTTTAAATCCTCTAACAAGGTCACACCTAACAGTGTGTTTTGTAACCTTTTACCGGGTTGGCTTCTAACCGGGCATCACTTCAGAAAAGTGAAAATTAGTATCTAGATATATTGGGGGTTTTTCCCATATTGGGTTTCCACGTTAAATCTTGTGTCTCTTGTGTTCTTAATTGCTTCCTCAATCATTTACATGCACTGATAAATATCTAAAGATAATATTGCTAATACTTTCTGCATCTTCAAAGTTACTGAAATCTATTTACCGAGTGCTAAAACAGACAACATTGTTAAGATATCTTAAAGGATCTGCAAATAATTAATTGTGAAGTGTTTTTATGGTTGACTGATTCACCCCCCCTCTCAGTCACTTCATCCATATTCCATCAATTGGTATCAGAGCTTTTGGTGCTTGCAGGAAGGGTTTCAAGGACCTAAGCTAAAGATCAGGATGTCTTACAAGAGGGAAATTCCAAAGCTTAACAGAGATAACTTTTCAGCATGGCAAGGTCTCATGCGACTTCATCTAGCTTCCATTGGTGATTCAGGATGCAAATACATTGATGAAGAATACACAATTCCTAATGGCGCATTAACTGTTGAAGACATTGCAGATAAAAAGACTCACAACACCATGATGATAGACATTGCATCTGCTCTCAGCTATGAAGAATTTGATGATATTAAAGACTGCACTACTGCATATGAAATGTGGGTGGCACTGAAGAAAATATATGGTGGTGATGCAAATGTGAAGAGAGCCAAAGCAGAAAGCCTAAGAGGACAGTTTGACAAGATGAATATGAAGGAAGATGAAAACATTGCAAAATATGTTGAAAGAATCAAAGCAAGTGTAAGTGCAATCAGAGCTTCTGGAGGAACAATCTCAGATGAGACTGTTATAAGTAAGGTACTCAGAACACTACTCCCTATCTATGCAATAAGAGTATCTTCTATTCAAGAAAGAAGATGTGAAGCAAACCACAGTATAACCTTGGATGCTTTAGTTGGAAGATTGACAGCTTTTGAATTAGACAACTATGACAACTATGTTCCTAGTTCCAAAAATATTGAATCAGCATTTGAGGCCAAGGTTTCACTAAAGAAGAACAAGAAAATTAAAGAAGTTCAGATAGACAGTGAAGAGGAATCAGAAGAAAGTTCTGATAGTGATCTTGAAATTGTAGAAGCATTACTTGCAAAGAAGTACTCTAGAGGGAAAGGTAAGTATAAAGGTAAAACTCCTTTAATCTGTTTTTCATGCGAAGAAATTGGACATATTGCAGCTAGGTGCCCAAACAAGCAAGTCAAGGAAGAAAAGAGAAGTCACAAGTACTATGGCAAAAATAATTTCATATCATACAAGGATAAAGGTAAGAAATCATGTTTTATGGCTAAAGATTCTGATGATAGTGAAGAAGAAATTGTCTTTATTGCTATAAAAGATGAATCTGATGATGATGAAGATAAGATAGCACTTATTTCTCATATAAGAAAAGATGATATATGGATAATAGACAGCGGATGTTCACACCACATGACTGGTGACAAGACAAAATTTGAATATCTAGAAGACTGTGACAATGGTAATGTAAGATTTGGAAACAATGAACCTTGTTGTATAAAAGGAAAAGGAAGAATCTCATTAACCAAAGAACTCATATGTGATAATGCTTACTGGGTTGAAGGACTAAAACATAATCTTCTAAGTGTAGCATAGCTAATCAACACTGGTTTCAAGGTTGAATTCATGAATGGTCAAGCAAGACTGCTGGATGGAAAAGGAAAACTCATTGGATCAGGCAAACAAACAAAAGGTAACTTATTTTATCTTGATCTCAATGAATATTCATGCCTTATTGCTCAAATAGAAGAAAGTTGGCTATGGCACAAAAGGTTATGTCATGTGAATTTTGATAACATGATAAAAATAAGCAAATTCAAGAAGGTTAGAGGCATTCCTACTTTGAAGAAACCTGACACTGGTCTATGTAAGAATTGTTAGATTGGCAAAATGAGTAAAACTAGTTTCAAAAGTAAGAACTATCAGTCTAAAGAAATTTTGGAAATTGTGCATACTGATTTATGTGGACCTATTGGAATACAAAGCTATACTGGAGAAAAATTCTTTATTCTTTTCGTTGATGATTATTCTAGAATGATGACTGTTATGTATTTAAGAGAAAAATCAGAGGCATTTGAAAAGTTCAAATGGTACTTAGCAAGAGTAGAAAAAGAAATAGGGAAAAGATTGAAATGCTTAAGATCAGACAGAGGTGGTGAATTCATCTCCCATGATTTTAACAACTTCTGCATTGAAAGAGGAATCAAAAGGCAGGTATCAGCTCCTAGAACTCCTGAGCAGAATGGAATAGCAGAAAGAAGAAACAGATCTATTATGGATTGTGCAAGGACTCTAATGATAGAAAAGAACATTGCTATAAAGTACTGGAAGGAAGCTATCAGCACTGCAGTTCATACCTTGAACCGAGTACAATTGAAGAAAGACACATTCAAAACTCCCTATGAATTATGGCACTAATACATTTGGGGTGACATTGCGACGGCCATTTGCGACGGCAGGCAAATGTCATGTGGTTTTGCTCTTTTTTTTTTCAAATATAGCCCGACACTGTCGCAATTTGCGACGACAATACATTTGTAACTGTCGCAATTGCGACGTTGTCGGGATATAAGGGAAAAATTTAAAAGGAACGTTGTCATGTGTGTTTTGAACAGCGCCGTAACCCTCCACGAAATCACATCATGATATAACGGAAAACAAAATAAGAATGTTGTCATTTGTGTTTTCAACAGCGCCGTAACCCTCTGTGAAATCACATCGGGATATAAGGGCAAAAAAAACAAGAACGTTGTCATTTGTGTTTTCAACAGCGTCGAGAGAGATTCCCTCTGCGAAATCACAGCTACAATTTCTGAGTACGTTGGGTTTATTTTTCTTTTGTCATTATTATGTAATCTGGTATTCAGCTGTTAGAGAGCTAAAATACCCAGAAATGAGGACATATCTATGTTGAATTTATTGTTAGCGGCTTTGGTTATTTAGAAGTTTAATTTTATTTGTTCATCTTTCAAGCACAAACATTTTGTGGACCGTAACGTCTTCATTATTTCGGGTATGCAGTGAAACAGCCCTAACTTGCAATTGCGATGTTGTTGGGATATAAGGGCAAAAAAAAAAAGGAACGTTGTCATTTGTGTTTTCAACAGCACCGTAACCCTCCGCGAAATCACATCGGGATATAAGGGCAAAAAAAACAAGAACGTTGTCATTTGTGTTTTCAACAGCGCCGAGAGAGATTCCCTCCACAAAATCACAGCTACAATTTCTGAGTACGTTGGGTTTATTTTTCTTTTGTCATTATTATGTAATCTGGTATTCAGCTGTTAGAGAGCTAAAATACCCAGAAATGAGGACATATCTGTGTTGAATTTATTGTTAGCGGCTTTGGTTATTTAGAAGTTTAATTTTATTTGTTCATCTTTCAAGCACAAACATTTTGTGGACTGTAATGTCTTCATTGTTTCGGGTATGCAATGAAACAGCCCTAACTTGCGACTACCTTCACTGTACTTGTGTACATTATCATGTTGTCTTTACAGTGACTGTCCTCATTCAAGTGGCAATTACACAAGGGACAGTCACTGTGAGATGTCCTCATTTGTGACAAGGACAGTCACACTTAGGACATCTCATAGTGATATTCCCTTGTGTAATTTCCACTTGAATGTATTGCTATTGAACCACATTAATGCTTTTCTTCTTCAACAAATGAGGACAGTCACTGTAAAGACAACATGATAATGTACACAATTACCAAAAAATGATCTTGTTAATTGATGTAACACTTTGTCTTGCTTACTCCCTATCCTTCACTAGGGTCTCTTTAGGCCAATGTTTTGACTTGATAGGGTACTTAACTATCCCTACACTCTTTAGGTATCTCTACCCAAGATCCCACTCCTTCAACTAGTGCACACCAACAAGAAATACAACGAACTCTGCTCAATACCAATCTAGCTACTAGGACACTCCTAGTCTTGTCTTCACAAATTGAAACACATTCAACTAGAACTTTACTCCATGGAGAGGCTGGCCACTAGGACCTCTATTGGTTTCAATATTACTCCTTCACCTATACTTTTCATCAGTACTTCAATCCGGTTCATCAAACCATGCATGCCAATTGCACCCAAAAATAGGCTGCTAGCAATTAGGCCTTTGTCAAGCCTTTTTGTTTATATTAAGCCACCTAAAGGGCTTAGGATTCAGATGACCTTTATTGAGAACTCCAAGATATCTAAGGTCTTCTCCTCCTAGATTTTTTGTACACCAACTGCTACAGCCATGCCTGAAAACAAGTATTTTGACACAACTTGGACAGTCTGACTAAGAGTTTGTTTTCTTAGCAGCCAAAGAAACTCACCCAATCTTCTAATTTGACTTGGGGCTTCTTTAGATGTGTGTCTACCTCTCCATGAGATTTTAGTTGAAGCAACCAATGCATTCAACTTGTTGTAATCTTCTTGTAATGATTTGTCATCCCTAATTGTGCTCAACTGACTCACCTAGGACATCATTGCAAACATAGAAAATGAGCTTCCCAGGGCCCCTCCTTCCAAACATATAGTACATGGAGTCTCCTCACCCATTCCAAGAGCCCGTACAAAATTGACAATGGAATGATGAGCTAAGACTCCATTTGTTCAACCTGCCTGGTTCAAACCAATGATAGGGTACTTAACAAAAGAATTAACAAACTAGTTGGAATGCTTCAAAACTCAAAAAAAACACAACACAGAATAAAAAAACAACTTGTACTAACTTTTCCAATAGACACTGCGAGCTATCTAATCCATTAATCAACTGAAAACAAAGAAACAAAAAAACTCAAGAATTCACTAAAACCGTGTTACTCTACAAATCTTCTTAATTCCAAATGTTTTTCCCCCCAACCTTTTGCACAGATCGATGGAGGCCTCTTATAGTTGATCTGATGCCTAATTCAATGGTTTCATATAGTTACATAACCATCTTACTCGAAAATGCTCCCTTGCACAAATGTTGTCAATGTTGTGAATGACAACATTGACAACTTGTTACAACCTTTGGGATTTTGGTTCAAAACTTATTGTTCAAACACCATAAGACCCTAACCATGACTTAGTTAGGCTATTTAGACCTCACATAGGCCACTTCTACACTTCTTTGCCCAATTTGACCCCTAAATGCTTCATTCCCACTTTTGCCACAATATTGGTAACTTGGGTACAAATTGGCACTTGCCTTCACAAAGGTCACACGTGAGGACATCTCACAGTGATCGATTGTCCCTTGTGTAATTTCCACTTGAATGTATTGCTATTGAACCACATTAATGCTTTTCTTCTTCAACAAATGAGGACAGTCACTCTAAAGACAACATGATAATGTACACTCACTGTAAGGACAGTCACAAATGAGGACATCTCACAGTGACTGTCCCTTGTGTAATTGCCGCTTGAATGTATTGCTATTGAACCACATTAATGCTTTTCTTCTTCAACAAATGAGGACAGTCACTCTAAAGACAACATGATAATGTACACTCACTGTAAGGATAGTCACAAATGAGGACATCTCACAGTGACTGTCCCTTGTGTAATTGCTGCTTGAATTACACAAGGGACAGTCATTGTGAGATGTCCTCATTTGTGACAAGGACAGTCACACATGAGAACATCTCACAGTGATTGTCCCTTGTGTAATTGCCACTTGAATGTATTGCTATTGAACCACATTAATGCTTTTCTTCTTCAACAAATGAGGACAGTCACTCTAAAGACAACATGATAATGTACACTCACTGTAAGGACAGTCACAAATGAGGACATCTCACAGTGACTGTCCCTTGTGTAATTTCTGCTTGAATTACATACGGGACAGTCATTGTGAGATGTCCTCATTTGTGACAAGGATAGTCACACATGAGGACATCTCACAGTGATTGTCCCTTGTGTAATTGTCACTTGAATGTATTGCTATTGAACCACATTAATGCTTTTCTTCTTCAACAAATGAGGACAGTCACTCTAAAGACAACATGATAATGTACACTCACTGTAAGGACAGTCACAAATGAGGACATGTCACAGTGACTGTCCCTTGTGTAATTGCCGCTTGAATTACACAAGGGACAGTCATTGTGAGATGTCCTCATTTGTGACAAGGACAGTCACACATGAGGACATCTCACCGTGATTGTCTGTAATGTCCCCTTTTTGGCTAACTTGGAAAACAGGAACAATTACTTCACTTCTCAGACTTACTCTATCAGATACTTACAATTAAACTAAGTAATGGAGGTTACTTAAGATATCAACCGCTATTTCAGATTCAATCACAATATGTGTGCAAGATGATATTGATACCAATATGTTTAATAGCACTGTCGGATATAATGATATGAAATATGCTATGAATATGATGTTTCCTATCACTTATAGTGATAGTATAATGATGGTATGTCTGATATAAACAATATCGATATACAATCAATAAGTATTGCTTACAGCAATGTATTTGCTGTGTCTGATATGATGATGTAATTATGCAAATGTGTAATATCACTATGAGTGATATGTTGCTATTTCAGATTCTGAATTATATGCTTGCAACTTCAAATATTGATGCTATTTCTGACTATCCTTTCTATCTGTGCAATCATGGTGTTGTCTCTGATCTGCAATGATAAACTCGAAACCAAACTGCCAAAGGCAGATGCTCTATTGAGTATATCCAAATATGGATAAGTAAATAAAGTTTTAATGATGCCTTGAGTGACTGACGAGAATGCATTCTTATATTGTCTTTAACAAATGAAGAGATGCTATGAATGAGACGTGTCTTGTTTCTTCCTCCATGTCCCTTTGTTAAGCACACCTTTCCATAATCCGACAGTTCACATAATATTATTTCATTATTTTCTGATCATAGATAACTCCCAAATTGACTCAATATCAAATCTTTTTATGAAGGTAATCTTCCCTAATTGGTAGTGCAACCAGTAGTTAACATCCATTGTGTTTGTATTAGTTTGGTCTAACTATCATTAGTATTTAGTCAATCGATATTAACTCTTGCCTTATCCCATATTGTTATGATGATATCCAATCTTTCTACTCTGATATAAGTTGATATCATTTTCTGATAATTGTCCATTTATTGGTTGATTGCTGGTAATGGAGTTTGATCTTCAAATTGACTTCCATTCCTGTTAATACTTAAGGATACATTGTACTTATTATCCATGACTGATGCCTCATTCATCAATAGCTTGTGATATAATCACTGATGCTTTTGTGTTTCTACAAGATGTGGTTTATCTCAGACAATCGATAATCTTTCAATCCTTTAGTCGATATCCTCCTATGTGGTGTCTATTGATATAGATAGTAGAATTCAATCTAGTTTATGTTATTGTCATGATAACATAGGAAGTGATGGTGCATATTTGCTAGCGGGTCTTCATGTTTGATATTGCTTTATCGGATATGTCATTGTCTAAACTTGTGCAATTAATGATTATTTATAATATATGAATGGTTATCCTTCTTGCTTATCAATACATCTTCTGAAACCCATAGCGACCTATCCCTTATTCATATCATGTTGATCTTGACTTCATAGTATTTGGTTCATTAATCATCCTCTCATGGTATCGATGTGTAATGACTAGTGATTGTTGTATCACTTCTTCGTTCCTCATCGTGATAGATAATGCAGATGTTTAATGTAGATGTATATCGATTACAGATATTCGATATTGCTTTAAACGTTATTATTATTATTATTATTATTATTAATGTTATTGTTATTATTAAATATTATAATTAATGATGTTAGTAATATTAATAATATTATAATAAATATTATTATAGTGATAACATATTGTTTTATATTGAGAGGTTTATTAATATTATTTATATATTAAAATTATTATATCAATAATTGATTTAATATTATTACTTAATATATTATTATAATATAATATATATAATTTATTAATAATTATTTATTATTAATTTATATTATAATTATAATCATAATTATATTATTTATTAATATTTTAATATTATTTAATTAACATATTACTTATTATGCTAACTATATATTATTATTATCTTTTGATAATAATTATATATTATTGTTATATACCGTTAATAATAGATTATTATATATCATCTAATCATTTTATTATTATACTAAGTTCAATATGTCACGGCTCATGACATGGTCCCTTGTGTAATTGCCACTTGAATGTATTGCTATTGAACCACATTAATGCTTTTCTTCTTCAACAAATGAGGACAGTCACTCTAAAGACAACATGATAATGTACACTCATTGTAAGGACAGTCACAAATGAGGACATCTCACAGTGACTGTCCCTTGTGTAATTGCCACTTGAATTACACAAGGGACAGTCATTGTGAGATGTCCTCATTTGTGACAAGGACAGTCACACATGAGGACATCTCACAGTGATTGTCCCTTGTGTAATTGCCACTTGAATGTATTGCTATTCAACCACATTAATGCTTTTCTTCTTCAACAAATGAGGACAGTCACTCTAAAGACACCATGATAATGTACACTCACTATAAGGACAGTCACAAATGAGGACATCTCATAGTGACTGTCCCTTGTGTAATTGCCACTTGAATGTATTGCTATTCAGCCACATTAATGCTTTTCTTCTTCAACAAATGAGGATAGTCACTCTAAGGACAACATGATAATGTACACTCACTGTAAGTGTACATTATCATGTTGTATTACAAATGGACCTTATGTTGGTCGGGATATAAGTGCAAAAAAAAAAAGGAACGTTGTCATTTGTGTTTTCAACAGCGCCGAGAGAGATTCCCTCCGCGAAATCAAGCGGGTTATCATTTGTGTTTTGAACAAAGCGGGTTGTCATTTGTGTTTTGAACAGCACCGAGAGAGATTCCCTCCGCGAAATCAAGCGGGTTGTCATTTGTGTTTTCAACAGCGCCGAGAGAGATTCCCTCCGCAAAATCACAGCTACAATTTCTGAGTACGTTGGGTTTATTTTTCTTTTGTCATTATTATTTAATCTGGTATTCAGCTGTTAGAGAGCTAAAATACCCAGAAATGAGGACATATCTGTGTTGAATTTATTGTTAGCGGCTTTGGTTATTTAGAATGCTTCCCCACAATACTTAATTACACAAGGGACAGTCACTGTGAGATGTCCTCATTTGTGACAAGGACAGTCACACATGAGGACATCTCATAGTGACTGTCCCTTGTGTAATTGCCACTTGAATGTATTGCTATTCAACCACATTTATGGGCCTGTTTGGACCACGACACATAGTAGCATCTACAGAGAAGAATATCCCAGGTGTAACAAGTTGTAAGAATATACCAACAGTTCTAAGAAGTTCCCTAGCACGCAGTAGCATCTACAGAGAAGAATATACAACATGAGGGCAGCCACTGTAAAGACAACATGATAATGTACACTCATTGTATGTGTACATTATCATGTTGTCTTTACAGTGACTGACCTCATTCAAGTGGCAATTACACAAGGGACAGTCACTGTGAGATGTCCTCATTTGTGACAAGGACAGTCACACATGAGGATATCTCACAGTGACTGTCCCTTGTGTAAGCCACTTGAATGTATTGCTATTCAACCACATTTATGGGCCCGTTTGGACCACGACACACAGTAGCATCTACAGAGAAGAATATCCCAGGTGTAACAAGTTGTAAGAATATACCAACAGTTCTAAGAAGTTCCCTAGCACATAGTAGCATCTTCTAATTGTCTATACCACTTCACAAGGTATTGTTTGCACACATTGTTTTTGGTTCTTTTGATGACCCTTGTTTTGAAATTGCTATTAGGCCTTGTAGCTTATATGTTTTGACTACTGGAGAGCTTCTAAAGCTAAGCAAGAAGACCATTGCACGAGTTATAGCCGCGCGCTCAGGTTTGAAAATTGTATATTTTTTAATCTAATGTATATTTTAATCCTTTTGCCATGTCATGTAATATGTCTTTCCTTGTAGCTTATATGTTTTGAAATTGCTGTTAGGCCTTGTAGTTTATATGTTTTGATTGCTAGAGAGCTTCTAGAGCTAAGCAAGAAGGCCTTGTAGCTTATATGTTTTGTGTACTTTTGACAATTTTGCTTAGTCACTGAAAGTTGTAGACCGAAGTTTTCATAGCCCAATTTTTGCTTCCTGCGAAGAACGATCATGTCAGATAATATAAGTGAAGAACAAAATAGGGAGACAATCGCTAGATTGTGGTCTAACTTGAAAAGAAAAGGTGATTGAAAATGTTATTGTCCCTGCAAAATTTGTAAGGGCTTAAACCGTAGAAGATTGCTAATCAAAACAGTTAAGAGACATTGTAGGGAGAATGGTCACATTGAAGGGGGGCATGACTATCATCCACTGGTAAGTTGTTCATTATATCATTTTAACAATTTATATACATATGAAATCACTTGATGATGAGTTGAAGATCATGGTTTATTTATGTTAATCAATTTTATATAGGTTGATCTCCCCAGGGAAGTACATGATATGGAGGAACATGGGGGTGCGAATATCCAAGGTGAAGATAATGATCCCATGGAAGATGACGATCATGCACCAAAAAACACAATTGAAGATGATGGTATAAATACATTGATCCATGACACATTTAGTCCAAGCGGATCTGATCATGATGATGATGATAGCCTTGATGTACCTCTACTTGAGAAGGCATACGAGCCCTTATACAAAGACTCCCAAACAACTCTTCTCTCTGCTGTATTGTTGTTGCTGAACTTGAAGGTTATGAATGGTTTATCCAACATAACAATGTCATGTATGTTAAGGTATGTCATATATGTCTTTATAGTTAACAAAGGGTGAATAATGTACCACTAATATTGTTTATATTAAAAACTTATATTTTTTGCTGTAGATTGATAGGCGAGTTTTTGTTACCACCATCAAATATTCTACCTCGCTCATATCGAGAATTATCTGCTATTATGAAAGATATTGGAATGGAGTATCAAGCAATACATGCTTGTCCCAATGATCATATTATATATTATAAAGAACATGAATTTGCAACACAATGCCCTGTATGTCATACGAGTAGATATCGAACAGATCGAATAACAAAAAAGGTGCCTCACAAGGTTCTTTGTTACATCCCCATTATTCCACGGATGCGACAATTATTCAGGTGTACTAGCTTGGCACAATTTATGGATTACCATGCACGCAATAGAAGTCAAGATGACATTATTCGAATCCCTGCGGATGGTTCGGCATTTATGCACATAGAGGAAAAGTGGCAACACTTCAAAGAAGAACCTCGTAATCTCAGGCTTTCATTGGCAGCGGATGGTGTCAATCCATTTGGAGAGATGAGATCTGTTTGCTCGGTGTGGCCTATTTTTGTTATCAACAATAACATTCCTCCGTGGATGTCAATAAAGAGGGAGCACATTATGTTGGCAATGATTGTTCCAGGTATTTTATCATTTGATAGTTATTAATTTACATGTACTTACAAATCTTACAGTAAAATGGTCACAATAATTATGTAATGTTACTGTTCATTCAAGTAGGTAAATATCAAGTTAAAGATATGAATGTATATATTGAGCCTCTTATTGACGAGTTGGTGGAGTTATGGAACGGTGTCACTATGTATGACGTGTCTAGACCAATAGGACAAAGACAATTTCAATTCCATGCAATACTTGTATGGACAATACATGATGCCCCAGGGCTAACACATTTTTGTGGTATGTTATAGTGAATTCAAGTTGCGCATGATAATTCTAATTATAAAAATCAACATATTTAATAATCCAATTATATCATTATCTTGTAGGTCTTCAAACAAAGAGAAAATTTGCATGTCCAGTTTGTGGTCCAAAGATGAAATCTCGTCATTCAAAAAGTTTAGGAAAGCATGTGTTTGATGAGTACAGACACTTCCTCCACAGGAATCATAAGTATCGAAGTATGGAAAAACATCTTTTCAATGGGAAAGAAGAGACTACATCAAAGCCACGAAGAATGACACCTCGCCTATGGAAGTTGGAATATAATAGAATTAATCGTCGAGGTAATGTCGTTCCACTTAATGGTTTATGTTTGTAATTTATATATTTCTATTGTGATTTTTGTTTACTAATTATGTAATTGATGATCGTGAAGGTCGTCAAGGCACTACTGACAACCTTCCAAAGGGACTAAAAAGCTATCCCAGACAATTTAGTAGGTTTCCCTACTACGAGGACCTACAAATTGTGCATTTGTTTGATCTTATGCATGTTGGAAAGAATATAACAGAGACATTGTGGAAAATACTAGATGGAAGGCGTGACAAAGAAAAAATTGTCAAAATTTGTAATGACATTCATGAATCCAATCATGCACTGAAGAATTTCATTCACTCAAATAGCAATAGAGATCAGATTAATATAAGTGCCCTTCCTTGGTTATTAACGGAGCAGCAAAGTGATGCCATAAAAGAAGTCATACGAAAAATTTGATTTCCCACAGGATTTGCTGGGAACATAAGCAATCTCATATCAAAGAAAAGTGAATTTGGGCCAGGGCTCAAAATGCATGATTGGCATACTTTCATCAAGGTAAGTTATGTTCTTCTGTATTTACAATATATTCATAAACTACGTGTACTATTCATTATGTTATGTTAGAAAATAATGAAATGATTGGTTTATAATTACTGCAGTACGTGCTACCTCTATCTCTCCCAGAGCACTTCAACAATAACATCAAACAAGTGATATATGATCTTGGAAAATACATGAGGTAAGCAGTAATATCTGTTCAATTTGTTGTATATATTTATTATATTCGCGATTTGTTTTTCTTGCTATGTAATCTATTGTATATTATTTTGTAAAGTCTCGTATTTATATATTTTTTGTGACTTGAATCTCTTAATGTAGGTGGTTGTCATCTAAAGAAATCCATAAAGAAGATATAAACTATTGGAAGAGAAGAATTCCTCATTTATTGTGTGAAATGCAAAAGTGTCTACCTCCAACTTTTTTCAATGCACAAGAACACTACCTCATACACCAAGTTGAGGAGATTGAATTGTGTGGACCTGCACACACTAGGTCAATGTGGATGGTTGAGAGGCACTTGAAATCTTTGAAGGCTTTGGTTCGACAAAGAGCACATCCTGAGGGTTCTATGGTAGAGGGATACATGGTATACCAGACTATGGTGTACATTACTGAATATCTTCCTAAGTTTGCTTCAAATATCCATGTAGATCGCATTTGGGATCTCGACCCTTTTAAAAAATTCAAAGGGGAGTACTTGATGGGGAAAGGTAGATTGAGGAAAGTGACAGGTAATAAATTATAAGATGTTATTGTAATAAATTATTTCTTAATCTTCAAAATAAATCGGTTGTAAGTCGTCTATTATTTTTTTGTACAGTTGCTCGAGAGTGGGATGCACTACATTTGTATATTGCAAACAATCTTGATTGGATGACGGTATGGATTGAACGATGTCAACATTCTGGTCACACATTAACATGGGAAGGTGTATCTTCATTGGTTAAAGAAGCTCATCGTAATGGAGATTCTAATGTTACGCAAAGGGAAATAGATTTAGCATATGGTTTAAGAGATTTCCAGGTACGTACAAAATTATTAATCACCCGTATGTTTATCAACTCACGATATAATAATTTTGACATGTTTCACATATTATTGCAGGTTAAACACCACAAGGGTATGTTCTGTAATGGTCAAAAATTTCGCGTCAAAGTGTTGGATGACACGAAGAAAACTTGTGATTCTGGAATAACTGCAGTCTTTCAAGTGACTAATATTTCATCTAGAAATGACTTAGATCCTCAAGAGTCTAAAAATCAATACTATGGCATTTTGGATGATATATTTGAGTGCGACTTTAGTTCCTTCAAATTAGTACTCTTCGTTGTCAAATGGTACAGGCTACGACTTAATCCAAATGATCCTAATAGAACTGTTATTGAACATGATAATGGATTTACAATGGTTAATACAAGGTCGTTTGAGCCAGTTGGGGATGAGCCCTATGTTCTTCCAAGCCAATGTGAACAGGTATTTTACTCAGAGGTTTCACATAAACCGGGTTGGTCATTTGTTGTTAGACATGAACCGAGAGGAAGGCCGATAAAGTATAATGCGATGGAAGAAGAAGATACCGAAGAAGTAGAAGATGATGTAGATGATGATCACGATCGACAATTATTGGATGATGTTCCTGAGACAAATTTTCATGAAGAAGAAGAAGAAGATGATGCTGCTACTGATGATGATGATGAAGATGATGTTGATGTTGATGATGATGATGTTGATGATGACGACAATGACGACGACGACGAGGATGATGATGATGACGACGATGACGAGGATGATGATGATGATGATGATGGTGATGATGAGGATGATGATGATGAAATTTAAAGGTATGCCATCAATCCTTAATGTATTTAATATTCATTTCTTGATAGAAATATATTTGTCTTAAATGGTTACATAGTTTATTCATTATCTATTTAAAAGCTATAAGTGTTATAATGTGTACGTTTTAATGTTTTTAATTTTTATGTGATGCTTATGATGGATGTGATTATGATTATGATGTGATTATGCTCACGATAATTGAATTACATTTGCAGGAAATTGAACCCCTTTCAAGAGCATCCCGCACAGTCTCATGGATCGACAGGTATAAGTCAATACACCTTATAGAAAGTCTATTTAATACACTTATCAATAGTAAGATTGATGTCTTCTAAGATCTCTCCCATTTGCAGGTACCAGCAAATAGGTATTTGTCAGAAGTGTCTTCCTCGAGTGAGGGAAATATAGGAATAGAAGAGGAAAGTGAGACATGCAGTTTATCTAGAATAGGGAGATTAACTAGAGGTCAAAGGACTAGAAGGAAATTCAATAAACACATGAAATTTTTCCTTGCTCAAGGGGGGTCATGTTCTTATGATGATGAGATGAAAGGCGACATCGAGGTGCCCTTGAGGTACCAACATCTACAGAAACATTGGGTACCCAAGGAACTTCCTCCAATAAACATTGATTTTTGTGTTAATGAGAGGATATATCGCATAGCACCATCATCATTACATGGTTTGGGCCTATTTTCTATGGATGGCATAAAGGTGTCTTACAACAAAGTTTCTAAATTGATGGAGTATGTTGGACCATGTTACGATTACAAAAGTTGGATGCATATTGTTCAATATAAAAAAAGTATGCGTAGGTATGCACTCTCGGCAAATTATATACAACAGCAAGACAATAATCAATGTAAAAGTGTGGCTATATACATTGATGGAAGGCCAAAAGCAATAGGGAATATTGCGGGTTTTATAAATAGTACACGACCTGGGTCAACTATAAAGCAACCCAATTGCATATTTGAGGCGCGCGAGGGAAATCGTGTATTCATCTGTGCGATAAAATCAATACGTGCAGGGGAAGAGCTGCTTATTGATTACAATTTGAACCGCATAGATACAAACGAGGCTACTATCATGGGGGTGGTACATACTATTAAACCAACTTCTAATCAATGACTCCAACATACCATTTAGTTATTAAATTTTTGGCTAACATTTTTATACTTGATCTTTGACACAGGGGCACAATATGGAGCGACCGCCCGAAGGTGATGGTGACGATATTCCTAGCTCATCTACACATGAGCAGGTAAAATTCATTGTAATTGTGCAAACTAGATAGAAGCAAAATGTTATTTTTTTTAATGTTATTTTCTTCATTGTTTTGGAGTAATTTTGATAATACTAATACTATTGTTGTCACAGAGGGCCGGTGGTCGGAGAGAGGGAAAGCAACCTGCAGTCCCTCAGGAGTCCCCCCTTGTGGACCCTTTTTTTATTGATTTAGTAGAGACCGATGACCCGATCAGTTCCATTAAAAAGCTGCTAAAGAAAATTGGGAAAGAACTTCTACGTTTGGTATCCATACATCCTCAGACTCAGGAAATAAAAGACAGGGCAGCTGAGTTGTTGCGCACTTCTAAAAACTTTAAAGTAAGTATTAATGAAATTTTTAATTATTACAAGAGTTCAATAATGGTTTTTATGTTATGCTCTTTTATGACATTAATTAAAATATGGATGCATTGTCTTTACAGAGTTATTTGCGTAATTTTGAACCCCATTCCCATGATGAGGCCGGTATTGCAAGTGGTTCAGGTAGATCACATGTTCCATTCCCCACTTGTGTTTTCCACTGAATATATATAGGAATGATCATAATCATTGACAATACATGCTCGAACAATCTTTTTTTTTAATGCTCTAACAATCTTGTCCATGCTAGTCCACGCGTTCTATATTTATGCATGCTCTAACAATTTTATTCTTCAGCTCCTTTCCATGATGATATGACAATGCCGCCTCCATCCAGGACAGCCACAAATGTCTTGCCGACTGCCATGTCAACAACACACAGCCTAAATGCACCAACTGTTGCACCATCTACTGGTACACAAATCCCTCTTTTTCTCTCTTTTGTTATGTGTTTAAGTGTTATGTGTTTACGATGTAGATCCCTTGATTGTGTTTGTGCCATGGGTGCTCTGCACCAATTTATTTCCCTTGAAGTATTATTTCTTGGAGGCATTTGATAATGGTTTTCATTTTTTGCAATAGGAGATGCAACAAGTCCCGATGCAACATCATTTCCTGGATGTTCCTATGTTCCTAGTACGGGAACGGTGAAGGATTGCGTATTGATCATCAGCGACAATGAAGGCGTTCCCTTAAAAGTATCCAAACTTCCAGGTACTTTAAAGTTATTATTATTCTATAGTGATATAATAGTAATTTAGTTTTTGATCACTCTTCATCGACTAATGATCCCATGATTATTTTGTAGGGAATGATATTTTTGGTGAAAACTTGGTGATGAGTGTTTACGGATATTTGGGCCCACCATACGTACATGGTGGAACATCATATCCTAACTAAAACCCCAAACCACTATTTTGATTTCATATCATTGCTAGAATAGTTTTCCTTTTCATCAATTTCTTGAACTATATTAAAGGTAGCTTCTCTTCATTTATGAGTCTAACATGTTTTTTTTTACTTAAAAGGTGGAATAACCAACATAAAAAGTTGAAGGATGATCTTGTAGATAGTATGACCCAGCTTTTTGGACCTCGTGCATTCGAGAGAAACAAGCTCCTTGAAAGAGCTGGTTTATGTTTGAAGTATATTAGGGACCAGTACAGGAAATATTTAGAGGTTAACCCAAGGCACGAGCGTCCGCCCTGTGTTCTTGAGGCTGAGTGGCAGGGTTTGATTTTGGATGGAAAGTATAAAGCTGACATGAAAAAAGGAATTACGCCAGTAGAGAGTAGAGCAAGGTATGTGATACTTTTGAGAATGTAATTATGTACTAATTAACCTCTAAATTTTTCCTATATTGGTCTCTAACATATTTCAAACTTTTCATGGATTGCCTGACACATCAAAGGCAACAAAGGCAAGATTAGAAAAGCACGGGACACACAAGCTCGGCTCTGGTGGTTTTTCCAAACTTCAAGCACGAGTTGTAAGTATTAGTAAATGTAAACTTGTATCAATTTTTTTATATATTGCAAGGAAATTTTTTTTGATCAAACAATGCAAGTAAAATTCACCATACCAAGAAAAAATGTAGGGGTCAGAGTTCAATAGATGCCTCACAGAAGAGGACAAGAGAATTGGCTTCCAACAAGGCTATAGAGCCGTGGCTGAACGGCTACGAGCTGAAATCAGTGTGCAAGGTTCAAATAATGATGCATCTGAGCCACAGGTAAATAAGCTAAATGAAATTTATTTCAAATTGAATACTTTACCAATTAGTCTATTTGATGTTAAGTTCTAATATAAAGTGAGTATATCTATTTTAAGAAAGCAATGATAACAATGTGTAGGATATTGGAATGCAGCCTGACAATCCTTCTACACAATCTATGCATAATGAAGGTTCGCATGATGTGCATCCTAGTGGTGGAGGTATACATTTGCTATTAAAAATTTTATATGTAATTACAATTGGTGTTTGGATTAATGTAACATTTTGTATAGCAACTGTAGAGGATCGAGGGGTCGGTGCTCATGAGCATGTTGAGGTTGAGTCTAGACAAAATGATGTGGCCAGATCAGGTAATTAAAGAGTGCCACAGTTATGTTCTTTAAAATAATTAAATACTTGTAACAATTATAATTAAATATTTTAAATTTAACTCTTTTATTTGTTATTGTAGAGGACCCCCCTTTGCAGCAGCATAGGAATTTGAGATCATCAAGAACAAAGAACAAAACAACTGATGAGGGGGGTATTGATGATAACACTGATGCTCCTCTTAGAGCTTACATAGAAAAAAAAATTAGAAAGAGAAAAAAGAAATGATTGTCATCTAAATACCTTAATTGATAATGACTGAATTTTATGTCTCAATGAATTTAATTATGTGCTAATGAATGTTCATGAATTATGTGTTTATTTTCATATTGATGAATGTTGTGTGTTAACGAATCTAATGTGTTAATGAATGTTATCATGTGATATTGATTGAATGTTACATTTTATTAATAATTGAAAGAATGAATGAATGTTAGATGTTAACGGGGAATGTAGAGTGATGTTAGGGGGAGGGGGGTGGGGCCAAATGAGCTTCCACCTTCACGTGGTTGGCCCTGTTTAGTAGAGAATATTAAACTATATTCTCGAAACAAAGTGAAGCTCAATAAGATACTAAATGAGTCAAAATGGTTATCAAGGTCCTCTATCCATAAGATACTTGTAGTCAAAATGGTTATTAATAAGATACTTGTAGTCAAAATGGTTATCTAGGTCCTCTATCCATTCCATAAGTTCTTCACCATTCAAACTTCCTCCATAACAAGGAATGTGCTCTAGGTTAGTCATGAAGCCTAGCATGGACTCTCTGTCAGATAGAGCCACTATTTCAGAGCCTTTTTTGTGCATTTCCTTCAAGCACTGTACAGTGTACGGATGTGAAAGGGAGGGTAGACCAGTGTGGAAGTTAGAGTATTTATATCTTATGCTTTGAGAGTTTATTTGGTAGATTCAAGACACCTTATATCAAAGTTATTCCTTTTTCTTATCTGTTGTTCTGTCAAACCCTCATTTTTGGGGTTATTGCATTCAAATGGCCTTAACTTGCAAATAAACCATAGGATATCCTCTGTTCTTTGTAAAATGCAAGTTAAGGGGGTTTATTTTCATATTTTAAAAGCTTTGGAACAGGATACTAAGCCAGAGAATTTCAAGAGCAAGCCCTAGGTCAAGAATCTCAATGTTCTTGACTAGGAGTTGATGGATTATGCAAGATCAGAGGGTAGCGGCAAGTAAAGGACCTCAAACCTTGTTGAATCTAGATCTTTAGAGCATGGTGGACATCTTCAAACTCTGATCTTGGTTTCATGCACCCATTTTCAATGCCTTGTTTTCGAACCCACACCCAAAGGCATGCATTAGGTCTGCGGACTCAATAAGGACATTGATATACTCTAGAGTGGAGTCAAGGTCTGGAAGTTGGAGGATTGTTAGAACATCAAAAAGGGTACTCAAAAAACATATAAGTTCATAAGGTCCTTTGTCAAATTGAAGAGTTATTGCTGCAGAACAGGTTTTGGAGACCTACTAGAGTCACTAGGTCTATTTGGACCCGTTTGGACCACGACACACAGTAGCATCTACAAAGAAGAAGTTTGGTATGCAATGGTCTTGAAACCTCCTGAGAAATTCTTAGTATGCATTTGTGTGGTGCAAAAGCTTCGTTGAAAGAGAAAAAGAAGAAAAGAATAGAAATGATTTTTTTTCTTTTTATGTCATATACTGTAACCAGCTACTTATAACTTGCAAAAATTATTATAACCATTTGAAATTGAAACTTAGTTTAATGTGAAATTGAGAACTGCTTTATTAGAGCTTTCTGTGATTTAGATTCAGACATCAAGAACATTTTTTGCCTAATATTGTGATTAATGTTTATTTATTAATATCTCATACTGACAAACAATTGATAATTGTAGGGAAAACGTCATTGGGGGTCTTTGAGGATCCACCAGAAGCCAAGGAGAAAATGTATTCAAATGCTAAAGATGGTGTAACAGTCCTTACAGCTGTTGAACCTTGCTGTGTAGATCATCTCCGATTCTCCAAGTTCAACAGTACTGTGGTATTCCTTTGGATACTTCTAATGGTAAATTTTAGACATCAAGTTCTTTTCGTATGAAACTACTACATTTGTAATCTGTAGTTTTAAACTTTTAGTTTATAAATGTTCATCAGCTTTAGTTCGTATGCTGCCATTTCAAGTATGATTAATGAAGTTACCTTTATCACAGGATGAAAGTGAGCAGTCAGCATACTGGTACGGAGCTGGCAGCATTGATACGGTGACTAGGGCATCGTTTAATGGTGGTATTGTGTTTTCCCGTATTTAGGGCATCGGCCTTTTGAAGCATTGCCTTCATCTTTCTTAAGTCTGAGTTTTAAGTTTGTTTATCTCTCTCGGCGCTGTTGAAAATACAAATGACAACGTTCTTGTTTGTTTTGCCCTTATATCCCGATGTGATTTTACGGAGGGTTACAGCGCTGTTGAAAACACAAATGAAAACACAAATCCCTTGTGTAATTGCCACTTGAAGGAGGACAGTCACTGTAAAGAAAACATGATAATGTACACTTACAGCCCGTGTACATTATCATTGTGTCTTTAGAGTGACTATCCTCATTTGTTGAAGAAGAAAAGCATTAATGTGGCTGAATAGCAATACATTCAAGTGGCAATCACACAAGGGACAGTCACTGTGAGATGTCCTCATTTGTGACTGTCCTTACAGTGAGTGTACATTATCATGTTGTCTTTAGAGTGACTATCCTCATTTGTTGAAGAAGAAAAGCATTAATGTGGTTCAATAGCAATACATTCAAGTGGCAATTACACAAGGGACAATCGATCACTGTGAGATGTCCTCATGTGTGACTATCCTTGTCACAAATGACTATCCTTGTAAAGACAACATGATAATGTACACATACAATGAGTGTACATTATCATGTTGTCTTTACAGTGGCTGCCCTCATGTTGTATATTCTTCTCTGTAGATGCTACTATGTGCTAGGGAACTTCTTAGAACTGTTGGTATATTCTTACAACTTGTTACACCTGGGATATTCTTCTCTGTAGATGCTATTGTGTGCCGTGGTCCAAACAGGCCCATAAATGTGGTTGAATAGCAATACATTCAAGTGGAAATTACACAAGGGACAGTCACTATGAGATGTCCTCATGTGTGACTGTCCTTGTCACAAATGAGGACATCTCATAGTGACTGTCCCTTACGTAATTGCCACTTGAAGGAAAAAAGCATTAATGTGGTTCAATAGCAATGTATTCAAGTGGAAATTACACAAGGGATAATCACTCTGAGATTTCCTCATTTGTGACTATCCTTACAGTGAGTGTACATTATCATGTTGTCTTTACAGTGACTGTCCTCATTTGTTGAAGGAAAAAAGCATTAATGTGGTTCAATAGTGATGCAGAGTAGTCAGGGCTTTTAGAATATACAAATATACATCCTTAACTCTCATTCCACCAAGGAAGAAGGAATTCCAATTGTTGAAATGCGAGTTAAGGTCTTTACATCAGTCAAACCCTGAAAATGAGGGTTTGTAAACAATGCACAGAAAATTTGAAATAACTTAGATATAAAACAAAGAGAATCAATCAAACCAACTTCCAAAGCATCAGATGTCACTATTACAACTTCCAGGCAAATTTTATCATCCAACCACCATCCGTACAGCCGTCCAGAGTTCATTTTTCACCAGAAATGCACTAAAACAGGGTTATTTTTATTTTTTATGAAAGCAAAATGATTACAATACTGGTTCTCTATCTGTCTTCGACCATTTGAAGCCTAAAATAGGCTCTCCAAACATTGGTTCAACCATCTAGGTGGTTAGAACAGTTTATCCAACAAATGTCAACTTTGCTAAGCAACTTTTAAAGTTGCATTACAACTTTGCAAACAACTTTGCCAAGAAGGTTAAAAATGTGTTGTGAAACTTTAGGAACCTTATTAAAGTTATTTTGGACCTTCAAACTTCTTAACAACATCTAAAAGACACCTAATAAACACTTACTATGCTCATTTCATCCAAGGACTCAAAAGATGCCCAAGGTTTATAAGTCACCAAGGGGTCTTGTGTCCAACAAGTGGATGTTTATAAGGAGATAAGATCAATCCTTAATATTTATTACAAACCAAGAAAACATCTAAAACTCCTATTCTAATTTATTGTCATTCAAAAAGACTCTAATTTGTCATTCAAAAAGACTCTGATTTGTCATTCAAAAAGACTCTGATTTGTCAATCAAAAGGACCTTTCACCAGTCAATCCTTCAAAGCTCCAAGGTGAAAATCTTATGTTCCAATTGATAGGATTTGACTCCTTGGCTTCATGGCAACTTCCTTCAATCATGGTGTCTTTGGCTTGCATTAGGGATGCCCCTGCATCAAATAGCAATGCATTCAAGTGGCAATTACACAAGGGACAGTACATGCCCATTAAAGTTGGTGTTTTGTTATCCAGCATGACAATGGAGACAACATACTCTGTGTCAATTTTACTGATCAAATTTCCCTCCGCCAGGCAAAGCAACAATCTGGGTATGATAAGGTGAAATTTTGTAGTCCTTTTGGGTATGATAACAGTTCCAGTTTCCAATAAGATGGTTCATTTTTATAATCTAGCTTCAATTTCTCTTGTGAAAATCTTTTTTTCATTTTATGGGTGGTAAAATATAATTATTATGCTAGAGGTGTGTACTTATGGATGATAATGAAACAAAATGATAAGATTTAAGACTCTTGTTTTTTTTTTAAATAGCAATTTAAGTTTCCTTCTATTATAAATTACTATTTTTCTATTTTTTAATGTATCTTTCCAAATCTTTTATATCAATTTTATTTATGAAATATAAATATATTAATAATGTTTTAGTGTTTTTAGGATTAGTTTATATCAATTCTATGTATCATCATTCGTCATTCAATTGTCAGTATTATTAATTTAGACTGTGCAATTGTAGAACTACTCGAATATGGGTTGGATGGATACTCAAGCAGGGGAACCCTCCTCAAATATCTCAAGCAGTGAACTTGGAAAAATGTGTCCTGAAGGAACCCTTTCCATCAGAGAGATAAAAGTACAAACAAGTAAAAGAAGCAGGCTCTGCAAATATGTTTTTGAGAAGAAAAATGATAGATTATTCGAGTATGGTTCATGAGGTATATCTAAAAAGACATTTTTTTTCTTATTATAATAAAAGAGGAAGTTGTGAATGTCAAAGTTGAGTGAAACAAAAATTATTTTCATCAAATTTTATTAGGCTTGCTTTTGGGAATAGTTTCTTACAATATTGCTATTAAGATTTTTATTGTGTAGTTTTTAGATTAGGTTTATAAAATTATATTTCATGAGTAGTGATTCATATTAATCAATTAACGATACTTTTGGAAGGTATTTTCAATGTGTCAAATTTTGATATTTTTACAAGAATTAGATTGTGTAATTTTTTTAATTAAAGTCATTGACTCATATTTCATAAATAATAGTTCTCATGAATCCATCTCTTATAAGATTGAATAGTCTATTTAGGAAGTATTTCTGATAGTATGTCAAATTATGATATTACTATTACCATTAGATTGCATGGCTTTGAAGTCAACCTCGTTGACCCATATTCTTCTTTGTAGATGCTACTATGTGCTAGGGAACTTCTTAGAACTATTGGTATATTCTTACAACTTGTTCCACCTGGGATATTCTTCTCTGTAGATGCTACTATGTGCCGCGGTCCAAACGGGCCGATAAATGTGGTTGAATAGCAATACATTCAAGTGGAAATTACACAAGGGACAGTCACTGTGAGATGTCCTCATGTGTGACTGTCCTTGTCACAAATGAGGACATCTCATAGTGACTGTCCCTTGTGTAATTTCCACTTGAATGAGGACAGTCACTGTAAAGACAACATGATAATGTACACTTACAGCCCGTGTACATTATCATGTTGTCTTTAGAGTGACTATCCTCATTTGTTGAAGAAGAAAAGCATTAATGTGGCTGAATAGCGATACATTCAAGTGGCAATCACACAAGGGACAGTCACTGTGAGATGTCCTCATTTGTGACTGTCCTTACAGTGAGTGTACATTATCATGTTGTCTTTAGAGTGACTGTCCTCATTTGTTGAAGAAGAAAAGCATTAATGTGGTTCAATAGCAATACATTCAAGTGGCAATTACACAAGGGACAATCGATCACTGTGAGATGTCCTCATGTGTGACTATCCTTGTCACAAATGAGGACATCTCACAATGACTGTCCCTTGTGTAATTCAAGTGGCAATTACACAAGGGACAGTCACTGTGAGATGTCCTCATTTGTGACTGTCCTTACAATGAGTGTACATTATCATGTTGTCTTTAGAGTGACTGTCCTTATTTGTTGAAGAAGAAAAGCATTAATGTGGTTCAATAGCAATACATTCAAGTGGCAATTACACAAGGGACAATCGATCACTGTGAGATGTCCTCATGTGTGACTATCCTTGTCACAAATGAGGACATCTCACAATGACTGTCCCTTCTGTAATTGCCACTTGAATGAGGACAGTCACTGTAAAGACAACATGATAATGTACACATACAATGAGTGTACATTATCATGTTGTCTTTACAGTGGCTGCCCTCATGTTGTATATTCTTCTCTGTAGATGCTACTATGTGCTAGGGAACTTCTTAGAACTGTTGGTATATTCTTACAACTTGTTACACCTGGGATATTCTTCTCTGTAGATGCTACTGTGTGTCGTGGTCCAAATGGGCCCATAAATGTGGTTGAATAGCAATACATTCAAGTGGCAATTACACAAGGGACAGTCACTGTGAGATGTCCTCATGTGTGACTGTCCTTGTCACAAATGAGGACATCTCACAGTGACTGTCCCTTGTGTAATTAAGTATTGTGGGGAAGCATTCTAAATAACCAAAGCCGCTAACAATAAATTCAACACAGATATGTCCTCATTTCTGGGTATTTTAGCTCTCTAACAGCTGAATACCAGATTATATAATAATGACAAAAGAAAAATAAACCCAACGTACTCAAAAATTGTAGCTGTGATTTTGCGGAGGGAATCTCTCTCGGCGCTGTTGAAAACACAAATGACAACCCGCTTGATTTCACGGAGGGAATCTCTCTTGGTGCTGTTCAAAACACAAATGACAACCCACTTTGTTCAAAACACAAATGATAACCGCTTGATTTCGCGGAGGGAATCTCTCTCGGCGCTGTTGAAAACACAAATGACAACGTTCCTTTTTTTTTTTGCACTTATATCCCGACCAACATAAGGTCCATTTGTAATACAACATGATAATGTACACTTACAGTGAGTGTACATTATCATGTTGTCCTTAGAGTGACTATCCTCATTTGTTGAAGAAGAAAAGCATTAATGTGGCTGAATAGCAATACATTCAAGTGGCAATTACACAAGGGACAGTCACTATGAGATGTCCTCATTTGTGACTGTCCTTACAGTGAGTGTACATTATCATGGTTTCTTTAGAGTGACCTTCCTCATTTGTTGAAGAAGAAAAGCATTAATGTGGTTGAATAGCAATACATTCAAGTGGCAATTACACAAGGGACAATCACTGTGAGATGTCCTCATGTGTGACTGTCCTTGTCACAAATGAGGACATCTCACAATGACTGTCCCTTGTGTAATTCAAGTGGCAATTACACAAGGGACAGTCACTGTGAGATGTCCTCATTTGTGACTGTCCTTACAGTGAGTGTACATTATCATGGTGTCTTTAGAGTGACTGTCCTCATTTGTTGAAGAAGAAAAGCATTAATGTGGTTCAATAGCAATACATTCAAGTGGCAATTACACAAGGGACAATCAATCACTGTGAGATGTCCTCATGTGTGACTATCCTTGTCACAAATGAGGACATCTCACAATGACTGTCCCTTCTATAATTGCCACTTGAATGAGGACAGTCACTGTAAAGACAACATGATAATGTACACATACAATGAGTGTACATTATCATGTTGTCTTTACAGTGGCTGCCCTCATGTTGTATATTCTTCTCTGTAGATGCTACTATGTGCTAGGGAACTTCTTAGAACTGTTGGTATATTCTTACAACTTGTTACACCTGGGATATTCTTCTCTGTAGATGCTACTGTGTGCTGGGGTCCAAGCGGGCCCATAAATGTGGTTGAATAGCAATACATTCAAGTGGCAATTACACAAGGGATAGTCACTGTGAGATGTCCTCATGTGTGACTGTCCTTGTCACAAATGAGGACATCTCACAGTGACTGTCCCTTGTGTAATTGCCACTTGAATGAGGACAGTCACTGTAAAGACAACATGATAATGTACACAAGTACCGTGAAGGTAGTTGCAAGTTACGGCTGTTTCATTGCATACCCGAAACAATGAAGATGTTACGGTCCACAAAACATTTGTGCTTGAAAGATGAACAAATAAAATTAAACTTCTAAATAACCAGAGCCGCTAACAATAAATTCAACACAGATATGTCCTCATTTCTGGGTATTTTAGCTCTGTAACAGCTGAATACCAGATTACATAATAATGACAAAAGAAAAATAAACCCAACGTACTTAGAAATTGTAGCTGTGATTTCGTGAAGGGAATCTCTCTCGGCACTGTTGAAAATACAAATGACAACGTTTCTCTACATTATCATGTTGCCTATACAGTGACTGTCCCTTGTGTAATTGCCACTTGAAGGAGGACAGTCACTGTAAAGATAACATGATAATGTACACTTACAGCCCGTGTACATTATCATGTTGTCTTTAGAGTGACTATCCTCATTTGTTGAAGAAGAAAAGCATTAATGTGGCTGAATAGCAATACATTCAAGTGGCAATCACACAAGGGACAGTCACTGTGAGATGTCCTCATTTGTGACTGTCCTTACAGTGAGTGTACATTATCATGTTGTCTTTAGAGTGACTATCCTCATTTGTTGAAGAAGAAAAGCATTAATGTGGTTCAATAGCAATACATTCAAGTGGCAATTACACAAGGGACAATCGATCACTGTGAGATGTCCTCATGTGTGACTATCCTTGTCACAAATGAGGACATCTCACAATGACTGTCCCTTGTGTAATTCAAGTGGCAATTACACAAGGGACAGTCACTGTGAGATGTCCTCATTTGTGACTATCCTTACAATGAGTGTACATTATCATGTTGTCTTTAGAGTGACTGTCCTCATTTGTTGAAGAAGAAAAGCATTAATGTGGTTCAATAGCAATACATTCAAGTGGCAATTACACAAGGGACAATCGATCACTGTGAGATGTCCTCATGTGTGACTATCCTTGTCACAAATGAGGACATCTCACAATGACTGTCCCTTCTATAATTGCCACTTGAATGAGGACAGTCACTGTAAAGACAACATGATAATGTACACATACAATGAGTGTACATTATCATGTTGTCTTTACAGTGGCTGCCCTCATGTTGTATATTCTTCTCTGTAGATGCTACTATGTGCTAGGGAACTTCTTAGAACTGTTGGTATATTCTTACAACTTGTTACACCTGGGATATTCTTCTCTGTAGATGCTACTGTGTGCTGGGGTCCAAACGGGCCCATAAATGTGGTTGAATAGCAATACATTCAAGTGGCAATTACACAAGGGACAGTCACTGTGAGATGTCCTCATGTGACTGTCCTTGTCACAAATGAGGACATCTCACAGTGACTGTCCCTTGTGTAATTGCCACTTGAATGAGGACAGTCACTGTAAAGACAACATGATAATGTACACAAGTACCGTGAAGGTAGTTGTAAGTTACGGCTGTTTCATTGCATACCGGAAACAATGAAGATGTTACGGTCCAGAAAACATTTGTGCTTGAAAGATGAACAAATAAAATTAAACTTCTAAATTACCAGAGCCGCTAACAATAAATTCAACACATATATGTCCTCATTTCTGGGTATTTTAGCTCTGTAACAGCTGAATACCAGATTACATAATAATGGCAAAAGAAAAATAAACCCAACGTACTCAGAAATTGTAGCTGTGATTTCGCGGAGGGAATCTCTCTCGGCACTGTTGAAAATACAAATGACAACGTTTCTCTACATTATCATGTTGCCTTTACAGTGACTGTCCCTTGTGTAATTGCCACTTGAAGGAGGACAGTCACTGTAAAGACAACATGATAATGTACACTTACAGCCCGTGTACATTATCATGTTGTCTTTAGAGTGACTATCCTCATTTGTTGAAGAAGAAAAGCATTAATGTGGCTGAATAGCAATACATTCAAGTGGCAATTACACAAGGGACAGTCACTGTGAGATGTCGTCATTTGTGACTATCCTTACAGTGAGTGTACATTATCATGTTTTCTTTAAAGTGACTGTCCTCATTTGTTGAAGGAAAAAAGCATTAATGTGGTTCATTAGCAATGTATTCCCAGCATCTGTACCTGCATCTCTCTTATATACTACAAGTTACTTGCCATCAGAAATTGCAGTTCCCTC
This sequence comes from Chamaecyparis obtusa, assembly GCA_027943335.1. Lineage (NCBI taxonomy): Eukaryota > Viridiplantae > Streptophyta > Pinopsida > Cupressales > Cupressaceae > Chamaecyparis > Chamaecyparis obtusa. Next base: position 457,199 of record BSBK01007999.1, on the reverse strand, counting down.
ACGTGACATTGATGGTGAAGTGTTCTTTTCAAAACCATCATCTGTGGTTACCAATGCTCCTGTTTTAGGCAATAAGTTTGTTGCATTCCATGAGCCATTGGTCAAGTTTCTTCTACGAGCTTCTGATGCCTCAAAATCTAAGCAGTGCCTACGCATGCCTCGTTGTGGTTGATTATCATTCTGTACATGAATTATAATGAGTAATCAGTTTTGGGCCTTGGAATCTTGTATGTAACATGCACAGGCATTTCATGGCTAAATGAATCTATTTAAAAGCATCAACTTTTCTTACATGATGCTGGATACATAAGTAGAACAAGCGTATATCAAATTGGAAGCAATCAGAACTCCACAATGACATATTATTTAGAGTACTCTTCAGTTTAAGTAATAATGCATATATTGACACTGTAAAGACAACATGATAATGTACACTCACTGTAAAGACAACATGATAATGTACACTCACTGTAAGGACAGTCACAAATGAGGACATCTCACAGTGACTATCCCTAGTGTAATTGCCACTTGAATGTATTGCTATTCAGCCACATTAATGCTTTTCTTCTTCAACAAATGAGGATAGTCACTGTAAAGACAACATGATAATGTACACTCACAGTGAGTGTACATTATCATGTTGTCTTTACAGTGACTATCCTCATTTGTTGAAGAAGAAAAGCATTAATGTGGCTGAATAGCAATACATTCAAGTGGAAATTACACTAGGGACAGTCACTGTGAGATGTCCTCATTTGTGACTGTCCTTACAGTGAGTGTACATTATCATGTTGTCTTTACAGTGGCTGTCCTCATTTGTTGAAAGAAAAAAGCATTAATGTGGTTCATAAGCAATGTATTAAATTAATTTTTTTTTTTTAATCCACCCACGGGCGTCGCAATTGCGACGGAAACCCGTCGCAATGCGATGCAGGCGCCCGTCGCAATTGCTTGGGAGGTCCGTCGTGATTGCGACGGCCCTCCGAAGCCATGCGACAGGGGGGCGACGGCCATGCCGCTTCTTAAATCTTAGCCACATTGCGACGGATAGGTGTCGTAATTACGACGGATACCCATAGACGTCGCAATTTGCGACTAAAAAACAGTGACGTCTATGGGTGTTGCTATTGCGACACATAGCCGTCGCAAAATGACCCAAAATGTATTAGTGTGGTATGGCTATAAACCTAATGTAAGTTATATGAAAATATTTGGTAGCAAGTGTTATATCTTAAAAGAATCTAGAAGAAATAAATTTGATGTGAAAAGTGATGAAGGAATATTCCTAGGATATTCTAGCAAAAGCAAGGCATACAAATGTCTGAACTTATCTACTCACAAAGTCATAGAAAGTATACATGTGAAATTTGATGAGTTTGCAGAAAAGACTGAGGAAGAAAGCAAAAGGGAACCTGAAAACTACAGAAGATTCGTTTACATTGAACTTGAAACATTGACAGACACAACTATCAATAAGGAAGCTATATCTATCGAGCCAAGCACAGTAACCGAGTCACAGGAAGAAGTTCAAACCGAGTCACGGGAAGAAATTCAGACCGAGTCTCAGCCTGAAGTTACCGAGCAAATATCTACCGAGCCCGAGCAACCTGAAGAAGAGATCCTAGAAGACAACAGCATGAATCATTCAAAAGGCAAGGAACCTATACTAGCCAAATATGTCAGAAGACATCATACACCAGATCAAATCATTGGAAACAAATCAAATGGTACTATGACAAGAAGCAAGCTAAAAGGTACATGTCTACTTACTGATTTTGAACCTAGAAATATCAAAGATGCATTAGAGAATGAAAGTTGGATTGAAGCAATGAATGAAGAATTAGAACAAATACAAAAGAAAAAAACTTGGACTCTTGTACCTAGACCTAAAGATAAGAATGTAATTGGAACAAAATGGGTATTCAGAAATAAACTGAATGAAGATGGTCAAGTATCTAGAAACAAAGCTAGACTGGTATGTAAAGGTTATTCTCAAGAAGAAGGTATAGATTATGGAGAAACTTTTTCTCCTGTTGCAAGATTAGAAGGTGTAAGAACTCTACTTGCTTATGCAGCACACAAAGGATTTAAGGTATATCAGATGGATATAAAATCTTCATTTCTCAATGGAATTCTTGATGAAGAAGTCTACATTGAACAACCTGAAGGTTTTGTTGATCTAGACAAAAGGGACATGGTCTGCAGGTTACACAAAGCATTGTATGGTTTAAAACAAGCTCCTAGAGCATGGTATGAAAGACTCCATAACTATTTAATCCAGATTAATTTCAAAAGAGCTAATGATAACAGCAATCTGTATATTAAAGAAGGACCGGATGACAAAATTGTATTGGCAGAAATATTTGTGGATGATACTATATTTACAGGGAATGAGGATCAGTGCAAAGAATTTTCAGAACAAATGAACAGAGAATTTGAAATGTCTATGTTTGGTTTAATAAAATTCTTTGTTGGTCTTCAAATTTAGCAAAGCAAGAATGGTATATACATTACTCAATCCAAATACATTAAGGAGATACTTAAGAAGTTTGGAATGGAAGATTCAAAACCAGTTGGTACACCCATGTGTACTGGACTGAAACTTACCAAAAATGATGATTCAAAAGAAGTGGATCAGACCCTATACCGATCTATGATTGGAAAATTGCAGTATGTGGTACATACAAGACCTGATATTGCCTTAGCAGTCGGTATAGTAGCTAGATTCTCAGCAAAACCTAAGGAACATCACATGATGGCAATCAAAAGAATCTTAAGATACTTAAAAGGAACTGAAGAGTATGGTTTGTGGTATAAATTTGGAGGCAATCTAGACTTGAAAGTGTTTACTGATGCTGATTGGGCAGGAAACATTGATGACAGAAAAAGCACAAGTGGTGGAGCATTTTTTCTTGGAAAAAGACTGGTATCCTGGACTAGTAAAAAGTAGAATTGCACATCTCAATCCACAGCTAAAGCAGAATATGTTGCTGCTGCAGTAAACTGTTCAAATATTGTTTGGTTTAAATAGCTATTAGAAGGTATGAAGGTTGAAATCAAAGAACCAGTTGTTATATTTTGTGACAATACCAGTGCAATAAACATTTCTAAGAATCCAGTGATGCATTCCAAAACCAAGCACATTGCTATTAAATATCACTTTGTCAGAGAATTGGTGTAGGACAAGGAAATCAAATTAGAATATATTCATATAAAAGAATAGATTGCAGACATTTTTACCAAACCATTACCTAAGGATGCATTTGTGTATCTAAGAAGTAAGTTAGGGGTCATTCCCCTATCCGAGGCTCACTAAATACATTTTTAGTGATGCATCAACCAGAACATGATTGAAAATCAACTTGTTGATGCAGCATATTAAAGGAATCATTGCATATGAATCAGTACTTGAGGTACATTAATTTTCACCGGTAATATGTGAATTGTCTTTGGCATGTGTTGTCAAAGAGGGAGTGTTTGCTATGTCTTTACTATTGCTTTCAAGAAATTTTCAATAGTCAGAAGGAAGACTTTTCAGGATACAGGAAGTTTGCTGACAGAGGGAGATTTGAATCTAAACCGAGCTAACTCTTTCAAATTTCTTATGCTATGACATATTGTGTTGCCATCAATGCCAAAGAGGGAGATTGTTGGAAACAATTGTCTGAAGGAAATTGCTACTCAATTATGTATTGTCTTTGATGTCACACTATGTCATAGTTCGTAGTGATCTACTTCTACCGAGCTCAGTCGGTCTGCCAGACAGGGATATTAGTACTTACCGAGTTCACTCAGTTGCCGAAGAAAGTTTAGTGTTTACCGAGTTCACTCGGTTGCCGAAGAAAGTTTAGTGTTTACCGAGTTCACTCGGTTGCCAAAGAAAGTCTAGTGTTTACCGAGTTCACTCGGTTGGCGAAGAAAGTTTAGTGTTTACCGAGTTCAGTCGGTTATCAAAGGTGAAGGATTGTTGGTGTTTACCGAGTTCCCTCGATCTCCGAAAAATTATAAGAGATATGGTCACCGAGCACTGTCGGCCCTTGAAGGATTTTTGCAAATAGAGTTTACTTAATTCAGCCGACTATTATACTAAATAATGTCGATTTGACTAATCCAAAATCATATAAATAAAAGGTCAAATGTGAAAAATAAATAACAGACAGCAGAAGATTTACAGAAGAAAAGAAGGAAAGATATATGTGAGTTTGTGAAGGATGTTCAGATATCCTTGAGGAGCAGCAGAAGATTTACAGAAGAAAAGAAGGAAAGATATATGCGAGTTTGTGAAGGATGTTCAGATATCCTTGAGGAGCAGCAGAAGATTTACAGAAGAAAAGAAGGAAAGATATATGCGAGTTTGTGAAGGATGTTCAGATATCCTTGAGAAGCAGCAGAGATTTACTCGATCAGAGAGGATCAGACTTATGCAGAACAGAGATCTGTAATCAGCAAGACAGTTGCATTATTATACAGGTCACTTTTTCATTGTTACCTTCTTGTCATTGTAATAGTGAATTCAAATCTCTTAACCGAGTTGGTTTAACAGCCATAATATAAATCCTCTAACAAGGTGACAATTCCATTGAATTGTTTTCAAGACCTCTTACCAGGCCACTCCTAGCAGGGTGTTTTAAATCCTCTAACAAGGTCACACCTAACAGTGTGTTTTGTAACCTTTTACCGGGTTGGCTTCTAACCGGGCATCACTTCAGAAAAGTGAAAATCAGTATCTAGATACATTGGTGGTTTTTCCCATATTGGGTTTCCACGTTAAATCTTGTGTCTCTTGTGTTCTTAATTGCTTCCTCAATCATTTACATGCACTGATGAATATCTAAAGATAATATTGCTAATACTTTCTGCATCTTCAAAGTTACTGAAATCTATTTACCGAGTGCTAAAACAGACAACATTGTTAAGATATCTTAAAGGATCTGCAAAGAATTAATTGTGAAGTGTTTTTATGGTTGACTGATTCACCCCCCCCTCTCAGTCACTTCATCCATATTCCATCAAAGAATATGGTTATTTGGCATCTAAATATCCTAAAAGAGTTAAGAACTACATAAATAATTTCAAGCCTAGAAGATCTAATGAATGTTATTATGCTAATGATGAAGATCTTGAAGCTAGTGTTGAAAGAACTTTGAGTGAAAGTGATATTGAGAATAATGATGAAATAGGATTTATAGCAATTAAAGAAGAGAATCCTGAATCTGATGTTAAGGAAGAAAAAGCTTTAGTTTCCCAAGTTGAAAAGAAAGCTAACTAGATTATACATAGTGGTTGTTCACATCATATGACTGGAGATATGAAAAATTTCATAAAGTTTCCCAATTATGATGGAGGAGTTGTTAGAGTTGGTAACAATGCACCTTGTTTAATTAAAGGTATAGGATCTATTACTCTTGATGGAAAGACTAATACTGATGATGTTTACTTTTTTGATGGATTGAAACATAATCTTTTGAGTTTTGGATAGTTAGTTGATAAGGGATATCAAGTTTGGTTTACTGAGAAAACTTGTGTGATAAAGGACAAAGATGAAAATCTGATTGGAACTAGATCTAGAGCTAGAGGTAATGTATTTTAGTTGAATCCTATTGAGATGACATGTTTGATTACTAAGATTGATGACAGTTGGTTATGGCATAGAAGGTTTTGTCATATAAACTTTGATAATATTGTGAAAGTAAGTACTACACTTGCAGTAAGGGATTTGCCTAAAATTATGAAGCCTACTAACATGATTTGCAAAGAATGTGTGATGGCTAAGCAGAAGAGTACTTCATTTCCTAGTAAGAAGTTTACATCGGCAGAGAAATTGGAGATTGTTCATAAAGACTTGAGCGGTCCTACCAGGACTAGAGGATTCTATGGAGAAAGGTATTTTATGATTCTTGTTGATGATTTTACAGGAATGATGTGGATTGCATGCATTTCTAAAAGAAAATTTTGAAGTATTTGATAAGTTTAAGATCATTAAGAATAAAGTTGAGAATGAATCTAGAATGAAGATTAAATGTTTGAGATCTAATAGAGGTGGTGAATTTACTTCTAGAGAGTTTAACATTTTTTGTGAAGTGAATGGTATTAAGAGACAATTTTCAACCCCTAGAACACCTGAACAAAATGGTATTGCAGAAAGAAGAAATAGGTCAGTGACTGAAGTAGCAAGAGCTATGTTATTTGAGAATGATTTGGAGAAGACATTTTGGAGAGAAGTAGTGAAGATAGCAATATATACAATGAATAGAGTACAAATCAAAGCAGACACAGACAAGACACCTTATGAATTATGGTTTGGACATGCACCCTCAGTTCAGTATTTTAGAATTTTTGGAAGCAAATGTTATATACAGAGAGATGATGATATTGGAAAGTTTGATCCTAGAAGTGATGAAGGAATTTTTCTTCGATATTCTTTGAAAAGAAAAGCATATAGATGTTACAATAAGAGAACTAAAACTATTGTTGAGAGCACAAATGTTAAAGTTGATGAGACGTTTGAAATTTAGGAAAAAATGCTTGATTATGAATCTGATGAAGAAGCTCATCCTCAGCCTGACATTGAATCTACTAAATTATTCTATGACACTGACAGTGAATTATTTAATGAGAGTCCTATAGAAGAAACCAAAGAGGAATCTAGAGAAGAATCTATAGTTGAAACAAGATCTGTGACTATGACACCGAACAAGTATCTATCAAGACATCATCCTATTGAACAAATTATTGGAAGTTTGGATAGAGGAGTTCTATCTCATAATAAGGTACATTTATGTTTGATTTCTCAAATTGAACCTAAATCTACTAGTGAAGCTTGTGAAGATGAACATTGGATTAATGCTATGACAGAAGAACTAGATTAGATTGAAAAGAACAAGACATGGGAATTGGTCTCTAGACCTAAAGAAAAGAATGTGATTGGAACTAAATGGGTATTTAGAAACAAGATGAATGAACAAGGAGAAGTGGTAAGAAACAAAGCAAGATTGGTATGTAAGGGATACTCGCAGCAAGAAGGAATTGACTATGATGAAACTTTTGCACCAGTAGCAAGATTTAAAGAAGTAAGAATGTTTTTGGCTTATGCATCTTTTAGGAAATTTAAAGTGTATCAGATGGATGTGAAGTCCACATTTCTGAATGGTGAATTGGAAGAAGTCTACATTGAGCAGCCTGAAGGTTTTCCTTTGACTCAAGAAGGAGATATGGTATGTAAACTGAAGAAAGCATTATATGGACTAAAGCAAGCACCTAGAACTTGGTATGCTAGACTAGATAAGTATTTGTTGAAATTGGGATTTACTAAAGGAATAGCTGATAGCAATCTGTACACAAAAGAAATTGAAAATGGTTTGTTGGTTATAGTTATTTTTGTTGATGATAAGAAAAGCACCAGTGGTGGAGCCTTTTTTCTTGGAGGAAGATTAGTTTCTTGGCTAAGCAAGAAGCAAAATTGTATTTCATAGAGCACAGTAGAAGCAGAGTATGTTGCAGCAACAAACAATTGTAACCAGATAATTTGGATGAAGCAAATGCTAAAGGATAGTGGAATTAAGTTTGTTGAACCTGTTGTCATACATTGTGACAACACTAGCACAGTTAGTATGTCTAAGAATCCTGTATTACATTCTAAGACAAAGCATATAGAGATCAAATATCATTTTGTAAGAGAGAAAGTTGCTAAGAAAGAAGTTAGACTAGAGTACATAAGCACAAAGGAATAGATAGCAGACATATTTACTAAGCCTTTTCCTAAGGATACATTTGAGTATCTGAGAGGTATGCTTGGGGTTATGCCCCAGCCTACTTTTGAGTAATGATGTAGTTGGTTGCATCTGTCCAATGGTATATGAGCCCTATCTTTCTTCTAGATTGGATGTTGGTACTTCCTCTATGGGGGAGTATGTGTATTTGAGCCGAGTCATGAGGACTCTTGTGAATGTATTTTCTAAACAGTGTCTTTTGACATTGAGTTGTTGTTGACATAGTGATGAAATTTCTGTCATTGATGTCAATGGGGGAGAAGTGTACATGAAAAACCACTTGTACCATCTATTGGAGAGAACTAAATAGGAAAATGAAGCAAGATTTTATTTGATGAAGAAGATTTGAAAATGTTTGTCAGAGCAACAGTGTTGCAGTATTGGATTTTTGGAACATTGGATGTTTTTCATCTATGTTTCCATCAATTCCAATGAGGGAGATTGTTAGGAATGAATGTTGAATGCTTGGCAGTCATTCTATAGTAGTTGTTGTTGCATTCATGACTATGATTGCCATTGATGTCAACACAATGATCTTCTGGAGACTTGCAGAGAAGTAGACAATGTTTTGATTAGTGCATGTGGGATATTGTAGTTAGAGATATGTGATGTTGAGGTTATACTAGTTGATATGTTATATGTCTAGGGTTAAGAGTGTAGACAATAATTATTTTATTCATGAATGTTATGAGCATTTTGGTGGAAGCAGTATTCAGGTAGTGTTCCTGAGTAGCAGTTTTTGGAAATCGGATGATATCTCCTAATCAAGATGGAATCTAGTTTTGTGTAGTTAAAGGAAAGTTTGAGACACATTGTTAGTGATGTGGTTCACAATGAAAACTTTGAGGTCACACGAGTGAAGAGTTATTGTATCTGGAAGGTGACAGTTTTGTGTAATTTTGATGTAGTGTGTGGTAACTTTTATTTTGTAATAGTGTGCCAACTCATTTGTAATTATTTGAGTGTGGTATAAAGGAAGGAATGTTTTTCCTTTTTGATATATTAAAAATTAATTTGAGCATGGTATGATTGAATGCGAATGTATGCATGAAGTGAAGAAGAGAGCCTATAAAGTTGTGAAAGTGAAATTGTGAAGGAAGACATGCCGAGTACAGAGATCTAAAAGTGAGATCTAGTGTAGTAGTGAGTGCGGTTTGGCATAGTGAGGAGGTAACATATTTGATATTATTTTTCTAAATAATCTTAAGGTCATTTTGATAATGTGTTTAGTGATCTTACCCTGAAGCTGTTTGGGTAGTGGGTCCTTCTGTCTTCCATAACTCCTAACAGGGTTAGAATCTTCTAATAGGGATTCAAAATCTCCTAACAGGGATTTATATATACTGAATGTATTTCATAAGACTCCTAACAAAGTCCATCCTTTCACAAGGAATATTCATATTAGTGCATCTTTTGTGGGCATCATTCCCACTAGGGTTTACTCTTTGATCAAGAGGTTCCCTAGTCAACATATCTTGTGTTATTGTGTCATTGTGTATGAATATCTTTCTATGGTTGGTAATTATATTGCTTACATGGTTAAATGTTGTTGAAGTTGATAAAAGTTATAATAATCTGATAAATGATTCACCCCCCCCCCTCTCAGTTATCTTGGTGGACTTTACTCTCTAACAGACCCATCATAAATGCACAAGTCGACCTCAATAGAAACTCAAATTAAAATACTCGTTAAGCAAGGATGACCGAGGAATAGAAAAGCATCTCTGAGCATCAGAGAAATAATCGACCACCTAGGGGATAACCAACCACACTCGGTAACAAAAGGAAACTAACCAACTACTGACCAACTCGGTCAGAGAAGGAACGAACAACACATACAAACTTTGAAATGTTTTTGGTGACATAGGATTGCCAAGGACCTGAGATGCTCCTGCATTAGACACCTGGGGTTTTTTTGAAATGATTCTCCAAATCATTTGGTAGGTATGATCCAAGCTACATCCAACTCAAACTATGAAATCCATGAACTATCTTCAATCGGTCTATTCTTCTACTTTACCAGATATTCCATGTATTGTTTTCCTCTTGTAATCTTACCAATTCTTTGCTCCAAAATATTCTCAACTTCCTCTTTTTGCTTCTTAGGATACTTTGTCAGTACTATCATTTCTTCATCAAGTTCATGATACTCATACAAATCAAAAATGTTGAAAATAGGTGATATGTCCATGTCATCACATAACTCAATTTCATATGCATTTCCACTATAAAATTTTCTCAACATTTTGTAAGGTCCAAACTTCTTCATCTTCAGCTTCCCATATGTTCCAACAGGAAATTGACCTTTCTTCAAATGTACCATCACTTCATCACCAACATCAAAAGTCTTATATCTCTTTGATTTATCAGCTCTATCTTTGTATTTCTGATTACTCTCTTCTAGCTTTAGCTTCACATCTTCATGCAATGTCTTAATGTATTAAGAAAATTTTACTCCTTTAGTAATTCTCTTACTTTCATTAGCAATATCCCTTAAATTAGATATACCTCTCAACTGTGTGCCACTCACAATAAAAAATGGTATATTTCTAGTACTCCTATTCACTAAATTATTGTATGCAAACTCTGATTGTGCTAATATAGAATCACAATTACTCGGTGTGTCTCCAACTAAACATCTCAAAAGATTTCCCAAACTTCTGTTCACAACTTCAGTCTGTCCATCAGTTTGTGGGTGAAATGTAGAACTATATTTCAACTCAGTGCCAAATTTCTTCCAAAGGGTTTTCCAAAAGTATCCAACAAATTAACTATCTTGGTTAGAGATAATAATCCTTGGTAATCCATGCAATCTGAAAATTTCCTTAAAGAAAAGATATGCTACATGTATTGCATCTAATTTCTTTCTATAAGTTATAAAATGTGCCATCTTAAAAAATCTATCCACAACAAAAAATATAGAAGCATTACCTCTTATGATCTTTGGTAAGCCAAGAACAAAATCCATATTGATGTCAATCCAAGGTTTCTCAGGAACAATAATCGGTACATATAGACTAGTATTTTGACTTACTCCTTTTGCAACTTGACAAAGTCCACAACTTTTCACAAATTTTTAAACATCTTTATACAACTACGGCTAATAGTATTTCTCCTTAAGAAAATTCCATATTTTATCAATACCAAAATGTCCAACCAAACCACTACTATGCTTCTCTTTTATCAAATTAGTTCTCATTACTCCTCTCGGTATACACAATTGAATAACTTTAAATAACATACCTTCCTGAATAAAATATTCATCCCATTTAGTGTCTTGTTGATCTTTAATAGGTGCTCTACACTTTCTCCATGACTTAGAAAAATTAGGGTCAAACTCATAAGAATCTCTCATCTCATCAAAACCAAGAAATTCAATTTTTATCTCGGTCATCAAAGATCTTCTTCTACTCAATGCATCAGCAACTCATTTATTGACTCCACTCTTATGCTTTATCACAAATGTATAACTCTACAAATACTCAACCCATTTCATATGTCTCTGATTCAACTTATTCTGACTACCCAAATATTGTAAATCCTTATTATAGGTATACAACACAAATTCACTTAGTATCAAATAATGTCTCCATTTCTTTAGTGCTTGAACAATAGCATAAAATTCTTGATTATACACTGAATATTTCCTTCTAGCACCATTCAACTTTTCACTAAAGAAAGCAACAGGTTTACCTTCTTGACTCAACATAGCTCCAATTTCGCTTCCACTTGAAATATCTTATTGAAATCAGGTAATGCCAAAATAGGTAATTCAACAAACTTTTTCTTTAGAGTCTCAAAACTTTTATTGGCTCCATGTGTCCACTTGAATTCCCTTTTATCTCCTCTCATAGTCTCAGTCATAACATTACAAATTGAATTGAAATTCCTTATGAACTTTCGATAAAAACTTGCCAAACCATGAAATGATCTTACCTCACTAGCATTCAAAGGTGTAAGCCAATTCAAAATAGATTCAACCTTTTCAAGATCCATCTTCAAACCTTTAGTTGATATGACAAATCCTGAATACACAATCTCCTCTTTCATGAATGAATATTTTTTTAGATTTATCAGCAACTTTTCTTCTTTCAGTCTCTGCAAAACTTGTCTAACATGAAACAAATGTTCTTCTCTGGTCTTACTAAATATCAAAATGTCATCAAGATATACAATCACAAACTTACCCAAGAATTTCTTCAAAACTTCAATCATCAGTCTCATAAAAGTACTCGGTGCATTAGTTAAACCAAAAGGCATAGCCAACCACTTATACAAACCTTCTTTTTTCTTGAAAGAAGTCTTCCATTCATCACCTTCTATGATTCTGATATGATGCTATCCATTTTTCAAATCAATTTTGGTGAAATACTTTTCTCTAGTCAAACTGTCCATTATATCATCCATTCTTGGTATAGGAAACCTATACTTCACTGTTATCTTATTGATTTCTCTGGAATTAGTACACAATCACCATTCTCCATTCTTCTTCGATGCTAATACAATAGGTACTACACAAGGACTAAAAATTTCTCTGATCAAACCTTTCTCCAACAACTCTTGAGTCTATTGGTTCAATTCTTGATTCTCAGTAGGTGTCAATTGATGAGGTACCTTATTTAGTAAACTAGCTCCAAGGATTAGATTCATACAATTATTAATGCTTCTCTTTAGTGGAAAACCATCAAGTACATTATCAAATATGATTTCACTATACTCAGTGAGTAAACTATCAATCTCCTTAGGAACACTATCCTCTATTTTCTTACTCAGTTTATTGGGAATCACAACAAAACATACATCATTCTTTTTCAAATCCTTAAAAAAATGTCTTCCTTCCATCAAGAAAACTTTCACAGAAGTGAAAACATTACTAACAGGTTCTTCCATCAAAGGTAACAATATTTTTTTCTTCCCATCAGCCACAATAGTATACTTATGCAATCTCCCATCATATATATCATGTCTATCATATTGCCAAGGTCTACCCAAAAAAATATGACAACAATCCATAGGCATGACATCACATAACACCTTATCATAGTACTTTCCAATCCTTAAATTCACATAACATTGTTGACTTACCAATAGTGTATGCTCATCCTTGATCCATAAAATTTGATAGGGCTTCGGATGTTCCAACCTTTTCAACTGCAACTTAGTGACAATTTCCTCAGATGCCAGATTCTCCTACTACCAGTCTTCTTACTAGCATGTGTACATTCAAATGATCTATGTCCTTCCTCTCCATAATTGTAACAATTTCCTTGGAAACTTCCTCTAATATAACCACCTTGGTAGTTACTGCTTCTACCTCTAGATGAACTTTCACCTTTCCACTCGGTCTTGCCTTTATCCAGATTTGTCTTTTCTAGTTCAAATCTACCATTTTCACCATTGGATCTACCTCGACCTCTTTGCCTTTTTTCATGTCTCTTGTTCAATTTCTCCTCAGCTTTCAATGCAAATTGATAAGCCTCTTCAATATTCTCCAACTTGACCAAACTAATTTTCTCTTGGATGGAAACTCTCAAACCATTCAGGTATCTAGCAATTCTTTCCACATAATCTTCATCATGTCCAGATCTGATATCTAATCTATAGAATTCCTCAGTATATTCCTTTACTAAGCTATCTTTTTGCCTTAGACTTTGCATTCGCCTAACTAGGTTAATCTGATAATCACAATGTAAGAACTTTCCTTTCAACTTATTCACCATTTTATTCCATACCTTGATTTTGTCTTTGTCTTTCCTTTTTCTATCTAGCTGTAGATGTTCCCACCATAAGGATGCATTGCTCTTTAACTTTGTGCTTGAAATATTCACTTTCTTGTCTTCAGGAATGTTTTCATACTCAAAATACTTTTCCATCTCGGTGATCCAATCCACCAATTCATCAAAATCTATCTTTCCACCATACTCAGGAGGATTGAAATGTGGTATAGACTTCAGACTTGTCAAAGCTTCAAAAATATTTCTTCACCTTGATCCATAGCAGGTGCAGGTTCTACATTCACCTGTTCTTCCTCAACTTCACCATCACTAACATCTTCAAGATGTCTGCCTCTTCTTTGATCTTTTTCAAGAACTTCCAATCTAGCAGCAATTTGTCTCAACATGTCTACCAATCATGGATTTGCATCTCACCTCCCATGAACCATCTTGATAGCCCTCTGCAATTGCAAGTCAGATCGCAATATACTACCCCACAATAATTCAACTAGGGCTTCACAAGAAGGAAGCTACAAACCTAGATCCATAGACCTAGATCAAGATCTCACCTCACTCTGATACCACCTGATGCAAGGTAGGGGTCAAGAGGGTCAAAACAATGGCATACGCTAATGATCCGGTCTACTCAACAACACACAAAAAAAAATAACAATAAAGTAAGAGGGAGAATGCCTGGTCTTTCATTAATTTTCATCAAATAGAATCATACATGATGAGATGTAAGGCCTTCCTAGTTAGGGAAAGATATCAAAATGAATTATAAAATTCCTCAAACATGCGAGGATCTACCAACAATCTTTAATATTCTATCTTCTTACTTCTAACTAAAAGTTCCTACTAAACTACAACCAACAACTACATTTATACAAGAGTCTACGAAACCGAGTTAGCCTTCAGATCCATAATCAATGGAAGTGATGGTCAGATCTAGGACAAAATGCATCTCAATGATTGATATCAACATTAAATTTGTGACCCATCATAAATACATAAGTCAGCCTCAATAGAAACTCAAAATAAACTAATTGGTAAGCAAGGATGACCAAGAAACATACAAGGATCATCAAGCAATAGAGAAACAACCAACCACCTATGAGATAACTGACCACACTTAGTAACCAAAGGAAACCAACCAACTACTAACCAACTTAGTCAAAGAAGGAACTAAGCAACATAGACAAGCTTCAAAATGTTTTTGGTGACATGAGATTGCCAAGGACCCAAGATGCTCCTGCATCACCTATCTTGTGTAATAGTCTAGACATTTCTTTATCCATTTCTCCCACAATTTTTGAAGATGATTCAAAATTGTCCATTAGACTATCAAGGTTAGTATTGTCTTTAGCTATGATCTCCTCAATATTACTTAAATGTCTATAGGGGTTTATGCAATAATTGTAGATTTTCTTGCCTTGTGCTATACAAATCTTGGCCTTAAGAGTGGTAGGCTTAAGAATGTTTAAGTCCAGTGAAATGGACTTACAAACTTTGCTCAGCTTCTTCTCCAAGAAGTTATTTTCATCCTTTTCTTTTGCTATTTTTAGCAATGAGTCAAAATGATTGTCAAAGCTATTCAATACCATACCAAGATTCTCAGCTTCATCCTTGTCTTTGAAGCTAATTGGTGAGGGGAGTAGCTTGTTCACTATTTCTACAACCCTGACCATTACCTTTTCTCTTTTGTCTCCTTTCTTAACTGATCTCTCCTTAGCTTTTGTGAAGGCCAAAAATGATAGTTTCATAAGCTCATTTTCATCCATGCTATCCAAATTAGAGATGAATGGATTGGCCATACTTGCCACAATAAATTTGTATCCATATTGACTTCAACCACTTTTTTTGATGTTAGCTGATCTTCTTCCTTTTCCTCCTACTTTATTTCCTTCCTATGTTCTTTTTCTTCTTGTTTCTCTTTTGATTTCCCTTGCTTTGTCTCCTCCTGGTCTTCAACCTCCATCACACTATCCACATTATCCAAAAAAGGATCATTTATATCTTGTGAAGTGTCAAGGCTAATAGGAACACTAGTGACAAATAAATATGGTTGCATGCTAACTTGAGCACTTTCATTTTCTATCTTGGATCTCTCTACTAAACCCAAAAGTATGGGTTTAGAAACCTTGGGTGGGAGACCTTCTTGGGCATGTCTTGCATTAGAACTTGATCTAATTCCTTTTGGGTGTCCTCAATCACCTCATCATACTTCCTAGCCATAATCTTGACTAATCTAGTCTTTTTCTGTAGTAGAGGTTTTAGTGCATTTATGATTCTTTCTCTTTCCTGAATTGATACAACTGAAAGCATATCATTAATTGTTTTGTTTCTTATATTCTCATCCTCTGAGTGTGCTAATTGTTTCTTGATTTCTAGTTTTTTGTACAGGTCTTTGGGGATGCTTCCTTCAACCTCAAACAAATTCTTCTTAAAAACTAGCAGATGCTCAATGATAGTGTCCTCAATGACTGCTTGGTCCTCGAGGTCATATCATTCATAGTATCTATTTACCAATATCAAATTTCCATCTTTGATAACTCTTTTCTGTAGTGACTTAAGATTTGATTTCCACAAGGTTTGTGGATTCTTTTGGACTGTTATCTCTTCCTATTTCTCAAGTTGCTTTTCTTCCTTCTTCCTCTTCATCTTTGTCTCTTTTTCTTTGGGACTGTCTTGTTTACTTGTTCTTATTGATCTTTTAGGAACAACTACAACCACAATTTCTTGTGTTTCTTCCTCTTGAGAGGCTGATAAATCCATAATGTCATAAGTAGTAACTGCCTTTTCAATCTCCAATGGAATGGGTGCATCAGTGGCAATGCTGAAAGATGCCTCCATCTTGCAAGTTTTCAAGTCCAAATACTATTCTTTGTGATTCCTACCTTCGCAGTAATTTCTTCAACAATCTTGTTGACCTTTATTTTCCTTGTTACCTTTTCTTGTTCTTCTCTTACTTTCTCATATTTCTCCCTATATGTACCTCATCTTTCTTGGGTAGGGTCCTTTTCAACTGCTAATGCATGTTCTACTTTCATAGTCATCACTTCAGCACTTACCTTATATCCCATAGGATAGAACCACTTAGTTCTGGGCTGAACTGCCTGAAAGAAGACACAATTAGTTTCAACCATGAAATAGATAGTGTCCTCATAGTTTCTATGAAATTCTCAGGGATTTTGTACCTTTCTTTCATCTACCTCTGCAATATCTTTATCATGCCAAATAATTCTCCATCTACCCAGTCTTTCTTCTATCTTCTATAGGATTTTTCTATTTGAAGTCTAGTGGGTTCATTAACTTTCCATGCTCTAGGATGCATGCCAGAAAAGTTGTGGATTATGTGAATGTACATATAAATTAGTAATGAACTAAATCTAAATGCCTTAGATTTTTCCTTCTTAATGGCTTTCACATTCTCAATGAATTGTTGAGCTAGAATTTTAGTAAGGTTATACTTCTTATTCTCCTTTACCATTTTGTATGCCATCATGATGACTCCAATAGATACATAAATAGGTCTACTATGGTAAAATAGTTTGTAACCCAGCAGCATTGCTGTCAACTTGACATCTTGCAAATAAATGTCATTTATTATCATAGCCATCTTATCCCATTTTGAATGAGTTAGTGTTTCATCTAGGTTTCTTAGGTTCTTCTCTTGCATAGGTAGGGATCCTTTATTATTAATACTAGTGATGCCATGTATCAATTGTGCACATATATTTACAGGCTGATTACCTATCCATAAAAAATAGTCATGAACCCTTTTTAGAATGATCTTAAACCATTTAGATTCTGTGAACTCATTGAGTAGGGTTAGCTTCTGAATTGACTGATCTTATAGGTGTTTGAACTCTTCTACCATGGTTCTATTGGAGCTTTTTCTTATAGGACCAAACTTGAATCAAATGGTTGGGCTTGAATCACAGGTTAGGCACTCAAGCTTGACAAGAGAAACAATCCAATTGATGAGGATAGAGAGAAATCCTCATTCTTCTTTGAGCTCCACATTCACTCAGGTGGGTATTGCCTTATCTGCACACTCATGCCATCCTTTTGGTGAATAAAAGGCCTACAAAAAGATTAGTGTGGAATAGCCTTCAAACCCCTTCAGGTAACCTGTACCCCAATGAAGCCAATTCATATACAAATAGCCCTATTTGCAGAGAATGAGTCTGAAGACTAGAGAGGAACTCCTACTACTACCACCAACATGAAAATGGTATTGATATATAAAGATGCAGGAAATAGCCAAAAACCATCAAGCATTGGACTCAACTAAATATACTAGTCCTTGATCAGTGCCATTATCCATTGGGAAGCACTCAAAAACAAATATAAAACATGAACCAACTACTATGAAAGACTCAAAGCCATAAATACAACTATTCTAGCCCATCCACTACTTATAAGATCCTTCTGTAGATGAATCTAATGAATCTATGCCCTATCCAAAGTATCTTTCACTTGATCCTAGATCAAGAACTAAAGACTAGAACATATACAGAGGCAACCCAATGTAATGGACCAGAAAATCCAAAACTCATAAGACTGACACCAAGGAGAGACTTGAAAGCTTGAAACAATTGTATTAAGTTTGATGAATCATGTACATGTCTATACTAGAAAATGAAACTACCACTTCAATAACCTGCAAAAGATGCAAAGAAAAATCTATTCAGCCTCCTACAATGCGATAGAGTTTACTACTTCCCATAGGAACCAAACAGAATGGAACCCCTATTTGGTCAAAAACTTGCAAGATATACCACCAGTCATCTTGGAAACCCAAAATAGGTTGCAACAAGCTATGGACAACTAGGGTCAAAGTTTCATCCACCTAACCAATTGGAACACACTGCAACAATGGATGCCACCAACCAGATCAAGAAATGACCAAAAAACCATAAATTTAGGTACCTTTGGTCACTGCAGATCCTTAGGAAAGTCAAATTCAAACTACAATGGTCACCATGAATTTCATGGGCTTTATGTTCCTTAACTATTTTCCCTTAGTCACGCAATCAAACGATCATCAACTTAACTGCCATAGGAAAATGAGCTTCATCTTATGCTTGGTTGCATGATCGCAAGGCACCAAAATAACTCTTGCGATCATGCGACTGTGGTCTCCTAGCCACGGTCAATGGTCACAAACCTCACTGCAAAGTCCTTAGTTACATTACCTTCACAACCCTGCTAGTTCGCAATGACGACACATTTCTATAGTTGTCGCATGATCACATAGCTAGGAGATAGGCTATGCGAACATGCGACAACCCGCAGACCTTTACCTCCGTCACCACCACGCCGCATAAATTTAACACCAAGGGGTTTGTCGCATGATCAAAAGCCATGGAAATGGCCCATGTGATCATGCGACAAGGCCATAAGACCACCACATTGTCACTCACCAGCCAATGAAAAGTGAACACCAGCACCAAGAGCACTAGCCCCATGCCCCCTTTCTTCCGGACATGACCACCACCGTAGCACCACATGGCACCCAATAGAAATTTTCCACCTCACCACCACAGATGCCACATGACCACTTGCCACTAGGCTCCAGAGACACATGTCAATCAGTTGCATAATCACATAGCACGGAGATGGACTATGCGAACATGCGACAACCCGCGATCCTTAACCGTCGCTGGTACCTACCACTAAGTAACGGTCCCACCAAGCACATCCACCTTGTCACCCCACTAACCAATCAGAACTGAACACATCATTGAGCAAGCGGCCCTAGTTTATTTGGTGAACTGGCGACTGAAGAACTTTCACCAGTTCATGAAATACTTTCCACCAACGCTAAAAAACTTAGCAATCACATGACCACTGTTCGCTGAATTACCAAATAAACTGGGGCACTGCCAAAAAATTACGTGAACCAGTGAACAAGAAGAAAATTTGTTGGGTCACTGTATATTTTATCACAATTGCCAAAGACACCAAGAAATTCAACCGAGCCCACGCAGGAAGATCCATGGCCATCTCATAATCTCATAGACCTGACACACTTCATAAGCTTTTACATCAACCCTTGATTTTATACAGATGTCAGGTCCCACTGCACTTACCCACCAGTGGTCCCCAAGTGATAGATGTCAACTGGTCCCATGGTCGCATGTCAAAAATTCCTAACATGTGATCATGTGACAACCAATAAGAACATGCACCCCTACTTCCCTTCTGACACTGGGCCCACTTCACACCCACACAAGAAAATTCGATGGCTATTACAAAAGTGTGAAGGATAAACACCATGCATCTTCACCATGAAAACATGTGACAACCACCGATTCTATCCAAACGTGAACCACACTGGGTAATGGGAAGAATTGGGACCCACCAATGATTGCACTTGCATACTTAAGACTGACAAACAAGGAGTGCTGACAGAAGAGAAGAAATGCAAGGTCGAAAACACATAGGATTTTCGATGCTGGAAGAAAAGTGCACAAAAGTAGGAAGGCATAAGGTCAAAAACAATGAAATTTTTCACACAGACCGAAAACATCATGGATTTTCAAAAATATTGTGGGTTTTCAACACCTAGGTAGATTTTAAAAATTTGTTTCCTGCAGACCTTAGAACTTGAATATCTCCCTGGGTTTTGCAATTCAACACATGCAATTTGGACTAGAGCAAGGTGAAAACATGAAGCACACAAGGCTAATGGCACACACCATGAAATAGTATGGATTTTCAATGCAAGATGAAACTATGTAGCAGGGTGGGATAACTTCAAAATTTGCAGGGAAAAGGCCATTTTCTTAGGATTTTGCATTGACAGGAAAACGGACCAACAGTGGCTCTAGTTGGGGACATGTATCTCTTGTAGGTACAATGAGGACCTCAGATCTCTGGGAAGAAGTAGACCACCCACTGGAAAAACATAGAGACCTCAAAAAACATAGGGAACAGGCCAGAAAGACACACAACAGGAAAAGGGAAAACTATTTACAGAATTTACAAGTATGTACAACTAGGCTCAAGGCCCCAAAAGAAAACTAGTGACCCTCCTGAATCAAAAATTTGATTCTCATCCACATATGTGACCCCAAGTCTAAAAAATTCTTGACCATTCTGCTACAAACATATGTGAATAACCATGGGCTGAAGAATAAAACTATGCTGGTCACTACCCATGTTCTTCTAGTCATGACTATCTTCATACTCCAAGAAGTATGGGACATCATCTAATGCTTCTTGATGACTAGAAACAAAAATGTGATCTAGTAATGCATCAGAAAATGAAACATATTGAGCATCATGCATTACATCAGAGTTACCTAGCTGAAAAGGACTTGAATCCTCTAGTTTACCTTCATGTATTGCTTTAGCCACTAAGTAACCTGGTTCACCAATGATGTCCTCATTGATTGGATCATAAACCAAGTGAAGGTCTTCTTCACTATCATATATGGCAGAAGAAGGAATAGAAAATGAACAAGAAACTTGCTCAGCACAATAATCCTCATAATAGGAAAGCACACTATTATGGTCTTCAACCTCTTCTTCTGCAGAGTCACTACCAAAGGGGGAATTATTAGGGATATTTGCATTGCTTGAAGCTGAACAAATGTTGATGACTTCATCATCATGTTGTACCTAGTTGCTATCTAGTAATGTGGGGGTAGAAAAAGAATCAGAGGCATACATGTCAAAGTCAAAACCTATTGACTCATGCTCTCGGTCAACATCAATGTATGTTGGATGTAGAAACTCAGAGTCATCCCTCCCTGCATACCTAAGATATTCACAAGATAGGAGATCTAAAATTTGTTCACTATGAAGTGAACAGCAGTCCACAAGAACACCCTCCTCTGACATACAATCATCAGTAACATATTCATCAATCCAATCCTTTTCTTCATCTGATTGACTGCATAAACTTTCTGCCCCATACTAAGAAAGAGCATCACTCTCATGATTTCAAGAAAGAGTGTCATCACTTGACACATCTCCTTCATAACTTCCATCATTCTCAATATCAGTACTACTAGACACAACCCCAAGTGCATCCTCAAGCTCAAGACTAGCATCACTAAGTACCCAATCCCTGATACATACATAATATTCTTCCCACAAAGCATCTAACCAACTGGTTGACTCAAGAAAAAAAAGCTCTAGGAATAAACCAATGAATTTAGATTCAGGAAACTCAACATCATCCAGAAGTTCATCATATGCACCACAAAATCTATCATAGGAAAGAGATATGGATAGATCCCTTCTGCATCCCACCTTCAATCTTATCAATTTTATGCAATCCCTCTGGATGCCTTGGTCTAATAATGCAAGCTCATCCTCAAGCTTACCCATTACAACTTATTAATGCAATATTTCCATAAAATTACAATTGAAAATTTGAAGCATGCAAACCTCTACTCACACCTTATTCCTTTTTATTGTGCTTGACCACTTAATAAGGAAACATTTCAACTCTTGAGAAATACCTGAATGTATTGGAGCAGCTGCAAGAAATATGTGATTTGGAGTCACCTTCAAATCACCCTTAACACTTTGTAGAGCCACCACCCCTTTGCAGAGGAAAGAAAAGAAAGCTGAGACCTTCTTCAAATCAGCAACTCACAATACATCCCACATAGAGTCCTCTTATGATTCCTCTCTCATCTTAACACTATAAGTCATAGGAGCCCAAATGTCTGTTGCCTCTGTCACTGCAAGTCCACCTCTTTTCTTTGTAGCCTTCCTTCAAATGTGCACACTGGTGTACATCAGAGAACTCAGAGTCACCACTCACCAAAATGTGAGAAATCACTAAAAAATAATTCAGGAACTAGGACTTTCAGACTTAACAATGATAGACAAAATAGACCTGACTCTCTTGGAGAAACATGAGGAATATCTTCTTTACCAAACATGACTCTATACCATGGCTCCCCAGTAGAGTCACCATCTTGTTGGAGCTTTTTCTTGTAGGACCAAACTTGAATCAAATGGTTGGGCTTGAATCACAGGTTAGGCACTCAAACTTGACAAGAAAAATAATCCAATTGATGAGGATAGAGAGAAATCCTCCTTCTTCTTTGAACTCCACATTCACTCAGGTGGGTATTGCCTTATCTACACACTCATGCCATCCTTTTGGTGAATAAAAGGCCTGTAGACATATTAGTGTGGAATAGCCTTCAAACCCCTTCAGGTAACCTATACCCCAATGAAGCCAATTCATATACAAATAGCCCTATTTGCACATAATGAGTCTGAAGACTAGAGAGGAACTCCTACTACTACCACCAACATGAAAATGGTATTGATATATAAAGATGTAGGAAATAGCCAAAAACCATCAAGCATTGGACTCAACTGAATATACTAGTCCTTGATCAGTGCCATTATCCATTGGGCAGCACTCAAAAACAAATATAAAACATGAACCAACTACTGTCAAAGACTCAAAGCCATAAATACAACTATTCCAGCCCATCCACTACTTATAAGATCCTTCTGTAGATGAATCCAATGAATCTATGCCCTATCCAAAGTATCTTTCACTTGATCCTAGATCAAGAACTAAAGACTAGAACATATACAGAGGCAACCCAATGTAATGGACCAGAAAATCTAAAACACATAAGACTGACACCAAGGAGAGACTTGAAAGCTTGAAACAATTGTATTAAGTTTGATGAATCATGTACATGTCTATACCAGAAAATGAAACTACCACTTCAATAACCTACAAAAGATGCAAAGAAAAATCTATTCAGCCTCCTACAATGCGACAGAGTTTACTACTTCCCATAGGAACCAAACAGAATGGAACCCCTACTCAGTCAAAAACTTGCAACATATACCACCAGTCATCTTGGAAACCCAAAACAGGTTGCAACAAGCTATGGACAACTGGGGTCAAAGTTTCACCCACCTAACCAACTGGAACACACTGCAACAATTGATGCCACCAACCAGATCAAGAAATGGCCAAAAAACCATAAATTTAGGTACCTTTGGTCACTGCAGATCCTCAAGAAAATCAAATTCAAACTGCAATAGTCACCATGCATTTCATGGGCTTTATGTTCCTTAACTGTTTGCCCTTAGTCATGCAATTGCGGGGTCATCAACTTAACTACCACAGGAAAATGAGCTTCATTTTATGCTTGGTCACATGATCACAAAGCAACAAACTAACCCTTGTGATCATGCGACCATGGTGTCCTAGCCGTGGTCAATGGTCACAAACCTCACTGCAAAGTCCTCAGTTACATTACCTTCACAACCTTGTAAGTCTGCAATGATCACACATTTCTACATTTGTCGCATGATCGCATAGCCAAGAGATAGGCTATGCAAACATGCGACAACCCGCAGACCTTTACCTCTATCACTGACACGCCACATAAAGTTAACACCAAGGGGTTTTTCACATGATCACAAGCCATGGAAATGGCCCTTGCAATCATGCGACAAGGCCATAAGACCACCACATTGTCACTCGTCGGCCAATAAAAAGTGAACACCAGCACCAAGAGCACTGGCCCCATGCCCCCTTTCTTCCAGACATGACCACCACCACAGCACTATGTGGCACCCAATAGAAATTTTCCACCTCACCACCGTAGATGCCACATGACTACCTACCACTGGGCCCTAGCGACATGTGTCAATTGGTTGCATGATCGCATAGCATGGAGATGGGCTATGCGAACATGTGACAACCCATGATCCTTAATCGCCATCATAAGCACCACCGCTACCTACCACTAAGTAGTGGTCCCACCAAGCACATCCACCTCATCACCTTGCCGAGCAATCAGAACTGAACACATCACCGAGAAAGTGGCCTCAGTTTATCTGGTGAACTGGTGACCGAAGAACTTTTGCCAGTTTGTGAAATACTTTCCACCATCGCTAAAAAACTTAGCGATCACACGACCACTATTCATTGAATGGCCAAATAAACTGGGGCACCGCCAAAAAATTACGCAAACTAGCGAACAAGAAGAAAATTTGTCAGGCCGCTAAATATTTTATCACAAGTGCCAAAGACACCAAGAAATTCAACTGGGCCCACACAGGAAGATCCATGGCCATCTCATAATCTCATAGACCTGATGCACTTCATAAGCTTTTATGCCAACTCTTGATTTTATACGGATGTTAGGTCCCACTACACTTACCCACCAATGGTCCCCAAGTGATAGATGTCAACCAGTCACATGGCCGCATGTCAAAAATTCTTGACATGTGATCATGCGACAACCAATAAGAACATGCACCCCTACTTCCCTTCTGACACTGGGCCCACTTCACACCCACACAAAAAAATTTGACGGCTATTGCAAAAGTCTGAAGGATAAACATCGTGCATCTTCACCATGCAAACATGCGACAACCACTGATTATGTTTGAACTTTAACCACACCGGGCAATGGGAAGAACTAGGACCCACCAACGATCGCACTTGCACACTTAAGACTAACGAACAAGGAGTGCCAGCAGAAGAGAAAAAATGCAAGGTCAAAAACACACAATATTTTCGATGCTAGAAGACAAGTGCACAAAAGCAGGAAGGCATAAGGTCAAAAATAATGAAGGTTTTCACACAGACCAAAAACTTCATGGATTTTCAAAAACATTGTGGGTTTTTGACACCTAGGTAGATTTTAAAAATTTGTTTCTTGCAGACCTTAGAACTTGAATATCTCCCTGGGTTTTGCAATTCAGCACGTGTAATTTGGACTAGAGCAAGGTGACAACATGAAGCACACAGGGCTAAGGGCACACACCATGAAACAATATGGATTTTCAATGCAAGACGAAACTATGTAGTAGGGTGGGATAACTTCAAAATTTGTAGGGAAAAGGCCATTTTCTCAAGATTTTGCATTGATAGAAAAATGGACCAACAGGTTCCATTAGCTTCAACCATACCATCCAACTCACTATAGATATTAGCCTCACAATTGATCTCATATTTACAGTGGATGTATGCCCTAATGTTTTCTACATGTAATATGCCTACAGGGTTTTGAGAAAATGCTCCCTCTGGATCATCCTCATAGGATTTGTATGGATGCCTCTTGAATTTATACCTAGGTCTATCTATAACATCATATATTACTGGTGCATCCATGACTTCTATGAAAGATTATGTCTAAATACCTTAAACACTTGAGTCCAATGATTTTCTTCATGCGAACACTATTAGGAATGAATGCTGAATATATCCTATGGGGGCGTATTAGCAACCATTCTATAGTAGTTGTTGTTGCATTCATGACTGTGATTGTCATTGATGTCAACATAGTAATCTGTTGAAGATTAGCAGAGAAGCAGATAGTTTTTTAGTTAGGACACTTGGGATATTGAAGATGAAGCTATGTAGAGTTGGAGAATTACTCTATGATGAGTTATAAGATTGTGGTTAAGAGCATAGATAGTAATTTATTTATTCATGGAAGTTATGAGCATTTCAATGGAAGTAGTATTTAGGTAGTGTTTCTGAGTAGCGGTTTGTGGAAATCGGATGATATCTCCTAGTCAGGATGGAATCTAGTTATGCGTAGTTAGAGAGAAGTTGAAGACATGTTGATAGTGATGTGGATGATAGTGCAAGATCCGAGGTCACACAAGTGAAGAATTATATTGATTGGAAGCTGATACTTTTTTGTAATTTTGATGTAACATGTGGAAACTTTTATTTTGAAATTTGTATTCTGACTCATTTGTAAATACTTGAGTGTGGTATAAAGGAAGGAATCTATTCCTTGTTGTAATATGTAATAATGAAGTATAAAGTGTGATGAATGTAAGTATTGAGAAATTGAAATTGTGAAAGAGGATATGCAAAGTACTAAGATTTGGTATTGAGATCTGAAGAAGGAGTTGGTGCAATTTGGCACAGTCAGAGAAGGAGTATTGGATTGTTGAGGTTAGTAATCTTTTGGTATTATTCTATTGAGTAATACAAAGATCAGTTGGATAGTGAGTTCAATGATCTTACCCTAAAGTTGTTTAGACAGTGTGTCCTTCTGTCTTCCATAACTCCTAACAGAGTTAGAATGTTTTAACAAGGATTCAAAATCTCCTAACAGGGGTTCATATGTACTAAATGTATTTCATAAGACTCCTAACAGAGTCCATCCTTTCATAATGAATATTCATATTAGTGCATCTATTGTGGGCATCATTTCCACCGGGGTTTACTCTTTGATCAAGAGGTTCTCTAGTCAACATTTCTTGTGTCATTGTGTTATTATCCATGTATATCTTTCTATGGTTGTTGATTACATTTTTGACATGGTTGAAATCTATTGAAGTTGATAAAAGTTATATTTGTCTGATAACTGATTCACCTCCCCCCTCTATTAGCTTGGAGGACTTTACTTTCTAACAATTGGTATCAGAGCAGCAGGTCCTTGAAAGAAAAGTTTAACAACTTAAGGAGATGCATGGTGAATTTCAGGAAAGAAAGCCCTAAGTTTGATGGAGTAAATTTTGATAGTTGGAAAGAAAAGATGAAGACAAATCTAATGTGTTTAGGACCAGGTTACTGGTTGATTACAAAGAATCAAAAGACTATCATTTGTGAGGATAACATTGAAACATGTACTAATGAGGAAAGAGATCTATTCATGTGTAACATACTTTCCAAAGAAGCCCTTTTGTCAGCCCTTCTAGAAAATGATTACAATTAGGTAAAATATTTGAAATCATCTCATGAAATTTGGTTAGCTTTACACTCTACTTTTTAAGGTGATGAACATGCAAAGAAAGTCAGATTACATAATTGGATATATGCATGTGAAGATATAAGAATGATGGAAGATGAATCACTTAGAAGCTATATTGGTAGAATGTCAGAGATTTTTGCAGGTATAAAATCTTGTGGAGGAACAAAGATAGAGAATGAAGTAATATGGAAAATTCTAAGGACATTGAATCCTACATTTAAGAAGACAAAATAGATGATTGAACAAGTTATACCTTGTACTATGAACTTTACAAGAGATAATCTTCTTGGAAGTTTGGAAGTTGTAGAAATGAACATGAGGTTATCAAGAGACTTACCTAGAATGGAGACAACATTCAGTGCTCTTAGTGTTCGCCCTACTTTTTCAAGAAGCATCAATGTGAGTGGAGATTTTGCTAGTAGCAACAGATCTAGAAATGAAGAAGATAAGAAGATTGAAGGTGTTAGAAAGTAAAGTCCACCAAGGTAACTAAGAGGGGGGGGGGGGTTGAATTAGTTATCAGATAATTATAACTTTTATCATCTTCAATAGCATTAAACCATATAAGCAATATAATTACCAACCATAGAAAGATATTCATACACAAGTACACAATAATGCAAGATATGTTGAGTAGGGAACCTCTTGATCAAAGAGTAAACCCTAGTGGGAATGATGCCCACAAAAGATGCACTAATATGAATATTCCTTGTGAAAGGATGGACTCTATTAGGAGTCTTATGAAATACATCCAGTACATATAAATCCCTGTTAGGAGATTTTGAATCCCTGTTAAAAGATTCTAACCCTTTTTAGAGTTATGGAAGATAGAAGGACCCACTACCCAAAAAGCTTTAGGGTAAGATCATTGAAATCACTATCCAAATAATCTTTTCATTATTCAACATAATAATATCTTACCTTTTCTTTGACTGTGCCAAACCGCACTCACTGCTACATCAGATCTCAATTTCAGATCTCTGTACTTCGCATGTCTTCCTTCACAATTCACTTTCACAACTTCATAATCAACCACTCTCACCATATATCTTGTAGAAAAAGGAAAAATATTCCTTCCTTTATATGACACTCAAATAATTACAAATGAGTCGGCACACAATTACAAAATAAAATATTCCACACGCTACATCAAAATTACATAAAACTGTCAGCTTCCAAATACAATAAATCTTCACTCATGTGACTTCAAAGTTTTTGCTATCATATATGTCACTATCAATGTGTCTCTAACTTCCCTTTAACTATGCAAAGCTAGATTCCATCCTGATTAGGAGATATCATCTGATTGCCAAAAACTACTACTTAGGAACATTCCTTGAATACTGCTTCCACCAAAATGATCATAACTTTCATGAATAAAAGAATTAGTGTCTGCACTCTTAAACATAGACATATAACATACCAAAGAGTATATCCTCAATGTTTCATAGCTCCAATTTCAATATCCCACATGCGCTAATCAGAACACTTTCTGCTTCTCTGCAAGTCTTCAGTAAAACACTGTGTTGACATCAATGCCAATCATAGTCATGAATGCAACAACAACTGCTATAGAATGGGTGCTAAAAACTTTAGAATTCATTCCTA
Organism: Chamaecyparis obtusa; assembly: GCA_027943335.1. Taxonomy (NCBI): domain Eukaryota; kingdom Viridiplantae; phylum Streptophyta; class Pinopsida; order Cupressales; family Cupressaceae; genus Chamaecyparis; species Chamaecyparis obtusa. Next base: position 428,381 of record BSBK01007999.1, on the reverse strand, counting down.
ACAATCTCCCCCATTAGCATTAATGGAAACATAGATGAAAAACATCCAATGTTCCAAAAATCCAATACTCCAATAGTGCTTCTTCAAATCCTCTTCATCAATCAAATCTTGCTTCATTATCCTGTTTAGTTCTCTCATATTGTTTCATATTGTTTTTCATGCATACTTCTCCCCCATTGACATCAATGAAAGAAATTTCATCACTATGTCAACAACAACTGAATGTCAAAAGACACTATTAGAAGAAAAATAAATTTACTAGAGTCCTCATGACTCAGCTTAGATACACATACTCCCCCATAGAGGAAGTACCAACATCTAGTCTAGAAGAAAGATAGGGCTCATATTACTGGATGGATGAAACCAACTAAATCATTACTCAAAAATTAGACTGGGGCATAACCCTAAGCATACCTCTCAGATACTCAAATGTATCCTTAGATAAAGGCTTTTTAAATATGTTTGCTATCTATTCCTTTGTGCTTATGTACTCCAGTCTGACTTCTTTCTTAGCAACTTTCTCTCTTACAACATGATACTTAATCTCTATATGTTTTGTCTTAGAATGTAGTACATGATTCTTAGACATACTAACTGTACTAGTTTTGTCACAATGTATAACAATAGGTTCAACAAATTTAATTCCAATATCATTCAGCATCTGCTTCATCCAAATTATCTAGTTACAATTGTTTGCTACTACTACATACTCTACTTTTTCTATGCTCTATGAAATATAATTATGCTTCTTGCTTAACCAAGAAACTAATCTTCCTCCAAGGAAAAATGCTCCTCCACTGGTACTTTTCTTATCATCAACACTGCCTCCCCAATCAGCATCTGTATATGCACATAGGGTAAAATCATCATATTTTTCATACCACAATCCATAGTCCATTGTGCCTCTTAAATATCTCAGTATCCTCTTTACTGCTACATAATGTGATTCTCTAGGTTCAACTTGAAATCTTGCTACAATTTCAACTGAATGTGCTATATTAGGTCTTTTGTGTGTCAAATAATGCAATTCTCTAATCATGGATCTTTATTTCTTCTGCTCAACTACCACTGTTTCATCTATGCTAGATAACTTATGTCCAATTACCATAGGTGTTCCAACTAGTTTACAGTCTTCCATTCCAAATCTTTTAAGAAAATCATTCAAGTACTTTGTCTGACTTACAAAGATACCATCATTTTTTTGTGTTATCTGTAATCTCAAAAATTATTTCATCTCACCAATCATACTCATTTCAAATTTACTTTTCATTTCATCAACAAATTTTTCACTAGCCTCATCTTCTCCTCCAAAAATAATGTCATCAACAAAAATAACTATAATCAACAAACCATTTTCAATTTCTTTTGTGTATAGATTGCTATTAGTTGTTCCTTTAGCAAATCCTAACTTTAACAAATACTTATCTAGTCTTGCATACCAAGTTCTAGGTGCTTGCTTCAATCCATATAATGCTTTCTTTAGTTTACATACCAAGTCTCCTTCTTGAGTCAAAGGAAAACCTTTAGGATGCTCAATGTAGACTTATTCTTCCAATTCTCCATTCAGAAATGCTGACTTCACATCCGTTTGATACACTTTAAATTTCTTAAAAGCTACATAGGCCAAATACATTCTTACTACTTCAATTCTTGCTACTGGTGAAAAAGTTTCTTCATAGTCAATTCCTTCTTGCTGTGAGTATCCCTTACATACCAATCTTTCTTTGTTTCTTACAACTTCTCCTTGTTCATTCATCTTGTTTCTGAATACCCATTTAGTTTCAATCACATTCTTGTCTTTAGGTCTAGGGACCAATTCCCATGTCTTGTTCTTTTCTATTTGATCTAGTTCTTCTCTCATAGCATTAATCCAATGTTCATCTTCAAAGGCTTCACTAGTAGATTTAGGTTCAATTTGAGAAATCAAACATAAATGTACCTTATTCTTTGTCAGAAATCCTTTGTCCAAACTTCCAATAACTTGTTCAATAGGATGATGTCTTGAAAAATACCTATTCAGTGTCATAGTCTTAGATCTTGCTTCAACTATAGATTCTTCTCTAGATTCCTCTCTGGTTTCATCAGCATGACTCTCATTCAACAATTCACTCTCTATTTCATAGAATAATTCAGTAGTTTCAGTGTTAGGCTTAGGATGAGCTTCTTCATCAGATTCATAATCAAGCATTCTTTCTTGAATTTTGAACTTTTCATCAACTTTAACATTTGTGCTCTCAACAATAGTTTTAGTTCTCTTATTGTAACATATATATGCTTTTCTCTTCAATGAATATCCAAGAAAAATAGCTTCATCACTTCTAGGATCAAACTTTCTAATATCATCATCTCTCTTTATATAAAATTTGCTTCCAAAAATTCTAAAATACTTAACTGAGGGTGCATGTCCAAACCATAATTCATAAGGTGTCTTGTCTATGTCTGCTATGATTTGTACTCTGTTCATTGTATATATTGATGTATTCACTACTTGTCTCCAAAATGTCTTCGCTAAATCATTCTTAAATAACATATCTCTTGTTGCTTCAGTCACTGATTTGTTTCTTCTTTCTACAATACCATTTTGTTCAGGTGTTCTAGGGGCTGAAAATTGTCTCTTAATACCATTCACTTCACAAAAAGTGTTAAACTCTCTAAAAGTAAATTCACCACCTCTATCAAATCTCAAACATTTAATCTTCATTCCAGATTCATTCTCAACTTCATTCTTAATGATTTTAAATTTATCAAATGCTTCAAATTTTTCTTTCAAAAATGCAATCCACATCATTCTTGTAAAATCATCAACAAGAATCATAAAATACCTTTCTCCATAGAATCCTTTGGTCCTGGTAGGACTGCTCAAGTCTGTATGAACAATCTCCAACTTCTCTACTGATGTGAACTTTTTACTAGGAAATGAACTTCTCTTCTGCTTAGCCATCACACATTCTTTGTAAATCATGTTAGTAGGCTTCATAATTTTAGGAAAACCCCTTACTACAAGTGTAGCACTTACTTTCACAATATTATCAAAGTTTATATGACAAAACCTTCTATGCCATAACCAACTGTCATCAATCTTAGTAATCAAACATGTCATCTTAGTAGGATTCAACTAAAATACATTACCTCTAGCTCTAGATCTAGTTCCAATCAGATTTCCATCTTTATCCTTTATCACACAAGTTTTCTTAGTGAACCAAACTTGATATCCCTTATCAACTAACTGTCCAACACTCAAAAGATTATGTTTCAATCTATCAAAAAAGTAAAAATCATCAGTATTAGTCTTTCCATAAAGAGTAATAGATCCTATACCTTTAATCAAACAAGGTGCATTGTTACCAACTCTAACAACTCCTCCATCATAATTGTTAAACTTTATGAATTTTTTCATATCACTAGTCATATGATGTGAATAACCACTATCTATAATCCAATCAACTTTGTTTTCAACTTGGGAAACTAAGGCTTTTTCTTCCTTAACATTAGTTTCAGAATTTTCTTCTTTAATTGCTACAAATCCTATTTCATCATTATTCTTAGTATCACTTTCACTTAGAGTTCTTTCTATACTAGCTTCAAGGTCTTCATCATTAGCATAATAACATTCCTTAGATCTTCTAGGCTTGAACTTATTTCTATACTTCTTAACTCTCTTAGGACATTTAGATACAAAATGACCATATTCTTGACAAGTCCAACATTTAAAAATTTTCTTACTGTCTGGTTCTCTTCTCACAAGCAAGGCAATACCTTCTTCAATCTTCTTATCTTCTTCATTTCTAGATCTCCTGCTACCAGCATAATCTCCACTCACACTGATGCTTCTTGATAAAGTAGGGTGAACATTAAGAGCAATGAATGCTATCTCCATTCTAGGTAAGTCTCCTGATAACCTTAGGTTCATCTCTACTACTTCCAATCTTCCAAGAAGAGTCTCTCTTGTAAAGTTCATAGTACAGGGTATAACTTGTTCAATCATCTATGTTGTTGACTTAAATACAGGAGTCAATGTCCTTAGAATTTTCCATATCACTTCATTCTTTGTCTTTGTTCCTCCACAAGATTTTATCCCTGCAACAATTTCTGACATTCTACCAATATAGCTTCTAACAGATTCTTCTTCCAACATTCTTATATCTTCAAATGCACATATCCAATTATGCAATCTAACTCTTTTTGCATATACATCACCTTCAAAAGTAGAGTGCAAAGATTTCCAAATTTCATGAGGCTTTTTAAAACATTTTTCCTGACTATATTCATTCTTTGGAAGTGCTATCAAAAGTGCTTCTCTTGCAAGTATGTTACACATGAATAGATCTCTCTCATCATTAGAGCATGTCTCAAGATCATCTTCTTCAATGATAGTCTTATCATTCTTTGTAGTCAACCAATAACCTAGTCCTAAACATAGTATGTGTGGCTTCATGTTTTCTTTCCAGATGTCAAAATTTACTCCATCAAACTTAGGGATTTCTTTCTTGAAATTCGCCATGGATCTCCTTTAGCTGTTAAACTTCTCTTTTAAGGACCTGCTGCTCTGATACCAATTGTTAGAAAGTAAAGTCCACCAAGATAACTAAGAGGTGGGGGGGGGGGGTGAATCAATTATCAGATAATTATAACTTTTATCATCTTCAATAGCATTAAACCATATAAGCAATATAATTACCAACCATAGAAAGATATTCATACACAATTACACAATAACACAAGATATGTTGACTAGGGAACCTCTTGATCAAAGAGTAAACCCCGGTGGGAATGAAGCCCACAAAAGATGCACTAATATGAATATTCCTTGTGAAAGAATGGAATCTATTAGGAGTCTTATGAAATACATTCAGTACATATAAATCCCTGTTAGGAGATTTTGAATCCCTGTTAAAAGATTCTAACCCTGTTAAGAGTTATGGAAGATAGAAGGACCCACTACGCAAACAACTTCAGGGTAAGATCACTGAACTCACTATCCAAATAATCTTTTCATTATTAAATATAATAATATGTTACCTTTTCTTTGACTATGCCAAATCACACTCACTGCTACATTAGATCTCAATTTCAGATCTCTGTACTTCGCATTTCTTCACAATTCGCTTTCACAACTTCATAATCAGCAACTCTCACTATATATCTTTTAAAACAAGGAAAAAAATTCCTTCCTTTTTACAACACTCAAATAATTACAAATGAGTTGACACACAATTACAAAACAAAATATTCCACACGCTACACGAAAATTACATAAAACTATCGGCTTCCAAATATAATAAATCTTCACTCGTGTGACTTCAAAGTTTGTGTTGTCATCTATGTTACTATTAATGTGTCTCTAACTTCCCTTTTGTTAGCACCTAAAATATTTTTCATGACTCTGTGATTTTCTCTGGCCTTTGCAATGTTCTTCTTGCCCCTGGCCTCAAGCCCTAGTTCAAATATTCAAAAAATCTAGCCGTTGGTGAGAAAAATTCCTAGTTTTCCCTGGCCTTGTTATGTTTCATCGTTACCTTTTTCCAATCACTTAGGTCATTAATCCACATGTGTGCTTTATCTTTCTCAGTCTGTCACAAATTCACATAGTCCTCCGATGGTTAGCATTTCTTTTCAGCGATTTAGTGACTGTAGTGGTTGCGAAGTCTCCTGTTCTCGGTGGTTTAACCCTTAACATTTTGTGACTTCCACTAGCAGTTTCATTTTCTTTGGTCATGTGTTTGCATGGTCTATGGGGCCTGGCATTGCAGTTGCTTTCAAACTAATGGTGGGTGCATGATTGCATGGGGTAGGAATATTCCATGTGATCATGCGATGACTACCCGATCTTCCAACATGTTGCAGCCTGTCCACGGTGGGTCCTTGTTTGCCCAGTCATCCTAACTTGGTGGCTTTTCATTGGCCATGGGTGGTGATATAGAGGTTCTAGGTGGGTCTGATGCCAGGTGCAAGGGTGGTAGTTTCTCTTTGGTTGTTGAGAGGTGATATGGTAGTTATCAGTGGGACCAGGGTTTTTGGTGTGTCCTTGAGGGCTCTAAAATCTGTAGAAGATCTATGGTTGGCATAAGTTCTCATGGGTTCAATTAGTTCCATGCAATCTTACGCCAACCATCGATCTTACCTTTTCTTAGGCGGAAAAGGGAAGGTGGGTCCTCTGATAGTTAGAGCTGACATGCATGATTTTCATTGGTGGAAGAGTAATGATATAGTGGGACCATTGGCCAGGTGGTGCAGATTTGTCTTATTTTGATTGGTAGGCCGGTTGATGATAGGGATATGTCAGTGGGGCTGGTGTCATAGGAATCTGAATGGTTTCCAGTAGCACAAGTAGATCTATGGTGGTCATATGATCGCATGGAATTTTTTCATGCTATGCGATCATACGTCGATTATCTGATTGAAGGGAGATACTTTGTGGTGGGTCTGATGTGCTACGTGGCGTTGAGGTGTTCATTTCTGATTGGCTTAGAGACTTATGACATGGCAGTGGACTTTTTAGTGGCTTGTTGATTGTTATGTGATTAATAAGAAACACCTAATCTACCAGGAAATAAAAGATATCAACGGTCACATTTTAAACTTGTTGATTGACTGTTGCAGGTTCAAATTCAAATTTTCTAAGGGGTTTTCTATGATCGAAAGGACTGGTTTTTAATGCTTGGGTGGCTAAAATTGGTAAAATTGGTAGTGCTTATTATTGCAGGGTGGTCTAGAGTTTTATGATGATTGTAGGGGTCTATACCATGAATAAGTGGGTGAATTTTATTGCTCAAGGCATGTTGTAGGTGGCTGAACAAATTGATATGCATGACAGATTCATGGTCTTTGGTACACAATTTAGAATTATCATTTATGGAGATCTTTCTTAGATCTGTTTCAAACCTAGTTGCGTGGTTTTCTCCCCTGTAATAAATTCCTAAATGAATCCTGATTTGGTAGGGTGGTTGAAAACCCTAATTGTGTCCTAGTCATCCGAGGCTTGTTGCATCCTTATTTTTTTGGGATTCCAAGATGATTAGTGGTGGTATATATTGCAAGAAGTTATATTTTGTAAGGCTAGCTAGAAATTCTTGACACAGGAAGCTAAAAAGCTAAGTGTGTATCCTCAGTCCAGATTATAACATTTCTTGTTAGTTGTATCAATACTAGGGAGAAATCTTCTGTATCTTTTGCATATTTTCTATGGTATTGTTGAATCAGTTTGAAATACAAGGATTTGAGTCCACATACTTAATATAGTTTCTCATTCTTGGATCTCTCCTTTAGTTGTTCTTGGTGAATTTTGAGTTTTCCAACTCATTGCATTAGGTTACTAGTGTATATGTTTTATCTCTCAGCCTTGGTCTAGGATCAGGTTAAAAGTCTCTGAGTGAAGCATAGATTCATTTGGTTCAATCAGGAAGGATATTTGTAAGTAGTGAAAGAGATGTTTAGTTCTATGTTTATGGTTTGGGTTCTCGGATGAATCTAGTAGTTGTTCTTGTATTCCATGTCTACTTTAGATGTGATGCCCAATGGATAAGGCACTGATCATAAGCTAGTATCCCCTACATTGTTACATGTGTTGCATGGTTGTTTACATTCTATAAGAAACTTAAAAGATAAATCATTACCAATCCCATAATGCCTCAACATTCTTGAGGTCACAAGGCCATTTTGTTTCACCATAGCAATGGAGAGTTAATGAATGTCTGGTTACCATTTAGTACTTTCTTGCTATCATCTGCTTTGTTCAATCTAGTTTAAAGTCCTAAAATGCCATAAGTTACTGGATTAGGTACACCCACCTTGGTTTTGCAGAGCCAGAAGTTAAGAGGGCAATCTTGTCACTACAGTTGGTCCAGTTATCTTGCAGAGCTCTCATACTTGGAGCTAACCACTCCTAACATCAGTCTCAAGGCATATTGGTAGCCCTAGTTGGCATAAACATTTTGAAACACCAACAAGATGGTGACTCTACTAGGGATATGTTAAAGTGAAGATAGAATAACATAGGTACGAGTTGAGCTAGACTCCTAGTCAGCTTATTCATTTATCCATTGCTCTCCATTGAAGTGTGTAAGAGTCAGTTTTTAGAATTTTCAAATCATCTCACCAAGTTGTGAGTGGTGACTCTGAGTTGTCTATTTGATCAGTTCAATTCTTTATAAACAGTGTGCAAATCCTAGTGATGTTTTGGTTGATTGGAAGAAGATACAAAAAACATTATAATATTTTCCTCTTCAAGGAGGTGGTGACTCTCCATAGCAAAGATCCTAATGGAGCTGCATGGTGAGCTCTAGATCTACCCTACCTTCCAACCAACAAGTTGAATTTCTACTACTCAACTCGCAAGTATTTCTCAAGCTCTGAAATGTTTCCTTATTAATTGATCAAGCACTAAGAAGAGGAATAAGGTGTGAGTAGAAGTTTGCATACTTCAAGTTTTTAGTTGCATTTTTGCAAATTTTTTATGGAAGTATTGAATTAAGTTATGATAGGTAAGTTTGGGGAGGAGCTTGCATTATTAGACCAAGGCATCTAGAGGGATTGCATAAAATTGATGAGATTGAAGGTGGGAGGTAGAAGGGAACTATCAATATCTTTGTTCTATGAGAAGTTTTGTGATGCATATGATAAGCTTTCGGGGGGTATTGATTTTTTAGAATTTGTGTTCATTGGTTTGTTTTGAGAACTTTGTTTTCCTGAATCAACCCATTGGATAGCCTCCTTGTGTGAAGAGTATTATGTGCATATTAGGGATTGGATACTTAATGATGCTGATCTTGAACTTGAAGATGCATTTGGGGTTGTGCCTAATAGTACTATTGTTGAGAATGATAGAACTTATGAAGATGTGTCAAGTGTTGACACTCTTTTTTATAGTCATGAGAGTGATGATTTTTCTCAATGTGGGGCAGAAGATTTGTGTGATCAGTCAGATGAAGAAAAAGATTGGATGAATGAAGATGTTGCTAATGATTGTAGATCAGAGAAGGGTATTCTTGAGGACAATTGTTCACTTCATAGTGAACAAATTTTAGATTTCTTATCTTGTGATTATCTCAGATATTCAGGGAGGGATGACTCAGAGTTCTTACATCCAACACACATTGATTTTGACTAAGAGCATGAGTCAGTGGGGTCTGATTTTGACATGTGTGCCTCTAATTCTTTTGTTACCCCAACACTACTAGATGGAAAGTAGGTGCAGTATGATATATCAGATGATGAAGTCATCAGTGTTTGTTCATCTTTAAATAATGCAGATATCACGGATATGATGTTGGGTACTGATTGGGAAAGTTGTATAGATTTTGAGTCTTGTCATGATTCTGGATCTTTTGTTAAGCCATGGAAGGATGGTCGGTTAGTTACTCAATTTTCACATGTTTATGATGTATGTGTTGATGTTTTTCCTCCTGCCCACTGATAATTTTTGGGTTTGACAAATGCTGACAAGATGCAACAGGTGCATATGCTTGATGACCCATGTACACCAGAGCCCTCCTCATGCTGTAACTCTACAAAAGAAGAGGTTGAAGGTCATGATAGTGTGTTTTCTTGTCATAAGAATTCTATTGATGAACAAGTTTCTTGTTCAACCCCTTTTCCTTCTTTTGTTAAATATGATAGTGATGGTGATAGTATTGAGGACTTAGTCTTCAATAGTTGGGATAGAAATTCTTTTGATAGAAATGATGATGCAGATCAAATGTCCCACTATCATAGTATTTATGAAGAAGACCTTCACTTGGTTCATAATTCAATTGATGAAGACACCAAGGAGGAACCAAGTTGCTTAGTGGCTGAAGAAATTCATGAAGGTAAATTAGAGGATCCAAGTCCTTCTCAACTAGGTATTTTTGTATTAATGCATGGTGATCAGTATGCTTTATTTTATGATGCATTACTAGATAAGTTTTTTTATTTTTTCCAGTCCACAAGAAGAAGTAAATGATGTTCCTTACTTCTTGGAATATGACAACGAAAGTGATTGTGACTAGAAAAATATGGGTAGTGATCAGTACAATTCTATTTTTCAGCCCATGAATATTTACATATGTTGGCAGCAAGATGGTCAAGATAATTTCAGATGTTTGGTCACATATGTGGATGAAAATCAGATTTTTGATTTTGGAGGGTCACTGATTTTCTTTTAGTGGCCTGGGGACATCAAGTAAGGTTGTAAAGCTTTTAAATTTTATAAATATTTTCCTTTACTATTGTGTGGTTCCCTTCCTTTTTCCCTGGTTTGGTTGCCAGTTTTTGAGGTCCCTATTTTTGTCCTTTGGGTGGTCTACTCTCCCAATGATCCTAAATTCTTGCATGGGCACAAGTTACCCATCATCCCTAAATAGAGCCACTGTTAGCACCTGAAATATTTTTCATGACTCTGTAATTTTCTCTGGCCTTTGCAATGTTCTTCTTGCCCCTGGCCTCAAGCCCTAGTTCAAATATTCAAAAAATCTAGCCATTGGTGAGAAAAATCCCTAGTTTTCCTTGGCCTTGTTATGTTTCATCATTACCTTTTTCTAGTCACTTAGGTCATTAATCCACATGTGCTCTTTATATTTCCTAGTCTGTCACCAATTTGCATAGTCCTTTGGCGATTAGCCTTTCTTTTCAGTGATTCAATGACTGCAGTGGTTGCGAAGTCTCCTATTCCCAGTGGTTTAACCCTTAAAATTTTGTGACTTCCACTGGAGGTTTCATTTTCTTTGGTCACATGTTCGCGTGGTCTGCAGGGCCTGGCATCGTAGTTTCTTTCAATCTAACGGTGGGTGCATGATCGCATAGGGTAGGAATATTCCATGTGATCATGCGATGACCACTTGATCTTCCAACATGTTGCAGCCTTGACGTAGTGGGTCCTTGTTTGCCCAGTCATCCTGACTTGGCAGCTTTTCATTGGCCATGAACGGTGATATGGTAGTTCTCGGTGGGTCTGGTGCTAGGTGCAAAGGTTGCGGTTTCTCTTTGGTTGCTGAGTGGTGATTTGGCAATTGTCAGTGGGACTAGGGTTTCTGACATGTCTTTGAGGGCTCTAAAATGTGCAGAAGATCTATGGTTGGCCTGAGTTCTCATGGGTTCTGTCAATGCCATGCGATCTTACACCAATCGTAGATCTTACTTTTTCTTAGGCGGTAAAGGGAAGGTGGGTCCTCTGACAGTTGGAGCTGATATGCATGATTTTCATTGGTGAAAGAGTAACAATGTAGTGGGACCATTGGCTAGATGGTGAAAATTTGTCTTATTTTGATTGGTCAGCCAGTCGATGACAGGGATATGTCAGTGGGGCTAGTGTCATAGGAATCTGAAGGGTTGCCAGTAGCACAGGTAGATCTACAGTGGTCATATGATCGCATGGAATCTTTTAATGCTATGCAATCATACACCGACCATTCAATTGAAGGGAGATACTTTACGGTGGGTCTAATGTGCTATGCAGCACTGAGGTGTTCATTTCTGATTGGCTGAGAGACTAATGACATGGTGGTGGACTTTTTAGTGGCTTGTTGATTGTTATGTGATTAATAAGAACCACCCGATCTACTGAGAAATAAAAGATATCAAAAGTCATGTTTTAAACTTGTTGACCAACCATTGCAAGTTCAAATTTGAATTTTCTAAGGGTTTTTCTACAATAGAAAGGATTGGTTTTTAATGCTTGGGCAGCTGAAATTGGTAAAATTGGTAGTGTCTATTATTGTAGGGTGGTCCAGAGTTTGATGATGATTGTAGGGGTTTGTACCATGAATAAATGGGTGAATTTTGTTGCTTGAGGCATGTTGCAGGTGGCCGAACAGATTGATATGCATGACAGATTCATGGTCTTCAATACATAATTTAGAATTATTATTTATGGAGATCTTTCTCAGATCTATTTTAGACCTGGTTTCTTGGTTTTCTCCCCTGTAATAAATTCCTGATTGAATCCTGATTTGGTAGGGTGGTTGAAAACCCTAATTGTGCCCTAGCCATCCGAGGCTTGTTGCATCCTAATTTTTTTGGGATTCCAAGATGATTAGTGGTGGTATATATTGCAAGAAGTTGTATTTTGTAAGTTTGGCTGGAAATTATTGACACATGAAACTGAAAAGCTAAGTGTGTATCCTCAGTCCAGATTGTAACATTTCATGTTAGTTGTATCAATACTAGGGAGAAATCTTCTATATCTTTTCCATATTGTCTATGGTATTGCTAAATCAGTTTGAAATAAAAGGATTTGAGTCCACATACTTAATATAGTTTCTCATTCTTGGATCTCTCCTTTAGTTGTTCTTGGTGAATTTTGAGTTTTCCAACTCATTGTATTAGGTTACTGGTGTATATGTTTTATCTCTCAGCCTTGGTCTAGGATCAGGTTAAAAGTCTTTGAGTGAAGCATAGATTCATTTGGTTCAATCAGGAAGGATATTTGTAAGTAGTGAAAGAGATGTTTAACTATGTTTATGGCTTGGGTTCTTGGATGAAGCTAGTAGTTGTTCTTGTATTCTATGTCTATTTTAGATGTGATGCCCAATGGATAAGGCACTGATCATAAGTTAGTATCCCCTACATTGTTACATGTGTTGCATGGTTGTTTACATTCTATAAGAAACTTAAAGGATAAATCATTACCAATCCCACAATCCCTCAACAGTCTTGAGGTCACAAGGCCATTTTGTTTCACCATAGCAATGGAGAGTCAATAAATGTCTGGTTACCATTTAGTACTTTCTTGCTATCATCTTCTTTGTTCAATCTAGTTTAAAGTCCTAAAATGCCATAAGTTACTGGATTAGGTACACCCACCTTGGTTTTGCAGAGCCAGAAGTGAAGATGTCCCTACAGTTGGTCCAGTTGTCTTGTAGAGCTCTCATACTTGGAGCTAACCACTCCTAACATCAGTCTCAAGGTATATTGGTAGCCCTAGTTGGTGTAACCATTTTGAAACACCAACACCTTTAACTACACAAAGCCAGATTCCATCCCAATTAGGAGATATCATCTGATTGCCAAAAACTGCTACTCAAGAACACTCCTGAATACTGCTTCCACCAAAATGATCTACTTTCATCAATAAAAGAATTACTATCCATGCTCTTAACCATATACATATAACATATCAAAGAGTATATCCTCAATGTTGCATAGCTCCAACTACAATATCCCACATGCGCTAATAAAAACATTTACTACTTCTCTGTAAGTCTTCGGTAAAACACTGTGTTGACATCAATGACAATCATAGTCATGAATGCAACAAAAACTACTACAAAATGGGTTCCAAAAACTTTAGCATTCATTCCTAATAGAAGGTATTGCCTTTCTTGTGAAGAGAGAACTAGACAGTAAGAAATTTTTTTAATGTTGGACTTGTCAATAATTTGGTCATTTTGTATCTAAATGTCCTAAGAGAGTTAAGAAGTATAGGAAGAACTTTAATCCTAGAAGATCTAAAGAATGTTACTATGCAAATGATGAAGAACTTGAAGCTAGTTTGGAGAAATATTTGAGTGAGAGTGATACTAAGAATAAAGATGGTATAGGATTTGTAGCAATTAAATAAGAAAATCTTGAAACTAAAATTAAGGAAGAAAAGGATTTAGTTTCTCAAGTAGAAAAGAAAGATGATTGGATTATAGATAGTGGTTGTTCACATCATATGACTAGAGACATGAAAAAGTTTATAAATTTTAACAACTATGATGAAGGATTTGTTAGAGTTGGAAACAATGCACCTTATTTGATTAAAGGTATATGATCTATTACTCTTGATGGAAAGACTAATACAGATGATTTTTACTTTGTGGATGGTTTGAAACATAATATTTTGAGTGTTGGAAAATTAGTTGATAAGGGATATCAAGTTTGGTTTACTGAGAAAACTCATGTAATTAAAGACAAAGATAGAAGTTTGATTGGTACTAGATCTAGAACCAGAGGTAATGTATTTCAATTGAATCCTACTAAGATGACATGTTTGATTACTAAGATTGATGACAACTGGTTATGGCATAGAATATTTTGTCATATAAACTTTGATAACATTGTGAAAGTGAGTACTACACTTGTAGTAAGAGATTTTCCTAAAATTATGAAGCCTACAAACATGATTTGCAAGGAATATGTGATGGCTAAATAGAAGAGAAGCTCATTTCCTAGCAAGAAGTTTACAATAATAGGGAAGTTGGAGATTTTTCATACAGACCTGAGTGGTCCTACAAGAACTAGAGGATTCTATGGATAAAGGTATTTTATGATTCTTGTTGATGATTTTACAAGAATTATGTGGATTAGATTTCTTAAAGAAAAATATGAAGCATTTGATAAGTTTAAGGTCATTAAGAATAAAGTTGAGAATGAATCTGGAATGAAGATTAAATGTTTGAGATCAGATAGAGGTGCAGAATTTACTTCTAAAGAATTTAACATCTATTGTAAAGTGAATTGTATTAAGAGATAGTTTTTATCCCCTAGGACACCTAAACAAAATGGTATTGTAGAAAGGAGAAATAGATCAGTGACAAAAGCAGTAAGAGCTATGTTATTTGAGAATGACTTAGAGAAGATATTCTGGAGAGAAGTAGTGAACACAATGGTATATACAATGAACAGAGTACAAATCAGAGGAGACACATATAAGACACCCTATGAATTATGGTTTGGACATGCACCATCAATTAAGTATTTTAAAATTTTTGGAAGCAAATGTTATATTAAGAGAGATGATGACATTTGAAAGTTTGATCCTAGAAGTGATGAAGGTATATTTCTTGGATATTCATTGAAGATAAAAGCTTATAGATGTTATAATAAGAGAACTAAGACTATTTTTGAGAGAAAAAATGTAAAAGTTGATGAAAATTTCAAAATTCAGGAAAGAATGCTTGATTATGAATCAGATGAAGGAACTCATTCTAGACCTAACCCTAAAACAATGATGGTATCTTTGTAATTTAGACAAAGTACTTGAATGAATTATTGAAGAGATTTGGAATGGAGAACTGTAAACTAGTTGGAACACCTATGGTAACTGGACATAAGTTATCTATAACAAATGAGACTTCTACAGTGGAATAGAAGAAGTACAAATCTATGATTGGAGGATTGCAATATTTGACTCATACAAGACCTAATATAGCACATTTAGTTGGAATTGTAGCAAGATTTCAAGCTGAACCCAGAGAATCACATTATGCAAAAGTAAAGAGGATACTAAGGTACTTAAGAGGCACAATTGAGTATGGATTGCGGTATGAAAAATCTGATGATTTTACCCTATGTGCATATACAGATGCTGATTGGGGAGACAATGTTGATGAAAAAAAGAGCACTAGTGGAGGAGAATTTTTCCTTGGAGGAAGCTTGGTTTCTTGGCTAAGCAAGAAGAAAAATTGTATTTCACAAAGCACAGTAGAAGAAGAGTATGTAGCAGCAGCAAACAATTGTAACCAGATAATTTGGATGAAACAAATGCTAAAGGATATTGGAGTAAATTTTTTTGAACCTATTGTTATACATTGTGATAACACTAGCACAGTTAGTATGTATAAGAACCATGTGTTACATTCTAAGACAAAGCATATAGAGATATAGAGATAAAGTATCATGTAGTAAGAGAGAAAGTAGTAGAGAAAGATGTCAGACTCGATTACATAAGCACAAAGGAGTAGATTGCAGACATATTTATAAAACTTTTGTCAAAGGATACATTTGAGTATTTGAGAGGTATGCTTGGGGTTATGCCCCAACCTACTTTTGATAATTTATGTAGATTTTTGCATCTATTCAATGGTATATGAGCCCTATCTTTCTTCTTGATTGGATGTTGGTACTTCCTCTATGGGGGAGTATGTGTATCTGAGCTGAGTCATGAGGACTCTAGTGAATGTATTTTCTGAACAGTGTCTTTCGACATTGAAGTTGTTCTTGACATAATGATGAAATTTCTATCATTAATGTCAATGGGGGAGAAGTTTACATGAAAAAACCATTTGTACCATTTTTTGGAGAGAATTGAATAGGAAAAGGAAACAAGATTTGATTGATGAAGAGGACTTGAAAGCATTTTTAGTGCAGTAGTGTTGCAGTATTGGATTTATGGAACTTGGATGTTTTTTCATCTATGTTTCCATCAATGCCAATGGGGGAGATTGTTAGGAATGAATGCTAAAAATATCCTATGGGGAGTATTAGTAGCCATTTTTTAGTAGTTGTTGTTGCATTCATGACTATGATTATCATTGATGTCAACACAATAATCTACTGAAGATTAGCAGAGAAGAACATAGTGTTTTAGTTAGTACACTTGGGATATTAAAGATGAAGCTATGTGGAGTTGTGGAATTAATCTATGATGTGTTATTAGATCATGGTTAAGAGTGCAGAAAATAATTCATTTATTCATGGAAGTTATGAGCATTTCAGTGGAAGCAGTATTTAGGCAACATTCCTGAGTAGCAGTTTGTGGAAATTGGATGATATCTCCTAATCAGGATGGAATCTAGTTATGTGTAGTTAGAGAGAAGTTGAAGACATGTTGATAGTGATGTGGATGATAGCACAAGATCTAAGGTTGCATGAGTGAAGAATGATATTGATTGGAAGCTGACAATTTTGTGGAATTTTGATGTAACATGTGGAAACTTTTATTTTGTAATTTGTATGCCGACTCATTTGTAATTAATTGAGTGTGGTATAAAGGAAGGAATTTATTCCTTATTGTAATATTTAATAATGAAGTATGAAGTGTGATGAATGGAAGTATTGTGAAAGTGAAATTGTGAAAGAGGATATGTGAAGTACTAAGATCTGGTATTGAGATCTGAAGGAGTTGGTGCAGTTTGGCATAGTCAGAGAAGGAGTATTGGATTGTTGAGGTCAATAATATTTTGGTATTATTCTATTGAGTAATACAAAGATCATTTGGATAGTAAGTTCAGTAATCTTATCCTAAAGCTGTTTGGGCAGTGGGTCCTTCTATCTTCCATAACTCCTAATAGAGTTAGAATCTTTTAACGGGGATCCAAAATCTCCTAACATGGATTCATATGTATTGAATTTATTTCATAAGAATCCTAATAGAGTCCATCCTTTCACAAGGAATATTCATATTAGTGCATCTTTTGTGGGCATCATTCCCATCGGGGTTTACTCTTTGATCAATAGGTTCCCTAGTCAACATATCTTGTGTCATTGTGTTATTATGAATGTATATCTTTCTATGGCTATTGATTACATTGCTTACATGGTAAAAATTTTATTGAAGTTGATAAAATTTATATTTTTTTGATAACTGATTCACCCCCCTCTTAGTTATCTTGGTGGACTTTACTTTCTAACAAACATGAAATCACTTTGCTAGATCACTACTTTTCTCTCACACATCTTCTTTTCTTAGGAGCTAATCAAAAAATGGTGTGAAAGTGAAGTACTTCATGTCTTTTATTCATCTCAAGTTGAGTGAGTGTATTAAACATGGGTGTCTCAAATTTTCATGCCTTCAAGTCGATGCAAAACTCACAAACATAGAAGACAAATCTTCCAACACTGTGATGTTATCCACAAACTTCATGATATCTTTACATCTCATACCTAAGCTCACATAACCTTACTCAACAAATACAGGGGCTAGATATATTCTTATTGTTGCATCCATTTCTCCCCATAAGGCCATGTGGCCATTTAGCTCAATGCCTCAAAGAACTCATCATGTGAAGACACAATATCATCTACTGTCTCTCCCTGAACCACTGCTTTGTTTAAAACTTTCACCTTTGATATCTATTCATCCTCCTTGGTCTCTGATTTCTTGAAATGACTCTAAAAATATTCTGTGTACTCATCAAAACTTTTACCACTGTCACTAACATTTTTCCTTATAACCATAGGAGGTGGTCCTCTTGGTTGACAAGGTCTTCTTGGTCCTCTTCTATTGTCTTCTCCATTATATATGCAAAACTTCACAATGTGACCTAGATTGTTACATTTGTAACAAGTACATGGTCTCCTTCTATCTTGATTATTCTACAATTTACAATACCTTGTTGTATACCCAAATTTATTACATTTTTGACATGTGACCTTAGCTACTATTTCTTCTCTGATATAGTCTTGCTTGTACCTAGATTGATCAGGTTTTCTACAATCTTCCTTCTTGCATCCATATTCATAGTAATTAAAACAATAACTAGTAAAGGGCTTTGAGTTACTTTTACTTCTGCAATCCCTTTTCATGTGTCCAACTTTGTTGCATCTGAAACATCTACCTCTCAAGGGTTTGAATTGATCTCTAGATCAGTCATTTGTAGGTCTCTCTTTAGAAATAGGTTGTTCTTCATTCTTTGCTTCATTTTATTCTTCCTAGGTTTTTGAACTTTTTACTTCATTAAATCCAACTCCAGACATATCTCCTTTAGGCTTTTGTCTTTCTCTTTGTTCATCAATCTTGTCACTACTCATGTGTAGCTTCTCAATATGTAGTTTGGCTTGAGTGAGTTCACCTTTAATGATTTGATTATAATTTTTCAATTCCTAATATTTATCCTTGTATTGGTCAAGTTCAGTCTTCATTTCACTTATCTACTTAGACTCTTTTAGTGATTCTTCAACTTTGTTTCTTTCATTTTTTTCATGCTGAATTTCTTTAATCATCATAACATTGATTTGTTCTTTCTCTTGCTCCAACTTCTTTATTTTTTTGATGTGGCATTGTTTTAATCTTCTTTGATCTTCTCCATAAGGTCTTGCCTCTGACTCTTTGCAATCTCAAGTTGTTCTTTTAGTTTCCTCATGAAACCTTCTGCTCTTCTTGAATCCATCCTATTCTCCCTTAAGCTATTAGGCTTTCTCTCCAAAGGCCAATATCTCTAATACCAATTGTTAGGATTAGGTAATATTGAGAGGGGGGTAAATCAGTATTACAAAACTTTGATCTTTTCAACTTTAAACAATTATAAACAATCCAAAGTAATGCAAAAATAAAAAGAACATATAAGAATAACACATTCATTGCACCATCATTTGTTCTCGAGGAAACCATGGCCAAAGAGAAAACCCCAGTGGGGATGGTACCCACAAATATAAACTAAAATATAATATCCCTATTAGGAGGTCTAGCCCTATTAGGAGCTGATTATTACATAGTAAATTTCCTTATTAGAGGAATAAAAAACCCTATTAGGGGTATACAAAACACCTGGTGAAAGGTGGTGAGCACACTACTCTTACAATCAATATTTGTCTCAAAAGAGTTATAAAAAAGGGGGAACAATACAAGCACTTATATTTCTTAGATAGTTTTAGTTATAGCTTGGCTTCTTATTGATATCACATCTTATCTATGCTCTTCTATTCATAAAATTTTTCCATCATCATAATCATACCATGCTTTACTTTTACAAAAACACACCATACTTATACAAAATAAGCCTTCCAGATGGCTTCACAATTATCATGCTAAACATAACAATAACTCATGCAAATTTTATTTATGGAGTTAGGACTCTTACAATAACAAATATTTAGTAATATATTTTATTCACCTATCTTATAACGTTACCATATTAACTTTACCTTAATCTTTGTAACTATTCATATACCATGTTACATTGTTTTACCATCTTCGCATACCTTCCAAACACTATATCTCACAGATCTAATAACCAAAACTTTTGTGATCTTAACTGAAGCATGTGCATATCCAAAAATACCTCTAGTTAACTTGTTAAGCCATAATACCTCATATGTCTTCATCGCTAACCCAAAATGTGGCATTGTACCCTGTTATCCTGATTCTAGACTTAGTCATTTTGATGACTATGACTGTAGTGGAAATCTCCACAACGTGGGATCACTCCATCATGAGTGTTTCCATGAATGCAAACCCTCAAGTGATTCCTAGTGATCCAAAATATCACATTCCAATAGATGAGTCAACTAGAATCAAGTTGTGCTTCATCCAGTGAAGGGTTAAAGGAACAATGAGAAGAGAAGAAAGGGAAGCCTAACTATTTAGAAGAATTTATCACCTTCCTCCTAGGATCCATGAAAAATAAGGTAAGTGATGAGACTTTCAAATATTTTATGGAAAGATGTAGGGACCTTGTTACGCCTTCTTTCTCTAGCTTTCATCTTTTTAATTACTTTTATAGCAACCGGCCTAGGCAGATTCCAGTGTGCAATGCCTAGAAGTTAGACATGGGAAAGATCATAGTTCCTAATGTTTTTCTTGATGTCAGCCTATTGTTTGAGTTACCTAGGAACTATGAACCTATTTCTAAATCCATTAGGAGAAGTGACTAGTTGGCCCTAGTTACTCTTGATAGGGGGTCATTTATGAAAGCCTTTAGCTTGTATACCTCTTCTTCCACTAAAATTGACTTGATAAAAGGGAAGGAGAAGTATGTAGACCAAATTCAATTGGTGAAGTCTCAGATCACCCATTTCATGCCCAAGATAGGGATGTATGTGGCTTCTCTCCCAAGCCATATGAATGCTCCATATGAGTTCAAATCCTTTCATGTTTACATAAAGTATCTTGCATATGGGTTGTGTAGGGGTTTGGGGGTTGATGGAGATGCAAAGAAGATGCTTGCAAATTTGTTGATGATAATTCTGGATATACAAAATTCACATGTTAATACAGATTATGATTACATCTAGTATATAATTAATAGGATGCATGAGGGTTTTGTGGGCATCAAAGAATATAGTAATTCACCCTAGTTCATCCATTACTCTTTATTGATGTACTTAATCTTGTTCCACAATATTGATTATCTAGATGTGGGTATGTTGAGGCTTGGAACAATGATTAATGGTCAACCAAACCCATTACAACTTTGGTTGAAGGTTTGGAATTATACCTCTAATGGAAATAAATTTTGTGGTATCCAAAATTGGATTGTTAATCCAATTCTTGATATGATGGGTACAAATATTACAAGACTCCCTATCAGAGTTCTTAGGCTCATGAGGCCCCATGAGTATGTTGTTAAATGGCCTCTTGACCATAATTGGGGAGATTTTTATTTAGTTATGAGCTTGATATTGATAAGGTTTTATGTTTTCCCCTCATCCCCCACACATACTTACCAAATATGTGCCACCAAGGTTTTCCCTTATAGAGTTCATCTAGCAGTGGTCTAGACAGACAAGGAGCACCTGGCTCCTCATGAGAAAGCTAATTTCACCCCTCAATAGTTTAAGTTGAAAATTTTTATAGTTGGAAAGACTACTTTGCCTCAACTTAGCATGTGGTTAAATCACTTCAAAATGAGCTTAGTTTCCTTCAGGCATGTAGACCCTAAGGATTTTATAAGGAATTCTAAAAAGCTTCTCATTCTCAGTATTGGTGTTAGCGAATACCATGAGTGATGTGATGAGGAGGACATCACCAGAAATATCTTGGATGAGGAGGAGATTGAGAGAAGATTAGGAAATATTCATGACCTATTGGACTTAGAGGCACAAATGAAAAAATGTTCAGATTTCCTTTGGAGGATTCTTCCTAGGCCTCCCATACATTGCAAAGATAAATAAGATGAAAGAGATGTATAATAATCTATACAACCATCTTGATGCTCAACTAGATGAAAAATTAAAAGTCCAAAGGGAGTACTCCTCTTCAGAGTATGAGGAAGGCAGTGAAGGGTCATATGAATAAGATAGCCCTTCTCAAGAAAATGAGCCTCCTATTCAAGAATAGGGATTAGATGCTCCAGAGAAAGAGGATCCAAATGAGCCTCCTTAGAAAAGGCAAAGAATTGAGGAAGAGGAGCCATCTATAAAAAGAGGATCAAAGAAAAAGAGTAACAAGATTGATGCCTTAGTGCCAGGTGATATGGATTACTATCATCATTTGAGAATAATCATAAGAGAGGGGAAGAAAGTAGATACTTGGGTAGAAGTTGAATTGCCCTTCCTGACATGTAAAGATGAAAGGGAGATCTATCAAGAAGAATTACTCAGTGATGATACATTCATCAAAGGAGAAGAATTCATAAAATTTTTGATATGCAAGAGGCAACAAGAGATGGTCAGTCAAGTGTCTAAAGGCATTGATCCAAACAATGAGGCCTTACAAGCCCTAGTTTTGTATGATCCTGACTCAGAGAATATTTTTGTTGAGGAAGCAAGGAAGATGGTAAAGTCAAGTGGAATTTTTTTAGTCCCAAGATGGGATTTGAATTCAACATTCATTATTGATCAAATAAGAAGACAACCAGAAGGCAAATTTTCTTATGAGACATAGATTGGTGAGATGATTAGAGGATGTGGTTATAACCGAAGATCTCAAACTTTGGCTATGTGGTCTCTAGCTCAAAGAACAAAAAAGTCTTCTCTAGTCAGTATTGTTGAGAGGATCGAGGGAGAAAAAATTATCTGGACTTTGCAACATACATCAAACATTGAATTCTCCAAGGTGGTTAAACATTTTTCTCATCTTAATGGGGCAAAGATTGCACAGTTGTCCACTAGGTATGGGAGATTGTTTGATGAGGCTATTGTATTGGCCAAGGATAGAGTAAAAATCCTAATGAAGATTAAGGTGTTGGAGGATGAAATTTAGGGAATGAAAGTCAAGCTTGAAGAAGCATCAAAGTTCATTTCCCCTCCAGTACTCAAAATTGAAGCTTCATTGCATCCAGAGGTTGATGGTCCTAATGTAGTAGATGATATAAATGATAAACATGAGGTGGCCCTTAGTACCTTGCTAAATATAATGCAACATAGGTATGAGATGATAAAAGGAAAGATGGATTTAATGTATGATTGATTTAAGATGTTGTAAAGGACCAATGGTGATGTCAAGGATGTAATGGCTACTTTGGAGCTAATGTTTAGCATATGGTGTAGCAGGGGCACACTATTTGAAAATCTAGAGATGTTGCAACCACATAGGCCTAATATACCTAAATCAAGTGGAGAAGTTGGAGAAAAGATATGGTTGATTGGCACAAATTTGTCCTTTTTCAAAGGAAAAGAAAATCAAATCAGGTAAAAAATGGATATGTTTGGTCCCGGCTTTAGTAAATACATACCTCCAATTCACAAGGAAGATGGTGACATCAAGAGTGTCAAGGAGTCAAAAGGTGACATGGACACATTGATGATAGGGTAGGTATCCTTTTTTAATGATGATGATACCTTGGGTATGGATAGGTTTAATCATGTCTTGGATGACATGTTGAAAGTGGAGAATGATTGCACAAAGTTTTTCATTGACATCAAAGCTATAATTGATTCCAAATGGGACAGGTAGGTGAAAAACCTCCAAGGTCTAAAGGATTTTGCATGGCCAACTGAAGAAGAGGTTGCATCATGGGACAAGAGAATGAATCTCAAGAAGAAGAAGCCAAAAAATATTGATTTGGAAGCAATGGAAGAATATTGAGTCAAACATGGCACTTGATCCTTGATCATGGGGAGGGTAATTATTAGAAAAAGAATAATGTAAGTTATCTTGTAGGTGGTCATTATTCATATAACAACTTTTAGCAGTTACTTTGAACATCTACAGGTAAAGGTGCCACCTGTGAAGATTAAGAATGAGTAGAAACTGGTATTTTGGCTTTTCTCTCCTTTTCTATTAACGATGTAATATTTTTTTTCTTCTAGTATCTGTCACTATCCTAGCTATCTGAAACTTGTTGCATCCTTTTCCTAAGGAGTCCAAGATGGCTAGTGATGATATATATATATATATATATATATATATATATATATATATATATATATATATATATATATATATATATATATATATATATATATATATATATATATATATATATATATATATATATATATATATATATATATATATATATATATATATATATATATACACACACCAAGTTTTTGTATTGTAAGGGGTGGTGAATTACATTTGTAAAAAGAGTTCTATATTTGGTGCTTTGTTCTAATAATTTTTGTCACTTGAAATGTACTGATACAAAGAATTATCAATGAAAATATATTAGAACTACTCTTCACATTACTTTTGTCTTCTTGTATGGATCTTGAGTTTTTTATGTATTGAATTTGTAAGGCACTTTCAATACATCATTTACAAGGTAGATTGTGAGGTTAATTTTAAGTTTATTTAAAGGGAAGTATAATTCTTAAGGGGTAATTTCTAGGGATTCAAGGTTTATACAAGAATTTGATGATTTTATTGTTAGAAATGAATATTGAATGGTTGGCAGTAATTCTGTAGTAGTTGTTGTTGCATTCATGACTATGATTGTCATTGATGTCAACACAGTGATCTTCTAGAGACTTGTAGAGAAGCATACACTGTTTTGATTAGCACATGTGGGATATTGTAGTTGGAGCTATGCAATATTGAGTATATACTCTTTGATATGTTATATGTTGATGGTTAAGAGAACATATAGTAATTCATCTATTCATGAAAGTTATGAGCATTTTGGTGGAAGCAGTATCCAGGAAACATTCCTGAGTAGCAGTTTGTGGAAATTGGATGATATCTCCTAATCGGGATGGAATCTAGTTTTGCACAGTTAAAGGGAAGTTAGAGACACATTGATAGTGACATGGATGATAGCACAAACTTTGAGGTCACACAAGTGGACAATTATTCTATTTGGAAGCTGACAGTTTTGTGTAATTTTGATGTAGCATGTGGAAACTTTTATTTTGTAATTGTATGCCAACTCATTTGCAATTACTTGAGTGTGGTATAAAGGAAGGAATGTTTTTCCTTATTTTAGCATGAAAATATAGCATGGTATGGTTGAATGAGAATGTATGCATGAAGTGAAGAAAAGAGCTAATGAATTTGTCAAAGTGAAATTATGAAGGAAGACATGTGAAGTACAGAGATATGAAATTGAGATCTGGTGTAGTAGTAAGTGCAGTTTGGCATAGTGAGAAAGGAAGTAACATATTTGATATTATTATATTGAATAATCTTGATATCAGTTGGACAGTGTGTTCATTGATCTTGTCATTG
This sequence comes from Chamaecyparis obtusa, assembly GCA_027943335.1. NCBI lineage: Eukaryota > Viridiplantae > Streptophyta > Pinopsida > Cupressales > Cupressaceae > Chamaecyparis > Chamaecyparis obtusa. The sequence goes on along the minus strand of BSBK01007999.1, from coordinate 403,432 downwards.
AAGTTGTTTGGGCAGGGATTCCTTCTATCTTCCATAACTCTTAACAAGGTTAGAATCTTTTAATAGGGATTCAAAATCTCCTAATCGAGATTCATATGTACTGAATGTATTTCATAAGCCTCCTAACAAAGTCCATCCTTTCACAAGGAATATTCTTATTAGTGCATCTTTTGTGGACATCATTCTCATTGGGGTTTACTCTTTGATCAAGAGGCTCCCTAGTCAACATATCTTGTGTCATTGTGTTATTGTGTATGAATATCTCTCTATGGTTGGTAATTATATTGCTTACAAGGTTAAATACTGTTGAATTTGATAAAAGTTATAATTATCAGATAATTGATTCACCCCCCCCCCCTCTCAGTTATCTTGGTGGACTTTACTTTCTAACAATTGGTATTAGAGCAGAAGTTCCTTGAAAGAGAAGTTTAATAGCTTAAGGAGATCCATGGTGAATTTTGGGAAAGAAAGCCCTAAGTTTGATCTTGTAAATTTTGACAGCTTGAAAGAAAATATGAAGACACATCTACTGTGTTTAGGACTAGGTTGTTGGTTGATCACAAAGAATGATAAAAATATCATTGAAGAGGATGATCTTGAAACATGTTCTAGTGATGAAAGAGATCTATTCATGTGTAACATACTTGCAAGAGAAGCTCCTTTGACAGCCCTCCCAAAGAATGAGTACAGTGAGGTAAAATGTTTGAAAAAATCTCATGAAATTTGGAAAGCTTTACACTCTACTTTTGAAGGTGATGAACATGCAAAGAAAGTTAGATTATATAATTGGATATGTGCATTTGAAGATACAAGAATGATGGAAGATGAATCTATTAGAAGTTATATTGGTAGAATGTTAGAAATTCTTCAACAATAAAATCTTGTAGAGGAACAAAGATAGAGAATGAAGTGATATGGAAAATTCTAAGGACATTGACTCCTATATTTAAGCAGACAACATAGATGATGGAACAAGTTATACCTTGTACTATGAAATTTATAAGAGAGACTCTTCTTGGAAGACTGGAAGCAGCAGAAATGAACCTGAGGTTATCAGGAGACTTACCTCGAATGGAGACAACATTTAGTGCTCTTAGTGTTCGCCCTACTATGTCAAGAAGCATCAGTGTGAGTGGAGATTATGTTGGCAGTAGTAGATCTAGAAATGATGAAGATAGAAAGATTAAAGAAGGTATTGCCTTGCTTGTGAAGAGAGAACCAGATGGTAAGAAAATCTTTAAATGTTCGACTTGTCAAGAATATGGTCATTTTACATCTAAATGTCCTACGAGAGTTAAAAACTATAGAAACAATTTCAAGCCTAGAAGATCTAAGGAATGTTATTATGCTAATGATGAAGACCTTGAAGCTAGTATAGAAAGAACTCTAAGTGAAAGTGATACTGAGAATAATGATGACATAGGATTTGTAGCAATTAAAGAAGATAATCCTAAAAATGATGTTAAAGAAGAAAAATCCTTAGTTTCCCATGTTGAAAAGAAAGCTAATTGGATTATAGATAGTGGTTTTTCACATCATATGACTGGAGATATGAAAAATTTCATAAAGTTTAACAATTATGATGGAGGAGTTGTTAGAGTTGGAAATAATGCACCTTTTTTGATTAAAGGTATAGGATCTATTACTCTTGATGGAAAGACTAATATTGATGATGTTTACTTTGTGGATGGATTGAAACATAATATTTTGAGTGTTGGATAGTTAGTTGATAAGGGATATCAAGTTTGGTTTACTGAGAAAACTTGTGTGATAAACGATAAAGATGGAAATCTAATTGGAAATGGATCAAGAACCAGAGGTAATGTATTTTAGTTGAATCCTACTGAGATTACATGTTTGATTACTAAGATTGATGATAGTTGGTTATGGCATAGAAGGTTTTGTCTTATAAACTTTGATAACATTGTGAAAGTAAGTATTACCCTTGCAGTAAGGGATTTGCCTAAAATTATCAAGCCTACTAACATGATTTGCAAAGAATGTGTGATGGCTAAGCAGAAGAGAAGTTCATTTCCTAGCAAGAAATTCACATTTGTAGAGAAGTTGGAGATTGTTCATACAAACTTGAGCGGTCCTACCAGGACTAGAGGATTCTATGGAGAAAGGTATTTTATGATTTTTGTTGATGATTTTACAAGAATGTTGTGGATTGCATTTCTTAAAGAAAAATATGTAGCATTTGATAAGTTTAAGATCATTAAGAATAAAGTTGAGAATGAATCTTGAATGAAGATTAAATGTTTGAGATCTGATAGAGGTGGAGAATTTACTTCTAGAGAGTTTAACATCTTTTGTGAAGTGAATGGCATTAAAAGATAGTTTTCAGCCCCTAGAACACCTGAACAAAATGGTATTGCAGAAAGAAGAAACAAATCAGTGACTGAAGCACCAACAGCTATGGTATTTGAGAATGATTTGGCAAAGATATTCTAGAGAGAAGTAGTGAACATAGCAGTGTATCCAATGAACATAGTACAAATCAGAGAAAACATAGACAAGACACCCTATGAATTATGGTTTGGACATGCACCCTTAGTTAAGTATTTTAGAATTTTTGGAAGCAAATGTTATATAAAGAGACATGATGATATTGGAAAGTTTGATCCTAGAAGTGATGAAGGTATTTTTCTTGCATATTCTTTGAAGAGAAAAGCATATATATGTTACAAAAAGAGAACTAAAACTATTTTTGAGAGCACAAATGTTAAAGTTGACGAGAAGTTCAAAATTAAGGAAAAAATGCTTGATTATGAATCAAATGGAGAAGATCATCCTAAGCCTAACACTAAGACTACTGAACTATTCTATGGGACTAACAGTGATTTAGTGAATGAAAGTCATAGTGAAGTCATTGAAGAACCTACACCTGAAGTAAGATCAGAGACAATGACACATAACAATAATTTATCAAGAAATCATCATTTTTAGCAGATTATTGGAAGCATTAAAAGAGGAGTTCTGACATGAAATAAGGTACAAGAATAGTTATGTTTGATTTCTCAAGTTGAACATAAATCTACTAGTGAAGCTTGTGAAGATGAAAGTTGGATTAATGCTATGAAAGAAGAACTAGATCAGATTGAAAAGAAAAAGAGACGGGAATTGGTTCCTAGACCTAAAGATAAGAATGTTATTGGAACTAAATGGGTATTCAGAAACAAGATGAATGAACAAGGAGAAGTAGTAAGAAACAAATTAAGATTGGTATGTAAGGGATACTCATAGCAAGAAGGAATTGACTATGAAGAAACTTTTGAACCAGTAGCAAGAATTGAAGTAGTAAGTATGTTTTTTGCCTATGCATCTTTTAAGAAATTCAAAGTATATCAGATGGATGTGAAGTTTGCATTTCTGAATGGTGAATTGGAAGAAGAAGTCTATCTTGGAGCTTTTCCCTGTAGGACCAAACTTGAATAAATATATGGGCTTGGTTCTCAGATTGTGCACTCAAGTTTGATAGGAAACAGTCCAATTGGTGAGGATTGAAAGGAATCCTCCTTCTTCTTTGAGCTCCACATCACTTAGGTAGGTATTGCCTTATCTACACACTCAAGACATCTCATGACAAACAATAGGCCTCTAGATATATTATTGTGGAATATTTTTTAGACTCTTATAGCTATCATGTACCCCAATGAAACCATGACCTTATGAAATAGCTGTACTTGCATGAAATGAATCTAAAAGACTAGAAACCTATCCTAACAACATGAAAGAGAAAGGTGGTTCTCTATGTAAATGATTTTGGGTTTTGGGTTGAATGGACCCCTAAAATACCCTAAGTCTCTCATAGACCAATGCCTTATCCAATGGGCAATAGAGTCAAATACCTCATTGTAATAGAGCTATGAAACAAGAAAGCAATATATCCTGATATGTTGATGCCTTACACCAATCATACACCATCAATCAGACCTCACTTCAACAATCCACCTATGTACCCAGATATGTTATCACCTATTGAAAGGATTTTAACTCTCCCCTTAAAAGAGACCTATAAACAAGGAATACATTAACTAGCATCTACTGGAAGACAAGCATGGGACACCCTTGATACCCCAACTCATACATATCTGAAAACTATTCCTAAACCCAGTTGCTTCTACGAAAACAACTCTATTGCAGACTCTTTGAAAATGCAAATAGAAAGATTACAACACCCTTGATGCTATAATCAACAAGTTTAAGACTCAAATGGAGACAATCTGATAATAGTACAAATATATTGAAACCTCATACATAAGACAAACTATTACAACCTGTATTGTATTCTCCAAACTAGAGAGGAAAGAGGGAACCCTGTATGTAGAGAAGGAAATATTTACAAGATAGAAAAATCAACCATCCAACCCCTACAAAAAACAACTTCTTGCAATACATACCACCACTAATCATCTTGGGATTCCAAAATAGGATGCAACAAGCTATAGATGACTAGGGTTAGGGTTTTACTCACCAAACCAACTAAGATCAATCATGAATTTATTACAATTGGGGGAAAACCAAGCAGCCTAGAGAAAGTAGATCCAAGAAAGATCTCCATAAATGATAATTCTTAATTATGTACCGAAGACCATGAATTTGTCATGCATATCAATCTATTTGACCACCTGTAACATGCCTCGAGAAAAAAAAATCACCCATTTATTCATGATACAAACCCTTGCAATCATCATCAAACTCTGGACCACCTTGCAACAATAGGTGCTACCAATTTTACCAATTCCAGTTGCCCAAGCATTAAAAACTGGTCCTTTCTGTCATAGAAAACCCCTTAGAAAATTCAAATTTGAACCTACAATGGTCGATCAACAAATTTAAAACATGACCGTTGATATCTTTTATTTCTCAGCAGATTGGGTGATTCTTATTAATCACATAACAATCAACAAGCCATTGAAAAGTCCACCACCATGTCATCAATCCCTTAAGATAAGATCAATAGACATTGTTATACCATGGACTTAACCATTGTGCATCTTACCCCAGCGGTATAACAACAACTACAAGATCTTGTAGTGCTTTAACCTATTTGGAAATATCAGCCCCACTGGTAAATTCCATGTCACCAAACCCACTCGATCAATGAGAAGCCACCATTTGTGCATACCTGGTAGTGGACCCACTGACCTTTCTTCATGTCTAATTCTAGATCGATGACCGTCACATGATCGTATGGCTTGGAAAGATTCCATATGATCATACAAAAACCATAGGATCAAAAGGCAACTGACCACTGTGCCTTGCATGCCTCATAAGCCACTTCCCTAAATCACAAACTGCCACATGCATAGAGCAGGCCCAAAGTTGGAGGATTGAGCGGCTATCACATGATTACATGGCTTGGAAATATTTCATGTGATCATGCACCCTTCGTTAGATTCAAAGGTCACTAAGATATTGGGCCTACCTGACAACAAATCCAACTCACTATCCCACAATGAATAACTAACCACCACCTCAGCAATAAGCAACATCATAAATGGGCCCCCCAAGACAGATGGCACCTTGTCGCATGATTACATGTCAGAAATTTTGACAATAGGAAGCTATGAGATTATGTGACAGCCACAAATTTTTAAAAGGGGTGACACTTTTGGAAATATTAAAGTGGTAGACTTAGGAAAAATTAAAAGGGGGCCTCGACATAAAATCTAACCGCATAACATAAAAGATGGTCATTTTAAAAGGCACATGCAGATTAATGACTTAAGTGACTAGAAAAAGTTAATGATGAAATATAGCAAGGCTAGCGAAAATTAGGGATTTTTCTCACCAATGGCTAGATATTTCAAATTTTTGACCTAGGGTTTAAGCTAGAGATAGAGAAAAACCTACAGGAACTAGAGTAAAGACAACAAAGCCATGAAAATTCTTGTAGGTGCTAACAGCCTACATTGAGCAGCCTAAAGGTTTTCCTTTGACTCAAGGAGACATGGTATGTAAACTAAAGAAAGAATTATATGGACTAAAGCAAGCACCTAGAACTTGGTATGCAAGATTGGATAAGTATTTGTTAAAATTGGGATTTACAAAAGGAACAAATGATAGCAATCTGTACACAAAAGAAACTGAAAATGGTTTGTTGATTATAGTTATTTTTGTTGATGACATCATTTTTGGAGGAGAAGATGAAGCTAGTGACAAATTTTCTAATGAAATGAAGATTGAATTTGAAATGAGTATGATTGGTGAAATAAAATACTTTTTGGGATTACAGATAACACAAAACAATGATGGTATCTTTGTAAGCCAGACAAAGTACTTGAGTGATTTGTTGAAAAGATTTGGAATGGAGAACTATAAACTAGTTGGAATACCTTTGGTAACTGGACATCAGCTATCTAGCACAGATGAAACATCAGCAATTGAACAGAAGAAATATAGATCTATGATTGGAGGATTGTAGTACTTGACACATACAAGGCTTGATATAGCACATTAAATTGTAATTGTGGAAAGATTTCAAGATGAACCTAGAGAATCACATTATGCAGCAGTAAAGAGAAGACTGAGATATCTAAGCGGCACAATGGACTATGGATTGTGGTATGAAAAATATGATGATTTTACCCTATATGCATATACAGATGCTGAGTGGGGAGGTAGTGTTGATGATAAAAAGAGAGCCAGTGGTGGAGCCTTTTTCCTTGGAGGAAGATTGGTTTCTTGACTAAGCAAGAAGTAGAATTGTATCTCACAAAGCATAGCAGAAGCAGAATATGTAGTAGTAGCAAACAATTATAACCAGATAATTTGGATGAAGCAAATGCTGAAGGATATTGGAATAAAGTTTTTTAAGCCTATTGTCATACATTGTGACAACACCAACACAGTTAGTATGTCTAAGAATCTTGTATTACATTCTAAGACAAAGCATATAGAGATCAAGTATCATGTAGTAAGAGAAAGTTGTTGAGAAAGAAGTTAGACTAGAGTACATAAGCATAAAGGAGTAGATATCTGACATATTTACAAAGCCTTTGCCGAAGGATACATTTGAGTATCTGAGAGGTATTCTTGGGGTTATGCCCTAGCCTACTTTTGAGTAATGATGTAGTTGGCCGCATCCATCCAGTGGTATATGAGCCTTATCTTTCTTCTAGACTAGATGTTGGTACTTCCTTTATGGGGGAGTATGTGTATCTAAGATGAATCATGAGGACTCTAGTGAATGTATTTTCTGAATAGTATATTTTGATATTGGAGTTGTTGTTGACATAATGATGAAACTTCTATCATTGATGTCAATGGGGGAGAAGTGTACATGAAAAACCATTTGCACCATTTGTTGGAGAGAATTGAATAGGAAAATGAAGAAAGATTTAATTGATGAAGAAGATTCAAAAATATTTGTCGGAGCAACAGTGTTGTAGTCTTGGATTTTTGGAACATTGGATGTTTTTCATCTATGTTGCCATCAATGCCAATGGGGGAGATTGTTAAAAATGAATTCTGAATGGTTGGCAGTCATTTTGTAGCAGTTGTTGTTGCATTCATGACTATGATTATCATTGATGTCAACATAGTGATCTTTTGGCAACTTGCAAAGAAGTAGACAATGTTTTGATTAGCGCACATGGGATATTGCCATTGCAGCTATGTGATGTTGAGGATATACTCTTTGATATGTTATATGTGTATGCACCATAAAATGGTCACCTAGACTTCAGGCCCCCATTCAACAATTTATCAAATCCCCGAATCAATATTTTTCAATTATATCAATTTCCTTGATCAAATCCTATTTTTATCATTTATTTGATTATTTTCTATGGGCTAACCATTTTATCCTAAAGTTTTTATTTAATTAAAAGTAATTTCCTCCCCTTTTATTAAATAAAAAATCCCCCACTTTTCCTCTTATCCTAAGTTGCACAAATAAAGCATTATTCTAATTTTATAAAAAGAAGAAAAGAACTTTTTGTCTCACATGGACACATAAGTCTGTTAGAAAGTAAAGATCCCCAAGATAACTAAGAGGGGGGGGGGGGTGAATCAGTTATCAGATAATTTATCCATTCAACTGCTTTAAATAAAGTAATCAATGTACTGATCAACCATAGAAAGATAATCATACACAATTGCACAATAACATAAGATATGTTGACTAGGGAACCTCTTGAAAAGAGTAAACCCCGGTGGGAATGATGCCCACAAAATGATGCACTAATATGAAAGTTCCTTGTTAGAGGATGGACCCTATTAGGAGTCTTATGAAATAAATTCAGTACATATAAATCCCTGTTAGGAGATTTTGAATCCCTGTTAAAAGATTCTAACCCGGTTAAGAGTTTATGGAAGACAGAAGGACCCACTGCCCAAATAGCTTCAAGGAAAGATCTTTGAACCCACTATCCAAAAGATCTTAGAATTATTCAACATAATAATATGAAATATATTACATCCTTCACACTGTGCCGAAACCGCACTCTTTGCTACACAAGATCACAATTCCAGATCTTTGTACTCACAATTCTTCCTTCATCATTGAATTAGCTCTTTTCTTCACTTCATGCATATATTCACATTAAAAAAAGGAAAAAATTCCTTCTTATATACCAAACTCAAATAATTACAAATGAGTCAGTCCTTAATTACAAAATAATAAATTTTACACGCTACACACATAATTCACATAAAACTGTCAGCTTCCAGATACTGTAACTTTCTCCAAACATATCCTCAAAGTTTGCACTATGAACCACATCATCATTAATGAGTCTCAAACATCCCTTTAATTGTGCAAAATTAGATTCCATCCCAGCTAAGAGATATCCTCCAATTTCTGAACATCGCTTCACAGAAACACTGTCTAAACACTGCTTTCACCAAAATGCTCATAACTCTCACAAATGAATGAATTTATTTTTTCCCTATTAACCATAGGTTAATAACACACCAAAGAACATACCATCAATTGTGCAAAATTCAATCTGCAATACAACATGTGCACAAAACAAAATTGTACCTACTTTCCTACTAATATCTAGAGTATCACTGTGTTGACATCAATGACAATCCAGGTCATGAATGCAACAATAACTACTATAGAATGACTACCAAAATACTTTTCATTCATTCCTAACAATCTTCCCCATTGGCATTGATGGAAACATAGATTAAAAACATCCAATGTTCCAAAAATCCAATACTGCAACATCACTGCAAAATATCAAATTAAATCTTGCTTCATTTTCCTATTTAGCTCTCTCATACAATCCACAATGTTTTTCATGTATATCTCTCCCCCATTGACATCAATGACAAAAATTCCATCACTAAGTCAACAACAACTTAATGTCAAAAGACACTTTTCAAAAAAATACAATAACAAGAGTCCTCATGACTCAGCTCATAAACTCCCCCATAGAGGAAGTTCCAACATCCAATCCAAAAGAAAGATAGGGCTCATATACCACTGGATGGATGCAATCATCTGCATCAATTCTCAAAAATAGGTTGGGGCATAACCCCAACCATACCTCTCAAATACACAAATGTATCCTTAGGTAAAGGCTTTGTAAATATATCTGCTATCTGCTCCTTTGTACTTATGTACTCCAATCTTACTTCTTTTTCTGCAATTTTATCTCTTACAACATGATACTTGATCTCAATATGTTTAGTCTTAGAATGTAAAACAAGATTTTTTGACATACTCATTGTACTGGTGTTATCACAATGTATAACAATAGGCTCATCAAACTTTATTCCAATATCCTTCAACATCTACTTCATCCAAATAATCTGATTATAATTATTTGCTGCTGCAACATATTCTACTTCTGCTGTGTTTTGTGAAGTACAATTCTACTTCTTACTTAGCCAAGAGACCAATTTTCCTCCAAGAAAAAAGGTTCCACCACTGGTGCTTTTCTTATCATCAACGCTGCCTCCCCAATCTGCTTGAGTATAGGCACATAAAGTAAAATCATCAGAATTCTCATACCATAATCCATAATTCATTATTCCTTTCAGATATCTCAGTATCCTCTTTACTGCTACATAATGTGATTCTCTAGGTTCTGCTTGAAATCTTGCTACAATCCCCACTGAATGTCCTATATCAGGTCTTGTATGTGTCAAGTACTACAATCCTCCAATCATAGATTTGTACTTTTTCTACTCAATTGCCGGTGTCTCATCTTTGCTAGATAACTTATGTCCGGTTACCATAGGTGTTCCAACAGGTTTAGAATCTTCCATTCCAAATATTTTCAATAAGTCATTCAAATACTTAGTCTGACTTACAAATATACCTTCCTTGCTTTGTGTTATCTGTAATCCCAAAAAATATTTCATTTCTCCAATCATGCTCATCTCAAATTCAGTCTTCATTTCATTTGCAAATTTGTCACTAGCTTCATCTTCTCCTCCAAAGATAATATCATCAACAAATATAACTATAACCAACAAACCATTCTTAATTTCTTTTGTGTATAAGTTTCTATCTGTTGTTCCTTTTATAAATCCCAATTTCAATAAATACTTATCCAATCTTGCATACCAGGTTCTAGGTGCTTGTTTTAATCCATATAAAGCTTTCTTTAACTTACATACCATATCTCCTTCTTGTGTCAAAGAAAAACCTTCAATTTTCTCAATGTAGACTTCTTCTTCCAATTCACCATTCAAAAATGTTGACTTCACATCCATCTGATACACTCTAAATTTCTTGTAAGTTGCATATGCTAGAAACATTCTCACTACTTCAAGTCTGGCCACAGGTGCAAAATTTTCTTCATAGACAATTCCTTCTTGTTGTGAATATCCTTTACATAACAATCTTGCTTTGTTTCTTATCACTTCTCCTTGTTCATTCATCTTGTTTCTAAATACCCACTTTGTTCCAATCACATTCTTGTCTTTAGGTCTAGGGACCAATTCCCATGTCTTGTTTTTTTCAATTTGCTCTAGTTCTTTTTTCATAGCATTAATCCAATATTCATCTTCACAAGCTTCATTAGTAGTCTTAGGTTTAATTTGAGAAATCAGACATAAATGTACCTTATTTCGAGTCAAAACTCCTCTATCTAAACTTCCAATAACTTGCTCAATAGGGTGATGTCTTGAAGTATACCTGTTAGGTGTCATAGTTACTGATTTTGTTCTGACTGTAGATTCTTCTTTTCTTTCTTCTCTATTTTCTTCTTTGTTTTCTTCTCTATTTTCTTCAGTATGACTTTCATTCAGCAAATCACTGTTAGTTTCAAAAAATAATTCTACATTTTCAATGTTAGGCTGAGGTTGTGCTTCTCCATCAGATTCATAATCAAGCATTCTTTCCTGAATTTTAAACTTCTCATCAACTTTTACATTTTCACTTTCAACAATAGTCTTAGTTCTTTTGTTATAACATCTATATGCTTTGCTTTTTAAAGAATATCCAAGAAATATTCCTTCATCACTTCTAGGATCAAAATTTCCTATATCATCATCTCTCTTTATATAACATTTACTTCCAAAAATTCTAAAATACTTAACTGAGGGTGTATGTCCAAACCATAATTCATAAGGTGTCTTGTTTGTATCTGCTCTGATTTGTACTCTGTTCATAGTGTATACTATTATGTTCACTCCTCTCCAAAAAGTCTTAGCCAAATCATTTTCAAACAACATAGCTCTTGCTGCTTCAATTATTGACCTATTCCTTCTTTCTGCAATACCATTTTGTTCTGGTGTTCTAGGGGCTGAAAGTTGTCTCTTAATACCATTCATTTCACAAAAGGTGTTAAACTCTCTAGATGTAAATTCACCACATCTATCAGATCTTAGACACTTAATCTTCATTCCAGATTCATTCTCAATTTTGCTTTTCATGATCTTAAATTTATCAAATGCTTCATATTTTTCTTTTAAAAATGCAATCCACATCATTCTTGTAAAATCATCAACAAGAATCATAAAATACCTTTCTCCATAGAATCCTCTAGTCCTAGTAGGACCACTCAAGTCTGTATGAAAAATCTTTAGCTTGTCAGTCAATGTGAACTTCTTGTTGGGAAATGAACTCCTTTTCTACTTTTCCATCATACATTCTTTGCAAATCATGTTAGTAGGTTTCATAATTCTACGTAAATCTCTTACCGCAAGTGTAGCACTCACCTTGACAATATTATCAAAGTTTATATGAAAAAACCTTTTATGCCATAACCAACTATCATCAATCCTAGTTATCAAACATGTCATCTTAGTAGGATTCAACTGAAATACATTACCTCTAGTTCTAGATCCTTTTCCAATCAGATTTCCATCTTTATCTTTTATCACACAAGTTTTCTCAGAAAACCAAACTTGATAACCCTTATCAGCCAATTGTCCAATGCTTAGTAGATTATGTCTCAGTCCATCAACAAAGTAAACATCATCAATGTTAGTCTTTCCATCAAGAGTAATAGATCCTATACCCTTAATCAAACAAGGTGCATTGTTACCAACCCTAACAATTCCTCCATCATAATTATCTAACTTAACAAACTTTCTTTTATCTCCAATCATATGATGTGAACAACCACTGTCTATAATCCAATCAGATTTTTTTTCAACTTGTGAAACTAATGCTTTTTCTTCCCTTTTATCAGATTCAGAACATTCTTCTTTAATTGCTACAAATCCTATTTCCTCAAAGTTATCATTATCACTATCACTTAAATGTTTTTCAATTCCTGCTTCAAGATCTTCATCATTTGCATAATAACATTCTTTAGATCTCCTAGGTTTAAAGTTGCTTCAATACTTCTTAACTCTTTTAGGACATTTAGATGCAAAATGACCATATTCTTGACAAGTCCAACATTTAAAGATTTTCTTACCATCTGGTTCTCTTTTTACAAGTAATGCAATACCTTCTTCAATCTTCTTATCTTCCTCAGATCTGCTACTAATGGCATAATCTCCATTCACACTAGTACTTCTTGTAGGTCTAATGTTAAGAGCACTGAATGCTATTTCCATTCTAGGTAGCTCTCTTGATAATCTCAAGTTCATCTCTACTGTTTCTAATCTTCTAAGAAGAGTCTCTCTTGAAAAGTTTGATGTACAAGGTATCACTTGTTCAATCATCTATGTTGTCTTCTTGAATACTAGTGTCAAAGTTCTTAGAATTTTCCATATCACTTCATTCTCTTTCTTATCACCTCCATAAGACTTTCATCCTATTACAATCTCAAACATCCTACCAATATAGCTTCTAATAGATTCATCTTCCATCATTCTGATATCTTCAAATGCACAAATCCAATTATGTAATCTAGCCTTCTTTGCATGTTCATCACCTTCAAAAGTAGAATGTAAAGCTTTCCAAATTGCATGAGATGTTTTCAAACATCTTACTTGACTATATTCATTCTCCGGTAGTGCTGACAAAAGTGCTTCTCTTGCAAGTATGTTACACATGAATAGATCTATTTCATCTTTAGTTCCTGCCTCTAGATTGTCTTCCTTAATGATAGTCTTCTCATTCTTTGTAATCAACCAATAACTTGGTCCTAAACACAATAGATGTGTCTTCATCTTTTCCTTGTAGCTGTCAAAATTTACTCCATCAAACTTAGTGCTTTCTTTTCTAAAATTTTCCATAGATCTCCTTAAGTTGTTAAACTTTTCTTTCAAGGACCTACTGCTCTGATACCAATTGTTAGAAAGTAAAGATCCCCAAGATAACTGAGAGGGGGGGTGAATTAGTTATCAGATAATTTATCCAGTCAACTACTTTAAACAAAGTAATCAATGTACTGATCAACCATAGAAAGATAATCATACACAATTGCACAATAACACAAGATATGTTGACTAGGGAACCTCTTGAAAAGAGTAAACCCCAGTGGGAATGATGCCCACAAAATGATGCACTAATATGAAAGTTCCTTGTTAGAAGATGGACCCTGTTAGGAGTCTTATGAAATACATTTAGTACATATAAATCCTTGTTAGGAGATTTTGAATCCCTGTTAAAAGATTCTAACCCGATTAAGAGTTTATGGAAGACAGAAGGACCCACTGCCCAAACAGCTTCAAGGCAAGATCTCTGAACCCACTATCCAAAAGATCTTAGAATTATTCAACAAAATAATATGAAATATATTACCAGCTTCACACTGTGCCAAAACCTCACTCTCTGCTACACAAGATCACAATTCCAGATCTCTGTATTCACAAGTCTTCCTTCATCACTGAATTAGCTCTTTTCTTCACTTCATGCATATATTCGCATCTCAATCTTCATAGTACACATTACAAAAAGGAAAAAATTCCTTCTTATATACCAAACTCAAATAATTACAAATGAGTTAGTCCTCAATTACAAAATAATAAATTCTCCACGCTACACACATAATTCACATAAAACTGTCAACTTCCAGATACTGTAACTTTCTCCAAACATATCCTCAAAGTTTGTGCTATGAACCACATCATCATTAATGAGTCTCCAACATCCCTTTAACTATGAAAAATTATATTCCATCCCAGCTAAGAGATATCCTCTGATTTCTGAACATCGCTTCACAGAAACACTGTCTAAACACTGCTTTCACCAAAATGCTCATAACTCTCACAAATGAATGAATTTATTTTTGCGCTGTTAACCATAGGTTAATAAAACACCAAAGAAAATACCATCAACTATGTAAAAGCCAATCTATAATACAACATATGTGCAAAACAAAACTGTACCTACTTTCCTACTAATATCCAGAGTATCACTGTGTTGACATCAATGACAATCCAAGTCATGAATGCAACAACAACTGCTACAGAATGACTACCAAAATACTTTGCATTCATTCTTAACAAAGTCAACTCATATTTTGTCATTGGAGGATATTTGTGCACATGGATTTCTCCTTTTTCAAGTCCCACCCTTGATTAAATCTTTTGCCTCTTAATCTCCATTGTCCATTCCTTTTCAAGTCCTTTAAAAGGAGAGCTCTTTTCTCATTCTAGGATCCCAACCTTTTATGCTAATCTTATCCTACAGGATTTCTTGGAGACTTTGGAGCTTTTGGAGATCTTATTTCATTTAGTCTTCATTCTTACATTCTTAGCTTAGCTTCATGTTTATGCTTTCTGGCTTAGTTTCCTTTATGCTTTAGATTAGCTCACATAGCTTAATTAGTAAGGATTTGTAATACTTCCATCTTTCATTTCCATAGCTTAGCTTGCATTTTCCTTTCATAGCTTGCATTTCATTTTCATCTTGATTCTTGAGGATATTGGCATTCTTGCCCTTGTCTCTTTGAATCTCCCATTGTGTGGTTTACTAGCAAGGTTGCATGCTTCAATAGCTCTAGCTAAGAGCACCATCAACATCCTTGTGACTCCATGCCTAGGGAGCTCTAGGTCACTTTCTCAAGGTTTCGCATTCATGGATTCTCTTGGAAGTAATGACTTAGAGAAGTGCACTATTTACTCTGTACATTTTTGGCACCCACTGTGGGGCAAAACATTCTTGTTTTGTCCTTCCTTTTATGCATTTCTATCATTTTTTCATCAATATTTGCTCTTTGGTTTTTTCTGACAGAAGTATTGTGTGGAAGTTTTCCAGTGTCATACGATAGTTTTTTACATACCAGTGTGATATTTTACCAGTTAAAATATCACACGCTTTGGCAGATTATATTGCACTATTGTTCTATTCTCTAACACACACAGGTATTAGGAATTATCGCATAGACATATAATATCCCACCAGTATAGGATGAAATATCGCACGATCCTTTCTCTGATAGAAATATTGCCCAAGCCTAGTCGTGAGCAATTTTTGTCATTTCTTTGCAAGATTTACTTGGTTTTGATTCAGATTTATGATTTGTTGTTATAGAATAGTGATCTATTTGCAAATTTCATTTGGTTTTTGATGTGCTAACCCTTGTAGGGCTAACAAGTTGTGCTTGTAGGTGCTCTCATTGCTTGATTATTTTCTTAAAAGAATGCATGTCAAAGCTCCAAATGCACAAGGGCTACTAATAGTTTTTACAGGGCTGTCCAAAGCATAAAAACCAATCAAGTGCTTGTTTAACTATTTTCCATTTTAAGTGCGACATATACTAGTTGTTTCATTTATTAGGCACTTAATATCTTTGATGTAGGAATCTTTTGGTGTTAGGAGAGTATTCTCTTCACCCTTGTGGTGAAATAGAAATTGTGACCCATCTTTGGATTTTGAAAGCAAGATGATAATTGAACCTTTTCTTGGTGTGTTTAGGAGATATTTTTGAGCTAGGAGATTATGCTCTTCACCCTTGAGGTGAAATATAAATCTTGACACTCAAAGGTTGATCCACTCTTTGTTTAGTTTAAGATCCTTTAGTGGGCCTACTCTTGAGAAATCAAGAGGAATGACCCAAGTGGGGACAAGCTTTTCTCCAGCTATTTTGACCCACTATAAACTCAAGGCTATCAAGGACACAAAACATTGGTAGATGTAGTACTTATTTTTGATTAATGTGAGTACTTGTGGGATTGTGACCATGAGGAAAATATCAAGCAAGAATGCTTAAGGTACTCTTGTGGCCGCGAGGTCTGTTACTTGCCACAAGGTAAGGAGTCCCTTTGGGGAGCAAGAGGGGTATTATGAACAGAAGCCCTTATTAACAACCATAGATAGAAGCCACCCTATTTTGTCACTTAGCTTCTTGGTGCAAGGATTTATCCTAGTGATCTAACCCAGATCACCCCAAGATTAATCACCATCTATGTTCCTTTGGTTGTGTCATTGACACTTCCACGATAAAGCCATCTCTATTGTGGGAAACCACTTCGTGTGAGGCAATGAAACATCAAGTGTGGGCCAAGTTGTTAAGTATTGAGCCATTGTCTTTCTAGGCTAGTAAGTTCTTGAAGTGTTCTCATTGTGATCTACCCATGTAAATGTTATCAAACATTCAAACATCATGGTAGCATTCATAGGATTTTATTTCTTTGATATCACAATTTCTTGTCTTGGCAAGGTTGCTTTTGCCCTTGTGAAAGTGTTTTATGAAATGTTTGATCCCCTACTGTTTGCAAACCTATCTATTTACTGTTGTCACTATGCTTGAAATTGAAAAATCCAACCTTCAAACTGCCCTTAAAATTGGGATTTTTAGCACTCACTAGTCAAGAGTCGTACGATCTTGAAACTATATCACACACTATACTGAGAATTATCGTCTGATAGCTCATCACTGGAAGACTATCGCACTACTTTCCTAGAAAATATTGCATAGGTTGCCTATAAATTATCGCACTACCTCTTGATAAATATTGCCTAGTCAAAAATTATCGTACTGCTAGCCTAGAAACTATTGCATAGAGTCTTTTTGCTACCTGTTTGGTTTATGCAATTCTCAATCTTTCCTTAGTCGAATAGATTTTTAGTAGGTGACTTACTCTACTACTAGAAACCTATTTGTACCTTGGGTTCCTGATTATGGACCCCTTGAATTAGTTTTCCTTGATTTTACAAAAGTATTCTTGCTTGTCATCGATAAGTTAGGAATTATCCTTGCTAAAAAAGTACACCTTTAGATTCTTTGGTAACACGCTTGGAGGGTTTTAGTACTCTTTTGTCCAATTCACTTCCATCAAAATTCAATTTCAATTATATATTTGGTAAACCCATCCTCTTGGTCCATATGTGTTAGGATACTCATTCTTTTATTATACACCTCTATGGCAGTGTTGGTTTACACCTTTTGGAGCTTTCTATCTTACCATCTCTTTTTCGACAATTGAACACTTTTAATATCCTAGTTTGGTATTGACATTTCATAGGGTCATCTTATCACCAAGGATTTTTTTCTTTCATGTCAGTTATGACAAGGTACCAAGTTAGTCAAGGAAAATGACCTCAAGTTGTCTTTGAACAATTATCCTCAGTCCAAAATTGTCAAAAGTGAAAGGGAAAGAAGCCCATCTTTGATCAATCACCTAGGAGCGAGTCTGAGGCTTGGTTTGACTGAAAGAGAAATCCTACTGAGTTGAGTACCTCTTTATCATCTTCTCAATCAAATATGGACATGAGCTACACCTTGACTAGAAAACAAAGAGAAGCGATGGATCAAACTCTTGATGACATTTTCCAAAGACATAGGGATAACATGATGTTTGGTGATGACAATCAACCTAAATCACTTCCTATTAACTCAAGATATTTAGATGCCCATCAAAGAGCTGAAGACATTATGGGAAAACTCACCAAGATGCACAGTCACAAAATGAAGACCAAAATAATGAATCTAGTGATGCTCATGTGAATTCTGCATTCACTAATGACTTGTTCAAACATTTAAGGTCCAACTCACCACTCAAAACAACCTCAAGATATGCTAATGAAAGGCTTAAAAGAATTGAGCATGAAAAGAAAGCCTTTTTGGACAAAAAAGCTACTAAAGAAGAAAGGTTTAGACACCTAGAGGAAGAGAAACAAGCCTTGCTAGAGTTGAGAAGAAAATCATTCCAAGAGGAACAAGATAGGCTTTTAGCCCAACAACTCAATGATCAATTCAACAAAAGGGGTACCAACAGTGGAAACAAATCTCCACCCTCCACTCCCTCAAGAACCCCAAGAAGTAGAAGGTCGTCAAGGACCCCTTCAAGATCTCCTAGTCCTAGAGGAAGGAGGATTTCATAAGATAGGAGACAAACACCTCCCAGGAACTCGAGACAACCCTCCCAATGAGCTCATCATGGCTCTCAACATGGAGGGAGCAGTGCAAGTTTTGATAATAAATATTTTATGAGAATGCTACAAGAGCCACTATTCCAACAATATGTGGATAAGTACCTCAATCAAAACAAAGATAGGTTCTTAGAGAGCTTGATTAACAAGGGTGCTAGATTCCCTTACAACTTTGATGTGGATAGGTAAAACAAGAAACAAGGACCCTCTCAAGAAGAGGAAATCAAGAAACTCAAATGAATGATGGAAAAGGTGTTGGCACCTAAAAGTTCCTTTTCACTTGATTCTATTTGTCCCAATCCTTTTGACAAAAGTGTAAGTATGACGGATTTTCCTAGGAAAGTTGAAATCCCCTAGTATGACAAGTATGATGGTAATGGTGACCCACATGATCATGTACATCAGTTCTACATCATGAGTTTTGAGTTTCACCAAGATGAATCCTATCTTATGAGATTATTTCCAAGGAGCCTCAAAGGCCAAGACATGGAGTGGTTTACCAACATAACCCCTCCCGTCAAAACTTTCAAGGAACTTGTCCACAGATTTGTTCAACATTTTGCATACAACTTGTCAAGATCAGTCACCATGTTAGACTTTTGCAATTTGAAATAGAAACAAGGGGAATCCTTTTTTACCTTCTTGCAAAGGTGGAGACAATTGCGCTCCTGCAATTCAGGACTATTCTTAAGCATGAAAGGATTGACATCATTGTTAGTAATTTGGTGCTTGAAATGCATTAAGAGGTTTGGAAGATGGTCTTTGATTACTTCGATACTATTGTTGAGACCACATGTCAAATTGAGGATGTCTTAAAAGAAGGCATTTTGGCCAAACATAGCAATAACAACAACGGTCAAAATCCTAACAATGCTAATAAGGACAAACACAAACACTCACACTGGAATAAGAATAAGCAAGTAGTCAATGACAGAGTTGTGGACTCTTCCCAACCCAAGGATCAAGGAGTCCTCAATTTTTCTAGTCTAGTCCAAGATATGAAGCTCAACACATCCTCCAACCAACAAGAGTATAAACCAAAGTATCAAGAAAATCCTAAGAAAAAGTTGTGATAGTTTTCTAAATTGGATGACTCCTATGAGGATGTTTTCAAAATGCTTATTGCTAATAACCTTGCACAACCACAAGATCCAAAAAATTTCCATATACCTGACATTAAGCCACATTGGTGGAATGAAAAAGCTTTCTAAAAATTCCACAATGGCATTGGACATGACATCGAACATTGCTGGAAATATAAACACCTTATCCAGGATCTTATTGAAAATGGAAAACTTTAGATTGATAGGTTGAATACCAATGCATATCACAAGGCTTTCAAGGAGCCTTTGCCCAAATATGAAAAGGGGGAAACCTCTCAACCTAATAATGGTAAGGCCGTAATCAACTATACCTATACAGGTGCAGAAAACATGGTCAATATGCTTGAGATTATTGAGGAAAGTGTCAACATGATGCGAAACAAAGATTCTTATGGTCATGATGTGGGCTCTCCTCCTATATTTGATGAAGAACCTATGGTGGTGCTAAGGGGTCCTCACTCTTAAAGGTCATCCCAAGATCTTAACACTGTCACTAAAAGCCAAAGTCAAGGTCCTGTGGTTATTAGAGGTCCTAGTTCCAACTAGTCCAACAAACCAAAGGAAGTGACATCCAAGAATGTCACCACCAAGTCAATAGTCAATCCTGAAATGAGCTACAATCTTGTTGACCAGTTACAAAGAACGCCAGCTCAAATCTCAATTTTTGAACTCTTGGAATTGTCCCCAAGACATAAGCGTGTCCTTGAGGATGCTTTGTGTACAACCAATGTTCCTAGCAACATAGATGTTGACCAATTCCAAAACATGGTTAACCACCTTGCCAACCCTCATTATCTAACATTCTTAGAAGAAGATGACAAAGCTTTGAGCCATCCACATAATCTTTCCCTTCGTATCGAAGTCATGATTCAAAAGACCCATGTCAGGCATGTGTTGAATGATGGGGGTGTTAGGCTCAACATTTGTTCCTTGAGTCTGTTGAAGATACTAGGTTATTCTGAGCAAGTTATTGATACCCAGAAGAAAATTACCATTAAGGCCTATGATGAGGCAAAGAGAAGTTCTAAAGGGTTGGCTGTCCTTCCTATTAGGATTGGCCCTATTGAAAAGGACATTTTGTTCCAAATTGTTGATGCTGGTCCTTTAGCATATAATATCCTCCTTGGTAGATCATGGATCCATGACATGTAAGTGGTGTCATCCACCTACCACCAATGTGTTAAGTTCCCTTATAATGGAGTAGAATTATGTATACCCAAGGATAGCACATTATCTGTTAATGCAATTTTAGTAGGGACCCATGTTCCTCTTAACAGAGAAGCAGAGAATTTTGATGCAACTCTAGAAGAGTGCAAGAATAAGTTCAAATCCATAGACCTTGGTATGGGGGGGTATCAAATTGACTCCTTTACAAAACTTCTAGTCTCACCTAGGTCTTATGGAAAACCATCACAAGAGATGCATCCTTCATCTTTAGCCATGACTCTATTTGGTACATTTGTAGAGTCCTCAGTGCCCATACAAGATGAAAAAGAAGAGGTGGCTATTAGAGATTGGATTTATAGAGAGGAAAAATACAAGCACAATGAAAATTTCTCCCCATCTCCTAAGGCTTATGGGAGAGGATAAACTTTGGTCAAAAATATGGGATACCCAGGTCATGGTCCTCTTAGTCACAGATTAGATGCTAAGGCTGAACCACTTAATCATGCTCTTTTTGGATGCATGTCTAAGAAGACGGTTGGCCTAGGTTTTGGAAGTCATGACAAGAAAACTGCTCCTATCCTTGCTACAATGGATAGTGATGATGAATCAAGCTACATACCCAATTTGCAAAACCAAAAAGATAGGTGTGAAGATTGGGTCCCTTCTACCAATCTCCTTTAGGGAGATTCAGACAATTCAGTTGCCCATACAACCATTCTAGACCTAGAACAAGAAGAATCCACTATTGAAGATCATGTTGAGGATCCTATTCAAGAACATCAATACACACATGGCATTCAAGAAGGTGTTACCCTTGGTGACATTGGGGCTTCCACATCTAGACATCATAAATATGCATGGTGTAAACATCCCAATTGGGATTTAGATATAGAATCACATGAGTATGAGTGGGAATCTCTCTCTGATTCTTCTATAGTTGATTTGAACATTGATGTTGTTCATACATATAGCTCACAACCTGAGGTAGTGAACGAGTCTAGTGTAGGATTAGAAGATTGGAATCCACAAGTCACTTTAGTGGATGATGCTTCATTTGGTAGGATAAGTCCCAATTTGGGTACCTTAGAGAGATACTTAACAGATCCAAACTTTGCAATCACCAGAGATGAGCCCATTTGTATACACAATATTGAACCAGTCATTGACCTACCCCTTGCTAATCCTCACTTGATTGATTAGTCTCAATGCTATCAAGAGCCTCAGCTTTTAACCTTCCAAAATGACTATGAGATAGGATGTTATCTAAATTCCCTTGAGCCTGTAGTTTCTTCCACCAATGAACCAACTACAAGAATGATAGAACCAGATATTAAGTACCGTAGTTGCAAAATGAAAAGAAAAGAAAAAAAGAATAAGAGTTCTAATGATGAAAACCACTGTGTGGCGATGTCAAAACCTAAAAAAGTAAAAATAAAGGACATATTTGAAGGTGAAAACCTCTCCGAGGCACCTAAGGATGAGGTACTTGATCATCTCCCAAGTTACTTTCAGGATAGATCTTCAGTGCTTGTTGAGCCTACACAGCCAGTTAATTTGAATATACAAGAGGCTCCACAAGTAGTGCATTTGGCTCAATCTCTATCAACACAAGAAAAAGAAGCATATACCAAGTTCCTATAGAATAAGAAAATTAATTTTTCTTGGACTTACTCAGACATGCCAGGGTTGGACACTAGTCTCATTATGCATCACTCATCCATAGCTCCAGGTATAAAATGAGTGAAATTTTTTTTGAGGAAAATGCATCCTTACATTGCTCTTCTCATCAAAGTTGAACAAGAAAAACTCCTCAATGTAGGATTTAGAAGAGCCATTGATTATGCCGAATGGATTTCAAACATTGTACCAGTTTCAAAGCATGACAAGTCCATTCGCGTCTACATAGATTTTAGAGATCTTAATAAAGAATTCCGAAAGGATGATTTTCCACTTCCAAACATAGACATGATAGTGGACATGACTGTGGGTTATGAGATCTATTCATTAATGGATGGTTTTTCTGGGTATAATCAAATCAAAATAGCTCTTGAAGACCAGGAAAAGACTACATTCAATTGCACATGGGGGACCTATTATTGGAACATCATGCCATTTGGATTAAAGAATGTAGGAGCTACTTAACAAAGAGCTATGACAACTATCTTCCATGACATGATGCATACAAATATGGAAGATTATGTGGATGACACCTTGGAAAAATCTAAAAAAAGGGATACCCACTTAGGCGATTTGGGAGTCATTCTAGATCATATGGAATAGTTTCAATTAAGATTAAATCCCAAAAAGTGTGCATTTGGAGTCACCTCTGGAAAGGTCTTAGGATTTATCATTTCAGCCAAAGGAATAGAGGTGGACCCAGAGAAAGCTCAAGCAATATTGGATATGCCACCTCCCAAAAATATCAGTCAAATGAGGAGTCTCTAGGGATGCCTTCAATCTATATGGAGGTTCATTTCATAACTAGAAGATAGAGCTCAACCCTTTAATAAGACTTTGCACAAAGGGGTTAAATGTGTATGGAATAAGGATTGTCAGCAAAGCATGGACCAAATCAAGCAATACTTGGCCAATCCTCCAATCTTAATGCCTCCTATTCTAAGAAAACCACTCATATTGTATGTGTCAACAATAGAATCTTCCCTATGGGAATTATTGGCTCAACTTAATGATACTAGAAAAGGAAGAGCCATATATTACATCAGTCATACTCATGTGTCATATGAGGTTAACTACACTAGTATTGAAAAATCTTTCCTAGCCATGGTGTTTGCTTCCCAAAAGTTGAAACATTACATGCTTGCACATACAATACACCTCATTGCCAAGATTGATCCTCTCAAATATTTTCTTGGTAAGGCTGCTCTCATAGGTAGACTTGCTAAGTGGATGATGGTCTTATTAGAATTTGACATAGACTACGTTGAGCATAAGGCTATAAAAGGATAGGCCATTGTAGACCAATTGGCTAATTGTCTAATTCAAGATAAAGCACCAATTCAAGTTGAATTTCTAGATGAGCACATAATGTACATGACTACAAGAACATGGAATATGATCTTTGATGGTTCTTTCATGCAAAATGGTTCAGGAGCAGGAGTGTTATTTGTTTTTCCTCATGGATACACAATCCCTAAGTCCTACAAACTATTATTCCCATGCACAAATAACATTGTTGAATATAAGGCCTTGACTAATGGACTAAAAATGGCTATAGAATGGAGGATCATAGAACTTCATATCTATGGGGATTCACAATTAATAGTCAACCAAGTTAATGAAGAATACCAAACCAAAGATGAAAAATTGGTACCCTACAAAAAAATGGTTGATTCATTGAGATGATATTTCACCTTTGTTACATTTCAAAAAATCCCTAGAGTAGAGAATAAAGTAGCTGATGCTATGGCTAAAATGGCTTCACTTCTTTAGCTAGAACAACATGAGTCCAGATTCAAATTCCTGGTGGAAGATCTACGCTATCCTATCTATGACTCCCAAGAAAGCCAAGTTTTTTGTACCCTTGTTGGCCATGAGTCATCCTGCTATGGTACCATTTACTCATACCTCCATGATGGCATTAGTCCCAAAACCTTCAACCATTCTAAATGAAGAAACTTAACCTAAAATACCTCTCGCCACACCCTTATCTCTGGTGATATGTATAGGAGGGGTTTAGATGGGACACTTCTTAGGTGCTTGGAAAAGGATGAGTCTGATCAAGTGTTAGCTGACATTCATGAGGGAAGTTGTGGAGGACATTCCAATGGTCTTTCCATGGCCTGAATATTTCTTAAGGCTGGGTACTATTGGCCTACCATGCAAACAATGAGGTAGCTTTTTCTAAATCATGAGAAAAGTGTCTAAAACACGGTAACTTGATACATGCTCCAGGTAGGAAGCTTATTCCTTCTATTTCTCATTGGCCATTTCAGCACTGGGCCTTTGACCTTGTTGGGAAGATTCATCCTAACTCATTTGGTGGACACAAATTCATCATCACTGCTACTGATTAATTTACCAAATAGGTAGAAGCTATCCCACTTTCTGTTGCCTCGGGCAAGATAGTTTCTCTATTTATTTTGAGCCATATCATCTGTCGGTATGGAGTGCCTTCTAAAATAATCATTCACAATAGAGGTCAGTTTAAAAATAAGGACCTTAAACATCTCTACAAGAAATTCAAGATAAAATAGCTTTGGTCCTCCATTTACTTCCCGCAAGGAAATGGACAAGCAGAGGCTTCGAATAAGACCATTCTCAAAATCCTCCATATAAAAGTTCACAAGAATGGTAGAGATTGGCATCTATAGATAAATCCAGCCTTGTGGGCCTATAGATTGAGTATTCATACTCTAATAGGGGCTACTCCTTTTTCCCTCACTTATGGTGCTGAAGTAGTGTTACCTTTAGAGGTGGAGATTCCTTCACTTAGAGTCTCTCTCAAAGGTTTAGTGATAGATGATGACTACCATGCCATGAGACTCCAAGAACTAGAACTTCTAGATGAAAAGCGTAAAGCATCCTTTGATCACATGAGAGTATACCAAAAGCGTATGTCCAAAGCATTCAACAAGAAGGTTCACCCTAGAGAATTCCAAGTGGGGGATCTTGTCCCGTGAGAAAACCCTAAGAACCAACAACATAGAGAACAAAAGGGGAAATTCAAACCTAATTGGCTTGGACCATACATTATTACTACTACTTTTGGGATAGGTGCTTATTTACTATATGATCCAGAGGGAGAGCAGCTCCCTAATCCTATCAATGTTTTGCATCTAAAGAAGTTCCATCCATGATGCCTATTCTGTCTGGGGGCATCCTTTGTATATATTTATTGATCCTGAAAAAATTCCAAAAAAATTCATATATGATGCTGAAAAAATCCTAAAAAGCGTATGAAGTCCTGAAAAAATAAAAAAAATCAAAAAATTGCAAAAAATTCAAAAAAATAGAAAAAGTGCCTTGGTGAAAACCTAGAAACAAGCACCTGGGTAGAAAAAATATAAAAAATTTGAAAAAATAAAAAAATCTCCAAGTGGTGAAATCTTGGAAATAGGCGCTACTTGAAGCCTTTGCACCCTTATTTCTTAGCACTCATCCTCGACACTTAGCCTTTCTCCATCATGCCTTGACCTTGTTGCCTTGGTTTGGAATTGGTCTTCATCTTTGTCTAGGGGGCATAACTATGTTAGCTTTGGTCTCTAGGATGTGTTGGTCTTTAGGACATCTTGCAAATGGTGTTTTTCAACACCACCCCAAATATGTTTTTTAACACT
Source organism: Chamaecyparis obtusa (assembly GCA_027943335.1). Taxonomy (NCBI): domain Eukaryota; kingdom Viridiplantae; phylum Streptophyta; class Pinopsida; order Cupressales; family Cupressaceae; genus Chamaecyparis; species Chamaecyparis obtusa. The sequence goes on along the minus strand of BSBK01007999.1, from coordinate 377,180 downwards.
ACCCTAGTGTCAAGTGTTTCTCAACACTTATCAGATACCTTACCCACAGTGTAGCATGATATGATATCTCTCACTGGCAGATATGATAAACAAAGTTTGACTTTATGACCTACACACACACACTTAGACATTCAACTCACTGAGACTTGTTTTGACTTTATTTCTTTGTGTGTTGTCTATGATGATTTCTTTGATGAGTGTTTTCTCCCTAATAGTTTTCGATGATGCTAAGCTAGAAGACTGGGGGCATGAGGACATGTTTTATTTATTTTTCTACTTGTGGGTATATTTTATTGATCCTAACTATCATTAGCATGTATGCTTGTTCCACTTGACATTGGGATCTACAAGGTATTATCCTTGACTATTTTCACAAGTGCATACTTATAGCCATCTTGACTTTCCTTGTGTCTCGATGCGAGTATAATCTTGCCATATTAACTTAGGAAATCTCATTGCACTAGTCATTTTGACCTATATGTCTTTGGTGCCTAGGTGGGATTCCCACATATCTAACTGATATAGATCATATTCATATTCACATAGTCATGCTAGTGTGCATTATTTGATCTTGCGATGCTACCAATAATGCTTGATGATGAATATGAGAGTCTAAAAGCTTTGTGACCTTGCAAGTAAAACAATTTTCATAGTAGCTTGCATTTTTAGGTTCATGTTAGTTTATTTTTGCATCTTGCATATGGATAGAGCTCTCCTTTCATCTTTCGTGGACTTGTCAGTCAACTGCGCTCACCTTTCTTTTTCTTGATCATGTCTTTTTCTCCTTGTCTTTCACATCACGTCCTATTCCTATCATCACAAGGGGTTAATCTTATCATCATATCTATATCCTACAAAGATCATTTTCAGAAACATGAGTCTATATCATAAACATGAGAACTACACACCCATCCATGAGAGAGATTATACATGAACATATATATCATACATTTTGAGCAATATGACAAGACAATATAAAAATTGAAACATCCATCACAAGTGGGACACATACACAAGATATATTGCAAATCTAGTAATCTCACATATATGATGAATGTCATGATATAAAATATAATGTGGGATCCAAAATTTGGATAAAGTCCTAGGATATGTCTCTATACATCTATCCTAAACCTAGACCTAGGACTCGCTAGCACCATCATGTGGAGCTAGTGGTGGTGGAGGTGGTGTTGTCGCTTTGTCTGGTACCATGTCAAATCTCCTAGCTATCATAGAGTAGGTTGGTGCTCTCTAACCCTTAGGTACAACCTCTATGTAGAGTCTGTGATAATATGCAGCTCATGCTACCTCTCATCAGATCTCTACTGCATCAGCCTATGCCACCCTCTCCTACCGCTTGAGCTCAGCTCTCAGATCAGTCAGTTGCTACTCTCTCATAGCTATAGTGATCTGTAGCTACTGCATCTTTGTCTCTAGGACCTGGATCATTTCTCTCAGATCCTCTCCCCCTACAGACTGATCCTACCCCACATCCACCCATTAGTGAGATGGTCTTGCTATGTCATCTCCCTCATCCGCAGAACCCTATCCCCATGGCAATTTCTGGCCACCTAATCAAGAGCTCTTTCCTATCTCCCTAGCTCTCTCTCTCCCTCCTCCATCTCCTTTTTCCCCATCATCTCCATCATCCCCCTATGCTATTGACTATGCATCAAGTATAGTAAACCTAGGGAAGGGCCACCTCCATCACTCTACCCTGTATGTCGCATCTACCCCTGCATCTACCATATTTGGGAGCTAGTCCCATGGCTCCCTCCAGATAGTTTTTATGTCCTATATTGCCTGCTAGTAGTCCAACATTGACAGCCATCACTATCCCTCCTCATCCCTAACCCAAGCATAAGTGGTGGTCTCAAAGGGCACTCTCTGTTGTTGCCCAAACTGTCTCCAGACCTGGGTGATCACAAAATGCTCTACTATGTCAGAGTGTTTCCCTACCAGTGGCTGGCTGCGTAAAATGTAACCGAACTCCTCCTCTCGATCACCCCACTAGTCACAAGCCTTGTATGGTCTCCACTAAAATGAGGTGAGCTCATCTAGTAACCTACGATAGTAAGTCACATCCCTTCTATGTTCCTGAGATATGAAACCTATATATCTATATATATAGGGGTGTCTCCACTCCCTCAGCTTGTGAGGTCCTACCTCGACCCATCTTAGCTCATCATTCATTTTGACATTTGATTCATTAGGATGATACCTTGAGTATAGACATTTGACCTATTTTGGATTACATATGCTATCATTGGATCTTATGAAATGTTTGTTATAGATTTTTATGATGATCATGTTAGTCATACTTTTATATATGCTCATTTTGGTTCCATGATTATCTATGATATATGAGTTCTGCATTCTACATTTGTTATGTTATCTTTCAGTATAATAAATATTGGTGGAATCATGGTTCTATGATTAGTTTAGGATTACATGCTTATGTGGATTATGTAATGTTTCATGAAATGCAGTTATATATATTTGTCAAGTTTAGATGTTATTACTTCATTTTTCAAAATGATTATTAATGCAAAGATTTTATGGTGTACTGACATCAAAATTGAGTGTAGGAACATGGCCATGGTTGTAAGTCAGGGAAACAAGGAAGGATCTAAGTACAATCAGTTGGAAACCAAGGTCGACTCTAGAAGAGAATGACCTTGTCGTATCATGATTTTATTTGTAAACGTGATGCCTATGTGTATGTGGTTGACAATGTTTGTAAATATATGTTTGTAAGTAAATTTTTATTTTTTGTGAAAATATATAAATGTATTTGTCCACAAGGCATGCCAAATGTGTTTGTGATGTGTGCTTTAGTGAGGTGTCACTTGACAGCATGGTGATGAAGTGGCATGTTGAGTGGAATATGGACCCCACCCTCTTCTTAGTTGGTCTTGAGCATTCCTAATCTAGGTAGGTGGTTTAAGGAACCAAGATTTGATGAAACCAATACTTCATTTTCGGATGTATGATTAATTGAGGTTTTTGAGTGGTTCTATGGAGTCCTAGGGTGAGGTTTAGGTTAAATTTTGGTGCCCCAAGGCTAGTGCTTGGGTTAGGAGACTTATTTCTTCTATTTCCACTTTCCTAGGCCACCTTTTTGCCTCACCAAATGGGCCATTTTTTATATGTACGAAAATGGAATTTCTATCAAGGATGTCTCTCATTTTCATTTGTTGAAATTCATTCCAAACCTTAGGTTAGGGCAAGTGTCATTTTATCTAAGATCTAGAAACCTAATTGTCTGGGGAAGGGAGATGAGAGAAGAATGTTTGAATGACTTTAGGGGAGAGAGACTTAGGAAGGACACACATGTTCATTTTTGGTCTATGTGAGATTTGGAGAGTTTTGGGACTAGTAGACTTGAGGAGGATAACAAGCTTGGAGAAAAGAGGAGCTCATCTACAATTCTCCATTTAGCCTTGGCTTAGGAGGAGGTTGGTGGTTTCTATCTTGTGAATACTTTGAATATGCTTTGAAATAATTGTACTATGTGAAAGTTTGTAAATTGTAATTCCTTTTGTGAATCTTGTATTGTTTGGTTTCTTTTGTGAATTTGTTTTCAAACTTGTTTGTTTTCTTGAATTGTTTCTTGTTTATGGGTGTGCAAGTTCACTCCTCATCCTTGGGAGGATTTGAGGAGAACTTGAGGTGAAGGGCCTAAGTTGGGATTTCCTTATGTATGAGAGCATGATGTATGGGCACCATGAGAGCCTTCTTATGCTGTTTGGGGGCCATAAGGGTATTGTTGATGCTCATGGATTGAGCTGGTTGGAAGGGCTTTGTGAAGGCTAATAATATATGTTGAAATGTTGTTTTTGTTATAAGTTAGGTGTCTCCATAAGAGAAGAATTCCACCTTCACCCATTTTATGGATTCTAAATTTAGAGTCCTTTGTGTAAGCTTGGGAAGGGAGTAAATGTGAAAAATCTATTTTCTAATTTTGTGTTTGAATGTTTATGTTTGTGTTGTGTGAGTGTATCCTATCCTTGTCTTGTTTCCCCAAGCTCAGGGGTGGCCGTGTAATGGCCTAAACTAGGAGGTGAGCCTCCATGGCCATGTGAAGAAAGTCTTGTGTTTGTAGGTTTGGTTTCTTGGCTTGAAGATGCAGTCCAAGTTTGAAGGTTAAAGTTAAAGTTGAAAACTACTCAAGACTGTTATAAGGTGTATCTGGTTGAGAGGTCTTTCTCTACACATTTTTTTTTCCTGTATAAAGAAATTGTAATATTTATGAGCTGAAAATTAGACTGTTCAGTCTAGTAGATTTTTTGGAATTAAGACAATGTATTTGCCCTTCTTATAGTCCTAGAATCTGTAACTATTATCAGAATTTTAAAATCAGTTCTCTACTAAATTGTTAAGTGGATTAGAAATGAATCTAGAAATGTCAAATTATTTATTTGTCCAAAAAATGTTGAAATTCCTGCAACTGTAAATTTTCTTACTAAATCAATCTTCCAATAAATATGTAGAATGGAAATGGTTATGTACAAAAAATTGGTTGTCTACCTTTGATAGTCATTAAAAGATAAATTTTCTTTTTACATCTATGATATGAATTTTAATAAAGTCAAAAGAATATTACAGTTAATGTTGTTATTATTTATGTTAATACTGTACTTTCACAGTCAGTATAATTTATTACCAGCCTTTTGTATTAGAATATGTGCTAAAATGATTGTTGTTACATAATTTAAATTCATACTAAAGAATGCATCTCAGTTTATAAATGTATGAACAAGTCAAACATAAACTTTAAATTTGTAGAAAATATTACATAAACAGTTGTAATTCTACTTTATATGTAAACACTTTAGAATGGATGTGATCCTATTTTTGTCACTTTCTAGATCTGATGTAACTTAGGAACTGTTTAGTAAAAATCCTAAAGTTATATTGAATTGAACAAATATATAATTATAGTATACACTATATAGATATTAAAAATATATATATAACTGTAACACAATGGTAAAGCTTTTGTTCCTATTTCTAGGTTAACAATTTGGAATTAATATATATTTTTGTATATATAAATTTTATATATATTATAATATACATTAAATATGTATATTATAAAATATATAAACATTTATTATACATCTAAATATGGGATTTATTAATAATGCCACTTAACTATTGATCTATTATATTAAGTGGTATAATAATAAATATTATATATTACACATAAAATATTGCATATTATATAATATATATTACATTATTATGCAGATAATATATTTTATAAATGAAAATAGTAATTATATAATATAATATTATATATTATATATTATACAATACATATTGTATAATATATAATAGATAATATTATATTCCATAACATCAAGTTTGAAAAAATTAAAAAAAAAATATATAAAAAAAAAATTTAATGGGGGAGGGATGAAATCCTTCCCCGCTCTCTCTAACCTTACGCGAGCATACCACCCACGGGCACCAGTGGTGCTACATGATAGCGTCGTGGTGGTGCTGTAATGCAACACCCCGAGGGGTGCTGCATTGCAACACCACAGTGGGGCTACAATGTAGCACCTGTAGTGGTGTTGCATTGCAGTGCCACCCGGTGGAGCTAACCACCGCTGTCGCCTCTGTAATAAAAATGTCACCGTCACGTAGCCACCATCGAAAACAGAGGTTGGGTCTCTTAAAAACCCTAAACAAAATATATATTTATATTTTGTTGTAAAATATTTATAATCAAATAAAAAAAATTACCCAGATTTATATGAGGCATAACACCGCCTTAAATCAGTTTTTTTTTAAAAATGGGATGATAATAGAATATATAAACATAGTTAAATATGAAGCAAAACTTTCATTCACCTAGGTATGAATGATTATGTGCGGATCTAATCTAGTACAGTATATCCCTTCTCTTACAATGGGGATATACTGTAATACAAAAAGAAAACAATGTAATACAACATCACCTTCTAATGCTAATCAAATGGCCAATAAATCAGTACTTTGCAAATGATCTATGTAACAGATCTGAAAACTTAGAGCTCACCATTTACCTTGAGCTTAAGCTAATAGTAAATGTGCCAAACTGAAATCTATGGCACCCATTAATAGTAATAGCAGTAGATGGGTGACTATCTGGTATAAAACAAAGAGAATACCTTATGGGATAAGAGATCTCATTCTATACTATACCCTCTCACTCTTGTGAGATGCTCAACACAATGCTAGTTCTTCATCCTTCCTCAATGTCTCTTCATCCTTCAACAACCTACACACAAAATAATAATAATAATAATAATGAAGACTTTAGGGTTTCTTAGTGTTAAAATAAGACCTAAGCCCTAATTTTGAATTAGGGTTTGGGGAAGGAATAAAGAATAACATAAGTCTTTTTATTCATGCATTTCTTTATTGGTAAGTTTAATTATCCTAATAAGAACTTATATTTTTTTTATATGGTTGTGAACTTTATGATCTAGCAAGGAGGGAAAATTATTAATTGGTAAAAAGGAAAATTCCTTTCTATATGCCTATGTGCTATATTTTATTAATTTCATAAGAATTATAATAATTAAGTTTATAATGTGGCTTTATCTTTATAGATTTTATTTTAATAAAATTTATATTGAATTATGTAATTATTTGATTGGTAAATTAAATCTCTTGTGCCTAGATATACTAGTTAAATAAATTTCTTTTAAATATTTATTTGTTTTATTTATATTTATATTTAAATGTCTAACCAAATTGATTTAGGCAATGTTAAGTTGTTCATTAACAGTTATGACCAATAAGTTATTAAAATTGTTTATGGGGATAAAACTTCCATATTACGATTATTGAATATTAATTTTATTAATGAATTTCCTAAATTTTATACCTGATAAATGTCATTTAATTATTAGGGAATATAGTTATCAATGCTTTGCCAAGATTTTTATTTATCTTTCTAGAATTCAACTTAAAGCTTTTATTACAAATATTTATTTATACTCCTTGAAATTCTTTTAGGGATAGACCATTCTATTCTTAACAAACTCGAAATGTAGGGGAAAGTTTAATTCCCCTTAAACTTTAACTATTCCCTTGTCGCCTAATGACTTCCACCATGTAAGGGAAGGAGGCATGCCAGCACTTGCCTTATGATCCCTTATGTGTCATTGGGTGACTTTCCCAAGCGAGCTTACGATCCCAAAACTTCGCATCGAAGGGCTTTTGTGTAACCTAGTTGACCCAGGTGTATGTATAGCTTGTTTAAAAGAAAAAAAAATTGTTGTGTTTTTGCCCAATTATTTTGGGCATTACACGACTGCACCCATGGACACACAATGATGATGTGCTCCCATGCCCAAATCTGTACTAACATAGCCCCACATGCACATGTCCTACTCTCCCGGTAAATGATCTTGTGGAGCTCATGATACATATCCACTAAGATGGTTGGGCCCCATGCCATCCATCATGGGTGCACTACTAGATATGCCACTAACTGACCCTAGCCCAATGGGAATCCTCTCTAGCTCCTATCGGTGATCAATGCCTATGCTACTATGGATCACACTATACATGGAGCTGGAAAGTCCCTACCGAACTCCTCCATTAGCTGATCCCAGTTGAGGTGTCTATCAACAAAGGTGACATCCTAGAATATGTTCTGCATAATCTGTCACCCCTTAGTTAGATCCTAATCATAGTGCACCTGTGCCAACAAATAATCATGTTAGTTTCTATCATATGGAAACTTTACATCTATGAATATCTATAAACATGATTATACTCATAGGATCTTCGTGGCTCAGAACTTGAAAGATCTGATAGACATCCTCTAGGCTAATAATAGCCTCTCCAGTGGGCAAGTGAAAGGTGTTATGCTCACTATGCCACCTCTCAGCCAATGCTGTTAGTAATTCATGATCTACCTGAATGTAGGGCCTTTGTAGAAAATAATCGAAGCCCATCTCCCTCAGGTCTGCCCATCCCAAATTGTCTAGATCTCAAACACATCATAACCCGGTCACTCTCGGCGCTCTAATGAACAACCTTGGAAAGTGCTCCTGCAAGCCATTAACCCAAACCAAATGTCAGAACATATCATGATGGATGTATAAAATCAGTACAAAACATCTTAAAAAGCAAACATTGTCTGGACCCATGTCATTTTGCTCAAAAACATTAAAACATGTTAATTTTTCTATATTATGTGATACTTTCCTCAATAGCAGTGCGATAATATCTTTGAGTGTGATAGTTCACATAGGATCGCATGATATTTCATCCAATATCATGTGATACTGGATTACATACCTGTGTGATACTATTTTGACTCACGAACTATCACATGATGAATATTATCAAAGCGTGTGATACTTTATAAGTATTGTATGAATTTTCATATGAGTAAAATTTGAAATATTTTAAAAATATTGAAAACATGTTTTAAATGACATAAATGCTCATTAAATGACTCAAAAGGGTGAGTTTTTATGAAAACATATCGGAGCACCATACTAGGGAGGCCGGTTATGCAACCAGGCGCACTTGAATCAATGCTTGTGGACCAGAATCGCTACTTGATGGGCCATTTTCTCTCTCTAAGCTCTCAAAATTCTCAAATCACTAAAAGAAAAATGATTTTAAAAATAGCCTTTTTACCCCCTTTTATAGCATTTTTACTTTTTGACCTAATTTTCAAAACACCTCGGAATTGCGCAAAAATTGCACCCCTAGCTAATTTTGACATCCTGGATCCATTTTTGGGATTGAAATCAAAATTTGAGTTAATCTTGATAGTCAAAATCACATTTCAAAAATTTCACCCTCTTCTGTGTAGTTGGTTGACCATTTGAGGCCTGATCCTTTGATCTTTTTTAGGGCATCTTCATTTCTTCATCCCCACATCTCTTTCAACCTTCTAGTCTTTCATTCATTTTCATTCACTTTGTCTCTATGAGGTTTGAATTCATTTTTATACTATATCTTTCTCAATCAAACCTAGCCAAACTGGGGCATATCTTCACTGCTTGATGGTTATCCAATCATCCTTCATCTTTGATTGTGATTTCTAGTGACTTGATCAAGTTTATCAATTTACTGTTTCTCCTCTACCTAATTTTGATTTTGATTCCAAGGGGGCAATACCTATCATCTTCAATCCTTGATTCAGCTTATCAATTGAACCTTGAGATTCTTATCTCTTATTTGAGACTTGATTATCACCTAGCTATACAGGTGTTGGTCTTGTCTTTCAACTTATCTTTGTCAGCTTATGCTTATCTTTGTCCTAATATGTTCCAATCCATCAAACACATGTCTGGATTGTTTTGTGATCCCAAATCAATCTCACATTAGTCAAAGAGGGGCAAATGTATGCACCCTAAAATGGTCACCTAGACTTTGGGCCCCCATTTGGCAATTTATCAAATCCCTGAATCAATATTTTCAATTATATCAATTTCCTTGATCAAATCCTATTTTTATCATTTATTCGATTATTTTCTATGGGCTAACCATTTTATCCTAAAGTCTTTATTTAATTAAAAGGAATTTCCTCCCATTTTATTAAATAAAAAATCCCCCACTTTTCCTCTTATCCTAAGTTGCACAAATAAAGCATTATTCTTATTTTATAAAAAGAAAAAAAACACTTTTTGTCTCACATGGACACAAAAGTCAACTCTTATTTTCTCATTGGAGGATATTTGTGCACATGTATTTCTCCTCTTTCAATTCCCACCCTTGATTAAATCTTTTTCCTCTTAATCTCCATGGTCCATTCCTTTTCAATTCCTTTAAAAGGAGAGCCATTTTCTCAGTCTAGGATCGCAACTTTTTATGCTAATCTTATGCTGCAGGATTTCTTGGAGACTTTGGAGCTTTTGGAGATCTTATTTGATTTAGCCTTCATTCTTGAATTCTTAGCTTAGCTTCATGTTTATGTTATCTAGCTTAGTTTCCTTTATGCTTTAGATTAGCTCACATACCTTAGTTTCTTTCTATTTCAGTGTTTGATCGAATTCTTTTAGGTCACTTTTGATGCAATCGATTATGATGATTAATAAATGAAGATTATGGATTTATGTTCATTGAATGTGTATCAAGTCATTGCATAGATTAGATGTTGATATCTTTTGATGTTATGTTTATGTTTTATATCAATTTATGGTACTGATCCCATACTGGCATGTGTATGGTTATCTTGTGTTTGCATTTGTTTGACATGTTTGTTTGGTAGAGGATGAAGGCGTAGTTACTCACTTAGTTGAGATCCACACAACTGATCGTACCCTATCATTGGTTGAAATATATTATTGTATGTACATGCTTTGTCTTATGGTGACAGGTTTGTAGGTACAGGGCATCATCTTCCCTGAATTGGCAGGAGTGAGCATGCCCACAAACATTCATCTCAATGGTAAAGAGGGGAGATAATACATAGACCCAAACCCTAAACTTAAGCCTTATTGTCCTAGGATTGGACAAGTGTCGGTTTGACTTCCCTACCCAAATTCACCTTCTTGGCAGGAATTCATTGATCCCTTCTCCTGTGTTTGTTTGACTTAGTGTGTTTGATATTTACTCTGCATGATTCAGTTGATTTATGATTATGTGGGTGATTAATAATCTCTTGATTATAGTTGAATTATGTTAATTTAGATTACTCTATGTGAATGTCAATGTTAGGTGCATAGTTGTATTTAATGATTAAATATGTTCCTAGGATTTAATTGAGGAAATTAAATTAAAGTTAATTATATTATTATTGGGAATTAATATTGATTATGTCCTAAGTTTATTATGATGAAATTTAATTAAAATCAAATAATTGATTATTTGGATTTAATTGAGTATTTTATTAAGAATTGGATTTTATTATGTTTGTGAGTATTATTAAATGATTAAACAATTAATTGCATGAATTCATGATGCATTAAGTATTTAATTTATTTAATAATAGATTTTATTATTAACATGTGCTTTATTGAGTTGTGCACAATTATATTTATTTTTAATTATTAATTAGTAATTTCTCTCAACAAAAGTGGGAGAGTTTGATTAGGAGTTCTTTGTGTGAGTCATCTAAGGTTTTGCATGTTTAGTGGAGTTGAATCCCTAATAGGGGGATTTTGCATTCATTTTGATTCAATCAGTTTGTTGGAGCAATTTTGGAGAGAGAGAGAGCTTTTTGAGTTTTGTGTGCTTTCTTGTGTTCTTGAGCTTTTGGAGATTGTGCATGAATTATGGGTGAAGGTTGCTTGCACTTGGATTTGGGATTGTATGCACTGTGATTCAGATCTGGAGGTGGAGCTTTTTTGTTGTCAAATCTGAGGGTTTCAGCATTCTACAGGGCTTCTTATTCAGTATTTAGCATTGGAATTGAGGTAGGGATTTGTGGAGTTTTCTTATGAATTCATCAGTAGTTCTTTCTGCAATTTCTCTATGTTTGTTTCAGTTTATAGATTAAGATTTGTTTTCTATTATGCTTTAAATTTGAGGGTTAGAAAACTCATTAGAATGCTATTTCATATTTTTATATTAACTTGGCACAGTAGGGTTATGTTTCCCGAATTTGGATTAAAAATTCATTCTAGAACACCTAGAAAATGAAAAAATCAATCTGTATATAGTTAGTTCTATAGTTTGAATAAAATAATTTAGTGGGTTGTTAACAAAAATTCAATTTGGGTGAAAATATCTTAATCTAAAAAAAAAAAAATCACTTTCTCTGTGTAAAAATATTCAGTCAAAAATATTCCCAGAAAAGACAAAAATTAGTGCCTTTGATTCTAATTGGTTGAGGTTGTAATCAATATGTTTAGAGGAAAAGTCTATTTAATTTTTTTTTAAAAATCTATTAAAAATTGTAGTTCTCCATGTTTCCAAATCTGGAAATAAAGAGAGATAGTTTGCTATTTCCATTTTCAGAAATAACAAGCTTGTCAAATCAAATTTGTTTAAGTACAGTATATTGTTAATATTCTTTATATTTAAATGGGTTTTTAAAAAAAAAAATGTAAATATCTTACCAAATGAAATGTTAAACAAATAAAATTTGGCAAATAAAATATATTATTGGAAAGTTTCTTTTAAAAAAAAATTTAAAAAGTGCAAAGCACTTTATGTTGTACGCAGGGTACCTGCGTAGGTAGGTACACTGCGCATGCACAGTACTTGCAGGCGTAGGTACACTGCGCAAGGGATGTGGGGATTTGGGGGGCGTGTGGGGCCCGCTTCCCACCCACTTTCTTTTTGACTTTGTTTTGTTTAGTATATATATTTGATTTATATATTATTTTGTTATTATAAAATATTGCTAAGTTATTATTAATAAGATTTTTATTAATAGTTTTTTTTTAATTGTTATTAATAAGTTTTGTTAATGGATTAAATTATCTTTAATTAATTTTATTAATAGGATAGTTTTTTATTTTTTTTAATTGGTAAAAGGCCGAAGCCCTGAAAGTTTTTTTATTAATATAAATAAATTTTACAGTGTGGCCCCACTCGCTGCAGGCGCTGGTACGAAAGAGCGAGGTTGAGAAAACCTCCAGCCTTGCCCGGGACCATAGGTCCTGTATTTATACAAAATTACGTGGGCATACCCACGACTTGACACTTGTCAAGATTTGTTGGATACATAGTTTTCGTCAGCATACCCACGCCTTGACACTTGTCGGGATTTGTTTAATACATAATTTCAGTGGGCCTTCCCACTGTTCAGTGACTTTCTATGATTTACTACATATACATGATTTCAGTGGGCATACCCACTACTCAATAGAATCGAGGTATGACATTACAAATGCTGCTTTTAAGGATTCATCTTTACATTTCATACAATTGGATCAGCAATTTCATAAAATTTCATTATAGAATCTTCAATGGGAGGATGATTTAGTTGCTCGATGGGAAAAAGCCATCATTAATTTTCTTCCTCTATTTTTTAATTCTTTTATTGGAAGAAGTACCTTTCAATCTTATGATTCTTTGTACCTGAAAAATAAGACAAGTGAAACTTCCATCTCCAATGGTTAACCCACATCAAATAATATAGATATTTCCTACAATTGTGCATTTAATATTAGGAATTGTAGATTATGATCCTGAATTATACTATAAGAGTATTATGTACTCATTCAGATTACATGATTAATTTTACTTTGGATCATCTTCCTTTATATCCATATGTAATCTATCATCAATTTAATTAGTCAAATAAAATTAACAAAAGAAACCAGAATATTAGATGTACTACTATCTTGATTTACCTCTACCTACTATTATACGAACAAGAAGGATAAAAACCTATATCCAAGTTTATAAAGCAAAAGTAGTTAAGATTGAAAGGGATTGATAGTCTATTATACACACACACACACACACATATATATATATATCTGAAGATAGAGAATCTATGTAATTTTACATTAAATTACATAGATTCTCTATCTTCAGATATATATATATATATATATATATATATATATATATATATATATATATATATATATGTATATATATATATATATATATACATATACACACATACATATATACATATATACATATATACATATATACATATAGATATAGATATGTATATATGTATATATGTATATGTGTATATATATATATATCTATATACACACACACACACACACACATATATATATGTGTGTGTGTGTGTGTGTGTCTATATATATATATATATGTATATATATATATATATATATATATATGTATATATGTATGTATGTATATATATATATGTATATATATATATATGTATATATGTATATGTATATATATATATATATATATATATATATATATATATATATATATATATATATATATATATATATATATATATATATATATATATATATATATATATATATATATATATATATATATATATATATATATATATATATATATATATACTTAAGAATAATTGCCATAGGCCCGAGCCTTCTCTGTCATATTATAATAATACTCTATCTTATAACAATTTGGGTTTTGCAAGTTGTCGAAAGGAAGGGCTGAACTAGGATATATTACATGTCTCTACAAATTGGAAAGCCAAAGTCCCATTTGTTAATACATAATGTTATATATATTTTCCCTAAATATATATAACCAAATGCTCAGTCTTTTCTCAGTATTAATAGGATAGTTTATTAATAATACTTTCTTTTGTATTATTTATAATTTTATTTAGAATTAGTAAATTATGTTTATGTTGCTAAGTTTTCTAAGTATAATTTATTAATTGTATCTATTGAGAGGGCAACTATATTTTGTTTACTAGATACTTTAATAAAGAGTAAAAGATAATAATTTTTTAATGTGATTATTATTATTATTCTTATAGTAAACTATCGAATGTAAACTTAGTTTTGGAACTAAATATGATTTAGTTTATTAAAAGATATTTAGGATGAGGTGTATCTTAATTATTTATTTAATTTTATTTTATTTTTAGAATCAATTCACATATCTAATGGAACATAGATTACTCAACAATTTTTGAGCTAGTTACCTCTTTAGTGAACTTTAAATTCAATTGGCAAAATACATTAGCTTTAGATGAATTGGTCAAATTTGAGTTAATCATGTAAATCTAGTTTAAGTTTGATGTATAAGATGCTTAATTTTACCATAGATGTGTTTGAAATATGTGTGCAAATGAGTCTTTTATTTAATTTTGAAATGTAGGTATCATCTTGTATCTAAACATGCACCTTTCTATACTGAAATTGGGCATTTTTCGTTATGTTGGATTCTAAGGTACTTTTTAGGAAATTTGTTTTTCTTATGATGTTACTGGAATGATTAATTTTCAAAATTTCCTATTGGACCTTATATTTGAATTCAGTTGTGATAATTATGGAACGTATTTGATTATAGTTTTATTTCAATTAGAAAAGGCGTGAGTGTTGTATTCTTCATGTTCTCTTTTACATTATGGGTTGTCAGGTTCTAGATGACCTAGTGGAATACAGAGGTTGGGGTTTGAGTCAGATGTTCATGTTATCAGTTATGTTTGGTGTGTGTGTATTCTATTTGATTATCATTCCTGTTTGACCATCGGGCTCATGTTATATTGTATTTTGATTGTGGTATCTCTGTAACTATATCTAGTTCTTTTGTGAGAATTTGGATATGAGGTTACGTAGTTGTGTACCTGATTAGATCTAGGAGAGATTTATGAGCCTAGGGTAGTTTACCTAGACATGTAGTAGGAGGTGGCTTGCAATAAGCACTAGGGCCCACAAGTGGCTGCCAGGATCACTTATTGTAAAGTTTCAGTAATCAAGTGATAACCTAATATAATTAAGGGGTATTTAATTGAACCTAATAAGACATAAATCCTCACCCATGCTTGAGTGCTAGTATAGACTAAGGTGGAGTTGAGAAGATGACTAGCCCCCTTTTAAGGGATGGGTTGGCATAGTTGATGACTTCATCAGTACGAGAGGTCATTGATACCGTGTATGGTCACTTGGGTGTCAGGATCCAGAGAGATTACCAAGAGAAAACTCAAAGGTTAGATGTACATGATGACACCTTCCTATGCATAGTCTGGTTATTCTACATGTGTTGGTTGCCTCTGGTTTAGTGAGTTACACCTTTATCTTTGTTATATTTATCTTGATTAGAATTCTTTCAGGAGCCTTCTGCTTAGGGTTTTATCCTTGTTTTGTATTGGTTATCCAAATGGGGTTTGTGGTTATCTCCTCAGCACGGTGGGGTAGGCCTTTGTGGTTCTACATGGACGGGTGGTAGTGATTCTTTACCATTTGAGATTCGACGTCCTAGTGCCGATGCTTGATGGTGACTCTGCAGATGGTTTCCTTATGATGTGTTTTTTGATACTTCTTCCTTGATGTTTCTTTCTTATCTTCATTATTTGTAATCCTATATTAGAGTATCGCATGTGATACCTAATCTGGACATTGTATTATCATAGTTAGATTTATTACTACATACCCTGTGACATGTGTAGTGGATGTCAGTTTATTTCGATATCATGGATGTCCATGAGGATTGTATTTATTGTTATATCATGTAATTGTAATTTATAAGTTATGGAATCTTTTGTTGATGTTAGTTCTTTAGTGTGTTTTGTTCTTAAGTAATTCTACGTCATGGAACCCTTGAGTCTTGTAATCTATGTTGGATGTTGTATCAATGTGAGTAAATGGTAATTGCTTCTACACTATTGTTTATCTTGTATGTTAACTTTAGAAAAAAAAAAGAATTATTCACTAGACTTAGTAGCATGTTTTAGGTTAAATTCTCTTAGGTTCCCTAGCGGGGTGTTACATAATGACTTAGAAAAGTGCACTATTTAGTGTGTATAATATGTTGATGGTTAAGAGCACATATAATAATTCATCTATTTATGAAAATTATGAGCATTTTGGTGGAAGCAGTATTCAGGTAGCATTCCTGAGTAGCAGTTTGTGGAAATTAGATGATATCTCCTAATCGGGATGGAATCTAGTTTTGTGCAGTTAAAGGGAAGTTAGAGACACATTGATAGTGACATGGATGACAATGCAAACTTTGAGGTCACATGAGTGGAGAATTATTATATTTGGAAGCTGACAGTTTTGTGTAATTTTTATGTAGTGTGTGGAAACTTTTATTTTGTAATTGTATGCCGACTCATTTGTAATTACTTGAGTGTGGTATAAAGGAAGGAATTTTTTTCCTTGTTGTAGCATGAAAATTTAGCATGGTATGGTTGAATGTGAATGTATGGATGAAGTGAAGAAAATAGCTAATGAAGTTGTGAAAGCGAAATTGTGAAGGAAGACATGTGAAGTACAAAGATCTGAAATTGAGATCTGGTGTAGCAATAAGTGCGGTTTGGCACAGTGAGAAAGGAGGTAACATATTTGATATTATTCTATTGAATAATCTTGAGATCAGTTAGATAGTGTGTTTAGTGATCTTGCCATTGAAGTTGTTTGGGCAGTGGGTCCTTTTGTCTTCCATAACTCTTAACAGGGTTAGAATCTTTTAACAAGGATTCAAAATCTCCTAACTAGGATTCATATGTACTAAATGTATTTCATAAGACTCCTAATAGAGTCCATCCTTTCACAAGGAATATTCTTATTAGTTCATCTTTTGTGGGCATCATTTCCATTGGGGTTTACTCTTTGATCAAGAGGCTCCCTAGTCAACATATCTTGTGTCATTATGTTATTATGTATGAATATCTCTCTATGGTTGGTAATTATATTTCTTACATGGTTAAATGCTGTTGAAGTTGATAAAAGTTATAATTATTAGATAACTGGTCCACCCCCCCACCCCCCTCTCAGTTATCTTGGTGGACTTTACTTTCTAACATTTATATATTAATGAGAGGATGATTTGTAAGACATTTCAATTCAGGTTATGGGTATATTTGATTTGAGATTTTTCTGTAGATGTATGTTCTTTTGACTCTTTTCTCTAGGATTTAGCACTGGTTTTAACTTTATTTACATTCACCATCATCAACAAAATTAAAAAATAATTTATCTTAAATGTGTGTTGAAAGAATTAGATGTTTATGTTTGTATCAAGGATGTAAATAATTGTTGTGATTCTTTAAAGAATTTAATTTTTTAGGTACACCCACCTGAGATTGAAGCTCAAAGTGAATAAGGTAACTATTCCTTAACACCTTAGTGTTTCATATTATCAAATGTATCTTTTGGGTCTATAGAGTTATCCATCATAAATTTATATTTATCATTTGTAATCATTTCCAGAACAAACAGTGTGCAAAAAATCAAACTGATTGGAGGGACATAGTAAGTGGTTGATTTGGATCATTTATAGATATGAGAAGACTTTCCAAACCCTACATCAACTATGGGCACCCATCCTTAACCACTTTCTTTGTATTCCAAGCCCGATATGGCTAATTAGGTCTGAGAGCATTGTGAGTGTTGAGTGTTGCTAGAGTGGAGTTGGTCTCTATCAATTTGGGGATCTTGAAGAGATCCAAAAGGGTTCTTGAATCTATTCTTAGTTTTTTCATTTCCTTCCATAGTAGAAAGTTTCACACTAAAAACCATTGTGACAAACCTAGTAGGATTTATAGGTTAAGTTGAGTTTGTTTGGTTGTGAGTGTTGGAGGAAAAATTGGGTGGTTGATTCCTTGTTTATACAACCTAAGTAAGGTGTTCCAACCCTCAGATTGGTTGGTTGAAGCAACTAGTGTAGATTTCCACATTTGCCTTAGTTTAGGGAAATTTTCCCTAAGTCATTATTTGTGAAGAACTTGCACAAAACCTTTGGGTGTTGAAGTGGGGTAGAAAAGATGTCTAGACCTCATAAATTGGTTTATATCTATCATATCCCATGGTTAGTGGAGTTGCATAGTTCCAAATCCAAGATTGAAGAGTGGTGAAGGGGATTGGATATCTCTTAGTCTTCTTATTATGCTCTATTCTCAAATTGGCCCATGGAATCAAGTCCATCTCATGACTAATATTTCTCACTGGTGGAAATCCATCAGGTACACTATTAGATATAATATCCTAAAACTCCTCCAAAAAATATATAAATTTTATGGCTACATCTTCTACTTCCTCTTTAACAAATTTTTGACTTAAAGAAGAAAACATATGCTCATGTCTCATACCTTCTAAGAACTTTCTTCCATCAACTAAACATATTCTTGAATTACTACATACCTTTTCCCCTATTTCCTTCAATGGCTTTAGCTTGTATCAGACTCCATCCATTGTTAAAGAATAAGTATTAGCATGACCATCATGTTAGCATGAATTTTCATGAAATTTTCTTAGAGATGTTTGAGTTATTATATGTTACATTCATGATTGGGCTTGTCATTGATGTCAACATATACGCTTTCCAAAAAACCTTAACATATTTATAGGCACAAGTTTATTTGACAAGGTTTTATACTAATGAATTAGGTTTTGTGAAGATTTATTAGAACTTAGGAATGTGTTCTGATGATTTTGTTGCAAGTGCAGAAAAAGTTATGAAGAATTGTTTGAATTATGTAAAGTTTGTTGAAGACTGTTCATAGTGAGAGTTTCCAGGAACTGGTGATAGTTATTTGAGATTTTTTGTTTCAGCGAGGTTGAAGCTAGTTCAATGAGATTGATATTTTGAAGACATGTTTAGGATACTTGAATAAACATGGAAAAATATACTTTTCATTATATGAGGATTTTTGGATGATGTGAAGCATGTTAGTTCTTTGAGATTCGACTATAGATTAATAGTTCTATGGAAATATTTAGATGTATTGAAAAATTTATTGGAAATTATTATTGATATCATATATTATTAATAATAAATTAAGAAATCCTTTTGGTTGACTCAATAATCATTAGGACTTGGTATAAATGAAGGAAAGTTTATTTGATGAAAAAGATATCATGCGGTCATGAGATTTGGTTCAAGATTTGAATGTAAAATCTCTATTATCAGAGAAGAAGATGATGTTGTTGGAATGTTGGGGAATTCAAAGGATCTGTATGAGAAAAGAGAGTTTCATTTTAGTCATTTCACCCTTGGATGTGTTATCCTAAAGATTTTTTAGTGAAGATAGTCTTGAAGTAATTTGGATAGTGGGTTCAATTGTCTTTTTTGCATTTCTCATTAACTCCTCATAGGGCTGTGATCTTTTAGCAAGGATCCAAGGTCTCCTAACAGGGACTAATATATATTGATTGCATTATAAAATACTTATAATGGGGTCTATCCTTTCACAAGGAACTTTTATATTAGTAGATCATCTTGTAGGGATTATTCCCACTGAGGTTTTCCATCTAATCAAGGGTTTCCCTACTTGAAAAATCTAGTGTTATTGTGTATGTTTATTATCTTGTGGTTATTTTCATTATTGATTACAAGCTTAAGATTTGATAGAGTTAAATTTAAGATAATTAAGCTCATAATTTATTCACCCCTCTCCCCCCCAAGTTATTTTGGTGGACTTTACTTTCTAAGAATTGGTATGAGAGCATCAATTCCTTGAAGGAAAAGTTTAACAGCTTAAAGAGATCCATGGCTACTACATTTTTCAGGAAATTAAGTCTAAAGTTTGATGGAGTTAATTTTGACAATTGGAAGGAAATAATGAAGACACATTTTCTATGCATGGGAATTGACTACTAGCTAGCTATCAATATGAAGAAGATGTTACAAATAGTGGTTGTCATTGCATCAAAAGATCAACCTGTTAATGCCTGATACAACCACTAGACTTATAGAAGACACAGGAGGCTGTTAAACCATGTCTTGAATCTCGAGGGGAGTGCTGACCATTTTTCCAACAATCTCCCCCTTGGCATTACCTGAGGGGATTCAAACCTATGACCAAGCTCTGATACCACTTGTTACAAGTAGTAGTTATCGTTGCACCAAAAGATCGACCTGTTAATGCCCGATACAACCACTAGACTTATAGAAGACATGGGAAACTGTTAAACCATGTCATGATTACCGAGGGGAGCACTGACCATTTTTCCAACAAAAGATAGGTATAGAAGAAGAAAAAATTTATTTGTGTACAAATAAAGAAAATAACCAATACATGTACAATATGCTTGCTAGAGAGGCAATTTTATCATCTCTTCTGATTACAAAATATACTGAGGTAAAAGATCTTAGAATTTCTATTGATATTTGGTTTAAATTAGAAAATCCTTTTGAAGGAGATGAAACTTTGAAGAAATCCTTTCTCATGCTGGAGTGATCGCATGATGAAAAATTCAGTACTAGAGTCACAGTCATAAAAATGACTAAATCCAAGATTAGAGTAATAGGTTACAGTGTTAAAGTTTTGGTTAGCGATGAAGATTTATAAGTTATTATGACTTGTGAAGTTAAATAAAGGTATTTTAGTATATGTATATGCTTCAGTTAAGAGCACATAAGTTTTGGTGATCAGATAACAAAGATACAGTGTTTGGAAGGTATGCGAAGATAGTCAAATCAGTATAATAGGGCATATGAGTAGTTGCGGGGATTGTGGTAAGGTTACTTGGTATGGTAACATGCTAAGTCAAGTGAATGGAGTATATTGCCCACTCTTTGGTGATATATGATGGCCAACTTCATACTTACCCTTTACATAATTAATTATTATGTTTTTTATGGTATTTGTAAAATTGACTGGATAAGAAGTTTTTGTATAAGTATAGAGTGCTTTTGTGAAAGTGATGAGTATTGTGATCAGGATAAACAAGAAAAGTTGTGATTCTAAAAAATAGATTAGAAGAAAGATCAATAGGAGACAGAGCTTTAACTGAAGCTACCTAAGCAAGATAAGTTCCTGTATTGTTCACAATTTTTAGAGCTCTTTGTAATAGTTTTTTATTGTAAGAATTCTTTTCTCACCACCTTTAACTAGGTGTTTTGTATACCCCTAATCAGCTTTTATAATCCTTTAAGAAGGAATTATACTATGTAATAATCAACTCCTAACAGGGCTAGATCTCTTAACAGGGATACAATATTTTAGTGCATAGTTGTGGGTACCATCCCCACTGGGGTTTTCCCTTGGCTAGGGTTTCCTCAGGAACAAATCATGGTGTCATGAGTTATGTGTTATGTTTTATTGTTCTTTTCATTTCAACAGTGTTATGGTTTATTTACAATTGGTTAAAGTTAAAATCAAAGTTCAGTAATACTGATTCACCCCCCCTCTCAATATTTCATAATCCTAACAATTTATATCAGACATATTGGCCCTTAGAGTGAAATTCTAACAACTTAAGGGAGATCAGAATGGATTCAAAAAATTTGCAAGAGAAGTTTGAAGTAGCACTTGAAGATCTGGAAAAAGAAAAGGCTGAGAATGGTATACTCAAATTCAAATTGAGAAGAGAAGAAAGTTTCATCAGAAAACTAAAGGAACAAATGGAAGCTTCAAGAAATTAGAAACAAGATCTTATGTACAAGATCCAAGAATATTCAGACAATGATACATCAGAACAAGTGAAGAGGCTAGAGAAAGAAAAAGAAGAGATCAATATTTTGATGATAAAAGAGATTCAACATGAAAAGGATGCTATGAACAAAGTTGAAGAATCACTGAAAGTAACAAATGAGAAGATAGGACAAATGAAGACTAAACTTGACCAGTACAAAGATAAATATCAAGAATTGGAGAAATATAATCAAATCATTAAAGGTGAACTTACTCAAGCCAAATTACACATTGAGAATTTTCACATGAGCAGTGATAAGATTGATGAACAAAGAGAAAGAAAAAAGCCTAAAGGAGGTATGACTAGAGTTGGATTCAATGAAGTAGAATTTTTTAAAACTCAAGAAGAAACAAATGAAGAAAAGACTGAAGAAAGACCTACTCATGAGGAAAGACCCACTCATGAAGAACCTAAAGAATAGTTTAGACCTTTCAGAGGTAGATGTTTTGGATGAAACAAAGTTGGTCACATGAAAAGAGATTACAAAATTAGAGGTTACTCTAAGCCCTTTACAAGCTACTTTTTTAACAGTTATGAATATGGACACAAGAAAGAAGATTATAGAAAACTAGATCAGTCTAGGTATAAACAAGATTATGTCAGAGAAGAAATAAAAACCAATATCACATGTCAAAAATGTAATAACTTTGGGCATATAACAAGGTACTGTAAATTGTAGACTAATCAAGATAGAAGGAGACCTACTACTTGGTCCAAATGTAACAAACTAGGACACATAGTGAAGATTTGTAGATATAATGGAGAGGACAACATAAGAGGACCAAGAAGATCTAGTGAACCAAGAGGGCCACCTCCTGTGGTTATAAGAAATAATGTTGATGATAGTGGTAAGAGTCTTAATGAGTACATGGATGAATTTGGGAATCATTTCAATAAATAAAAGAGAAAGGAGGATGAGAATATATGGCAAGTAAAAGTTTTAAACAAAGTAGTGGTTCAAGGAGAGATGGTAGATGATATTGTGTCTTTGCATGATGATTTATTTGAGGCATCAACCTAGAGGGTTGTATGACCTTAGGGGGATCATTGAATAGAGTGAATAGAATATATCCATCCCCTACATATGTGGAGTAAGCTCATGCTAGCTTAGGTATGATGTGTATAGACACTGAGGAGTCTATGGATGAGAGCATAGCACTTAGAAATTCACTTGTGGTGTTCATGAGTTTTATACTGATTGGACGGTATGTGAAGTTGAGCTACTTGTGTTTAATGCATATAATCAACTTACAATGGATAAAAGGACTTTAAAGACTTTATTTCTACACCATTTTTTGATCAACATTTAAGGAAAGCAGAGTTGAGAAGATTATCAATCATCTAGTAGACTGATTATGAGATCACACAAAGCAAGTTCCAAATTCAAATGTGTTTAAGTTATTTAGACCTAATCTCGTAAAGACATTATGGATGCACCAATGGTTTATGATGTTTTGGATAGACCTAGGTATAAATTTAAAAGACATTCCTTCAAATCTTGTGAGGATGATTCAGAGGGGGCATTTTCACAAACCCCTGTAGGTGTATTGCATGTAGAAGATATTAGGGCATACATACACTGAAAGTATGAGACCATTAGGGATGTAAAAATCTATAGTGAGTTGGATAACATGATAGAAGAAGATGGATATATGGTTGAAGAGTTCAAACACCTACAATATCAATCCATTATTAAGCTAACCCTACTCATAGAATTTATGAAAATAGAATGGTTCAAAATAATCCTTAGTAGAATCCATGATTAGTTTGTTTGGATTGGAGATCAACCAGTAAAGATTTGTGCAAAGTTGATTCACAACATAATAGGTTTAGACAATGAAGGAGCCCTCCCTATAGAAGAAAAGAACCTAAAGAAACAAGTGGAAGCCCTAACACACTCTAAATGGGACAAGAGGGAAATGATAGTCAATGACCTCTTCCAGCGGGATGTTAGATTGGTGGCAATGTTATTCGGATACAAATTACATTATAGCAGCAAACCAAACTCTATATCAGCTAGAGTCATAATGATGGCATACATAATGGTGAAGGAAAATAAGAAATATAAGCTTTGAAAAATACTTGCACAACAGTTCCTTGAAAATATAAAGGTGATAAAGAAGGATAGGACTAAAGCATTTAGGTTTTGGTCATTATTGGTCCATATCTATATTCATATTATTCATAAGTTTCATGGCATGTACCCTATGGCATGGAAGGATAATGTACCCATTGAAATTCAGATTTCAGAGTACTACCAAAGACAATATAAGAATTGGGTTGATGGTGAACTATTTTCCATGACAAAGATACTACCGGGGTAGATGAAAGAAAGGTATAGGATACCAGAAAATAGAGTTGAAAAGTATGAGGAAACTATCTTTTTCATGCTTGAAACTGATTGTGTTTTCTTTGAGGTAGTAGAACCAAGAATGAAATGGTGTTATCCTATGGGATATGAAGTAAGTGCTCAAATTCTAACCATGCAAGTAGAGCATGTACTAGAAGTAGAAATAGACCCTGCCCAAGAAAGATGGGGAACATATAGGGAGAAGTATGAAAAAGTTAGAGAAGAGAAAGATAAGGTAACAAGTAAAAGGAAAGTCAATAAAATTGTTGAAGATATCACTGCAAAGCTAGGAATCACTAAAACATAGTTGATAGACATGAGAAATAAGATGGAGGCATCTTATAGCATCTCTACTGATGCACCTATCCCTTCGGAGGAAAAGAAAATAGCAAGTCCTAGCACTGATATTGTTGGCTTGTCGGTTACCCAAGAAGAGGTAGCACAAGAAGTTATGCATGTGATCATCCCTAGGATATCTACAAGATCAAGTAAGAAGCACAGTCCTAAGGAGAAAGAGATATAAGTGAAGAGGAAGAAGAAAGAGGAAAAGGTAGTTGAAAAAGTTAAAGAAGCAATGTAGAAGGATCCACAGACTTTGTGGAAACCCATCCTCAAATCATTGCAAAAAATAGTAATAAAAGATGGGACTATAAAGATAGTGGATAGATACTATGAGAGATATAATTTTGAAGATCAAGCTATTGTTGAACACACAATAATTAAACACTTGTTGATCTCTAAGAAAAATCTATTAGAAGTTGAAGTAAGTATCCCTAAAGAACTATACAACAAACTAGAAATCAAGAAGTAGTTGAAACAATCAGAAGATGAAAACATAAGGAATAGAGCCATTGAGGACATGTTACCAGTTGTATCAATACAAGAAATAGAAATAATTATAAATGCATTAAAACCCCTACTGAGGACAAAGGCGAGACTAGTCAAAATCATGGCTAGGAAATATGATGAGGTAATTGAGGACACTCAAAAGGAATTAGATTAAATTATAATGTATGATATACCAAAGAAAACCTCACCTCCCAAGGTCACTAAGCCTACATCTTTGGGATTGGGAGAAAGGTCCAAGGCAATGGATGAAAGTATACAAGAAAACATGCAACAAGATTTATTTGTCTCTAGTGTGCCTATGACCCTTGACACTTTTCATGATATTAATGATCCATTTTTCATAATTTGGATAGTGTAATGGAATTTGGAGAACAAGAATAATTAGAGGAAGAGAAAACAAAGGAGAAAACAAAGAAAGTATAGGAGAAGGAATCACAATAGGAAGAAAAGAGGGTAGAAGAGACCAGAACAAAAAAAGTAGCTGAGGTTAAAATGGACACCTCTTTACTATTGGCAAGCATGATCAAACCAAAAAGTTCTAATATAGACAACATGGATGAAGATGAACTTATGAAGCTATCCTTCATGGCCTTTGCTAAAGCTAAAGAGAGATTAGTTCAGAAAGGTGACAAAAGAATAAAGGTAATGGCTAGGGCTATAGAAACAGTAAACAAGCTACTTCCCTCATCGATCATATTTCAAGAAAAGGATGAAGAAAAGAACCTTGGTACAATATTGGATAGTTTTGATAGTCACTTTGACTCATTTCTAAAGACTACAGAAGACAAGGCTAAGAATAAATTTTTGGAGAAGAAGTTGAGAGAATTCTACCAGTCCATCTCATGGGACTTATAAATTATCAAGGCTACTATTCTTAAGGTTAAGAGTTGTGTAGCACAAGGCAAGAAGATTTATAGCTAGTGCATAAGTCCTTCTAGGTATCTAAAGAACATTGAGGAGATTTTAGCCAAGGATAGGGCTACTCTTGATAGTCTGATGGGAAGTTGTGAACCATTTTTACTAACTGTGGCTGAATTGAACAAAAAAACATCTAGAATTTTGGACAAGATAAGTGTATTGGAAATGGAGAAAGGGAGAGTTATAGAGAAATTTGGCTTATTGAGAAGCCTACTAAACCCTAAGCTTACAATGCTTGAGTCACATCTTTTAGAGATGGAAAAGGTAGAAGGCTCAATGAATGTGCCTACACCTACAGAGCTTAAGGCAGTGAAGACAACATTATTTGCACTGAATGGATTAATCCATGTTAGTGAGATAATGTTAAAATCATGGGCTGAGGAAGTAAAGACCTTGGAAAACTCTTTCCAAGATGTCTTAAATCTGCTAAGTAAACTGAATCTTTTTGTGTTTAATTTTTCAAATTTTGAATGTACCTTTGCCATTGATTTCAAAGGGAGAGGAAGAGAAAGAAAATTGAGGAAGAGAAAGAAAAGACTAGTATATAGAGAAAATTAAAAGAGAGGGACACAAGGAAAATAATAAGAAGAAGAAAAAGATGTATAAAACAAAAAAAGTATAAAAGAGAAAAAGAAAAGAAGAGAGTTGTATTGTGACACTTAGTCATTTTTTCTAAGTGTTTCCATCAATGCCAAAGGGAGAGATTGTTGGAAAGTAATGTTTTGGGGCACTAGGGCTCACTTGATGGTTTTCATTTATGGAAACACTTATGCTAGAGTGATTGCATGATGAGAGATTCAATACTAGAGTCATGATCATAAAAATAACTAAGTCCAGAATCAGGGTAATAGGGTACAGTGTTACAGTTTTGGTCAGCGATGAAGATTTATAAGGTATTATGGCTTGCAAAGTTGACTAAAGGTATTTTAGTATATGTATATTCTTGAATTAAGAGTGCATAGGTTTTGGTGATGAGATAAGTAAGATATAGTGTTTGGAAGGTATGCAAAGATAGTAAAATCAGTATAATAGGGCATCTACAAAGTTATAGTGATTACGGTAAGGTTACTTGGTATGGTAACATGCTAAGGTAGGTGAATGTAGTATATAGCTGACTCTTTTGTGATATATAATCATCAACTTCATCCTTAACCTTTACTTAATTAATTATTATGTTTTGTATGGTATTTTTGAAGCCAACTGGATAAGAAGTTTTTGTATAAGTATAGAGTTCTTTTATGAAAGTGGTGAGTATTTTGATCATGATGAAGAAGAAAAGTTGTGAAGAAGATAAGTGCTTGTATTGTTCACATTTTCGAGAACTCTTTGTAATAGATTTTTATTGTAAGAATTGTTTTCTTGCCACCTTTAACCAGGTGTTTTGTAGACTCCTAACAAGGTTTTGTAATCCTTTAATAAGGAATTGTACTATGGAATCATCATCTCCTAACAGGGATAGATCTCATAATAGGGATACAATATTTTAGTGCATAGTTGTGGGTACCATCCCCACTAGGGTTTTTCCTTGGCTAGGATTTCCTTGAGAACAAATCATGGTGTCATGATTTATCTATTATGTTTTATTGTTCTTTTCATTTCAGCATTGTTATGGTTTATTTACAATTGGTTAAAGTTTAAATCAAAGTTTAGTAATAATGATTCACCCCCTGTGTTAGTATTACCTAATCCTAACAGTCATATGGAAGATAGTGAAATCTCTACCACCAACCTAAGAATAAAAAGTACAGATCATTGAATAAATAATTACACCTGATTTTACCAAATAATTGCTACTTGGAAAGTTAGAGGCACATGAGAAATGGTTGAAATAGAAGAAAGGATCACCTAGAGTGGAAACAACTTTTAGTGTACAAAAGGAAAGACCTAAGTTGAAAAGAAGTGCAAGTACCTGTGGAGATTATGATAGAGATTGGAAAGCTAAGAAAGAAGAAGAAAGGAATTTTTATGATGCAATGGCACTGATTTCAAGGAGAGAACCTAAAGGTAAGAAATCTTTTTCTTGTTGGACATGCAAATAATTTGGTTATTTTTCATCTAAATGTCCTAAGAGTGAAAATAAGATCAAAAACAGAAAACCTTATAAACCTAAGATCTAGAGAATTGTTGTTATGTTGATGAAGAGGGAGAAGTTGCATTTAAAGATGTCAACTTTTTAGAAAGTGATGATGAAAATGAAGATGAAATAGGATTTGCTGCTATTAAAGATGAATTTTTTTATGAAGAAGAGGTAAGAGAAGAAAAATCTTTAGTTTCACATGTAGACTATAAAAAGACTAATTGGATTATTGATAGTGGATGTTCTTAGCATATAACTAGAGATGTGGATAAATTTGTCAAACTTAATAGATATGATGGAGGAATAGTTAGAGTTGGAAATAATGCACCATGTCAGATTAAGAGAAAAGGATCTATTACACTTGATGGGAAGACTAACACCGAAGATGCCTACTTTGTTGATGGACTGAACCATAATCTTTTGAGTGTTGGACAATTTATCGACTATTAGAGATTTTACATGCAGGACCAAACTTGAATAAATATATGGGCTTGATTCTCAGATTGTGCACTCAAGTTTGACAAGAAATAGTCTAATTGATGAGGATTGAAAGGAATCCTCCTTCTTCTTTGAGCTCCACATCACTCAAGTGGGTATTGCCTTATTTTCACTCATAACACTTCTTGATGAACAAAAGGCCTATAGATGGATTACTGTGGAATAGCTTTCAGACCCCTATGGGTATCCAATACCCTAGTGAAACCAAATCTTATGCAATAACCTATTTGCGTAGAATGAGTCTGAAACCTAGAATGGACCTCCTACTACTACTACCAACATGAAAGGAAAAATACCTCATTTGAATGATTTTAATGTTGGGTTGAAAGGACCCCTGAGATACCCTAAATCTCTCATAGACTAGTGCCTTATCCAATAGGTAACAGAGTCAAGTACATCACTACAATAGAGAGCTTTGAAACAAGAAGACAATACATCCTAATATGTTGATGCCTTACATCAAACATACACCATTAATCAGACCTCACTTCAAAAATCCACCTATGTACCCAGATATGCTATCACTTATTCAAAGGATTTTAACCCTCCCCTTAGAAGAGACCTATAAACAAGCAATACATTAATCAACATCTACTGAAAGACAAACATGAGATACCTTTGATACCCCAGCTCATAAACATCTAAAAACTAATCTTGAACTCAGTTATCTTTGTGAAGACAACTCTATTGCAAACACATAGGAAATGCAAATAGAAAGATTAAACATCCTTGATGTTGTAATTAACAAGTTCAGGATTCAAATGGAGATAGTCTAATAACAATACAAATATATTGAATTCTTATACATAAGACAAACTTGTTACTGTTAAAAATAATAAAGAATAACAATGGAATTGCAGGAAATTATTTAATCCAAGAGTGAGGAGTAAGGAAAAATACCATGAATTAGCACAAGAACTAGGAGCATACACCAAAAAATAAGCAAGGAGACAAGATTTTGAAGGGGAAAAGCATAAAAAAACCCCTGTGATTTAATGAAAGTAGCAACAAATGCCTAAGAATGAGAGAGAGAGAGAGAGAGCAATGCTCATACAATAATTGAGAAGAGGAAGAAACCTCATAAGAAATGAGAGAGAGGAGCATCTCTTGAATAGAGATGAGAGAGAGGAGTTAGAATGTAACTCCAAAGTCAATGAATGCCACCATTCATAAGTGTGTGAGGGCCAAGTGTGAGATTCCTCATAAGGAGGAATAAACTAATTTACAAATTACAATAAATATTTGTCCTCACATATTCCACTAGAGGTCAAAATAGAATGTAGTGGAAAGAAGACAAAAAAGAAGTATATTAGGATACCTTGGCTTATATCCTAATATATTACAACAAGAAAAGATTAATAGTCTAACCTTGGTTTATAAATACACCAAGGAAAGATTACAAATTCTAACACCCCACTTTAATCTTTACTTGGGATAATTACAAAAATCTGCAACTGGATTGTCCTTCTTGTAGTAGAGGAGGAAAGCTAAATTTTGTTCACTTTGTGTTGATATAAGGTGATGGTGCAATGATAAGTGCTTGGATCTTGAAGTAGGATTCCTTTGATTGTTGTAATGCAAGAGTGTAAATGTTTGCGGATATAGGCCCAAATCTGGAGGTAAACTTTGAGATTCTTCATTATTTATCCAAGAAGGATCACCTGAATTTTCAACAAAATAAGGACAATGAGGGGATCTCCCATGATTGGGATTTCCTCCTAAAAAGGAATCAGTAAAATCTAAGTGTGAATCATTAAATGTTAATTCATCATAAAGAGATTTTGTAAACCAGATAGATTTATTACTAGATGCATAAGCACAATCACCAACAATAATATCATTAAGAAGCTTAGAGTTTAGAGAAGCAGGTTGGTCCTCCATAAGAGCCATTGGAGTGGCATTAAATTCATGATCTACTTTGGAGAATATAGGAACATAATCAATACTTGAGCCTGCAAAAAGGCAAGAAACACTGGTAGAGTGCCCATCATTGGGATCACCTAGTGTTGAATCAGTAACACTGTTGAAAAAATCATATTGTGAATCATGGTTCATAGAATTATAAAAGTAATCCTTAGGTTCATAAAATAAATCTATGACGTATTCATCATAATGTGAATCATGAGTCATAGAATCAGGAATACAATCTCCAGTTGCATAAAACAAATCTGTAACATATCCATCAATATATGAAATATCAGGAAGAGAGCTAGTATAAGTATCATCATTATTATCATTAACCTCCATAATAATCATAGGATTGGTACCTTCATCATAAATTTCATCTTGATTAATAACCATATTTGTAATAGGATAATCAAAAGAAGGTAAAGTAACATTAAGAAAGTTAGAGATAATTTCATCTTCTTGGTCAAGCATATCATCAATAAGAGGGTAAAATAGATTATTACCAACATCATCAACATGAAACAGGTTATTATGCTCATAATTATCCTTTTGAAGAGTATCAATATTATCATTAATGTGAGGAGTAGAACTAGAGATGTTGTTATTTTGCAAAATAGGAGCATAAAGCACATCATTTGGAATAGAAACATTACCACTTCCTTGAACTAGACAACAATAAGTATCAGCTAAAAAAGTAGGAATAGGATTATTATTCAAATTAGAAACATCATAAAGGTTACCATTGGGAACAGTTGTTGTGAAGGTTTGAAATTTGGTTTCTAAGGCATACCAAGCCTGATGAGCTGTAGTGCAGTTTGAGAGAAGATGATATAAATTTGGATGAAGTGAGAGGCCAATTAGGCCAAATGCTTCGTCATCTTTCAACTACCAGGAATCCTAGTCAGCTTGAGGAGCGGTGGAAGTTGGTTTCTCATTAGGAGAAAACACAACATCAAATAGGTTTTCATTTTTTAAAATAGCGGTCATGTGAGTCCACCAAACAGAATAATTTGAAAGAGTGAGTTTAAACAGAGACATGACGACAATAATAGTGATAGAAAAAAATCCCCCCTTATTTGAAAGGAGTATTAAAATAAATTAGACAAGAAATAAATAATAATAAATAGATTCCTAATTCAAATAATAAAAGAATCAATTAATATGAAAAATCAAATGTCAAATTAAAAGAACTTAATTTATTTTTTAAAAAACTTAATATTTATTAAATTATAACTATATATTAAATTTATCTCTTAATTTAAATAGCTTAGAAAAAAAATAGAGAGTATATATATTTTTTACCCTTAAAATATTTAAGAGTGGAAAAAAAATTAAGACTTAATTATATTCCTCAATTAGAATCTCAAATAAAACAAAATAAACTTATTTAAATATCACGATTTAAGGTGTTAATAAAAGTTGATTTTAAAAACTCTTTAAATTATGCAAAACACATATGTTAAAGATAATTTAGAAATATGAAAAGAATTAGTAAGAAGGATTAAAGTAAGCCATGTGAAAATTATCAAAGGATGGAAGACTATAATAAACTAAACTAGACACCAAATTAATACAAGAAAGGCAAATATTAAATGTTGATACAAAAAGATCCTTTCACGGTTTCTAAATTTCAACTAGTAATTAATACTAGTGTTGTAATTAAACAAAATATATATAAAACAAGGTATATGATAAGTATATGATAACGTTATTTGAACAAAGCAATTTGAACGTTATAAAGTTCTTTAGAACAAAATATGATAATGTTCAAACGTAATGATATAAAAGATGTTCTTAACGTTAATACTAAAAATGTTATAAATGTAGATAATATTTGAACGATATAAACGTTAATAACGATATTATAGATAGTATTAATCAAACGTAGATAATGTTAATGTTAATAATGATATTATAATATTAACCAAACATATATATATTTTGAACATTATGCAATGTAAATACTGTGACTATAACTATCTGCAGTTAACGTTTATGCAATGATCAAAATAGAAAAAAAAATGCCTGCAATGATCAGAAAAATAAAGAAACGTATAAAGGATCAGAATATAATGATAATATAATAAATGCAATGATAGCGTTTTGCAATAAAAATGTTAGGCAATGATAAAAAAAGTCAGAATAAATAGCAAATCTTTAACTTAAGATTATTCTCTATTTGCCTACTATAAAGATAACTTCACGAAAGAGAAATATATATGTTAAAACAAAATTTGTATATTTGTATTCACTGAGAATCCTCCTACAGTGGGCAGCCCGTAACAGTTTTGCCACGATTACTTCTTGTGTCTTCTTAAACATTGGATTTTATAAATGGCTTACGG
Source organism: Chamaecyparis obtusa (assembly GCA_027943335.1). Lineage (NCBI taxonomy): Eukaryota > Viridiplantae > Streptophyta > Pinopsida > Cupressales > Cupressaceae > Chamaecyparis > Chamaecyparis obtusa. Next base: position 344,252 of record BSBK01007999.1, on the reverse strand, counting down.
ATGTCTATTGTTTTGAGTTGTATTTTAATATTTTATTTACGTTTGGCTGAATGTAAAGTATTAATTCTTTTGCGTGCCTCAAAACCTTTTCTTTTTAGAATAGGAGATACAAAGACTAGACACTCTCATTAATGGCAGGTCTTCAAAGATCAACCTCGTGCTTGAGAGAGCTCTGTCCTAAATAGCAAGCCTAGAGACTTGATTCCACTACAATGAACAATAATCACGGTGCACAATCTAAGATGAGAGGAGTTAAGCAAGGAGAGGCAAGCAGAGGTCAGGTGAACAGTCGACACCAATGGAACCCACAAATCCAAATGTTAATGAGATGCACTACTGATGCTGGTTGGCGGTGGTGATTACACCATTCGTAATGTTGCACATTGTTGGTGCTATTGCTGTCAAAAATCAATTATGTTTTATCTCAGAAGTTATGTTTTCAAATTTTGGATTTTCCTGAACTCTGGCCTCAAAAAGCAAGCTCAAGGTGTAATCCGAAGGCAACAAAGTTGAAAGGTGTAATTTAACTACATGTGAAATATCCTTTATGATAGTTTATTTTATTAAGAGTCATATAAACACTCGATAGTCTATTTTCTTGTACCTGCTGTATAAACACAGTAAAATGTTTTTAATATGAACATACCAAGATGTAGAGCGCATAATTATAGAAGTTAAAGCAATTTGTACAACTCGAACACCTATTCACTGACCATATACAACTTCATGAATTCGGGGTCTATTTAAATGCATGTGATACTGGCAATAACTGGCTGAATTATGTTTTACTTTAAAAAGACTCAACTTAGAGCAAATAATGTTAATACATAATACATAGATATAAACAAATTAAGGAAGAAATATGACAGGCCCTGCAAGACAAGCAAATAGATGTAGTAAAATCTGTAAGAGTATTAGAGCTAGAAAACATGTTAGAATCAAATATGTAAGAATGTGAAACTGTTAAGAGAACCTGCACAAGGGAGAAACTGCACAAACCAAGATAGTGAATCCAATAGATAGATTGGGGTTGGCAGTAAACTAGCCAAACCCAAAAAAAATTTGAAATTATCCTCTTAACCAAATTAGTAAAAAATAATAAACTCTCTCAAACCTACACAAAATGAAACCAAGAGTTAATCGGATTTGGCGGTAAACCAGCCAAACTCAAATTTTTTTTGATTTTTTACCAACTTAAGAAGATTAAAAAGAATTTAGTGAAATCTCTCTCAAGAGTCTCCGATATGGAGTGCTCCAAGATATGGTAGTTCCGCCCCCTGTACACTCAAAATGAGATTAAACCAGCCTGCTCTGATACCATGTTAAAAATGATAAAGAATAACAATGGAATTGTAGGAAATTGTTTAATCCAAGAGTGAGGAGTAAGGAAAAATACCATGAATTAGCACAAGAACTAGGAGCATACACCAAAAAATAAGCAAGGAGACAAGATTTTGAAGGGGAAAAGTATAAAAAAACCCCTGTGAATTAATGAAAGTGGCAACAAATGCCTAAGAATGAGAGAGAGAGAGAGAGAGTGAGAGAAATGCTCATACAATAATTGAGAAGAGGAAGAAACCTCATAATAAATGAGAGAGAGGAGAATCTCTTAAATAGAGATGAGAGAGAGGAGTTAGAATGTAACTCCGAAGTCAATGAATGCCACCATTCATAAGTGTGTGAGGGCCAAGTGTGAGATTCCTCATAAGGAGGAATAAACTAATTTACAAATTACAATAAATATTTGTCCTCACATATTCCACTAGAAGTCAAAATAGAATGTAGTGGAAAGAAGAAAAAAAAGAAGTATATTAGGATGCCTTGGCTTATATCCTAATATATTACAACAAGAAAAGATTAATAGTCTAACCTTGGTTTTTAAATACACCAAGGAAAGATTACAAATTCTAACATACAACTTATATTATCTTCTCCAAACCAGAAAGGAAAGAGGGAACACCCTATATGTAGAGAAGAAGGAAAATATCTATAAGAAAAGGACCCTTCAATGGAACTAGCTCACAGAAGAAAATTGGAACTCGAACCCCAACAAAATCAAAACTACAACAACATATACCACTAGTTATCTTGGAATCCCAAAAATTAGGATGCAACAAGCTACAGATGACTAGGGAAAGGGTTTTCAACCACAAAACCAATCAGATTTAATCAGGAATTAATTGATTGGAGGGAAAACCAAGCAACCTGGAGCAAATAGATCATAGAATGATCTCCATTTATGATAACTTTTCTAACTTGTGTACTGAAGATCATGAATTTACTGTGTTTATCAATCTAATTGTCCACCTGCAACATGCCTCGAGCAACATTATCCATTCCTTACAGTACAATCCCCCTACAAACAATCATCATGCCTCTGGACCACACTGCAACAGCAAACAAAATCAAAATCCACCTGATCCAACCGCTCCAACATTGAATTTCAGTCCTCTGTTGGTTGAAAACCCTTTAAAATATTCAAATTTGGAAGAAAATAGCTACATCAGGGTGAGAGATAGCACATCGATGGTTAGAAATCAAACTAAGATCAACTTTAAAATGTGACTATCAGATCCTCTTACTTTTCCCAGGTATCAGATTTTAACCTTAGTGGGAATCCTGGTTTACATTTATGCCTTAGTTGTGAAAATGCTAGACTTCATCTCTAAGCTTAGTTACAATAAGAGACCCTATGACTCAAGAGAAAACTTAGGCCCACTTGGATCCACGTGCCATCAAAACACTCACCCATGTCATAATGAGTCAGCAACAGAGGACCCACCACATGGTTCCATCTCTTAAACAAAATCAACAGTCATCATTATACTGCGATGCTTAAACAATGTACAACTTACCCTAGTGATATAACAATGACCACATGATCAATATGTTGTTTAAAAACCTTAAACACTTAAACATTGGTCCCATCGACATCTACCACATCACCACCGAGCTCGACCAATCAGAAAAGAACAACTCTGTAACACCTGGCAAATAGTCCCACTGCCCTCCCTTATGGTCTGATACCAAATCAACAGCTATCACATGATTTGATAGAGGAAGAATATTCCATGCACTTCTACGCCAGCCACTAGATCTTCTAACAACTCAAAATCAGGCCCCGCTGATTCATCTGACTCACCATCTAGTATGACCAATGAAAAGATGCCATTCGTGCACACCTAGCAGTGGACCCATTGAGAAATGTCATATTACATGGAAGATCTGACGGTCGTCGGATGATCTCGTAGCCAACTAAGATTTCATGAGATCATGCACTCACCGTAGGATTAAAGATAGATTGAGATACTAGGCTCACCAGGATAGGTGTCAGCTTGTCGCTATACCACATGTTAGAAACTCTAACAACACAAAACCTTGCAGACTAATGATAGCCACACAATTTAAAAGACTGACACCTAGGAAAATAAAACTCGGGAGACTTAGGCTTGGATAGAAAAATTAAAAGGGGGCCCCGACGTAATAACCTAATGATATAACATGTAAAAGTGGTCATCAATGAATGAGGGAAATTCAACACATGGGTAATTGGGACCTTAGTGACTGCAAAAGTAATGCTCAATTAGAACATGGTCAATAGAGTCTAGGGTTTCCATTCACCAATGGCTAGAAAATTTGAATTTATGAACTAGGGTTTGAGGCCAGGGGCAAGGAAAAACATTGTAGAGGAAAGAGAAAAATTCAATAGCCATGAAAATTATTGCAGGTGCTAACAGTGGCTCTGTCTAGGGATGCATGCCTCTTGTAGGCATTGCAAGAATCTAGAATCACTGGGAGAAGAAGACCACTCAAGGAAAAAAACTAGGCCTTCACCTCACACTTATTCCAAAATTTTCACAAACTACCTCCTTATTGAAAATGCTAACACCACTTATACAAGATATACAAAACATGTATAAGCAACTTCAAGATGCCAAAGGAACATTAACTTTTACCTCTATCAAAAACTTGGTTTTTGTTTTCAGAATGAAACAACAATCTGAAACCACTGTTATATACATGATGATAGAAAACACTGTCAAACATAGGCTTTAGAATAACTTCTGATTTAAGATCACCTATGCCTTCTCTCATATGTCCCCCCATAAAATCATTATTTGGAAAACAAGAACCATCAAAATCATCATGAATTAAAACATATGAAAGGGGACAAATAACAGATACCCTTTCCTCTTGGCTGTAAACATCTGGCTCATCTTTAATGCACACTTTCATATCAAAAGAAAAGTAACTATACTCACATTCATTTAGCTCAAACAAGGTAACTAGAACTTCCTCATACATTAAGTCATTCAGGTCTATCAAATCTGATTTGTCTTGATAAATCACACCTTTATCCTCATAAGGATGATTCATACAATCAACATCATGAATTACATCATCTTCATTATTCTTAGTACTTGGTGGTAGAAGAAATAAATTGTCATTATGTAATGCATCCTCATCAAAAGAACAACATTCATCTTGCCTTACCCTTCCTCCAACTAAATTCATTGGAGATGGAGATTCAAGATCAACCATATCTAAAACATTAAACTCAGAAAGTGAGCAATCCTTAGCAAATTCCATCTCCTAGGCACATTCTTCAAATAGTGGATTAGAAACTATATGGAATTGTTTTTCATAATAATTTAGACAAAGTGTCAGCTAGTTCATATCAATGTCTTCCTCAAATAAAACATTAGCAACTATACAAGACATGTCATTATATCCATCTTCACATACATCCTCAACAGAGAAAGAAAATTTAGAACCTAAATCAGGACATGACTCACCACTACCGTTGTCATCATATGAAAACTCAGTGTTATAATTAATCACATCATCTCCACAAGTACCATACAATGGACTTCCCCATTCATCTTTAGTCTCCAAGACTTTACACTCAACTTCATTACCATTTAAACACATAGAAGACTACAAAGAAAAATCATCTACAGTATGAGAGAAAACTTGTGACACATCATTAGAAACCAATTCATTCTTAATCTTATCCATGCTCCCACAATCTACATTTCTCTCAACATTTATATCAACACTAATTGGTGGGAAGGTACCTTCATAATTATCATCACTGTACCTGGGCAAGTCATGCAAAGGGAAGGATGTATCCCCTACAATCTGGAAATGTTCATCACCTTCATTGGCTGGCAAAGATTCCAACTCCTTATCAATCACATTTTTAGCAACATCAATCATTCCACTTTCACATACAACATTATGATTAATACAATTAGTAGAGTAATGAGAGTATTGATGTTGCTCACCCTTTTCCTGATCATTCACTTTATTCTAAAAATATAAATCGGCAGAGGCATGTCTTCTTATAACTCCATATTTTAAATTGCACTCAATATCCATTGCAATTTCAAAAGCCTGATGTAAACTTTGTGGTTGTTTATCCCTCAGCAGGAAACCCATTTTTTGCCCAAATGCACTCAAGTAGATAACTAAACAAATCTAATCATGTGGCCTACAATCCTTAGGGATATCTATCAATGTCCTAGTAAATATGCTATTAAACTTTGGAATTAACTCACCTTCCTCAATCTGAATTTCCATCAATCTATCCAACATTAATTTCACATCTACCCAGCCATCAAACTATTCAATGAAGGAAGAACATAGCTCATCCCATGAAGAAATCAAAGCTGTAGGCAAAAATGAAAACCAATCTCTTTCATTTCCTTCAAGAGTCTGCACAAACAACCTCATCCAAAGATCATCATGGAAAATATCAAAATCATACATCAAATCAACAAAAGCCTGTACATGCTTTCTTGCTAATTGGAACTGGTTCCTACTGAACTTTGGTAAATATTCTCTAACTTTATTAGGGGTCTTATTAGGGAAATGAGGTACACCATCATAACAAAATGGCACATATCCTTTGACAAAAGAACACCTATGAACCTCCATTACTGGCTGCAACTTTACATACACCCCTAAAATTCTTGAAAACTAGTAACAAGAAGTCTACACTTGTAATCAACCTTCTCTTATCAGGCTTACTAATCTGACATATTTCTCCCTTATATGACTCAAATCAAATTTTAATCTAGAAGTATGTAATTCATCTTATCTATCCTTTCTTTTAATGACAAAATGATTTGATAAGGACCATGCAAATACACCAAATTTTGAATGGAGAATACTTGTATTGTCTCTGCTAGATGTTGTTGTCCTCTTCACATCTGATTGAAATAAAAAACAAAGCTTCACACCTTAGGTTTTTTCTAGCATAGAGTCACCACCTCTCCTCAAAGGATACAACTTCATTCACTGATCCTTCTTGAAACACCAATAGATTCTAGGCATTCCTCATAGCAAAGTCACATATAATTTTAAGTTTTTACAACAACAAATCCAGGTGATACACTTGTACATCTAAAAACAACTTTCAAATCATGACATTTATGAGACTCTTCCCCAAACTGAATTAAGCAAGACTCTAGGATACTCTTAATGGTAACCTTATTTCTTCCCTCGTAGAGTCACCATTTTGTTAGAGCTTTTCCTTGTAGGACCAACTTGAATAAATATATGGGCTTGATTCTCAGATTGTGCACTCAAGTTTGACAAGAAACATTCTAATTGATGAGGATTGAAAGGAATCCTCCTTCTTCTTTGAGCTCCACATCACTCAGGTGGGTATTACCTTATCTACACACTCATAACACTTCTTGATGAACAAAAGGCCCGCAGATGAATTACTGTGGAATAGCTTTCAGACCCCTATGGGTATCCAATACCCCAATGAAACCAAATCTTATGCAATAACCTATTTGCATAGAATGAGTCTAAAACCTAGAATGGACCTCCTACTACTACTACCAACATGAAAGGAAAAATACTTCATTTGAATGATTTTAATGTTGGGTTGAAAGGACCCCTGAGATACCCTAAATCTCTCATAGACTAGTGCCTTATCCAATGGGCAACAAAGTCAAATACATCATTGCAACAAAGAGCTATGAAAAAAGAAGACAATACATCTTAATATGTTGATGCCTTACATCAAACATACACCATTAATTAGACCTCACTTCAACAATCCACCTATGTACCTATATATGCTATCACTTATTCAAAGGATTTGAACCCTCCCCTTAGAAGAGACCTATAAATAAGCAATACATTAATCAACATCTACTGAAAGACAAGCATCAGATACCCTTGATACCCCAGCTCATGCACATCTAAAAACTAATGTTGAACTCAGTTATCTCCATGAAGATAACTCTATTATAGACACATAGGAAATGAAAATAGAAAGATTAAAAATCCTGATGTTGTAATCAACAAGTTCAGGATTCAAATGGAGACAGTCTAATAATAGTACAAATATATTGAATTCTTTTACATAAGAAAAACCTGTTACAACTTATATTATCTTCTCCAAACCAGAAAGGAAAGAGGGAACACTCTATATGTAGAGAAGAAGGAAAATATCTATAGGAAAAGGACCCTTCAATGAAACTAGCTCACAGAAGAAAACTGGAACTCGAACCCCAACAAAATCAAAACTACAACAATATATACCACTAGTCATCTTGGAATCCCAAAAATTAGGATACAACAAGCTACAGATGACTAGGGCAAGGGTTTTCAACCACCAAACCAATCAGATTTAATCAAGAATTAATTCATTGGAGGGAAAACCAAGCAACTTGGAGTAAACAGATCCCAGAAAGATCTCCATTTATGATACCTTTTCTGACTTGTGTACTGAAGATCATGAATTTGTTGTGTTTATCAATCTAATTTTCCACCTGCAACATGCCTCGAGCAACATTATCCATTCCTTACACTACAATCCCCTTGCAAACAATCATCATGCCTCTGGACCACACTGCAACAACAAACAAAATCAAAATCCACCTGATCCAGTCACTCCAACATTGAATTTCAGTCCTCTAGTGGTTGAAAACCCTTTAAAATATTCAAATCTAGAAGAAAATGGGTACATCAGGGCACAAGACAGCACATCAATGGTCAGAAATCAAACTAAGATCAACTTTAAAATGTGACCATCAAATCCTCTTACTTTTCTTGGGTATCAAATTTTAACCTTAGTGGGAATCCCAGTTTACATTTATGCCTTAGTCATGAAAATGCCAGACTTCATCTCTAACCGTAGTTACAATCAGAGAACATGTGATTGAAGAGAAAACTTAGGCCCACCTGGATCCATGTGCTATCAAAATACTCACCCATATCATAATGAGTCAGCAACAGAGGACCCACCACATGGTTCCATCTCTTAAACAAAATCAATGGTTGTCACTATACCGCGATGCTTAAATAGTGTGCAACTTAGCCCAATGGTATAGTGACAACCACACAATAAATCTACTATTTAACAACCTTGAACACTTAAACACCAGTCCCACTGATGTTTGCCACATCACCACCAAGCTCGGCCAATAAAAAAAGAACAACTTTGTAACTCCTGGAAAATGGTCCCACTGCCCCCCTTATGGGTTGATACCAAATCAATAGCTGGTGCATGATTTGATAGAGGAAGAATATTCCATGTGCTTTTACGCCAGTCACTAGATCTTCTAAAAACTAAAAATTAGGCCCCTCTGATTCATCTGACTCACCATCTAGCACGACCAATGAAAAGTCACCATTCATGCACACCTAGTAATGGACCCACTGAGAAATGCCATATTACCTAGAAGATCTGACGGTCATCGTATGATCTCATAGCCAACTAAGATTTCATGAGATCATGCACCCACCATAGGATTAAAGATAGACTAAGACGTTGGGGCCACCAGGACAGGTGGCTGCTCATTGCTAGACCGCATGTCAGAAACTCTGACAATAGGAAACCTTGCAGACTAACGACAACCACACAATTTAAAAGACGGACACCTAGGAAAATAAAACTCAAGAGACTTAGGCTTGGATAGAAAAATTAAAAGGGGGCCCCAACGTAATAACCTAATGATATAACATGTAAAAGTGGTCATCAATGAACGGGGGCAATTCAACACATGGGTAATTAGGACCTTAGTGACCGCAAGAGTAACACTCAATTAGAACATGGTCAATATATTCTAGGGTTTCCTTTCACCAATGGCTAGAAAATTTGAATTTATGAACTAGGGTTTGAGGCCAGGGGCAAGGAAAAACATTGCAGAGGTCAGAGAAAAATGCAATAGCCATGAAAATTATTGCAGGTGCTAACATGGATAAAGAATACATGTTATATTTAATGGAGAAGACTTGTGTTATTAAAGAGAGTAATGGAAAATTGGTTAGAATAGGTATAAAGACAAAAGGTAATATATTTCACTTGTCACCTATTGAAATGACATGTTTGATTGTTAAAGTGGATGAGATTTGGCTGTCATAAGATATTTTTTCATAAAAACTTTGATAACATTGTGAAGATCATCTCATCTAATGTAGTTAGAGACTTTCCTAAGATTGTGAAGCATACTAACATGTTTTATAAGGAATGTGTTATGGCTAAATAGAGAAATAATTCATTTCCAAGAAAATTGTTTACAACATCAATCAAGTTGGAGATTGTGCATACAGACTTATGTGGAACTACAAAGAAAAAAAGGGTTATATGGTGAAAGGTGTTAGAATAACTGAGAGGGGGGTGAATTAGTTATCCAGTGTCCCAAAACAAAATGTATAATTCAAAACAACTTCTTTAATTTTTGCTCCTCAATAAACAATAAATACTTTCACTGTATGTGCTTTTACCGATTACCAATCAAATACTATAACAGTTACCAATCAAATCTAACATGTAACATGTAAAGAATGATAACAAACAAATATCACAATCAACACATAACACAAGAGATTTAACATGGAAACCATGGATATTGAAACTTTTCAGTTTTGGAAACAAGGTACAGAACTTTGAACTCAATTTTGAAGGCTTTAGAGGCCCCGGATGAGGTCAAATTTTTGGTTGAATGTGAATGCACCCTAAAATGGTCGCCTAAACTTTGGGCCCCCATTTAGCAATTTGTCAAATCCCTGAATCAATATTTTCAAATATCAACAATATCAATTATATCAATTTCCTTGATCAAATCATAATCAATTCAATATTTCCTAAAGTTTGAGCCTTATTTAATTTAAAAGAGAAAAAAAATAAAAATCTTATTTAATTATGAAAACATGCTCCCTTTTAATTAATTAAAAATATCTTTTAATTAAATAAAAAAATCACTTTATCCTAAGCCTTTATTTAATTAAAAGGAATTTCCTCCCTTTTATTTAAATAAAAAATCTCCACTTTTCCTCTTATCCTAAGTTGCACAAATAAAGCATTATTCTTATTTTATAAAAAGAGAAAAAACACTTTTTGTCTCATATGGACACAAAAGTTAACTTCTATTTTCTCATTGGAGGATATTTGTACACAAGGATCAAGCTTCTATTTTTCTCCACCGTTGATTAAGTCTTTTGCCTCTTAATCTCAATGGTCCATTTTCATCTCATTTTTTATAAAAGGAGAGCTCTCTCCTTCATTTTCATATCTTAGGTTTTTATGCTAATGTTATGCTGCAAGTTTTCTAGGTCATTTGGAGCTCTTTGAAAACATTCTTGCATTCAAGCTTTGAAGACATTGTTGTTGCATTTCATTTAGCTTGTTCTCTTACATCATAGTTGCATAATCATGGCATTTTTAGTATAGATTTCTTTTATGCAATAGATTAATCTCACATAGCTTAATAGGAGGATTTGTAACACTTGTATTTTCCTTTCATAGCATAGCTTGCATCTTTCATTCTCATAGATTAGTTTGCATTGCATTTCATCCATATTGATTTCATTGGAGATATTGGCATTGTTGCCCTTGCCTTTGATTTGGAATCTCTCATTGTGTGGTTGACTAGCAAGGTCATGAGTTTATAGCTCTAGCTGAGAGTAATCTTACAAATCTTACAACTCCATGCATAGAGAGCTATGGATCGATTTGTGAGGGCTCATTGTTGAGTTTTATTGCATGTAAGGATTCATAGAAGTGTGTTCGTATTGGGTAGACTGTGATGGTGATCCATATGACTCTAAATTTGAAGAATTCTTTGATGATTTTTGTGAATAATACAATATTCCTACTGAGGAAGAGAAAATCTACCGTGCTGATTTCAAATGTCAAAAGAATCTCTCCTCTAAAAGTTCTCATGCTGAAAATAAAGATGACACTCTCAAGCAAGATCATATTAATGTTGAACCTTTGTCTTGAGATGGTTCCCTTCCATCCCCTACTTCCTCCAATACTCATACATTTCTTAAAGCTTCCAATTCTTCCAAATATTTCACAAATCCTTCATTCAACAAAGACCCTAATACTTTTCATGAAGTTCCTTATAGTTATCCTCAAGGGCTACCTCTTAAAGAAACTCAAGCTAACCTTCACTTGGCTGGGAATACTTTCAATAATGCTAAGCCTGAAGAGCCTAAGTCTTCATGCGTTATAATGTCTACTTCAGTTAGTCCTTCACCATCTCTTCCAAAGTCTTCCATACAATCCCAACCTGCTTCCTTGTCCTTAGAAGTGTCTCCATGTCAAGAGGACTCTAAAAATGATAAAGAAAAAAATATAAATAAAGATCAAGATCAGGAACCCTCCATATCATCCAATTCTTTTCATGATGTATCTCCTCCATTTCATGGTTCTTTTGATCCTTTACATTCTTCCGCATTCATTCCACCATCTCGTAAGCAAGATCAAGCTACTACTTACACCATTGAGCTTATTGATAATCAAAATAACCTTACTACACTTGCGCTTTCCAAAGATGATACTTCCATTAAGGTTATTAAAAATGGTGTTGTTACTTCCAATGTTAATCCTATTGAAAATCAAGAAAAAAATTATGCGCTTATGCTATCCAAAGCTCGTTGTCAAAATCAAAGTCTTCCATCTTCTTGTTCTACCATTCCATGTTTGCTTCCACTTTCTACTCTTCCTAATTCTTTGCAAGCTCTGAACAATCCTATCAAAGAAGTTGCTCCTATTCAAGATGTTCATGATCCTATTGCAAATCCTAATGCTCACTCTAAAGATGTTGATGTCCTTGGTTCTCATATAGATGTTGATGAAACTATTGATTATCCTTTTGCATCTTCCATGTCCATCCTTGGATCTCCTCCACCAATACTAAGGGCTTCATGTTTTCCTTCCATCTTGGGCCCTTATGTCCCTTCACTTTCCCCTCCTAACTCTCCTAATTCGTCATCCATCTTGGGTCCTTACATCCCTCCATCTCCTATCTTTCCTCAAGATCAACATAGATGCATACCCTTGAATCCTTTTCATCCACCCACCCATCTAAACCAGTCATATTCTCCTCCTTCCACAAGTCCCAAGTCTTTTGGAAGAAACTTGAATTTTCAATACAAGAAAAAAAGCAATACAAGAATCCATCAAAAAAAGAAGCTCACCATGTCTCCTCTAATCGACATGGAGGTATAAAGTCAAAAGAGATATTGAAGAAGAAAACTACAAGACAAGTATGGGTTCCAAAATCTATCATTGAAGATATTCTCTCTAAATCATCAAAAAGAAATGAAAAGCCTATGGCTATATGGATTCCAAAGTCTCTCTTAAGAGAGTCTAATATTGAACAAAAATTGAAGTTTACATTCAAGCTTCCAAAGGCTTCCACTTCATCTTCTTTCATTCCATGCACCTGAACTGCAACCTCTGCTAAAAATTCACCATATTCCTTCTCGTATTCCTTCATTCACATTTCCTCCATCTTCTTGCCACCCTTCAAGGTGTGTGTTGATGTTGATCTTGTCTTCCTTTCCATCTACCCTTTCACAATCATTCCATTCATTATCCTTCTACCTTCTATCATTTTTCCTCATTTTCCTATTCGTCCTATCTTCCAACCTCACTCACTTTACATAAAGCTTTATCCTCCATTTTTCTCTTCCATCTTCCTTTCCCTATCAGCATCTTTGAGCATATCATTTTGAATCTTTGACATATCATGGTTTATCCTTTCAAGGAGCATTATCTAAAAAGCTTGCCTTCTTCTAAAAGAAAGAAAAAAAAAGAAAAAAAAATTCAAAATAAAAAATGAAAAAAAAAAAGAAAAATTCAAAAAGAACAAAGAAAAAATGAAAAAAATTAAAAATGTGCCATGGTGAAAAACTGGAAACAGGCACCTTGGTAGAAAAAGTAAAGAGAAATAAATTCATCCTATGGTGAAAACCACTCCCTTGTGGTTCCTTGGATAAGTACCATGATGAAAACTTGGCAATCAGGCATCATGCGTAGTTCTTCTACATATTTCATCCATTCCGTCTTCTCTCTTTGATCTTGGCAATGTTGACCTATACATGAACATTTGGCTATCTTGTGAGCTATCTTATGATGATCTTGCTTTCATTTCATTCATGTTTAGCCTTCATATTTATTTTCTTCCATTCATTCTATCCTTTCACTATCCTTTTCCCCCTTGGTCTTGATCTAATAAAAAGAGTAAAATACGATGCTATGAAGCCTCTTGACATGTCTACTCCTTTGGATTGCATCCCTTCCCTCTTTTGCAGTGTGCTTTTGTGACTTATCCTATGTTGGTCTTTCATTTCTTGTCCAAATGTGCTTTACATAACATTTTTTTTTTCCCTAGCTTGGGTACTTTTGAGGAGTTTGACCTTGAGGATTTCTTCTCTTCATTTGCCTTCATTCTCCTTTCCTCCATCTTAGTCACCAGCTTGCCATCCATCTTGTCCCTCACCTTGCTAGACATTGGAACTACACGATGTGATCTCACTCATGAGTTTGATGCCCATTCTATCTCGGGGCATCCTTTGTATATATTTTATTGATCCTGAAAAAATCCAAAAAAATGGTATATTGTTAAAAATTATAAAAATTTAAAAATGTCTTGAAAAAAAGAGCATCCTAGTGAAAACCTAGCAATAGGCGCTTTGATGTCTCATTCAAAAAAATAAAAAAAATAGAAAAAATTCAAAAAAAGAAGAAAAAGTGCCTTGGTGAAAACCTAGAAACAAGCGCCTTGGTAGCAAAAATACAAAAAAAAATTGAAAAATCAAAAAATGAAAAAAGATTCCAAGTGGTGAAAACCTAGAAATAGGCGCTACTTGAGGCCTTTGCACTCCTATTTGTTAGCATGCGTCCTCGACACTTAGCCTTTCTCCATCATGTCTTGACCCTATTTGGCTTGATCTAGAATTGGTCTTTGTCTTTGTCTAGGGGGCGTACCTATTAGCATAGGTCCTTTAGGTGCATTTGTCTCTGGGGCATTTCACAACAGGTGTTTTTCAACACCACCCTTGACATTTTTTTTCAACACTACCCTTGCATCAAGTGTTTCTTAACACTTATCAGATGTCTAACCCAATAGTCTTAGTATGATGCAATATTTCTCATTGATAGATGTGATAACTAGAGTCTGACTCTATGACCAACACACACGCACTTAAACAATCAACTTGTTGAGATATGTTGACTTTATTTTTTCTTTGTGTGTTGTCTATGAGGATTTCTTTGATGAGTGGTCTCTCCCTGAAAAGTTTTCGATGATGCATAGCAAGAAGACTGAGGGTATGAGAACATGTTTTCTTTCTTTATCTTCTTATGGGTATATTTTGTTGATCCTAACTATCATGAGAATTTATGCTGGTCTTACTTGACACTATGGATTGACAAGGTATTATCCTTGACTATTTTGTGAGTGCATGCTTTTAGTTATCCTGACTTTCATGTGTCTTGATACAAGCATAATCTTGCCATATCAAACTTAGGTGATCTCACTACACTAGTCATCTTGACCTCCATGTCTTTGATGCCTAGGTGGGATTTCCACATTTCTATCTGATATAGATCATATTCAGATTCACATAGTCATACTAGTGTGTATTGTATGATCTTGCGACGCTACCAAAAAACTCGATGATGATTATTAGATGTCTATTGGCATTGTGACCTTGCAAGTCAACCACTTTCATAGTATCTTGCATTCTTAGGTTCATCATAGTTTAGTTTTTGCATCTTGCATATGGAGAGAGCTCTCATTTTTATCATCTACGGACTAGTTGGTCAACTGTGCTCATTTTTTTATTCTTCTTGATCATATCTTTCATTTTTGGTCTTTCACATCACATCATTTTCTATCTATTTTTGGACTCAAAATCAAAATCTGAGTTGCGCTTCCAAGTTTTCTCATTCTTCTACGTAGTTGACTAACCTTTTGAGGCATAATTCTTCAATCTTTGATTTCTCTAAAGTTTGACTTAATTTTTATCTTATATCTTTCCCAGTAAAGCCTCATCAACTTGGGGCATATCTTCACTATTTGATGGTTATCCTATCATTCTCCATCCTTTGATTATGATTTATTGTGACTTCATCAGGTTTATCAATTTGTTGTTCTCCTCTATCTAATTTTGATTTTGATTTCAAGGGGGCAATACCTATCATCTTTAGTCTTTGATTCAGCTTTATCATTCAGCTCAGCTTGAGATTCTTATCTCTTATTTTTTATATGATCCTGAATTGACCTCATGTCTAGAATCTTTTGTTTATGTTTGTTTGGATGTGATCCCAAATCGATCTCACATCTGAGTTATTTTGTGATCCCAAATCGATCTCACATTTCAACTTCATTTTTTGACCACATGTGATCCCAAATCGATCTCACATTAGTCAAAGAGGGGAAAATGTATGAACCCTAAAATGATTACTTAGACTTTGGGCCCCCATTCAGTAATTTGTCAAATCCCCGAATCAATATTTTCAAATATCAACAATATCAATTATATCAATTTCCTTGATCAAATCATAATCAATTCAATATTTCCTAATGTTTGAGGCTTATTTAATTTAAAAGAGAAAAAAAATAAAAATCTTATTTAATTAAGAGAACATGCTCCCTTTTAATTAATTAAAAATCTCTTTTAATTAAATAATAAAATCACTTTATCCTAAGTCTTTATTAAATTAAAAAGAATTTCCTCCCCTTTTATTTAAATAAAAAATCTCCACTTTTCCTCTTATCCTAAGTTGCACAAATAAAGCATCATTCTTATTTTATAAATAGAGGAAAAACACTTTTTGTCTCATATGGACACAAAAGTCAACTCCTATTTTCTCATTGGAGGATATTTGTGCACAAGGATCAAGCTTCTATTTTTCTCCACTGTTGATTAAGTCTTTTGCCTCTTAATCTCAATGGTCCATTTTCATCTCATTTCTTATAAAAGGAGAGCTCTTTCCTTCATTTTCATATCTTAGGTTTTTATGCTAATGTTATGTTGTAGGTTTTCTAGGTCATTTGGAGCTTTTTGAAGAAATTCTTGCATTCAAGCTTTGAAGACATTGTTGTTGCATTTCATTTAGCTTGTTTTCTTACATCATAGTTGCATAATCATGACATTTTTAGTATAGATTTCCTTTATGCAATAGATTAATCTCACATAGCTTAATAAGAGGATTTGTAACACTTGTATTTTCCTTTCATAGCATAGCTTGCATCTTTCATTCTCATAGATTAGTTTGCATTGCATTGCATCCATATTGATTTCATTGGAGATATTGGAATTGTTGCCCTTGTCTTTGATTTGGAATCTCTCATTGTGTGGTTGACTAGCAAGGTCATGAGTTTATAGCTCTAGCTGAGAGTAATTTTACAAATCTTGCAACTCCATGCATAGAGAGCTATGCATTGATTTGTGAAGGATCATTGTTGAGTTTTCTTGCATGTAAGAATTCATAGAAGTGTGGTCACATTTTCACCATATAGAATGAAGCTTTCTTAATTCAAGTATTGTAGAGCTCCTCGTGCTCTTTCTAAAATGGGGTAATAATAGTGAATCGGGTCAATGGGTGATGACTTATGGTCTCCAAAAGTTGGGCCACCTGAAATGGCAGAAAATAATTTTCCTTAAAAAATTTTGTTAGGGTTTTAAAAGTTATTTTGAGCCGACTTTGATGTAATAAAATGAAAAATAAAATAATTCTAAGTTTGGTCGGCCCTTATGGCTAAATTTATGGAACCTTCTCAGGCGATGGAAATTGCCTATATAAAGAAGGCCAGTAGTGTTGTCTAGGGAGTTCTAGGTAGTAGATCTAGGTATTGATTTGAGGCTTTGTCCTACATAATACTGTAAGGGAATTCCCATGTGGCTTTGCATATTGTAATTTTGAAAGTTTATAATTCCACATTTGTGGAGATAATAAGAAGCCAATTTTTTGTTCTTGCATATTGTTGTTGTTTCTCTATTTCTGTTATGTGTTTGTGGTATTAAGGGGAGCACCCTTCATCAAGTGGTATCAGAGTAGGAGTTCCTAAGCATCTAAACAAATCAGTGACTATGAGGTAGTTTTCACCAGGACTGTGGTTAGGGTTTCAGTGTGCATCATGAAAATGCCTCCATGAAGGGAATGTGGCGGAAGAGTTGGTATTGTAACACCTGAGGTTAGAGCACTCCAAAGACAAGTGTGGAAATTGCAAGAAGAGATTCGCAGAGGAATTAATCTTAATGTCAGAGATGAAAGTGAGGATGAGGATGAAACCAAAGAAGAAGATCAAAAAGGAGAAGTCAAAATTATGAACCGGGAGGAAGAAAGACTTTTTCAGGCCATTTCCAAGATTAGGAAAAGACCTAAGATTGAGGTTCCTTCATTTTTAAAAAATCTTAACCCAGAGGAGTTGATCGACTAGATCAATGAATGTGAAGAATATTTCGAGTATGAAGATATTAAGGATCTTGATAGGGTCAAATTCGTGAAGGCCAAACTGAAAGGTCATGTGAAGATCTAGTGGCAAGAGATTCAATTGTAGTGAAATAGAAGATGGAAAGATAAAATCACAAGATGGGATCAGATGGTGGATAAATTGAAGTAATAGTTGATCCCTGTTGATTATGAACTTGACTTACTGAAGAAAATGCAAAGTTTGAAGCAAGCAAGATTATCTATTCAAGAGTATATAGAGGAGTTCTATTGAATCCTCATTAGAACAGGCCATGTGAAAGTTGATAAGGAGAAATTTGCCCATTACCTTAATGGGTTGAGGCCAAGCATTCAAGAGGAGCTGAATCTGGTTTGAATGAATAATATTAAAGAGGCTTACCAGTTTACCCTAAAAGTAGAAGAAAAGCTGAACAAAAAATTTAAGAGCAGACAAAATGGAAGAGGTCGCAGTGGATGATCTAGTGGGTGGTCATATGGAGGCCCAAATGAAGATCTGAAAAAGAAGGATGAGGCTAGAAGTAGTCAAAATCAGAGAGGAAAGAACTCCAATCATTTTCAAGATCAAAACAATAGAGATCAAAGAGGAAGATGAAGAGGAAAAGGTTCAGGAAGAGGAGGCTTTCGTGGAACATGTTTTCATTGTGGAGAAGAAGGTCATAGGGCATTTGAATGTCCTCAATGCCAAGGAAGGAAAGATAGGTGGAATGAAGGCCAAGATAGAGTTGCACATGTAGATGAAGATGCCAGATCATCAAATTTTGAAGATGCTGAAAGAGGAGAAATGCTGATTAATAGAAGAGTCCTGCTGAGTGGTGAGAATGAACCTAAACAAAGGAGCCTATTTCATACTAGATGTAAGTGTGAGGGTAAATGCTGTGATATGATTATTGATAGTGGAAGCACTGACAATTTAGTGTCAAAAGAGATGGTGACAAAGTGGAAGCTCAAGAGACAGAAACATGCACATCCATATCAGATTGTCTGGGTGTAGGATGACCACAAGGTCATGGTCAGTGAATAGTGCCTAGTAAAGTTCAAGATTGGTGGGTACCATGATGAGGTACTATATGATATCATACCTATGGATGCATGTCACATGTTGTTGGGTAGGCTGTGGCAGTTTGACATGTGTTGTACATGATGGTCATGTGAATACCTATTCCCTGACAAAGGATGGAGTGTGACATAAGCTAAAGCCATTAAAGGAGACTAAAGAAAAGGTATGTGGTAATGCAAGAATAAATTTTGTTGATGGAAGAAAATTCCTAGATGGTATGAGGCATGAGAATGTGTGTTTTGCTTTAATTCCAAAAGCTAGTAAAGAGGAAATAGAGGATGTACCTGGAGAGGTTGTAGGTTTGTTGAATGAGTTTCAGGATATTGTATCTGATAATGTACCTGATGGATTACCACTGGTAAGGAAGATCAGTCATCAGATGGATCTGATTCCAGGAGCCAGTTTTCCAAACAAGGCAACACATAGAATGACACCAGCAGAAAATGAAGAGTTGAACAGACAAGTACATGAGTTGTTATAGAAGGGATTGATTTGGGAGAGCCTGAGTCTATGTTGTACTAGTAGTATTAGCACCAAAGAAGAATGGAGAATGGAGGACGTGTACAGATTCTAGAGCAATAAACAAGATCACAATCAAGTATAGGTTTCCATTGCCATGAATGGATGATATTATGGATTGTTTGAGTGGAGCTGTGTATTTTTCAAAGATAGATCTAAAGAGTGGATATCACCAGATTTAGATCAGAGAAGGAGATGAATGGAAGACCACCTTCAAGATAAAGGAAGGACTGTATGAGTGGTTAGTCATGTCTTTTGGGCTAACCAATGCACCGAGCACTTTCATGCGGCTCATGAACGGGGTTCTAAAAGAATTTTTTATTTCAGCAGAAGGTCTAAAAATGGATCCAAAGAAAGTACAGGCTATCCTTGAATGGCCTACTCCAAGGAGTATTACTAAGGTAAGATCTTTTCATGGTTTGGCTAAATTTTACAAAAAGTTTATCAAAAATTTTAGCAATATTTGTGGACCCTTGATTGAAACAATGAGAGGGGATAGAAAAGAGTTCAAGTGGACTAATGGGCTAGAAAAGAGTTTTAAACTGTTGAAACAAAAGGTTACAAAACAACCTATTTTAGCACTTCCTGATTTTAGTAAAGTGTTTCAAGTAAATTGTGATGCTAGTGGTACTGCAATAGGAGCTGTTATGAGCCAAGAAGGTAAACCTATTTCTTATTTCAGTGAGAAGTTGAATGATGCCAAGAGAAAATATTCTATTTATGATTAGGAATTTTATGCTATAGTTCAGGCATTGAAGAAGTGGAGACACTATCTACTTCCTAATGAGTTTGTTTTGTATACTGATCATCAAGCTTTGCAATATTTGAATAGTCAAGGAAAGTTGAATCAAAGGCATTTGAAATGGGTTGAGTTTTTGCAGAGTTATACATTTTTTTTGAAACACAGAAGTGGAAAGTCTAATAGGGTTGCAGATGCACTTAGTAGAAGGAAACTATTGCTGATAGAGATGAAAATTGAGGTGGTTGGGTTCAAGGAACTCAAGAATTTGTATCCAAAGGATCCTGATTTTAGTGAAGTTTGGAAAGCTTGTAAAGACTTGTTACTCTAGATAGAATGAAGTGGCTAGATTTCATCATTCAGGATGATATGATATTCAGAGGGAGTCAGTTGTGCATTCCAAGAAGTTCTATGAGGGAGAATCTCATCAAAGAGAAGCATAGCAGAAGATTGGCTTGACATTTTGGTCATGATAAAACCCTTGCTTTGGTTAGTGAGAATTATTATTGACCATAGTTTCATCAAGATGTCAAGAAGTTTGTATAGAGTTGTAGAGTATGTTAGATGGTGAAAGGAGTGAAGCAGAATATTGGGTTGTATCAGCCATTACCTGTACCAGAGAAGCCTTGGGAGGACATCAGTATGGACTTTGTTCTTGGTTTACCAAGGACACAGCAGGGACATGATTTGATTTTTGTGGCACTTGACAGATTTTCAAAGATGGCACATTTTATTCCTTGCAAGAAGACTAATGATGTTGTTCATGTAGCAGACTTATTTTTCAGAGAAGTAGTGAGACTACATGGTTTTCCAAAGAGTATAGTTTTAGATAGGGACACTAAGTTCATTGGATATTTTTGGTGTACATTGTGGAAGAAGTTGAAGACAAATTTGAAGTTCAATTCATCACATCATCCATAGACCGATGGATAGATAGAGGTGGTGAATAGGAGTTTGGGGAATTTGCTAAGATGTTTGGTTGGAGAGAAGCCAACAAGATGGGATTTGATTTTACCACAGGAAAAATTTGCATACAATAATTTTGTCAATAAGAGCACTAGTAAATCACCATTCCAGATTATAAATGGAAGTAGTCCAAGAAATGCATCTGAGTTGAGAAAGATAGATAAAGGAGAAATAAGTAGTCCTGAAGCTGAGGATTTGTAGAACATTTGAAGAACATCCATGAGGAGGTGAGGAAGCATATTACGAAGATGAATGCACAATATAAGGCTAAGGCAGATGAGAAAAGGAGGCATAAGGAGTTTTAGGGTGGAGATGAAGTCATAGTTCATTTGTAGAAGGAGAGATTTTTAGTTGGTACATATAACAAGCTGAAAATGAAGAAGTTTGGGCCATGTAAGATACTAAAGAAGCATGATTTAGGAAATGCATATGAGGTAGAATTTTCTACTGAGCTGAATATTTCACCAGTGTTTACGATGAAGGATGTGTTGAAGATGAGATCATAGTAGCATAGTGGAGTATTCCAGCAACCAGTTTAGATACCAAAGAGATCGAGGATATACTAGATAGTCATGTTGGCAGAAGCACAAGGAACATGACATATGAAGAATATCTGGTCAAGTGGAAAGGATGACCTGTTGAAGATTCATCTTGACTGACAAGGGAGGAGGTTAACCACCTTGGTTTTTCTCTTCACACCTGAGACATGATGGGGTCAGTTCTCAAATTACCCTGGGTCTCTGATGTAAGAGCATCCTGGGTGTAAGAACAATCTTGCATCACCCAAAAAAAATATTTCTAGTTTCTTTTCAATAAGGGCTATCTTGTGCAGAGCTGCTATTTATGGAAACTTGCTATTTTTAGTAAGTTGGTCATATGATCTTGGAATGTTCTAATTTCATAGTTGGAGGTTCATCTTAGTCATATCAGCTTGCTTGTAAAGTTTCATTGCTAGATCAAGTCTGGTTTTGAAGATATTGAAACTTTTCAATTTTGGAGATAGGGTACAGAAACTTTGAACTCAATTTTGAAGGCTTTAGAGGCCTCGGATGAGGTTGAATTTTTGGCTGAATTAAGCTTGCTTGGTTGAAGCATGGTAGATCTCCTCGTGCCCTTTCTAAAATGGGGTTATAATAGTCAATCGGGTCAACGGGTGATGACTTATGGTCTCCGGAAGTTGGGCCACCTGAAATGGCAAAAAATAAATTTCTTTCAAAATTTGTATTTGGATTTCAAATGTTATTTTGAGCTGACTTTGATGTAATCAAATGAAAAATAAAATAATTCTAAGTTTGGTCGGCCCTTAGGGCTAAATTTTTGGAACCTTCTCATGTGGTGGAAATTGCCTATATAAAGAAGGCCCGTAGTGTTGTCTAGGGAGTTTTGGGTAGTAGATCTGGGTATTGATTCGAGGATTTGTCCTGCAAAATACTGTAAGGGAATGCCCATGTGGCTTTGCATATTGTAATTTTGAAAGTTTGTAATTCTACATTTATGGAGATAATAATAAGCCAATTTTCTACTCTTGCATATTGTTGTTGTTTCTCTGTTTCCGTTATGTGTTTGTGGTATTAAGGGGAGCATACTTCATCACAAATTCACAAAGTAAACTTTGGCATGAAAAATTTGGACATCTCAACTATAGATATCTTCAACAGCTTAGTAGAAAGGATATGGTCAAAGGTCTACCTCAAGTCAAGTATTCAGAGGGTGTATGTGCAGTTTGTGAAATGGGCAAACATCTTGAAGAGAAGTTTGATAAGGGGAAGTCTTGGAGAACAACATTTATTCTTGAGTTGGTTCATAGTGATGTAATGGGCCCATTTCCAGTGCCATCATTTGGCAAGGCTCATTGTGTACCCAACTTCATCGATGACTTTTCATGCTGCACTTGGGTCTACTTTCTTGGTCACAAGAGTGAAGTGTTTGAAAAATTTCTCACCTTGAAGGCTCATGTTGAGAAGCAATCAAGTAAAGTCATCAAGATTCTTCGAATAGATAATGGAAGGGAATATGTGAACTCAAGGCTTATAGACTTTTGCACACTTGAGGGTATTGATCTTCAACATTCAGTTGCCTACACTCCATAGTAGAATGGTGTTGTAGAAAGGAAGAATAGGACCCTTAAGGAGATGGCCACTTGTATGATTCATGCTAAGTCTCTTGATCAAGCCTTTTGGGCTGAAGCTATATGTTGTGCCACTCACATACAAAATAGAACTCCTATAAAGCTTTGGATGGAGTTACTCCTTTTGAGGCTTGGTGTGGAAGAAAACCAGTTGTGAAAAACTTTAGAGTCTTTGGTTGTCCAGCTTGGGCACGCATACCTCCATAGAAATGTAAGGCATTGGAACCACAAAGCAAGCCTTGCATATTTGTCAGTTATCCTAAAAATCTTAAGGCATACAAGCTTATGGATCCTAAAACACATGAGATCTTCTATGAGAGGAGTGTTCACTTTGAAGAGAATTGTCCTAGCTTGGATTCTTCAACTCCTCCTACTTCCTCCATTTCGGATAATGATAGTGATGATAGTGACTTGGAAGATGAAACTCCCTCAACCCCAACTCATAGGCCTCCACCTTTTTAGGGTCAAGACATAGATGAGGACACTCCTTCATCATCTTCTTCTTCCACTAGACCTCATTGGGCACAACAAACACTTGATTCAACAGGTTCACTCATGGGGAATCCTTCAGACACTGGGAGGACAAGGTCACAACACAACTCATTTCCACATGCTTATATTGCAATTGCTTCTGATCCACAATCATTCAAGGAAGCTTCAGGGGTTCTTGAGTGGGACAAAGCTATGGAGGATGAGTATAACTCTTTGATGAGAAATAACACTTGGGACTTAGTTCCTCTTCCTAAGGGAAGAAAATTGGTTTGATGTAATTGGATCTATCAGACCAAGTTTGCAGCAGATGGAAGTGTGGATAAGTATAAGGCAAGACTTGTTGCAAAAGGTTTCTCTCAAGTTCCTGGTATTGACTACATCAAGACCTTTGCACCTGTAGCCAAGATGAACTCCATTCATTTGACACTTGCTATTGTTGCAGCTCATGGTTGGGCTATACATCAGATGGATGTTAAGAGTGCATTTCTACATGGGGATCTTCATGAGGAGATTTATATGGAGCAGCCACAGGGATTCATCTAGGATACTACTATGGTTTGTAGGTTAAGGAAGTCCATCTATGGCAACAAACAGGCTCCTAGGGCTTGGTATACCAAGATGGATTCCTTCCTTCTCTTAGGAGGATTCACCAGGTATCATTCAGATTCAAATGTCTACATTCTTCAGTAGGATGACTCACACTTGATACTTGTACTTTATGTTGATGACTTGATCATTATAGGGAGTACTTCACCCATCATTGCTAGTGTCAAGTCTGCTTTGCATGATAGATTTTCTATGACAGACTTGGGTTTACTTCACTATTTTCTTGGTATTGAGATCACACAGTCCTCAGCAGGGATCACACTTTCTCAGCCCAAGTATGCTCTTGATCTACTTGCTCGATTTCACATGATTGATTGCAAAGTTGCACCCACTCCATTTCTATCAAGTGTCAAGTTAGAGGCTAAGTGTTCTACACCACTTGTTGATGATACTTTGTATAGATAGCTTGTTGGAAGTCTCATCTACTTGACACATACATGCCCTGACATATCATTTGCAATTGGCATGGTTTCTCACTTCATGCAAGAGACACATGAGCTTCATTGGAAGGCAGCCAAGGGCATATTACACTACATACAAGATACACATACACATGGGATTCACTATGTAGCAGGTACAAGACTTTAGTTGGTTGGATATACAGACTAAGATTGGGCAGGCGATCTTGATGGTCGCAAGTCTACTTCAGGTTACATGTTTCATCTTGGTTCAGGCCCCATTTGTTGGCAGAGTAAGAAGTAGCATGTTATTGCTCTTTATTTGACTGAGGCTAAGTATCGAGGTGTTGTTACTATAGCTACATAGGCTATTTGGCTTTAGCATATCCTGAAGGAGTTTGGTTTCAGTATTCCATGACCTACTGTCATTCATTGTGATAATCAGGGTGCTATAGAAATCTCCAGACATCCGGTCCAACATCAGTGAACCAAACACATTGAGGTGCATATGCACTTCATTAGAGATTTGATACATGAGTAGGTCATTGAGTTGCAGTATTGTCCTACAGCAGAGCAGGTTGTAGACATCTTCACCAAACCCTTCACTGAGAGCAAGTTTCTTTAGTTGTGAGCTCTCTTGGGGGTGCAGGATATTCCATCAGGGGGGGTCACTTGACTTCTCTATTCTATCTTATGAGGGGGATATTTTCCTCATATGAGGTCTTCTCTCTCATATTATATTATTGTTTTCATCTCTCTTTTTGGGGGAGGGTTTTGCCCATGATGTTTTCCCTCTTTCTCCACTTTATGAGAGATTGCATTATCTTTTTCTCTTGCATATTGTACATGGGTACCTAACATGGCCTAGTAGTCAGGACCCATCTTGCATTGTGAGCTTAAGTGCATTCCCCTAAGTTGCACTTAAGGGGGGGTGTTGGTTTAATTAATTATTTACTAATTACACTTTACTTAAGTTTACTTAGGATAATGCATTTGCATTTTAGTTGTCTTTGAGACACCTAGGAGTTTGCATTTCTTTTTAGCACATGGTTAGGAGAATATCCACTTTAGGTGTGATAGTTGTCATCACATACCTCTTTGTGTGTGAGATCCACCTTTAGTGCTCTTATCACATTATCATCCTCTCATTGTTGCACATGTTTCTCATACTTTCATGTATAATGGAGGATGATCCACCTTTGGTGGACATGTGATTCCAACATGTCTAGTTGATAGATTATCACTTACATATCTTCTAGTTATCATGCATTGCCTATATATTGAGGCATTTCTACATTATATGAAATTAATTATCCATTATCATTTGATCATTATTGAATTCTTCATTTGATCATATTCTCTTTTCTCTCTTGTTTGTGCTATCTCTTGAGCTTCTAGATCTTGGCATCTATTTTTTGCCTTAGGCAAATTCTTACATGGTATCAGAGGGATATCAAAATTCTTACACTAGGATACTTGATGAATCTACATGGTGGTGTGTTGTTTTGGTTTTGTGGTACTTGGTTGCAGCTTTAACTGATGGTCTTGATTATTGAAGGGATCTCAGTCACTGAAGGAACTCAGTGAAACTTATTTTCTCATTAAAACTTGTGCTCGGTGATGCTTATGTTTCTCGATGTTGCTTAGCTTGGTCAGTTTTTTCCTTAATGCTCAGTTGTTTCTCTAGCACTCGGTAGTTTTGGTTTACTGACTAGCATTCTTGGTGATTTGGTTAGCTGACTTGTTGCATTTATTGTTGGTAGATTTTGTTATATTCTCCTATATAGATCTTGTAGCTGACATGGAGAATTAAATGTTTGTAAGGCCATTTGAGAGCCGACTGTTGTTTCATTTAATATTTGTTTATAATGAGAGCCGACTTGGCTTAGGAGTTAAGTGTTTCATCCAGGTGACTTGTGGCTTAAGATTCATATTTAAGGAGTGTTTGGGTAGTTTTTTAGGTATCATATTTTGGAGATTAGAGAAGTGTAGTCTAGATCTTGTGAGATATTGAAGATCAAATTGTTATCTGGTAATTTGTAATAGTAGAGCTAGTGATCTTTTACTTGGAGACAAGGAGATTGCTTGGAGGCTTGCGAGCTCAATTTCAAATATGCCTTAGTGTTTCCATCAGTTACTGGTTTGTTTTAGAACTGGACTAGCTAGAGGTGGCTTGGATCTTTATTGATCTTGTAGAACTTTTTTTGATTGTAATTGGCCCTAACCTAGAAGGCCTTATAGCCGGGCATGTCAATGAAAATTTAGTTGAAAACTTTATCTTGTTGTGTAATTCTATATTGTGGTGTTTCGCTTCTTATGGGGAATGTCCTTAGTTGGATCCCCCTTGCTTGTCCTGCATCAGGTGGTATCAGAGCTTGAAGATCTTGAGTGTGTAAACCAGTTGAGGTTGTTTGTACCAAGACCTTGTTGATGACTTATTTCTTGGTTTGTCAAAAATATTGAAGGATGCCTTTGAGAATATTGGACCCGAGAGTAATTGTAGATCTCTATGTGATGTGGAATCAAAGATTACAGAGAAGGTGAAATTTGATTTCAGATCTAAGATGGAATTGTTGGAAATGACATGATCACTGAGGTCATGAGAGCTATTAATGATGTGTCAAGGAATATTGGTACTAATGATGGTTATGAGGAAGATTCAGAAGACTTTGAAGTTGCTAGATCTATTGGTGATGACCAGAGAGATAGATTTGGTCAAGACAAAACTAGTCAGTTACTTAGATCTGGACCTCAGTTAAGTACTAGTTACCTAATGGAAGTTTCTACTTTCTTTGGTACTTTGAGACCTAATGACTTGATTGATTGGATTGGTCAATTAGAAGACTTCTTTGGGCTTAAAGAAATTGAAGATCCTCTTTGAGTAAGTTTGGCATAGACTAAGTTGAAGGGACATGCTAATCAAAGAATTACAAAGAGATAGAGAAGATGAAGGTGAAATGAAGATCAATCGGTGGAGGTTGATGGTGACTAAATTGAAAGCTAAGTTCATACCTACTGATTATGAGCTTGACTTGTTTAAGAAGTCATAGAATCTAAAGAAAAAATATTTGACTGTGGAAGATTATACCAAGGAGTTCTACAAACTTACTATTTCATCTAGACACAGAGAACTTGGTAAAGAAAAGGTAGCTTGGTATGTGAATGGTTTGAGATTTAATATTCAGGATGAGCTTGGTATGTTAAAGATTGATTTTGTTGAAGATACATATTAGTATGCTTTGAAGGAAGAAGATAAGTTGGAAAGGAGACAACATAGTAATCATTGAGGGTAGGAAAAGATTGATCACTCAGTGAAGGATAAACTAACTACAAAAGATGAACCAAAACCTATGGAATTGAAGAAGAAGACATGTAGAGTTATCTTTAAGGGTAGTTGTTATAATTGTGGTAAAGAAGGACACTGTTCTTTTGAGTGTACACAGAAGAAGCTTGGTGACCAACAGACTACTATGGTAAATGAGAACATTCAAAATGAACCTGAATCTGAGAACTTTCTAGTTTGGAGAACATTTCTCGGTGCAAAGGGAGAACCTTTTCAGAGGAGTAATTTGTTCAGGACTCAGTACAAGTCTAGAGGTAAACTTTGTGATGTAGTTGTTGATAGTGGTAGTACTAATAACCTTATTGCTGAGGACATAGTTTAGACACTAGCTTGAATAGAATGAAACATCCTCATCCTTATAGGATTGACTAGTTACAAGATGTGCATGCACTGGAAGTGAGGGAGCAATTCTTTGTTGATTTTTTAGATTGGCCAATATAAGGATCTTCTGTTATGTGACATTGTGGAGATGAATAGTTGTGATATATTTCTTAGTAGACCTTGGCAGTATGATTGCAGAGGTATGTATGATTGTGTGAAGAATGTATTTACTGTTAAGAAGGATGACAGGAAGTTTTTCTTGATGTCTATACTAGATACAACACTCGGGAGGAGAAGTTTGAGTATTGGTAGTCAAGTTGAGTTGTTGGATCCTAAGAGGAATGATGATTAGTATGGAGAAAAATCATGTGTGTTATCAAGGAAAGACTTGAAAAGATAGAGGAACTGGAAGTGGAAGAGTATGCAAGGTGAAAAGTTGGACGATTTGTATGTGAAGAACTAGTTCGGGGTTTATGTGCTGAATCCTGGAAGATGTTCTTCCAGCCTATGAGAACATCTTTTTGAACCTGGGGTGTCTAATGTAGGAGCATTCTAGGATACTCGATGAATCTACATGGTGGTCTATTGTTTTGGTTTTGTGGTACTCAGTTGCATCTTTAACTGACGGTCTTGATTATTGAAGAGAGCTCAGTCGCTGAAGGAACTCAATGAAACTTCTTTTCTTGGTGGAACTTGCACTCGGTGATGCCTGTGTTGTTCGGTATTTCTAATCTTGGTTAGTTGTTTCAGTGATGCTTAGTTATTTCTCTGGCAATCAGTAGTTCTAGTTTTCCGACTAGTGTTCTAAGTGTTTTGGTTGGTTGACTTGGTGCATTTATTGTTGGTAGCTTTTGTTGTATTCTCCTATGTAGATCTTGTTGCTGACATGAAGAATTAAATGTTTGTAAGGATATTTAAGAGCTGACTGTTGTTGCATTTAATATTTGTTTTTAATGAGAGTCAACTTGGCTTAGGAGTTAATTGTTTCATCCAGCTGACTTGTGGCTCAATATTCATATTTAAGGAGTGTTTGGGTAGTTGTTTAGGTATCAGATTTTGGAGATTAGAGAAGTGTAGATCTAGATCCTACGAGATCTTGAAGATCAAATTTTTATTTGATAATTTGTAATAGTATAGCTAGTGGTTGTTTTCTTGGAGACAAGGAGATTGCTTGGAGGCTTGCGAGCTCAAGTTCAGATCTGCCTCAGTGTTTTCATCAGTTGTTGATTTGTTTTGAAACTGGCCTAGCTAGAGGTGGCTTAGATCTTTGTTGATCTTCCAAAACTATTTCTGATTGTAATTGGCCCTAACCCGAAAGGCCTTACAACTAGGCATGTTAATGAGAATTCAGTTGAAAAATTTGTCTTGTTTTGTATTTCTGCATTATGGTGTTTGGCTGCTTGTGGGGACTTTCCTTAATTGGATCCTCCTTGCTTGTCATGTGTCAGTAACCCATTAGCACTTTTCTAATGACATCCTCCTCTTTGGGAAAGGGATCATTAGGGAGGTTGTTCAGATTAAAAATGTTCTTGACAATTATGCTCTAGCTTCAAGACAGACCTGGCTAATAAAGATAAATCCTTGATCTTCTTTTTTCACACTAAAAAGAAAATTCAACAAAAAATAGAAAAAATACTGGCATTCAAAATAGGTTCTCTCCCATGTTCTTATCTGGGTATCCCAATTGATAAATCTCTAAGAAATTCTTCATTTTGGAAACCCATTATTGAAAGATTAGACAAAAGAATGGATTCTTGGAAATGAGAATGGTTATCTTAGGCATGCATAATTATGATGATCAAAGCTACACTAGCTCAAATTCCTATTTATTTAATGTTATGTATTGCTCTACCCATGGGTTGCTACATGGACATTATTAAGAAACTTAGAAAATTATTTTGGTAGGGTACAAACACTAACAAAAAATTTGCTCTTATATCATGGGATAAGATTTGTAGGCCAGTGGAGGTAGAGGGTATATATATTAAAAAAATAAACTATGGAAAAACCAAGCTCTTTGGGCAAAACTTTACTAGAAAATTCTCAAGGAACAGAATCTTAAATGGGTTAGAATTATCAGGGGTAAGTACTTCCTTAAGAATAATGAGCTAGAGGTAGTACAAGTTAAGGAGCTCCCTAGAGGGTCCAGAATTTGGAACTTTCTTGCCAAGTCAAGAGATGTGGATAATAATATAACTTGGAATATTAAGGAGGGTAACATAGCTCAGTTTTGGGATGACTCTTGGGGTGGCCTCCCTAGTATTAATCAGTTGATGGATCTGAATAGAATTAGCGAAGTGTGCACTAATTTGTGGGGTCCTTTGGTTAGAGATTACATAATCCCCACTTCATTGCATTTGGAAAATAGTTCTTGGTAATGGAGAGATTTTTTAGAATTGAGTTTAGATAAGTTGGAATTAGAACAATTGAGGTATCACTCCTTAAAGAAAGATTCTTTTTAATCAAACAGGGCTACGATGAAATAATTTAAAATGGTGCAAAATCAAGGATTTATAATGTGAAGGATGGCTATAGGATTTTATCAAGAGCTTCTTCTCACAAAAAATATGAGTTTCCCACAAAATTATGTTGGAATAAAGTTTTCCTTCCAAAAGTAGGGTTATTTCCTTGGGCTGCAATTCAGGGAAAAATTTTAGCTATAGAATAGTTTTTGAAGAAGGGCTATTGTGGCCCCTCAAGATGCTCTTTATGTTACAACAATGAAGAAGATACAAATCATCTTTTGTTAACATGTCCATTTTCTAATGCATGTTGGAATTGGTTGTGTGCAAAACTAGGCTGGTCCTCTACTCTCCCAAGTGATATTCTATCTCTTTTCACTTCTTGGTCCATGCTCTTTGGAGAAAGTCTATGTGGAAATTTATGGATTATTTCTCCATCTATCTTGATTTGGAAATTATGGAAGGAAAGAAACAAAATAATTTTTCGAGGAAAATCTATGAATAAAATTTATGTTCTTCATAAAATAGAAGTTTCCATAGTAGAAGTAATGAATACTCGCATCCAAGCTCAATCTTCTCATCATAAGTTTTACACCACTTGGGATGATAAGATGTTAAAGAGTTGGTTCGGTCTCAAAACCCCAATTATGTTAGGAAGAGGATTGAAAGAAAATGCAATTCCTAGAGCTACTTGTGTTTGGTTGACTGCTTCCTTGGGTTGGTTCAAATTAAATTTTGATGGGGCCTCTAAAGGTAATCTAGGTCCATCTGGTGTTGGTTGCATTATGCATTCTTTTGATGGAAAGGTATTAGCAGAATTGGCAAGACCTCTGGAGATAGACACTAACAATGTGACATAATTCAAAGATCTTCTTTTTGGGCTATCTATTGCATATAAATTGGGCTTGGAAAAATTAGAGAATGAAGGGGATTCAATGATCACTCTAAATTTTGTAAGAATAGGTTCTACACCAAATTAGTGTCTCAAAGCTACTTTGGATGTTATTTGAAATTTGATAAAGAAATTTGAATTTACAATGGTCAATTACATATTTCATGAAGGAAATCTATTAGTAGATGAGTTGGCCAATAAAGCTACTCATGGAGAATATGTGAAGATCATTTGAGATGAGGTAGCAGTCCAATTGCCCATGTCATAAGTTTTCAAAATTTTACTAGACCTCCAACATTCCTCTATCGGCAGTTATGGGTGAAGATGGATCAGGTCAAATCAATTCAAATCACTTGGTCAATTTTGTGGCAGTTGTCTTTTCCTTCACATCGCAATCTCCTCTGATTAAATTTTTGGCTATAAATGAAGTCCTTTCTTCTTTCAAATTGTGATTTGACAGGAGCCTTTTCAAGTTTTCAAGAGTACTTTGGGGGGTTCTACTAGATTCAGTCCTATTACAGATTTGGATAGATTTCTCTTTTTTGGGAGTCTCTAGGAAAGCCCATTTAAGCTTCTTCTTTGGGTTCGTGAAGTATGGTTTTTTATTATTTATCTTGAGAAAGTGATGGGATGGATGTCGTGTATCAGAAGTGAGTAGTTTGTTCTATCAAATCTTTAGAATTTGCCTCTTTTTTTGGCTATCCCTTCAATTCAAACTTGAGATCTTATCCCCTTAGTTTTTTGGAAGGTTTCTATTTTAGATAGCTACATTTATGGATTCCCTATAATCATCACTCTTTTTGGTTAGTAAGGAGAAGAGACAAGATTAGGAAGTGGTGGTGGGTTGAGGTACAACCTTGTGGGTTGTACAAAATGTCAGCAACCTTTTTTGTTAGGACTGGTCAGAAAACTCATGGGGTGATGATCTCATTTTTATTTTTTTTAGAGTTAACATGTATTTCCTTATGTTGTGAATTCTTCACAATTTTTTATCTTCTCAGATGGATTCTCTGATCAATTTGTGTGCCAATGTGGAGCAAGTTGCATCTGACCATCCTATTGATGCCTCCAAATTGCAAGAGGTCTACAAATTCTACCATTGCTTGGTTTTACACACAATTAGGAATGTCTTGGATACCAATTTCCTATTCAAAAATCATAGGTATAGAGTGAATAAAAATATCTATGTAGGATTCTTGGCCAATATTTTAGTGGTAGGAGCTCATAAGAATCTGGTGGAAGAGATTTGCATTCACCTCTTTGTGGAATTTCTATCTCCTGGGCCTTCACAGAGCCATTGTGAATATTGACTTGGATTTAACTACTTGCTTTCCTTGGGACCTTGCAACTGTCATGACTATTGGCTCTCCCTTCCCTGGCTTTGGCTGTAGCACTGGGCGTAACTTTTATGTTGGTCCTCTCATAAGGTTCTTTATTTTGTGGGGCTGGAAATGAGAGTTTCAACCTCTCAGGATATCTATGATAAAGAAAGGAATTAAATTTATTACTAGATTCATGGGGATCGAGTAAGGATTGGAAGAGCCCTACAGAGATGGATTGGATGAGGACTTGGATTGAGTTTTCCATTATAGGTATGATGATAAACTAGATGGGCTTGGGAGAAAGGATTCATTAGATGATGAGGATGAAGAAGTTGAAGAGAAGAGGATGTGGAAAATGAGGACAAGGATTTGGCTGACAAGGAAGAAGATGTTGATGATGAGGTGGGGGATGGCGGGGATGCTCAAGGTGATTCAAATGAAGAAAATGTGGACTAGGAGAACTCCATAGGGACACAATCTGATGAGAATGATAAGGAAGACACTCCTGCCCTGAAAAGTAGTTTAGAGAATGACTCTACTTCTACTTCTGATTAGCATCTGACACTAAGCTTTCAAAAATTTTCTTCTTTTTCTGTTATTTCAAGTTTATCTTTTGAAGTCTCGATAATTTTTCCTTTGGGATTTACTTGATGGTTCTGAACAATGTTTCTCAATTTTTTGGATTTATGCATCCCTAAAGCTGGAGATTGTTCTTCTTTCACTATCTAAACTTTGTATTTGCTTTACTTTAACTTAATACAATGTTTGTCAGTCTGCAGCTTTGTAATACACACAGTGATCAAGGTTAACAAACTTAGTTTTTTACTCAGTCCTCTTATGAGTTAAGATTAACTTGGCTATGTTTTTATTATTATTATGCTTATATTAATATTACTAAAAAATTATTAGAATTTTTAGTAGATAGTAATAAAATAAGTAATTTTTTTTTCATCATGGAGTCATTTGAGGAGTCTGGTGCTACTGGTGAGCTAGGGTTTCTGGCCACAAATGGTGGTGTTGCTAGTGCTCATGTGCTCGCTGGTTCCAAGGAAATGATTGGGCGACTGCTGCATGGGTTGACCTCTACATCTGAGTTGTATTTTGTAGGGAAGAGGGTTGGGTGCATGAATAGGATTCAGTGCTCTACAAAGGATGCCCGATTTGGGGGTGCTGAGGAGTTTTCTTGAGGGGATTCTATGGCCCCATTACATTTGGATGAGATGGTGCACATGGAGATGCATCTACCACATGTAGGAGGTATAATGGAGGATGGAGGTACCTAAAATGATGCATGTGGGTTTGAGCAGGTGCATTTTGGGGGTAGAGGGAATTCTAACAATGCCTGTGGGGTCATTTCGGGTGCACAGATGGGTTGTCTCAGCCTTTCATCTTAGAAAAAATTAACAACGGGGTGGATGATTCTAGCTGGTAATTTAAATAATGGAGAATGGGTCTCGAAGGCTTTGAACAAGCCCATGAAAGAACCTCTTTCTATGTAGCTTGATAAGGCAATAGATGCAGAGACTCTCCATAATGCGGTGGTTTTCTCAAATCTTGGGTTGATTGGGCATTTCAGGGGTTTTTGGCCAAGTCTAAAAGACCTTAATAGGTAGATTTCAAAGCATTGGGAACTGGTGATGGAAGGTTTTGTTCAAATCTACTCTGTAGCAAGGGGATTTTTCACTATTGTGTTTGAAAATGAACAGGATAGAAATAAGATTTTATGTGATTTTTTCTCGAACTAGGATGACAAGTTCCCTCTAATGCTAAAACCTTGGCATCCGACTTTATGTCCCTCCTCTAAAGCTTTTGACAAGGTCCCTATTTGGGTAAGGCTTCTGAATTTTCCTCTTCATTTTTGGTTTGATTCCTGTTTGGAGGCTTTAGGAAATTATTTAGGCAATTTTTTAATGGTGGCTGAGGGGTCTTCTAATCTCCTGCATTCTACTTATGCTTGAATCCTAGTTGAAATAAATATTTCAGGGGATCTTCCTCAAGAAATTATGATCAAAACTCCTACAGGCTATTTGGTGTAGCCTATGGATTATGAAGGTGTGCCCTTCCGATGCAGGAAATGTTTTAAAATGGTCCATTTGGTTTCCCAATATGCTAAGTATAGGTTGGTTAAGGAGGCTTCTTGATGATGGGAGGTCTCTTCCTCACTTTACATGGTAGAGAAGAAGGTTGAAAGTCAGATGAGTTATGCATAGATTGTGCATGATGATGGTGTGCATGGTGTCTCTAAGGTTCCAAAACTAGCTACATAGTCCCCTCGGGATAATGGCTCTATTCAAGTGGTGGCTCCAAACTAAAAAAGTGATTTTGGCATATCAGATGGATGGGAGAAGCTAAAACCTATAGGCTCTCGAGAGAAGGAGAAGATGGCAGCCATAAAGGATATTTTTGGGCAGCCAAGGGAGGATAGATTAGTAGATTCATTACAAGATTTTGTAGGTGTCTGTGAGGATTGGTGACATGTGGCTTTGAGGTTGGAGGAGGGTTGGGAAGTGGTGAAGAAGAGAAAGGATAAAAAAATGAAGAATTCCTTTGAGATGATTCTTCATTCATGTTGGAAATTTGGCTGAGTTAGATACTTAGATGTTGTCATTATGGGAACATATGATCTACATGAAGATCACACGGGACAAAGAGATAGTATGACAGAGCACAAAGAAAAATTGTCTAAGTATGAGACATTGTTTTTGCCAGTGTACCTAGAGATAGTTTTGATTAGTGATGTTGATTGGAGTAAGTGTAGTTCTTGCACACTTGAACATAGATACTATGGTGACTATAGAAGACTCACCTAAGAGTGCAAGTCAGTATGACATGTACGAAAGAAGTTATGATAGTTTTACTAAAGACAGTGTTAAGTCGACATGATAGAATATGAAGACAGAATTGGTAAAGAGTTAAGGGATTATTTTGTTTACCAAAATAATATCTTAACAATATAAAGGGATGAAATCCTAGATGTTAACCCTTGGGTAAAGATAGATTTTGTATAATGCTTATGACACGCTGACTATAAGAGTTATTGGCCTTAATAACTTGTATAAAGAGATGTAATGATGTAATTGTAACTACACATAAGAAGTTGTAATTATATAGAGCAATAGCAATAGTGGAAAAGAAAGGAAAGAGACATTGATGTGAAGTTGAAAGTAATATAAGGTTATGTACCTTGACTTATTTTGTAATCTATAATTATTGTACATTACTTGTTTGGGCAGTGCACTCATCTAGTAATCATATTTTGTCCTACCAACTCTTAGTAGGGTTGAGGCTTCTAACAAGGCCTATAGTCCCTTAATCAGGACTGAGACATTATATGCATGTAATAGGCTCCTAAAAGGGTCAACATCCTTAACAAGATACTTTTTATTAGTGGATCTTTGTGGGTACCATCTCCACTAGGGTTTTCCCTTGGCCAGGGTTTCCTCAAGAATAAATAATGTGTTATGAGTTCATTTGTTTGATTGCTATGCATGTTATTTAGTTTACTGCATTATGTATGCATTAAGATAATCTGTTATATCTATAATTTGGCAAAAGTAAAAGTTTGTAGAATACTAATTCACCACCCCCCCTCTCAGTATTCCCTATTTCTAACAATTGGTATCAGAGCCAAGTTTCTCAGAAAAGAATCATTCAAGGAAAGCCTAGCAGCTTGAGTAAGATCTCTATGGATATGGTACAGAAAAATCTTGAAGAAGCTCTTGAACAAATTGATATGCTTACTAAAGAAGGAGATACTCTGAAAGGAAAATATGATGATGCAAAGAACCTCATTGAGAAATTGAAAAATAAGTTGGAAGATTTGAAATCATAAAAGGAATCCAAAATTCAAATTGAAGATTGTGATGACAAATTAGAAAAAGAAAACGAGATCCTTAAACATGAATTGAAGATAGAAAATCTAAAGTTAAGTTTGAAAGATGGAAATGGCAAGAATGAAGCAAGTCTGAAATTAGAAAATCAAAATGTGAAGCTTGATAATGAAGGGCTAAAATCTAAACTTGGTAAAGTGACATCTGAACATGAGAAAACCAAATTGCAGTATTCTAAACTTGAAATACAATAAAATTATGAAAGGTGAACTGACTCAATCTAA
Source organism: Chamaecyparis obtusa (assembly GCA_027943335.1). Lineage (NCBI taxonomy): Eukaryota > Viridiplantae > Streptophyta > Pinopsida > Cupressales > Cupressaceae > Chamaecyparis > Chamaecyparis obtusa. Next base: position 307,156 of record BSBK01007999.1, on the reverse strand, counting down.
GCAACAACTTGAAAGACTATATTCAACTAGTGAGAAGATTGATGAGAAAATGTCTTATAAAAAACCATTCTATGATAAAAATGGTCTTGGATTCAACTTATCTAAAGTAAATGAAGAAAGAAAGGAACCATATCTGCAAATGTCTAAAAGCATAGATGAAAAGAAATCTGATGAAGTTGACAAATCTGAAGATAAACCTAAAGAAGAAGAACCACCTAAGCAAGAGGAGTCACCTAAAGGTACACAAAGATAAATTAAAGTTAGATGCTTTGCTTGTAATAATTTTGGTCATATGAAGAAAGATTGCACAGGTAAGCAATTTAAACCTCTTAATGGTTATTGTTATAATTGTCATGGTTTTAGACATAGAGCTATTGAATGTAGAAATCCTAAATTTTTTGAGAATAATAATAGTAGTAGAATGTTTAGGAATACTGACCATGCAAATAAGAGACCTGCTGAAGATATGAATAGGAGAAATGGAGAAGTATGTTATAGATGCAACAAAGTTGGACACATTGCTAGAAACTGCAGATCACAGATCAATCAGTCTGGACCAAGATATGGAAATAATAGAATAGTTTTTTAGATATGTAACATGATTGGACATACAAAAAGGTTTTTTGGAATGAACAATAGGGTTCCTCATCCTAACCCTAACCCTAGAAGTCATGCAAGGAGAAATGAAAATGTAAGTAACAGTCAGAAAGGATGTTGTAGTAATTCATAAGAAGTAAAGTTTTTTAAAGGCACAGATCAAGGAGACACATTCAACGTTGAAGGTAATAAAAAAGGTGAAGTATCAAATGGTAAGAGTGAATCTCTACCTAACCCATCTCAAAGTACTTAATTCATGAAAATTAAAATAGAATAGGAACTTAGGATAGTATAGAAGTTAGTATAGGATGAATTGAATCTTGCGTGGTTAATGCAAGGTAGTATATGATGTATTAATGCTATGGTTAAGAGCACATAAGAAAATATTGTGTTATGTGAGATCGTAAGAAGCTTTAAGTTTTGCAGGTAAGAAGGAACAACTTTTTAGAAAAAAATGGAAAAGGAATTGAATGCGATGTCAGATTTATGTGAGATTGAAAGGTTAAAAGGTTATGATCAATATTATTTGATCACTAAGGTGAATACAAGTGCTAAGGAGATTAAAGAGTAGTGATTGTAAGTGTTTTGCAAGGATTTGGTGAAGGATTTTTGTGTCGAATCTACGCAAGCCCTAAATCATGAAATCAACGTATTTTACTTAGCAGATCTCTAAATTGGTTAAGGAATTTGTAGAAGTCATGGATGTTTCATTGATTCATAATGTAAGGGATAAGAACAAACCTAGAATCAAAAGGGAAATAGTATAACCATTGGAGGAAGACCCTAAGTTAGCTTTATCATCCATACCAGATGGATTTTTAGACTCAGAAAATGTTAGAAGCTATTTGGGATGAAAACTTGAGACTCTTAGTGATAGTGACTTTACTAAAGAATATGAAAGGATTTACAATCAAGATATGTCATTGAAAGTAGGGTTTGAACACTTGAAAGATAATGAGATTATAAAGTATTCTCTACAATATGAGTTTGATGATGAGGAATGTGTTGGAAATATTTAGGAATTAATCAAGTTACTGAGAGGGGAGGGGTGAATCAGTAACTCCAAATTTTCTTCTCTTTTAACATGTATTTTACTTTTAACCTTTGCATACAGAAAGCATGAAACTTAAAAGCATTCACAATAATGACACACAGATTTGGTTACCCAGAAACCTTCCAAAAGAAAGTAAAACTGGGGTGGGGATGAAACCCACAAAGCTTTAATACTGTAGAATAAAGTTGGCCGGTTAAGGCTTACAATTTGATCACTTCTGATGATCTGCCCTGTTAGGAGCAATAAGGATTGCTAAATCCACCTTTTTAAAGGATTTACAAACATACAGTGAAGTATGCACTCGGTAAAGAGATTTATACAAAGACTGTTAAGTCTACCCAGTTAAAGGATTTAGTACTGATTCACCTGTTAGAATGAAACAGTAGATCTCTGCTTTGCAACTGGATTGCTGATTGAGATTCTCTGATGTACTGATCACCTTGTGTGATGAATTTGTCTTTGCTGAACCTTATACTTCTGAAGCCTTCTGCAATTCGCTTATCTCTGCCTTTCTTTTTCTTTCACATTATATTCTTTTTCATTTTCATCTTTTTACAATATAGTTTATATACAAGTCTCAAACAATTAATTACAATTACAATTATACAGTCGGCTTGACAAATAAACATAAGTGCTACTAAGTCAGCCCAAATATGGTTACTCGGTTCCTTCACACTGACTCGGTGACTTTCTGATGCTCGGCGTCCACTGCATTACTCGGCATCGTCATGCACTCGGTAGAAGTGAAGGCACGGTTCATACTGATCACTCGGTAGGTATTGAACTCGGTAAGCATTGGTGACTCGGTAGACAAGATGTTACTCGGTTTACATTGTCCTGATCGGTTTGTACTAACTTGCTCGGTTTCCATTGTCTGCTCGGTTTGCACTGTCTGCTCGGTTTGCACTGTCTGCTCGGTTTGCACTGTCTGCTCGGTTTGCACTGTCTGCTCGGTTTGCTCAGTTTGCACTGTCTGCTTGGTTTGCTCAGTTTGCACTGTCTGCTCGGTTTGCACTGTCTGCTCGGTTTGCACTGTCTGCTCAGTTTACACTGTTTGCTCGGTTTACACTGTCTGCTCGGTTTACATCCAGAATACAAATAAGTGTTGTCACTAGTGGCAATACTGCTTAATGCCAACAATCTCCCCCTTTGGCATTAGTGACAAAAACACTTATTGGCCAAAATTTATATACACCGAATCATGCTGAGTTTTATTTTGATTTTTCAAAATTTTGTCTTTGTTATAGGGCTTTATACATTGTCTCCCCCTTTCAATGTGCTAACTGTTTCTTATACAAATCTATGCAGTGTACATATCTCTCCTTCTATACATATCTCCCCCTTTTTGACGATAATGCCAAAGGTGCATATACAAGTTATTTACAGAGAGAATCCAAAATTTGATAGGAAACTGGAATGTACCTTCATTATTAGTGCCAGGGTTCTGTCCCAACTTTCTTGCAGAATCTTACATGTTTGTATGGCAATTTGGATTTCTGCAGAGAGTTCAATCATGTGATCTGCTATGGAGAACTGATTGTCATGAATCAATGTTCTGGAATGTTCAATGTGCTTAGACATTGTATTCATGATGGGAAGGATCATGTGTTGGATGTCTAGCAGTGTGGACCGGATCCTTGAGTCTTCTTTCAATAGATCAGACTGCATATTGGATAGATGTGAAATTTTCATGTGATGAGCAGAGCTTGAACTTGGTTCAAGTTGCAGCTTCTGTATGCTAATCTTCATATCCTCATCCATTTTATTCATTTTATCTTTGACATCCTTTGTGAACTCGGCAAAATTGCATAGTCTGGCCAAAAGAGAGGTAGCATTCGAATAAATAGACTCTGTATTAGACAAAACTGAAGACAATTCTACTTGGTTGATAGCTATGTGTTGAGCAATGTGCTCAAGCACTTTATTGTTGAATCTCTTCTCGGCTCTTTCAACTAACTTTTCTGTCCCGGATGAGTCCTCATTGTATTTCTCAACTGCTTCTGCCAATTGTAAAAAAACATGCTGGGAGGAGTCTACTTTAATGCCTAATGCATCAGACAAAATGTCCTTAGCATCCTTGATGATTTGATACTCCTTGTCTCTCTCCTCCTTAAGCTTCTTTTGTTTTTCTTTCCTTTGGAGGATCTCACCTATATTCTGCATCTGGTCTGCTGAGAGATTTGCAAAATCTAGTGTAGGAATCTCTATCTCTTCATCTAGGTCTATATCCTCAACTATATTTTTACCCAAAAATTTTATACTCGGTAGAGCCTTAGGCTTATCTGTACTTAATGTTCTTGTAGTAGTGATAGTAGATAAAATAGGGCTGGCTATTGACACTGGTATACTTTTTACTGGAGAACTTACAATATTTACACTTGATGATTCAAAAGCTAGAAAACTTACTGGTACAGGAGACTGTAGCTCGGTAGAAGAAATGGTAGCTGCCTCTGATGTTGCTAGGGATGATTGGACAAATGTAGAAGTTGTCACAACCATGCTTGAAGGTGTCTCTGGGCTAGATGTAGAGACTTTCACTGGAGAGGTAGGAAGGGATGCAATGACTTCTGCTGCTATCCTTACAGTATCATCTACCTCGGTGTCTTCTTCTTGCTCATCGCTGTCATCTTCAATATCCTTTATTATTATAGTTTCAATGTTCGGTTGGTGAAGGTGGTAAATGTTCTTCCATGTGGCTTTTGCAGCCTTCACAACCGATTCAATATTGTTGATCAAAATCAAACAAGTATTGAACTTCAGTGTCATCTTGTTTTCATTCTTTTTTAGTGCCTTCTTAACTTCATCATTGTTCAGGCTCGGCATCAACTGTCTTAGGTTTTGATCAAATATGTCTATTAAAGTTTGCCTTGCATTGCTCCATCTCATTCTTATCGGATTCAATAGAACTGCTGGAACCTGTGGGGTAATTTCTTCAGGAGAGTATTTCCACTGTCCCATCTTCTCAACAATAGCATCTTCTATTTCCTTCTGCTCTGCTTCCGATCTGGTTTCATATCTCAAGGATTTTATGTTACTTACTCCAGATCCTGATCCATCTCTGAAGAGTTTGAGCTTTTCTTGAAGGGTTAGAGGAGGCCTTTTGAATACTATGTCCTTATCTGCCTTTTCTGCCTTTCCTCTTGTATTTCTCCTTGTAAACACAGCAGTGGGAGGCACAGATGCCTTAGTGATAAAAACTTTTCCTTTCTTCTTTACAGGTTCTGGTTCCTCTGTTTCCTCATCCTTTTCCTCTTCTTTTTCACCAATTTCTTCTTTCTCCTCGGTTATCATTTGCATTTTAGCTATCCTTTTCTTTCCTTTGTTTACCACCTGTGGAAGCTTTATGCTTAGTTCAATTCTCATCTTAGCTTCATCATATGTTCCAAAATATGGGGCTTTGGGATTTACAGGCTGATTTAGAAGTGCTTCAATAATGTTCTTGGTTTCATCAATATTTACCTCATAAGGAAGAGGTTTTGCATACATAGTTCTCAGTTTTATTGCTTGAATATACACATTATCACAATCTACCATAAAACAGATGTCATCTTTGTAATCTTCCACCAACTTCTGTGGAATCCAGAATCTGTCATTCATTTTCTCTTTGAAAGACTCAAAATAATTATCCATGATGCTTTCAAAGTTTTCACTCATTTCTGCTATGTATTCATTAATTTCATAAAGTACTGGCACATCTTTTCTCCATACAACTTTTCCTTTTGAAGGGAAGAATTTCTGAACATAGAAGAATAAACAGACTAACAAGGATCCAAACTTACATGGATTGTTTTTGGAAGTTTTGATGCTTTCCATGTTCTTGTTGAACTGTTTCAACAATAAGTCTGCTAGGTCAAATGTCAAGTTGTTTTTGACTACTTTGTATGCTAGGTCAACAGCTTCACATGAGACACTGTTCTGTCGACTAGAACTGTAAATCTTGTGTGCAATGATATGTGTACCAAACTTCAGTTCGGCGTCGGTAATGCTGCTAACCTTCATGCCTCTACCATCCCACTCGGCTAGGGTTTTCTTCTCTAGTTCCGTCTGACCTAGGGTTTTGGTAGTTTTCGCTTTGTTCAACATGGGAAGACCGGTAACTTGATGAATCATTTTCCTTGTGATCTCAATAGGTTGCTCAAGCCAAATCTTGCCATCGTGTACTCGGCTGAGAATGTACCTAACCCATTTATCTCGAAAGTTTTGAAGAAGATGTGCAATGTGGACTAAACCCTTATCTTCCAGATGTTTGTGCTCGGGTTTCAAAGTACCATCCACACATAGTTCCTCACGCACAATTTCCAGTTCTAGGTTTCCCATTTCTTGAATAGAATAGTTAAAATGATTACGGATATCGTTGATAAGCAGTACCTTAAGAGGAATCTGAGATTGAGCTCCGTTCGGATCTAGGGCGGCTGCAACTGCGGGCACGATCTTAAAATCTGGTGCTTTCCACTCCCCTTGGACTAACATGTCTGATCCTTTCTTCACTGAGGTGCTGGATGATGCCATGGTAGCTCACAGAAAATTCCTTTAGCAAGAGTATTAAATCGCCGGGTTGCCCTTGAAGTTTTCTGCTCTCAAAGTGCTTAAAGATTCGCGGTGAAGAATGAGTTTGATTACTTGCTTTTTGTTTACAATTCTGTCATTAATGCTCATTTCAAATTAGGGTAGGAATTCTGACAGATTGTCACCCACTAAGAATTAATTGCTCGGAAAAGACTTCGCAGCTCGGTGAACTCGAAAATTCATAATGCTCCGACCTTGCTCGGTAAAGACAGGTACCGACCTTGCTCGGTGAAGACTATACCGACCTTGCTGTGATCTCACTGCATCTTGCATGCTGATTTAGACTTTTCTTTTAATTTCGGTTCTGGAACTGCGTAAGATTGATCTATGAGAGTACAGTTCCAGTGCTTCCTTGGAAATTTAATTTGAGTCGATAGAGCCATCCATTCCATTACTTGGACTGGATTGCTCGGTAGCTTTAGGAATCCATTTTTGTCTTACCTGTTTCCTGACCTTAGTTGCTTCATTTTTCTTTCCTTCTTCAATTTCATTAGCATTCATGCAGTTTCTGGCTATGTGACTGAGTTTAGTGCATTTGAAACATCTTATGGTAGTATCTCTTTTCCTTAGATGATGTTTTATGCAATTCATGCCAATGTGTCCATATTCTCCACAGTAATGACATCTACACCAGGTGTTGTAGTCCCATCCAAACATTGCTTTCACAATTTGTTCTGCTGGATTAAATATCTTGGATCTGCACTCGGATGCCTTGTGACCTTGTTTGTTGCACTTGTGACAATTACCTCTGAATCTAGGTTTTTCCCTGCATTCATTTTCTTTATGACCAGGTTGATTGCAGCTATAACATTTTCCATTGAATTCTGCTTTTTCATTGTTCCAACATTTATTTGAAGTATGTCCTATTTTACCACAATGATTACAAGTAGGTTTTTGATTTCTTTTAGTACCTTTCTTAGAGGATTTGCCTTCTTCTTTGTATCCAAGTCCTGCTTTTCCTTTTTGCCTATGAAGATTTCGTTCATACAGCTGATTCAAGTCTTCTTGACTTTTCAGCATTCCTTCGTTGATTTGTTTTTCAGCATTTAGGTCATCCATCAATCTTAGATTGATTTCCTTTTCAGATCTTAGTTCTTCTTTTGTGTTTTCTATTTCTGAACTTAGATTTAGAATTTCTTCATTTGTATGAGAGATCTGATCAATTAGGTTTTCTAGCTGAAGGGTTTTGTTTTGGACTTCAATGTCTCTTTCATCTAATTCATCTTTCAACTTGTTTTTCTGTTCCAAGATCTCACAGAATCTTGTAGAGTGTAGTTCTTGTTCTCTTTTCAATTTTCTCACTTCTTCCTGCAGAGACCCATTCTTTTCTAGGAGTTCTTTGATAGCATTGTTTGCTTCATCTGAGTTATTTGAGGGAAGAAGATCTTCAATCTTTTCTTCAATGTAATTCTGATCATTCATCTGATTTGCAAGTTCCTTCTTTCTTCTTAGGGATTGGGAAAGATGTTCTTTTGCTTCTTTGAGTCTAGCTATGGCCATTTCCAGATCTAGCTTTTCATTTTCAATCACCTTGTTCAGTTTGAATACCTCCATTGTCCTGGATCTTTGCTCAAGCTAGTTAAGCTTTGTCTTGAGAACCAATGAAGCTCTGATACCAATTGTTGGAAATATTCAGGAATTAATCAAGTTACTGAGAGGGGAGGGGTGAATCAGTAACTCCAAATTTTCTTCTCTTTTAACATGTATTTTACTTTTAACCTTTGCATACAGAAAGCATGAAACTTAAAAGCATTCACAATAATGACACACAGATTTGGTTACCTAGAAACCTTCCAAAAGAAAGTAAAACTGGGGTGGGGATGAAACCCACAAAGCTTTAATACTGCAGAATAAAGTTGGCCGGTTAAGGCTTACAATTTGATCACTTCTGATGATCTGCCCTGTTAGGAGCAATAAGGATTGCTAAATCCACCTTGTTAAAGGATTTACAAACATACAGTGAAGTATGCACTCGGTAAAGAGATTTATACAAAGACTGTTAAGTCTACCCGGTTAAAGGATTTAGTACTGATTCACCTGTTAGAATGAAACAGTAGATCTCTGCTTTGCAACTGGATTGCTGATTGAGATTCTCTGATGTACTGATCACCTTGTGTGATGAATTTGTCTTTGCTGAACCTTATACTTCTGAAGCCTTCTGCAATTCTCTTATCTCTGCCTTTCTTTTTCTTTCACATTATATTCTTTTTCATTTTCATCTTTTTACAATATAGTTTATATACAAGTCTCAAACAATTAATTACAATTACAATTATACAGTCAGCTTGACAAATAAACATAAGTGCTACTAAGTCGGCCCAAATATGGTTACTCGGTTCCTTCACACTGACTCGGTGACTTTCTGATACTCAGCATCCACTGCATTACTCAACATCGTCATGCACTCGGTAGAAGTGAAGGCACGGTTCATACTGATCACTCGGTAGGTATTGAACTCGGTAAGCATTGGTGACTCGGTAGACAAGATGTTACTCAGTTTACATTGTCCTGATCGGTTTGTACTAACTTGCTCGGTTTCCATTGTCTGCTCGGTTTGCACTGTCTGCTCGGTTTGCACTGTCTGCTCGGTTTGCACTGTCTGCTCGGTTTGCTCGGTTTGCACTGTCTGCTCGGTTTGCACTGTCTGCTCGGTTTGCTCAGTTTGCACTGTCTGCTCGGTTTGCACTGTCTGCTCAGTTTGCACTGTCTGCTCGGTTTACACTGTTTGCTCGGTTTACACTGTCTGCTCGGTTTACATCCAGAATACAAATAAGTGTTGTCACTAGTGGCAATACTGCTTAATGCCAACAGAATGTACCAAGATAATCTTAAGCAGAATTCACAATGGGAAGTTTTGGTTAGATGACAGAGTGATAGATATCATAGTTGACCTAATTCATGAGGTAACTGGTTTATCTAAAACTAGAGCCATACCTTTAAATGAGAAGAACATGAGAAAAATAGTTATAGACAACACAAAATCATCTTACAAGGGTAGAGGAATAGTAATTAGCAAGGTACAACAGGATGATGTTAGATATTTGTATAAGATCCTTATAGCTAAGTTTTGTGCAAACTCAAGAGAAGATGACATGGTAGCAGGAATGATACATGTAGCCTATTTAATGTGCATAGACAATGTTCAAGTTGACATGTGCGAAATTTTGAGAATTTAGTTTTTTGAGAATTTGGAAAATATAAAGAAGACTACGTATTCTCAGTTTAGATTCTCATCATTGATTACTTATATGTTTTTCCATTTGTTAAGAAGATTTCCTTACACTATTGGTAATGATTAGAATGATGGTAAAACTACAATGGAAAGGATTAACAAAGTATACATGAGACATCTTATTGACAAGGTCAATGAGAGTGTAGTGTTGGTAATTAAAACATTTTAGAATTTGATGACAAGTAGAACAAGGATCCCATAGTCTTTAGTAGAGAAGTATAAGAATGAGATATGATTTATGGTTGATAATGACTTTACATTCATTGAAGTAGTAGAACCTAGATTAGAATTCATAGACCCTCTTGGCTATGAAATTTCTAAGACTAAGACAAAAGAGTATGTGAGTAGATTGCTTAAAAGCAAGTTGGACATTCACAACAATAGATTTGGAACCTTTGAGGAGAACTTCAACTCCACAAAGACTATCTTAGAAGAAAAATAGTCTAAGAAAAGAGTAGAAAGTACAATAAAGAGGATTTTAAAGGACACAGGGATGATTGAACAAGAATTTTTGATAGCTAAGAAGACAGAAGCAATAGTCAGAGACATAGGAAAAAAGGAAGTTTTGTCTATTCCACCTCTTTCATCAGTTACAGTATAGAAAGTGGGCATTCAAATCAAAGTGAAAGTAGAAGAAGCTAAGAAAGATCAAGAAGCCACAAAGGCCACTAGATCATCCTCTTCTACACCTGGTAAAAGAGTGAAAGATATTGCTAATGGATTGGGCAAAAGACAAAAAAAATTAGTGCCACTAGTACAGAGGAAGATTGTAGAAATAAAAGATGATGAAGAGACCTTAGTAAAGAAGAAAACTTGGAAACCAAAGATAGAAAAAGTGAATGAACAAATCATACAAGATGGAGACTTTTCAAAGATGAACAAGTACTATGACCTCTACAATTATGCAGAGAGATTGAACTTTGAAAATGTAGTTGTAAAACATATGATATTGACTAACAAGAAGTTTGACATAATTCAGGGCAAGATACCTGATGATTTTTATGAAAAGTTATTAAATAGGAAGAAAAGAGCAACAAAAGAAGACATCAAAATCAGAAAAAAACTTGTTAGGAAGCTATGTGATGTGAAAGATGAAGAACACTTCAAGCTTATCATGAAAGATCTAAACATCCATTTGAGAACAAAGAAAAGTACAATTCAAATTATGGGAGGTAACTATGAGGAAATCAACAAGGAAATAGAACAAGCAATAGTTAAAGTGATGACATCTAGTGTTGTGAAACAATCAGATGTAACAGAACCAAAAGAGCAAGCAAAGGAAGCAGAACAGCTGAAAATTCCCTCTCAACCAGCTATTAACATTGAATATGAGATAATGAATGTGGAAGGAACCAAAATCACTCTAGATAGTGATGATAATCCTTTTAAGAACCTTGAGAACATTGTTGACAATTCAGATTGTGAAGAGCAGGATAGTGCTAGAGGAGAAGAACAAAGAGACACAAGGATTGAAGAAGAAACAGAGATAGAGAAGCAAGTAGCACCCCTCAGTTAAGAAGAAATTAGTCTAACACCTAAGACTAGTAAGAAAACTCAAATTAGATCTATATTTGAAATCTTGGGTAAAGAAGTAGATGATGATTAGATGGAATTGATCACATCTCTGAATAAGATTATTGGGAAGAATAAGAAGGTAAAAATCCTTGAAGGATCCCTAAAGGAATTAACTAAGAAGTTACAAAGCATTGTGACTACACAGATTGTAGAGGTAGAACCACTTGAAAGAGAAAAGAAAGTAATGAATACATTTGATGATGAGTTTACCAACTTATCAGATATAGCTAAGGTGAAGGAACAAGTAGCCTATGAGGCCAAACTACTTTTGGACATAAGTCAGAGTATCAGAAATGATATCAGTAGTCTTGATATCTGTATAAAATACTTGAGAAGGAACTTGGATAGAGGTAAAAATTTGTACATTCAATGTACAAAATCTGAGAACCTTGTATCAGAAGAAACTCAGAAGATTAAGATCAAAGAAGCAAAAATTCAAACAGAGGTAAATCTTCTTTCTAGCCCCAATGTGAAGATACTCGACATTGAGAAGAAAATTTGCAAAAATTATGTTGAAATAAGGATTCTACATGATGACAAGGACAAGAAGCTGAAAAAGTTTTCTCTTCTAAGAGAGCGTATTTCTATTAAATTGAGCATTGTTGAAGGAAAATTGAAAGACTATCTTTCATCAAAGACATCTTTTTAGAAGTTTAGTTTTGCAAACCTCCAAGCCTATGAAATTGCATCTTATGGATTGTGTGCACTACTTAGTGTTGTAGATTCCATTAAGAAGGCATGAGAGAAAGAGATTGAGACCATGAATATAAACTTTTCAGATTGTGCTGCAAGCCTACCGGCTTTGCAATATTGAATCTAAGTATAACATTTTTGTCTCAACACAATTTTGACACCCTCTATTTTTGTCATTGTTGTCAAAGGGAGAGAGATATATAGCATAAAATTAATAAATATGATAAGGATGTATACTCTAAGGGGGAGTATAGTATATAGATAAGATATATGGAGTTATAAGGATAGTATTTACATATTTTATGTTATGGCCACAATTTTGAGATTTTGAAGACTTATGACTTAGCCAATTTTCTCATATGTTGCCACCAATGACAAAGCGGGAAATTTTTGGCAATCTAGATGAGTTAGATACTTAGATGTTTTCATTATGGAAACATACGATCTACATGAAGATTGCATAGGACAGAGAGCTAGTATGATAGAGTGCAAAGAAAAATTGTCTAAGTATGAGATAATGTTTTTGCAAATGTACCTGGAGACAATTTTGATTAGCGATGTTGATTGGAGTAAGTTCAATGCTTGTGCATTTGAAAATAGATACTATGGTGACTATAGAAGACTCACCTGAGAGCACAAGTCAGTACGACATGTACAGAAGAAGTTATGACAATTTTACTGAAGACAGTGTTAAGCCGTCAAGATAGAATATGAAGACAGAATTGGTAAAGAGTTAAGGGATTATTTTGTTTAAACCAAAATAATATCTTAAAAATATAAAGGGATGACATCCTAGATGTTAACCCTTGGGTAAAGATACATTTTGTATAATGCTTATGAAAAGCCAATTGTAGGAGTTATTAGCCTTAATAACTTGTATTAAAGAGATGTAATGATGTAATTGTAATTACACATAAGAAGTTGTAATGATTTAGAGCAATATCGATAGTGAAAAAGCAAGCGAAGAGACATTGATTTGAAGTTGCAAGTAGTATAAGGTTATGTACCTTGACTTATTTTTTAATCTATAATTATTGTACATTACTTATTTGGGCAGTGGGCTCATCTAGTAATCATATTTTGTACTACCAAATCTTAGTAGGGTTGAGGCTTCTAACAAGGCCTATAGTCCCTTAATCAGGACCGAGACACTATATGCATGTAATAGGCTCCTAAATGAGTCAACATCCTTAGCATGATAATTTTTATTAGTGGATCTCTATGGGAACCATGCCCACTGGGGTTTTCCCTTGGCCAGGGTTTCCTCAAGAACAAATAATGTGTTATGAGTTCATTTGTTTTATTGCTATGCATGTTATTTATTTTACTACCTTGTGCATGCATTAAGATAATTTGTTATATCCATAATTGGTCAAAAGTAAAAGTTTGTAGAATATTGATTCACCCCCCTCTCAGTATTCCTTATTTCTAACAGTTCACATACTAAAAGAGGTGTAAGGAGATATCTTTTTTTTTTCTCTTCTCTTGGTTTATTTCCAAGCTTTCTGATGTTTACTACTCTTTGCCATGTTTTTCTATTAGGGAAGATGGTTTCCATTTTTGTAATTATTATGGTTCCACAACCACACTCCCCTTTGTAGCCTCTTGGCTTCAGGCACCCCCCTCTTGCTAGCTTGTCCTTGGTTGTTTGTTTGCATGTTAGTTTGGTTTATTAGTTTCTTGTCTTGTTTGTTTTTTTCATTTTTTTACAGTTTCACACTTTCAAAGGTCTGAAAGTGCGAAAGGTCTAAAACTTAGTAAGCCTTGTGCATTTCCAACCCCATGAGTTTTTAGAATTTTGGATGTCTAGACACTGAAAGGTCTGACACTTCGAAGAGAGTCTGCCTTTTAGTGTTTCAAACTTTTGGAGGTCTGAGACCCTCAAAAAGCCAATCGGTGAGGGTCGCTGATGTCACCCCCACTAATTTCCTATATAATGCAATGAGCAGTCTTTTATCCTCACTTGTGTTTCTTGCGATCACATTTTTCAGAGCTTGTTAGTATTTTATCTTCTTATTTCTTCTTCCTCAATTTCTATTGGCAAGTAGGCTATATTGGTGAATATAACTTAGTATAGTGTTTTCATTATGGAAACAAATTCATATAGTAGTTTGGAGTCAGCGTACTTGATGAGAAGATCAGATATTGGCTAAGTGTTGAAGACTGGAAAGTGTATAGAGTACCTAAAGCTCAGAGCATCAACATACGTGCATACAACCAAGTTATGGTATGCGCCCTGGAATATAATTTTGTTAGAGTATATTCATGCTTATTCTATGAGCACATGATCAGATATGCAAGTATGACAAAGTTATAGATAGATGAAGTTACACAGCCAGTATGTGCCAGAGAAGAACATAGTAAGTAGCCGACTATTAGCAGTTTGATTTGCAATTATATTATTATGATGTAAAGGCCATGCACCTACTATAATTAGGTTTCCCACATGTAATTATGTTTGTTTGTAAACATGCTTGAGCCAATTCAATTTGAAGCATTGTATGTAATTGGTTAAAGGGCTGACTTAGTTATTTATTTTGTATGCGCATATAAATATGAGTTGTGCTCATTGTAATTAGTATGAGAGTTGATATAGAGTTGAGATAAGTAGAGCATAAGTGTTTGAAGAGTTGATAAGATGTATTGGACCTTTGCAAGAGGTCAAAATATCAGCGCATCAAAGGAACTGATCAGACAAGTAGTGTCACAGTGACATTTCATCTAGCAGATATAGTGTGTATCTAAGATCACAAGGTTGTAGCCTTCACCACATGAGCAGTGAGCTCTAGGATAGTGCATCGACACCCCTAATAGGGTTTATTGTAAAAGACTCCTAATAGGGTCTGACCCTTGACAAGCTCTACTATACTTAATGCATTGTAAAGAAACTCTTAACAGGCTTAAGGATATTCTAACAAGGATCATAAAACACTAGTACAAAATATTAGTGGGTGTCAATTCCCACTTGGGTTTTCACCTATTTGGGTTTCCCAATAACCATATTGGTGTTATGTGTTGATTTCATGTTTCATGTTTATGTGGATGTTCATTTCAGTACTTAAGTATTTAAGTTCAATTTGAGATTAAGTAAAAAGATAAAACTTAGTGAACACTGATTCACCCCCCCCCCTCTCATTGTTCCCATTCCTAATAATTGGTATCAGAGCTCTAGTCCTTAGCAAAGAAGTGTAACCACTTGAGGAGATCATGGACAAAGCAGAAATGAAACATCTAAAAATAAATCTTGAAGCTTCTCTTGAAGATCTAGATAGATCTGAAAAAGAAATTGAAGAACTAAAGGAAAAATTCAGTGATGCTCAATTAGTCATCAAAAGGTTAAGAAAGGATTTGAAAGAATGCTCTACCAATGATCTAGGGATAATGGTCAAGAAGCTGAATGAAGAAAATTTATCCTTGAAAGAATATATTAAAGAATTGGATGACAAGATAATCAACAACCAAGATGTCTATAATAAAGAGATAAAAGAGAACCTACAACTAAATGAAGAATTAAGGCAAGAAAACATGGAAATTTTGGAGCTAAGAAACAACAAAGAAAGCTTGGAATTTGAATTAAAAGAGGCAAATAATCACATTGATAAATTGCACACTAGTTTTGATTTGATAGAATATAAGTTGTACGCAAGAAGAGCTAAAGGAGATACTAGCTACATTGGATACAATGAAGCACAAAATCAGATTGAGAACATGCTAGCAAGAATGAAAGCACTAGAAGACACCTCAGATGCTAATGAGACTAGAAGTCAGACTAAAGATCATATTGAACCATCCAAGAATGAGCACAAGCCAGTAGATAGAACTTGTTATGTGTGTAACAAGCATGGACACATAGTGAGGAACTATACAGAGATAAGAACTTTCAATGGTTAATGTTATTCATGCAATAAATTTGGTCATAGAGCTATGAGTTTCCAAACAAGTCATAAGATTAGGACTTAGTATAATTAGAGAAATTAGAATTAAAAAATGTAAGAAGTTCTTAGAATTTTACATGTCAGATATGTAACTATAATGGTCACTCAGCTAGAGAATGTAAAATGGTGACCCATGTCAATGTGCTGAGGAATATAAGGCCTCCAATCATTTGTCACTCTTCTAACAAGGCTAGACACATCTCAAAGTTTTGTATATCAAGGATGCAAGGTCAGGAAAGTGATAAAAATCCTAAAGAGCTAGCATTGGATCCCGAAGGAGAAGTCATGTTTGTGAAAGATTCAGAGGAAGCGAGCTTGATTTGGTCAGAAGCAAAGAAGGATAAGGTTAATGAGAATGTATTAGATGCATCCATAGTATATGCACCCTCTACATCTGAATGAATGGCCCTCAGGGTCATAGGGGGAGCTAATTTAGATCTAGACCTCTACGCGGTTTGTATACTCACTCTCAGAGTATGCACCTTTGGACTTAAGCTTTTGGAGACTAGAAGAACCCGCATGCAAGAATGCCCTAGCTCACTGTTTATAGAATGAAAGTTAGAAATTTTTCAAGTGATAGCCTGGTTTATGCAACAAGCATTAATGGAAAATTTTCTACTTTAAAGCACATAGAAGTTTGTAAATCTTTCATTGCATTGGAATTCATAGCAATTGGATAACATAAGAGCCCTCACATTTGATTGTGAAGGATTGCAGTTTGATTCATCAACTGACTTGTTGTGCATTTGACCGGTTGTGGAAACCCTAGTTCAACATGCCAATTTAGAAGATCTTGGAAACCATTAAGAAAGAGATATTCAAGTAAGAAATGGCTACTCCTATTATATTTGATGTTGTGGAGAAGAAGAGATATGTATTTAAGAGGAACCCATTTAAATCCACATTGGATGACCTAGAAGGGGTATTTTTCTACATGCCTATGGGTGTTATGCATGTCGAATACATTAGGGCATACATATACTATAAGAAAGAACCAGTAGGATTGGACAGATTAAGAGTGCACATGGAAACAATGATGAAACCTAATAAAACCTTCATGGATGAGTATGCATAGTGGAATAATCACCCTATAGTGGATTTTTCTATGGCATATGAGTTCTATGAATCAAAATGGATAAAGATTCTACTTAACAGGATTCATGATGACCTATTTTGGATAGGTGAAGTACCGGTAAGGATTACAATTGACCTAATTCATGAGATAAGATGCCTCTCAAAGACTAGGGTCATCCTTCCAATAGGCAAGGATGTAAGGAAACTTGTTGAGAAAACATGCAAGTCAAGAAGTGATAGGTGTGGAATGATAGTAGAGCCTATTGATCAAGATGACATCAAATTAATGTCCATGATACTGGGATACAGGTTCCAACACACCAGCAGGGTGAATAGTGTGTCTACAGCCACAATTATTGCAGCAATAAGTCTTATGAAAGAGAAAGGAGAGTTTAATTTGTGTGAGATCTTGCATGCATAGTTAATAGACAACATTAAGACCATAAAGCATGACAAGACCAAGATATTCAGATTTGGATCTTTGATCATTTACATGTACTTCCATATTGTTGGAAAAGTGTCTGATTTGTATCTAGACAAATCTATTCCCACAATGCCATATATATCTCTCAAGGCATGTCCTAAGAGTAGATTGAAGGACTACATGACACTAGAGTTGAATAAATTTAGAGCCAAGATGTAGATGAGATACAAAATTCTAGAGAATATAGTTGAAAAATACAAGGATACAATTTGCTTCATGGTTGAGATAAACTCATCATGCATTGAGATAGTTGGACCAAGGACAAAGTGGATCCATCAACTTGGATATGAAGTTGATGAACAAGTCCTAGAATCATATGTACAAGTATTTCTTTCAGCCCCTAAAGACCCTAATGAGCCTAGATGGGGAACCTATGAAGAGAAAACAAGAGAAGTTTATGCAGTCTTGAACAGTGCAGCAACAAAAAGTAAGGTTTCCAAGGTTAGCTTAGAGATCTTGAGAATTCATGGAGTGTCTCAAGAAGAACTAGCCCAAGCAAGGGAAGAGAAGATTTCTTTGGAATTAGAGAGCACAACTACAACAAAGATAGAATTAGATGACCCAAAGATGAAGAAGGTAAAATTTGAGAAATTTGATGTTATTCATTTTGCATCCAAAGAAACCATTGACCTTACTACTCCTCCTGAGTATAAGGCAATGCCTAATTGGAAGAAAGAGATTAGAACTAGTCATCCATCCTTGCAAATAATAAGAAATAGGAAGAACACTCAAGAACCTCCAAAAGTAAGTTTCAAACCTAGTCTTAGTGTGTTAAGTACAAGGATTGTTGATGAAGGAAGAATTGATCAAGTAGGAAATTTCTATGAAAAATATAGTGAGATTGACAAATCAAAAATACATGGAATAATTGTCAAACATATGTTGAAGTTTAAGAAGACAATCCTAGAACTGAAGACTATGATTCCTGATAATGTATGGAATATCTTAGAGTTCCAGAAGAGATAGGCTATTGAAGAGGATCTAAGGATAAGAGAAAAGATTCTAGATGAAACCGTTCCAATATGATCTCTAGAGGAGAAATCTCTGTTACTATATCTAGTGAAACCACATCTTAGAACCAAGTTAAGGACCCTACACATAATGGACAAGAATTATGAATTAGTTTCTAAGGAAACAAAGAAGGCATTTGAGAAGGTCTTCATGAATAGGAAAATGTATCCAGCTACTGCGCCCACCATACAAGTACCCACAATAGTTGAAAAAGAGTTAAAGACTACTAATGTACCTATGATATGTCCCCAGGACTCAGCGTCTATAGTTGAAACAATATTAGAGGAAGATAAGTCAGTGCCCATATCTAAGACATTCAAAGATGACTCAATTTTAATTGATAATGTAAAAGTCACTCTAGTGACCACATAAATGGATTTGGATAAGTTTGAGGAGGCATTTGCAAGAACACAAGAGGTTGAAACTCTTTGTAGTAACACTCCTCCCATTCATCAAGAAGAAATATTGATTGAGGATATAACAGATGAAAAAGAAGAAGGAAAAGGCAAAGAGATAGAAAAAGAAGAAGAAGAAAAGGAAATAGAAAAATAAGAAGAAGAAGAAGAAGAAGAGATAAAAGGAAGTGAACAAATAGATAAGCCATATGTTGAAATTCTAAGCAAAGTAAAAATAGAAGTGATGGATAACACTCCTATCACTCCCTTAGCGTCATTGTTGTCAAGTTTGACACCTGACACAACCAGTTTGGACTCATGGGGAGAATAAGACCTGATCAAGATCAGTGTCCTAGCTATGGAGAAGGAAAAGGAGAAATAGGTAATGAGGAATCACTTGTTTGTTGAATCAGTCAACATAATGAATAGTCTATTGTTTTCAGACAAGAAAGTGTCTAAGGTACATTTAGTTGATGTTGTTAGCAACATCCTCACAGTCTTCAAAAGAAATTTTTCTACCTTGGAAGAGTTAGCATCTCAAGTTGGAGAACAAAAGTATCGAAAGAAGAGACTGAGTGAATTGGTTAGTGACTTTGCACTTGACCTAAGCTCACTAAAGATTGGTCAAGCATCCTTGAAGGAATTTGCAGAAAAGGGCAAAAATATTATTGCTGACTATATGAACCACGACAAGTTCACTAGTGATCTATACAGGAAGATACAAGAGGCAGAAGCTATGATAGATAGCATAAGGAAATCAATGGAAGATCCATCCATTGATGTGAGCATGTGTAATAATGTCTACCAAGGATAAATAGATAAGATATAAAAAGCTAAGCAAGAGATGTCGAAGATAAGAGCAAGGCAAACACGGCTCAGGAATTCTCTTGTGCCCTCACTAGATATACTCAATTAGAATATCAAGGAGATCGATGCCACCATGGTGACATATGATCAAGGTCCTAGCATAGATTTGGGGATGGAGAAGCTATAGTATGCATTAATGTGCCCATCTCTAGATTGTAAATTCATTGATCACATTTTGGAAGAAGGAGATCCAAAACTTACAGGTAACATATCTGGATGTTCTCTCACAGTAACTATTTTTAAATATTGTTTTGAAGCACATTTTTCATTAATGTCAAAGGGGGAGTATGTATAGAATATGGGTTATAGATATGTATAAGGGAGATATAAGACAAAAAGCTTTTTGTATTAAGTGACAGTTATCAACTTCGCCATATTCCTTTGTTGCCATTAATAAAAAGGGGGAGATTGTTGGAAAGTTGGCTATACTAATGTATATGACTTAGTATAGTGTTGTAATTATGGCAACAAAGTCATATAGTAGTTTGGAGTCAGTGCACTTGATGAGAAGATCAGAAATTGGCTAAGTGTTGAAGATTGGACAATGTACAAATTTCTTGAAGTTCAGAGCATCAGCGTACTTGCGTACGAATGAGTTATGGTATGTTCCCTGGAAGATAAGTTTGTTAGATTATATTCATACTTATTTTATGAGTGCATGATCAGATATGAAAGTATGACAAATTTATAGATAGTTGAAGTTACACAGCCAGTGTGTACCAGAGAAGGACAGAGTAAGCAACTGACTATTAGCATTTTGATTTGCGATTATGTTATTATGATATAAAGGCCATACACCTATTGTAATTAGGTTTTTGACATGTAATTATGTTTTTTTTTAAACATGCTTGAGCCAATTGAATTGGAACTATTGTATGTATTCGGTTAAAGGGTCAACCTAGTTGTTTATTTTGTATGCGCATATAAATATGAGTTGCACCCATTGTAATTAGTATGAGAGTTGAGATAGAGTTGAGATAAGTAGAAAATAAGTGTGTGAAGAGTTGATAAGATGTATTAGAGCTCTACAAGAGGTCAAAGCATCAATGCATCAAATGAACTAATCAGACAAGTAGTGTTACAGTGACAGTTCATCCAATAGATATAGTGTGTATCTGAGATCAGAAAGTTGTAACCTTTGTCACTTGAGCAGTGAGATCTAGGAGAGTGCATCCACACCCCTAACAGGGTTTATTGTAAAACACCCCTAACAAGGTCTGACCATTGAAGTGTTAGGAATGAATGCTAAATCCTTTGGCAGTCATTCTATAGCAGTGGTTGTTGAATTCATGACTATGATTGTCATTGATGTCAACACAGTGATATTCTGGAGTTTAGCAGAGAAGCAGGCACAGTTTTGTTTTGTGCACATGTTATATTTCAAATTGAGTTATGCATAGTTGATGGTATGTTATTTTGTGTGTTAGTAACCTATGGTTAAGAGCGCAAAAACAAATTCATTTATTCATGAAAGTTATAAGCATTTTGGTGGAAGTAGTATTCTGGCAGTGTTCCTGAGTGGCAGTTTTTGGTAATCAGAGGATATCTCCTAACTGGGATAGAATCTAATTCTGCATAGTTAAAGGGAAGTTTGAGACTCATTGGTGGTGATGTGTTCCATAGCACAAACTTTGAGGTCACATGATTGGAAAGTTATTATATTTGGAAGCCGACAGTTTTTATGTAATTTTGATGTAGCATGTTGAAATTATTATTTTGTATTTGCATGCTGACTCATTTATAATTATTTGAGTGTGGTATAAAGGAAGGAATGTTTTCCTTATTTTAAGATGTTATTTTAATAGTTGTGATATTAAATTGTGAAAGTTGTGATGCAAATATATGCATGAGGTGAAGAATAGAGCTAATTTAGTGATGAAGGAAGACTTGCAAAGTACAGAGATATGACTTTGTGATCTTGTGTAGCAGAGAGTGTGGTTTTGGCATAGTGTGAAAGAGGTAACATATTTCATATTATTCTATTGAATAATCCTAAGATCTTTTGGATGGTGAGTTCAAAGACCTTTCCTTGAAGCTATTTGGGCAGTGGGTCCTTCTGTCTTCCATAACTCCTAACAGGGTTAGAATCTTTTTACAGGGATTCAAAATCTCCTAATAGGGATTCATATGCACTAAGTGTATTTCATAAGACTCTTGATAGGGTCAATCCTCTAACAAGGAACTTTCATAGGAGTGCATCATTTTGTGGGCATCATTCCCACCGAGGTTTACTCTTTGATCAAGAGGTTCCCTAGTTAACATTGTTGGGAGCTTCTTCTTGCAGGACCAAACTTGAATTAATAGATGGGCTTGATTCTTAGGGTAGGTACTCAAGTTTGACAAGAAAATAGTCCAATTGATGAGGATAAAGAACATCCTCCTTCTTCTTTGAGCTCCACATCACTCAGGTAGGTATTGCCTTATCTGCACACTCAAGACACCTCATGATAAAAAATAGGCCTACAAATGGATTATTGTCAAATAGTCTTCAAACCCCTTTGGGTATCCTATACCCCAATGAAACAAATTCTTAATGCAATAGCCCTACTTTCATAGAATGGGTATGAAAACTAGAGACCTATACTAACAACATGAAAGGGAAAGGGTGGAACTAAATCTAAATGATTTATTGATGGGTTTGGAAGGACCCCTAAGATACCCTAAGTCCCTCATAGACCAGTTCCTTATCCAAAGGGCCACACAGCCAAATACCCTATTGCAATAGATAACTATGAAACAAGAAAGCAATAAATTCAATGTGTTGATGCCTAACATCAATCACACACCATGACCAAACCTCACTTCAACAACCCACCTATGTATTCAAGTATGTTATCACCCATCCAAAGGTTTTTAATCCTCCCCTTAGAAGAGACATATAAATAGATAATACATTAACCAGCATCCACTAGAAGACAAGCATGATATATCTTTGATACCTCAGCTCATACATACATGAAAACTAATCCCAAACCAGTTATCTCTATGAAGACAACTCCACTTGAAAACACATAGGAAATGCAAATAGAAAAATCAAACACCCTTGATATATGATTAATGAATTTAAAATTCAAATGGAGATAGCTTGGTAATAGTAAGAATAAATTGAGTCCTCATACATAAGACAAATCAATCACAATATGTATCATATTCTCTGAATCAACAAAGGAAGAAAGAACACCCTATATGCAGAGAGATGGAGAAAATCTACAGGACAAAACCTTTCTTGGAATCAATTCTCCCAAAAATTTGTAGAAGAAGGAACCCTTACAAAATAAAACCTTTCACTACTTATACCACTAGCTGCCTTGGAATCCCAAAAGAATTTAGGATGCAACAAGCTTCAGACAACTAAGGTTAGGGTTTCAACAACTACACCAACCCTAATTACAACAAAAATTATTGCAGGGGTAGGAAACCAAGAAATCTCAGAGAAACAGATCCAGAAAGATCCGCAATCATGAAAATATGTGAGATCGGGATAGAGAACCAAGACATTTTCCATAAATACTAGTCTGTCTGACCACCTACAGCACAAAGCCATTCCTCGTAGTATAATAAAACATTCTACAACAATTGATCATGGCAACTTGGACCACACTACAACCATCGACAAAACCAAACAAAACAAATCCGGCTGCTAAAACATTTAATTTCAGTCCTTTCTATCATTGGAAACCCTCAAAAAATTCAAATTTGAATTTCAATGGTCACGCTCATGGAACCTACAACATATCAACGGTCAAAATTTGAATCTGAGCTATCTTTAAGTCATGACCATCAGATCTTCCCTTTTCACGATCTTTATGTCTCTAACTCAACTGCCATCCTTAGGTTAACTCCTAGTGAACAGGCCACAAGGCTTTTTCCTGTTCGTGAAATAAAATCTTAACTCACCATTTAAGTCAGTGACTTAGCAGTCAAAGGGAAACAACTAAGCCCGGTCCTTATTTAGCGAACTGGCAACAAAAGGTTTTTGCTAGTTCGCAAAATAGTTTTTACCTCCGCCAATTCATCTAGTGACAATGCAAAGGATTGTTCACCAAATCACTCGATCATTTAGAGTACTACCCCCTTTCTATGTGAATAAGCGAAACCCTCTGTAATATATCAAAATTGCCAAACACTTATCAGGACCACCAAAAGACTGAGGAAATTATACTGGGCCCACATTAAGAAGATCGACGGTTGTCTCATCTTCACATAGACCTCCAAGATTCCTTTAGATTATAAGACAACCATCAAATGGATAATCTTACCCTTCTCTGACAACCCCCTAACACTGAAAGAGATCAACAGCCATCTTAAGATCACAAGTGTCAGAAAAAACCCATCAAATTACATGCAGACCGTCGATGCTCTATCACAATCAGAACCCATTGAACCTCAAAAAACCTAGCCCCACTGATAACACACCCAGTCACACTACATGGACCAATCAAAGCTCACCAAATCAGCACATGTGACACATAAAAACCATCTGGCAATTGGACCCACCTTAATACTGCCACCTAAGAACAAAGTAACATCAACGGCTGGCATAAGATCTCAAAGCTCTGACAAATCTCATGAGAACTTACGCCAATCTTTGATCAACTAACAATGTCAAGACCCTTTGACAAACTCAAAAACTAGGTCCCACTGACAATTGCCACCGAATTAATACATTGACCAATCACAGATCACCATTTGTGCATATGTGTCACCTTGGACCCACAGAAAACCTTTACATTAGATTCCAAATCAATGGCTGTCACATGATTACGAAGGGGAAGAATATTCCTTGTGATCATGTGACAACCACCAAATCTTCAGTTGACTAAAAACTTAACCCCACCCCACCATATCATCTTTTATTTTAGCTAATAAAATGTTGCCACTTGTGCTTATGTGGTAGTGGTCCTGCCTACATTGAAAAGTTATGTCATGAAAATGAATCAATGATCATCGCAAACGCACAAGCCTCTGACAAAACCCTTGTGCTTTTGTGACAATCGTTGGATCAAGCTGGTGTCAGAAGGTGAGGCCCAGGAAATAATAAGCTAGAACGTAGGAAATATTAAGGCACAGGACTTAGGCATTAGGGAAAAATTAGGCGCTGAGGACTATAGGAAAAATTAATGTCAGGGGTAAAAACTTAGGAAAAATTAATAGCCGACCCCGCAAGGTGATAAATTATTAAAGCACATGCGCTAAAATAATTTTAAGTGGCCCAAAAAAGTAACATAAAATTAGAATAGGGCCAGGGCATTTTTAAGGCTTTTCTCATATAACGACTAGATTTTGAATATTTGCAAGGGTTTCTAGGCCAGAGATCAAAAGAAAAGGGCTAGAGCCATGAAATTGTTTTGCACGTGCCAACAGTGGCTCTATCTGGGGATGTATGCCTCTTGCAAGCATAGCAAGGACTTAGAATCACTAGTTAAAGTAGACCACCCACTGGAAAAGGGCACATAGACTGCAAAAAATACAAGGAACACACTAGGGAAATAGGAAGGGAAACACACAACAGGAAAGGAAAAAACTATACAAAGATTTACAATATTTAGAAAAAGGCCCAAGGCCCCAAAACTTCTGATCAGTTCCTCCCTCTATCAAACAAATAATTTTCATCTCCATTCAGTAGAGGAAAACTGAAATTACATTTTCCATCCATCTTGCCAAAAACATTGTGATCAACATTTAGCACATTATATAAAAAATGATCATCATACTCACCACCACTCAGCAAGATAGGGTCATCAAGCTGCCATAAATATTGATTACTTTGTGACATCAAAATGTCACACTCTTCACTTTCACTGTCATGCTAAAAAAGGAAATACTCCTTCTCAACCTCATGGATGAACACATCAGCATGTTGATCACTAGTTTGCAATAAAGAATAAATCTTCTCTATCTCCTTACTCTACAAACTAACATAGCACTTCTCAAGACAAAAATCTAATTGCATGAAAATGGAAGTAACTTGCTGATCAAAAATCATATCAGCACCTTCTGGAAAGGAACAAGCACTATCAGTTAATGACTCATTAGTCATTTGCAAATTTGAGAAAACCCCTTCAGATTTACCATATTCTCCAGCATCAAAAATGGGAGAAAGAACCTCAATAGAAGTTTCACACATCATGCCATCATTTATTCTTTCTTCATCAAAAATAATATCCACTAGGCATGGGATTTTGGAAACATCCTTGTGAGTGCATCTCTGAAATTCTGCATCTAAGAGCTCTAAAATTTGGTCACTACTTAGTAAGCATTGAACTTGACATTCTATCTCATTGGTCTCACTGCAAATGCTACAAACATCTTCCTCATCTAAGACAGGAGCTGAAAATTCTTGTGTAAAGTCATCAATGTAGGAACTTACATCCATTATAGATTCATCTTCTATCTCTTGATAATCACAAGTTCCATCATCAACATTAGCATCACAAGACTCATCCTCCACAAATGAAGCCATCCATTCTTTAACATTTTCTAGTGCTTCATTCCTAAAGGATGCAAACCAACTGACTGACTCAGGCATACCAAATTCTAAGAACATTTTAGCATATTGGAAATCTTGAAGCTCAATACCCATAAGAAGCTCATCACAAGATACAAGAAATTTCTTATAGTATAAATGGGATGACTCATTTTTTCTTTCTCCTATTGTACATCTCAAAATTTTTATGCAAGTTTGCTGGATTTTTTGACTCATCAAATAAATATCTTTCTCTCTATTAACATTTCTAAAATCTGATAGAGAACTTTCAGACCTAGAAACATCATCTTGATTTATCAAGGCTAGAAACTCCATTTCAATATACTGACAAAATAAAGCTGCTTGTTCTCATGACAACACTTTTATCCAAATTTATGCAACCACCAACTTTATTAAATCTCAACATATTTCTGATACTCTTTACAACAACCAAAGCTTTTATCCAGAAATATGGCTTAAACTTCAAAATTAATTTCCCCTTTTCAATGATGACTTGTTCACCTAATTAAGGATTGTTCTTACTTAATGAAATAGGATTACTTGGATATGTTGTGAATGCTAGAAAATATTGATCTAAAGTCTCCTCCAGATCACCTTTCAAACTTTGGTAGACCCACCACCTCATTGTAGAGGACAAATTTGAATTAGCTGAAAACCTTTCCCAACTCTAAACCTTCTTCAAAACCCACAATCACAAAACAAACTCACAAGATAACTACTTGTCAAGACTACAAATATACCACTCTTTGCTATAAAATACTGACCAAATAGAGACTTAGAGTTTCCACTCAACACTTAGTGAGAAGATTTTACAAGTGTGTTTTTTACTTTTGACTCTATGATCATTAACCAAGACTCTGGGATGATCCAGCCAACCAAGAAAGCTTGTTGTCTTTTACTTCTTCACCAGTAGGGTGACCATTTTGTTGGGGACTTAGATGGGTAATCAATCTGGTCAACAAAATATTTTGAATATAACAATATAACTACAACCAGAGATCCTAACAGATATACTTCTTTGTTGTTCTCCCCAACAAAGTCACCATTTTGTTGGGAGCTTCTTCTTGCAAGACCAAACTTGAATCAATAGATGGGCTTGATTCTCAGGGTAGGCACTCAAGTTTGACAAGAAAATAGTCCAATTGATGAGGATAAAGAACATCCTCCTTCTTCTTTGAGCTCCACATCACTCAGGTGGGTATTGCCTTATCTGCACACTCAAGACACCTCATGATAAACAATAGGCCTATAGATGGATTATTATGGAATAGTCTTCAAACCCCTTTGGGTATCATGTACCCCAATGAAACAAATTCCTAATGCAATAGCCCTACTTGCATAGAATGGGTATGAAAACCAGAGACCTATACTAACAACATGGAAGGGAAAGTGTGGAACTAAATGTAAATGATTTAATGATGGGTTTGAAAGGACCCCTGAGATACCCTAAGTCCCTCATAGACCAATGCCTTATCCAAAGGGCCACAAAGTCAAATACCCTATTGCAATAGATAGTTATGAAACAAGAAAGCAATAAATTCAATGTGTTGATGCCTAACATCAATCACACACCATGACGAAACCTCACTTCAACAACCCACCTATGTATTCAAGTATGTTATTGTTAGAAAGTAAAGATCCCCAAGATAACTGAGAGCAGGGGGTGAATCAGTTATCAGATAATTTATCCATTCAACTACTTTAAATAATGTAATCAATGTACTGATCAACCATAGAAAGATAATCATACACAATTGCACAATAACACAAGATATGTTGACTAGGGAACCTCTTGAAAAGAGTAAACCCCGATGGGAATGATGCCCACAAAATGATGCACTAATATGAAAGTTCCTTGTTAGAGGATGGACCCTGTTACGAGTCTTATAAAATACATTTAGTACATATAAATCCCTGTTAGGAGATTTTGAATCCCTGTTAAAAGATTCTAACCCGGTTAAGAGTTTATGGAAGACAGAAGGACCCACTGCCCAAACAACTTCAAGGCAAGATCTCTGAACCCACTATCCAAAAGATCTTAGAATCATTCAATAGAATAATATGAAATATATTACCTCCTTCACACTATGCCAAAATTGCACTCTCTGCTACACAAGATCACAATTCCAGATCTCTGTACTCACAAGTCTTCCTTAATCACTGAATTAGCTCTTTTCTTTACTTCATGCATATATTCACATCATAATATTCATAGTACACATTACAACAAGGAAAAAATTCCTTCTTATATACCAAACTCAAATAATTACAAATGAGTCGGTCCTTAATTATAAAATAATAAATTCTACATGCTACACACAGAATTCACATAAAACTGTCGGCTTCCAGATACTATAACTTTCTCCAAACATATCCTCAAAGTTTTTGCTATGAACCACATCATCATTAATGAGTCTCCAACATCCCTTTAACTATGAAAAATTAGATTCCATCCCAGCTAAGAGATATCCTCTAATTTTTTAACATCGCTTCACAGAAACACTGTCTAAACACTGCTTTCACCAAAATACTCATAACTCTCACAAATGAATGAATTTATTTTTGTGCTATTAACCATAGGTTAATAACACACCAAAGAACATACCATCAACTACACAAAAGCCAATCTACAATACAACATATGTGCAAAACAAAATTGTACCTGATTTCCTAATAATATCCAGAATATCACTGTGTTGACATCAATGACAATCCAAGTCATGAATGCAACAACAACTACTACAAAATGACTACCAAAATACTTTTCATTCATTCCTAACAATCTCCCCCATTGGAATTGATGGAAACATAGATGAAAAACATCCAATGTTCCAAAAATCCAATACTGCAACATCACTACAAAATATCAAATCAAATCTTGCTTCATTTTCCTCTTCAGCTCTCTCATACAATCCACAATGTTTTTCATGTATATCTCTCCCCCATTGACATCAATGATAGAAATTCCATCACTAAGTCAACAACAACTTAATGTCAAAAGACACTTTTTAGAAAAATACAATAACAAGAGTCCTCATGACTCAGCTCATAAACTCCCCCATAGAGGAAGTTCCAACATCCAATCCAGAAGAAAGATAGGACTCATATACCACTAGACGGATGCAATCACCTGCATCAATTCTCAAAAATAGGTTGGGGCATAAACCCAAGCATACCTCTCAGATACACAAATGTATCCTTAGGTAAAGGCTTTGTAAATATATCTGCTATCTACTCCTTTGTACTTATGTACTCCAATCTTACTTCTTTTTCTACAACTTTCTCTCTTACAACATGATAATTGATCTCAATATGTTTAGTCTTAGAATGTAAAATAGGATTTTTTGATATACTCGCTGTACTAGTGTTATCACAATGTATAAAAATAGGCTCATCAAACTTTATTCCAATATCCTTCAACATCTACTTCATCCAAATAATCTGATTACAATTATTTGCTACTGCAACATATTCTACTTCTGCTATGCTTTGTGAAGTACAATTTTGCTTCTTACTTAGCCAAGAGACCAATTTTCCTCCAAGAAAAAAGGCTCCACCACTGGTGCTTTTCTTGTCATCAACGCTACCTCCCCAATCTGCATTAGTATAGGCACATAAAGTAAAATCATCAAAATTCTCATACCATAATCCATAATCCATTGTTCCTTTCAGATATCTTAGTATCCTCTTTACTACTGCATAATGTGATTCTCTAGGCTCTACTTGAAATCTTGCTACAATCCCCACTGAATGTGCTATATCAGGTCTTGTATGTGTCAAGTACTACAATCCTCCAATCATAGATCTGTACTTTTTCTGCTCAACTTCTAGTGTCTCATCTTTGCTAGATAACTTATGTCCAGTTACCATAGGTGTTCCAACAGGTTTAGAATCTTCCATTCCAAATATTTTCAATAATTCATTCAAATACTTAATCTGACTTACAAATATACCTTCCTTGCTTTGTGTTATCTATAATCCCAAAAAATATTTCATTTCTCCAATCATGCTCATCTCAAATTCAGTCTTCATTTCATCTGCAAATTTGTCACTAGCTTCATCTTCTCCTCCAAAGATAATATCATCAACAAATATAACTATAACCAACAAACCATTCTCATTTTCTTTTGTGTATAAGTTACTATCTGCTGTTCCTTTTATAAATCCCAATTTCAATAAATACGTATCCAATCTTGCGTACTAGGTTCTAGGTGCTTGTTTTAATCCATATAAAGTTTTCTTTAACTTACATACCATATCTCCTTCTTGTGTCAAAGGAAAACCTTCAAGCTACTCAATGTAGACTTCTTCTTCCAATTCACCATTCAAAAATGCTGACTTCACATCCATCTGATACACTCTGAATTTCTTGTAAGTTGCATATGCTAGAAACATTCTCACTACTTCAAGTTTGGCCATAGGTACAAAAGTTTCTTCATATTCAATTCCTTCTTGTTGTGACTATCATTTACATACCAATCTTGCTTTGTTTCTTATCACTTCTCTTTGTTCATTCATCTTGTTTCTGAATATCCACTTTGTTCCAATCACATTCTTGTCTTCAAGTCTAGGGACCAATTCCCATGTCTTGTTTTTCTTAATCTGCTCTAGTTCTTTTTTCATAGCATTAATCCAATGTTCATCTTCACAAGCTTCATTAGTAGTCTTAGGTTCAATTTGAGAAATGAAACATAACTGTACCTTATTTCGAGTCAAAACTCCTCTATCTAAACTTCCAATAACTTGCTCAATAGGGTGATGTCTTCAAGTATACCTGTTAGGTGTCATAGTTACCGATCTTATTCCGACTGTAGATTCTTCTCTGCTTTCTTCTCTATTTTCTTCTTTGTTTTCTTCTCTATTTTCTTCAGTATGACTTTCATTTAGCAAATCACTGTTAGTTTCAAAAAATAATTCTTCATTTTCAATGTTAGGCTGAGGTTGTGTTTCTCCATCAGATTCATAATCAAGCATTCTTTCCTAAATTTTAAACTTCTCATCAACTTTTACATTTTCTCTTTCAACAATAGTCTTAGTTCTTTTTTTATAACATCTATATGCTTTGCTTTTTAAAGAATATCCAAGAAATATTCCTTCATCACTTCTAGGATCAAACTTTCCTATATCATCATCTCTCTTTATATAACATTTACTTCCAAAAATTCTAAAATACTTAACTGAGGGTGTATGTCCAAACCATAATTCATAAGGTGTCTTGTTTGTATCTTCTCTAATTTGTACTTTGTTCATAGTGTATACTATTGTGTTCACTGCTTCTCTCAAAAAAGTCTTAGCCAAATCATTTTCAAACAACATAGCTCTTGCTACTTCAGTTATTGACCTGTTCCTTCTTTTTGCAATACCATTTTGTTTTGGTGTTCTAGGGGCTGAAAGTTGTCTCTTAATACCATTCATTTCACAAAAGGTGTTAAACTCTCTAGATGTAAATTCACCACCTCTATCAAATCTTAGACACTTAATCTTCATTCCAGATTCATTCTCAATTTTTCTTTTCATGATCTTAAATTTATCAAATGCTTCAGATTTTTCTTCCAAAAATGCAATCCACATCATTCTTGTAAAATCATCAACAAGAATCATAAAATACCTTTCTCCATAGAATCCTCTAGTCCTAGTGGGACCACTCAAGTATGTATGAACAATCTCCAACTTCTCTGTCGATGTGAACTTCTTGTTGGGAAATGAACTCTTTTTCTACTTTTCCATCATAAATTCTTTGCAAATCATGTTAGTAGGTTTCATAATTCTAGGTAAATCTCTTACCACAACTGTAGTGGTCACCTTGACAATATTATCAAAGTTTATATGAAAAAAATTTTTATGCCATAACCAACTATCATCAATCCTAGTTATCAAACATGTCATCTTAGTAGGATTCAACTAAAATACATTACCTCTAGTTCTGGATCCTTTTCCATTCAGGTTTCCATCTTTATCTTTTATCACACAATTTTTCTTAGAAAACCAAACTTGATAACCCTTATCAGCCAATTGTCCAATTCCTAGTAGATTATGTCTTAGTCCATCAACAAAGTAAACATCATCAGTGTTAGTCTTTCCATCAAGAGTAATAGATCCTATACCCTTAATCAAACAAGGTGCATTATTACCAACCCTAACAATTCCTCCATCATAATTATCTAACTTAACAAACTTTCTTTTATCTCCAGTCATATGATGTGAACAACCACTGTCTATAATCCAATCAGATTTCTTTTCAACTTCTGAAACTAATGCTTTTTCTTCCCTTTTATCAGATTCAAAACTTTCTTCTTTAATTGCTACAAATCCTATTTCCTCAAAGTTATCATTATCACTGTCACTTAAATGTTTTTCAATTCCTACTTCAAGATCTTCATCATTTGCATAATAACATTCTTTAGATCTTCTAGGTTTAAAGTTGCTTCTATACTTCTTAACTCTTTTAGGACATTTAGATGCAAAATGACCATATTCTTGACAAGTCCAACATTTAAATATTTTCTTACCATTTGGTTCTCTTTTTACAAGTAATGCAATACCTTATTCAATCTTCTTATCTTCCTCAGATCTGCTACTGCTGGCATAGTCTCCATTCACACTAGTACTCCTTGTAGGTCTAATGTTAAGAGCACTGAATGTTGTTTCCATTCTAGGTAGCTCTCCTAATAATCTCAAGTTCATCTCTGCTATTTCTAATCTTCCAAGAAGAGTCTCTCTTGAGAAGTTTGATGTACAAGGTATCACTTGTTCAATCATCTACTTTGTCTACTTGAATACTGGTGTCAAAGTTCTCATAATTTTCCATATCACTTCATTCTCTGTCTTATCACCTCCACAAGACTTTATTCTTGTTACAATCTTAGACATCCTACCAATATAGCTTCTAATACATTCATCTTCCATCATTTTGATATATTCAAATGCACAAATCAAATTATGTAATCTAGCCTTCTTTGCATGTTCATCACTTTCAAAAGTAGAATGTAAAACTTTCCAAATTGCATGAGATGTTTTCAAACATATTACCTGACTATATTCATTCTCCGGTAGTACTGACAAAAGTGCTTCTCTTGCAAGTATGTTACACATGAATAGATCTAGTTCATCTTTAGTTCCTACCTCTAGATTGTCTTCCTTAATGATATTCTTCTCATTCTTTGTAATCAACCAATAACTCAGTCCTAAACACAATAGATGTGTCTTCATCTTTTCTTTTCAGTAGTCAAAATTTACTCCATCAAACTTAGGGCTTTCTTTTCTGAAATTCACCATGGATCTCCTTAAGTTGTTAAAATTTTCTTTCAAGGACTTGCTACTCTGATACCAATTGTTAGAAAGTAAAGATCCCCAAGATAGTTGAGACGGGGGGGGGGCTGAATCGGTTATCAAATAATTTATCCATTCAATTGCTTTAAATAATGTAATCAATGTACTAATCAACCATAGAAAGATAATCATACACAATTGCACAATAACACAAGATATGTTGACTAGGGAACCTCTTGAAAAGAGTAAAGCCTGGTGGGAATGATGCCCACAAAATGATGCACTAATATTAAAGTTCCTTGTTAGAGGATGGACCTTGTTAGGAGTCTTATGAAATACATTCAGTACATATAAATCCCTGTTAGGAGATTTTGAATCCCTGTTAAAAGGTTCTAACCCAGTTAAGAGTTTATGGAAGACAGAAGGACCCACTGCCCGAACAACTTCAAGGCAAGATCTCTGAACCCACTATCCAAAAGATCTTAGAATTATTCAAAATAATAATATGAAATATATTACCTCCTTCACACTGTGCCAAAACTGCACTCTCTGCTACATAAGATCACAATTCCAGATCTCTGTACTCACAAGTCTTCCTTCATCACTGAATTAACTCTTTTTTTACTTCATGCATATATTCACATCACAATATTAATAGTACACATTAAAACAATGAAAAAATTCCTTCTTATATACCAAACTCAAATAATTGCAAATGAGTCAGTCCTCAATTACAAAATAATAAATTCTACACACTACACACAGAATTCACATAAAACTGTTAGCTTCAAGATACTGTAACTTTCTCCAAACATATCGTCAAAGTTTGCACTATGAACCACATCATCATTAATAAGTCTTAAACATCCCTTTAACTATCCAAAATCAGATTCCATCCCAGCTAAGAGATATCCTCTGATTTTCGAACATCGCTTCATAGAAACACTGTCTAAACACTGCTTTCACCAAAATACTCATAACTCTCACAAATGAATGAATTTCTTTTTGCACTGTTAACCATAGGTTAATAACACACAAAAGAACATACCATAAAATACACAAAAGCCAATCTATAATACAACATGTGTGCAAAACAAAACTGTACCTACTTTCCTACTAATATCCAGAATATCACTGTGTTGACATCAATGACAATCGAAATCATGAATGCAACAACAAATACTACAGAATGACTACCAAAATACTTTTCATTCATTCCTAACATTTATCACCCATCCAAAGGTTTTTAACCCTCCCCTTAGAAGAGACCTATAAATAGATAATACATTAACCAGCATCCACTAGAAGACAAGCATGACATATCTTTGATACCTTAGCTCATACATACATGAAAACTAATCCCAAACTAGTTATCTCTATGAAGACAACTCCACTTACAAACACACAGGAAATGCAAATAGAAAAATCAAACACCCTTGATGTATGATTAATGAATTCAGAATTCAAATGGAGATAGCTTGGTAACAGTAAGAATAAATTGAGTCCTCATACATAAGACAAATCAATCACAATATGTATCATATTCTCTAAACCAACAAAGGAAGAAAGAACACCCTATATGCAGAGAGAAGGAGAAAATTTGTAGGACAAAACCTTTCTTGGAACCAATTCTCTCAAAAATTTGTAGAAGAAGGAACCCTTACAAAATAAAACCTTTCACTACTTATACCACTAGCTACCTTGGAATCCCAAAATAATTTAGGATGCAACAAGATTCAAATAGCTAAGGTTAGGGTTTTAATAACTACACCAACCCTAATTACAACAAAAATTACTGTAGGGGTAGGAAACCAAGCAATATCAGAGAAACAGATCCAGAAAGATTTGCAATCATCAAAATTTGTGAGATTAGGACAGAGAACCATGAAATTTGTGATAAAAATTAGTATGTCTAGCCACCTATATCACAAACCCATCCCTCGTAGTACAACAAAACATTCTATAGCAATTGATCATGGCAACCTGGACCACACTTCAACCATCGACAAAACCAAACAAAACAAATCCAGCTGCTAAAACATTTAATTTCAGTCCTTTTTGTCACCAGAAACCCTCAAAAATTCAAATTTGAATTTCAATGGTCATGTTCATGGCACCTACAACATATCAACGGTCAAAATTTGAATCTGAGTTATCTTTAAGTCATGACCGTCAGATCTTCCCTTTTGACGATCTTTATGTCTCTAACTCAACTTTCATCCTCAAGTTAACTCCTAACGAACACGCGACAAGGCTTTTTCCTATTTATGAAATAAAATCTTAACTCACCATCTAACTCAGTGCCTTAGTGGTCAAAGGGAAACAACTAACCCCGGTCCTTATTTAGGGAATTGGCGACAAAAGGTTTTCACCAGTTCGCAAAACATTTTTTACCTCTACCAATTCATTTAGTGACAATGTAAATGCTTGTTTTCTAGATTGCTCAATCATTTAGAGTACTACCCCCTTTCCACATGAATAAGAGAAACCCTCTATAATATATCAAAACTACCAAACACTTATCAGGACCGCCAAAAGACTGAGGAAATTATACTAGGCCCACAACAAGAAGATTGATGGTTGTCTCATCTTCACATAGACCTCCAAGATTCTTTTAGATTATAAGACAACCGTCAGATGGAGAATCTTACCCTACTCTGACAACCCCCTAACATCAAAAGAGATCAACGGCCGTCTTAAGATCGCAAGTGTTAGAAAAAACCCATCAGATTACACATCAACCATCGATGCTCTATCACTATCAGAACCCACTAAACCTCAAAAAACCTAGCCCCACTGACAACATGCCTAGTCACACTACGTGGACCAATCAATTTTTTCTAAATTAGCACACCTGGCACATAAAAACCATCTAGCAATCAGACCCACCTTTATATTGCCACTTGAGAACAAAGTAACATCGACGGCTAGCGTAAGATCTCAAAGCTCTGACAAATCTCATGAGAACTTACGCCAATCATTGATCAACTGATAATGTCAAGACCCTGTGACAAACCTAAAAACTAGGTCCCACTGACAACTGCCACTGCATTAATACATGGACCAATCACAGATCACCATTTGTGCATACATGTCACCTTGGACCCATAGACAGCCTTTACATTAGATTCCAAATTGACGGCTGTCACATGATCGCGAAGGGAAAGAATATTCCTTGTGATCATGTGACAACCACCAAATCTTTAGTCAACTCACAACTTGACCCCACCCTACCATATCATCTTTTATTTTGGCTAATAAAATGTCACCACTTGTGCTTATGTGGTAGTGGTCTCACCTGCATTGAAAAGTTATGTCATGAAAATGATTCAATGATCATCGCAAAAGCGCAAGCCTCTGACAAAACCCTTGCACTTTCATGACAACCGTTGGATCAAGATGGTGTCAGATGCTCGGGCCCAGGAAATAATAAGCCAAAACATAGGAAATATTAAGGCACATGACTCAGGCATTAGGGAAAAATTAGTCGCTGAGGACTATAGGAAAAATTAAAGGCCGCTAGGGGTAAAAATTTAGGAAAAATTAACAGCTGACCCCGCAAGGTGATAAAATATTAAAGCACATGCACTAAAAGGATTTTAAGTGGCCTAGAAAAGTAACACAAAATTAGAACAGGGCCAGGGCATTTTTAAGGCTTTTCTCATACAATGGCTAGATTTTGAATATTTGCAAGGGTTTCTAGGCCAGAGACCAGAACAAAAGGGCTAGAGCCATGAAATTTTTTTGCACGTGCCAACAAACATATCTTGTGTTATTGTGTCATTGTGTATGATTATCTTTCTATGGTTGGTTACTACATTGATTATATGGTTTAAAGTTGTTGAAGTTGATATTCAAGTTGATAAATGGTTTAATTATCAGATTACTAATTCACCCCCCCCCCCCTCTCAGTTATCTTGGGGATCTTTTCTTTCTAACAATTTGTATCAGAGCAATAGGTCCTTGAAAGGAAAGTTTAACAGCTTAAGGAGATCTATGGAAAATTTCAAGAAAGAAAGCCCTAAGTTTGATGGAGTAAATTTTGACAGCTAGAAAGAAAAGATGAAGACACATCTCTTGTGTTTAGGACCAAGTTATCGGTTGATTACAAAGAATGAGAGAAATATAATTGAAGAAGACAGTCTTGAATCAATTTCTAAAGATGAGGTAGATCTATTCATGTGTAACATACTTGCAAGAGAAGCACTTTTATCATCACTTCTAGAGAATGAATACAGTTAGGTAAAATGTTTAACTAGATCTTATTATATTTGGAAAGCTTTACATTCTACTTTTGAAGGTGATGAACATGCAAAGAAAGCTAGGTTACATAATTGGACTTGTGCATTTGAAGACATAAGAATGATGGAAGATGAATCTATTAGAAGCTATATTGGTAGGATGTCAGAAATTATTGCAGGAATAAAGTCTTGTGGAGGTGAAAAGACAGAGAATGAAGTAATAAGGAAGATTTTGAGAACATTGACATCGGTATTCAGGAAGACTACACAAATGATTGAACAAGTGATACCTTCTACACCAAACTTTTCAAGAGAGACTCTTCTTGGAAGATTGGAAGCAGCAAAGATGAATTTGAGATTATCAGGAGGACTACCTAGAGTGGAGACAACATTCAGTGCTCTTAGCATCATACCTACTTTGTTTAGAAGTACAAGTGTGAATGGAGATTATGCCAGCAATAGCAGATCCAAATCTGAAGAAGATAAGAAGATTGAAGAAGGTATTGCCTTGCTTGTGAAAAGAGAACCATATGGTAAGAAAATCTTTAAATGTTGGACATGTCAAGAATATGGTCATTTTGCATCTAAGTGCCCTAAGAGAGTTAAGAATTATAGAAACAATTTGAAGCCTAGAAGACCTAAAGAATGTTATTATGCAAATGATGAAGAAATTGAAATAGGAATTGAAAGACATTTGAGTGACAGTGATAATGATAACTTTGATGACATAGGATTTGTAGCAATTAAGGAAGAAAATTTTGAATCTAATGTTAAGGAAGAGAAAGCCTTAGTTTCCCAAGTTGAAAAGAAAGATGATTGGATTATAGATAGTGGTTGTTCACATCATATGACTGGTGATAAAGAAAAGTTCATAAAGTTTAACAATTATGATGGAGGAGTTGTTAGAATTGGTAACAATGCACCTTGTTTGATTAAAGGTATAGGATCTATTACTCTTGATGGAAAGATTAATACTGATGAAGTTTACTTTGTTGATGAATTGAAACATAATATTTTGAGTGTTGGAGAGTTAGTTGATAAGGGATATCAAGTTTTGTTTACTGAAGAAACTTGTGTGATTAAGGATAAAGATGGAAATCTGATTGGAATAGGATCTAGAACTAGAGGTAATGTATTTCAGTTGAACCCTACTGAGATGACATGTTTGATGACTAAGATTCATGACAATTGGTTATGGCATAGAAGGTTCTATCATATAAACTTTGATAATATTGTGAAAGTAAGTTCTACACTTGCAGTAAGAGATTTACTTAAGATTATGAAGCCTACTAACATGATTTGCAAGGAATGTGTGATGGCTAAGAAGAAAAGGAGTTCATTTCCAAGCAAGAAGATCACATTTGCAAAAAAGTTGGAGATTGTTCATATAGACTTGAGGGGTCCTACTAGGACTAGAGGATTCTATGGAGAAAGGTATTTTATGATTCTTGCTAATGATTTTACAAGAATGATGTGGATTGCATTTTTGAACAAAAAATCTGAAGCATTTGATAAGTTTAAGGTCATGAAGAATAAATTTGAGAATGAATTGGGAATGAGAATTAAATGTTTGAGATCTTATAGAGGTGGAGACTTTACATCTAAAGAGTTTAACACTTTTTGTGAAGTAAATGGTATTAAGAGATAGTTTTCAGCCCCTAGAACACCTGAACAAAATGGTATTGCAGAAAGAAGGAACATATCAGTGACTGAAGCAATAAGAGCTATGTTGTTTGAAGGTGATTTGGCAAAGACATTTTGAAGAGAAGCAGTGAATACAACAATATATACAATGAATAGAGTACAAATCAGAGCAGACACAGACAAGACACCTTATGAATTGTGGTTTGGACATGCACCCTTAGTTAACTATTTTAGAATTTTTGGAAGCAAATGTTATATTAAGAGAGATGATGATATAGGAAGGTTTGATCCTAGAAGTGATGAAGGAATTTTTCTTGGATATTATTTGAAAAGAAAAGCATATAGATGTTACAATAAGAGAACTAAGACTATTGTTGAAAGTGCAAATGTGAAAGTTGATGAGAAGTTTAAAATTTAGGAAACAATGCTTAATTATGAATCTGATGAAGGAACTAACCCTCAACCTAATATTGAAGATACTGAACAATTTTTTTAGACTGATAGTGAATTGTTGAATGAAAGTCATGTTGAAGAAAATAGAGAAGAATCTATCGTTGAAGAAAGATCAGTGACTATGACACCTAACAAGTATATATCAAGACATCATCCTATTGAACAAGTGATTGGAAGTTTGGACAGAGGAGTTATGACTAGAAAGAAGGTAAATTTATGTTTGATTTCTCAAATTGAACCTAAGTCTACTAATGAAGCTTGTGAAGATGAACATTGGATTAAAGCTATGAAAGAAGAATTGGATCAGATTGAAAAGAACAAGACATGGGAATTGGTCCCTAGACCTAAAGACAAAGATGTGATTGGAACTAAATGGGTATTCAGGAACAAGATGAATGAACAAGGAGAAGTAATTAGAAACAAAGCAAGATTGGTATGTAAGGGATACTCACAGCAAGAAGGAATTGACTATGAAGAGACTTTTGCCCCTGTGGCAAGACTTGAAGTAGTAAGAATGTTTTTGGCTTATGCAGCATTTAAGAAATTCAAAGTGTATCAGATGGATGTGAAGTTAGCATTTCTAAATGGTGAATTAGAAGAACAAGTCTACATTGAGCAGCCTGAAGGTTTTCCTTTGACTGAAGAAGAAAA
Source organism: Chamaecyparis obtusa (assembly GCA_027943335.1). NCBI lineage: Eukaryota > Viridiplantae > Streptophyta > Pinopsida > Cupressales > Cupressaceae > Chamaecyparis > Chamaecyparis obtusa. The sequence goes on along the minus strand of BSBK01007999.1, from coordinate 266,928 downwards.
CATGGTATGTAAACTAAAGAAAGCATTGTATGGACTAAAGCAAGCACCTAAAACTTGGTATGCTACATTGGATAAGTATTTGTTAAAATTGAGATTTACAAAATGAACAGCTGATAGTAACTTATACACAAAAGAAATTGAGATTGGATTGTTAGTTATAGTTAGTTTTGTTGATGATATTATTTTTGGAGGAGAAAATGAAGCTAGTGAAAAATTTGCTAATGAAATGAAGACAAAATTTGAAATGAGTATGATTGGAGAAATGAAATACTTTTTGGGATTACAAATAACACAAAACAAAGATGGTATCTTTGTAAGTCAGACAAAGTACTTGAATGATTTTTTGAAAATATTTGGTATGGAGAATTGTAAACCAGTTGGAACACCTATGGTTATAGGACATAAACTATCTAGTAAAGATGAAACACTAGCAGTTGAGCAGAAGAAATATAGATCTGTGATTGGTGGATTGTAGTACTTGACACACACTAGACCAGATATACAACATTCAGTTGGAATGGTAGTAAGATTTCAAGCTGAACCTAGAGAATCACATTATGTAGCAGTAAAGAGGATATTGAGATATCTTAGAGGCACAATGGACTATGGATTGTGGTATGAAACTTCTGATGATTTTACCCTATGTGCATATACTAATGCTGATTGGGGAGGCAGTTTTGATGATAAGAAAAGCACCAGTGGTGGAGCCTTTTTTCTTGGAGGAAGATTAGTTTCTTGGTTAAGCAAAAAGAAGAATTGTATCTCACAGTGTATAGCAGAAGCAGAGTATGTAGCAGCAGCAAACAATTGTAACCAAATAATTTGGATGAAGAAAATTTTGAAGGATATTGGAATTAAGTTTGATGAGCCTATTGTTATACATTGTGATAACACTAGTACAGTTAGTATGTCTAAGAATCCTATATTACATTCTAAAACTAAGCATATAGAGATCAAGTATCATGTTGTAAGAGAGAAAGTTGCAGATAAAGAAGTCAGATTGGAGTACATTAGCACAAAGGAGCAGATAGCAGACATATTTACAAAGCCCTTGCCGAAGGATACATTTGAGTATCTAAGAGGTATGCTTGGGGTTATGCCCCAACCTACTTTTGATTAATGATGTAGGTGGTTGCATCCATCTAGTGGAATATGGCCCTATCTATTTTCTGGATTGGATGTTGGTACTTCCTCTATGGGGGAGTATGTGTATCTGAGCTGAGTCATGAGGACTCTTGTGAATGTATTTTCTGAACAGTGTCTTTTGACATTGAGCTATTGTTTGACATAGTGATGGAATTTATATCATTGATGTCAATGGGGGAGAGAATCATGAAAAAAAATGAGGAACTACAATTGATGGAGAGATTGAATAGGAAAATGAAGCAAGATTTGATCGATGAAGAGTAGCAGAGCAGTTGAGTAGCAGTGATTGGATTTTTGGAACATTGGATGTTTTTCATCTATGTTTCCATCGATGCGAATGGGGGAGATTATTAGGAATGAATGTTGAATCCTTTGGTATTCATTCTATAGCAGTGGTTGTTGCATTCATGACTATGATTGTCATTGATGTCAACACAGTGATATTCTAGAGTTTAGCAGAGAAGCAGGCACAGTTTTGTTTTGCGCACATGTTATATTACAAATTGAGTTATGTGAAATTGATGGTATGTTATTTGATGTGTTATTAACCTATAGTTAAGAGTGAAAAAATAAATTTATTTATTCATGAAAGTTATAAGCATTTTGGTGGAAGCAGTATTCTGGCAGTGTTCTTGAGTAGCGGTTTTTGGTAATTGGAGGATATCTTCTAACTGAGATGGAATCTGATTCTATGTAGTTAAAGGGAAGTTTGAGACTCATTGGTGGTGACGTGGTCCATAGCATAAACTTTGAGGTCACATGATTGGAAAGTTATTATTTCTGGAAGCCAATAGTTTTTATGTAATTTTGATGTAGCATGTTGAAATTATTATTTTGTATTTGCATGCTGACTCATTTTTAATTATTTGAGTGTGGTATAAAGGAAGGAATGTTTTCCTTGTTGTAATATGGGATTGTAATAGTTGTGATATGAAATTGTGAAAGTTGTGATGTGAATATATGCATGAGGTGAAGAATAGAGCTAATTTAGTGATGAAGGAAGACTTGCGAAGTACAAAGATCTAAATTTGTGATCTTGTGTAGCAGAGAGTGCAGTTTTGGCATAGTATGAAGGAGGTAACATATTTCATATTATTCTATTGAATAATCCTAAGATCTATTGGACAGTGAGTTTAAAGATCTTGCCTTGAAGCTATTTGGGCAGTGGGTCCTTCTGTCTTCCATAACTCCTAACAGGGTTAGAATCTTTTTACAGGGATTCAAAATATCCGAATAGGGATTCATATGTATTGAATGTATTTCATAAGACTCCTAACAAGGTCCATCCTCTAACAAGAAACTTTCATATTAGTGCACCATTTTGTGCGCATCATTCCCACCGAGGTTTACTCTTTGATCAAGAGGTTCCCTAGTTAACATATCTTGTGTTATTGTGTCATTGTGTATGATTATTGTAGACACCTAAAAATCCTTTAGAAAATAAAGTATTTTTATTTTCTGAAAAACCCCTGATGACATCATCATTTATTAATTAATTATTTATTTAATTGATTAATTTATTTTTGTGTCATTAAATTCCTTTACCTTAATTAAAAATATTTAATTAAGGAATCCTTCCCAAAAATATTTAAATCTTATTTAAACATCATTCCCCTATTTATTAATTATTTAATTAATAAATTGACCAAAAATCTCAAAATAAATAATTTATTTATTTTTTGCCCAAAACCTTGCCAATATCCTAAAGACCACTAACCTCTTCTAGAATCTTCCAATCCCTCTTTAATTTCTATTAAAGGCTAATCCCATCATTTTCTAACACTAATCCCAACTCAAAATATTTAATTAAGATTAAATATTAATCCTCAATCCCTAAATTACCCTAGGAAAACTCTAGACTCTTCTAGAACTTTCCTAATCCTTTCCTAAACCCATTTAGGGGAAATTACCTACTTTCCCTAAGCTAATCTAAGTCTCCTTTGACTCCTAGTCAAACCCTAACCCTAATGAGCCTAAAAATTGATTAAATCCTTTAAGATAAATAAATCTTTATTTATTTCCTAAATTCCTATTATCCCTAGAAAAGCCTAAACTCTTCTAGAAAGTCTTCATCCTTATCCCCTTTGACTCAAACCCTAACCTTACCCCAAACCCTAACCTATCCTCCTAACCCAACCCCTTAGAAAATCCTATAAATACCCTCATTTCTAAGAGCAATCCATCCAATTTCTTTCCAAGCAATAGTAATCTTATAATGCCATTTTCATGTTAGATCATAACTTAAAATCAACTAATTGTTAGATTTCATTATTTTCTTCAAGATTTTTTAGCACATCATAGCTTAGCCATAATGGATTAACTTAGTTTCATTATTGTTTATGCATCATTCTCACACTTATTTTGGGTTTTAAAATCTATTTAAGCATTTAGTTTTGCATAAATATTTGAGTTCTTGAAGCCTTAGGGGAAATTTTGGGTGTTCTACCCAATATTGTGCTACTTTTTGGGGTTTTCATGAGTCTCAAATCATCTTAGAATGCATTAGAGTATGCTCCAAGTGCTTAGAGAGCACACCCACATCCCCTAAGAAAGAGAAAATCAAATAGTGCTTGGGTGCACCTGTTTAGGCTCTATTTGAGGTGGCTTAGCGTAGATGTTTTTATTTTGAATTGATATAATGTTAGATTAAAATCTAATTTTTGCTTGTCTTAGCCTTTCAAAATAGATATAAATAGCCTAGTCTACAATTATCTTTGTATGGTTGGTTACTAGATTAATTATATGGTTTAAAGCTATTGAAGTTGATATTCAAGTTGATAAATGGTTTAATTATTAGATAAATGATTCACCCCACCTCTCAGTTATCTTGGGGATCTTTGCTTTCTAACATGAAGTTGTATTGTATTTAATGCATTGTAAAGCAACTTTCTAACATGGTTAAGGATCTTCTAACAAGGATCATAAAATACTAGTACATAATATTAGTGGGTGTCAATTCCCACTGGGGTTTTTACCTATTTGGGTTTTCCCATAACCATATTGGTCTTATGTGTTAATTTCATGTTTCATTTTTATGTGGATGTTCATTTTAGTACTTAAGTATTTGATTTTAGTTTGAGATTAAGTAAAAAGATAAAACTTAGTGAACACTGATTCACCCCCCTCTTAGTGTTCCCATTCCTAGCAATTGGTATCAGAGCTCTAGTCCTTAGAAAAGATGTTTAACCACTTGAGGAGATCATGGACAAAGAAGAAATGAAACATCTAAAAAGAAATCTTGAAGCTTCTCTTGAAGACCTAGACAAATCTAATAAAGAAATTGAAGAGATAAAGGAAAAACTAAGTGATGCTCAATTAGTCATCAAAAGGCTAAGAAAGGATTTGAAAGAATGCTCTACTAGTGATCTAGGGATAATGGTCAAGAAGTTGAATGAATAAAATTCATCATTGAAAGAATAGATTGAAGAATTGGATGACAAGCTAATCAACAATGAAGATGTCTTTAATGAATAGATAAAAGAGAACCTACAACTAAATGAAGAATTGAGGCAAGAAAACATGGAAATTTTGGAGCTAAGAAACAAAAAATAAAGCTTGGAATTTGAATTGAAAGAAGCAAAGAATCACATTGATAAATTCCACACTAGTTCTAATTTGATAGAATCTCAATTGAATGCAAGAAGAGCTAAAGTAGATACTAGCTGCATTGGATACAATGAAGCAAAAAATTAGATTGACAACATGTGAGCAAGAATGAAAGCACCAGAAGACACCGTAGATGCTAAGGAGACTAGAAGTCAGATTAAAGATCATATTGAACCATCCAAGAATGAGCACAAGCCAATAGATAGAACTTGTTATGCATGTAACAAGCATGGACACATAGTGAGGAACTATACAGAGGTAAGACATTTCAATGGTTACAGTTATTTATGCAATAAATTTGGTCATAGAGCTATGAATTGCAAAACAAGTCAGAAGAATAGGACTTAGTATAATCATAGAAATTAGAATCAGTCAAATGTAAGAAGTTCTCAAAATGTTACATGTCAAATATGTAACTATAATGGTCACTCAGCTAGAGAATGTAAAATGGTGACCCATGTCAATACGCCAAGGAATATAAGGCCTCCAGTCATTTTTCACTCTTGTAACAAGGCTCGATAGTGGATGCACCCTCTACATCTAGATGAATGGCCCTCAGGGTCATAGGGGGAGCTAATTTATCTCTAGACTCCTGTGTGACTGGTATACTCACTCTCTGAGTATGTGCCTTTCAACTTAAGCTTTTGGAGACTAGAAGAACCCACGTGCAAGAGTGCACTAGCTAACTGTTTGTAGAATGAAAGTTAGAAATTTTGCAAGTGACAACCTAGTTTATGTGACAAGTATTAATGGCAAATTTTCTACTTTAAAGTACATAGAAGTTTTTAAATCTCTCATTGAATTCAAATTTAGAGTGATTAGAGAATAGAAGATCCCTCATATTTGATTGTGAAGGATTGTAGTTTGATTCATCAAGTGACTTGTTGTACATTTGATCAGTTGCAGAAACCCTAGTTCATCACGCTGATTCAGAAGATCTTGGAAACTATTAAGAAAGCAATATTCAAGTAAGTAATGGCTACTCCTATTGTATTTTATGTTGCAAAGAAGAAGAGATATGTATTTAAGAGGCACCCATTCAAATCCACATTGGATGACCTAGAAGGGGCATTTTCCAGCATGCCTATGGGTGTTATTCATGTCGAAGACATTAGGGAATATATATATTGTAAGAAAGAACCAGTAGGATTGGATAGAGTAAGAGTGCACATGGAAACAATGATAAAACCTGATAAAACCTTCATGGATGAGTATGCACAGTGGAATAATCACCATATAGTAGAGTATGCTATGGCATATGAGTTCTACAAATCAGAATGGATAAAGATTCTACTCAGCAGGATTCATGATGACCTATTTTTGATAGGTGAAGTGCTGATCAGGATTACACATGACCTAATTCATGAGATAATAGGGCTCTCAAAGACAGGTGTCATCCTTTTATTAGGGAAATATGTAAGGAAACTTGTTGAGCAAACATGCAAGTCAAGAAGTGATAGGCGCGGAATGACCATAGAGCATATTGAGCAAGATGACATCAAATTAATGTCCATGATAATAGGATACAAGTTCCAACACACCAATAGGGTGAACACTGTGTCTGCTACCAAAACTCTTATAGCAATAAGACTTTTGAAAGAGAATGGAGAGTTTAATCTATGTGAGATCTTGTGCGCACAGTTAATAGACAACATTAAGGCCATCAAGCATGACAAGACTAAGATATTTAGATTTGGGTCTTTGATCATTTGCATGTACTTTCATATTGTTGGAAAAGTGTCTGATTTGTATCTAGACAAATCTATTCCCACAATGCCATAGATATCTCTCAAGGTATGTACTAAGAGTACAATGAAGGACTACATGACACTAGAGTTGAAAACATTTAGAGCTAAGATGTAGATGAGATACAAAATTCCAGAGAAGATATTTGAAAAATACAAGGATACTATTTTCTTCATGGTTGAGACAGACTCATCATGCATGGAAGCAGTTGAACCAAGGAAAAAGTGGATCCATCCACTTGTATATGAAGTTGATGAACAAGTCCTAGAATAATATGGACAAGTATTTCTTTCAGCCCCTAAAGTTCCTAATCAGCCTAGATGGGAAACCTATTGTTGGTTAAAAATCTCTTTTTTTTCTTTTTGCACCCAAAAGATAGGATGTTTTTGAAAAATTTACAGTCTTTAGGGTTTGCTAGGTTTAGATGTCTTTGAAAATTAGAAAAGCCCTAGTTTTTGTTGTTAGCCTTCTATTTCTATGTTACTTTATCAGGTCACTTAAGTGTTGAAATAAGCATGTGCGCTTTAAATTTCCTATCTTAGTTTCTTAGTCTCCCAAAGAAATAAGAATATTCCTTCATGTCTAGCAATTGCCCGAAAGCCTTTGTCGCCTGATCTTACAAGCACTTTGGAATATTCTTTGTTATCAAATGACTTAACGATTACCCTTTTAAGTCTCCAAGTCTCAGAATGTTTTCTCGAGATCTAGCGACTACTATGACAAATTTTATAAGAAAAGAACTATAGCCATGTGGTCTCTAGATGAAAATTACCTTTGGTAAGGCAATCTCAGAATAATTTATTAAAGTATTATTTCATTCAGCGATTATGAGTTTTTCCTTTAGTCGCTGAGTCTCTAGATGGAATTGCAGTTTTCTTTTGCAGTTGTCTCCAAGTCTCCAAGTCTTCATGCAGTTAGTCATTTCATTTAGTGACTATGATCTCCTTTGGTCACATCATCTCCCAAATGATGACGGTTATCTTCTATGCGGTCAGTGATTTAGCAACATAGTTGTCTCTAGATCTCCAGATGTAGCGGTTAAATGATAAAGGATTAAAAGACTTAAAGTGAACCGTGAGATGAAGTTTTGATCAATGGCCAGTATTTAATCTCTAGATATAACTCAGAGTTAAGAAATGTTTCTACAACTTAGAGATTGCCTCATTCGCATGTTCTTGGAACTTAACCCCATTTAAGAAAAAGATTGTGAAACTCAACGAATCCTTGGTCATGTAGTGTCTAGATTTTTCTGGGGTTGAGTTAAGGATAATGTAATGGTTAAGCTTGGTGGTTATGTGTCTATTCAGTGATGTAGTGACTATGTAGTCATGTGATCTTAGGTTCCTGGTAGTTAAGTGGAAAGCCTCTAGCGCTTCAACGACACGGTTATCTCTGGGTCGCTAAATTAAATAGTTAGTTAAGAAAATTTCTCATGACTTAATGTGGACCATAGGATGTAATGAAGAAGAAGATCAACGGTGGTCGCAAGATCTCAGAAAGAAAGCTAAAAAGTCAAAATGCTTTAGTGATTAAGAGACTTTAGGATTGTTGCTAGATCTCCAGGTCGGGTGATCACTAAATGTTTTAAGAGGGTTAACACAGTTGCCATGACTATGAGATAGACTATAGTAACCAGATCTCTAGATAAGATAAATTTAGATTTATTTCCTTTAGTCACCAAATCTCCAAATGGCTAGGTCAGGATATCTCAAAAAGAAGTTTGAAAAGTCAACTATGTTCCATGACTTAGAGTTTGCCTGTTGTCGCTAGATCTCATGATAGAAATAAAAGATGGTCTTAGTCACGTGATCTCATAAAGAGAAATATTTCACCTATGACTAAGAAATAGACTATAGTCGCTGAGTCTCCAAATCAAAAATTTGTGATCACTGAATCTCGTAATGAATTCATAAAGTGAGAAATCTTTCTGTGACTATGAGATAGACTATAGTCACCAGGTCTCAGAAGCAAATTGAAGGTGCCAATGTTATAAAGTGATTCTAAGACCTTTTCTTTAGTCGCCCGGTCTCTGAATATTTGAATTTGAATGTTTTCAAGCTATGGTTAGTAAATTGAAACATTGTTCGTGCCGAAGTAATGATGGAAGTGAGTTTGATAGCTGTAGATGTCAAAAATGGTGGCGCATTCAATTCTATACAATAAAATAGTTAGAGGCTACTCAATTGAAAGTTACAAAGCATATCAAAGAGTACAGAGTGCTAGGTTTTCTAAGCTTTCCAGACTTACAGTGTGACCAGTGTTTTTTGCAGAGAATTTTCAAAATTTTAGTTAGAATGAGTCAAACAACAACAAGCGGAGCCTCCACCAATCGAGGATCTAAAGAGAAGGTAAAAGAGATTTTTTCAGATGAGTTCCTCTCTCTCTTGTCAGGTTCATCTCAGAACAAGAAGGTTAGTGATGACTATTTCATGGATGATTTAGCTTATTGTAGAGATGCTAAGACTCCTGAGGTCATAGGCATGTGCCTATTTTCATATTTTTATAAAAATCGTGATAGTGTTGTACCAGTCTCAAACCGTTGGATGTCAGGGTTAGCAAAGTTAATTTTTCCTGAAGTCTTTCTTGATGTAGATGCATTTCTTATGCTTTCTTGGTGTTATGATCCCCTATCAAAAACCATTAGAAAGGAGGATGGTTCACCCTTGGTAACCCTAGATAGAAATTCATTCATGAGGGCATTCAGAATTTAGATTCCAATGGACACAGAGATTCACTTGAAGGCTCAAGCCAATAGATATGTCTGAGAGGCTATGGTAGTCTCTAAGGAAATTAAGAGCCACATGTCTAAAGAAAATAGAAATTATGTTGCAGCTATGGCTCAGTCGACTCCATATCAACACAAGGATCTTAAATTTTATATGAAATATATTGCTTATGGATTATGCCAGGTTTTAAGTGTTGATGCAGGCCCTAAGATGATCATCTCTGATATTTTGATGTTGGTTATGGATTCTCAGAAGCATCTATTGAACAGAGGTTATGATTTTATTTGTTATGTAATAAACAAAATGCATGAGGTTTTGTTATCTTTGAAGAATTTTGCATCTGGTTCTACGCCCAGATTCATGCATTATTCCTTGCTAATGCATCTTATTGTGTATCACAATTACGATCTCATCAACTTACAAGATCTCAAGCCACATATGTCATGGAATGGACAGCCTAACCCTATGCAGTTCTGGTTAGGAATCTGGAGTCCTTCTTTTCCTAGGCGTGATTTTGCTGCCTTTGAAAACTGGATTGTATATCCAATTATCCATAGTTTGGGAGTGAATTGCACAAGATTATCCACCAAGGTCCTACATTTGGTGAGACCCCAAAAATTTATTGACAAATGGACCAAGGGCCACAATTGGGGAGATATTTCTTACAAGACTGGTTACACAATGATTAGGGTTTATGGATGCGCTCAGCCTCCTCATCTACTTCCATTTTTTGTTCCACCTAGAACTGCATTTTTAGAGGTTATTTGGAAACTCATGTTGATAGATAAGGAACATCTAGCTCCCCATAGAAAAGGGACTTTTACACCTCGGCACTTCAGAGTGCATTATCTTACAATTGGGAAGGGAGCTCTTAGCAAGGTTAATGACTGGTTGGAGGGTCTTCACATGTTTGCAGCATCATATAGATATGTAGACATAGAGGGATTCATGGCTGCCACTAGGTAATATTATGCTCCTAGCCTTCCCTTTAATAAACAACATGAGGAGTACCTAGAGGAAGATGTTATTAGAAACATCATTGAAAATAAATGAGGAGAAGAATGAGGCAATATTACAGGCCTTATTAGGTATTTTTTAGCATAGAATGAATGCCATTAAAGATAGATTTGATCATGTCTTTAATGCTTATGACAAATTGCCTGAGTTGCCAAAAGAATTATGTAATTATGTTCAAATTTTGAGTGGATTTCATATAGTATGGTCTGTTAGAGCACGTCTTTTTGAAAGGTTAATTTTTTTTCAATCTTTAAGTAATAATATTCCAGAAATAGTTGTGAGGGTTGGTGAGGAGATTGACAGAGTAAAGGCCGTATTACCACTTTTTAAGGGTAAGGAAAATCTGATTGAGGCTAAGATAGCCATGCTCAGCTCCTGCTCCAATAAATTTATTCCCTCAAATTTGAATGATGATGGAACCACTAAGAGCATTGATCAATGGAGATCAGATGCTAATCTTCTACTGCCTAGGAAAGAGGCATTTTTAGGTGAAGACAATAATGTGGACATAGAAAGTTTTAATAAAACCCTGGATGAAGCAATAAAGGTAGAGACAGATCTCACCAAATTCATAGATGATGCAAAGCCATAATAGATGCCAGGTGGGAGAGATAGAAGGCACAGCTAAAAATTGTTCAAAATTTCAACTAGCCTTTAGAAGAACAAGTAACTATATGGGATGAACTCACAAAGCCCAAGAAAGTTAAATCTTCTGTAGTTGACTTGGATATTTTAGATGATGAGTAGAGAAGACATCTGGAGCACCTGACACCTTAGCTCAAAATACAGGGATGATAAGCTATCTTTAAGAATGGTGTAGGTTAGCCTGAAATGGTGGTCACCATATCTCATAAAAACTAAGGAGCTATCATGAAGACTTGCAAAAAAAGGTGTCAATTTACAAGCAATGAAGGATGAAGAATAGTCCAAGAAAGTTTTGTCTATCCACCACCTAAGGGCTTGTTGTAATTTTGTCTTATATGTTTTATCTCTTATGATTTTAGGGTTAGGGATTTCAACCATCCGAAGCTTGTTGTATTCCCATTCATAGGGGAATTCCAAGATGGTTGAAAGAGAAATGTATAAATAGAGTTGTGGACTCATTTATAAAGAGGTTGGAAGATAATAGAAAATTTGAATAGAATTGCTTTGAAGCAGACTTCTAAATTTTGTGTCTGACTTTCTGAGTAATTGAATTTTGAATGTAATTCACAAGTTGATTTTAATACAAATACATTGTAGCTTCTTCCATACTTTGTTGTTGTCTCTTTACTTTTATGTTGTGCTCTTGTATGTTTTATATGTTACGCATTTAAAATATACCAGTTGTAAAGTAGCTTGTTTGATTTATTATGAGTCTCTTTCAAGGAAAGAATTAAACTTCTCATAGTTCAATTAAAAGAGTAAACATATTTGTAAGGATTGTTGATGATAACAGTGTTTGGTTAAAAGAGTAGTTTGTAAGGAAATCTATTTGAACTTGCAGTTGGTATGGAAGGCATACTATTGTATTTCTTTTGAAATTACCTTGTTGATTTGCATTTGAATTTCTTTTGCCCATTGAATAAGGCACTGGTTTAGTATTTTTTTCTTATAGTTTTTATCTTTCATATCTTTTAAGAAGAAATTTGAAACGTTCACATCAATTATCAATACAATTTCATTTCATGTTTATTGGATAGAATAGATTGGACTGCATTTAAATCATACAGTTCATATTTCTTGATTCCTTGAAGAGAGAATCAAAAGGTTACCCTTCCTTGAGCTGTACTCACAAAAAGAAGAAGAATGAATATCTTAACACCACTGTACCATGCTTTCACACTTATAGTTTTCATTATGATACTTTGCACTAGGATATTATGGATTGTCTGCAGAGTGATAATGTTCTATTGAAACAATTTAGAGAATTAATAGCATAACAGTGAAGACCTAATGCACTAATCAAGAGCTTACTTGAAATATAGTAACCTATTCATAGGCAATACGTGCCTGAGTCCTGTGGAGCTTGAAGTAGAAGGAGGATCTTATCCAATCCTCATCAATTAGGCTTTTCTTGCAAACTTGGAGTCCTTTAAACTGAGAATCAAGCCCATACCCTTGCCAAGTTTGATCCTACAAGAAAAATCCCTAACAAATTGGTGACTCTTCTGGGGATCTTGTTAAAATACTTTGTTAAAATATAGGATCTAGTTGAGCCAGGGCTCCTATCCTATACAAACTAGTCGGTTACCATTAGTATTCATCACTCTGCTAGGGAATAAACAAGTTGTCAAAATAGTTAAGAATCTCTAGTTATATTATACAACATCAAAGATTTTGATATCTCCTAAGGACTATTGAACTACTTTCTCCAAACCCCAAAAAGGAATTTGGGTGGTGACTCTTATTAAAATTTTTGAACCAGTGGTCTGAAACAAAATCTTTGTTTTATAATGACTCGTAGAAGTACAAGATCTTGGAGAAAGGAACATCTAGAAGAGAATCTAGAAGGAGAACTCCCAGCTCCATCAAGACAAGGTTATATGAAAAAGGATAGAAGCACCAATAACATGTCTTTTACATGGAGGCAGAAGGGAAATACAAGGATGGAAGATCCTATTCAAACAGATCAAGAAAGAAATACCTCTGAATATGAGGAAGCCATTGATTTGGGTTTGAATCAGTATGAGGACTATTACTCTCCTTCTGAGAGAGATGGAAGAAGACCACAAAGGAGAGGTATTCCTGGGAATGAAAAAAAATCTAGAAGCTAGAGTAAGAATAAGAAAGACTTTGTTCCTTATGTTCCCCATGATTCCCCCTTACAAGGCCATCAAATACGAAATGATCACCAAGAGGAGGTCCCTGCCCAAGAATCATCATCTGAAACAACCCTTCCTGATTCTGAGGAAATTTTTGAAGAAGTCTTTGAATTGGAAAGAAAGATCAAATAACAAATTCAGGCAAAACAAAAAAGGGAAAAGGAAAAGGAGGAAAATATTAGGCATGCTATGATCAAAGCAAAACAATTGAAGAGGCAATTGTTGGATTTTGAAGCCTTAAATCAAGTTCTTATAACTAAACAAGCAAAAGACCAACCTATTGTCCAAAAAATTTATGACATAAGAAATCCTAGGGACAAAGGTAAACAAAAGGTTGTAGGGATTTCAATAAATGAAACAAATCCTGCAAAGAAGTCTTTGGATCAAGTAGCAAGATTGGATGCTGACCTAGAAAAGGCCAAAAGGGAACAAGAATTATTGGCCAAAGAGTTAGAAAAGGCAAAGCTAGAAGCCACTACAGCTAAAATAAAAAGAAATATTGACTTCCTTAAGCAATCCTTTGGACCCACTAATACATTTTCCACTTCTTAAGCACAAGGTGCAAATGTATTGAACACTGCCAAAACTTTAGGTATGCCCAAGACTTCTACTATTTAAAATATTCAAACATTCACATCTTTAGGTGCCAGCCCATCTCAGATAGGATCCATACATGAAAGACACAAGCAATTGGTTTTCATTTGGATTCCTAGTTACCCAAATCCTATCCCTGATGAAATTAGGAAGAATCTCCCAAAATTTACTAGAAGCAATGCAGTTACTTGTGAAGAACATTTGAAGAGTTTCATTGATATAATAGATTACTACAACATTGAGCCTGATGATGTAATCATGAAACTTTTTGTGCAATCTCTGATTGAAGATGCTAGAGATTGGTTTAGAAACTTGTCTCATGCTAGCATAAGCTCATGGGAATAGTTCAAACGTTGTTTCAAAGAACAATATGGAGATAAAACCAATGAGGGTTTTATGATTAATGAATTTAACATCAAGAAAAATCCAAATGAAGGTGTTGTTGAGTTTAATGTTAGATTTTAGAAAGCTATGCACAAATTGCTGCAAGTTATCAAGCTAGATGACAAGATTTGTTTGGTCACATACCTAAATGCTTTTGATTAAAAAATGGGATATCTTTTGAGAGATAAGAACCCTAGAAACCTTGTAGAAGCTTACAAATTAGCTATCAATATAGAAAACAATAGAAGAATATTAGGGAAGTTGGGAAGGAGGGAGGATTATAAGCCTTCAATCCCAAACAAAAAGGAACTAGGGAAATCTGACACAAAACCAAAAGATGAAGATAGTTTGAAGCAAATCTTGAAAGCAATAAAAGAATTGAACCCTAGTGAAGCAAGAAACTATAGACTGAAAGGAAATGATAGACCAACCTTCAATAACTTTAACAAGTTACCTATAATATAGAATTATCCTTATAATACTCAATAGAAAGATGGAAAGCTAGTTCTTCCTGAGAGAAAAGATAAACCAAATGATAAGACCCCAGACCCTTTGCATAGAAATACAATAAACATGACTGATGAGGTGCCTTGGTGTGTTGTTTTCCAATCACCACATGATCCATATTATTGTGCAGTTGCCCAAATTGTTTCTGCAGAAAGTGAACAAGAAACTAGTAAGGAAGAATTCCATGATGATGAAGGTTGTGGTATGACCTCTTCCTATATTTGTGATGAAGTAGACTCTGCAGAGGAAGATGAAAGTCAAGATGTTTATAGTTCTCAAGCTAGAAATGAGATTTACCATCAACAAGTTTTCTCTGATGAAGATGGTAATCATTTGGATAATGTTCAATGTAACATCTCAAAAGATGAAGAATCTATTGTCCTAAGGAGACCATCTGATGAAGAAATTGCTCAAATAACAGTAGACATGGTGACTCGAGCTAAAATAAATTACAATCTAAGGAATAGGGTGGTAGGTAGTCCAAGTGATAAGCCTGCTAGAATTTTCATCAAGAAAATAGAAAAGGATGAAAAACAAGTCCAAGATAAGCAAAAGGCTATTGAAGTTGTTAATAAAACCAAAGTGAAGAAAAATGTCACTTTCAGTAAGCCAACTATTTCTCACAAAGTAAAAACCAAGCCTCTTGCAGATACTGTATCCTCTTTTACAAAAAGAAGTAAAGATTTAGAGCAAAGATAGTCCTAAACTAATTACACATGAAGAAAATAAAGAAGTCACTGTCATTAAGCAAGATGTTGCAGACTCAAGGTATGTTCCCATTGACATGAGAAAGTTACTATCACAAATCACTGTCAAGGTCCCTTTATTAGAAATGATGAGAATTTAGGAACATAAGGAGAAGGCTTTAAGTTGGGTAAATGGTGTTACTTACATTGATACTCAAAATCATGACAAATCTAAAAAAACAAAGGTGTCTGATGATGTCAGTACAAACCAAAATGGAGAGATTATCTCAGAGATCCATCAAATTTATTTGGACACAAATGTTGTCAATGATGTACCTGGAACAATTGACCCTTTCTTTCTAACTTTGATTGTTAATGGAAAGCATCTAAAAAATTGTATGATAGATTTTGGAGCTTCTAATACTATCATGCCTATAGAAATTATGACATCTTTAGGTTTGAAAATTGATACACCTCATGGAAGGTGTCAAGCTATGGATTCTAGAGAAGTGCCAGTTATTGGTACTATAAAAGCACTACCCTATAGACTTAAAGCATATCCTGGTAAGATGCTAACTATGAGTGTATTAGTGGTTGATATTCCACCTCAGTATGGAATGTTGTTGTCAAGAAAATGGAGTGCTTCAATGGGGGGCAGTATACAGTGTGATTTATCTTTTGCAACTTTCAATATTGATGGTGATAGTGTCAAGGTTTCCAGAGAAAATAGAGCTCCAAATATGATTGAAATAAATGATGATCATTTAAATTGTTGTGTGGATGTTGACATGGAGAATTTTAGATTAGAGGAGACTGTCCCACTAGGGGAGGAGATAGATCCATTGGTTGCAGAACTAAAAAAAATAGTAAAATGGATTGTGGCAGATGTACTTTGATGGAGCTTGTTCAAAGGAAGGTTTTGGCACTGCATTTTTATTCATATCTCCATCAAGTACCACTTGCAAATATTCATTCCTCTTATCTTTTCAATGCACAAATAATACTATAGAATATGAAGCATTGTCCTTAGGATTGAATATGGCTTTGAGGCATGGAATAAAATGTCTAAGTGTGTATGGTGATTCTAAACTTGTGGTTGCACAAGTAAGGTCCAAATATGTAGTAAAGAATGATAGACTAAAGATGTATAAGCATGCTATTTGGGATCAGATTGAGCTATTTGATGCTTTTAATATTAATTGGGTAGAAAGATCCAAGAATATAATGGTAGATCTTCTAGCAAATGTTGCTTTAAAAGGAGATGATTCAACTTTGTTTGGAGTATCAATAGTTGAGATAAAAAGTAGGCCAGTTGTTTCAAACAACATTTACAATTGGAAAGTTTTTGAAGATGACCTTGACATCTTGAAGTTTATCCACTGTCTTGACCTTTATGAAGATCAACTCATAGATTGTAATGCTTTGGTTGAAGAGATAGATGGTAAGAATATGGTTTTAGGAAATGAAGTTATTCAATTAAGCACAAATCATATTCCAAGAGGTTTAACAGAACTAAAGGCCCTATATACAAGTCAAAATGAGTATATGTTGAAAGCAAGCAATGCTAAAGTTGAAGATTTAGAAGAAATAAATTTAGGATCATACACTGCCCCTTAGAAGGTTTATATTGGGAAGGAGCTAGATCCTCACACAAGAGCTAACCTGATTAAATTGTTGAGAAGGTATAAGCATGTCTTTGCATGGTCATATGATGACTTAAAATATTATAAGGAAGATCTGTTCCAACATGAAATCCCATTAAAGGATGAGGTTAAACCATTTAGATAGAAGAAAAGACCCATTAATCCCCTATTAGCTCCTAAAATGCAACAGGAGCTGGTCAAATTAAGTGATGCAGGAATAATCCAACCTATAAGACATTCTACTTGGGTATCTAACCTAGTCCTAGCCAGGAAGAAAAATGGGGATATTAGGTTATGTGTGGACTTTAGAAACTTAAATGTTGCATCATTAAAGGAAAACTATTCTCTGCCTAACATGGAGGCAATGTTGCACAAGGTCACTAGATGTGAATTACTGTCCATGATGGATGGTTTCTCTTGATATGACTAGGTGTTAGTGAAAGAGTCTAAGAAATTTAAAACATCATTTACAACACCTTGGGGAACCTATCTATATGTCAGAATGCCATTTGGCCTTAGAAATGTTGGAGCAACTTTTCAAAGAGACATGGATGTTGCTTTCAAAGAATATATAGACTTGTTTATGGTTGTGTACCAAGATGACTTAACTGCTTATTCCAAGTTGGTTGTTGATCATTGCTCACATCTAGAAAAGATTTTTGTCAAAGCTTTGGAATATGGTGTGTCCCTGAATCCAAAGAAGTGTAATTTTGCAGTCAAAGAAGGAAAGCTGCTAGGACACATTGTATCAAAAGAAGGAATAAGAATTGATCCAGAGAGAGTGGAAGCTATCAAGAAAGTCTTTGCACCCAAAAATCTTAAAGGGGTGCAATCCTTTCTAGGAAAAATAAATTTTGTTAGGAGATTCATTGCAAATTTTGCCAAAATTGTCAAGCCCATAGTGAAGTTTCTTAAGAAGGATGTCAAGTTTCAGTGGACTACAAAAGCTCAAGGTGCATTTGATAAAATTAAAGAAGTGGTACAACAAGCACCTGTACTAAGGTCTCCTAATTATACCAAGCCCTTTCACTTTTCTCTTTTGCATCATTTCACACTATTGTTGTTGTACTTTTACAAAAGGATAATGAGGGTTTTGAACATCCAATTGCATTTTTTAGTAAATCCTTACAGGCTGCTAAACTAAACTATGAGATGATGGAGAAGTAGGCATATACACTGGTAAAAGTAGTAAAATCCTTCAGACCTTATTTGGTTTGTGCTAAGGTCATTGCATATGTCCCTCATGCAGCAGTTAAGGATGTCCTTACTTAGTCTGAAGTTACTGGTAAGAGATGCAAGTGGATCTCCAAGATTCAAGAATTCAATTTAGAAATTCATATTACAAAGCTTGTGAGAGGACAAGGCCTGGAAAAACTAATGACTGAAGAAAATATGGATTTATTCCAAGTTAACAATGAAGGAATCTCAGATAGAGCAGTAACAAGTATTGAGTTGCAACCAGACTATGTTGACATTGTATATTTCATCAAGAATGCCAAATGTCCAGACTATATGATGGATAACTAGAAGAGATCCCTAAAATTGCAAGCTCAGAAATATGCATTGATACAAGGGGACTTGTATTGGAAAAATAAAGATGGAGTCTTGTTGTTCTACCTTGATAAATGTCAAGCAGAGAAGGTTTTGAGTGAAATGCATGCTGGTGTTTGTGGGGGTCATTATTCAACAAAGACTACTACTCATAAGATCTTGAGGGCTGGCTATTTTTGGCCTACATTGTTTAAGGATTCATTTTAGTTTTTTAAGAAGTGTGAATCCTATCAAAAATTTGCTTCCAAATTAAAATACTCAAGAGCACTATTTTTAAACCCAATAACTACTGAGGCACCATTTTCCATGTGGGGAATGGATTTCATAGGAGATTTTACTAAAAAATCTAGTGGAGGACATGGTTGGATACTTGTTGCTACTGACTAATTTACAAAATGGGTAGAGGCCATTCCTACAAAGAAGGAAACAAGTAAAGTGGTGATTGATTTTTTGCTTGATAATATTTTGACCAGATTTGGTGTCCCCATGACATTAATCATAGATAATGCAATGTGTTTTAGATCAGATGAGTTCAAGGATTTTTGTAAGGACAATGGAATAATGGCATCTTATTCATCTCCTTATCATCCTCAAGAAAATGGATAGGTTGAGTCTAGCAACAAAAGCATGCTAACAATCTTGAAGAAAACACTTGAGAAAAATAAGAGAGCTTGGAATTCAAAGTTGAAGTTAGCCCTGTGGGAAGATAGGATTATAGTGAAGAAAGCCACTGGGAAGTCTCCCTTTGAGCTTGTATATGGTCTAGAGTCATTGTTACCTATAAATAATTTACTTCCTATTTATAGGTTTATTCAAGATGAGGAATTGGATGTCTCAGAGCCTATGCAGGACAAGATCATGCAATTGACTGAACTAGATGAGTTAAGAAGGGAAAGTCAAAAGAGAAACATCAAGTTGCAACAGAAGATGAAGTACCTGGTTGATAAAAGAGCAACTACCAAAACATTCAAGGTAGATGATTTAGTACTTCAATGGAATGTGAGAGTAGAAGATAAAGGGAAGCATAGAAAGTTTGAATCCTTATGGCTTGGTCCCTTTGTGATTCATGAGAGTTTTGGGAAAGGCTCCTACTTGTTGGAAAATATGGATGATGAAATCTTTGAGTTGCCAGTGTATGGGAAATTCTTAAACCCTTTCTTCAACTAAGTTTTTGATTCTTCACGCACATGTAAATATCTTGTACATTTTTGTTTAGGTTTGTTTCCCTTCAGTTTGTCTATTTTAGTTCCTGTTCTAGGTTAGTGCATTTTTTGGTCTACATCCCAGAGATCTGTGGTTCTTGTTCAAACTTGCATTTTAACATCCTCAGATAAAGCCACTGTTGGTTAAAAATCTCATTTTTTGCTTTTTGCCCCCAAAAGATAGGATGTTTTTGAAAAATTTACAGTCTTTAGGGTTTGCTAGGTTTAGATGTCTTTGAAAATCAAAAAAGCCCTAGTTTTTGTCATCAGCCTTCTATTTCTATGTTACTTTACCAAGTCACTTAAGCGTTGAAATAAGCATGTGCACTTTAAATTTCCTCTCTTAGTCACTTAGTCTCCCAAAGAAATAAGAATATTCCTTCATGTCTAGTGATTTCCTGAAAGCCTTTGTCATTCGATCTCACAAGCACTTTGGAATATTCTTTATTATCAAATGACTTAGCGATTACCCTTTTTAGTCTCCAAGTCTCAGAATGTTTTCTCGAGATCTAGTGACTACTGTGACATATTTTATAAGAAAAGAACTATAGTCAGATGGTCTCTAGATGAAAATTACCTCTAGTCAGGCGATCTCAGAATAATATATTAAAGTATTGTTTCATTCAGCAATTATGAGTTTTTCCTTTAGTCGCCGATTCTCTAGATGGAACTATAGTTTTCTTTTGCGGTTCTCTCCAAGTCTCTAGGTCTTCATGCAGTTAGTCATTTCATTCAGTGACTGTACTCTCCTTTGGTCAGGTTATCTCCCAAATGATGATGGTTATCTTCTATGCGGTCAGCGATTCAGCGACGCAGTTGTCTCTAGATCTCCAGATGTAGCGGTTAAATGATAAAGGGTTATAAGACTTCAAGTGAACCGTGAGATGAAGTTTTGATCAATGACCAGTATTTAATCTCCAGATATAACTCAGAGTTAAGAAATGTTTCTATGACTTAGAGATTGCCTCAGTCACATGTTCTCAAAACTTAACCCCAATTAAGAAAAAGATTGTGAGACTGAATGAATCCTTGGTCGCGTAGACTCCAGATTTGTCTGGGGTTGAGTTAAGGATAACGTAATGGTTAAGCTTGGTGGTTATGTGTCTATTCAATGATGTAGCGACTGTGTATTCATGTTATCTCAAGTTCCTGGCAGTTAAGTGGAAAGCCTCTAGCGATTCAGCGACACAGTTATCTCTGGGTTGCTAAATTAAACAATTAGTTTAAAAAATTTCTTGTGACTTAATGTGGACTATAGGATGTAATGAAGAAGAAGATCAATGGAAATCGTGAGATCTCAAAAAGAAATTTGAAAAGACAAAAATCTTTAGTGATTAAGAGACTTCAGGCTTGTTGCTAGATCTCCAGGTTGGGTGATCGCTGAATGTTTTAAAAGGGTTAACACAGTTTTCATGACTATGAGATAGACTATACTCACCAAATCTCTAGATAAGATAAATTGAGATTTCTTTCCTTCAGTCACCAAACCTCCAAATGGCCGGGTCGGGATATCTCATAAAGAAGTTTGAAAAGTCAACTGTGTTCCATGACTTAGAGTTTGCCTATTGTCACCACATCTCATGACAAAAATAAAAGATGGTCTTAGTCGCGTGATCTCATAAAGAGAACTATAGTCACTGAGTCTCCAAATCAAAAATTTGTGATTGCTTAATCTCATAATGAATTCATAAAGTGAGAAATCTTTTCGCGACTATGAGATAGACTATAGTCACCAGGTCTTAGAAGCAAATTGAAGGCGCCAATGTTATAAGGCAATCGCAAGACCTTTTCTTTAGTCGCTAGGTCTCTGAATATTTGAATTTGAATGTTTTCGAGCTACGGCGAGTAAATTGAAACCCTGTTCATGCTGAAGTAATGGTGGAAGTGACTTTGATAGCTATAGACGTAAAAAATGGTGGTGCATTCAATTCTATAGAGTAAAATAGTTAGAGGCTATTCATTTGAAAGTTACGAAGCATATCGAAGAGTACAAAGTGCTAGGTTTTCTGAGCTTTCTGGACTTACAGTGTGACTAGTGTTTTTTTGAGAGAATTTTCAAAATTTCAGTCAGAATGAGTTAAACAATAGCAAGCGGAGCCTCCACCAGTTGAGGATCTAAAGAGAAGGTAAAAGAGAGTTTTTCATATGAGTTCCTCGCTCTCTTGCTGAGTTCATCTCAGAACAAGAAGGTTAGTGATGACTATTTCATGGATGATTTATCTTATTGCAAAGATGCTAAGACTCTTGAGGTCACAGGCATGTGCCTATTTTCATATTTTTATAAAAATCATGATAGTGTTGTACCAGTCTCAAACCCTTGGATGTCAAGGTTAGCAAAGTTAATTGTTCCTAAAGTCTTTCTTGATGTAGATGCATTGCTTATGCTATCTCAGTGTTATGATCCCGTGTCAAAAACCATTAGAAAGGAGGATGGTTCACCCTTGGTAACCCTAGATAGAAATTCATTCATGAGGGCATTCAAAATTCAGATTCCAATGGCCATAGAGATTGACTTGAAGGCTCAAGCCAATAGATATGTCCGAGAGGCTGTGGTAGTCTCTAAGGAAATTAAGAGCCACATGTCTAAAGGAAACATAAATTATGTTGTAGCTATGGCTGGGTCAACTCCATATCAGTACAAGGATCTAAAATTTTATATGAAATATATTGCTTATGGGTTATGCCAGGTTTTGGGAGTTGATGATGTAATACCCCAAAAATGGGCTATAAGTTCATTAGCCTCTTACATCTACACATCGAATGAAATCGACATTGAAGTCCTAACCTAAGGCACATCTGAACATCATCGAATCCTAATTGATTATCCTAAAATTTGCATCGGGGAATATTCCTAGCAATATTCCTATTATCTTTAATTTAATGATTATTTGGTGATAAATCCAATTTATCCTAAAATTTGATTAATTGAATATTCCACATATTTAATTAATTAGATTTAATACTGCCACTTAATTGTTTAATTAAATTTAATTCTATTTATTCCTAAATTGTATTATTTAGTTATTGACAATAAATCCAAAATCTTATGAATAATTGATTAAATTCTTATTTAATTAATTAAAGCAAGTTGTCAATTTTTAATAATTTTTTTTTTGAATAAAAGTTTGAAAAATAATTGATTAACCCATAAATCAATTGTTTTATTTTTCA
This sequence comes from Chamaecyparis obtusa, assembly GCA_027943335.1. Taxonomy (NCBI): domain Eukaryota; kingdom Viridiplantae; phylum Streptophyta; class Pinopsida; order Cupressales; family Cupressaceae; genus Chamaecyparis; species Chamaecyparis obtusa. Next base: position 244,145 of record BSBK01007999.1, on the reverse strand, counting down.
AAATCAGTTAAGTTGGAAATAAATCAATTTTTTATTAAAATTAATTCCCATTAAAACATGCACAATCAGAAAAGTAGGCAACTACCAATTATCAATTAAATCTAAACTCTATTTTGAGTTAAACTCTACTTTTGGATGTTTTTGTGAATTAAATTATCTTTTATTTTCAGATAACTCAAAAATCAATCTGAGTTTATCTAAGTGATTTATGGCTTTTTCCATGCACATCCAAAGCCCTATATTTCTATAAATTAAGGCTTTAGCTCCTCATATCATAATCTCATGAATTTGCAAACTTACTCTGCAGAAATCATAGCATATCAAATTTGAAGAATTTGCACAACCACGCTGTCGAATTGGAGCTTGAAGAATCATCTTAAGAATTCAATTTTGTGAGATCATCATTATTTTTACATAGCATTGCATATCATATTAGAATTTCATTTCTAAATTAGTATAGCATATCAATTTTTACATATCATAGATTCATATCCATTTTTCATCAATATTGCATCTAAAAACCCAAAAACATAGATTAATTACATTCATTCCATATCTAGATTTTGCATTTAAATCCTTCGTCTAGGTGTCGTCAAGGTCACTGATATCGGTACAATCTAAGAATTCACACTTGCATCTACTAGATGGCAGTAAATCATCTAGTTAGTTTAGTTTTCCATTATTTGCACGATTTTGATTATTGCTAACCTCTAATGTTTTACTGAAGTGTTGTGTCTATAGATCAGGTACAAAATTCACACACATATCTCTGGCACCCACTGTGGGGCAACCCACCTTTACATGCTGGTTTTGGTTATTTGTTTGGAGCTAACTCCCTTGTGTAGATTTACTTGGAGACTAAAACTCTAAATTTTCAAAGATTTAATTTTATCTCCCAAACAACTAGGATTTTTGGTCTAAAATGTTTTTTTTCTGGTTGGAGACATATCAAGGAAGCTTCGATAAAAAATTCAAAATTTTCCGAGATGTTTTGAATTTTTAATATTTTTTTCTTTATTTTTCATAAATAATTCATTTTCGGTGCAAATCATCATATTTTTTGAATAGTTTTACATTTTTAGAAAGCTCCTTAAATTCTATAGGGAGTCCATTCTTTGTGTTTTAAATTTTGATTCAATATAATGGCTAAAATAGTCAATTTACAAAAACTGGTATGTTTCAGTAAAAGGGGTCTCTAGGGCACAAATGAAGAGATTTTTAGCAAGGGTCCCTATTTTGTATTTCTATTTTTATGGCTGAAATCATATCAAAAAAATTAGATCTTGTTGACTAGGTCAAGTGCAAAAAATAAAAATAAAAATTGTGATGAGTATGCACTTATTTTTCATATGATTCAATGCATGATATGAGTTGTCATTTGGATTATTTGCTGGTTATTATTGCTCATAATTTTTTTTTTCAGATCTAACCCTAGGGTTTGCATAAGTTGAATATACCTTGCATATCTTATTTTCTTGTATGCTTGTTGGCTTGTTGGAGAGTTTGTGGCTTGCTTGCATGGAAAAGCTCAACAAAAATTGCTAAAATAGGTAAAATATACTAAGCGCATTGTGAGGAACTCAGGTATTCTATTATATTTGATAACACTTCATTTTGGGACATAAAAAAAACTCTCGTGTGTCAAGCTTGAGTGCCTTTACAACTTTCATAATTCACACATTTCATTTGGGCTCTTAAAATGAATATAGATTTGCTTTCAGCATATTTGTTACACATAGTAAATAGGCCCTATGAACACTATTTGTGGTTCTTGAGAGAGTGGGTTTCTAGCAAAACTCTTCTCAATGAAGGAACCCTTGTAGGTAGGGAGGATACTGAGGGCATCTCACATTCTACTAGATCTGTGTGTATTCAACTTTTGATTGATGCATTCTATCTCCGAAGGGGTTGATAGATCATAAGGGGTTGACATCATAGATCTTTGTGAGATAATCTTAGTCTTAGCATGTTAGATTTATCTATCTACTTTGTTTTGGTTAAAAGTGAAAAGGATAGAGGACTATGCTCTACTCCCTTTTTGGGTAGTATCAGAAACTCAGATCCTTGAATCTGGAACCAGTCTCCATGTGGTATATTTTATGAGTCACCTTTAGAGAGGGTTAACCATAGTGGAAATTCCCTTAATTGGTTCAACCACATGGATGTAACCTCAAGCATGTTAGGAATGAATGCGAAAGCCTTTGGAAGTCATTTGGTAGCAGTGGTTGTTGCATTCATGACTATGATTGTCATTGATGTCAACACAATGATATTCTAGAGTTTAGCAGAATAGCAGGCACAGTTTTGTTTTGCACACCTGTTATATTGTAGATTGAGTTATGCATAGTTGATGGTATGTTATTTGTTGTGTTATTATCCTATGGTTAAGAGTGCAAAAAGAAATTCATTTATTCATGAAAGTTATAAGCATTTTGGTGGAAGTAGTATTCTGGCAGTATTCCTGTGTAGCGGTTTTTGGTAATTGGAGGATATCTCCTAACCAGGATGGAATCTGATTCTATGTAGTTAAAGGGAAGTTTGAGACTCATTGTTGGTGACATGGTTCATAGTGCAAATTTTGAGGTCACACGATTGGAAAGTTATTGTATCTGGAAGCCGACAGTTTTATGTAATTTTGATGTAGCGTGTTGAAATTATTATTTTGTATTTGCATGCTGACTCATTTGTAATTATTTGAGTGTGGTATAAAGGAAGGAATTTTTTCCTTGTTATGTGAGGATTTTAAGAATTGTAATATGAAGTTGTGAAAGCTGTGATGTGAATGTATGCATGAAGTGAAGAAAAGAGCTAATTTAGTGATGAAGGAAGACTTGCGAAGTACAGAGATCTAGATTTGTGATCTTGTGTAGCAGAGAGTGCAATTTTGCCATAGTGTGAAGGAGGTAACATATTTCATATTATTCTATTGAATAATCCTAAGACCTGTTGGATAGTGAGTTCAGAGATCTTGTCTTGAAGCTCTTTGGGCAGTGGGTCCTTCTGTCTTCCATAACTCCTAATAGGGTTAGAATCTTTTAACAGGGATTCAAAATCTCCTAATAGAGATTCATATGTACTAAATGTATTTCATAAGACTCCTAACAGGGTCCATCCTCTAACAAGAAACTTTCATATTAGTGCATCATTTTGTGGGCATCATTCCCACTAGGGTTTACTCTTTGATCAAGAGGTTCCCTAGTTAACATATCTTGTGTTATTGTGTCATTGTGTATGATTATCTTTCTATGGTTGGTTACTACATGAATTATATGGTTTAAAGCTGTTGAAGTTGATATTGAAGTTAATGTTGATAAATGGTTTAATTATTAGATAACTGATTCACCCCCCCCCACTCTTAGTTATCTTGGTGGTCTTTACTTTCTAACAAAGCAGTAACAGCCATTTTTTGCCATGGTAGTGACAGTCGCTATATAAATGTCCTTGTGGAAGAAATCTTCATAGGTGTGGTCTCTTGTTGGGTTGTCAAATCTCCCTAGCAACTCCTAATTGATTAAATTCTTAGACTGTGTCAAAACCCTAGTGTGCCAAGATTGGAGTTCACCCTCTTGGATCATAAAAGTTGCAGAGTCAGACCATTACTACAAACCCTAGTGAGGCCAATTTTTTATTTTCTAGGAATATGTGCATTATTGAAATTTTTTTGGAACATACACAAGTAGTATTTCTAGGGATTAGCACAATAAGTCACTATTTCTTGTTCATGCACAAGGTTTCTTTTGCCCTTACGCATTGTTTTTAGATGATTGCTTGCTTCCCTTGCTTGATGTTTTGTGTGCTTGATATCTTCTTGGTTACTTGAGACAAACTTTTACACAGATCTTAAAAAATTGGATAGAAAAATTTGCAAACAAACTGATACTGAAAAACTAAAAAATTGCAAATCTGAAGCAAAAATTCTTTCTAGTGTCAAAATTCATTTTAAAATTTCAAAACTCATATCAAAGCCAAAATCAAAGTTGTCAGAGATTGGTCAAATTTATTAAAAATCCAATTTTTACAGGCTATTCCTAAATTCTGTCAAAATACTGAATTGATTCTTGTCATTTCTAGTCATCCTTCATCGGTCTGGGTCAAATCTTAGGTGTTATGACATGTTGCTCAACATCCAAATGAACTTAAATGGTATCAAGTTGCACAAAATGACTCTCAATCTTCTTTCTTCCACATCTCTCATGTCTTCCTAGTCTCCCATTTCCATTATTTCTCCTATTCCTTCACGCTTCTTCCTCTTCTTCCTAAAACTCTTCACATCTTCTTGATTCTTTTCCTCTTATTATCTAGTCTACCTTCTTCTATTCATCTGTTATGTCACTTCCATGCTTGATTCCTCCTCTTCTAGAACCATGAATTTCAGCTATCTTGTTATGAAACCTCTCTTGAAAGGGGATGATCTCGAACTCATTGCTCAATTTGAAGAGTATTATTCCAAAAAGCCTATGAGTGATAAATTTATGATGAAAATAAAGGAAAAATTGATTGAATCAAATGCCTTTTCTAGGATCATACACATGGTCATGTCATGACCTTCTTCTTCCAAACATCTTTCATATTCTAAGTCTTCTCATCATTCCTCATCATCCACATCTTCTTCCTCTGTTAGTTCTTCACCTTCCTCTTCTCCATGATCTCATTCCTCTTCTAATTCTCCCAAGAGTCTTACTTCTCTTCTCAAGACATACCATAATGAACAACGTGATAACCCTTTTGATACCTCTTCCATGGAGAGTGACACGCCCATCTTGGAAGACTATGATGATGGAAAATATAATGATACCTATGAACCCTTTGTTCCTAAGAGTCCTCCTCATCATGTGCTTGTGCTTACTAGCAATGGGACATCACATTGGATAGATTGTGATGGTGATTCATATGATTTTTATTTTGAAAGAGACTTTGATGATTTTTGTGAACAATACCTAGATGATACATCTACTTCACTTGAAGAAGAGAAAGCTTACCGCACTGATTATAAATGTCAATACTATAAGGATCTCTCCTCTAATAACTCTCATGCTGAAAATCAAGATTACACTCTCAAGAAAGATCATGTTAATGCTGAACCTTTGTCTTGTGATGGTTCCCTTCCATCCCCTACTTCCTCCAATACCCATACATTTCCTAAAGCTTCCAAGTCTTTCAAATCTTTCACAAGTCCTTCATCCACCAAAGGTCCTAATACTTTTCATGTGGTTTCCTATAGTTATCCTCAAGGGCTACATCTTAAAGAAACTCAAGCTAACCTTCACTTGGCTGAAAATACTTTCAATAATGCTAAACCTAAAGAGCCTAAGCCTTTATCCACTATAATGCCTATTTCAGCTAGTCCTCCACCATCTCTTCCAAAGTCTTCCATACAATCCCAACATGCTTCCTTGTCCTTAGAAGTGGCTCCATGTCAAGAGGACTCTAAAAATGATAAGAAAAGAACATAAAGAAATATCAAGATCAAGAACCCTCCATTTCATCCACTCCTTTTCATGATGTCTCTTATCTACTTCAGGGTTCTTTTGATCATGCACACCCTTTCTCATGCTTTCCACCATGTCAAAAGTCTTCTCCTAAGCAAGATCAAGCTACTACTTACACTGTTGAGCTTATTGACAATCAAAATAACCTTACCCCACTTCCAATTTCCAAAGATGATACTTCTATTAAGGTTGGTAAAAATGGTGTTGTTACTTCCAATGTTAAGCCTATTGAAAATCGAGAGAAAAATTATGCGCTTATGCTATCCAAAGATCCTTGTCAAGATCAAAGCCTTCCATCTTCTTATTCTACCACTCCATGTTTCTTTCCACTTTCTACTCTTCCTAAGTCTTTGCAAGCTTTGAACAATCCTATCAAAGAAGGTGCTCATATTCAAGATGTCCACAATTCTATTGAAAATCCTAATGCTCACTCTAAAGGTGCTGATGTCCTTGGTTGTCATATAAATGTTGATGAACTTGTTGATTATCCTTTTGCATCTTCCACATCCATCCTTGGACCTCTTCCACCACTACTAAGGGCTTCACATTTGCCTTCCATCTTGGGCCCTTATGTCACTTCACTTTCCCCTCCTAACTCTCCTAATTTTCCATCCATCTTGGGTCCTTACATCCCTCCATCTCCCATCTTTCCTCAAGATCAACATAGATGCATACCCTTGAATCCTTTTCATCCACCTAGCCATCTAAACTAGTCATATCCTCCTTCCTCTTCCACAAGTCCCAAGTCTTTTGGAAGTAACTTGAATGTTCAATACAAGAAAAAGAAGCAATACAAGAATCCATAAAAAAGAGAAGATCACCATGTCTCCTCTAAAAGACATGGAGGCATAAAGTCAAAAGAGATATCTAAGAAAAAAACTACAAGACAAGTATGGGTTCCAAAATCCATCATTAAATATATTCTCTCTAGATCATCAAAAAGAAATGAAAAGCCTATGACTATATGGATTCCAAAGTCTCTCTTGAAAGAGTTTAATGTTGAGAAACAAGTGAAGTTGACATTCAAGCTTCCAAAGACTTCCACTTCATCTTCTTCCAAAAATATTCTTCCATTCCATGCCCCTAAACCACAACCTCTATTATCCATTCACCATATTCCTTCATGTATTCCTTCATTCACGTTTCCTCCATCCTCTCACCACCCTTCAAGGTGTGTGTTGATGTTGATCTTTCCTTCCTTTCCATCTACCCTTTCACAATCCTTTCATTCATTATCCTTCTACCTTCTATCCTTTTTCTTCATTTGCCTATTCCTCCTATCTTCCAACCTCACTCGCTTTACGTAAAACCTTATCCTCCATATTTCTCTTCCATCTTCCTTTCCCTATCAGCATCTTTGAGCATATCATTTTGAATCCTTGGCATATCATGGTTTATCCTTTCAATGAGCATTATCTAAAGAGCTTGCCTTCTTCCAAAAATAAAAGAAAAATAAAAGAAAAATAAAAATGAAAAAATTGAAAATGTGCCTTGGTGAAAACCTGGAAATAGGCACCTTGGTAGAAAAAGTAAACATAAATAAATTCATCCTATGGTGAAAACCACTCCCTTGTGGTGCCTTGGATAAGTACCATGATGAAAACCTGGCAATTAGGCATCATGCATATTTCTTCTATATATTTCATCCATTCCATCTTCTCTCTTTGATCTTGACAATGTTGATCTATACATGAACATTTGGCTATCTTGTGAGCTATCTTACAATGATCTTGCTTCCATTGCTTTCATGTTTAGCCTTCATATCTATCTTCCCCCATTCATTTTCACCTATCACTATCCTTTTCCCCTTTGGTCTTGATCTAACAAAAGAAAAAAAAAAAGAGTAAAACATGGTGCTATGAAGCCTTTTGACATGTCTACTCCTTTGGACTACATCATGTCCTTCTTTGGCATTACACTTTTGTGACTTATCCTATGCTGGCCTTTCATTGCTTGTCCAAATGTGCTTTACATGAAAATTTTTCCCTAACTTGGGTACCCTTGAGGATTCCTTCCCTTCATTCTCCTTCATTCTCTTGTCTTCCATCTCTTCCACCAGCTTGCCAATCCCTCTTGTTCTCCACATTGCTAGGCATTGGGACTGCATGATATGATCTTGCTTGGGACTTTGCAATTGAAAAAGATGCTATCAATTATATCAAGTATCAGAACAAGTATCAGAATGCCCACAGGGGCTACACCATTTGCTTTAGTTTATGGGTCTGAAGCAGTACTATCTATTGAGGTTGAAATCCCATCACTAAGAATCAGAATGCATGGTCTAGTAACTGATGATGACTACAGAGTGTCTAGGTTGCAAGAACTTGAACTACTAGATGAGCATAGAAAAGTGGCATATGATCATCTCAGAGTGTATCAGAAAAGAATGTCTAGAGGCTACAACAAGAAAGTCAGACACAAATAATTTTAGGTTGGTGATCTAGTCTTGAGAGAGAATCCTAAAAATCAATCACATAGAGAGTGCAAGGGGAAGTTTGAACCCAACTGGCTAGGTCCCTTTGTAATCACTACTAATTTTGGCTCTGGTGCCTATCAACTCTCAATGACTAAAGGAAAATAGACCCAAGAACCAATCAACGTTCTCCATCTGAAGAAATTCTACACCTAAGGAATTCAATCTATGGTAAAATGTCCTGAAAAAAATATTTAAAATTGGAAAAAGTGCTGAAAAAAATGAATATCTTGGTGAAAACCTAGCAATAGGTGCCTTGATGATTCACAAAAAAAGTAAAAAATATCAAAAGTACAAAAAAATTAAAAAAATGAAAAATGCAAAAAAATGAGAAATAGAAAAAGTGCCTTGGTGAAAACCTGGAAACAAGCGCCTTGGTAGCAAAAATAGAATCTCTACCAAGATGGTGAAAACCTAGAAAATGGGTGCCACTTGTTTCAAAATGCTCCATCTATCAGTGTAATCTTGGTCTTTCCCAGCTTTCAGTCTTGCTTTAGTTTGTACATATCTCCCGATTTGTTTTAGCATTCCTATTTTCAATAAAGTCGGTCTATACACCAATTAGCTCAAGCGTCTATATCCTATCAATGCTTAACACTTGGGGGCAACCAATGTCATATTCTATGATCTCCAGTATATCTTAGATGTGTCATATCTAGTCAAGGTCCTTTGAAGCTTCATTTGAGTTAGTCAGTCTGTCTCATCTCCAGAAAGGATTTTGCATTTACAACAAAGCAATCAAACATCAATACAAATTGAAAACATCTATGATTTTCATGCTTTTATCTCCTTGTATGCTTACTGATTCACATTGAGATTTTTTCATATTTTTTTCCCATGACCTATTCGATGATGTCCTTTATAGCATTTAGAGAGTGATGACTTGGGGCATAATCTTTTCTTTGTCTTATGCTTGTATGTGAAAATATAACAACTTTGGACATTCTGGATTCAAATGGTGTTCGACTGTAAGAGCCTCTATCTCGAATTGGATGGCCATGCATACCTTGACCATTGATACCTAGAAAATTCAAGGAAGTTTGATCTAAATATTATCTTTTTGAGTGAATTCTTTCTCCTACTGTGAAATGTGATCTTACCTAAGGATGTGAACGATAAAGGGTCACTACAGGTAATTCACATTGGATTTAGAATGATCTCTTGATTGTTTGATGTGTTTAAATGCAAGGCATATTTAGGTCATCATGATGTTTATGTTTTGATGCTTATACAAATTTATATATCAAAATAGACATGATATTCAGGTCATCCTGGCATTTATGCCTTGGTGCTTATATATAATCCAACATTTCAAAAATAAAATCGATATTCATATGTCCATGGTTACCTAACTAGTGGGTGTTGTATTGATTCTTGCACATAAAAATTGATATTCATATGTCTATGGTTTCATAACTAGTGGGCATTGTATTGATTTATTCGATTACCTAAAAATTTAATGATGAGAATAATCGACACATGATCACTGACTAGGTCCTAGGTCTGCATTTTATATTGCATGTCTCTTTGCATTTTGCATGTTTGCATGATCTCACAATGGCTAAATAAACTTTAATGCTTAAACAATCCTTCAATCGCCTCTTCAAATCTAACAAGAGTTGAATCTTACACGAAGGTCCATCCAATGAAATAGTAGGTAGAATCCTTTTTCAAGATCAAAATCAAAATCTAAGATTTTTTACTATGTCAAAATTGCGATTTAAAATTTTTTAGACCCGGGATGGTCTACTACTTGCATAATTGACCTTCAATCATCATAAAAATCTAGAATTCAACTTAACTTCTCTTACATCAAACTATCAAAATTTCAACTTGGTCAACTATGGTCAACTCATGGTTCCCCTAGTCAAACTTGGTCTCCAGGACCTTCAAATGATGCAGAACGCATTCTCAAACATGTACAACCAATTTTCAAATCAATTAACATGCTTCTAAACTTCAACACTAACTTTTCTTGTTACATTTCAATTTTAATCCCGAAGGGGGCATGGTATTGCATATTATTCAAGTCTATAAATCTAAATCATATCAAATCTTTCCTTAGTGATCAAGACAACAACCATGTCTAGTTGTTGATTCATCAAAAGACATCATTACTTGGGGAAAATCAATCATCACTTGGGGCATATCAGATTCATCGAGATCCATATCAATCTAGTATTCTCTTAATCTTGTAAATTGTATCAGTTTTTGCAACTATCGGTTCATTAGCATTATTTCATTGGTTCTTCATAATTGATGGGTTCAAGATGTGATACCAATGTGATTCAATATAAGGACAATCAGGTCTGGAATTGGTCACTCACTTCTTTGCAATCATAAGGTTCAGAATTAGGCATTTTGGCACTTCTCAATCATCAGTTCATTACTGTTATGGTTAACATTATCTTTGGTCATTCAGGACCTAACATATTCAAATTTTTTAATCAATTTCAATTTCATATCAACATCATATCAATTTCATATCGATATCAATCAACATCATACACAGACTGTCTTTGAACCACTATGCTTCACACAACGATTCAAAGAGGGGCAAAATGTAATAACCCAAAAATGGGCTATAAGTTCATTAGCCTCTTACATCTACACATCTAACGAAATCGACATCAAAGTCCTAACCTAAGGCACATCTGAATATCATCAAATCCTAATTGATTATCCTAAAATCTGCATCAGGGAATATTCCTAGCAATATTCCTATTATCATTAATTTAATGATTATTTGGCGATAAATCCAATTTATCCTAAAGTTTGATTAATTGAATATTCCACATATTTAATTAATTAGATTTAATACTGGCACTTAATTATTTAATTAAATTTAATTCTATTTATTCCTAAATTGTATTATTTAATTATTGACAATAAATCCAAAATCCTATGAATAATTGATTAAATTCTTATTTAATTAATTAAAGCAAGTTGTCAATTTTTAATAATATTGTTTTTGAATAAAAGTTTGAAAAATAATTGATTAACCCATAAATCAATTGTTTTATTTCTCAAAATCAGTTAAGTTGCAAATAAATCACTTTTTTTTATTAAAATTAATTCTCATTAAAACATGCACAATCAGAAAAGCAAGCAACTACCAATTATTAATTAAATCTCAACTCTATTTTGAGTTAAACTCTGCTTTTGCATGTTTTTGTGAATTAGATTATCTTTTATTTTCAGATAACTCAAAAATCAATCTGAGTTTATCTGAGTGATTTATGGCTTTTTCCATGCACATCCAAAGCCCTAGATCTCTATAAATTAAGGCTTCAGCTCCTCATATCATAATCTCATGAATTTGCAAACTTACTCTTCAGAAATCATAGCATATCAAATTTGAAGAATTTGCACAACCACGCTATCGAATTGGATCTTGAAGAATCATCTTAAGAATTCAAGTTTGTGAGATCATCATTGTTTTTACATAGCATTGCATATCATATTAGAATTTCATTTCTAGATTAGTATAGCATATCAGTTTTTACATATCATAGATTCATATCCATTTTTCATCAATATTGCATCTAAAAACCCAAAAAGATAGATTAATTGCATTCATTCCATATCTATATTTTGCATTTAAATCCTTCGTTTAGGTGTCATCAAGGTCACTGATCTCGGTAAAATCTGAGAATTCACACTCGCATCTACTAGAAGGTTGTAAATTGCCTAGTTAGTTTAGTTTTCCATTATTTGCACGATTTTGATTATTGCTAACCTCTAATGTTTTACTAAAGTGTTGTGTCTACAGATCAGGTACAAAATTCACACACACAGATGCAGGCCCCAAGAGGATCACCTCTAATATTTTGATGCTGGTTATGGATTCTCAAAACCATCTAGTGAACAGAGGTTATGATTTTATTAGTTATTTAATAAATAGAATGCATGAGGGTTTGTTATCTTTGAAGAATTTTGCATCCGGTTCTACACCTAGATTCATGCATTATTCCTTACTAATGCATCTTATTGTGTATCAAAATTATGATCTCATCAACTTACAAGATCTTAGGCCACAGATGTCATGGAATGGACAGCCTAACCCTGTGCAATTCTGGTTAGGAATCTGGAGTCCTTCTTGCCCTAGGCGTGATTTTGGTGCCTTTCAAAACTAGATTGTATATCCAATTATCCGTAGTTTGGGAGTGAATTGCACAAGATTATCCACCAAGGTCCTACAATTGGTGAGACCCCAAAAATTTATTGACAAATGGACCAAGGGCCACAATTGGGGAGATATTTATTATGAGAAGGGTTACACAATTATTAGGGTTTATGGATGCCCTCAGCCTCCTCATCTAGTTCCATTTTTTGTTCCACCTAGAATTGCATTTTTAGATTTTATTTGGAAACTCATGTTGACAGATAATGAACATCTAGCTCCCCATAGAAAAGGGACTTTTACACCTCGGCACTTTAGAGTGCATTATCTTACAATTGGGAAGGGAGCTCTTAGTAAGGTTAATGACTAGTTGGAGGGTTTTCACATGTTTGTAGCATCATATAGATATGCAGACACAAAGGGATTCAGGGCTACCGCTAGGCAATATTATGCTCCTAGCCTTCCCTTCAATAAACAACATGTGGAGTATTCAGAGGAAGATGTTATTAGAAACATCATTGAAAATAAATGAGGAGAAGAATGTGGAAATATTACAAGCCTTATTAGGTATTTTGCAGCATAGAATGAAAGCTATTAAAGATAGATTTGATCTTGTCTTTAATGCTTATGACAAATTGCCTGAGTTGCAAAAAGAAGTCAGTAATTATGTTTAAATTTTGAGTGGATTTCATACAGTATGGTCTGTCAGAGCACCTCTTTTTGAAAGGTTAATTTTTGCCCAATCTTTAAGTAATAATATTCTGAAAATAGTTGTGAGGGTTTGTGAGGAGATTGATAGAGTAAAGGCCATATTACCACTTTTTAAGGGTAAGGAAAATCTGATTGAGGCTAAGATAGCCATGTTCAGTGCCTACTCCAATAAATTTATTCCCTCAATTTTTAATGATGATGTAACCATTAAGAGCATTGATCAATGGAGATCAGATGTTGATCTTCTACTACCTAGGAAAGAGGCATTTTTAGGTGAAGATAATAATGTGGACATAGAAATTTTTAATAAAACCCTAGATGAAGCAATAAAGGTAGAGACAAATCTCACCAAATTCATAGCAGATGTCAAAGGCATAACAGATGCCACGTGGGAGAGATAGAAGGCACAACTACAAATTGTTTAGAATTTCAACTGGTCTTCAGAAGAACAAGTAACTACATGGGATGAACGTACAAATCCCAAGAAAGTTAAATCTATCATAGTTGACTTGGATATTTTAGATGATGAGTAGAGAAGATAGCTGGAGAAACTGACACCTGAGCTCAGAATACAGGGATGATAAGCTATCTTTAAGAATGGTGTAGGTTAGCCTAAAATGGCAGCCACCATATCTCATAAAAACTAAGGAGCTATCATGAAGACTTGCAGACAAAGGTGTCAATTTACAAGTGATGAAGGATGAAGAATAGTCTAAGAAATTTTTGTCTTTCCACCGCCTAAGGGCTTGTTGTAATTTTGTCTTATATGTTTTATCTCTTATGTTTTTAGGGTTAGTGTTTTCAACCATCTGAAGCTTGTTGCATTCCCATTCATAGGGGAATTCCAAGATGGTTGAAAGAGGGATGTATAAATAGAGTTGTAGACTCATTTTTAAAGAGGTTGAAAGATAATAGAAAATTTGAACATAATTGCTTTGAAGCAGACTTCTAAATTTTGTGTCTAACTTTCTGAGTAATTGAACTTTGAATGTAATTGGCAAGTTAATTTTAATACAAATACACTACAGCTTCTGCCATACTTTGTTGTTGTCTCTTTACTTTTATGTTGTGCTCTTGTATATTTTATATGTTAGGCATTTAAACTATACCAGTTGTAAAGCAACTTGTTTGATTGATTATGAGTCTCTTTCAAGGAAAGAATTAAACTTCTCATAGTTTTGTTAAAAGAGTAAACATATCTATAAGGATTGTTGATGATAACAGTGTTTGGTTAAAAGAGTAGATTGTAAGGCAATCTATTTGAACTTGCAGTTGGTATGTAAGGCATACTATTGTATTTGTTTTGAAATTACCTTGTTGATTTGCATTTGAATTTCTTTTGCCCATTGAATAAGGCACTAGTTTAGTATTTGTTTCTTATAGTTTTTATCTTTCATATCTTTTAAGAAGAAATTTGAAACTTTCACATCAATTATCAATACAATTTCATTTCATGTTTATTGCATAGAATAGATTGGATTGGATTTAAATCATACAGTTCATGTTTCTTGATTCCTTGAAGAGAGAATCAAAAGGTTACCCTTCCTTGAGTTGTACTCACAAAAAGAAGAAGAATGAATATCTTAACACCACTGTACCATGCTTTCACACTTATAGTTTTCATTATGATACTCTACACTAGGATATTATGGGCTATTTGTAGAGTGATAATGTTCTATTGAACCAATTCAGAGAATTAATAGCATAACAGTGAAGACCTAATCCACTAATCAAGAGCTTACTTGAAATATAGTAACCTATTCATAGGCAATACCCACCTGAGTCCCATGGAGCTCAAAGCAGAAGAAGTATCTTATCCAATCCTCATTAATTAGGCTTTTCTTGCAAACTTGGAGTCCTTTAAATTGAGAATCAAGCCCATACCCTTGCCAAGTTTGATCCTTCAAGAAAAATCCCTAACACCTATGAAGAGAAAACAAGATAAGTTGATGTACTCTTGTGTTAGCAGTTAAGCCTGTAGATGCTAAGGTATTAAGGATTTATTCTTCCCAATAGCTGCATCCTAGCAAAATCCATATGCTAAGGTATTAAGGCTTTAAGCCTTCTTCACTTTGAGTGTAAAACTCAAGCGGGTTTACCTTTTTGAATTGCTTCTACAAAGCATTACAATGTTGATCTATGTACTTGACATAGACAATACAATTCAAAAACATACAAATAAAAGTAAATTGAATAGGTTTTTAATATTTAGGTGGTGAACAATTACAAATTAACCTTAAACCAGTGCCTTATTCATTGTGCCAGAGCCAAAACCTAACATCAACAAAATCCTATCAACACAAAGTATTGAAACTTAAATGAAATGCCTAACAATCCATTCTCCCAATTCCTAACCCTACCATCAAATTCATGTATAGATCTTTAATTCCCAAAGACCCCCTTGAAGATAACAAAAACAACAAATCCATACAAAAAGAAAACAAGAGATAGCAATGAAATTCTAGTATATTTGTATTAATTCTTAACTGTATCAATACAACCTTAACAAAAACTTGAAAGAAGTCAGATCCTATATTCAGATCTTTCTTTACAAAAAACTTCAGCCACCCCCACAAAAGAAGAAAAACTTTCTATTTATACCACTAGCCATCTTGGAATCCTTGAGAGGATGCAACAAGCTTTAGATGGCTAGGAAAATGACTTGCACTATAGACAAAAAGGTACAAACAATAATGACAAAGATTTGAAAAATAGAAAGTAGTTTCCAACTACTGGCATCTTCATAGGTGGCACCTTTATCTGGAGATATTTTAGAGTAGTTACTTGATTTGTTGCATGAATGATGGCCTCCATTACAAGATAACCTACATCATCATTTGTTTGGTACATGCTCTTCCTAGAATTTTGGATTAGGTGCCATGTGTACTTCACTCTTCTTCTGCCTCCAACTCTAGGATAGGTGGATTTTGCTTTTGTCTCTTGATTTTCTTTTCCTAGGATACCACATCATCGTTAGATGGCCAATTAAAACTCTGCAACTATTATAGTGTCTTCAACTACACCTCCCACTTGGAATCAGTTATGCCCTTCACATCTGTAACAAACCTTTTGCAATCATTCTCAACTTTTATCAAGTTGTTAATTATAATGTTACACCTTGTGTGTCTAAAGAATTTTCACCCCTGAGAAAAGCCTCCTGATTAATTATTAGCTGACTTATGCTTAGCTTCTATTCATCTACATTGATTATACTTCCATCATCATAGTATACTGAGGGAATATATTTACTGTAATCCTTACCAAACATAGCCAACTTGTCTTTTATCTAGTTAGACTTTCCCTTAAAAAACTTTGAAACAACACTAACCAATCCAATCTTCTCATAAACCTTAGTCACCACCCCAAGGATGTTAGGCTTATGTTCCTACAGGGCATCAAGTTTTTCAAATAACAAGCTCCTTCCTGACCAAATACCATAGAGTGGCTCCAATGTAGCTAGTGACTCATTTACCTTCTCATTTTCCTTATGCAACAAGACAAATGATTGATGGACTAAGTCCATCCTATCCTTTACTCTGTTATGTTTGTGTTGCACAACATCAACCATGGTCTTTAAGGCTACATCTAGCCTCACCTTTTCTAAATATTCAACTATCTTGTCAAGAACCTCTGCCTTTGGCTGAGAAGGGGCCTCAATTTGCAAAGGAGGGGGAGGTACTACCTTAGATGCTTCTTCAAGCTTGGCCCTTAGCTCTTCTAATTCACCATCCATTTTCTTGATTATCATGAGCTTTAAATCTCTGTCCTTAGCAACCTTCATTGAATTTTCAAATAATTTGTCATACCTTTCAAATAACTAGATGGTTTTTGCCTCATTAAGGTGAGAAAAGTGTGTTACTACCTTTGACACCTCGAGATCAGTGGTTTTTTGGATAGTCCAAACAATTTTTTTTCCTTCCATCTTATCTTTAATGCTCACCAGAGATGCCTTCTGAGTTCTAGGAGCCAAAGACCATAATGCAATAGCTTGTGACTTAGGGTCATAACCACTCCCTCTTATCATGTCATCTATCTACACTTCATATGAAAAACTACCATATGGTTGCTTTCTAATTTGATCAATAATAAACGCAGAGGTAAAATACCATCCTGGAGTTAGAAGCATACCACTTGATCTAACCATCTCCCTTAACTCCTCTATACTAATCCTTTCAAGACTAGGGTCATATGATGTCAGAGCCCTCAAAGTCTCCTCACTTGGTTGCATTCCTACAGGTGGGGTCTTTGCTACTTCATTTTGTTTCCTCCAAATGAGGAAATCCCTAAATTATTTTCTTTGGATGAACTGGTCATCACTGAGAAACTCCTCTTGATACCTTTGAAAACCTAAAATATACCCCAATAGTGGCTCTATCCGAGGATGATAGAATGCAAGTTCATAAAAAGAAACCATGAATCTCTAGGTGGCATACCACAAAACCTTAACCTAAAATAGGAAAACAAACACACCTATACATGTATACAAAACTACTATACATGGAAAAGATTGAGAACAAATTGAAGAAATACTTCATGAATTGTCCATGCACTAGAAATTCATGTTCCTCACCATTCAAATTTCTCAAGAAGTATGAATCCTTTCCATGAATTTGATGAATAATGAAAGGTCCTAACCACAAGGATTTAAATTTTTATTCTTTCCTTTGTCCTCATCCCTGGCATTCCACTACAGAACCATATCATTAGGCTGGAACTTTCTAGTAGTAGCTCTTTTGTCAAAAAAATATTTCATTTTCTGCTACAATTTTACATTTTCTTTTTGACCCTCTCTTCTAATTTCATCCAACTCTACTAATTGAATCATCCTATCCTGCAATGGATCACTGATTTCCATCTCTTCTTCCCTTATGAACTAGTAGATAGGCAACAAATTATTCATAGGATGCCTGGACTTTACATCATATACCATCTCAAAAGGGGATTTGCTTGATGCTTTCTTTTCAACAATTCTGTTAGTCCATAGTGCCAATTTTAATTTCACATGCCACATCCTTTTGTTCTTTTCCAAGGTCTTCTTTAGAATTTACAGAATACTCTTGTTACTAGATTCTACCTGCCCATTGGCCTGTTGATGGTATGGGGATGAATATGACAAAAAAATTTCCATTTCATAACAAAATTCAGTGAATTCCTGGGACCTAAAACTCATAGAATTGTCCAGCACTAGTCTCATGGGTACACCAAACCTAGTAACTATGTTATTCATCAAGAATTCAATAACTACTATACTAGTTTCCTTTTTAGTTGGAATGGATTCTATCCATTTTAAAAAATAATCAATATCCACCAAAATGTGACTATGCCCTCCACTAGATTTCTTTGAGAATTCCCCAATAAAATCCATGCCCCACATAGAAAAAGGGGCCTTTGCAACCATAGGGTTTAATAGAAAAGCACCTAAAAATTTTAATTTCTTTGAAAATCTATGACATGACTCACATTTCCTAACATATGAATGGGTATCTTTAAACAAGA
The DNA here is from genome assembly GCA_027943335.1 of Chamaecyparis obtusa. Taxonomy (NCBI): domain Eukaryota; kingdom Viridiplantae; phylum Streptophyta; class Pinopsida; order Cupressales; family Cupressaceae; genus Chamaecyparis; species Chamaecyparis obtusa. Next base: position 225,853 of record BSBK01007999.1, on the reverse strand, counting down.
CTGGCCAATAATATCCAGATCTTAGAATTTTATGAGTCGTAGACCTAGCTGAATGATGCCCTCCACATAACCCAAAGTGCATCTATTTTAAAACCTTTTTAGATTGATACTTGTCTAAACAAAAAAGCAACATCCCATCATTATCTTTCCAAAATAGATCACCTTTTATCAATACATACCTTTGAGCTTGCAACCTCAAGCTCCATCTTTGATTGTCACTCAAATCCTGTGGACAAGCAACATATTTGAGAAAATGAACAATGTTATTGTACCATGGTTGCATTTCAATACTTGTCACATCTCCTCCACCAATGGCCACATTTTTTACTTGTACAAGATCCATGTTCTCCTATGTCATAAGCTTTGCAAGCCCCAAACCTCTCACAAGCTTGGTTATATGGAGTTCAATGTCAAACTCTTGAATCCTATTGATCCATTTACACCTTTTTCCAATAACCTCACTTTGACTCAAAATATCTTTTATTGTTGCATGGGGTACATATGCATTTACCTTAGCACATACTAAATAAGGTCTGAAAGCCTTAACCACTTTTACTAGTGCATATGCCTATTTCTCCATTAATTCATAATTAAGCTCAGCATATTGTAGTGATTTACTAAAAAAAGCAATAGGATGTTCAAACCCCTCTTCATCCTTTTGTAACAGAATAGCTACAATTGTGTGAAAAGATGCAAAGGAAAATAGAGAAAAAGGCTTTGAAAAATCAGGGGATATCAAAATAGGGGCCTCTTGTATTTCTTGCTTAATCTTTTAAAAAGCTTGTTGAGTCTTATAGTTCCAATCAAATTTCACATCTTTTTTCAAAAGCTTCACAATAGGTTTGACCAATTTTGCAAAATTGGCAATAAACCTCCTAACAAAATTAATTTGTCATAGAAAAGACTGCATACCTTTCATATTTTTGGGGGGAAGAACCTTTTTTATTTCCTCTGCTCTTTCTCGATCAATTCTAACCCCTTCTTTTGATACTATGTGACCAAGCATTTTTCCCTCACTTACAACAAATTGACATTTCTTGGGATTTAGTGAGATGCCAAACTCCAAATCTTTGATAATAACCCTCTCCAAATTCTTACAATGATCCCTGACTTTCTTAGAGTAGGCATTCAGATCATCTTGATACACAAGAATTAGGACATTGATCAATTCTTTAAAAGAAACATCCATTGCCCTTTGAAAGGTTGCCCCAACATTTTTCAGGCCAAAAGGCATGAAAACATATACACGAGTCCCCTAAGGGGTGGTGAATTTTGACTTGAATTGTTTAGATTCTTTGACCAGAACTTGGTTGTATCCTGAAAACCCATCCACCATAGATAACAATTCATGACCAGTTACTATATGCAACATAGCTTCCATGTTAGGAAATCCATAATTGTCTTTAAGCGAGGCAACATTTAAATTCCTAAAGTCAACATAGAGTCTAATATCACCATTCTTTTTTCTTACTAGTACAAGGTTAGAGACCCAAGAAGAATGTCTAATAGGCTCAATGATACCAACATCTCTCAATTTTGTCAGTTCAGTCTACATCTTTGTAGCTAGTAAAGGGTTGATAGGTCTCTGTTTCTATCTAAATGGCTTGGTTTCTTGTTTTAGAGGGATTTCATGTTGAAACAAATCAGCTTTATAAGCTTTGAGATCATCATAGGACCAAGTAAACACATGCTTGTATCTCTTCAATAGTCTTATCAAATTCCCTCTAACTTATCTTCTCAACTTTTTTCCAATGTATACCATCTGAGGGGACATTTCAGATCCTAAGTTTATTTCCTCTAGGTCCTCCATTTTGGTATTAGACTTTTGAGATAGATACCCATCATTTATCTTAAACATTCCTTCCAATTCCACTAACTCTTTGGGTATGTGATTTGAAGGTAATTGTACTATCTCATTCCCCATGATGCATTCTTTTCCCTCAACATGTTTTTGTGCTTCATTGGAATCTATTTTATGCCCATCATATTGATCTAGACCCTAAAGAAATCTAAGGATATCAAAGTCATCCTCAAAAACTTGCCAGTTATATACATTGTTAGGCATTGTAGGTCTACTTTTTATTTCTAACATGGATAGACCAGTGAGGGTAATGTCATTATTTTTAAGGGAAACATTAGAAAGAAAATCTACCATGATATTATTTGACCTTTCTACCCAAAGGAGATTGAAAGCCTCAAAGAACTCTAGTCTATCCAAGACAACATGCTTGTATAATTTCAATCTTTCATCCTTCGCAGCATATTTAGATCTCACTTGGGCTATAATTAATTGGGAATCACCATGGACCTTTAAGCATTTGATACCATGTTTTATAGCAACATCTAATCTCAATATTAGAGCCTCATACTCAGCAGTATTATTAATGCATTCAAAGGTTAATAGGAAAGAATATTTAAATGTAATACCTAATGGGGAAATGAACACAACATGGGCTCCTGATCCTTCCTTGGAGCATCCACCATCAAAATACATTTTCCAAAGCCCACTTTGTTGTAATATTAATTCATCCACTATTTGATCTATGTTCTTCATTTGAGGTAATATTTCCTCAACTATGAAATTATCCTTGTCAATGTCGACAAAACAATTCAAATCCTTTGGTGTAACCTTTTCAACCACTACTAAAGAATGAGGCTCTCTATACAACTTTGCCTCAGTTCCATTTACTGGAATAGTAGCATATGAAAAATCCAATTACAACTTTCCACCTACTATTGCAGCCCATTGTCTTGATAGTAGCATACCATAATGAGGTTTTGTATCAACAACAACCACATCCATCTTGTATGTGGCCTCTGGGAATGTAGCAATCTTCACTTCAATTCCATCTAGAGTTCCTACAACAAGCACTGCTCTATTATCCATAACATAACATCTACCATTAGATTTGTTGACCTGCAATCCTAGCTCCTTCATCACATGATATGACATTACAGTAGAAGCAGTACCAGAATCAATCATACAATCTTTTAGCAAGAAATTATTCAAAATCAAAGTGACATAGAAGGGATCAATAGAAGAAGGCTCTTGTGTCACAATAATTCCAACACACACATCAAAAATGTCATCCATTGAATTAGGAACTTCCATTGTATTCCCCTTCTCTTGCATAATAGGACCCACTCCTTGTTCACTTATGAGAGCCAGAGCTATTGTCTTGTGTTCTTTGATCTTCAGCATCTCCAATAAAGGGATAGACACCTTCATTTGAGACAGGGCATGTCTCATATCAAAAGTAGGGGGATCAGCTAAAAGATCAGGAGAATATTTTGGTCTACCAACTCTCCTCTTAACCTTGTCAACAATAATTTCCTCATTCCTTTTTCTTTTAGCAATAGGTCCTTCCCTCTTATTATTAGCAACACTGGGCTTTGGGGAATCCTTTCTCTAAGGGTTATCCTTAACAAATACTAACCTCAGGACTCCTTGATTAGTATCCACCCTTATATTCCTCAAATTGTATGAGGACCTAGCTTGTGTTATAGTAGCCATAGTTAAGGTTCTAATTTCCTCTTCACTGGGATTTTTCCATTGCTTGTCATCTGATCATGATCCTACCATATTGGCATTACATGTGTCATTATCAGACTCATGATGATCTGAGTGAGTAAAAACTTGCTACTCATAATCAGAGAGAATCTTCATTCTATGATCAACATCAGAATAGATCTCTTCATCATCTGAAGATAAGAGATCCCCCATCACTTCAATGGTAAACATATTAATAGCAGGCTTTTCAAATTCTTCATAATATCCTGCATATGAGTTATCAGCTTCTTCCCCCAAAGCCTGAGCCACAACACATTGGAAAGGTGAATGAGTCATGTTACAAGCTACACACCAAGGATTACTCTCTACATTATGTGTTGTGCTTTTCTTCAAAGGGTCTTGTGTATCTTTCCCCTTTTGAGGTTCATTGTTATAAAAAATAGGCTTCCCATCTTTCCAATTTTTCTTATAAGGCATATCTCGTAAATTAGGGAGTCTATCCTACCTTTGATAAGGTGGTATTGCATCTTGAAAATTTCTACCACCCTTTTCAAAATTTTTTGGGAAGTCTTTGGCAACATTAGCCAACTTATCCATTTTATCATCATCCTTGGTTAGCCTGGTAGGTTGTGTCTTGGTCTCCTTCCACAATCTACCCTCATCTCTCTTATACATTTGACTAGATGCCTTTCGCTTACTTTCATTATTTATGGCCAATTTAAAGGCATCCCTTATAGTATGAGGATTTTTTTCTCTCAGAAGATAAGACATTTTTGTTAGAATAATTGAGAGGGGGGTGAATCAGTTAATCATTGTCCCAAGTCAAAATGTATAATCCAAAAACAAATTACTTCAACTTCTTCTACTTGGTAACTTAAAATACTTTTACTGTTTGTTCTTTTACCGATTACCTGTCTAAAACATATAATGATTACCAATCAAATCAAATATGCAACATTCAAATATGGCATCAAACAAATATCACAATCAACACATAACACAAGAGATTTAATGTGGAAACCCTATGAAGGGAAAAACCACCTAGGACCGGCAACCCAAAATATTCACTCTTCTAAAGTGAGGTCGGTGAAGACCCAACCCTATTAAAGGTTACAAACACACTGTTAGGTTTGACCTTGTTAGAGGATTTTAGACCAACCATTATCATCCAATCGACATTCACTATGGGGTTGACAGGATAACAATGTTCATTCTATGAATGATACATAAAAGACTTTCCTAGTCCACTCAGTTAAGATATTTGACTATGTACAATGGTTAAAATGTAACAGTAGGTGATCTATCTTAATACAACTTCAATTCTAGATGTACAAATCAATGTTAGGCTCATTCAATCCTTTGATCATTAAATAATTCTGTTTCAATCAAAATTTAGTAGCTTACTGTCACTCGGTAATAGCTTCCTATCGCTCAGTAAAAACTCTACAGTTTAGTTCTCAATAACCAGTATGATCAGATATGCATGAAAACTTGTTCACTTGATAATTCTACAGTCTCCTTCTTTCAGCATATATTTCATTATGAAACTCTAGTCTCTTATATAGACAAGTAAACTATTTTCTTCTCCTGCATCAGATTTTGCCACTTAATCATCTTCGTTGATTTTGCCACTTTAACCTTCCATGACTGATGTGTCAATAACATGTTTCATTTCAATCCATTAGATCTTTATCAAATTTTGTTAGCTGTCAATCTTTGGAACAAACTTTATCTCCAACCTTGATTTCATACACTTTCCAGCTCATCAATTCTTATCGACTAAGCTAGTCAATTAGTTCATTTGTTTTGTTCAGTTAACAAAGAAATGTGTTAGTGAACACAAGCTTAGTTTACACTATGCTAGGTATACACTACACTCTGTCGATGTATAATGAAATACTTCATTAACCGAAAACACTGCTTTATGTCTTTCGGCTATTTTCCTCATCATAGATAAATGAAACATAATCAAGTCAATATCATAAGGTCATAGACTCATCAATAAGTTACCCAATGTATTCCTTATCCTCACCTGTTATATCCATCTTCCTCATGTAGATATTTCTATTCTTCATCTCTTTCACTTATTTTCTCTAGATGTTTAGGTATAGTAACTTACAAGATAAGTGTTGTCAAACTAGTTGACATCAATGAAAACATAATAATGATTTGATAATCTTACATATCTAATCCATTAGATCAGTGATCTCTAATTGAAAATTCTTCAATTAGGTTCTAAATTTGTTGTAGTTCATCAATCTCTCCCTTTGCCATTGATGGCAACTCAAGTAATATGAAATATACCATACACATACCAAACATGTATTCTACAACTTTGTGAATAAATTTTGTACAAGCTCTCCCTAGCTTAATATGTTTAATTACAATGTTACTAAACAAAATTATAAAATACAACTTTGACATTTTGTAGATATTCTTTTTTTAGCTCTCAAGTTCCTGCTCCTATTCTCAGTAACTGATCTTCAATGCTCTCCCTTTCTTTCAGATTATCTCTCCCTTAGATAGTTCTCATTGGTGCATATTGTTTCATATTTTTTATCTCTCCCTTTGAAAATAATGCCAAAGAAACAAATAAACATGCTGCTCTATAGTAGCCATGTAACTCCCTATTGTCCAATGCATTTTTTGTATCTTTGTATACTGACATGCCAATCTATTTCAGTTCTCCAAACTTCTCACAACCTTAGACATGATCCAAAGTGTGAACTATGTTGCATCAAAATGAATGATCTTCTGATAAGCTTAGGCTAATGCAACATCTAGATCACATTAGTGACTGATAAACAGGGGATGGACCCCAAGTCTAGTCCTTAAGTATTCAAATGTATCCGTTGGTAGTGTCTTTTTAAATATGTCTGCAAGTTGTTCTTTTGATGTAACAAATTCTATCTTCACTTGCTTCTCCTGTACTTTTTCTCTTAAGTAGTGATACTTAATAGATATATGTTTTTTCTTAGAGTGCATCACTAGATTCTTTGAAATATTAATGGCACTATTGTTGTCACAATATATAATCATTAGCTTAGTGATTACCTCATTCATACCTTTCAACACTTGCTTAATATATGCAATGTTTGAACAATTTTTAGCAGCAACAATATATTCTTCTTCAACTATAGACTGAGAAATGTAAGCTTGTTTCTTACTTGTCCATGTAACAAGTCTTTCACCAAAGAAAAATGCTCCTCCAGTGGTACTTTTTATATCATCCAAATTTTCAGCCCAATCAACATTGGTATAGACCTTCAGTTCAAACTTGCCCTCCTTAGGATACCATAATCCATAATCTTCAGTCATTTTTCAGGTATCTTAAGATTATTTTAGTAGCAACCATGTGTGATTCTCTAGGGTTTGTAGAAAATCTAAAAATAATTCCCATAGCATGTGCTATATCTGGTTTACTCTGAACTACATACATTAACTTACCAATCATAGATTGGTACAGTTTCTAGTTTACCTCTGTAGTTCCATCTTCCTTAGTTAGTTTACATCCAGTAGCCATTGGTGTTCCCACATATTTAGCATCTTCCATGCCAAATATCTTCAATACTTCCTATACACACTAAGATGTGCACTTCTCTAAATCATGGCTTCCAAGAGAATCCATGGATTGGAAACCTTGAAAATGCGATTTAGAGCTCCCTAGGCATGAGTGAAAGGGTGTTAAGAATGCTCTCAGCTAGATCTATTAAGCTTATAACCTCGCTAGTAAACCATGCAATGGGAGATTCAATGAAGACAAGGGCAAGAATTTCAATATCCTCAAGAATCAAGAATGGGAATGCAATGCAATGCTATGCTAGAAATGAAGATGCAAACTAAGCTATGAAGATGAAAGTATTACAAGCCTTGTTAATTAAGTTATGTGAGCTAATATAAAGCATGAAAGGAAAGCTAAACTAAGAAATCATAAATATGAAGCTAAGCTAAGAATGCAAGAATGTAAGCCAAATGCAAGAAGATCTCCAAAAGCTCCAAAGTCTCCAAGAAATCTTGCAGCATAAGATTAGCATAAAAAGTTGGGATCCTAAAATGAGAAGAGAGCTTTCTTTTTATAAGAAATGAGAATCAACGGATGATGGAGATTAAGAGGAAAAAGATTTAATCAAGGGTGGAGCTTGAAAGAGGAGCAATCCATGTGCACAAGTATCCTCTAATGAGAAATAAGAGTTGACTTTTGTGTCCCATCTTTGACAAAAAGTGCTTTTTCTCTTTTTATAAAATAAGAATAATGCTCTATTTGTGCAACTTAGGATAAGAGGAAAAGTGGGGGCTTTTATTTAATAAAAGGGGAGGGAATTCCTTTTAAATAAATAAAGACTTAGGATAAAATGGTTAGCCCATAGAAAATAATCAAATAAATGATAGAATTAGGATTTAATCAAGAATAAGCAATTGATGATTTTAGCAAATAATGCTAGCAAGGGGCTAATAGTCCAGGTGACCATTTTTGGATGATTACATTTGCCCCTCTTTGACTAATGTGTGATCAATCTAGGAATGCATTACGTTAAATAATAGATCAGCCAAGAAGGCAATAGATAGAGATCTGACTCCAAAGAATGAAGTGCAGAGAGATAGCAAATCCTGCATGGTTAGCCTAGTAGCGACAATATTGAACACTTAAGAAAGAGATGGACAGTATCAGAACTTGAGATGAGAACTAACATGTTAAGTGCAAAGATAGATCAATCAGAGAAAATGGAATGGTCAAGTATATGCTCTGGAGAATAGCCAATAGGATATGATGTGTCTGCCCCCTTGGGATTGAAAGTGAAATCAGGTAGAGGGAATGTAGAAGCAAGAGTGACATGATCAAATCACTAGAAATCATAATCAAAGATAAAAGATGATAGAATAACCATCAAGTAGTGAAGATATTCCCCAGTGAATATCGAAGGAGAGATGAAATGAATGAGAGACTAGAAAGGTGAGAGAGATGGGGATGAAGAGGTGAAGATGCCCCAGTGAAGATCAAAGGATCAGGCCTCAAAAGGTCAGCCAACTACATTGAAGAAAGAGAAATGCAATTTGACAATCAAGGTGAACATGGATTTTGGTTTTGATCCCAAAATGAATAGGAAAGGATGTGATATGAAAGACAAGAAGAGAAAGACATGATCGGGAAGAATTGAAAGGTGAGTGCAGTTTGACTAACAAGTCCATGAAAGATGAAAGGAGAGCTCTCTTCATATGCAAGATGTAAAACTAACTATCATGAACCTAATAATGTAAGCTACATGAAAAGTGGTTTGCTTGCAAGGTCACAAAGCCATTAGACTCCAATAATCATCATCAAGCTTTATTGGTAGCGTCACAAGATCATACAATACACACTAGTATAACTATGTGAATTTGAATATGATTTATATCAGATAGAAATGTGGAAATCCCACCTAGGCATCAAAGACATGTAGGTCAAGATGACTTGTGTAGTGAGGTTCCCTAAGTTTGATATAGCAAGATTATACTCGCATCGAGACATAAGGAAAGTCAAGATGACCATAAGCATGCACTTGCAAAAAATAGTCAAGGATAATACCTTGTAGATCCTAGAGTCAAGTGGAACAAGCATAAATGCTCATGACAACCAAGATCAAAAAAATATACCCATAGGTAGAAAGAAAATAAAACATGTCCTCATGCCCTAGTCTTCTAGCTCCACATCATCAAAAACTATTAGGGATAGAACACTCAACAAAGAAATCATCATAGATAGTGCACAAAGAAATAAATTCAAACAAATCTCAGCAAGTCAAGTGTTTAAGTGCGTGTGTGTAGGTCATAGAGTCAAACTTTGAGTATCACATCTGCTAATGAGAAATATCACATCATGCTAGGTTGTGGGTAGGATATTTGATAAGTGTTTGAGAAACACTCTACGCTAGGGTAGTGTTGAAAAACACAATTGGGGTGGTGTTGAAAAACATTGTTGGAACCAAGTTGCCCAAGAAACTCAGATGCATAAAGAGACCCAAGATAAGTTAAAATAATGTATGCCCCCTAGACTAAGACAAGAGTCAATTCCAGGCTAGGAGAGGCAAAGAGAGAAGTGGAACGAATGAGTGCCATGCAAGACTGATATACATAGGTGTAGAGGGTCTCAAGCAGTGCCTATTTCTAGGTTTTCACCGATTGATAGATTTGTTTGTATTTTTTCTACCAAGGTGCCTGTGTCCAGATTTTCACCAAGGCAATTTTTTTATTTTATTTTTTTGGCGAGACATCAAAGTGCCTATTGCTAGGTTTTCACTAGGATGTTCATTTTTTTAGTACTTTTTATACTTTTTAGGATTTTTTCAACATCATATATGAATTTTTTTGGAATTTTTTCAAGATCAATAAGAATATGTACAAAGAGCTCAAGAACCTTAGGCATAAAACTTCTTCAGATGTAGAACATTGATAGGCTCAGAAAGCTCTACTTCCTCTAATGTAGATAACTGATAGGCCCCGGACCCAAATGCTATTGTTGTGATGATAAAAGGCCCCAACCAGGTCGACCAATAGTAACCAGCCCTAAGCAATTTTTGAGCTAGTGTAAGATCATTAGAATGTGATCCACATATGCCATCATGGATTGCAACTAGCATCTTTTCTAACTCCTCTATTTCTACATACTTAAGGAGAGTTCTATCTAGACCCTTCCTATACAAGTCACCAGAGATGAGGGAAAAGTGTGAGGCATGGTGGAGGAGTTGGTGTGGCTTGTTGTGCAATAGATTTTTAGGAATAATTTGATTTGAAAAGATGGTGGTATAGCGGGATGTGTTTGCAGGGGAAGTGTAGGCAAGATAAGGAAACTCTTCTACTAGGAACACAAAGTGTGATTCTTGTTCTTCTAGTTGTAGAATGGATGCCAAAGTAGTTAGGGCATCAGTCACCTTGTTTTCAGTTCTATGCTTCTTAATGTTAGCCTTAACTAGGAATTCCACATGGGGAGGCATCTGTATGAGCTTTTGCTTGATAGGTTGTACCCTTGGAGTAATGATAAGCTCAAGGTCTAAACCAGACATCTCCAAATATGTCCATGCAAATTTGACCTTTTTCTCTTGAAAGAATGTGGCAAGTCGTTCTTTACTTTTTTGAGGTGTGAATACCACCACAATGTGGTTTTCACCATCTAACCATTGCTTTTTTCTCTTTATTTTATAAAATAGATACTTGATATCTAAGTCTGTCATGTTTGTTGCCAGTTCGCTGGTGGAAGAGATAGTAGGTTCATTGGTGATGAGATCTGAATGTATGAAGGAAAGAGGAGTGATAGGTGTAAGAGAATTTATGTGAGGGATGTCATCTCTGGTGACAAGAGAGGTTGAGCCTATAGGGTAGGCTCCAAAAGTGTCAAGATCTAGATTCAACATAGAAGGACCAGCTTGGTCCACTAAAGCAATACAGGGATTAAACTCATCAGACCCTACATGAGAATCATCAACTATGTCGAGTTGGTCACTATAAGTATGAACTACATCAACATCCATATCTGTCATGGAAGATCCCTTTGAAAGAGTGTCCCATTCATACTCATTGGAATCTATTATTGAACTTCTATTGGGATGTTTGCATCAAGAAGGCTTAGGACACTGAGAAGTAGAGGTACCCATGTCATTACATGTGAGATCTCCTCTTTCTAGCAGTCACACAATGTTACGACATTGTCTATCAAAGCTCAATGATTCATGAGGCACATAATGGCTAGACATAGAGGCACTAGCTATGTCCTCATCAGAGATGCACTCTTCTCCCCAAAGGAGTGAAGTAGAAGGGAGACTGTCTCCTATTTGAGCCATAGTGTGTAGTGATGAGTCAGTTGTATCTGTGTCTGAATCACTGATCGTGGGAGAATTTTTGGAATATTTAGGGAATTCATCTTTAGTACTGTACCCTAGACCTATTGTATCCTTAGAGGATCAGCCATTGGTATGACTCAAAGGCTCAACTAGGGCATGTCCATTATCATTTATAGGTCCTTGACCGTGATAGCCCATTTGCTGCAAAAATTTATAGCCTTTACCATAGTCCTTAGGGGAGATAGGAGTAGCAATTATCATACTACCCTCTTCTTCTCTATAGATCCACTCTTGAATAGCTTGTTCTTCTCTTTCTTCTTCTAAAGGAATAGATGAAGGAACAAAAGTATCAAAGATTGTCATAGCGGAAGTAGAAGGCTTCATCATATCAGAAGGTCTACCATATGATCTAGGAGAAGTAGGCATAGTAGCAAGGGAATCCAGTGTGTATTCACCCATACCAATTCTCATCATCTTTAATGCTTGTTTAGCCTCAATCAAGGATGCACTAGGATCATCAGAAGGTTTTTTGTGAGGAACAAATGTTTTAGTGGCAGTAAGAGTATTGATAGAAATAGTATGGTCTCCAGGAATCACAACTTCAGTGCCATTGTATGGAAATTTGATGCACTGATGATAAATGGAAGGGATAGCTTGCATGCCATGGATCCAAGAATGACCCAAAAGAATGTTATATGTGAGTGGGATGTCCAACACTTGGAACCTAATATTTTTCATGATAGGTTCCACTCAGATAGGCAGCATGACAAGACCCTTGGAAGATCTTTCCACTTCATTGTAAGCTTTTATAGTAATCTACTTCTTAGAATCTACATCAAATTCTGACAATCCCAACTATTGTACCACATGGAAAGAAATAATATTTAACCCTGCACCATTGTCTATCAGGACCTGACGGACTCAGGTGTGGTAGACTTGAACTTCAATGTGTAAAGAAAGATTATGGGGGTGGACAAGAGATATGTCATCTTCTACAGAAAAGGATAGGTAGCGGGGAAATGAGATATGGTTGACCATAGCCTGGAGCTGATCCGGATCAATGTCATTGGGGACATGGGTTGTATGCAAAGCTTCTTCAAGAATTTCTTTGTGCAAAGGTGATAACTGAAGCAACTCAAAAATGGATATCTAAGCTAGTGTCCATTGCAAGTGGTGGACAAGATCATAGCTAGGGGTGGTTGAAGGATCTACTTTCTTGGAAGACAAGGTTTGCTTGGGATCATGTGTAGTTTTAAGGAAAATTTTGGCTTTCCCCCTAGTAATAGCATTTAGTGTCTCACTTTAGGAAGATGAACCATCCAATGTTTGCAAGACCAACATTAGCATACCATGATTAGCATCATTATCATTTTGAGATCTCATCATAAGAACACTCTTGATGGGCTCTACCATGTTCATCATAGGCAGATCAGAAGTATATGTGTAATTGATCTTTCCGTCATGATTCTTCTTAGTTGTTTGAGAGGACTCCCCCTTGTCATGCTTAGGTAGAGGGTATTTGAAAGTCATGTGATTAGAATTTTTAACTAAGCCATCTAGGAGAATTGTGCCTCCATCAATGAGGTCTTGAATAGCATCTTTCAGTTTGAAACAATTGTTTGTCTTATGTCCCTTGTTTCTATGATAATGGTAGAAATGATCCTCTCTCCACCAATCAGGCTTAACTGGTGGATCGTAGGGATGAGAATTGTCAGGAAGTGTAAGATACTTGTTGGCAACCAAAGTCTTAAGAATCACATCATATGGTTCCACCAACTTGGTGTAGACTCATCATTGGAATGAATTCTTTGGCTTGTCTGCATATTGAGGCTTAGGAGCACTATGAACATTGACAACCTCTTATTGTTTCACTACATAGATAGCATTAAAGAGATTGAAAGAAGGCTCTTTAGCTTTTTGGACATCGACAATCCCATCATTAACAACATACTTGTTTCTATTCCAAGGTTTTCTCTTGTCCTTTCCATTGCCTCTAGTATCTTTATTAATAACAATATCCTCCTTTCTTATGGCCACATCCTCAATCTGATATGCACTTTCAACCATGTCATTGAAAGAGGAGAACAGTTGTTTCCTTAGATCATAATATAGCTCAGGCACAAGATTGTTAATGAAAATTTCAATCTTGTCCCTTTCAGGAAGCTGACAAGGATATCAAGAATACAATGACCTCCAATGTTGCAAGTAAGTGGCAAATGGCTCACCTTGATTTTGTCTTAGAGCACCAAGATCTATCATGGTGATAGGTTGTTGGATGTTGTATGAATAATGCTAGGTGAAGCACCTAGCCAACTCATCAAAGGTCTTAAGAGGCAGTGTCAACTTCGCAAACCATTCCAAAGCTTGTCCTCTTAAACTTCTAGGGAATAGTCATAGAAGAAATGTGTCTTCATGAAGGAAGTCCATGCTAAGAGTGTAAAAGTGACGCACATGGTCATGGGGATCACTATTTCCATCATACTTGTTGTATTTGGGAACCTCAATATCCCTAGGAAATGGGACCATGTATAGACTCCTATCAAAGGGAAGAGCACAAATAGATTCTACAAAAGAGACCTTTGGAGGCTCCCTTTCTATTTCCATTTGAGCAAGACATTGATTTGTCTGATGTAATTCCTCTTTAAGGATTTCCAATTCTATTGGCACTCTTTCTTGGACAATATTTTGGACATCATAACCGGGAGGAAGCTTGTATTCTCTAGAAGTCATGAATTGAAAGTATTGGTCTCCATTACGCTCTAAAAGCTTATGCATCATTCATTAGGAGATCTCATCTTGTTCAAATCTCATAAGATCCTCAATAGAAATTTCATCGGTGGCCTCTTCCTCATGATGAGAGGGAGGAGGTCTAGGAGGTGAAGAAGGTACAACAAAAGTCCCTCTCAGAGGAGACCTTGGTGGTGTGTTGTTTCCATGGTTTCCATTGGTGTCAAAAGGAAGTCTATTTTCATGGCTACTAGTCTCAGGTTGTTCATGAGACATTCCTCTTAAATTCATGTGCCTAGCAGCCTCCATTAGGCTTTTATTGTATTCTTTATCTAAGCATGCTTGGTTATCTCTTTTCTCAAAGTGGTCTTGCAAATGATGATATTTCTCTTGTTTAGTCATAGTAAGTGACACTATCTGTGCTTTTGGGGGTCTTGAACATGGAAAAGAGGAAACCTCCTTTATACCACGGGGTAGCCTTAGAATCCTCAGATTGGTCAGAACTAGAACTTTCATTGCTAATGGGTGCTCATGAGCATTTGGTTGGAGAAGGTAACTATGTATAATTGAATGGAGGGTGACTCTCCTTCTCAAATTGAGACTGAGTTGTAACCGGCATGAAAAGAAGTTGACTAATAGAATGAGACAAAGTTTCTCAATATATTGAGATAATAAAAGCTAATGAAGATCACTTGTCAAGATAGAACAATAGAGATGGCTCATCAAAGGTGCTCAAGAACTTACAAAAATCAATTGACTCAAGCTAAGAGATGAGCTAGAAGGTCGATTAGCAAGTAGCTAGAGAGGTAACCATGTTGTGACAAGTGATCAAGAGTAGCATTTGTTAGGCTCAAACCCAATAGTTTTAACTCATTTTTTTTAGTCTAGAACAAACCTAAGCATGCAGATAAAAAACTAGCTTTAGGTAAGAATAGAAAAAGACACTGTGACAGGTTAGAATTCAAGTTTAGTAGCTCTGGATTGCAATAGCAGCAGGACAGTAGAATGACTCAGGGTGATAGTTTATAGGCAAGCAGGGAGTTACAATGTTTCAAGATGATATTTCACAGAAGGCAGTGCGATAGAATCTAGGCAGGGCATGCGATAAAATCTACGCAAGTAATACGATAGTTTTTTATCAATGAACTATCGCACGATAAATCATAGTATAGTGTGCGATGGTATTTTAGGATTGTATGACTCTATGACTAATGAACATGAAAAACTTAGTTTTGAAAGCAATTGGTCAATGTTTCAATCTGGCAAGTTCAATTTTAGAGTTTAGAATATAGTAATAGTAGATAATAGACAAGTTTGCAAATACTAGGTGATCAAACATGTCATAAGACACTTGCGCAAGAGCAAAAGAAACCTTACCAAGACAAGCAATTATGATATCAAAATAGAAAACCTTATGAGCACTACTGTGATGTTTAATGTTCGAGAACATTTACATGGGTTGATCACAGTGAGAACACTTCAAGCACTTACTACCTAAAAAGACAAGGCTCAATACTTAACAACTTGGCCCACACTTGATGTCCCATCACCTCACACAAAGTGGTTACACACAATAGATGTTGGCTTTGTCGTGGAAGTGTTAATGACACAACCAAAGGAACATAGATGGTGAGTAATATTGGGGTGATTTGGGTTAGTCCACTAGGATCAATCCTTGCACCAAGAAATTAAGTGGAAAAATTGGGTAGCTTCTATCTATGGTTCTTAGTAAGGGCTTCTGTTCATAGTACCCCTCTTGCTCCCTAAAGGGACTCCTTACCTTGCGGCAAGTAATAGACCTCGCAGCCATAAGAGTACCTTAATCATTCTTGCTCAACATTTTCCTCATGCTCACAATCCCACAAGTACTCACATTAAGCAAAGACAAGTACTACATCTACCAAGGTTTTGTGTCCTTGATAGCCTTGAGTTTATAGTGGGTCAAAATAGCTAGCAAAAAGCTTGTCCCCACTTGGATTGTTCCTCTTGATTGCTCAAGAGTAGGCCCACTAAAGGATTCATACACTAAACAAAGAGTGGATCAACCTTTGAGTGTCAAGATTTCTAGTTCACCTCAAGGGTGAACAGCATACTCTCCTAGCTCAAGAATTTAGCCCAAACACATCAAGCAAAGGTTCAATTATCCTCTTGCTTTCAAAATCTAAAAGTGGGTCAATATTTCTGGTTCACCACAAGGGTGAAGAGCATACTCTCCTACCACCAAAAGACTCTTACAACAAGATATTAAGTGCCTAATAAATGAAACAACTAGTATATGTGGCACTTAAAATGGAAAGCAATTCAACAAGCACTTGATTGGTTTTTATTCTTTGGGAAGCCCTACAAAAACCTTTAGTAGCCCTTTTGCATTTGGCTCTTTTACATGTGTTCTTTTGGAAAATTTCAAGCAATGAGAGCACCTACAAGCACAACTTGTTAGCTCCAAAATGGTTAGCACATAAAAAATTAGATAATTTGCAAGTAAAATAGCTAATCAAACAACAAAATTTGAAAATGAAACCAGCATGGTTGGATCAAGCTCATAAAGAGATTTCCAATGATATATCACACTTCAATTTTCGATACCGTATGCGAACATTTCTCAAATTTTTTTGAAACAAACAAATCAAATCTTGCAAATAAATGACCAAAACTAGTCACTGCCAAGCCTGTGTGATAGTTCAATCACCAGAACAATTGCATGATACTTTTTAGTATACTGGTGTGATATTTCACTTCTGTGTGATAGATCATGCTACTTGCAAGTGATATAATATAGTAGGACAATGTGATGAAAACTTGCAAGGAGCACGATACTTTAACTGGTAAAATATCACACTGATTCAAAAGAAACTATCACACGATACTAGTAAAATATCGTATGATAATTTTCCAGAAAGATAAAAAAAAAATATCAAAAATAGTAAGCTAAATATTGATGAAAAAAATATGAAAATGCATAAAAAGAAGGACAAAAAAAATGTGGTCTGCCCCATGGTGGGTGCCAAAAATGTACACACTAAGATGTGCACATCTCTAAATCATGGCTTCCAAGAGAATCCATGGATTGGAAACCTTGAAAATACGATTTAGAACTCCCTAGGCATGGAGTGCAAGGGTGTTAAGAATGCTCTCAGCTAGAGCTATTAAGCCTATAACCTTGCTAGTAAACCATGCAATGGGATATTCAATGAAGACAAGGGCAAGAATGCCAATATCCTCAAGAATAGAGAATGGGAATACAATGTAATGCTATGCTAGAAATGAAGATGCAAGCTAAACTATGAAGATGAAAGTATTACAAGCCTTGCTAATTAAGTTATGTGAGCTAATATAAAGCATGAAAGGAAAGCTAAACTAGGAAAGCATAAATATGAAGCTAAGCTAAGAATGCAAGAATGTAAGCCAAATGCAAAAAGATCTCCAAGAGCTCCAAAGTCTCCAAGAAATCCTACAACATAAGATTAGCATAAAAATTTGGGATCCTAAAATGAGAAGAGAGCTCTTTTTTTATAAGAAATGAGAATCAACAGACGATGGAGATTAAGAGGAAAAAGAGTTAATCAAAGGTGGAGCTTAAAAGAGGAGCAATCCATGTGCACAAGTATCCTCCAATGAGAAATAAGAGTTGACTTTTGTGTCCCATGTGAGACAAAAAGTGCTTTTTCCCTTTTTATAAAATAACAATAATGCTTTATTTGTGCAACTTAGGAGAAGAGGAAAAGTGGGGGCTTTTTATTTAATAAAAGGGGAGGGAATTCCTTTTAAATAAATAAAGACTTAGGATAAAATGGTTTTCCCATAAAAAATAATTGAATAAATGATAGAATTAGGATTTGATCAAGAATAAGCAATTGATGATTTTAGCAAATAATGCTAGCAAGGGGCTAATAGTCTAGGTGACCATTTTTGGATGATTACACTTCCTTTCTATATTTAGATTGTGTGATGAATATCCCATCACTCTATTGAATCACTTGTAATCCTAGAAAGAACTTAATCTCTCCAAACATAGAAATTTCAAACTCTTATCTCATCTCATCAAAAAAGGCTTTACATATGTGATCTTGACCTCCAAAAATAATATCATTCACAAATATTTCAGCAATAAGAATAGTATCATCAATATCTCCTTTCATATACAAATTGTTGTTTTCACTTGTTCTAACAAATCTAATGCTTAACAAATAAGTATGCAGCCTCTCATACCAGGCTCTTGGTGCTTGCTTCAAACCATATAAAGATTTATGTAATCTACATACCATGTCTTTGTTGTCTGGATCAATGAGCCCTTCTAGTTATTCTATGTAGACCTCTTCTTCAAGTATTCCATTCAAAAATGCTGACTTAACATTTATTTGTTAAACTTTGGATTTCTTGTGTGCAGCATATGCAAGTAGCATTCTAACTCCTAATCTAGCAATAGGTGAAAATTTTTCACCATAATCAATGCCTTCCTCCTCTGCATATCCCTTGCATACCAATCTAGCTTTATTTCTTGTTACCTCACCATTTTCATTCAGCTTGTTCCTGAATATCCATTTAGTACCGATAACATTCTTGTCCTTAGGTCTGGGTACTAAACTCTAGGTTTTTTTCTTCTCTATTTATTCTATTTCCTCTTTCATTGCATTAATCCATTCATCATTCTCCAATGCAACTTTTATATTCTTCGGTTCAAATTCACAAACTAGACATGTACCTTGTCTTGTCTTACTCCTTGTTTGCATGCTAGTTTGTCTGTCTCCAATAATTTGTGTCTCAGGATGATGTCTCCTAAAAAAACTTGCTAGTACTTGGTCTCTTCTTTCTTGTTCATCATGGTCATGCTCATTTTCTTGCTCGATAGGGCCATCTTGCTCGTCGGTTTCTCTTTCCTATTCCTCTATATTATTTTCCTACTGACCGATTGTCATAGTCTATGGTTTTGGTAGATACTTTGGTTGTTCAATGTAAGTGAATATACTGTAGTCTTCTGATTCCTTTTTACTTTCCTCTACATTCTTGTCATCAAACTCATTAACTCAAACATTAGTACTTTCAATCATTTTATTAGTAGCTTTATTCAGACACTAGAAATATCCTAGAATACCCTAGAAATATCCCTTTTGTTAATCTCTATTGAGCATTCAAGGTTGTCATTAGTATCAAAGGAGATCAAATAGTTCAGTCGGTAACTTATATTGAGCTGGTTGGTAACTAGAAGCAAGACAGAACCATCGATAAAATCTTCATACTGAGCATTACACAGTTTACCGAGCACCAGCAGACACTAACACTGATAGATAGTAAACACTGAGCATCACAGTATACACCGAGTAGTTTATACAGTGTTTACCGATGATAATAGAAAATGGCATAGTAATCTGAAATGGAACATTCTTCTATGCAAATGGTTACAATAGATTGTAAAATGGTTTACCAAGATCAAGGAGCATTTATTGTAAATGATATTCATTAAATGTAATGTTTATCTCATTTGTAATAGTTGATCTAGGTTATTTTGCACTGTAGATCTTAGGGTTATGATTATCCTTGTAACCTAATTTTTGTTAAAGTGACAAAATAGAACACTATATATTTATGTGTTCACATCATTTTTGGGTGAAAACTAATATATGAATTAAGGAGCACTTGAAGCCATCAGCCTAAACTTCAAGTCAATTAGTTAGAAAAATAGAATAGAGCACCGAGCTTATAAGACATAGTAGAATCAGAAAAGGCTACCGAGTAGATTCAGAGCAGAGATTCATCACAGTAAGGTGATACTTTATCAGAGCATTTATAGATCTATATAAGACAATTGAGTTGTCATCTAGAAGATAATTGCATATTACTTTCTGACAATTGTAATAGAGCTTTGGATAAATCTCTTAACTGAGTAGACTTAACAGTCTTATGTAAATCTCTTAACCAAGTGCACACTACATTAGTGTTATTAAAATCCTATAACTAGGTAGATCTAGCTGATCTAATATGTTACTCCTAATAGGGTAAGATCACTAGAAGTGATCAACACTTATAGCCTTAATAGGAAAACCTTTTCTATCTGTAGTAGTGAAGAATTTGTGGGTGTCATCCCCACCGCAGTTTTTACCTTCTAACAAGGGTTTTTGTGTTACCAAAATACTTGTGTTATGTGTTTTTCATGATGATTTCATATTGTTTACTTTCAGTAAATTAATTTGATGATTGTTTCATGCAGCTTTATTCAAGTTATTTTGGTCGGTTATCATAGTTTATAGATATAGTTCAGAAAGGTTTACAAGTGAAAGTTTTGCAGGCACTGATTCACCCCTCCCCTCTCAGTACCTATTTCTCCCAATTCCAACAATTGGTATCAGAGATCAATTCTCTTGTTGAAAATTTTAAAAATTGAAGGGTAAAATATCTGAGTCATGGAGAAATATAAGCTTGACAAAACTATTGAGAATCAGAAGATACATATGCAGATGTTTGTGGAACAGTATAAATAGGCTAATGAGGAACTAAAGAAATTACTAGCTGAAAGGAAGAACCTTACAGTTCTGCAAAGTGAAATTGGTTATCATGAAGAACCTATTGATGATATGTTTTATCACATTGGATCAGGTTCTAGAAGCATCTCTGATGGATCTGAAAGCATAATCACTAATCTATCTAAAAAGAATCAACAACTATCTAATCAAGTGAAAGCACTTCAAATCGGTCAAGAATCTAAGATGGTGAGAATGGTGGAAATCATGAACAATGCTAGACAAGATGAACAATATCAGAATCTGGCTATTGAAGGCCAAAGATTGATGATTGAACAACTTCAAGAAAAAGAGAGTGAAATACAGAGACTCACTAATCGTCACTTCCAAGTATCAAATCAGGTGATGACTATTAATCAAGAAATGAATCAAGTGAATGGAGAATTGTCTAGAAGACTGGAAGATGTTGCTATGCTCAAAGTAGACAATGAAAAACTAAGAAATGAAATAAATATACAAATGCAACACAATGAAATGATGAAAATAGCTAAGGATAGTTCTAATAAGATTGATGATTTCTTGACTAATCAGAAAAGATTTGGAAGTAGAGTTGGTATAGGCTACACTAATGAAGGAGAATCATCACAACAAGCTGAAGAAGTCAACACTAATCAAAATTAGAAACCTAAAGTGATGACATGTTACCACTATGGAAAACCAGGCCATACATCTAATGTGTGTAGAAGCAAAGCATAAGGTAAACCTCTTGTCATTCCTAAATTTAATGGATACTATTACTACTGTGGAAAATTTGGACATCCAGCTTATGAGTGCAGAGCTAAATAGAATGACATTGCTAATAATACAACTATGGAGAAGCTATGCTATACTTGCAATAAGCATGGACACACTACACAGGAGTGTAAAGAAAAAATGAAACAAGTCTAGACACCTAAGGAGAAACCACAACGTAGGCCATATCAACCAAAGAGACAAGGTAACTCATATGTTTGGGATTACAATACATGGACTAACTATGTTGTATGTGTTTGATATGGGCATATTGCAGCAAATTGTTACAAAAAAGGTCAGACTGGACATTCAAGAAGTTGGAAAAGCACTAGGATGGCTTGTATGCACTGTCATAATGTTGGTCATTTAAGCAAGAACTATAGAGACTGAGAACTAGATGAGAATCATATATTTGAAAGTGGATATACTATTGCAGATATCATGAAGTTAAGGAACACTATGTAGAAGAAGGCATCTAATGAGAATGCTGAGTCAAGTAACACTATCAGTGAAACCTCATCCACTAGATTGGGTGACATCAGTACCTCCACTTAAGTTGACAAAGGTATGTATGGAACTGACATTTCAAAATGATCACATTTTACATACAATTCCTTATATATGTTGCACGAATACCAAATCTACATGAATAAAGATGCACTATGGTTTATGAGTTATGAGCTAACAAATGTTGTATAGTCATTAAAAGAAGATAAGAGAGTTGGTTACCCATCGGTAATCACTATACAAGGTTAACTGACAACAATGCAAACCAATGAAGAAATCCTATGTTAATTGAGCGGTGAAAACTTTTGCCTTCACCGAGCTAACTATTGTTTCATACTAAAAGGTTAGGTCATGCATTTAATGCACTATGAGTTTGAGTGGGAATATCAAAAGGGTCTATAAATACACAAAAATAGAGTTTATTTTCACATTGTGATTTTGAAGAAGCAAAGATTTTATAGAGCAGAGTTCAAAGCTAAAATTCCTCAAAAGATTCAAAGCCACTAAAGATCGAACCGACAACATTCTTCGACTACACCAAGTAAGTACATTTTCTATCGATTACCAATTATCTATTGCTTCCCAAAACCCTAGAAGGAATTTATGGCATTGACATCATCTGCAAGCAAAACATAGAACATTGAGGAGGAAGTAGAGCTAATTGTTAGAGCTAATTTTGCTAAGGAAAAATTCAAACCTCATCCGAAGGTTGCAGCGCAAATGGATGATATGGGTGCATTTTTTAGCATTTCGGATAAGGTTTTACTAACAAATGATGTTAGGACATATATTCACTACAAGATTAGTGAAGTAGGTGATTTTGAGACCGTTGCAGCTTATCAACAAGTTTGTGGACCGGATGGAAAATTAAAATCTAAATATAAAAAGATTGAGGAATCAAGGTTATCTCATTTTACTCATCTCCCACAAAGATTCAACACTGATTGGATAAGAATCATGCTTAGTAGATATCATGATGGAAAATTGTGGCTAGATAAACCTATTGAGGTCACCAAGAAGATTATCAGTAGGGTTATTGGTTACCCTACAACCGAAAAAGCTAAAGCCTTTCGTAGTTCATCTCGTCTTGACATAGAGAAGAATAATGGAGCACAATGGGATGATAGAGCTTTAAAGATTTCAACAATCAAGGACCCAGTGGTAAAATTTTTAGGTCATGTCATTAGGCATAAGATATTTTAATCTAGCAGATTAAACAGTGTACCTTGTAGCACTGTGGACATGGCTTATAAGATTGTGAAGAAAGATCACCAGGTTGATCTCGCTAAAGTGCTACTACATCAAGTTCAAGAGAATATGAAGACAATAAGGTCCAAGAAGTCTAATACATGTAAGTATGGATCACTACTTGTTTGTACATTCCTATATTTGCAAAAATATGTACTTGGTATTGGTGAGGTAAATTGGCAAACCGATAAACCAATAACTGCACAAATTGGTGAAATGATGGAGAGTTTAGGAAAGAATTTGAACAAGGAATTTGATGCATATTTCAAATATTTTAAGATCCAAATGCATCAAAGAAGTAGAATTCTGAGGGAATTAGTGGATAAGTTTCAGCATGACATATGTTTTGTAGTAAGCATCGATCACTCTATGATCAAGGTTGTAGAACCTAGAATTAAAAGGTTGTCACCGATGGGATATGAAATGAACAAGATTTTGCCTTGAAATCTATCAATGCACTATTGGCAATACCGATAGACATCACTACCACTAGGTTCGGTACTTATGATGAAGCTAAGTCAAGAATTACTACCTATATAGAGATTGGTAAAATGTCTTGCAGGGTGAAGAAAATGAAGAAAGACCTCAAAGCTAGTTATGGTAATGCATCACACTCATCTAAGGAGTCACCAATCAAGGAAACAACTAAAGGTTATTTGATGTTAGCTAACAAGCCCTATGACAGTGAGGAAACTGAGTCTAACAAAGAAAAAGATACAACACCAGTTCCTCTTGCCAATATTGAACAAGAAGAACAAAAAGGCATGAAGAAAAGATCATCTACTATAGCCTCATCCTCTTCAAAGCAAGAAGAAATAAAAGTTAAGAAATTGAGGGCAGTTACACCGATGAGAAAATATACTAAAAGAAAGAACAAGCCTGTAGTTGAAGCACAAAAGAAAAGAAGAAGGCTAATAAGAAGCAAAGAAGATATTGATGAAATAGATAAAGAAGATGATACTAATTAGTGAAAGATGATCAAATGCAAGGACAATACAATTGATGAGATAATTGAAGATATAATTGACAATGGGAATCTCACAGATCTAGGGATTGATAAGTTTAATAAAATGTCAACTGAAGATAAAATGAAGATAGAACGTGCGGTCATCTAGATGATGATCAAATTCAAAAGAGTACCAATGTAATTTGCATGTGCACTACCGAAGGAACTAGATGACAAAATAAATGAGAAATGGGCTACTGCACTAGATACAGAGAAAAGGAAAAGAGAAATATCATTAGTTCATGCAACCTCACACTTTAGCTATGATGTTGTAAGTGAATACTTGATAAAGTACCAAGCAAGATTTCTAGTCAAGAATAGAACTTTGTAGATAATGGATGAAAATGTGGGTGATATGGATGTCATATGTGATTCTTTATGGACATCTATCTTGAAAGCAAAAGAGAAAGCTAAATAGGAAGAATTCTTGAAATTGTCTAAGAAGAGACAAAATTCTAAAGGTAAAGGTATATACATTGATGATAATAAGGGAAAGAAACCAAAGGATACCGGTATATTAGTTACCAAGGTAATTGATATCACCAAACAAAAGGAAGAGATAAAAATATCATAGGATGCACCAGATCGAGTAGAGACCCACTTGCAGAAGAAAACTGATGATGATGTACTCAATGAGGACATCACTAATGGTGATCCTGATGACAAAAATGATGTAGATGTGACTATTGAACTGTATAGAGATGAAGCAACAAACATTGAAAGTGTCTTCAAATCTTTACTGGGTGAACTACTTGTACTTGCAGAGGCAGTTGCAATTCTTTTACAAGTATAACCCGATGCATCTCTTCCCAAGCCAAGCATAGATACAATAGAAACACAAGCACCTATGCAGCCTACAAAGACAAATCAGCCTGATAAAATAGAGGCATAGTCCACAGAGCCTAAGGCAACTAAAGAAACAAAGACAACCAAGGTGAACCCCTCTAACACTACAACTGAGACTCCCACACCTTCTACCAAGGAGGAGAAAAAGGAAGGTATAGTGTCGATTGGGAAGGATACTCTAAAGAGTGGAGAAAAAGCTATTGTTCTTACCGAGAAGAAGTCACCTCTTACTTCAAAGAAGAAGAAGAAAGGAAAAGGGCCGATCACCATAGACGAAGTAATTGTTATACCAGAATGTGACCCGAGGACCCTCAGCCCTGAGGACTTAATGAAATATGAAGAATTATGTTCCAGGAAAGGGGCACAAGAAAAGTTAAAGCAAGAGCATAAATGAAAGGAAGTATTATCAGATGTATGGGATATTCTTCAACAGGTGGTACCTGAAGTAAACATTGATGAGAATACTCCCATTATTGACCAACTTGCTACACTCGCCGACAAAATTAATGCCCCTGATATTGAAGCTGATAAGAGAATTGAAGAAAGGGCAGAGTCAAGAATTCAAAACAAATTGGCATAAAAGATAAGCCAAGAAGTGGCACTGGAAAAGGTAACATTATTTGTGGTAATTATCGAGGTCAAATTAATTACCCAACTAATCTATCAATTTCTCCTCAAGCTTGGTACTTTAGACACCTTCACTGAAGAAGTTAGTGAAAAGATCAAAGGATTAGAAGCAGAAATTAAGTTGAGTACACAAGCAGCTCTCACCAAGCCTGATGCTTTCTTAAAGAATATTCACTGAGTACAGGAACTTCGGCAGCTGATAGAAGATCTCAGGAGACAAGAAGTGAACATCACTGATCAGGTTACAGAGCTACAACAAGAACTCATTCTGCACCTGAAGATTTTTGAGGCACACATTGTCAAGGTTGAGCAATTAGTGGCAACACCAAAGATTTTACTGTTAGACAATATATTTGACATGCATGCTCAAGTTGGTCTTGAGCATATTTCTCTCACTAGCTTGAAAGAGGAGTGGGACAACCTCTTGGCCTCATTAAAGAAAACCCATTAATCAATTTTTGACAAGATGTAAGTATACTGCACCTATACACTTTTGTATTTGGCATTACTATCAAAAAGGGGGAAATCATGTATATGCCAAATAGGTTATAAATTTTTATATGTATACTACATTATACCGGGAAGCATGTACTAAGGGGGAGTACTTCTTAGTACTTAGACATTTTTTGATATGTATATATGGATGGCAAAGATATAAGGAGTATATGTATTTTGTCTATATAAATTCAAAGTTTTGATACTAAAGCCAAAGGGGGAGATTGTTAATCTCTATTGAGCATCAAGGTTGTCATTAGTATCAAAGGAGATCAAATAGTTCAGTCGGTAACTTATATTGAGTTGGTTGGTAACTAGAAGCAAGATAGAACTATCGGTAAACTCTTCATACTGAGCATTACACAGTTTACCAAGCACTAGTAGACACTGAGCATCATAGTATACACCGTGGAGTTTATACAGTGTTTACTAATGATAAAAGAAAATGGCATAGTAATCTAAAATGGCACATTCTTCTATGCAAATGGTTACAACAGATTGTAAAATGGTTTACAAAGCTCAAGGAGCATTTATTGTAAATGATATTCATTAAATGTAATGTTTATCTCATTTGTAATAGTTGATCTAGGTTATTTTTCATCATAGATCTTAGGGTTATGATTATCCTTGTAACCTAATTTTTGTTAAAGTGGCAAAATAGAACACTATATATCTATGTGTTTGCATCATTTTTGGTTGTGGACTGATACATGAATTAAGGAGCACTTGAAGCCATCAGCCTAAACTTCAATTCAATTAGTTAGCAGAACAGAATAAAGCACCAAGGTTATCAGATAGAGCAGAATCAGAAAAGGCTACTAAGCAGATTGAGAGTAGAGATTCATCACAGTAAGTTGATACTTTATCAAAGCATTTATAGATCTATATCAGACAATTGAGTTGTCATCTAGAAGATAATTGTATATTACTTTCTGACAATTGTAATAGAGCTTTGGATAAATCTCTTAACTGAGTAGACTTAATAGTCTTATTGAAATCTCTTAACCAAGTGCACACTACATCAGTGTTGTTAAAATCCTATAACTAGGTAGATCTAGCTAATCTAATATGTTACTCCTAATAGGGTAAGATCACCAGAAGTGATCAACACTTGTAGCCTTAACAGGCAAACCTTTTCTATCTGTAGTAGTGAAGAATTTGTTGGTGTCATCCCCACCGTAATTTTTACCTTCTAACAAGGGTTTCTGCGTTACCAAAATACTTGTGTTATGTGTTTTTCATGATGATTTCATATTTTTTACTTTCATTAAATTAATTTGATGATTGTTTCATGCAACTTTATTCAAGTTATTTTGGTTGGTTATCACAGTTTATAGATATAGTTCAGAAAGGTTTACAAGTGAAAGTTTTGAAGGCACTGATTCACCCCTCCCCTCTTAGTACCTATTTCTCCCAATTCCAACACCTTCATCACCTTTTGAGTCAAATTTCTCATTTCTTTCATCCTTCAGAATAAAACATTTACATCTAAAAATCCTAAAATAACTTAGAGTAGGTTTGTGTCCAAACCATAACTCATAGGGTGTCTTGTTGGTCTCCTTCTTTAGTTGTACTTGGTTCAGAACATAAACAATTGTACTGATAGCTTCTCTCCAGTATGTTTGAGCAACATTCTTTTGCAACATCAATGTCCTAGCACAGTCAACTATTGAACTATTCCTCCTTTCAGCAATGCCATTTTGTTGGGGTGTCCTCAGTGTAGAGACCTATCTTTTAATACCATGCTCATTACATAAATTAGTAAATTTATCAGAGATAAAGTCACCTCCTCTATAAGATCTTAGGCATTTCAATTCTTTACCAGTCTATTTTTTCACTTTAGCTTTATACCACATAAACATCTTAAACACTTCAGATTTTTCTTTTATAAACATAACAGTCATCAATCTAGTATAGTCATCAACAAAAAGAATAAAGTATCTATCACCATAATAAATCTAAGTTCTCATAGGACCACATAGGTCAGTATGAACCAACTCAAGTATCTTCTTTGTTGAATAATCCTTGCTTTTGAAACTAGATTTAGTCATTTTCCCTTTCTGACATTCATGACACATAACATCACCAAGTTTTGATAAGCTAGGCAGACCTCTAACTCTTTTCCTTTTGTTGATCTTAATCATGTTATCAAAATTTACATTGCATAACCTTTTATGCCACAACCAAGCATCTTCATTTTTAATCATCAAGAAAGAAGACTCATTAGTATCAAGATAAAATAGATTACCTCTTGATTGTGCACCAGTTCCAACTAGTCTTCCTCCATCATAAATTTTTTTCACTTTCTTGCTCTCAAAAGCAACTCGGTGACTTGAATTGTTTAGTTCTGCCACACTTAGAAAATTATAGTTCAGTCCATCTACCCAATAAGCATTTTCACATTTTATTCTATCATTTATCATCAGGGATCATTTACCTCTTACCATACATGGTGTATCACTATCCATCTTAATAGATTCTCCATTGTATTCTTCAAGTTTATCAAATTTCTCTTCATCACCAGTCATGTGATGTGTACAACCATTGTCTATGATCCATGTATTAATTTTGTTAACTTTAGAGATTAGTGTTGTTTCTACATGTTTTTCTTCTTCCTCAGAGTCATCTTTCTTAGCAACAAATACAAGTTCTACATCATCATCAGAATTAGATTCAGATTCATTATCTTCATCTATGTAACATACCTTCTTACCTTTTTCATTATTGTCTCAGTTGTCTCTATTGTTGTATCGGTAGCTCCTGTTGACTCTCCTGCCATAGCTTCCTTTAGATCTGTCTTTGGTTCTTTCATCATCTTTCTTATGTAGACATCTAGCAGCAATGTGGAAAACCTCTTTACAGTTAAAGCATGTTAAAGGTAGATTACCTCTATATCTCCCTTTTCCTTTAGGTAACCTTCTAACCATAAGAGCTTCAATTTCATCAAGCTCATCATCGATATTGCTATCACTATCATCATTCTTATTATTCTTGCTACTAGACTTACCAATCTTCAGAGAAGACATGAAAGAAGACTCAACAGTCGGTACAACACTATTATCAAAGTTATTCAATTCAAATGTTGTGAGCCTACCAATCAAAGTGTCAAGAGTAAAGTTGGATGTAGACCTTGTTTCATGAATTGTAGAAATCCTAATTGCATAAACTAGCAATAAAGTTCTGAGAATCTTTCTTATCACTGTTTCATCATCAATAACACCATCTGATGCTCTAATAGCATGTACTACCTCTTTTAGTCTATTTGTGTACTGCATAATATTTTCATCTTCATATCATCAAATTTTCCCCTTAGGCTTTCAGCTCTGGCTCTCTTAACATTCACATCACCACTGTAAACTTGAGAAAGTTTATCCCACATACCTTTGGTAGTAGTGCAGCTTTTAATATCTTCAAATTTAGCATCATTACAGGTTGCAACAATCTCCATCATAGTAACATTGTGTTCATGTCTGTCTCTTAGTTGATTAAGGGTCAAGGGACTAGTGGTTGGTTCAATGTAGCCATTCTCCATCAGTTCTAGTGTAGAATTCCCAATTCCAGATATGTGCAACTTCATTGAGCTTTTCCATATTGTGAAGTTCTCTTTGTTCAGTCTTGGCACTTCCCTCTTATACATTTTGAGATCTCTATACTAAAGTCCTTAAAACTTTGTTCTAAGCAACCAATTCTCTGATACCAATTGTTAGAATAACTGAGAGGGGGGTGAATCAGTTAATCACTATCCCAAGTCAAAATGTATAATCCAAAAATAAATTACTTCAACTTCTGCTACTCGGAAACTTAAAATACTTTTACTATTTGTGCCTTTACCAATTACCAGTCTAAAACACATAATGATTACCAATCAAATCAAATATGCAACATGGAAATATGACGTCAAAAAAATATCACAATCAACACATAACACAAGAGATTTAACATGGAAACCCTGTGAAGGGAAAAACCATCTGGGACCGGTAACCCAAAATATTCACTCTTCTAAAGTGAGGTTGGTGAAGACCCAACCCTATTAAAGGTTAAAAACACACTATTAGGTGTGATGTTGTTAGAGGATTTTAGACCAATCATTATCATCCAACCAGCATTCACTATGGGGTTGATAGGATAACAATGTTCATTCTATGAATGATACATAAAAGACTCTCCTAGTCCACTCGGTTAAGAGATTTGACTATGTACAATGGTTAAAATGTAATAGTAGGTGATCTATGTTAATACAACTTCAATTGCAGATGTACAAATCAATGTTAGGCTCATTCAATCCTCTGATCATTAAACAATTCTATTTTAATCAATATTTTGTAACTTACTATCGCTTGGTAATAGCTTCTTGTCACTCAGTAAAAACTCTATATTTTGGTTGTCAATAACCATTATGATCAGACATGCAAGAAAACTTGTTCATGCAATAATTCTACAGTCTCCTTCTTCTAGCATATATTTCATTATGAAACTCTAGTCTCTTATATAGACAAGTAATCAATTTTATTCTCCTCCATCAGATTTTTCCGCTTAATCATCTTCATTGATTTTTCCACTTTAACCTTCCATGGCTGATGTGTCAATAACACATTTCATTTCAATCCATTAGATCTTTCTTGAACTTTGTTAGCCATCAATCTTTTTAACAAACTCTATCTCCAACCTTGATTTCATACACTTTCCAGCTCATCAATTCTTATCAGCTAAGCTAGTCAATTAATTCCTCTGTTATGTTCAGTTAACAAAGAAATGCATTGGTGAACACAAGATTGGTTTACATTGTGCTCGGTATACACTACACTTTGTCAGTGTATACTGAAATGCTTCATTAACCAACAATACTGCTTTGTGTTTTTCAGCTATTTTCTTCATCATAGATGAATGCAACATAATCAATTCAATATCATAAGGTCATAGACTTATGAATAATTTACCCAATGTATTCCTTATCCTCATCTGTTATATCCATCTT
Source organism: Chamaecyparis obtusa (assembly GCA_027943335.1). NCBI lineage: Eukaryota > Viridiplantae > Streptophyta > Pinopsida > Cupressales > Cupressaceae > Chamaecyparis > Chamaecyparis obtusa. Next base: position 194,853 of record BSBK01007999.1, on the reverse strand, counting down.
CCTCATGTAGATATTTTTGTTCTTCATCTCTTTCACTCATTTTCTCTAGATGTTTAGGTATAGTAACTTACAAGATAAGTGTTGTCAAACTAGTTGACATCAATGACAACATAATACTAATTTGATCATCTTACATATCTAATCCATCATCTTGGCGATCTCTAATCATAGATTCTTCAATTAGGTTATAAATTAGTTGTAGTTCATCAATTTTACCATCCATAGAATTATAATATGTGGTCAAGAAGACTACATCATCTAACCTCAATACTTGGAACAATTTGTACATGGCCTTTTCGAATCTACCATTAAACTCTAACATGCTCTCATTATAGTGCTTTTTGATATTATTGAACTCATTGAGCATGTAACTTGAATTAACATGTTCTACATATTGTTCGTTAAAACATCTAACAAACTCATCCCATGATGAAATATTGTTCTTAGGTAGACCCCTATACCAATCCCTAGCATATTCAACTAATGACTAAACAAAGAGCTTCATTATAACATCTTCATGCTCAATTTCATAATCATTAATTTTATATGTAAAGAATTTTAGATGTTCTTCACAAGTAATCACATTATTTCTAGTGAATAATGAGATTTTCCTTTTGATCTCATTAGGGAAAACATTAGGCTGACTAGGGATACCATCAAAAAATAAAGGCCTATACCTATCCAAATGAACTTGTCTCCTTTGGAAATTTGGCTAGATTTGAGGAGTTTCTCCAACATTTTGACAAGACACATTTCCCATTGAACCACTAGTCATAAGGGGAACTGGATTGGTACTTAGATTTTGTCTAGGTGCATTTTGTCCATGATATGAGGCTTGGGGATTGGGAAGTGAACTGCAAGGCTAACTTGATGGGATCATTCCTGAAGTAACAGGGACTGAGCTACTAGTAGATGTATTTATATTAGCATGCAAGAAAGCAATCTTCTTTTCATTTCATCTAAAACAACTTGAATTTTTTTGAGGCTGACATATTGTAACTCATTCTAACCCTAAAGTAGCAAAAATATTGTATAATATGGCTTAGGGTTAGGGATTTCACAATGTATGATTTTAGTACTTGCGGTGAAATTGAGCTATAAGGGATTATGGATTGTAATCAAGTTGTAATCACTGGATAATAATAATATTAGACTCACTCTTGGTGGATGTAGCCCAGGGATTGAGTTAACCACATTAAATCTTTGTGTCTTGTGTTCCCTTCTGTGTGGTTTATTGTTTTCTGATATTGGTTATATTTGCACATAATTGCTATTTCTGCCTTGTTAATCCTAACAAGTGGTATCAAAGTGAGGTTGTTTTTAGTTATCCTCTGTAGGAAGATCTCATAGTTTAGTGGGAGTCTCACAGTTGAGTGGGAGCGATGGTAGATGAGGGTAGGCTGAAGGTTGACAAGTTTAATGGGTAGAACTTTCAGTTATGGAAAATGCAAATGGAGGACTGTCTCTATCAGAAGGATCTATGGCGGCTGTTGGAAGGAAAAGCCAACAAATTGGCAAGCATTTCTGATGACAACTAGGTTATACTTGATGGAAAGGCTCTTGGTAGTATTTGATTATGCCTAGCACAATCGGTGGCATTTAATATTACCTTAGCAATGATGACTAAATATTTGATGAAAACCCTAATGAAGTTGTATGAAAAGCCCTCCACTTCAAATAAGGTATTTCTCATGAAGCATTTGTTTAATATGAAAATGGTGGAAGGTGGGTCATTTTCTGATCATTTAAATGAGTTTAATACAATTACCAATTAATTAACTTCTGTCAATATTATTTTTGATGAAAAAGTTAGGGCTCTCTTGATTTTGTGTTCTTTGCCTGAAAGCTGGAATGGATTGGTAATGGCTGTTAGTAATTCTATTTCTGGTTCTAATACCCTAAAATATGATGATGTTATTGGTGTTATTCTGAGTGAGGAAATTCATAGGAAAAGCTCAGGAGGATCCACATTAGGTAGTGTCTTAAACACACAAAGTAGGGGTAGAACCAATGAGAGAGGAAACAACTCTAGAAATTGTGGGAAATCAAGAGGAAAATGAAAGGGAAAGAGGTCTAAATCCAAAGGACCAAATGATTGCTAGTACTATGGAAAACTAGGTCACAAGAAGAAAGATTGCTGGTCTCAGAAGAATCGATAAGGAGACAAACAAGAAGGTAACAAGGAGGCAAATGAGGTAAGTAATAAACCTGAAGAGGATGTCTTGCTTCTTTCTTTAGAAAGTATTGATGATTCATGGATTTTAGATTATGGGGCTTCATTTCATGCTACACCCCATAGAGGTTACTTTCTTGATTATGTCCAAGGGGATTTTGGGCTAGTTTATTTGGGAGACAATGAACCCTGTCAGATAGTTGGAAAAGGAAAAATAAGATTAAGTTGCAAAATGGGAATCATTGGCTACTACAAGAGGTAAGACATGTTCCAAGGCTGAGTAGGAATTTAATTTCAGCATGGCAACTAGGTGATGAGAGTTGTACAGTTACTTTTAATGATAGAAATTGAAAGGTTTCAAAGGGTTCCTTAGTAGTAGCAAAAGGTGTGAAAGTAGGCACCTTATATCTTTATACAGGTCATACTGTTCCTTCTACTTGAATTGCTTTAGAAGATAATGAATGTTTAGGAATAGTGGCTATAGTTGAGTAGGAAGAACACCAAACCGTTACTGTAGGTTTTGACACAACACTCTGGCACAATAGACTCAGGCACATGAGTGAAAAAGGTATGAAATTACTTCATTCAAAGAAAGTTTTGCCTGGTTTGAAATGTGTCAATATGGATTTTTGTGAAAGTTGTGTTTATGGAAAATAAAAGAGAGTTAGCTTTGTAAAGGGTGGTAAGAAAAATAAAAATGAGAGATTAGAGCTTGTGCATATAGATGTATGGGGACCAGCTCAGGTATCTTCCCTTGGTGGCTCTCTATATTATGTTACATTTATAGATGATGCAAAAAGAAAAGTATGGATTTATTTCCTTAGATAGAAATCTGATGTATTTCAAACTTTTAAGAAATGGAAATGCTTGGTTGAGAATGAGACTGGTAGAAAAGTTAAAATGTCTTAGATCTAATAATGGTGGTGAGTATTGTAGCACAAAATTTGAAGGTTATTGTTCCTCTAATGGTATTTGTAGGCAAAAAACTGTACCAAGGACTCCATAAGAAAATGGAGTGGCTAAATGCATGAACAAGACAATAATGGAGCATGCAAGGAGTATGAGGTTGCATGCTAGGCTGCCCAAAAACATGTGGGTAGAGGCTATAAATAATAATTTTTATTTAATCAATAAAGGCCCCTCTACTCCTTTGGACTATGGTATTCCAGAGGAAGCATGGAGTGGTAAGAAGGTGAGTTATTCTTTTCTCAAAACCTTCGGTTGTGAAGCTTTTGCACTTATAGATTCTAAAAATAGAACCAAGTTGGAAGCTAAGTCAAAGAAATGCGTATTTGTTGGATATGGAATTGATCAATTTGGTTATAGGCTTTGGAATTTTGAAAATCATAAAATTGTAAGAAGTGGTGATGTCATATTCAATGAGAAAGTACTGTACAAAGGTCTGTTGCAGTTCCATGAGAAGAAAGAAAATGACTATGTAGTATTAGATGATACTCCAAAAGATGATGTTCTAGTAGTTCCTTATGCTCCACAACAACAACAACAATAAATACCACACACCCCAGTGAATGTTAGATGGTCAACAAGGCTAAGTAGTCCTCCATAAAGATTTTCTCCATCTTTGTATTCTATTTTGTTAATAGATGTTGGTGAGCTTGAATGTTATAATGAAGCTATGCAGGTGGATACAAAGATTCAGTGGGAGTCTACAATGAAAGAGGAAATGGACTCCTTGCTGAAAAATCAAACTTGAGATTTATGCAAGTTACCTCCAGGTAAACGGGCTTTACAAAATAAATGGGTTTATAGGCTAAAAGAAGAGGATGGAGGTAAGAAAATATTTAAATCCAAGTTAGTTGTAAAAGGATTTGCATAGAAAAAGGGCATTGATTTTGGTGAGATATTTTCTCTAGTTGTTAAAATGACTTCTATTCGTACTATTTTAAATATTGTGGCTGCTGAAGATTTGCATTTAGAGCATCTTGATGTCAAAATAGCTTTTCTTCATGGTGATTTGGATGAAGAAATATATATGGTATAGCCACAAGGATTTGAGGTCAAGGGTAAGGAGAATCTAGTGTGTAGATTGTAGAAAAGTTTATAAGGCTTGAAGCAAGCACCTTGGCAATGGTATATTAAATTTGACACTTTTATGACTGAGCATGGATACACTCAGTGTCATTATTACCATTGTGCTTATTTTAAGAGGTTGGATGATGACAGCTACATTATTTTATGTTTATATGTTGATGATATATTTGTAGCTAGGTCTAACATGGATCACATTAAGGGGTTAAAACAACAATTAGCACATTCATTTTCTATGAAGGATTTTGGGGTAGAAAAACAAATCCTTGGTATGAAAATTTGTAGGGATAGGAAAAATAAGAAGCTGACTTTATCTTAGGCTGATTATATTGAAAAGGTGTTGCAACATTTCTCTATGAAAAATGCCAAAGTTGTCTACACACCTTTGCCTGGTCATTTGAAATTGACTAAGGAAATGTGTCCTAAGACACCAGAAGAAGAGGCAAAAATGTCTAAGGTACCTTATTCTTTAGCTATAGGGAGCTTAATGTATGCTATGGTATGTACTAGGCCAGATATTGCACATGCAGTGGGAGTTGTTAGCCGATATATGAGTCACCCTGGTATTGAGCATTGGAATGTAGTCAAATGGATTCTCAGATATTTGAGAGGTACATCTAGTAAGTGTTTACACTTTGGGGGATCTACTACTACTGTACAAGGCTATGTTGACTCATATTTGGCAGGAGATATAGATAGCAGGTGGAGTACTATAGGTTATGTATTTACTATTGGTGGGACAATAGTGAGTTGGATTTCTCGACTACAAAAGGTGGTTTCTTTATCCACTACAGAGGCAGAGTATGTTGCTGCTATAGAGGCAGCCAAGGAGATGATCTAGCTTCAATTCTTCATGCAAGAATTGGGACATCCACAGAAGGATAATTTTCTACATACAGATAGCCAAAGTGCCATTCATCTTGTGAAGAATTCTACTTTGTACTCAAAGACAAAACATATACAGCTCTAGTATCATTTCATTCGGTCAGTTTTGGATGATGGGAAGTTAAGGCTAGAAAAGATTCATACAGATGATAATCCAATAGATATGTTTACAAAGGCAATAACAAGGGAGAAGTTGAACTCGTGTTCAGCTTCAATTGTTCTTCTAGAATGAACAAAATAAAGGAACAACTAAGTCTAGGGTAGTTCGATCCAGTGGGAGTCTCATATTGTAGCAATATTGCTACAGGATCAGTCTCCAAGTGGGAGGTTTTTTAGTATAGTGTGGATACTGATTAGTCACCAAGTGGGAGATTGTTAGCTTGTGGTGACTGATTAGGAAAGTACTATACACTTTTCCTCCCAACATATTTTTTGGTTATTATGGGCTGACATATTGTAACTCATTCTAACCCTAAAGTGTAAAAACTATTGTATAATATGGCTTAGGGTTAGGGATTTCACAATGTATGATTTTAGTACTTGTGGAAAAATTGAGATGTAAGGGATTATAGATTGTAATCAGGTTGTAAGCATTAGATAATAATAATATTGGACTCATTGTTGGTGGATGTAGCCCAGGGATTGGGTGGACCACATTAAATCTTTGTGTCTTGTGTTCTCTTCTGTGTGGTTTATTGTTTTCTGATATTGATTATATTTGCACATAATTGTTATTTATGCATTATTAATCCTAACACAGCTTCCAATTCTAATTTCTCAAGCTAGAGAGCCAAATATTCTTTAGGCTTTCTATCCTTTTCCAAATCTAGGCTTGCTTCGAAAGTAGTGTTAACATGAACAACATTCTTCTTAGGTTCATTGATATTTACACCAACCACTTTCTATTTTCCTTTATTATGGATTTCCTTTGTGGCATTTCTAATATCCTCATTTCATTTGATTTCAGATGGGTGTAATTTCCCAAGAACATGACTTGTTCCCTCAAATTTATCTTGGTTAGGTTTACCACCTTCATCCTGATTTCTTAAAGCCCCAATGTCACCAAACAACTCTTTATCTAAACCCTGGACATCTTGGCTTAGATCCCTAGCCTGGATTTCATTTTTATTGTTTTTTCTTATAAGATCTTGCCTTTCCATGAGCAATTCATAAATTTTTTGTTCCCTAGGCTTCCTTCTATTATCGATTTCTAATAGTTGTTCATGTTCCTTTTTCCTTAAAGCAATCACTTCCTCTCTTAATTTTTTAGAATCATACGAGGCTGTCTCTACAATAGAAGTTTCCCCCAGTTGATCTAAAGTTTCTCTTGTGGGGAAAAAACCTACTTGTGTGATCTCCTCTTCCTGAGAAGGAAAATGAACACTGGGCATGATTTTCTTAACATGTTCTGGGTCATCAGAAGAGGAAGAAGCTTCATGGGGAAGGGGTGTAGGGACTCTTTCTCTTGAAGGTCCTAGAGAGTTAGTAGTAATGTGACCTCTCCTAGACCACTATTTCCTACTAGGTGTACAAAGCTCATCACCCATATTACTCTCTGGATGATCCTTAAAATAAGACCTAGTAAACCTCGACTGACTCATGGTGTGTCACAACAAGATATAACAAAATTTTATAGATACCAACAATTGGTAAACACAGATTTTCAGAGTCACCACCCACAAACAAATGAGAATAAAATTATAATGTTGGTCTACAACAAACACAATAGATGGTATTTCATCAACACAAATCCACTTCATATTCACGTTAGGTCCCCAATAGAGTCACCATTTTTGTTAACACATAAACTTGTAGATGCTTGAAAGATTCAAAAAATTTACTAAAATTAAGACTCATGTATTCCCAACAGCTGCATCCAACAAAATCCAACTGCTAAGGTATTAAGGCTTTAAGCCTTCTTCACTTTGAGTGTAAAACTCAGGCGCATTTACCTTTCTCAATCTATTCTACAAAGAATTACAATTTTGATCTATGTACTTGGCATAGACAAGACAATTTAGAAACATAAAAATAAAAGTAAATTGAATAGGTTTTTAATATTTAGGTGGTGAAAAAATGCAAATTAAGCTTAAACCAGTGCCTTATTCATTGGGCCAGAGTCAAAACCTAACATCAACATAATCCTATTAACACAAACTACTAAAACTTAAATGAAATGCCTAACAATCCATTCTCCCAATTCCTAACCCTGCTATCAAATTCATGTATAGATCTTTAATTCCCAGAGACCTCCCTGAAGATTTACTCCCTCCTTGAGAGAAACTTGAGTTCAACCCCTATATTCACCTTGTGAACAATGCATTAAAGAGCCTTACAAATTAATGCATAAGAAAAATAAAGAATCCATACACAAAGGCAACAAGAGATAGAAAAAAAATTCTAGTATATTTGTATTAATTCTTAAATGTATTAGTACAACCATAACAAAGACTTGAAAGAAGTCAAATCCTATATTCAGAACTTTCTTTACAAAAAATTTCAGCCACCCCCACAAAAGAAGCAAAACTTTCTATTTATACCACTAGCCATCTTGCAATCCTTGAGAGGATGTAACAAGCTTTGAATGGATAGGAAAATGACTTGCACTATAGACAAAAAGGTACAAACAATAATGACAAAGATATGAAAAACAAAAAGTAGTTCCCAACTACTGGCATCTTCATAGGTGGCACCTTTGTTTGGAGATATTTTAGATTAGTTACTTGATTTGTTGCATGAATGATGACCACCATTACAAGATAACCTACATCATCCTTTGTTTGGTACATGCTCTCCCTAGAATCCTAGATTAGGTGCCACATGTACTTCACTCTTCTTCTACCTCCAACTCGAGGACAGCTAGCTTTTTCTTCTATCTCTTGATGTTCTTTTCCTAGGCTGCCACATCATCAATAGATGGCCAATTAAAACTCTACAGCTCCTGTAGTGTCCTCAACTATACCTCCCACTTGGAATCAGTTATGCCCTTCACATCTGTAACAAACCTTGTGCAATCATTCTCAACTTTTATCAAGTTTTCAATTATATTGTTATAGCCTTGTGTGTCCAAAGAATTGTCACCCCTAAGAAAAGCCTCCTACTTAATTATTATCTAACTCATGCTTATCTTCCATTCATATAAACTAATTGTACTTCCATCATCACTATATATTGAGGGTAGATATTTATTGTATCCTTACCAAACATAGCCAACTTAGCTTTTATCTAGTTAGACTTTCCCTTTAAAAACTTTGAAATGACACTAACCAATCCAATCTTCTCATACACCTTAGTCACCACCTTAGGGATGTTAGGCTTATGTTCCCATAGGGCATCAAGTTTTTCAAATAACAAGCTCCTTCCTGACCAAATACCATAGAGTGGCTCCAATGTAGCCAGTGACTCATTTACCTTCTCATTTTCCTTATGCAACAAGAAAAATAAATGATGGACTGAGTCCATCTTATTCATTACTCTATTTTTTCTATGTTGCACAACATCAGCCATGTGTTAGGAATGAATGAAAAGTATTTTGGTAGTCATTTTGTAGCAGTTGTTGTTGCATTCATGACTTGGATTGTCATTGATGTCAACACAGTGATATTCTGGATATCAGTAGGAAAGTAGGTACTATTTTGTTTTGCGCACATGTTGTATAGAAGATTTGATTTTTCATAGTTGATGGTATGTTCTTTGGTTTTTTATTAACCTATGGTTAACAATGCAAAAAGAAATTCATTCATTCATGAGAGTTATGAGCATTTTGGTGAAAGCAGTGTTTAGACAGTGTTTCTGTGAAGTGATTTTCAAAAATCAAAGGATATCTCTTAGCTGGGATGGAATCTGATTTTGTGTAGTTAAAGAGATGTTGGAGACTCATTAATGATGATGTGGTTCATAGCATAAACTTTGAAGATATGTTTGGAGAAAGCTACAATATCTGGAAGCTGACAGTTTTATGTGAATTTTGTGTGTAGCGTGTAGAAATTATTATTTTGAAATTGCGGACCGACTCATTTGTAATTATTTGAGTTTGGTATATAAGAAGGAATGTTTTACTTGTTTCAATATGTATTGTGAATGTTGAGATGTGAATATATGCATGAAGTGAAGAAAAGAGCTAATTCAGTGATGAAGGAAGACTTGTGAGTACAAAGATCTAGAATTGTGATCTTGTGTAGCAGAGAGTACAGTTTTGGCATAGTGTGAAGGACGTAATATATTTCACATTATTCTATTGAATAATTATAAGATCTTTTGGACAGTGGGTTCAGAGATCTTTCCTTGAAGCTATTTGGGCAGTGGGTCCTTCTATCTTCCATAAACTCTTAACCGGGTTAGAATCTTTTAACAGGGATTCAAAATCTCCTAACAAGGATTTATATGTACTGAATGTATTTCATAAGACTCCTAATAGGGTCAATCCTCTAACAAGGAACTTTTATATTAGTGCATCATTTTGTGGGAATCATTCCCACCGGGGTTTACTCTTTTCAAGAGGTTCCCTAGTCAACATATCTTGTGTTATTGTGCAATTGTGTATGGTTATCTTTCTATGGTTGATTAGTACATTAATTATATTGTTTAAAGTAGTTGAATGGTTAAATTATTAGATAATTGATTCACCCCGCCCCCCCCCCTCTCAGTTATCTTGGGGATCTTTACTTTCTAACAATTGGTATTAGAGCAGCAGGTCCTTGAAAGAAAAGTTTAACAACTTAAGGAGATCGATGGAAAATTTCAGGAAAGAAAGCCCTAAGTTTGATGGAGTAAATTTTGATAGCTGGAAAGAAAAGATGAAGACACATCTATTGTGTTTAGGACCAATTTATTGGTTGATTAAAAAGAATGAGAAGACTATCATTGAGGAAGACAATCTAGAGGTAGGAACTAAAGATGAACTAGATCTATTCATGTGTAACATACTTGCAAGAGAAGCACTTTTGTCAGCACTACCAGAGAATGAATATAGTCAGGTAAGATGTTTGAAAACATCTCATGCAATTTGGAAAGCTTTACATTCTACTTTTGAAGGTGATGAACATGCAAAGAAGGCTAGATTACATAATTGGATTTGTGCATTTCAAGATATCAGAATGATGGAAGATGAATCTATTAGAAGCTATATTGGTAGGATGTCTAAGATTGTAATAGGAATAAAGTCTTGTGGAGGTGATAAGATAGAGAATGAAGTGATATGGAAAATTTTGAGAACCTTGACACCAGTATTCAAGCAGACAACATAGATGATTGAACAAGTGATACCTTGTACATCAAACTTTTCAAAAGAGACTCTTCTTGGAAGATTAGAAATAGAAGAGATGAATTTGAGATTATCAGGAGAGCTACATAGAATGGAGACAGCATTCAGTGCTCTTAACATTAGACCTACAATAAGTACTAGTGTGAATGGAGATTATGCTAGCAGTAGTAGATCTAAATCTAAGGAAGATAAGAAGATTGAAGAAGGTATTACATTACTTGTAAAAAGAGAACCAGATGGTAAGAAAATCTTTAAATGTTGGACTTGTCAAGAATATGGTCATTTTGCATCTAAATGTCCTAAAAGAGTTAAGAAGTATAGAAGCAACTTTAAACCTAGGAGATCTAAAGAATGTTATTATGCAAATGATGAAGATCTTGAAGCAGGCATTGAAAGACATTTAAGTGATAGTGATAATGATAACTTTGAGGAAATAGGATTTGTAGCAATTAAAGAAGAAACTTCTAAATCTGATGAAAGGGAAGAAAAAGCATTAGTTTCTCAAGTTGAAAAGAAATCTGATTGGATTATAGATAGTGGTTGTTCACATCATATGACTGGAGATAAAAGAAAGTTTCTTAAGTTAGATAATTATGATGGAGGAATTGTTAGGGTTGGTAATAATGCACCTTGTTTGATTAAGGGTATAGGATCTATTACTCTTGATGGAAAGACTAACACTAATAATGTTTACTTTTTTGATGGATTGAGACATAATCTACTAAGAGTTGGACAATTGGTTGATAAGGGTTATCAAGTTTGGTTTATTGAGAAAACTTGTGTGATAAAAGATAGAGATGGAAATCTGATTGGAAAACAATCCAGAACCAGAGGTAATGTATTTCAGTTAAATCCTACTTAGATGACATGTTTGATAACTAAGATTGATGATAGTTGGTTATGGCATAAAAGGTTTTGTCATATAAACTTTGATAATATTGTCAAGGTGAGCACTACACTTGCGGTAAGAGGTTTACCTAGAATTATGAAACCTACTAACATGATTTGCAAAGAATGTATGATGGCAAAGCAGAAAAGGACTTCATTTCTCAGCAAGAAGTTCACATCAATAGAGAAGCTAGAGATTGTTCATACAGACTTGAGTGGTCCTACTAGGACTAGAGGATTCTATGGAGAAAGGTATTTTATGATTCTTCTTGATGATTTTACAAGGATGATGTGGATTGCATTTTTGAAAGAAAAATTTGAAGCATTTGATAAATTTAAGATCATGAAAAGCAAAATTGAGAATGAATCTAGAATGAAGATTAAGTGTCTAAGATCTGATAGAGGTGGTGAATTTACATCTAGAGAGTTTAATACTTTTTGTGAAATGAATGGTATTAAGAGACAACTTTCAGCCCCTAGAACACCAGAACAAAATGGTATTGTAGAAAGAAGGAACAGGTCAATAACTGAAGCAACAAGAGCTATGTTGTTTGAAAATGATTTGGCTAAGAATTTTTGGAGAGAAGAAGTGAACACAGCAGTATACACTATGAACAGAGTACAAATCAGAGCAGATACAAACAAGACACCTTATGAATTATGGTTTGGACATGCACCCTCAGTTAACTATTTTAGAATTTTTGGAAGTAAATGTTATATTAAGAGAGATGATGATATAGGAAAGTTTGATCCTAGAAGTGATGAAGGAATATTTCTTAGATATTCTTTAAAAAGAAAAGCATATAGATGTTATAACAAAAGAACTAAGACTATTTTTGAAAGTGCAAATGTAAAAGTTGATGATAAGTTTAAAATTTAGGAAAGAATGCTTGATTATGAATCTGATGGAGAAGCACAACCTTGGCCTAACATTGAAAATGCAGAATTATTTTTTGAAACTAACAGTGATTTGCTGAATGAAAGTCATACTGAAGAAAATAGAGAAGAAAACAGAGAAGAAAGTAGAGAAGAATATACAGTTGGAACAAGATCAGTAACTATGACACCTAACAGGTATATTTCAAGACATCACCCTGTTGAGCAAGTTATTGGAAGTTTAGATAGAGGAGTTTTGACTTGAAATAAGGTACATTTATGTTTGATTTCTCAAATTGAACCTAAGACTACTAATGAAGCTTATGAAGATGAACATTGGATTAATGCTATGAAAGAAGAACTGGAGCAGATTGAAAAAAACAATACATGGGAATTGGTCCCTAGACCTGAAGACAAGAATGTGATTGGAACAAAGTGGGTATTCAGAAACAAGATGAATGAACAAGGAGAAGTGATAAGAAACAAAGCAAGATTGGTATGTAAAGGATATTCACAACAAGAAGGAATTGACTATGAAGAAACTTTTGCACCTGTGGCCAGACTTGAAGTAGTGAGAATGTTTCTAGCATATGCAGCTTACAAGAAATTCAAAGTGTATCAGATGGATGTGAAGTCAATATTTTTGAATGGTGAATTGGAAGAAGAAGTCTACATTGAGCAGCCTGAAGGTTTTCCTTTGACACAAGAAGGAGATATGGTACGTAAGTTAAAGAAAGCTTTATATGGATTAAAATAAGCACCTAGAACTTGGTAGGCAAGATTGGATAAGTATTTATTGAAATTGGGATTTATAAAAGGAATAGCAGATAGTAACTTATACAAAAAAGAAATTGAGAATGGTTTGTTGGTTATAGTTATATTTGTTGATGATATTATCTTTGGAGGAGAAGATGAAGCTAGTGAAAAATTTGCTGATGAAATGAAGACTGAATTTGAGATGAGCATGATTGGAGAAATGAAATATTTTTTTTGATTACAGATAACACAAAGAAAGGAAGGTATATTTGTAAGTCAAACTAAGTATTTGAATGACTTATTGAAAAGATTTGGAATGGAAGATTCTAAACCTGTTGGAACACCTATGGTAACTGGACATAAGTTATCTAGCAAAGATGAGACACCAGCAGTTGAGCAGAAAAAATACAGATCTATGATTGGAGGATTATAGTACTTGACACATACAAGACCTGATATAGTACATTTAGTTGGGATTGTAGCAAGATTTCAAGTAGAACCTAGAGAATCACATTATGCAGCAATAAAGAGGATATTGAGATATCTGAAAGGAACAATGGATTATGGATTATGGTATGAGAATTCTAATGATTTTACTTTATGTGCCTATACTGATGCAGATTGTGAAGGCAACATTGATGACAAGAAAAGGACCAGTGGTGAAGCCTTTTTTCTTGGAGGAAAATTGGTCTCTTGGCTAAGTAAGAAGTAGAATTGTACTTCACAAAACACAACAAAGGCAAAATATGTTGCAGCAGCAAACAATTGTAATCAGATTATTTAGATGAAGCAGATGTTGAAGGATATTGGAATAAACTTTGATGAGCCTTTTGTTATACATTTTGATAACACCAGTACAGTGAGTATGTCAAAAAATCCTTTTTTACATTCTAAGACTAAACATATTGAGATCAAGTATCATGTTGTAAGAGAGAAAGTTGCAGAAAAAGAAGTAAGATTAGAGTACATAAGCACAAAGGAACAGATAGCAGATATATTTACAAAACCTTTACCTAAGGATACATTTGTGTATCTGAGAGGTATGCTTGGGGTTATGCCCCAACCTATTTTTGAGAATTGATGTAGATGATTGCATCCGTCTAGTGGTATATGAGCCCTATCTTTCTTTTGGATTGGATGTAGGAACTTCCTCTATGGGGGAGTTTATGAGCTGAGTCATGACGACTCTTGTTATTGTATTTTTTTGAAAAGTATCTTTTGAAATTAAGTTGTTGTTGACTTAGTGATGTAATTTCTATCATTGATGTCAATGAGGGTGAGATATACATGAAAAACATTGTGGATTGTATGAGAGAGCTGAATAGGAAAATGAAGCAAGATTTAATTTGATATTTTGCAGTGATGTTGCAGTATTATATTTTTGGAACATTGGATGTTTTTCATCTATGTTTCCATCAATGCCAATGGGGGAGATTGTTAGGAATGAATGCAAAGTATTTTGGTAGTCATTCTGTAGTAGTAGTTGTTGCATTCATCACTTGGATTGTCATTGATGTCAACACAGTGATATTCTGGATATCAGCAAGAAAGTAGGTACAATTTTGTTTTGCTCACATGTTGTATTGTAGATTGGATTTTGTGCAGTTGATGGTATGTTATTTGGTGTGTTATTAACCTATGGTTAATAGCACAAAAAGAAATTCATTCATTCATGAGAGTTATGAGCATTTTGGTGAAAGCAGTGTTTAGACAGTGTTTCTATGAAGCGATTTTTAGAAATCAAAGGATATCTCTTAGCTGGGATGGAATCTAATTTTGTGCAGTTAAAGGGATATTGGAGACTTATTAATGATGACATGGTTCATAGCACAAACTTTGAAGATATGTTTGGAGAAAGTTATAGTATCTGGAAGCCGACAGTTTTATGTGAATTTTGTGTGTAGTGTGTAGAAATTATTATTTTGTAATTGAGGACCGACTCATTTGTAATTATTTGAGTTTGGTATATAAGAAGGAATTTTTTCCTTGTTGCAATATGTATTGTGAAGGTTGAGATGTGAATATATGCATGAAGTTAAGAAAAGAGCTAATTCAGTGATGAAGGAAGACTTGTGAGTACAGAGATCTAGAATTGTGATCTTGTGTAGCAGAGAGATCTGGAATTGTGATCTTGGCATAGTGTGAAGGAGGTAATATATTTTATATTATTCTATTGAATAATTCTAAGATCTTTTGGACAGTGGGTTCAAAGATCTTGCCTTGAAGCTGTTTGGGCAGTGGGTCCTTCTGTCTTCCATAAACTCTTAACTAGGTTAGAATCTTTTAACAGGGATTCAAAATCTCCTAATAGGGATTTATATGTACTAAATGTATTTCATAAGACTCCTAACAAGGTCCATCCTCTAACAAGGAACTTTCATATTAGTGCATCATTTTGTGGGCATCATTCCCACCGGGGTTTACTCTTTTCAAGAGGTTCCCTAGTCAACATATCTTGTGTTATTGTGCAATTGTGTATGGTTATCTTTCTATGGTTTATTAGTACATTAATTATATTGTTTAAAGTATTTGAATGGTTAAATTATCAGATAACTAATTCACCCCCCCCCCCCCTCTCAGTTATCTTGGGGATCTTTACTTTCTAACACCATGGTCTTTAAGGCTACATCTAGCCTCACCTTTTCTAAATCTTTAACTGGCCTATCAGGAACATTTGCCTCTAGCTAAGAAGGGTCTAAATTTGCAAAGGAGGGATCGGTACTACCTTAGATGCTTCTTCAAGCTTGGCGCTTAGCTCTTATAATTCAGCCTCCATTTTCTTGATTACCATGAGCTTTAAAGCTCTGTCATTAGCAACCTTCATTAAATTTTAAAATAATTTATCCTACCTTTCATAAAATTGGATGGTTTTTTCCTCATTAAGGTGAGAAAATTGTGTTACTACCTTTGACACCTTGAGATCAGTGGTTTTTTGGATAGTCTAAACAATTTTTTTTTCCTTCCATCTTATCTTCAATGCTCACCAGAGATGGCTTCTAAGTTCTAGGAGCCAAAGTCCATAATGAAACAACTTGTGACTTAGGGTCATAACCACTCCCTCTTATCATGTCATCTATCTGCACTTCATAGGACAAACTACCCTTTGGCTACTTTCTAATTTGATCAATGATGAAAGAAGAGGTCAAATCCCATCCTAGAGTTAGAAGCATGCCACTTGATCTAACCATCTCCCTTGCCTCCTCTATAGTAATCCTTTCAATAATAGGGTCATATGATGTCAAAGCCCTAAAAGTCTCCTCACTTGGTTGCATTCCTTTAGGTAGGGTCTTTGCTACTTCATTTTGTTTCCTCCAAATGAGGAAATCCATGAATTCTTTGCTTTGGATGAACTGGTCATCATTGAGAAACTCCTCTTGATAGAGTTCTCTTTCATCTTTACCCAAAAACAAGGGTAAATCCCCTTCTTCTTTTGATACAATCTTTTTTCCATCTCTGATGGCCTTTTTTAACTGGTGATGGTAAGCTCTGTTACTAGGCACAAGAGTAGAAGCTCTATCAAATACCCTTTTCTATTTTTTCTCCTTAGAAGTCTCACCTACTTTAAGCCTCTATTTTTTCAATGGTGGCTCTGAAGTATCCCCTCCTTCCTATGGGTCTTGTGTCAAGTCAATAATTGGTGAGTCCCCACCCTAAGGTGGAATTTCACCCTCTTGTAAGTCATGAGTGAACTCTTCAGGCTCAAAAGTGGAATAATCTCTTGCTACATCAAACTTTTCCTCAAGAAACCCCTCCAATTGGTTAGACAGGGTGCCATGTATTTCTATCATCTTCTCCATTCTTTGTAGATATGGGAGCTTAGGGAAATAACCACCAAAAGGAATCCCAACCTTCCTTAGTTTGACCTCTATGTCTAGAAAATCAAAATACTTTCTCCACCTTCTTTGGGCTTCATCTTGGTCCAACATGTTTCTTATCACATCCTCCTCATCTAGGCCTTCATGCTCTCTGATTGTCCCAATGTAAGGGATCAATGTCATCCTAGAAATCTTGATAAAACCCTCAGAATCAACATATCAGAAGGGACCTGTAGTCATCTTGAAATGATTGAGCCAACTACTGACCTGGTCTAGTGCTCTCTTTCCAATCAAGAAACTGCCTATTCTGAATTACCTCGGTGTGAAGGTGCCCTTCCTATGAGGTGCAAAATGCTCTCTATCAGTCCATATTAATTTCCAAATAAATTCCATCATAGAAACCCTATGAGGCACAGATTTAGGAAGAAAATGTGGGGCTGGGGGCAACCATAAACTCTAAGAACTATGAAGTTGGCCCCTAAGTAGAAATCACCCCAATTATGGTTTCCTCACCACCTATTTTCATATTGCATTATCCTTAATACCCTTAGGACCTTAGTTTACAGCCTTACTACATTTGTTCCCAACATCTCAAGAATTGGATGGACAAAATATTTCTAGAAAATATAAAAGTTACACTCATTGGACATGTAATTCCATGCCCTTAACCAATATTGCACTCGGTTAGGATTGCCCTAAAAAATAGTCCTCAATTTCAATATTCTTGCATCAAGATGATTAACATGGTGGTATAAAATTAAATGCATAAGGAGGGAGTAATGCATGAATCTAATAGGTCTCTTACTCTCCTTAACAAACATCAACCCCTCATGCATCCAATTGATTACATCTTGGATGTAATCATAGTTAGTATTGGTGTGGGAATTCTGAAGATCTAGGATTATCATCAAAAGTTCAACATGCATTTTCTCTTCATCCCCATCTATCCCTAGAACCCTACACATCCCATGACACAAGAATTTCATGTAATGATTGAGGGATGAAAATTGATAAGGGGAACTCATACTTGTCAGGAGGGGGGCTATGTATTTACCCTGCTTGGGCATATGCTTAACTATCTAGCTTTTCACTGACCCAATATTACTTGCATATCTCTGCCTTTCTTTTTTTTAATCTATTTGATTGGAAGAAGAGGCATATAAATCAAATGCCTTCATGAAAGATCCCCTATCCAAGGTAATAAAAATAGACTGGTCTTCACACCTAATGGTCTTAGAGATAGGGTCATACAGCCTAGCCAACTCAATAATCAAATCAACATCTAAGAACACATCAGGCACAATTAACTTCACCATCCCCAAATCCCAAGCATTACAAATAGGTATAGCCTTATGCCTATTATTATAAAAGTATGAGAATATTGTATAACCTAAACCCAAAGGAGAGATAGGGTCTCTACACTTGTCCATGAGATCCTTAAATGTTGTATCAATGGCTTTCTTGTTTTGATTAGAACCAGAAAGCAACTTGATGAACTCGTTTGAATAATTTGGCTTTCCTTTATCCTCACCACTCTACTCCTTCACCACTCCATTGGATGATGCTACACTTGCCTCTAGATGACTCATCTTGATAGAGTAGAAATTTCATAGTACTGCAATCTATCTCACTCCCCACTCATTGCTTTAGCGCCAACAATCTCAATTGTCTTCAGAATAATTTTGAGCACAAAAATTAATGAAGCCCTGTCTATATACTTTGAGAATTGAATGTGTATAATTGCTAGATCATAACCAATCCGGCCTTAGTCACTTCTGCATTCAATTTTGTATATTACCAACCTTCAAATGATAGCTAGTCATGGCGTGGATGTTGACAGGATGATTTAAAAAATATGTGAGAGAAATGATCATGGATTTTGGCATTAAAACCCTTAATTACTGATGAAAACCCTTGTTACAACCTGATTGGATGGCATTTTACCCTTTTCCATCTTGGCAGAGTACTTTTTCCACATTGCAATGGCTCATTACATTTATCAAAATGAAAACTTAACTAGACCCTATTTGGAGATCCAATGAACAAAGGATCTCATTATCTCTAAAAGAAGTGTTAATCTGGGGTTAAGTTTGGAGATCCAGCGATAAGGCCATTTGCAAAATCTCAGAGTGATCTCTTAACTCATGACTTTAATTGGAGGTTAAGTGACCACCATTGATCCCAAAGATGATCAACAATCCTCAGATTATCTTTAAAAACCCATCATGAGCCCATCGTAATCAGAGATTTTGTGACTGAAGGAAATCTCATGTTCTCAGAACACTCAGATCAACCATGGTTAAACTCAGAGAACTAGTGACCAAAGACTTTTCCAATTCTCGCAACCTTTTCCTTAACTCAACAAATATCTAGAGATCAAGTGAATAAAGGCTTTTACAAACCCATGAAACATAACACCTTGACCACAGTCATATCTAGACAATCAAAAAATAACTAAATCTCTTAATCTTGGAAAGCAATGCTTAACTCTCATTCCATCTCGTGATTTAGCAAACAAGGCTATCTCACATTCTCAAAAGAAATGCTTAACCATGGTTAGACTTTGAGATTGAGTGAATAACCCACATCTCCCATTCACTGAATACTTTTCATACCTTAGGTTATATCTTGAGATTACACATTGAGCGTAGATCTTAGAAACAATTAGTAGTTGTCGCTGAATCACCCAATCCATTAAACCATTATTTTTTAATTATGAGACTCAGCGACCATTGCATTTGCTTAATCTCCCAAGGTTTAAAACCTTAACCTTTTCATTCTGAGAATCTGTGACTGAAGAAGACAAATTTTAACTTTGCTTTGTTCTCCAGGTCACTGAAATATTTAGGACTTCACTAACTAATTCAAAGATTCCATGAACACTTTGCTCGCTTAATCGCCAAATAATTTAGAGCTTTGTCATCTTTTCCTAAGATCAAGCGACTAAAGAAAACTTTATCCTTTTCCAAAATACATTACCAAAGCTACCAAACTTACTAGATATGAAAATAAGACTCAGTTGCTAGATCACCAAATGATTTAGAGTAGGGCCTGTTCTTTGTGAGAATAAAACTTGACTGTTGATTGAAAAGATGATCAACAATGTTCACTAAATTGCTGGAAGATTTTAAACTTAGCCATATGATTTGGAGAGAAGGAGATAGCCACGATGTCAAGTCACTGAACACTTTAATGAAACCACCAAGAATCAAGTGAATATGAGACTACACATTCACTGAATCGCTTGATGTTAAGACTAACCGTGACATAAATTGGGACATTCAATGACTAAAGAAGAGATAACAAAGGATTCACCATTGTCACTAATTTGCTAAAAGACTTGAAGACAAGGATGAATATTGCGTGATTCAATGAAGACAAGGGAAAATGACCACATGTAGATTGGAAGACTTAAGTGACCCCAAAAGTAATGCGTTAATAAAAGAAACTAGGGGGCACTCAAAACTAAGCAATAAATCAACCACTTTTAGGCAAAAATACATAGGGAAAGGGTTTTTAACACAAATATGATAGATTTTGAGGAGTTCCAAAACTCTAAACTAGATGAAGACACAAGCAAGGACATTTAGACAAGACCTAGAGCAAAAACCTCAAAAAACCTAAAATATACCCAACATCTTGAATAGTGTAGCAACAAAAAGGAAGGTTGCCAAGGTTACCTCAGAGATCTTGAGAATTCATGGAGTGGCTCAAGTAGACCTAGAAAAAGCAAGGGAAGAGAAGATTTCTTTGGAATTAGAGAGTGCAACTAGAGAAAAGATAGAATCAGATGATCCAAAGATGAAGAAGGTAAAATTTGAGAAATCTGATGTTACTCCTTCTGCACCCAAAGAAACCATTGACCTTATCGCTCCTCCTGAGTATAAGGCAATTCCTAAGAGTAAGAAAGAAATTATCATTGGTCATCCATCCTTGCAAATAACAAGAAACAAGAAGAACACTCAAGAACCTCTAGAAGTAAGTTTCAAACCTAGTCTCAGTGTGTTAAGTACAAGGATTATTGATGAAGGAAAAATTGATCAACTAGGAAAGTTCTATGAAAAATACAGTGAGATTGACAAATAAGAGATACATGGAATGATTTTCAAACATATGTTGAAGTTTAAGAAGACATTCCTAGAACTGAAGACTATGATTTCTGATAATGTATGGAATATCTTAGAGTTCCAAAAGAGACAGGCTATTGAAAAGGATCTAAGGATAAGAGAAAAGATTCTAGATGAAACCCTTCTAGTATGTTCTCTAGAGGAGAAATCTTTGTTACTAGATCTAGTGAAACCACATCTTAGAACAAAGTTAAGAACCTTGCACATAATGGATAAGAATTATGAATTGGTTTCTTAGGAAATAGAGAAGGCATTTGAGAAGGTCTTCATGAATAGGCACATGTATCTAGCTACTATGCCCATAGCTCAAGTACCCATAATAGTTGCAAAAGCATCAGAGACTACTAATGTACCTATGATAGGTCCCTAGGACTCAGCACTGATAGTTGAAACAATATCAGAGGAAGATAAGTTAGTGCCCATATCTGAGACATTCAAAGATGACTTAATGTTTATTGATAATGTAAAAGTCACTCTAGTGGCCACATAAATAGATTTGGATAAGTTTGAAGAGGCATCTACAAGCACATAAGAGGTTGAAACTCATTGTAGTAACACTCCTCCCATTCATCAAGAAGAAATAGTGATTGAGGATATAACAGATGAAAAAGAAGAAGGAAAAGGAAAATGGATAGAAAAAAAAGAATAAAAACAAAAGGAAATAGAAAAACAAAAAGAAGAAGAAGAGATAAAAGGAAGTGAACAAACAAATGAGCCATCTGTTGAAATTCTATGAAAAGTAAAAATAGAAGTGATGGATAGCACTCCTATCACTCTCTCAGCATCATTGTTGTCAAGTTTGACACCTAACACAACTAGTTTGGACTCATGGGGAGAAGAAGACCTGATCAAGATCAGTGTCATAGCTATGGAGAAGGAAAAGGAGAAATAGGTAATGAGGAATCCCTCATTTGTTGAATTAGTCAAGATACTGAATAGTCTATTGCCTTCAGACAAGAAAGTGTCTAAGGTACATTTAGTTGATGTTAGCAACATCCTCATAGTCTTCAAAAAAAATTTTTATACCTTGGAAGAGTTAACATCTCAAGTTGTAGAAGAAAAGTATCAGAAGAAGAGACTAAGTGAACTGGTTAGCAACTTTGCACTTGACTTGAGCTCACTAAAGATTGGTCAAGCATACTTGAAGGAGCAAAAAGATTATTGCTGACTGTATGAACTAGGACAAGTTGACTAGTGATCTATACAAGAAGATACAGGAGGTAGAAGCTATGATAGACAACATAAGGAAATTAGTGGAAGATCCATCCATTGATATGAACATGTGTAATAATGTCTACCAAGGATAGATAGATAGGATTGAAAAAGCTAAGAAAGAGATATCAAAGATAAGGGAAAGGCAAACACAGCTAATGATTGATCTTGCACCCTCACTAGATATACTTAATCAGAATATCAAGGAGATTGACGCCACCATGGTGACATATGATCAAGGTCCTACCATAGATTTAGAGAAGATGGAGAAGCTACAATATGCACTATGCACCCATCTCCAGATTATAAATTCATTGATCACATTTTGGAAGAAGGAGATCCAAAACTTGCAGATAGCATATCTAGATGTTCTCTCATAGTAAGTATTTGTAGATACAATTTTGAAGCACCATTGTCATTAATGTCAAAGGGGGAGTATGTATATAACATGGGTTATAGATATGTATGATGGAGATATAAGACAAAAGCTTTTTGTATTAAGGTATAGTTAGTAACTTGGCCATATTCCTTTGTTGGCATCAATGAAAAAGGGGGAGATTGTTGGAAAGTTGGCTATACTAGTGTATATGACTTAGTATAGTTTTTTCATTATGGTAACAAATTCATATAGTAGTTTGGATTCAGCACACTTGATGAGAAGATCAAAAATTGGCCAAGTGTTGAAGACTAGATAGTGTATAGAGTACCTAAAGCTCAGAGCATTAGCGCACGTGCGTACAATCAAGTTAAGGTATGCACCCTGGAAGATAAGTTTGTTAGAGTATATTTATGCTTATTATATGAGCACATGATTAGATATGCAAGTATGACAAAGTTACAGATAGTTGAAGCTACACAACTAGTGTGTGCCAAAGAAGAATAGAGTAAGCAGCCGACAGTTAACATTTTGATTTGCAGTTGTATTATTATGATGTAAAGGCCTTGTGCCTATTGTAATTAGGTTATTTCCATATAATTATGTTTATTTGTAAACATGATTGAGCCAATACAATTGGAAGCATTGTATGTAATTGATTAAAGGGCTGACCTAGTTTTTTTTTGGTATGTGCATATAAATATGAGTTGCGCCCATTGTAATTAGTATGAGAGTTGATATAGACTTTAGAAAAGAAGAGAAAAAGTGTGCAAAGAGTTGATAAGATATATTAGAGCTTTGCAAGAGGTCAAAGCATCAGCGTGTTAGCA
The DNA here is from genome assembly GCA_027943335.1 of Chamaecyparis obtusa. Lineage (NCBI taxonomy): Eukaryota > Viridiplantae > Streptophyta > Pinopsida > Cupressales > Cupressaceae > Chamaecyparis > Chamaecyparis obtusa. The sequence continues at coordinate 171,603 of BSBK01007999.1, read as the reverse complement.
AGTAGAAAAATTTTCATGGCTTCATCAAATTTTCCCTGGTCCCTACTGTGTTTCCCATGTCTATGGCCTTAAACCCTAGGTCATTTTTTCAAAAAACTAGCCATTGGGAAGAAATAACCTTATTTTACCCTAGCCCTGTTCTAATTCCTTGTTACTTTTTTAGGCCACTTAAGTTCCTAATAACCCATGTGCTTAAATATTTCTTAAGTCTAGTGACTTGGTGGCTTTGAATTTTTTCCTAAGTCTATCGCTTTAGTATTTCCAAAATTTTGGCCTTTAAAACATGTGGCTGTCATTATATCTCAAGACTACAAGATGTTAGAATTTTTGACATGTGAAGTTGTGATAGGGCACCATCTATCCTAGCAGGCCCTTTCTTCTTTCTTTGGGGGCATGTAATGAGTGGATTCCATCGATGGCTGTCATTATACCATTGACTGGAGATGTTGGGATTTTAAGCTAGCGGTATAGCGACAGCTGTCTGATGCTTTATGGAGGAAAATTCAAGGTGGGCCTCCCTACCAATGGGTATTGACATGTTCAAGATTCATTGGTCAGCATGGATTATGATGTGGTAGGTTGTCAGTTGGACTACGTGCATTTTGAAATGTGGGACCACTTGCCAGGTGTTGTGGATTTGGTGGTCTCTCATTGGTTGATGTGTTTGTGACTTGGTGAATGTTAGTGGGCCCAGTATTTCAAAAGAGGGTAAAGGACTACAAGATCTTATGGTTGTTGTTATACCACTAGGGTAAGATGCACGATGGTTAAGTGTGCGGTATAACGAGAGTTGTTGATCTTGTCTAAGGGGAGATACTTTGTAGTGGGTCCTTTGCTGCCACACGTTGCCGATGTGCATATTTTTCATTGGCTGAGTGGTTATTAATGTCAGTGTTTCTCAGTGGGTCCACGTGCCAAGTGTTGTAGAGTTGTTTGTTTTTCATTGGTTGTAGTGAGTGATGATAAGGATGTGTCAGTGGGGCCTACTTCTTTTCCATGAGTTAATGTCTAATATAATCTTGTGGTTGTCGTTACACCGCTGGGATAAGTTGCATGATATTTAGGTCAGGGGTGTAGCAACAATCATTTGATCTTATGTGAAGGCTTATGTGTGGTGGGTCTGATGTGCTATGCTACGCTGAGGTGCCCAATTTTTATTGCTAGCGGTATTGTTGATGAGGCTAGAGACTTTTCAAATGCCTATGACTATTGCGAAGCTTAGGAAAGTAAGAAGATCTGACGGTCGTGATATAAAGTTAGCCCAGATTTAAATGCTAATTGCCGATTTGCTGCTGGCGCCATGAAAATAGTCATTTCTTCCAGATTCAAATATTTTAAGGGTTTTCAGCGACAAGAAGGATGAAAATTGAATGTTTTAGTGGCTGGAATTGGTAAAATTGGTTGTGCCAACTGCTGCAGAGTGGTCTAGAGGGTTGATGATAAATTACAGGGGTTTGTACCATGATTTTATTGCTTGAGGCATGTTGTAGGTGCCCAAATAGATTGATAAGCAGGATAGATTCATGGTTTTCAGTACCTTACTCAGAGATTATCATTAATGGAGATCATTCCTGGATCTATTTTCACCTAGTTGCTTGGTTTTCCCTAATTGTATTAAATTCTAATTGAATCCAGTTGGTTTGGTGGATGAAACCCTAACCCTAGTCATCCGTAGCTTGTTGCATCCTATTTTGGGATTCCAAGATGACTAGTGGTGGTATATATTGTACCTATTTTTATTTTTGTGGTTGTTGATGGTGTATATTGATAGTCAATATAAAAGACTAAACAAGGAGAGCCTAGATTTTGGGTTTGTTTCCTAGCATTTTGTTGTCTAGTAATGTATTGATTCTGTAATCTTTAATGAGAATACACTTGGATTCCAATCTCATATTTGTGTATGTATTCTTATTTTGATCTTGGGCTCATATATGTTAATGTTAGAAAGTGAGTTAGCATATGGTAAACAAAGAGTATTGTGGAGTTATCTTTGAGTTCCTAACAAAGTTAGGATTAAACTATTTAAGGTGATTTCAGTGAGTTCATGGCTAGATAAGAATCTCATGTCTAGGTATGTGAGGGACACGGATAATAGGCAAAGCACTTATCTTGAATTCAAGGGTATTTGAGTTTGTGTTTTTAGTTTATATGTATTGTTAGTGACTCTATGCCCTAGGTTAAGGCACTGGTCCATTCTCTGGAAGCAATTCATCATCATCAATCACACACACAATTTAAATGATCAAATATTTTCATTAGTTTGTAAAGGGTATAGTTGTATATTGTTTTGTGACTCCTTTGAAGAAGTGAGTAAAAGGGTACACCTACCTGAGCATCTAGGCTCAAAGTGTAGGAGGATCTCCTTGATCCTTGTTAATTAGCCCTTTTCCTTGTAGACTTTGGAGTGGTGGTAGAGTTAGTGACATTAATTTTTCAATCATAGTGTAAACCTACAAGTAGAAAGAAAAGATCACCAATGGAATGGAAACTCTACTGGGGAGAGTCTAGAGATAGGAGTTTTAGTGGACTCTTATTTTTCCTATTGTATTCAGTTAAAATATTTCCCATCTTTGGTGGGTGGTGACTCAAAAGGTTTGAACCAGTGTTACAGATTGCAAATCATGGACAAAAGAAGGAATACTAGGTCCTTTGTCAAGAAAAATTTGGAGGTTACTGTGGAACAGTTACCTAGACAGGAAAAGAAGAGTTGGATCAGGAGAAATGGTGAGTCTACTAGTGCTCCTATGAGAGAACAAAGAAATAATAGAAATAGAGCATCACTTGCATCCTCTAGTGAGGAAGGTTCACAATACAAAAGTTCTAGATTAGATAGTGGCTGCTCTGAAGATAAATTTTATGATACCCCAAAGGTAGTATTTCAAGATAAGGATCCATTGCCTGTAGGTCAGGATGAACAAGCTAGAGAAAGGGGCGTTGGACCAAATTTAGATCCTGATGAGGATATGATCAGAAGGCCACCCATGAGACCAAGATAGGCCCATTTCCCATATCAAAATCTCACTGATATGGATGTCATCAAGTTCTGATGATATTATGATAGACCTAGATGATTTGAGTGCACTAAGGTTACAATTGGTAGAGTAGGATGCCATACATAAGAGGTTACAAAAGGAGAGAGAATCTAAGAAAGTGAATGCTCTGATAGAAAGAGAGTCTCTTCTTAGAAAGATTAATGAGTTGAAGGAGAGAAACAAGATGCTTGCTTCTGCTCCTAAGATTTTGTAGCATGATGTCTTTGGTGATCTTGATGCTTTGAGAAGTGAGTAGGAGTGCTTACTGCAAGACCATGAATTTGATAATGAGGGCCCTATGATCAGACAAGTTCAAAGCTATGCTTCCCTCCCTAAAGACAAAGATGGGCATGAGATCACTAGGCCTACTATTTTTGTTGGCAAAAAAGGAAAGTAGAAGATGGTGGGAGTCCAAATAAGCAAGCTAGTGACAATACCAAAGATCCCACTACCTAATTCAAATAGGGAAATAGAGATAGAAAGAAAAAGAAAAGAAAATGAGGACCTAGCAAGAGAATTGGAGAGAGCTGAGATTGATGCTTCTATTGCAGAAAAAAGAAGGAAGATCCAGTTCTTGAAGGCTTCATCTGCAAGTTCTCTTGGCCCATCTGCTACTGAAATAGGTATGCCATCTATGACTACTACTGTTCCACTTAGTAATGCTACTACAAGTTCAATTCCTTCTTCATCAGCTAAGATAAATGTTGATCATAGGAAATAGTCAAATACACAAATGGGTGGGAATGTAGACAAAAACACTGATCCTAAGGGGAACACTAGTTCAAGTTTTCAAAGAAGACCTATGCAATTAGAAGGCTATAGGAAAATTAGTTTTGATGGAATACCTAGCTACCCAAATGCTTTTCCAACTGATATAAGAGATAAGGTACCTAAGTTTTTTGGTAACAATGCCATTAGTTGTGAGGAACATCTTAGGTTATTTGTTGATATGCTAAATGACTATGAGGTAGAGCATGAGGATGTAGTCATGAAATTATTTGTTCAATCTTTGGTGGAGGATGCTAGAGATAGGTTTAAGAGACTTCCTGACAGATATATTAACACATGGGATTCTTTTGAGAGATGTTTTAAAGACCAATATGGTGATAGGCCTAATGCTAGTTTTATGCTGAATGAATTCAATATCATAAGGAAAAATTAGAATGAGTCTGCAATTGAATTCAATATGAGATTTCAAAAGGGTATGCATAAGTTGTTTCAAGTCATGAGGTTAGATGACAATGTTTGTTTAACCATATATTTCAATGCCTTTGATGGAAAGATGGGATACTTGTTGAGGGACAAAGAACCAAGAACTCTTAGAGATGCTTTTAGGATTGCTATCAATATTGAAAACAATATGAAAATATCAAGAAAATTGGGTGGAAAAAGAGATGATCCTAGGTTGTTTGGGGATAAAAAATACAAAAGGGATAATGAGAGAAATGTTGGAAATAAGAGACAGGAGGAAGATAAATTGGATGAGGTACTGAATGCATTGAAGGATTTAAAAGCACCTGTTAATAGGAACAATAATACCCCTGCCAATGAAAAGCCTTAATTCAACAATAATTTTAGTAGGCATAATAGATTGCAAAATTATCCCTACAACACCCAATGGAAGGATGGCAAGCCTATTATCCCTACTGCAAGAGGAAATAATGACAGAGTTGTCCCTGATCCTTTACAAAAGGCTTCTATATATGTCATGGAGGACACACCATGGTGTGTTGCATGCTAATCTCCTCATTCTGCAGAGCATTGTGTGGTTGCACAATCCATGGCTGCAAATCAAGATGATAATAATGAAGAGTTAGATCAAGAATAGAATCATGATGACATTGGATGCAGTATGGTGACTTCATATATAGGATATGAAGATGATTCTAATTTTGATGAAGAAGCAGATGTATGTTTGAAGAGACATAATCAGGCATTTTTCCATCAAGAGGTATTTTCTGATAGTGAAGACATTGATGATAAGATATGTAATATGAATTCTTCCTCTAAGCCAGTAAATTTAAGAAGACCTTCAAAGGAAGAGATGGATAGAATTACTGTAGAAATGATTGCTCAAGTGCAAACTAGAGGCATGGTGGAAAGGGATGCAAATGGGAAAGCTAGAGGAATGTTTATAAAGAATACAAACTTCAGGGAACCTAGTGAGAATAAATCAAAAAGTGATCACATGGCAAGATTCAAGAGTGTAAAAGGTAAGAATTGGGAACCTAAGGGAGTTGGAGTTGAAAAAATTTCTAGTGAAATAGGGAAGCCAGTTAACACAATGGCTAAGAATGAAAAGATGAAAGTCACCAATACACCTAATGTATCAGATAAACAAAAGGACACTAAAGTAGTGCAAATTAAGGTCCCTCCCTCTGCTCCTATTGATATGTTAGCAGTATTGTCTTAGATAACTATTAAGGTTCCTTTGCCAAAATTATTGAGGATCCCTGAACATAAGGATAGAGCTATTGCATGGGTAGATAATGTTCACAATAATGATGTTGCATGCAATGGATCTCAAGCTAAGGTTTTGAAAGGAGTAGAAGCTTAGGGAATTGTATCTCAAATTCCACCTATATATTTGGATAGTTCTGTCAATGCTAGCCTTGAAAATATAGATCCATTCTTCTTGAGTGTCATTGTGAATGGAATGAAATTAAGAAATTGTATGATTGATTCTGGTGCCTCTAATACTATCATGCCTTTTAAAATTATGGAGAAGTTGGGTCTTAAAGTTGATACAGTTCAAGGTAGATGTTGTGCAATGGATCAGAGAGAGGTACCAGTTATTGGGACTATAAATGCAATGCCCTATAGGTTGGTAGCCTTTCCAGAAAAAGAATTAACCATGAGTGTTTTGGTGGCAGATATCCCTCCTCATGATGGGATGCTATTATCTAGAAGATGGAGTTTTTCCATGGGTGGAAGTCTACAATGTGATCTTTCTTTTGCAAGTTTCAAGATTGATGATCAGTTTGTTAAGATTGAGAGAGAGCCAAGAGTATGCCACATGATTGAAAGGAATATTGACAATGAGACTACATGCTTTGTGGATATTGACATCAATGCTTTTAGGGCATAAATCCCTATGCTTGAGAGGGAGCCTATGTTGCCACCTATCTCTATTGAGATAAGTGCTAAGTCTCTGAGGGTGATTTGTGGGTGATGTACTTTGATGGTACAAACTACAAGGATGGTGCAGGAGTAGGTATTTTACTTATATCTCCTAATGGGAGTACCTAAAAATTTTCTTTCACATTAAGTTTCTCTTGTACCAACAATATAGTAGAGTATGAAGCATTTCTAATAAGATTGAGGTTGGCACAAAAGCATGGAATTAAATGCATAAGGGTTGTAGGAGATTCTAAATTAGTGCTGTCCCAAATAAGATTAGTGTATGCTTCCAAGAAAAAAAGGCTAAAACAATATAGGAATGTTATATGGGATTTGATTGAATGTTTTGATGCCTTCAATATTGAGTGGAAGGACAGGAGTAATAATAAGATGGCTGATTTGTTAGCCAATATAGCAATCAATCCTAGTGACATTACATTTGTTGGTATATCTAAAGTTGAAATTTAGACTAGGCCTAGTATACCAGATAATGTTGAAAATTGGTAGGTCTTTGAAGATGACTAGGATATTTTGAAATTTATGAATTGTGAACGTTAGTATCATGGTCAAGAATTAGATTGTTTAGCCTTGGTTGAGACTATAGAAGGAAAATAGGTTGTCCTTTGAAATGAAGTTAGTCAACTTAAAACTAACAAGGTTCCTAAGGGACTTGTTATTTTAGAAACTGTATTTCACAGCCAGGATAGGGTTTAGAAGGATATTAAAAAGGAAGGTCATGTGGATTTAGAAGAGATAAATATTGGAACACAAGAGGCACCTAAGAGGGTATACATTGGTAGGGACATGTCTCATAAAGTGAGAAAATATTTGATTGAATTACTAAGAAAATTCAGGCATGTTTTTGCATGGTCATATGATGACTTGAAGGTTTATAGAGAAGATTTGTTTCACCATATTATTCCTTTGAAAGGAGATGCTAAACCTTTCAGGAAAAAACAAAGGCCAATTAATCCTACTTTGGCACCCAAGATGCAAGAAGAATTAATGAAGTTGAGAGATGTTGGAATTATCAAGCCCATTAGGCACTCTTCTTGGGTTTCAAATCTTTGTCCCTGTTAGAAAGAAGAATGGTGACATCAAGCTTTGTGTGGATTTCAAAAATCTGAACATCAACTCATTGAAGGATAACTATTATCTACCTAATATGGAAGCTATGCTGCAAAGAGTGATTGGATTTGAGTTAATGTCTATGATGGATGGTTTCTCTGGTTACAATCAACTAATTTTTAAAGAGTTAGAGTAGTTTAAGACAACTTTCACTACTCCTTGGGGGACATATGTTAATGTGATAATAACTTTTAGTCTCACAAATGTTGGTGCTACTTTTTAGAGGGCAATGGATGTTGCCTTTTTAGATTTCATAGATGATTTCCTTTTTGTTTATCAAGATGATTTAACTACCTATTCCAAGAAGGAAGAAGATCATTGTAATCATTTAGAAAAAATATTTGTAAGGGCTTTGGAATATGGAATTTCATTAAATCCAAGGAAATGTGCTTTTGGTGTCACTGAGGGTAAGTTGCTTGGCCACTTGGTCAGAAAGCAAGGAGTTATAATTGATCCTGAGAGGGTGGAAACCATTGATAAGATTCAAAGACCAAAGAATATTAAAGGAATTCAGTCCTTCTTTGGTCAGGTGAATTTCTTGAGAAGATTTGTAACAAACTTTGCTGAGGTTACTAGGCCAATATCTAAGATGTTGAAGAAGGGATCTGCTATCAAATGGGAAGGTGAGCCTGATGAAGCTTTTAAGAATATCAAGCAGGCTATTAAAGATGCACCTGTGCTCAAGGCACTTGATTAAAATGTCCCAATGCATATCTTTTCCTTTGCATCTTTTCATACTATTGCTGTAGTTTTGTTGTAGAAAAATAATGAAGGTTATGAGTAGCCTATTGCATTCTTTAGTAAATATTTGCAGGTTGCTGAATTGAAATATGATATCAATGAAAAAAAAGAATATGCATTGGTGAAGGCTATCAAGGCTTTCAGATGTTATCTAATGGGAGCAGTTGTGATTTCTTTTGTGCCTAGTGCAACAGTTAAGGATATTTTCTCATAGAAAGAGGTGTCTAGGAGAAGATGCAGATGGATCAATAGGATCCAAGAATTCAATATTGATATCCAAATTACCAAATTGGTTAGAGGACAAGGATTGGCAAAATTGATGGCTCAATCCAATCTTGATGCAAATCAGATAAACTAGACTGAGATTGATTACACATGTGATATGGATGATTGTATCTGGTATCAAGATATTATCTATTACTTGAGAAAGATGAAGTACCCAATAGGGATGGATGTTAATAAGAAAAGGATATTAAAGTTACAGGCCATCAAGTATGTGATTGTAAGATGTAAATTGTATAGGAAAAATTTAGATTGCATACTTTTGAAGTGTGTTGATGAAAATCAAGCTGAAAACTTATTGAAAGAAATGCATGAGGGAGTTTGTGGTGGGCATTACATGGGTAAAACCACTACTCAAAAAATCTTGAGAGAAGGATTTTGGTGGCCCACAATCTTCAAGGATGGAGAATAGTTGGTAAGGAGGTGTGATGCTTGTCAAAGATTCTCTAGTAAGGTAAAATTTTCAGGCAATGTTCCCTTGAGGCCAGTTGAGGTGCAGGCTCCTTTCCAGTAGTGGGGAATAGATTTCATAGGTGAGATACCAAACAAGTCTAGTGGAGGACACTCTTGGATCTTGGTTGCCACTGATTATTTCACTAAATAGGTAGAGATATTACCTACAAGAAATGCAACTAGTAAGGTGGTAACTGATTTCTTATTGAATAATATTGTTAAAAGGTTTGATTTCCCTGAGAGGATTGTCAGTGATAATAAAATGTTCTTTAGGTCTACTGAGTACAAAGATTTCTACAAAAGGTCTAGGAATTCAGATATCAAATTCCTCACTTTATCATCCACAAGGAAATGGACAGGCATAATCAACTAACAAGAGTTTAATTAAAATTCTCAAGAGGATTCTTGAAAAGAATAAGAAGGCATGGAATTCAAAGTTGCCATTAGCTATATCGGCTGATAGGGTGACTATGAAGAAGGAAATTGGTTGTGCACCATTTGACCTAGTATATGGGATACATGCAAGAATGCCTCCAAAAAACTTACTAGAGATGTATAAGGTTTTTCAATTGTATGATGAGGATCTAGAGGATGAAATGCAACTGAGAATTGAGGACTTGATCAGATTGGATGAGACTAGAAGAGAGTCAGCTTTAAAGAATGCTAGGTTGCAACTGCAAGTTAAAAGTTTGTATGACAAGAAATCAACAGAAAGGAAGTTTGAACCTGATGATTTGGTGTTGATTTGGAATGCTAGATTAGAGGATAAAGGAAAACATGTCAAATTTGATCCAATCTAGTTGGGGCCATATCTAATTCATGAAACATGGGGCCAAGATTCATACATTGTTAAAGAACTAAATGGTGATATTCAAGAATTTCCAGTTCATGCACAATTCTTGAAGAAATACTTCAATTGAAGGTATTTGTTTTCCATGAACAGTAGTTAGGTCTGTACATATTATAAATTTTGTAAAGTTGCTTGCTCCCTATCTCATTTTGTCTAGGTTAGTAGGGTTTTGTCTTGTTGCTCTTTGTTGTTCAGAAGTTTTCCAGTGGGTGGTCTGCTTCTCCTAGTGATTCTAGATCCTTGCCATACCTGCAGGAGGCATGCATCCCCAGACAGAGCCACTGTTAGCACCTAGAAAAATTTTCATGGCTTCATCAAATTTTCCCTAGTCCTTGCTATGTTTCCCATGTCTCTGGCCTTAAACCCTAGGTCTTTTTTTCAAAAAACTAGCCGTTGGGAAGAAATACTCTTTCTTTACCCTAGCCCTATTCTAATTCCTTGTTACTTTTTTGGGCCACTTAAGTTCCTAATAACCCATGTGCTTAAATATTTCCTAAGCTTAGCAACTTGGCAGCTTCAAATTTTTTCCTAAGTCTAGTTCTTTAGTATTTCCAAAAGTTTGGCCTTTAAAACATGTGGTTGTCATTATATCTCAAGACTATAGGATGTTAAAATTTCTGACATGCGAAGTTGCGACGAGGTGCCATCTATCCCAGCGGGCCCTTTCTTCTTTCTCAGTCGGCGTGTAACAAGTGGATTCTATCGATGACTATCATTATACCATTGATTGGAGGTGTTGGGATTTTAAGCTAGTGGTATAGTGATAGCCATCTGATGCTTTGTGGAGGAAAAGTCAAGGTGGGCCTCCCTACTAGTGGGCACTGACATGTTCAAGTTTCATTGGTCGACGTCGATTATGATGTGGTAGGTTGTCAGTTGGACTGCATGCATTTTGAAATGTATGACCATTTGCTAGGTGTTTTGGATTTGGTGGTCTCTCATTGGTTGATGTGTTTGTGACTTTGTGGATGTTAGTGGGACTAGTATTTCCAAAGAGGGTAAAGCACTATAGGATCTTGAGGTTGTCGTTATACCATTGGGGTAAGATGCACGATGGTTAAGTGGGCGGTATAATGAGAGTCATTAATCTCATCTAAGGGGAGATACTTTGTGGTGGGTCCTTTGCTGCCATGCATTGCTGACATGCATATTTTTCATTGGCTAAGTGGTTATTGATGTCAGTGTTTCTCAGTGGGTCCACGTGCTAGGTGTTGCAGAGTTGTTTGTTTTTCATTGGTCGTAGTGAGTGGTGACAAGGATGTGTTAGTGGGGCCTACTTATTTTCCAAGAGTTAATGTCTGATATAATCTTGTGATTGTCGTTACACCACTAGGATAAGTTGCATGATATTTAGGTCAGTGGTGTAGAGACAACCATTCGATCTTATGTGAGGGCTTATGTGTGGTGGGTCTGATGTGGTATGCAGTACTGAGGTGCCCGATTTTTATTGGTAGCAATGTTGCTGACAAGGCCGGAGACTTTTCAAATGCCTACAACTGTTGCGAAGCCCAGGAAAGTAAGAAGATCTGACAATCGTGATATAAAGTTAGCCTAGATTTAAACGCTGACTGTTGATTTGCTGCTAGCACCATGAAAATAGTCATTTCTTCTAGATTCAAATATTTTAAGGGTTTTTACCAACAAGAAGCATTAAAATTGCTTGTGTTGACTACTGCAGAGTGGTCTACAGGGTTGATGATAAATTGTAGGGGTTTGTACCATGAGTTTGTTGCTCGAGGCATGCTAGAGGTGGCCAAACAGATTGATAAGCAAGAAAGATTCATGGATTTCAGTACCTTACTCAGAGATTATCATTAATGGAGATCATTCTTGGATCTATTTTCACCTAGTTGCTTGGTTTTCCCCAATTGTATTAAATTCTGATTGAATCCAGTTGGTTTGGTGGATGAAACCCTAACCCTTGTCATCTATAGCTTGTTGCATCCTATTTTGGGATTCCAAGATGATTAGTGGTGGTATATATTGTAGCTATTTTTATTTTTGTGGTTGTTGATGGTGTATATTGATAGTCAATATAAAAGATTAAACAAGGAGAGCCTGGATTTTGGGTTTGTTTCCTAGCATTTTGTTGTCTGGTAATGTATTGATTCTACAATCTTTATTGAGAATACACTTGGATTCCAATCTCATATTTGTGTATGTCTTCTTATTTTGATCTTGGGCTCATATATGTCAATTTCAAAAAGTGAGTTAGCATATGGTAAACAAAGAGTATTGTGGAGTTATCTTTGAGTTCTTAACAAAGTTAGGATTAAAGTCTTTAAGGTGATTTCAGTGAGTTCATGGCTAGATAAAAATCTGATGTCCAAGTATGTGAGGGAGAGGGATAATAGGAAAAGCACTTATCTTGAATTTAAGGGTATTTGAGTTTGGGTTTGTTAGAAATAGGAAATATTGAGAGGGGGGGGGGGATGAATCAGTATTTCACAAACTTTTACTTTTTCCCACTTATGGATATAACAGATTACTTTAAAGCATAAGAAACTAAATAGCATACATAACAGTAAATGTAAATAACTCATAACACATTATATGTTGACAAGGAAACCCTGGCCAAGGGAAAACCCTAGTGGGGATGGTACCCACAAAGATCCACTAATCAAAAAATATCCTATTAAGGATGTTGAACCTGTTAGGAGCCTGTTACAATCATATAGTGTATCAGTCTTGGTTAAGGGACTATAGGCCTTGTTGGAAGCCTGAACCCTATTAGGAGTTTTAGATACAAAACCTGATTACTAGATGAGCTCACTACCCAAACAAGTAATACAAATGTTTACTAATTACAATATGGTACTGCTTACAACTTTGCATCAATAACTTTCACCACTATCACAATATACAACTATCACAAGTTACATTTCAAGTATGTTTGGTACATTACAATATTAAATCTTTATACAAGATATAAAAATAATATCTTTCTCCAGTCAGCTTGCATATCTTTATCCAAGAGTAAACATCTAGGATGTCAGCTCTTTAGAATATTAAGTCATTATTTTGACAAGAAAAATAATCCCTTAATTCATTTACTAGTTCTGCCTTCAAAACTGCTCTGTCGGCTTAACTCTGTCATTGGTAAAATAATCATAACTTTGTCCATACTATTCATACTCCTTTATGCACTAAGATGGGGTATCCTTAGACACCATAGATTCTATATTCAACTATGCAAACTCTGATCATGCTCCAATGAACATCACCAAAACAAACTGTATTAGGTGCTCTGTCAAAAAGATTGTTTTATACTTAGATAATTTTAGTCTGTGATCTTCCATACTTACTTTCTAGCTTATGAAATCTTCATAGGGAACATATGTTTCCATAATGACAACATCCATGTACATACCTCAGCCAAATTGTCAACAATCTCCCCCTTTGGCATTGGTGGCAACATATGAGAAAATTGGCTAAGTGTACAAGTTGAAATCTCAAAATTTGTATCAAAATTGTGGCCATAGTATAAAATAAGTATACTATCCTTATATCTCCTCAAAATATACACATAATCTATAATACTTCATAATACTCCATAGAACTCCCCCTATGAGTATCCTTCCTTATCATATATAGATAATTTTCTAAGTATCTCTCCCCCTTTGACAACAATGACAAAATAAAGGGTGGAAAGGGATATACAAAATTGTGTCAAAACTTTTACCTTACTATCTTATTGCAAAGCTGGTAGGCTTGCAACACAATCTACAAAATCTATCGTACAAGCCTCAAAATCTTTCTCCCATGCCTTCTTAATTGATTCTGCTACATTGAGTAAAGTACTCAATCCATATGCTGCAATCTGACAAGCTTGAAGAGATTCAAAGTTGAACTTCTAAAATGATGTCTTAGCAGTAAGACATTCTTCTAGCTGCTCTTCTATTATAGTCAACTTGACTGAGACATGCTCTCTCAAGATGTTCATCCTGAAAATTTTCCTATTCTTCTCATCATTCAAAGTCCTTATCTCATCACATAATTTTCTAATCTTTTTCTCAACTGCACTGATCTTTATGTTTGGGTTGGCCATTGAGTTTGTCTCTGCTACAATTTTATCTTACTTCTCTTTTATCTTCTTCTCTTCCTTAATTATTATATTTTCAGATTTTGTACACTGAATGTACAAACACTTTCCAGTCTCAAGATGTTTCCTTAAGTTTTTAATGTGTCTTGCAATTTCTAGCAATATGTCCAATTTTGTTGCATCTATAACATACTATTTCATTTCCTCTTTTCATGTCTTTAGCTGATCTCTAATCTGCATTATTAGTATTTCTAGGCATTCTACTATTGTAATTATTCTCAATAACTTTATATCTTCTACATTCAATAGCTCTATGTCCAAAACCATGACAATTATAACAATATCCATTAAGCGGTTTGAATTGTTTACCTGTACAATCTCTCTTCATATGACCAATAGTATTACAAGCAAAACATCTACCTTTGAATTCTATTTGCATACCTTTGGATGGTTCATTTTGCTTTGGTGGTTCTTCTTGCTTCAGTGCATCTTCTTGCTTTGGTGATTCTTCTTGCTTAGGTGCATCTTTAGATTTGTTCTCATCTAACTTCTTTTCTTCACTGCTTTCACATACATTCAAATCTGGTTTCTTGCTTTCACTAATTATCTTCAATGTGTTAAATCCAAGACTAGTTTTTTTGTAGAATGGTTTTCCATAAGATACTTGCTCATTAATCTTTCCATTTTTTGAATATAGCCTCTCAAGTTGTTGTTTAGATTGAATCAATTCACCTTTCACAATCTTGTTGTATTTTTCAAGTTCATCATACTGTAGTTTGACTTTATCAAATTCAGATGTTACCTTGCCAAGTTTAGATTTCTAATCTTCATTCTCATTCTTTAAACTTTCATTCTCAGATCTTAGATTATCATTTCCATCTTTCAAGCTAAGCTTCAGATTTTCTATCTTCAATTCATGTTTAAGGATCACATTTTCTTTTTCTAAATCATCACAATCTTCAACAAGAATTTTAGATTCCTTCTCAGATTTCAGATCTTCTATCTTACCGTTCAATTTGTCAATAAGATTCTTTGCATCATCATACTTTCTTTTTAGAGCGTTTCTTTCATCAGTAAGCATATCAATTTGTTCAAGAGCTTCTTCAAGATTCTTCTGTAACTAATCCATATCCATAAAGATCTTACTCAAGCTGCTAGGCTTTCCTTAAATGTTCCTTCTCTGAGTAATTGTGCTCTGATACCAATTGTTAGAAATAGGAAATACTGAGACGGGGGGGTGAATCAGTATTTCACAAACTTTTACTTTTGCCCACTTATGGATATAACAGATTACTTTAAAGCATAAGAAACTAAATAGCATACATAACAGTAAATGTAAAGAACTCATAACACATGATATGTTTTCAAGGAAACCCTGGCCAAGGGAAAACCTCAATGGGGATGGTACCCACAAAGATCCACTAATCAAAAGATATCTTGTTAAGGATGTTGACCCTGTTAGGAGCCTGTTACAATCATATAGTGTATCAGTCCTGGTTAAGGGACTATAGGCCTTCTTAGAAGTCTCAACCCTATTAGGAGTTGTAGATACAAAACCTGATTACCAGATGAGCTCACTGCCCAAACAAGTAATACAAATGTTTACTGATTACAATATGGTACTACTTACAACTTCACATCAACAACTTTCACCGCTATCACAATATACAACTATCACAAGTTACATTTCAAGTATGTTCGGTACATTACAATATTACATCTTTATACAAGATACAAAAATAATATCTTTCTCCAGTCAGCTTGCATATCTTTATCCAAGTGTAAACATCTAGGATGTCAGCTCTTTATAATATTAAGTCATTATTTTGACAAGCAAAATAATCACTTAATTCATTTAATAGTTCTGTCTTCAAAACTGCTCTGTCAGCTTAACTCTGTCATCAATAAAACAATCATAACTTTGTCTATACTATTCATACTCTTTTGTGCACTAAGATGGGGTATCCTTAGACACCATAGATTCTATGTTCAACTATGCAAACTCTGATCATTCTCTAGTGAACATTTCCAAAACAAACTGTATTGGGTGCTCTGTCAAAAACATTGTTTCATACTTAGACAATTTTAGTCTATGATCTTCATAGGGAACATATGTTGCCATAATGAGAACATCCATGTACATACCTTAGCCAAATTTATAATAGGGTTTTTAGTTGATATGTATTTTTAGTGACTCTATGCCCTAGGTTAAGGCACTGGTCCATTCTCTAGAAGCAATTCATCATCATCAATCACACACACAATTTAAATGATCAAATCTTTTCATCAGTTTGTAAAGGGTATAGTTGTATATTGTTTTGTGACTCCTTTGAAGAAGTGAGTCAAAGGGTACACCCACCTGAGCATCTAGGCTCAAAGTGTAGGAGGATTTTCTTGATCCTTGTTAATTGGCCCTTTTCCTTGTAGACTTTAGAGTGGTGGTCAAGTCAGTGACATTAATTTGTCAATCATAGTGTAAACCTGCAAGTAGAAAGAAAAGATCACCAAAACAGCACATTAAAGGAACTGATTAGACAAGCAGTGTCACCGTGACAATTCATCTAATAGATATAGTGTGTATCTGAGATTAGAAGGTTGTAGCCTTCCCCACTTGAGCAGTGAGCTCTAGGACAGTGTGTCCACACCCCTAACAAGGTTTATTGTAAAAGACTCCTAATAGGGTTCAACCATTGACAAGGTCTACTGTACTAAATGCATTGTAAAGAAACTCCTAACAGGGTTAAGGATTTTCTAATAAGGATCATAAAACACTAGTATAGAATATTAGTGGGTGTCAATTCCCACCATGGTTTTTACCTATTTGGGTTTCCCCGTAACCATATTGGTGTTATATGTTGATTTCATGTTTCATGTTTATGTGGATGTTCATTTCAGTACTTAAGTATTTAAGTTTAGTTTGAGATTAAATAAAAAGATAAAACTTAGTGAAAACTGAGTTGCACCCCCCCCCCCCGCCCCTCTCAGTGTTCCCATTCCTAACACTTTCTTGTCTGCTTCCTAGTGGTCATTTGTCTTTAGGCTTGTCTCTAGGTTGGTTCCTTCTTTCCTTCCTTTTCATTTTCATTTTCATCATCCACAAGGAAATGGTCAAGAAAAATCTACTAATAAGAGTTTGATTAAGAACCTCAGGAGAATTCTTGAAAAGAATAAAAGGGCATGGAATTCAAAAATGCCATTAGCTATATGGGCTAACAGGGTAACTATGAAGAGGGCAATTGGTTGTGCATCATTTGACCTAGTATATGGAATACATGCAAGAATGCCTCAAAATAATCTACTGGAAATGTATAAATTTGTGCAATTATATGATGATGGCATAGATGATGAAATGTTGTTGAGAATTGAGGACCTCATTAGGTTGGATGAGACTAGAAGAGAGTCAGTTGCAAGAAATGCCAAATTGCAGTTACAAGTTAAGAATTTGTATGACAAGAGAACTGTTGAAAGAAGGTTTGAGCCTAGTGATTTGGTGTTAATTTGGAATGCCAGGTTGGAGAATAAAGGAAAAAATGGTATGTTTGATCCCATCTAGCTAGGGCCATATCAAATTCATGAAAAATGGGGCCAAGATTCATACATTGTGAAAGAATTAAATGGTGATCTTCAGGAATTGCCAGTTCATGGACAATTCTTGAAGAGATACTTCAATTGAAGGTATTCTATTTTCCATGAACAGTAGTTAGGTTTGTATATGTTGTAAATTCTATAAATAAGTTGCTTGCCCCTATCTTATTTTGTCCTGTTCTGTAGGGTTTCGGTCCTGTTGCTCTTTGTTGTCAGTTTTCTAGTGGGATGGTCTACTTTAACCAGTGATTCTAGGTCCTTGCTATGCCTGTAAGAGGCATACATCCCTAGACAGAGCCACTATTAGCACTCTGAAAAATTTTCATGGCTTTACCAATTTTCCTATGGTCTCTATAATGTTTTTCATGTCTATGGCCTTAAACCCTAAGCAAAAATTCAAAAAAACTAGCCGTTGGTGTGAAAAAGCCCTTTGTAATGCCTTGGCCCTGTTCTATTTTAAAGTTACTTTTTTGGGCCACTTAAAACCTTTAAGTGCACATGCTTTATTTTTTTGGTCAGCCCCCATTTAAATTCTTCCTAAGTTTTTACCCCTGGTGGCATTTAATTTTTCCTATAGTCCTCAATGCTTAATTTTTCCCTAAAGCCCAAGTCCTACACTTTAATTTTTCCTATGTTTTGGCTTATATTTTTCTAGGCCTGGCTCTGACAACATCTTAATCTAACGGTTGTCATAAGTTCGCAAGGGTTTTGTCAGAGGCTTGCAATCTTATGACGATCGTTGATCTTACTTTATGACACAACATTTCAAACAGGTGGGTCCATGGACATGTAGGTACAAATGTCAGTCTCTTATTGGTCCATGTATTAATACAGTGGAAGTTGTCAGTGGGACCTGGTCTCCAAGTTTGTTAGAGGGTCTTGACATTATCAGAAAATCAATAATGGGCACATGATCTTATGGGATGTGTCAGAGGTTTAAGATCATGCAACAATTGTCGATTCTACCTTTCTCAAAGGGGATAAAGTGTGGCGGGTCCACATGCCAGGTGTGCTGATATGGGGGTATCTGATTGGTCCACGAAGTGTGACTAGATGTGTCATTAGTGGGGCCAAGTTTTTTGAGGTTCAGTGGGTTCTGACACTTGTAGAGCATTGACAATTGGCATGTAATCTGATGGGTTTTTTCTAACACATGCGAACTTAAGATAGTCATTGATCTCTTTTGGTGTCAGAGGGTTGTCAAGGCAGGGTGAGATTCTTCATCCAATGATTGTCTCATGATCTGGAGGAATCTTGGAGGGCTATGTGAAGATGAGACAACTGTCAATCTTCTTAATGCAGGCTCGGTGAATTTCCTCAGTCTTTTGGCAGTTTGGATAAGGTTTTGGAGGTCTGACAAATTTCAAAAGTTTTTCACTCATTCACAAAGAAAAAGTAGCAGAGTTCTAAAAAGCCAGTGATTCAGCGAACAAGCATTCATGTTGTCGCTAAATAATCTGGCAAATGCATAAAGTATTCTACAAATTGGAGGTATCCTTTAGTCACCAATTCATTAAGTTTGACTAGGGTCCTTTTAAGTGATAAATCATAAAGACTGTGAAAAGGAGGGATCAGACGGTCATGACTTAAAGTTGATCAAGTTTTAAATATAGACCACTGATTCACTGCTGGCGCTATGAAACTAGCCATTTAATTTCAAATTCAAATTTCTAAAGGTTTCTTGTGACCAAAAGGAATAAAATTCAATGCAGAAGTGACTGGAGCTGGTAAGAGATGATTTTTTTACCATTTTGGTGTGGTCTAGGGTGTGCCATGATTGTTTGCAGGGGTTTGTACTGTAACTTTTTTATGCTTGAGGCATGTTGCAAGTGGCCAAAAGGGTTGACAAATTTAGAATTCCATGATTTGTAGTACTTTCTCAGAGATCTATCATAAGTACAAATCCTTCTCAAGCATGGTCAACTAGTTTTCATCCCCTGCATTTAATTCTTGATTGTTTCTAGTTGATCTAGTGGGTGAAACCCTAACCCTAGTCATTTGTACCTTGTTACATCCTCTTTGAGGATTTCAAGGTGACTAGGGATATAATTTGTAGCATTTTTTACTTAGTGAGGGTTCCAAAACTTTCTATTTTGGTCCATGATTTTTGATGTTAATTTACTGAGTAGGGAGAGCTTGGATTTAGGGTTTGTTTCCATGCATTTTGTTGTTTGACAATGTATTGATCCTGCAAATTTTAATGAGAATACATTTGGATTCCAATCTCATGTTTGTGTATGTCTTCTTATTTTGTTCTTGAGCTCATATATGTTAATTTCATGAAGTGGGTTATCATATGGTAAACAAAGAGTATTTTGAGATTATCTTTGAGTTTCTAACAAAGTTAGGATTAAAGCCTTTGAGGTAGTTTCAGTGAGTTCATGGCTAGATAAGGATTTGATGTCCTGATATGTGAGTGAGAAGAATAATAGGCAAAGCACTTATCTTGAATTCAAGTGTGTTTAAGTTAGGTTTTAGTTGATATATATTATTAGGTGACTCTTTGCCCTTGGTTAAGGCAGTGGTCCATTCTTTGGAGGTTGTTCATCATCAATCACACACACACACATTTAAATGATAAAATCTTTCAGTCAGTTATTAAAGGACATAGTTGTATATTATTTTGAGACTCCTTTGGAGAAGTGAGTCAAGGGTACACCCACCTGAGTATTAAGGCTCAAAGTGTAGGAGGATCTCATTGTTGATCTTTGTTAATTAGCCCTCTTCCTTGTACACTTTGGAGTGGTGATAGAGTCAAAGTTATATTAAATTTATCCATCAAAGTATAAATCTACAAGTTGAAGATCAAAGGGAACTCCCAACAAAATGGTGACTCTATTGGGGAGAGTCTAGAAATAAAAGTTTGAAAAGTGCACCCTTGTTTTCCTATTGTATTCAGTTAAAGATTTCCCACTTTGGTGGGTGGTGACTCAAAAGGGTTAGAACCAGTGTTATAGACTGCAAATCATGGACAAAAGAAGGAATACTAGGTCCTTTGTCAGAAAAAATTTGGAGATTACTCTGGAACAATTACCTAGATAGGGGAAGAAGAGTTGGATGAGGAGGAATGGTGAGTCTACTAGTGCTCCCATAAGAGAACAAAGAAATACTAGAGGTAGATTATGAGGATGTAGTCATGAAATTATCTATTCAATCTCTAATGGAGGATGCTAGAGATTGGTTTAAGAGACTTCCTAATAAATGTATTGATACTTGGGATTCTTTTGAGAGATGTTTTAAAGAGCAGTATGGTGATAGGCCTAATGCTAGTTTCATGTTGAATGAATTCAATACCATAAGGAAAAATCAGAATGAGTTTGCAGTTGAATTCAATGTGAGATTTCAGAAGGGTATGCATAAGTTATTACAAGTTATGCGGTTAGATGATAATGTATGTCTGACCACATACTTCAATGCATTTGATGGGAAGATGGGATAATTGTTGAGGGACAAAGAACCAAGAACTCTTAGAGATGCTTTTAAGATTACTGTCAATATTGAGAATAATATGAAAATATCAGGGAAGTTGGGTGGGAAGAGAGATGACCCTAAGTTGTTTGGGGACAAGAAATACAAAAAAGAAAATGATAGGAATGTTGGAACTAGGAGGCAAGAAGAAGATAAATTGGATAAGGTGCTCAATGCATTGAAGGATTTGAAGGCACTTGTAAATAGGAACATTAGTGCTCCTACCAATGGAAGGCCTTAGTTCAACAACAATTTCAATAAGCAGAATAGATTGCAAAACTACCCCTACAACATCCAATAGAAGGATGGAAAGCCTATTGTCCCTATTGCAAGAGGAAATAATGACAGAGGTGTCCCTAACCCTCTACAAAAAGCTTCAATAAATGTCATGGAGGACATACCTTGGTGTGTTGCATGCCAGTCCCCTCATTCTGCAGAGCATTATATGGTTGCACATTCTATGGCTGCGAATCAAGATTATGTTGGATGCAACATGACTACTTCATATCTACGATATGAAGATGATTCTAATTTTGGTGAGGAAGCAGATGTAAATATGAAGAGACACAATCAAGCCCTTTTTCATCAAGAGGTATTTTCTGATAGTGAAGACATTGATAAGAAGACATGTAACATGAACTCTTGTTCCGAGCCAATAAATTTAAGAAGACCTTCTAGAGAAGAGATGGATAGGATTACTACAGAAATGATTGCCCAAGTGTAAACTAGAGGCATGATAGCAAGGGATACAAATGGAAAACCTATAGGAATGTTTATAAAGAGTACCAACTCTGGAGAGCCTAATGAGAACAAATCAAAAGGTGATCACATGGTGAAATTCAAGAATGTAAAAGGTAAGAATTGTGAGCCTAAGGGAGTTGGAGTTGAAATATTTTCCAGTGAGATTGAGAAGCCAGTTAACACAATGGCTAAGAATGAAAAAATGAGGGTGGTCAATACATCTAACATATTAGACAAGAAAAAGGATACTAAGGCAGTGTAGATTGATATTCCTTCCTCTGCCCCTATTGATATGTTATCTATATTGTCCCAAATTATAGTTAAGGTTCCATTGTCAAAATTGTTGAGGATCCCTGAACACAAAGATAGAGCTATTGCATCGGTAGATAATGTTCATAACAATGATGTTGCATGCAATGGATCTTAGGATAAAGCTTTGAAAGGTGTTTCTGCTCAAGGAATTGTATCTCAAATTCCTCCTATATATATTTGGATAGTTCTGTTAATGCTAGCCTTGAAAACATAGATCCATTCTTTTTAAGTGTCCTTGTGAATGGAATGAAATTAAGAAATTGTATGATTGATAGTGGTACCTCTAATACTATTATGCCTTTTAAGATTATGGAAAAATTGGGCCTTAAAGTTGATACAGTTCAAGGTAGATGTTGTGTAATGGATCAGAGGGAGGTACCAGTCATTTGGACTATCAATACAATGCCATATAGGTTGGTAGCATATCTAGAGAAAGAGTTAACAATGAGTGTTTTGGTGGTGGACATCCCTCCTCATTATGGGATGCTACTATCTAGAAGCTGGAGTGCTACCATGGGTGGAAGTTTACAGTGTGATTTGTCCTATGCCACTTTCAAGATTGATGATTAGTTTGTCAAGATTGAGCGAGAACCAAGAGTATGCCACATGATTAAGAGAAGTATTGATAATGAAGCTACATCTTTTTTGGATACTGGTATTAATGCTTTTAAGGAAAAGATCCCTATACCTGAGAAGGAACCTATTTTGTCACCTATCTCTATTGAGGTAAGTGTTAATTCTATGAAGGGTGATTTGTGGGTAATGTACTTTGATGGTGCAAATTGCAAGGATGGAGCAGGAGTAGGTATTTTACATATTTCTCCTAATGGAAACACCTAAAAAATTTCCTTCACATTGAATTTCTTTTGTACCAACAATATAGTAGAATATGAGGCATTGTTGTTAGGACTGAGGTTGGCACAAAAACATGGTATTAATTGTTTAAGTGTTGTTGGTGATTCTGAGTTGGTGGTGTCCCAAGTTAGGTCAGTATATGCTTCCAAGAACAAAAGGTTGAAACAATATAGGAATACAGTTTGGGATTTGATTGAACATTTTGATGCATTCAATATTGAATGGAAGGGTAGGAGTAATAATAAGATGGTTTACTTGTTAGCCAATAATCCCAGTGATATTACATTTACTGGTATCTCTAAAGTTGAAATTTAGGCTAGGCCTAGTGTACCAGATAATATTGAAAATTGGCAAGTTTTTGATGATGATAATGATATCTTGAAGTTTATGAGTTGTGAAGATCGGTATCATGGTCAGGAATTTGATTTCTTAGCCTTGGTTGAGTCAATAGAAGGAAAAGAGGTTGTCTTTGGTAATGAGGTCATTCAGCTTAGAACCAACAAGGTGCCCAAGGGGCTTGTTGTTTTGGAGATTGTCTTTGATAACCAGGATAGAGTTCAAAAAAATATCGAAAGAGAAGATCATGCTAATCTAGAGGAGATAAATCTTGGAACACATGAGGCACCTAAGAAGGTATACATTGTTAGGGACATGTCTCACAATGTGAGAAAATCTTTGATTGAATTATTGAGAAAATTCAGGCATATTTTTTCATGTTATATGATGACCTAAAGGTTTATAGAGAAGATTTATTTCAACATATTATTCCATTGAAGGGAGATGCTAAACCTTTTAGGCAGAAACAAAGACCTATTAATCCTACTTTAGCACCCAAGATGCAAGAAGAGTTAATAAAATTAAGAGATGCTAGCATTATCAAGCCCATTAGGAATTCTTCTTGGGTGTTAAACCTTGTTCCTATCAGAAATAAGAATGTTGACATCAGGCTTTGTGTGGACTTCATGAATTTGAACATTAGCTCATTAAAGGATAACTATTGTCTACCCAATATGGAAGCTATGTTGCAGAGAGTGACCAGATCTGAATTGATGTCTATGATGGATGGTTTCTCTGGCTACAATCAAGTAATTGTCAAAGAATCAGAGCAATTCAAGACAACTTTTACAACACCCTAGGGAAAATATGTTTATGTGAGAATGCCTTTTGGTCTCACAAATGCTGGTGCTACTTTTCAGAGGGCAATGGATGTTTCCTTTTTACATTTTATTAATGATTTGCTTTTTGTTTATCAAGATGATTTAACTACCTATTTCAAGAAGGAAGAAGACCACTTTACTCATTTAGAGAAAATATTTGTGAGGGCTTTGGAATATGGCATTTCATTAAACCCAAGGAAATGTGCATTTGGTGTCACTGAAGGTAAGTTGCTTGGCCACTTAGTTGGGAAGAAAGGAGTGAGAATTGACCCTAAGAGGGTAGCAACTATTGATAAGATTCAGAGACCAAAGAATGTTAAAGGAATTCAGTCTTTCTTTGGTCAGGTAAATTTCTTAAGGAGGTTTGTGACAAATTTTGCAGAGGTTACTAGACCTATTTCTAAGATGTTGAAGAAGGGATCTGCTATTACATGGGAGGGTGAACCTAATGAAGCTCTCAAGAACATCAAGTAGGCTATCAAAGATGCACCAGTGCTTAAGGCACCTGATTATAATATCCCAATGCATATTTTCTCTTTTGCATCTTTTCACACTATTGCTGCAGTTTTGTTACAAAAGAATAAGGATGGTTTTGAGCAGCCTATTGCATTCTTCAGTAAATCTTTGCAGACTACTAAATTGAAGTATGACATAAATGAAAAACAAGCATATGCACTTGTGAAGGCATTCAAGGATTTTAGGTGTTACTTGATGGGAGCAATTGTGATTGCCTTTGTGCCAAGTGCAAAAGTTAAGGATATTTTCTCATAGCAAGAGGTGTCTGGGAGAAGATGCAGATGGATCAATAGGATCCAAGAATTTAATGTTGATATCCAAATTACTAAGTTTGTTAGAGGACAAGGATTGGAAAAACTGATGGCCCAATCCAATCTTGATGCTAATCAGATAAATCATTTTGAAATTGATTATACATGTGATATGGATGATTGTATTTGGTATCAGGATATTATCTACTATTTGAGAAATATGAAATGTCTAGCAGGAATGAATGATAATTAGAAGAGGACATTAAAATTATAGGCCATCAAGTATGTAATTGTGAAATGTAAATTGTATAGAAAAAATTTAGATTGCATACTTTTGAAATGTGTGGATGAGAATCAAGCTAACAAGTTGTTAAAGGAAATGCATGAGGGGATTTGTGGTGGACATTAAATGGGTAAAACTACTACTCATATAATCTTGAGAGTAGGATTCTGGTGGCCTACAATCTTCAAGGATGTGAAACAGTTGGTAAGGAGGTGTGATGCTTGTCAAAGGTTCTTTGGTAAGCTTAAATTTTTAGGTAATATGGCATTAAAACCAATAGAAGTACAAGCTCCTTTCCAACAATGGGGAATTTATTTCATAGGGGAGATACCAAACAAGTCAAGTGGAGGACACTCATGGATCTTGGTTGCCACTGATTACTTTACTAAGTGGGTAGAGGCTATACCTACAAGAAATTCAACCAGCAAGGTGGTAATTGATTTTCTATTGAATAATATTTTTACAAGGTTTGGGTGCCCTAAGAGAATAGTAAGTGATAATGCCATGTGCTTTAGGTCTACTAAATATAAGGACTTTTGCAAAGGTTTAGGAATTCAGATTTCTAATTCCTCACCTTATCATCCACAAGGAAATGGTTAGGTAGAATCTACTAATAAGAGTTTGATTAAGATCCTCAGGAGGATTCTTGAAAAGAATAAAAGGGCATGGAATTCAAAACTACCATTAGCTGTATGGGCTGACAGGGTAACTATGAAGAGGGCAATTGGTTGTGCACCATTTGACCTAGTATATGGAATACATGCAAGAATGCCTCAGAATAATCTGCTAGAAATGTATAAATTTGTGCAATTATATGATGATGACATAGATGATGAAATGCTATTGAGAATTGAGGACCTCATTAGGTTGGATGAGACTAGAAGAGAGTTAGTTGCAAGAAATGCCAAATTGCAATTACAGGTTAAGAATTTGTATGACAAGAGAACTGTTGAAAGAAGGTTTGAGCCTGGTGATTTGGTGTTAATTTGGAATGCCAGATTGGAGGATAAAGGAAAACATGGTAATTTTGATCCCATCTAGCTAGGGCCATATCAAATTCATGAAAAATGGGGCCAAGATTCATACATTGTGAAAGAATTAAATGGTGATATTCAAGAATTGCTAGTTCATGGACAATTCTTGAAGAGATACTTCAATTGAAGGTATTCTATTTTCCATGAATAGTAGTTAGGTTTGTATATGTTGTAAATTTTGTAAATAAGTTGCTTCCCCCTATCTTGTTTTGTCCTGGTTTGTAGGGTTTTGGTCCTGCTGCTCTTTGTTGTTAGTTTTCCAGTGGGACGGTCTACTTTAACCATTGATTCTAGGTCCTTGCTATGCCTACAGGAGGCATACATCCCCAGACAAAGCCACTGTTAGCACTTGAAAAAATTTCCATGGCTTTACCAGTTTTCCTCTAGTCTCTATAATGTTTTTCATGTCTCTGGCCTTAAACCCTAAGTAAAAATTCAAAAAAACTAGCCATTGGTGAAAAGCCCTTTGTAATGCCCTGGCCCTGTTCTATTTTAAAGTTACTTTTTCAAGCCACTTAAAACCTTTAAGTGCACGTGCTTTATTTTTTTGGTTGGCCCCCATTTAAATTCTTCCTAATCTTTTACCCCTAGCGGCCTTTAATTTTTCCTATAGTCCTCAGCACCTAATTTTTCCCTAAAGCCTAAGTCCTACACTTTAATGTTTCCTATGTTTTGGCTTATATTTTCCTGGGCCTAACTCTGACAACTTCTTAATCCAATGGTTTTCATAAGTTCACAAGGGTTTTGTTAGAGGCTTGTGATCTTATGATGATCATTGATCTTACTTTATGACATAACATTTCAAATGGGTGGGTTCATCAACACGTAGGTACAAATGGTGGTCTCTTGTTGGTCCATGTATTAATACAGTGGTAGTTTTCAGTGGGACCTGGTCTGAGTTTGTTAGGGGGTCCTAACATTTTCAGAAAATCAATAATGGGTGCATGATCTTATGGGATGTGTCAGAGGTTTAAGATCATGTGACAACCGTTGATTCTACCTTTCTCAGAGGGGATAAAGTTTGGCGGGTCCACATGCCAGGTGTGCTAATATGGTGATATATGATTGGTCCATGAAGTGTGACTAGATGTATTGTCAGTGGGGCCAAGTTTTTCAAGGTTCAATGGGTTCTGACACTTACAGAGCATTGACGGTCGGCATGTAATTTGATTGGTTTTTCTTGACACGTGAACTTAAGACAACCTTTGATCTCTTTTGGTGTCAAAGGGTTGTGAGGGTAGGGTGAGATTCTTCATCTGATGGTTGTCTCATGATTTAGAGGAATCTTTGAGGGCTATGCGAAGATGAGACAACCGTCAATCTTCTTGATGCGGGCCCGATGAATTTCCTCAGTCTTTTGGCAGTCTAAAAAATTTCAAAAGGTTTTTGCTCATTTGCAAAGAAAAAGTAGTGGAGTTCTAAAAAGCTGGTGATCTAGCGAACAAGTGTTTGCATTGTTGCTAAATAATTTGGTGAAGGCATAAAGTATTCTGCGACTTGGAGGTATCCTTCAGTCGCCAATTTGTTAAGTTTGACTAGGGTCCTTTTAAGTGATAAATCATAAAGACCATGAAAAGGAGGGATCAGACAGTCATGAATTAAAGTTGATTGAGTTTTAAATATAGACCACTGATTCACTGTTGGCGCTATGAAACTAGCCATTTAATTTTAAATTTAAATTTTTGAGGGTTTCCTACGACCAGAAGGACTAAAATTCAATGCAGAAGTGACTGGAGCCGGTAAGAGATGATTTGTTTGCCATTGGGGTGTGGTCTAGGGTGTGCCATGATCATTTGCAGGGGTTTGTACTGTGTTTTTTTTATGCTCGAGGCATGTTGCAGGTGGCCAAAAGGGTTGACAAATTTGGAACTCCATGATTTGCAGTACTTTCCCAGAGATCTATCATAAGTGCAAATTTTTCTCAGGCATGGCCGACTGGTTTTCATCCCCTTCATTTAATTCTTGATTGTTTCTAGTTGATCTGGTGGGTGAAACCCTAACGCTAGTCATCTATAGCTTGTTGCATCCTCTTTGAGGATTCCAAGGTGACTAGGGGTATAAGTTGTAGCATTTTTGACTTAGTGAGGTTTCCAAAACTTTCTTTTCTGGTCCCTGATTGCTGATGTTAATTTACTGAGCAGGGAGAGCTTGGATTTAGGGTTTGTCTCCATGCATTTTGTTGTTTGACAATGTATTGTTCCTACAAATTTTAATGAGAATACATTTGGATTCCAATCTCATGTTTGTGTATGTCTTCTTATTTTGTTCTTGAGCTCATATATGTTAATTTCATGAAGTGGGTTATCATATGGTAAACAAAGAGTATTTTAAGATTATCTTTGAGTTCCTAACAAAGTTAGGATTAAAGTCTTTGAGGTAGTTTCAGTGAGTTCATGGCTAGATAAGGATTTGATGTCCCGATATGTGAGTGAGAAGGATAATAGGCAAAGCACTTATCCTAAATTCAAGTGTGTTTAAGTTAGGGTTCAGTTGATATATGTTATTAGGTGACTCTTTTCCCTTGGTTAAGGCACTAGTCCATTCTCTAGAGGTTGTTCATCATCAATCACATACACACATTTAAATGATAAAATCTTTTCATTAGTTATTAAAGGACATAGTTGTATATTGTTTTGAGACTCCTTTGGAAAAGTGAGTCAAGGGTACACCCACCTGAGCATTAAGGCTCAAAGTGTAGGAGGATATCATTGTTGATCCTTGTTAATTGGCCCTCTTCCTTGTAGACTTTGGAGTGGTGATAGAGTCAAAGTTATATTAAATTTATCCATCAAAGTATAAATCTACAAGTTGAAGATCAAAGGGAACTCCCAATAAAAGGTTAACTCACCAGCCATGCACTATTAGTTCAAAGGGTATCATGCACCCTCCAAAGTGAGAAAATTGCATGTGGAGATTATAGATACTACCATCAGCAATGTCAATTGGAATGACTACCTAGTTAAGTATGCCCAACTGGTAGGAAGATCTGAGGACTACACTTCAGTAGTGTATTTTTCTTTAGTGAATGTAGCAGCACACCTAGTTTCCATCCTATCCTATGTTAGAAATGAATGTTGAATGCTTGGCAGTCATTTTGTAGTAGTTATTGTTGCATTCATGGCTATGATTGTCATTGATGTCAACATAGTGATCTTCTAGAGACTTGCAGAGAAGTAGACATTGGTTTGACTAGCGCACATGGTATATTGTAGTTGGAGCTATGTGATGTTGAGCTTATGATCTTTGATGTGTCATATGTTTATGGTTAAGAGAACAGATAGTAATTCATTTATTCATGAAAGTTATTAGCATTTTGGTGGAAGCAGTATTCGGGTAGTGTTCCTGAGTAGTAGTTTGTGGAAATCAGATGATATCTCCTAATCGGGATGGAATCTATTTGTGTGCAGTTAAAGGGAAGTTTGAGACACATTGATAGTGACATGGATGACAATGTAGACTTTGAGGTTGCATGAGTCAAGAGTTATTGTATTTGGAAGCTGACAGTTTTGTGTAATTTTGATGTAGCGTGTGGAAACTTTTATTTTGTAATTGTGTGCCGACTCATTTGTAATTATTTGAGTGTGGTATAAATGAAGGAATTTTTTTCCTTATTGAAATGAATCATGAGAATGGTTGATTATGGTTGAATGTGAATGAATTCATGAAGTGAAGAAAAGAGCTAATGAAGTTGTGAAAGCAAAATTGTGAAGGAAGACATGCGAAGTACAAAGATTTGAATTGAGATCTAGTATAGCAATGAGTGCTTTTTGGCATAGTGAGGAGGTAACATATTTCATATTATTATGTTGAATAATCTTAAGGTCAGTTCGATAGTGTGTTCAATGATCTTTCCATTGAAGCTATTTGGGCAATGGGTCCTTCTGTCTTCTATAACTCCTAATAGGGTTAGAATCTTCTAATAGGGATTCAAAATCTCCTAACAAGGATTCATATGTACTAAATATATTTCATAAGACTCCTAACAGAGTCCATCCTTTCACAAGGAATATTCATATTAGTGCATCTTTTGTGGGCATCATTCCCACCGGGGTTTACTCTTTGATCAAGAGGTTCCCTAGTCAACATATCTTGTTTTATTGTGTCATTTTGTATGAATATATTTTTGTGGTTGGTAATTATATTTCTTACATAGTTAAATGTTGTTGAAGTTGATAAAAGTTATAATTATCATATAACTAATTCACCCCCCCCCTCTTAGTTATCTTGGTGGACTTTACTTTCTAACAATTGGTATCAAAGCAGCAGGTCCTTGAAAGAAAATTTTAATAGCTTAAGGAGATCCATGGTGAATTTTAGGAAAGAAATCCCTAAGTTTGATGGAGTAAATTTTGATAGCTAGAAAGAGAAGATGAAGGAACATCTAATGTGTTTAGGACCAAGTTATTAGTTGATTACAAAGAATGATAAGACTATCATTGAAGAAGACAATCTTGAAACATGTTCTAGCAATGAGAGAGATCTATTCATGTGTAACATACTTGCAAGAGAAGGACATTTGACAACACTTTCAGAGTATGAGTATAGTCAGGTAAAATTTTTAACAAAATCTCATGAAATTTGAAAAGCTTTACACTCTACTTTTGAAGGTGATGAACATGAAAATAAATCTAGATTACATAATTGCATATGTGCATTTGAAGATATAAGAATGATGGAAGATGAATTTGTTAGAAGCTATATTGGTAGAATGTCAGAAATTATTGTAGGGATAAAATATTGTGGATGAAAAAAGACAGAGAATGAAGTGATATGGAAAATTTTGAGGACATTGAATCATGTATTTAAGCAGACAACTCAAATGATTGAACAAGTTATATCTTGTACAACAAACTTTACAAGAGAAACTCTTCTTAGAAGATTGGAAGTAATAGAAATGAACCTGAGGTTATCAGGAGACTTACCTAGAATGCAAATAGCATTTTGTGCTCTTAGTGTTCACCCTACTTTGTCAAGAAGCATCAGTGTGAGTGGATATTATGCTAGCAGTAGTAGATCTAGAAATGAAGAAGACAAAAATATTGAAGGTATTGCCTTGCTTTTGAAAAGAGAACCAGATGGTAAGAAAAATTTTAAATGTTGGACTTGTCAAGAATATGGTCATTTTCCATCTAAATGTCCTAAGAGAGTTAAAAAGTACAGAAATAATTTCAAGCCTAGAAGATCTAAGGAATTTTATTATGCTAATGATGAAGATCTTGAAGCTAGTATAGAAAGAACTTTGAGTGAAAGTGATACTAAGAATAATGATGACATAGGATTTGTAGCAATTAAAGAAGAGAATCCTGAAACTGATGTTAAGGAAGAAAAAGCCTTGTTTTCCCAAGTTGAAAAGAAAGCTGATTGGATTATAGATAGTGTTTGTTCACATCATATGATAGGAGATATGAAAAAGTTCATAAAGTTTAACAATTATGATGGAGGAGTTGTTAGAGTTGGAAACAATGCACCTTGTTTGATTAAAGGTATAGGATCTATTACTCTTGATGGAAAGACTAATATTGATGATGTTTACTTTGTGGATGAATTGAAACATAATTTTTTGAGTGTTGGATAGTTAGTTGATAAGGGATATCAAGTTTGGTTTACTGAGAAAACTTTTATGATAAAGGATAAAGATGGAAGTCTGATTGGAACTAAATCTAGAACCATAGGTAATGTATTTCAATTGAATCTTACTAAGATGACATGTTTGATTACTAAGATTGATGATAGTTGGCTATGGCATAGAAGGTTTTGTTATATAAACTTTGATAACATTGTGAAAGTGAGTACTACACTTGCAGTAAGGGATTTGCCTAAAATTATGAAGCCTACTAACATGATTTGCAAAGAATGTGTGATGGATAAGTAGAAGAGAAGTTCATTTCCTAGTAAGAAGTTCACATCTGTAGAGAAGTTGGAGATTATTCATATAGACTTGAGAGGTCCTACCAGGACTAGAGGATTCTATGGAGAAAGGTATTTTATGATTCTTGTTGATGATTTTACAAGAATGATGTGGATTGCATTTTTTAAAGAAAAATTTGAAGCATTTGATAAGTTTAAGATCATTAAGAATAAAGTTGAGAATGAATTTAGAATGAAGATTAAATGTTTGAGATCTAATAGAGGTGGTGAATTTACTTCTAGAGAGTTTAACACCTTTTGTGAAGTGAATGGTATGAAGAGACAGTTTTCAACCCCTAGAACACCTGAACAAAATGGTATTGTAGAAAGAAGAAACTGATCAATGACTAAAGTAGCAAGAGCTATGTTATTTGAGAATGATTTGGTGAAGATATTCTGGAGAGAAGCGGTGAATACAAAAGTATATACAATGAACAGAGTACAAATTAGAGTAGACACAACAAGACACCCTATGCATTATGGTTTGGACATGCACCCTTAGTTAAGTATTTTAAAATTTTTGGAAGCACATGTTATATAAAGAGAGATGATGATATTGGAAAGCTTGATCCTAGAAGTGATGAAGTTATTTTTCTTGGATATTCTTTGAAGAGAAAAGCATATAGATGTTACAATAAGAGAACTAAAACTATTGTTGAGAGCACAAATGTTAAAGTTGATGAAAATTTCAAAATTCAAGAAAGAATGCTTGATTATGAATCTGATGAAAAAGCTCATCCTAAGCCTAACACTAAAACTACTGAGTTATTCTATGAGATTGACAATGAATTGTTGAATGAGAGTCATGCTGAAGAAACTAGAGAGGAATCTAGAGAAGAATCTATAGTTGAAGCAAGATCTAAGACTATGACACCGAATAGGTATCTATCAAGACATCATCTTGTTGAACAAGTTATTGAAAGTTTGGACAGAGGAGTTTTGACTCAGAATAAGGTACATTTATGTTTGATTTCTCAAATTGAACCTAAATCTACTAGTGAAGCTTGTGAAGATGAACATTCGATTAATGCTATGAGAGAAGAACTAGATCAGATTGAAAAGAACAAGACATGGGAATTGGTCCCTAGACCTAAAGACAAGAATGTGATTGGAACTAAATGGGTAGTCAGACACAAGATGAATGAACAAGGAGAAGTAGTAAGGAACAAAGCAAGATTGGTATGTAAGGGATACTCACAGCAAGAAGGAATTGACTATGAAGAAAATTTTGCACCAGTAGCAAGAATTGAAGTAGTAAGAATGTTTTTGGCCTATGTAGATTTTAAGAAATTCAAAGTATATTAGATGGATGTGAAGTCCACATTTGTGAATGGTGAATTGGAAGAAGAAGTCTACATTGAGAAACCTGAAGTTTTTCCTTTTACTCAAGAAGGAGACATGGTATGTAAGCTGAAGAAATTATTATATGGACTAAAGAAAGCACCTAGAACTTGGTATGCAAGACTGGATAAGTATTTGTTAAAATTGGGATTTACTAAAGGAACAGATGATAGCAATCTGTACACAAAAGAAATTGAAAATGGTTTGTTGATTATAGTTATTTTTGTTGATGACATTATTTTTGGAGTAGAGGATGAGGCTAGTGACAAATTTGCTAATGAAATGAAGATTGAATTTGAAATGAGTATGACTGGTGAGATGAAATACTTTTTGGGATTAAAGATAACACAGAACAATGATGGTATCTTTGTAAGTCAAACAAAGTACTTGAATGATTTGCTGAAAAGATTTGGAATGAAGAACTGTAAACTAGTTGGAACACCTATGGTTATAGGACATAAACTATCTAGCAAAGATGAAACACCGACAGTTGAGTAGAAGAAATATAGATCCATGATTGGAAGATTGCATTACTTGACACACACAAGACTAGATATAGCACATTTAGTTGGAATTGTAGCAAGATTTCAAGTTGAACGTAGAGAATCACATTATGCAGTAGTAAAGAGGATACTGAGATATTTAAGAGGCACAATGGACCATGGATTATGGTATGAAAAATATGATGATTTTACCCTATGTTTATATACAGATGTTGATTGGGGAGGTAGTGTTGATGATAAGAAAAGCACCAATGGTGGAGCCTCTTTTATTCGAGGAAGATTGGTTTCTTGGCTAAGAAAGAAGTAGAATTGTATCTCACAAAGCACAACAAAAGTAGATTATGTAGCAGCAGAAAACAATTGTAACTAGATAATTTGGATGAAGCAAATGCTGAAGGATATTGGAATTAAGTTTTTTGAGTCTATTGTCATACATTGTGACAACACCAGCACAGTTAGTATGTCTAAGAATCTTGTATTATATTCTAAGACAAAGCATATAGAAATCAAGTATCATGTTGTAAGAGAGAAAGTTGCTGAGAAAGAAGTCAGACTGGAGTACATAAGCACAAAGGAACAAATAGCAAACATATTTACAAAGCCTTTGCCTAAGGATACATTTGAGTATCTGAGAGGTATGCTTGGGGTTATGCCCCAACCTACTTTTGAGTAGTGATGCAATTGGTTGCATCCATCCAATGGTATATGAGCCCTATCTTTCTTCTAGACTGGATGTTGGTACTTCCTCTATGGGGGAGTATGTGTATATGAGCTGAGTCATGAGGACTCTTGTGAATGTATTTTCTGAATAGTGTCTTTTGACATTAGAGTTGTTGTTGACATAGTGATGAAATTTTTTTCATTGATGTCAATGGGGGAGAAGTATACATGAAAAACTATTTGTATCATCAGTTGGAGAGAACTGAATAGGAAAATGAAGCAAGATTTAATTGATGAAGAGGATTTGAAAATGTTTGTCAGAGTAGTAGTGTTGCAGTATTGGATTTTTGGAACATTGGATTTTTTCATCTATGTTTCCATCAATGCCAATGGGGGAGATTGTTAGGAATGAATTCTGAATGCTTGGTAGTTAGTCTGTAGTAGCTTTTGTTGCATTCATGAATATGATTGTCATTGATGTCAACACAATGATCTTCTAGAGACTTGCAGAGAAGCAGACAATATTTTGATAAGTGCATGTGGTATATTATAGTTGGAGCTATGTGATGTTGAGGTTATGATCTTTGATATGTCATATTTTTATGGTTAAGAGCATAGATAGTAATTCATTTACTCATGAAAGTTATGAGTATTTTGGTGGAAGCAATATTCAGGCAGTTTTTCTGAGTAGCGATTTGTGGAAATCGGATGATATCTCCTAATCAGGATAGAATCTGGTTGTGTGCACTTAAAGGGAATTTTGAGACACATTAATAGTGATGTGGATGGTAGTGTAGACTTCGAGCTCACATGAGAGAAGAGTTATTATATTTGGAAGCTAAAAGTTTTGTGTAATTTTGATGTAGCGTGTGGAAACTTTTATTTTGTAATTGTGTGCCTACTCATTTGTAATTATTTGAATGTGGTATAAAGGAAGGAATGTTTTTCCTTGTTGAAATGAAGCATGAGCATGGTTTATTATGGTTGAATGCAAATGAATGCATGATGTGAAGAAAAGAGCTAATGAAGTTGTGAAAGCAAAATTGTGAAGGAAGATATGCGAAGTACAGAGATCTGGAATTGAGATCTGGTATAGTAGTGAGTGCGGTTTGGCATAGTGAGGAGGTAAAATATTTCATATTATTCTATTGAATAATCTTAAGGTCAGTTGGATAGTGTGTTTAGTGATCTTTCCATTAAAGTTGTTTGGGTAGTGGGTCCTTCTGTCTTCCATAACTCCTAATAGGGATTCATATGTACTAAATGTATTTCATAAGACTCCTAACAGAGTCCATCCTTTCACAAGGAATATTCATATTAGTGCATCTTTTGTGGGCATCATTCCCACCGAGGTTTACTCTTTGATCAAGAGGTTCCCTAGTCAACATATCTTGTGTTATTATGTCATTGTGTATGAATATCTTTTTGTGGTTGGTAATTATATTCCTTACATGGTTAAATGATGTTGAAGTTGATAAAAGTTGTAATTATCAGATAACTGATTTAGCCCCCCCTCTTAGTTATCTTGGTGGACTTTACTTTCTAACATCCTCAGACCTGATCAACACTTTGGCAAGCCACTATGTACCAGATGAAAGAATGGTGAAATATAGCATGGGTGAAGTAGTTCTTGATCTCAGGTGAGACAATATTGAGGATGTCTTCCACTTTCCTAAAGGGGTTGACAAGTTCTAGAATTTCTTCATTGGAAAAGGGCTGGAGTTATATAACAGGGATGTTTCACTAGCTCATGACATAGTAAAAAATGAGTACCTTATATAGCCTCTACCCAAAAACAAGTTTGATTAGATAGATATATGAAGAGGGTACATGAAGGAGGACATCCAAGAAGCCATCACCATGATCAATCAGGTGTATGGACTACCTAAGTCTATTCATTTGGATTCCTGGATGATACTTCTTACTGAAAAGATAAAGGAGAGGTAGGCAAGATTTTATTGGGCCACCATCCTTAGTGACAATTTGGATGACTAGTCGATCAGAGTGAAAAGTGACCCACACTTCTACATGACATCTTATGTTGTGTATCTATTGGCCACCAGAGTAGTGTACCCAGGATTGACCAAAGTTGGTGATATGGGAGTTCTAAATACATGGACATTCACAATGTACCCAAAGTTGGCAAGGAAGGAATACTACACACACAATAGCCCTGATTTTCACATCATCAATGATGCCTTTGTATTTTCCATCATACACTCCATAGAGGGAGACTAAGCAAAAATAATCTCAATAGAAGTTGCCACAAAAGTAAAGCCCCTTCGGGTATTTTACATTCAATTCAAGACATTTATAAATATCCGGGTGGTGGGATGCACCCAGGCTCCTAAGAAGCTACTGAGGTATCCATTTGATAGAGTGATCCTATTTGAGATGGCTAGGTAGTTTTTTGATGGCCATGAAGACATCCAACATAAGAAGAAATATTGCTAGGACTTCTCAATTTCCATAGGGCCCCACTTTGTACCAGATATGAAGATTTGCAATTCTTTGTCCTTCGAATGGGATGAATTCCCCCTACAAAGCTACAACCTCGTAAGGACCCATTTTGATCCAATCAATACATATAGTCACATAATGAGAAGGCATTATGTACATGAGCCCCATATTGAATACCATTAGATGAACTGATTAGATGATTATGAGGTTAGGATCTGTGACTACTTCTGAATGAGTTTGGTGCTGGCACATGCTGCTCTACTACTAAAGATACCTCCAAAGCTGAAGGTAGCTGATTCTAAGGATACCCTGGATCTAATCTACAACTTGGATCAGGTATTCAATAGGGCCATTCTGAATGTAAAAGTTGAGAGCGATGAAAATGATGACATCAACTTCAAATCAAGACACATAGTCAAAGTAACCAAGGCATGGGTGGCCTATCCATTTCCTATGGATCCCATACCAATGAACCAACAACCATCTAAGACCACTAAGGAGAAGAAGAAGAAAGGAGAAAAGGTGTTGAAGCCACAATTCAAAGAGGTTGTACCATAGAAGCCAAAAATAGTGTACAGACACATGCACCCTATGGCATATGGCTCTGCTAGCCATTCAAAGAATCCTAAAACTAGAATGACATGGAGTTTAGCACTTCAAAATGTTCCTTCTTCTAGAGGTCCTGAACCTCTGAGTGCATAGAAGAAGGCACCTAAATTCAAGATAACTAGACCTAGGTCGGCTGGGGTGATTAAGAGAAATGTCTACTATAATACCCCAAAATTGGCCTCAGTATATCAATCCTTCTAAATCATCAAAGTCCTATTATACTAGGCAATGATGTCTTCTAATGGACTCTACTTGACTTAGTGTCAAATATAGAAAACCTTAAATCTGTATTAATCACATGCTACATTTAATATAATGGCTAAACAAACCCTATGATTGATTAATTTAAAGTCCTAGTACTTTTATTAATTAAATCCCGTTCTATTAATTTAAATAAATACATTTAAATTAATTCACATTTCCCTTTTTAACTCACTTGGAATTAAATATTACATTTAATTCTATTTTCTTCTATTAATTTAAATAAATATATTTATCTATTTAAATTAATTCATATTTCCTTTATTTATCCACTTGAAATTAAATATTATATTTAATTCTATTTTCTTCTATTAATTTAAATAAATATATTTATCTATTTAAATTAATTCATATTTCCTTTTTAACCCACTTGGAATTAAATATTATATTTAATTCTATTTGAGCACATGACTCTTAATTCTAACCAAACTCATCTTTCTTACCCACCCACTAAAATTAAAATAATAATTTCGTCAACTTCTAAAGTCTTCACTTTTCCTCTCAAGTCAAAAACAACCACATGGAAAAAATATACTTTGTCCAAATAATCCAAAACTCCACAAACTCGGATTTGGACTTTGGGGTCATTTTTGGAGGCTCTTTTATGAGTCTTGGGCCACCTAGTGACCAAAAATCAACACCTAACCCTAAGTATATCAAGTGGGGAAGCTAAAATTGACTTTAACTACCCTCTAGAAGCCTCTTAACCCCTCCAAAACCTCACTTAAGCATCCCATACGAATTTGGGTAGGTTTCATTTTTCAAAGTGGATACACCCATCCACCCCCCATCCATCGACTTTGAATTAAATAATTCAAATGAGAGAATCTCAACCCTTCATTTTCATAAAATCCTGACCGTTGATTCTCCTAAAAATCCTATAAATAGGACTTCATTTCCCTTTACAAAGGGAGCCTTCATGAGCATTTCTATTATAGATCTAAGGGATCCAAATTCTTCTATCTTCTATCTATTCCTAAACCACACTCCTAGTATTCTCATAGCATTGCTTTCAAACATATAGTGCATTTCAAGGCATTTGGAGAGCTACATCAACCCATCTTTGGGAGAAGAAAGGAGGACATGAGAACTAAATCTTAGAGGGAGTTTGCATTTAATTTCATTCTTTATTTCTAAGTTATTTCTCATGAAGTAGATTAGATTTGTTTGCATGTTTCTTGTATGAATCTTGTGGTTATTTCATATGCATGCAATCTATTCCAATTTCTAATCATACATCTACAAGAGGAAGAAAGATTCAACACCCACTCAGATGGTGATGCAAGAGCATCCTAGGATTCTTGGCAATCCTAAATGTTAGCACGTGCAAAACATTTCAAGGCTTTGGCCCTTGTCCCCTGGTCTCTGTAGTTATTTTTAGGTCCCTGCCTTTAGCCTTGGTTCAAATTTTTTAAAATATAGTCGTTGCATACAAAAACCCTTTGAAAAATCCTAGCCCTTTTCTAATTTCATGTTACCTTTTCAGGTCACTTAAAAACTTTGAAATGCACATGTTTTATATTTTGGTCGGCCCCAGTGTTAGCTTTTCCTAAGTCTTTACCCCGGTGGCCTTAAATATTTTCTTGTAGTTCCCTGCGCTTGATATTTTCCTTAAAGCCTAAGTCTTAGCATTTAATTTTTCCTATGTTTTGGCTTTAGTTTATTCCTAGGACCCTCTCTGACAGTATTTCCATCCGACGGTCAGCGTAAGTTCTCATAGACTTTGTCAGAAGCTTGAGATCTTATGCCGATCATTGGTTTTTTCCTAATGATGTAGTCTTTCTTTTCAAGCGGATCCACTGCCAGGTAAGCTGACTTGACAGTATCTCATTGGTCCATGAGAGTATGAAGTGGAGTGCTATCAGTGGGACCTAGTTTCTGGATGTGTCAATGGGTCCTGATCCTGTCAATGAATCAACAGATGACGTATGATCTTATGAATTTTGTCAGAGACTTAAGATCTTGTGATGGCCATTGATTTTATTTCCTATTAGATGGTTGTCAGAGATGGGAGGAGATTCTTCATTTGATGGTGGGCATGTAATCTGATAGAATCTCGGATGGGTATGCAAACTTCAGACGATCATCAATTTTTCTGATGTAGGCCCGGTCAAAGTTTCTCAGTATTTTTGCAATTGGGGTAAGTGCTTTCACGACCAAAAAATTTATGAATGCTTCACTCATTCATGTGAAATAGCAGTGGATCTCTAAGTGTTTTAGCAGTTTAGTGAACAAGCATTCACGGAATCGCTAAACTTTCTGGTGGATAGAT
This sequence comes from Chamaecyparis obtusa, assembly GCA_027943335.1. Lineage (NCBI taxonomy): Eukaryota > Viridiplantae > Streptophyta > Pinopsida > Cupressales > Cupressaceae > Chamaecyparis > Chamaecyparis obtusa. Next base: position 131,740 of record BSBK01007999.1, on the reverse strand, counting down.
AAGGTGTTTCACGAATTGGCAGATCCCTTTTGTCGCTAGTTCGCTAAATGTGGGACCGAGGTTAGATTTTTCTTTGGGTTTCCAGGTCGCGAAGTTAAGTGATGGGTTAAGTTTTCTCTTTGTGAATTGGAAATGCATTGTCGCATGGTCGCTAGAGGTAAACCTAGGGTGGCAGTTGAGTTAAGATTTAAAAGACCATGAAAAATGAAGATCTAACGGTTGCGACTTAAAGTTGATCTAATTTCAAATGTTGACCACCGATTTGTTGTTAAAGCCATAAAATGACCGTTGAAGTTCAAATTCAAATTTGCAGAGGGTTTCAAGCGATAGAAGGTACCAAAATTTATGGTTTTAATGGGTGGTTTTGATTGATTTGGTGGCACTGGTTATTGTAGATTGGTCCAAGGGTCCCTGTGGTAGGTGGCATGATGTTTTTGTACCACGAGAAGTATGGTTTTTTGCTCAAGATATGTTTGCAGGTGGCTGATTTGACTAGTTTTCATGGCAATTCCTTGTTGTTTTGTACTGTCCTCATGGATTTTGATGATTGTAGATCCGTCTGAGATTCATTTTCTCTAGGTTGCATGTGTTTCTTCCCCTACAATAAATTTTGATGTAGTTTTTGGTTGGTTGAGTTGTTGAAACCCTAACGCTAGTCATCTGAAGCTTGATGCATCCTTTTTTAAGGATTCCAAGGTGACTAGGGGTATAAGAAGACAAATGTTTTATTTTGAAACAGTTTTGATCTTGACTAGTTTCAGGGAGTTGTAGCAGGTGGTATCATATTGTATTAGATTGAATAGAATTTCCTTGTAGTCTTTTGTAGGTTATTGAAGTGGTTTTCTCTCTTCTCTGCTATGAACATGTACATGATTCATTATACTTAATATAATTATTTCAAGCTCTCAAGTCTCTCCTTGGTGTCAATCTTGTGAATTATAGATTTTTTGATCTATTGCATAGGGTTACCTTTGTATATATTCTAGTCTTCAGTTCTTGATCTAGGATCAAGTGAAATATACTTTGGATAGGACATATATTCACTTTGATTTGTCTACAAAAGGATATTATAAGTAGTAAATGGGCTGAAATACTTGTGTTTATGGCTATGAGTCTTTGACAATAGTTGGTTCATGTTTCAATGTCTGTATTTGAGATTTTCCCAATGGATAATGGCACTGATCAGGGATTAGTATATTTATTTAAGTTCAATGCCTGATTGGTCCTTGCTTACCTCTTTCCATTTCTAGTATCAACACTTTCCAAGTTTTAATTATATTTGGTTGATAGTAGTAATACCCTATAGTAATGGAGAGTCAATGAATGTGAGGTTAGCATTTAGTACTTTCTTACTATTCAATCTTTTGTTTAGACCCAGTCTTTGGTGTGTGAAGTATAGTTTTCACTAGGTTAGGTGGACCCACCTTGGTTTTGCAGAGCCAGAAGGGAAGAGGGCAGTCTTGTCCCTATAGTTGGTCTAGTTGCCCTAAGATCCTTATACATTTTGGAACTAACCAATCCTAAAATCAACTTGAGGGTATATTGGTAGCCTAAGAGCATAAGCATCCATTTTGAACACCAACAAGATGGCGACTCTACTGGGGAAGTGTTACACAAGTCTATAGTAACCATTAGGTCATCATTGAAAAATAGGGTTATTCTTGTCCCTTATCTTATAGTCTCATTTGGGTATTTGTTAAGTGGTATTTTAAGATTCCCAATATACTTGGGTGGTGACTCAAACATCTCTGCAATAGTGCTAGTCAGTAGATTTTTATCAAATGAGTTATAGAGGTACTAGGTCCTGGAGGAATGAACATCCTGAAAGCTTAATGGAAGAAGGTATTCCAAGCACTTCCAGGCCTAGTCAGACAAGGGGAAGAAAGAAGAAAGGAAATTTTTCTCATACTTGGAGAAATAAAAAGGATACAAGACAAGAAACTCAAACCAAGCCTAGTCAAGAAGAAAATATTTCAAAATATGAAGAGGTTGTTAATTTGGGATTGAACTAGTATGAGGATGAATTTCAAGTGGGAGATGATGAATCTGAGACTACTCTCCCTGAATCAGAAGAGATCTTTGAGGAGGTCTATGAATTGGAAAGAAGAGTCCAAGAACAAGTTGCTATCAGGCAACAAAGAGAAAAGGACAAAGAGGACAAGCAATGATAAGGGCTGATCAGCTAAAGAGGTAGTTGTTAGATTTGGAGGCAATTAATTTTGTCCCAGAGCCTGAAAGAGCAGAGGAATAGCCTATTGTGTATAAAACACATGAGATAACTAGGCCTAGAGATAAGGGCAAACAAAAAACTACTGGAGTGTAGATTAGTGAACAGATTCATGTGGAAAACCCATTAGATCAAGGGTTGAGATTAGATGCAGACCTTGAGAGGGCTAGAAAAGAGAAAGAAATGTGGGCTAAAGAACTAGAGAAGGTAGAGTTGGAGGCTACTACTATAGAAATGAGGAAGAAGATTGATTTTCTCAAGCATACCTCAGGACCTTCAAATGTTGCTGCTTCTTTCTTGGGGCAAGGTGGAAATCATTGTAACCTTGAAGCTCAAACAAATGGCATTCCAGGTGCTGCTAAAATTCTTGATGGTTCAAACATAAGGACATCTACATCTCAAGGAATGGATCTACCACATGGAGTTCTTGTTCATGAAAGCTACAAATAACTTATTTTTTTTGGTATCCTTGGTTATCCTAATGTTATTCCTGATGAAATTAGAAATAAAATCCCTAAGTTTACTAGAAACAATGTCATTACATGTGAAGAACATCTAAAAAAATTTATGGATGTAATAGATGACTATAATGTCGAGCTTGATGATGTTGTAATGAAGTTATTTGTACAATCTTTGACTGAGGATGCTATGGATTGGTTTAGAGGATTGTCCCATGCTAGTATAGGATCTTGGAATGAATTTAAGAATTGTTTCAAAGAGCATTATGGAGATAAAACAAATGAAAGTTTTATTTTGAATGAATTCAATAACATAAAAAAAAATCAGAACGAAGAGGTCCTTGAAATTAATATAAGATTCCAAAAGGCTATGCATAGGCTACTGTAAGTTATTAGATTAGATGATAGGGTGTGTCTTGTGACATACTTAAATGCTTTGGATGCAAAGATGGGTTACCTATTAAGGGATAAGAACCCTAGAAATCTTGGGGAGGCTTACAAGTTGGCTACCAACATAGAAAGTAATAGAAGAATATCAGGAAAATTAGGGAGAAGAGATGATTATAGGCCTCAAGTGCAAAACAAGAAAGAAATGGGAAGGTCTCCTAATTTTAAGCCTAAGGAGGAGGACAATCTAAAGAAGATTCTAAGTTATTTAGAGAGTCTAAAGCCTGATGAAAAAAGAAATAATAAGGTTGCAACAAATGACAGGCCAGCTTCAAGCAATTTTAGCAGGCAACCAAGAATGTAGAATTACCCATACAATACTCAATGGAAGGATGGCAAGCCTATTTTTCCAGTTAAAAGGGATAGGCCTGATGATAGGATTCCTGATCCTTTGCAAATAAATTTAGTTAACATGAATGATGATATCCCATGGTGTACTATTTGTCAATCTCCTCATAGTCCAGAGCATTGTGTTATTGCTTTGAATTTACCTGATAACCAAGAACAAGATGAGAAATATGATAGGAGTGGTTGTGGAATGAATTCTTCACATGCATGGGATGAGGTTCAATCTACTGATGATGAGGAAGAAGAATTTGATGATGTTGGATGTGGTGCAGTGAAGTGTGAGGAACATGTTTCCTTAAGGAGACCCTCTAATGAGGAAATTACACAAATCACTGCAGACATGGTCACTCAAGCTAGGAGTAATTACAATTTGAGAAGCAGGACAATTGGAGGCATAAGTGGTAAACTAGGTAGCATGTTTATCAAGAATTATGAAAGGAACACACAACAACATGAGGAAAAGGAAAAGGGTACTGGTGTTGTTAGTCAGGTTAAAATAAAAAGGAACAGTGGACCTACTGCAATATCTAAGGGTAAAGTAAAGACATCAGAAGTAGCTATCCCCATACCTCAAAAGGAAGATGAATTTGTACAAAAGAGTAACTCTGACTTGATTGTCCAAAAAGAGGATAAAGATATCTCTGAGATTAAGGAAGATATGGGCAACCATTCTTATGTTCCCATTGATATGACTAAATTGCTTTCACAAATAACTGTCAAGGTTCCATTGTTAGAAATGATGAGAATAGAAGAGCATAAGGTCAAGGCCTTGGATTGGGTAAATGGTGCCTCTTCCATGAAGGTCCAAGAAATGAATAGATGTGACAAGCATGTGGCTACTTTAGATGACACACCTGATAGTAAAAATGAAGAAATTGTCTTTGAGATTCCTCAAATATTTTTGAATGCAAGCATTGTAAATACTGCATCAAGGACAGTTGATCCTTTTTTCTCTTCCCTTATGATAAATGGAAAATTATTGAAGAATTGCATGATTGATTCTGGAGCATCAAACACTGTCATGCCTGCAAAGATCATGAAGTCATTGGGACTAAAGGTTGATACACCTCATGGGAGATGCCAAGCTATGGACTCAAGAGAAGTGCCAGTTATTGGTACCATTAAGGCTTTGCCTTATAAATTAGCAGCATTTCCTGACAAACAATTAACTATGAGTCTTCTTATAGTCAACATTCCCCCTCAATATGGAATGTTGTTATCTAGAAAGTGGAGTGCCTCCATGGGAGGAAGTATTCAATGTGAGTTGTCCTTTGCCACTTTTAGCATTGAAGGTGAAAGTGTGAAATTCTCAAGGGAAGCTAGAACTCCACATATTATTGAGGAGGATGAAGAGGACAATATGAATTTTTTTGTGGACACTGATATTGGTTCTTTCCAAGCTCAGTAGAGAGAGGTGCAAGAGAAGGTCAAGCCTATCTTTTTGGCTAATAATAAGAGTAACATGGTAGAAGGTAATTTCTTATGGACCTTGTATTTTGATGGAGCAAGTTCAAAAGAAGGTGCTAGAGTAGGAGTGCTATTGATATCCCCGAGTGGTAATATTTTTAAGTTTTCTTTCACTCTCTTGTTCCCTTGCACAAATAATGTTGCTGAATATGAGGCCCTACTGATTGGTTTGAGAAAAGCATCAAAACATGGGATTAAAAATCTTAGGGTGATTGGTGACTCTGAGTTAATAGTTTCTTAGATTAGATCAAAGTATGTATCAAAGAATCAAAGGCTGAAACAATATAGAAATTTTGTTTGGGATGAAATTGAAGGTTTTAGTGCCTTTGGTATTGATTGGGTGGATAAAAGCCAAAACAGGATGGCTGACTTACTAGAAAACATAGCATTAAGGCTAGAGGATATTACCTTTGTAGGGATATCCAAGATTGAGTGCAAGTCTCAGCCATCTATCCCAGACAATGTTGAGAATTGGTAGGTATTTTTTGATGATCGAGATATACTAAGGTTTTTGCAATGTGAATCTCATTTTGATGGTCAGGAGATGGATTTCAGCACTTTTGTTAACATCAGAAATGGAAAAGAGAATGTTCTTGGGAAGGAAGTTTTGAAATTAAAATCAAATAGGATCCCAAGGGAACTAGATGCTCTTGAGAGGGCATTTGATGATAAAGAAAGGACTTGTTATCCTAAATTTTTTGATAAGATAAATGATTTGGAGGAAATAAATTTAGGAACAAGTCAAATACCCAAAAATGTTTACATAGGTAAATGTTTATCCCAAAGAACTAGGAATAATCTAATTTATCTTCTCAAAAGATTCAGACATGTCTTTGCATGGTCTTATGATGATTTGAAAGCCTGTAGAGAAGATTTATTCCAGCATGAAATACCATTGAAGGAAGGAACCAAACCTTTTAGGAAAAAGTTAAGGCCTGTGAACCCTACTTTGGCACCAAAAATGCAAGATGAACTCAAAAGGATGATGGATGCTGGCATTATCAAGCCTGTCAGACATTCTACTTGGGTGTCAAACTTGGTTCCGGTCAGGAAGAAGAATGGTGACATTAGGTTATGTGTTGATTTTAGGAATTTGAATGTTAATTATTTGAAGGATAATTATGGTTTGCCTAATATGGAGAATATGCTATAGAGGGTTACTGATTCAGAGTTAATGTCCATGATGGATGGTTTCTCTAGATATAATTAGGTCATGGTCACGGAATTAGAACAATTTAAGACTACATTCACTACCCCTTGGGGAACATATGTTTATGTTAGAATGTCTTTTGGTCTGACAAATGAAGGAGATACTTTTTAGAGAGCTATGGATGTAGCCTTTGCAGACTTTATAAATAAATTTCTAGTGGTGTATCAGGATGATCTCACAGCATATTCAAATAAGGAAATTCAACATTGTGAACATCTTGAGAAAATTTTTATTAGGGCCTTGGAGTATGGGATCTCTTTGAATCCAAAGAAGTGTTCTTTTGGTGTTGTGGAAGGAAAGCTCTTAGGACATATTGTGTCCAAGGATGGAGTGAGAATTGACCCTGAAAGGATTATGGCTATAGATAAACTTTCACCACCTAGAAATGTTAAAGGAATATAGTCTTTCTTTGGGCAAGTAAATTTCCTAAGGAGATTTGTTACAAATTTTGCAGAAATCAGTATCCCTATCTCTAGGATGTTGAAAAGGGAGGCAAAGATTGAGTGGAATAAAGAAGTAGATGAATCTTTCAGAAGTATCAAAAAGGCCATCAAGGATGCTCCAGTTTTAAGGACACCTGATTATGGTAAGCCCATGCAAATATTTTTTTTTGCTTCTTATCATACAGTTGCAGCAGTTTTATTACAAAAGAATTCAGATGGATATGAACAACCCATATCATTTTTTAGTAAATCCTTACAAGTAGAAAAATTGAAATATGATATTACTAAGAAATAGGCTTATGCCTTAGCCAAAGTAGTCAAGGCTTTTAGATGTTATCTTGTAGGAGCTAAGGTGGTTGCTTATGTTCCTAGTGCTGCAGTTAAGGATATATTGGTGCAACAAGAAGTTTCAGGAAAAAGATGTAGATGGATCAATAGGATCGAAGAATTTAATATTGATATCTAGATTACAAAATTGGTAAGAGGCTTAGGTCTTGCAAAGTTAATGGCACAAAGGAATATAGTTTCAAATCATGTGAATGTGTTAGAAGAAGAACAAAGGCCATACATTTGTGATATGGATTATTGTGATTGGTACAAAGGTGTTACTGGCTACTTGCAAAAATTGGTCCTTCCCCCCAAGATGGATGAAAATAGAAGGATAACTATCAAGTTGCAATCTGCAAGGTATGCCATTATACATGGTAAGTTGTGGTGGAGAAGCAATGAAGGAGTATTGCTAAAATGCATAGACCATGAGAGGTCTGAGGGTCTATTAAAGGAAATGCACCAAGGTGTGTGTGGAGGACATTATATGGCAAAGACCACAGCCCGCAAGATCCTTAGGTCTAGATTTTGGTGGCCTACAATTTTTAAGGATACCCATCAGTTTGTAAGAAAATGTGATGCATGTCAGAGATTTGCTGGAAAGTTGAAGTTTAATGGGAATTTACCACTCAGACCTATTGCAGTTCAGGCTCCATTCCAAAAGTGGGGTATTGACTTCATTGGGGAAATTCAAAATAAGTCTAGTGGTGGACATTCTTACATACTAGTGGAAATAGACTATTTTACTAAGTAGGTTGAAGCTATCCCCACTAGAAAGGCTACTAGTAGAGTGGTAATAAATTTTAAGATGCAAAACATTCTTACTAGGTTTGGTTGCCCAGAGGTAATTGTGGTTGATAATGCAATGTGTTTTAGATCACAAGAATTTAGTGATTTTTGTCAGTGGTATGGGATACACATTTCATTTTCTTCCCCATATCATCCATAAGGAAATGGCCAAGTTGAGTCCAGTAATAAAAGTCTGATTAAGATTCTCAAGAGAGTGTTGGACAAAAATAAGAAAGCCATGACTCAAAGTTATGGTGGGCACTATGGGATGATAGGGTAACTATAAAGAGAGCCATAGGTTGTGCTCCATTTGATTTGGTATATGGAATAGGTGCTAGATTGCCTCAAAATAATCTATTGTAGATGTACAGGTTTATCCAAGCATATGATGAGGACTTGAATGATGAAATGAGAGTAAGAATGGATGAATTGATCCAATTGGAAGAGGTAAGGAGGGATGCACATGAAAGAAATGAGGCATTGCAGACACAATGTAAGAATTTTTTTGATAGGAGGGCCACCCAAAGAAGTTTTGAAATTGATGACCTCATCTTGATGTGGAATGCAAGGTTGGAAGATAAGGGAAAACATGGAAAGTTTGATCCAATTTGGTTGAGCCCTTATCTTTTTGAAAGCAAATGGGGGACATATTCTTATGTTTTGAAGGATTTAACTGGTGGTGCTTTGGAATTGCCTATTCATGGACAATTCCTAAAGTTTTACTTCTCTTGAAGTATCTTTTCCATGAGCAGTAGTTTAGGTTTTCCCTTGTATAGTCATTTGTTTTTGCTTTTTGTGTGTGGAAGTTTTGAGTTGGTCTGCTCTTCTAGGAGATTCTAGCTTGCTTGTTGTATCTACAGGAGATACATGTCCCTGAGTATGAGCCACTATTAACACGTGCAAAAAAATTTATGGCTCTGGCCCTTGTCCCCTAGTCTCTGCAGTTATTTTTACGTCCCCACCTTTAGCCCTGGTTCAAATTTTTGAAAATATAGCCGTTGCATACAAAAACCCTTTGAAAAATCTTGGCCCTTTTCTAATTTTGTGTTACCTTTTCGGGTCACTTAAAAAATTTTAAATGCACATGTTTTATATTTTGGTCGGCCCCAGTGTTAACTTTTCCTAAGTCTTTACCCCGGCGGCCTTAAATATTTTCCTGTAGTCCCCTGTGCCTGATATTTTCCTTAAAGCCTAAGTCTTAGCATTTAATTTTTCTTATGTTTTGGCTTTAATTTTTTCCTCAGCCCCTCTCTGATAGTATTTCCATCCGATGGTCAACGTAATTTCTCATAGACTTTGTCAGAAGCTTGAGATCTTACACCGATCATTGATTTTTTCTTGATGATGTAGTCTTTCTTTTCAAGTGGGTCCACTGCTAGGTAAGTTGACTTGGCAGTATCTCATTGGTCCATGAGAGTATGAAGTGGAGTGCTATCAGTGGGACCTAGTTTCCAGATGTGTTAGTGGGTCCTGATCCTATCAGTGAATCAACGAATGGCATATGATCTTATGGGTTTTGCTAGAGGCTTAAGATCTTGTGACGGCCATTGATTTTGTTTCCTGTCAGATGGTTGTCAGAGATGGGAGGAGATTCTTCATCTGATGGTGGGCATGTAATCTGATAGAATCTCAGATGGGTATGCAAACTTTAGACGGTCGTCGATCTTGCTGATGTGGGCCCGGTCAAAGTTTCTTAGTCTTTTGGTGGTTGGGATAAGTGCTTTAGCTGTCGACAAATTTATGAATGCTTCACTCATTCACATGAAATAGCAGTGGTTCTCTAAGTGTTTTAGCAGTTTAGCGAACAAGCATTCATGGAATCACTAAACTTTCTGGTAGATAGATAAGGTGTTTCATGAACTGGCGGATCCCTTTTGTCACTAGTTCGCTAAATGTGGGACCAAGGTTAGATTTTTCTTTGGGTCACTAGGTCATAGAGTTAAGTGATGGGTTAAGTTTTCTCTTTGCAAATTGGAAATGCATTGTCACATGGTCGCTAGAGGTAAACCTAGGGTGGCAGTTGAGTTAAGATTTAAAAGACCGTGAAACATGAAGATCTAATGGTTGTGACTTAAAGTTGATCTGATTTCAAATGTTGACCACCGATTTGCTGTTAAAGCCATCAAATGACCGTTGAAGTTCAAATTCAAATTTGCAGAGGGTTTCAAGTGACAGAAGGTACCAAAATTTATGGTTTTAATGGCCGGTTTCGATTGATTTGGTGGTGCTGGTTGTTGCAGACTGGTCCGAGGATCCCTGTGGTAGGTGGCATGATGTTTTTGTACTAGGACAAGTATGGTTTTGTGCTTGAGATATGTTTGTAGGAGGCTGATTTGATTAGTTTTCATGGCAATTCCTTGTTGTTTTGTACTGTCCTCACTGATTTTGATGATTGCAGATCCATCTGAGATTCATTTTCTCTGAGTTGCTTGTGTTTCTTCCCTTGCAATAAATTTTGATGTAGTTTTTGGTTGGTTGAGTTGTTGAAACCCTAACCCTAGTCATTTGAAGCTTGATGCATCCTTTTTTGAGGATTCCAAGGTGACTAGGGGTATAAGAAGAAAAATGTTTTATTTTGAAATGGTTCTGATCTTGATTAGTTTTAGGGAGTTGTAGCAGGCGGTATCATATTGTATTAGATTGAATAGAATTTCCTTATAGTCTTTTGCAGGTTATTGAAGTGGTTTTCTCTCTTCTCTGCTATGAACTTGTACATGATTCATTATACTTAATACAATTATTTCAAGCTCTCAAGTCTCTCCTTGGTGTCAATCTTGTGAATTCTAGATTTTTTGATCTATTGCATAGGGTTACCTTTGTATATGTTCTAGTCTTCAGTTCTTGATCTAGGATCAAGTGAAATATACTTTGGATAGGACATATATTCACTTTGATTTGTCTACAAAAGGATATTATAAGTAGTAAATGGGCTGAAATACTTGTGTTTATGGCTATGAGTCTTTGACAATAGTTGGTTCATGTTTCAATGTCTGTATTTGAGATTTGCCCAATGGATAATGACACTGATCAGGGATTAGTATATTTAGTTGAGTTCAATGCCTAATTGGTCCTTGGTTACCTCTTTCCATCTCTAGATATCAACACTTTCCAAGTTTTAATTATATTTGGTTGATAGTAGTAATACCCTATAGTAATGGAGAGTTAATGAATGTGAGGTTAGCATTTAGTACTTTCTTACTATTCAATCTATTGTTTAAACCTAGTCTTTGGTGTGTGAAGTATAGTTTTCATTGGGTTAGGTGCACCCACCTTGGTTTTGTAGAGCCAGAAGTGAAGAGGGCAGTCTTGTCCCAATAGTTGGTCTAATTGCCCTAAGATCCTTATACATTTTGGAACTAACCAATCCTGAAATCAACCTGAGGGTATATTGGTAGCCTAAGAGCATAAGCATCCATTTTGAACACCAACACTATATCAACCAAAAATATGTTTATCTTTGAAGGTAGATTATTATTTTTTATCTTGGTTGGTGGAGTACTTGCTCAGTTTGGGAGACTGGTGGCTTGGTTTCTATGGTTACTAGGGTTGCCCAATATCTGAATAATGCTCAGTAACTGAAGGAATCAATTTTCTTGATGCTTGGTGATAACTTTGTTTCTTGGTCATGCTTGGCGTGGTTAGTTTCTGGCACTCAGTTATTTCTCTATTGCTTGGTGTTCTTTCTTACCAACCTGGTTTGTTTGGATGGATTGGCTTGGCTGACTGGTTCTATTGATTTGGGTCACACTCCTTGAGTTATGGATTGACCATTGGATGCGTGGAGACCTAGATCTAGCATGTTTCTATCTTCTATGTGGATTTGATGACCGTTTGGGCCCATCTTGGAGAGTTTATTTATTTGTAAGGCTATTCGAAAGCCAACTGATGTTTTAGCATTTAATATTTGTTTGTAAGAGTTAATTATTTCATCAACGGACTTGTGACTAGGAATCTGTATTTATAGGATGTTTGGGTAGATGTTTAGGGAGATGGTTGGTGGGAGTTAGTATCATGCGAGCTTAGGAGTAGGAAGATTGCTTGGAAGTTTGAATACAAGTTTAGATCTTTCCTTGGTGCCTACCAATGTGTTGTTTGTTGTAGACCTAGACTAGCTGAATGCTAATATTGTGGAAAATATTTGGATCCTACGAGATCTTGTAGACTGTTACTTGCTTTGTATTTGGCCGTAACTGGGAAGGCCTTAGAGCCTGACACATTGCATGTAATTGGTGATTTGATGAATAAAGAAATCTATTTCATATCCAATCTATTATTGTTATTGTGTATTTTTTCTATGTATTGGTTTGGCTAAAAGGTCAAACAATCCTTAATTGGATTCCCCAACCTTGATTGCATCAGGTGGTATCAGAGTGAGGTTTGTTCCTATTTGATAAAAGTTTGTTCTTGTTGGAGCTGGGTGGATCTTGTGTGTATGTATCGAGATCTTTATTTAAAGATGCCTCCAAGGAGAAATTGTGAGACCTCAGAGGAAGAAGCTGCTAGAGATTTCAGTCTTGATGATTTTAGGGCTTTGTAGAAACAAGTGCAAGACCTATAAGAGGAATTGAGAAAGGAGGCTACCTTGAAAGAGGATAGTGATGATAAATTTGAAGAAGATCATTTTGAAGAAGCTAGAGATCCAGAGGAGAATCAAATTCTAAAAGCTATGTCTAAGATTGGAAAGAGACCTAAGATTGAAGTTTCTACATTTGCTGGAAGCCTTAGGCCTGAAGAATTTATTTATTAGATCAATGAGATAGATGAATACTTTGAGTATGAAGAAATAGAAGATCCTAATAGAGTTAGATTTGCAAAGACTAAGTTGAAAGGTCATGGAAATATTTGGAGGAGAGAAGTTCAGCTGGAAAGAAGTAGAAGAGGAAAAGAAAAGATCACTAAATGGAACCGAACGGTTGATAAGTTGAAGAAGCAATTAATTCTGATGGATTATGAATTGGACATGTATAAGAAGATGAAAGCTTTGAAGAAGACTAACAAATTAGTGTAGGAGTATACCAAGGAGTTTTACAGAATCCTAATTCAGACTATTCATTCTGAAGCTGATAAAGAGAAGGTTGCTAGGTATGTCTATGGTTTGAGACCTAGTATTCAAGAATATTTACTTACTGTTTGGATGACAATAATAGGATATGCCTATCAGATGGCATTAAAGATTGAAGAGAAGTTGAATAAGAAGTATGAAGGTAAAAAAAACAATAGGAACTGAGGTGGTAAGACTGGTGATGTAGTTGCTGACAGCAATGTGGTAGAGAATCCTACGAAGCCTGATATGGGATCTAGCAGTGATTAAGTTACTAAGAATGCTAGATAGAGAGGAAAGTGGAAGAATGAGTTTATCAGTACTTGTTATAACTATGGTGAAGCTGGTCATAGAAGTTTTTACTATCCTAAGAAGAGGGTGGCACTGACTGCTGAAGAAGACATTATGAATGTTGCAAAAAAAGGTGAGACTCTTATTACTGGGAGGTTAGTTGCATGTGTCCATGAACCCATACAAAGAAGAAATCTATTTAGAACCAGATGTAAGTGCAAGAACAAGGTATTTAATGTCATAGTTAATGGTGGTAGTTTAGAGAACTTTGCTTCAAAAGAGATGGTCAGTAAATTGAGTTTGGAAAGAAGGAAACACCCTAACCCTTATCGGGTTAATTGGATACCAGATGTTTCTAAGGTTAGAGTTGAAGAACAATGCTTGGTTAATTTTTCAGATTGGATCTTACCAGGATGAGATATTGTATGTTGTATTGCCTATGGATGCTTGTCATTTGTTGCTTGGTAGACCTTGGTAGTTTGATAGGAATGTGTTCTTTGATGGTCATGTAAACACCTATATGGATAGGCATGAAGAAGCTTGTGATAAGCTGATACCTTTACATGAAATAGGGACTAAGGAATGTGGAGTCATTAGATGTTGTCCATGTGACAGTGGAAAAATTTAGAAGCACAGGGTTGATGAACCTATTCCTACAAAGTCTAGTTCAAAGGAGAAGGAGAATGATATATCTGAAGAGTTTGTTGAGATTACGAGGCAGATGGTCTTTCTAATAGAGATAATACCACATATGGTGATATTTATGACACAAAGAGATGTGGATGATACTAAGTTGATTGAGGAGGATGAACCTTACCAAGGAACTATTGTGATCGGTAGTGGTCAAAGTCAGTTGCTATCAGTTGCCAAATAGGAAGATAAGAAAAGTTGAAAGAAGAACTTGTTGTAGGGTGAAGAACAGATTTGGCATACCTATTCTGATTCCCTTGAGATGTTCCTAATTTCCTTATGAGAAAAATATTCTTATCTGGGGTGTCTGATGTAGGAGCATCCTAGGCTTCTTGGCAATCCTGTATCAACCAAAAATATGTTTTTCTTTGAAGGTAGATTGTTATTTTTTTATCTTGGTTGGTGGAGTACTTACTGAATTTGGGAGACTAGTGGCTCGGTTCTATGGTTATGAAGGTTTCTCAATCTCTGAAGAATGCTTGATAATTGAAGGCATCAATTTTCCTAATGTTTGGTGATAACTACGTTGCTTGGTCATGCTTGGCATGGTTAGTTTCTAGCGCTCGGCTATTTCTATGTTTCTCAATGTTCTTTCGTAATGACCTGGTTTATTTGGATGGATCATCTTGGCCAACTAGTTCTATTGATTTGGGTCGCACTCCTCAAGTTATGGATTGACCATTGGCTATGTGGGGACCTAGATCTAGCATGTTCCTTTCTTCTATGTTGATCTGATGACCATTTGGGGCCATCTTGGAGAGTTTATTTATTTGTAAGGCTATTTGAGAGCCGATTGATATTTTAGCATTTAATATTTATTTGTAAGATTTAATTATTGTATCATCTTAAAATGGAAGCACTTCCATTTGGATAGGTTTAGCACCCTCTTTCAGTGCATTTATCATGATAAACTTGCATTTAGGATGCATTTGTATGTCTTAGGTAAAATTAGGGTTAGGATCCTGAGGATTCTCCTTAATTCTCCTCTTCTATGACTCTAATTTCTAGGTAGGATATAGAAATGGGTCCTCCTAGCCTTCATCATGTCAATCATAGTATCTTTTATCTATCACAGACATTCTATTCTTATCCAGCTTCATTTCTAAGTTTCTGGGCATCCTCAGGGCCTTTAAACTGCATTCTGGCAAAATTTAGGGTTTCTGGTGAAGGTCGACCTCAACCCTGACCAGGTCAAGGTCAACCTTGACCTTGACCTCATCTTTCTAAGATTTCAAATTTTAAATTCTCGCTTATTTAGCTTTCAGGATTATTAACTTCTCACCTTCGGGTCAACTGTTTCGGGCTTCGAAATGGTAAATCCTTTAATTACATTTAATTTAGATCCATTCTCTAAATTTTAGGACCTAATTGGGATTTAATTCTTCAAGTTGGACCTTCTAGAGGAGTGTGACCTAATTCACTATAAAAGGAGGCCTTCCTCTCTCATTTTCACATCACTCCAACATCAAGTTTTCACATCTCATCTCAAGCAATCAAGCTCTCAAGTTTTCAAGTCTTCAAGCATCTTCAAGCATTAATATTTGGAGCAAGAGAGAATCATTCTTCCTTGATCCATCATCATCAACATTTCAAGCATTCAAACATGGATTAACAACTATGGATTGTGAGAATGGTAGAAGTACTTTAGCCTTGGGGGCTTGGTATGATTTTCTATCACATTCAAATCTATGCATTGTTATTTCATACATATTCATGCTAGGGTTTTAATCTAGAGGATTAGATCTTAGCTTTACACTTTCAATATACACACACACATACTATTTCAATCAGCTATTAATGGAGGTGGGAATCACCAAAATGGGAGTTTGACTAAGGCAAAACCCTATATAGCCACCCCAAAAACCCCTTTTTTTAGATATCTGTAGGTGTTGTTTTGGGAATCAGAGGCCAGATCAGAGTACCCTTTTCATTGAACTTTTAGGATCTGGGAACAAAATCAGAATTGAACTTTGGAATAAAAATGTGGTCTTTCACCTTTTAAAAGGTCAAAGTCGACCTGTGTGAATCTAGAGAAAAGATTTATGGGTTTTGTCTGCCTCGACATTTCCAGTCCAAAACAGGTGATGGAATTTTCTAAAACTTCAGACAGACTTCAAAAAATAGGTATTTCTAGACTAATATCATGATGAGGTATGTACTTTGACCTAATTAATTTCCAAGCATTTTTAGATCTATCCTTTCCTTTCTAAATGAATAGGTGATGAATGTTATGTGAACCTGCTTCCATTTTCACCTTATTCATTTTGGTGAACCTGTTTATGACAAATCTTTCTTTTATGGTCTTAGATTTAAAATATTGTAGATTTCTTTCTTGCATTTATATTTCAAAATTTTTTTTAAAAAAAAATTTGCAAAATTCCTTTAAAAATACAAAAATATTTCTATTTTTCATGCTTTTAGTACTTTCTTTGTATTCAACATGTATGATTCTTGTTTTGAGTACTTTGATGATGCTTTTATTATATAAGAGGATAGAATCCCTAATGAGGAACATGCTAGTGAGGATGAAAATGGTTTGAATATGGTCTCCATGGATCCTATTCCTATTTCACTCTCCTCCACAACCTCTCCAATTGACCTTTACCATAGGGTGTGTGCATGATTACCTTCATGTCCCTCTGTTTGCAACATTGATAAACCAAAAATGATATTTCCACAACCTTTGATGATGGTAAAAGGATGTCCTCCTATAACAGTTAAGGGTAAGCCTAGACATCCCTTGGATTTCTTTGATAACACTAATTCCATTTCACATGCTCATTGTACACGGAATAATCCTTAGCCTATTGTTCTAGTTTCTTTACCTCCTTCTCAACCTACGCTTCCCCAAGCACCTAGGTACCCTTTTACCTTTAAGGTGTACAACTTAGTTGATCAATTATGTGCTACTCCTACCAAAATATCTCTATGGGAATTACTTCAAACCTCCCTGACATATTATGAGGCTTTGCAAAAGGCTTTATCTACTCTTCCTGCTATGCCTCCTAACCAAGAAACCATTCACTTGATTTTGGATTGTATGCATGCTATGCCTTCTGTACCTCCTATTATGTTTTCTGATGATGATTTACCTTCATTAGAGGTGTAGAATCAGTATGATGCTCTTATGGTGGCTATCTCTATTAATAAGAGCATCATTCGAAGAACCTTAATTGATAATGGATCTGGACTTAATGTTTGTAGCATGGACATGCTCAAAGCAATTAAGGCTGATTTATCTACCATTCAACCTAATAATGTTCCTATACATGGATTTGATAATATTGTGAAGAAAACTTTGGGTATTATTACATTACCTATTAAGGTGGGTCCAGTTATTTTACATACTCCTATTCATGTTATGCCTGGACCACTTAACTATAACCTTCTTTTAGGAAGACCATGTGTTGGTGTTTGAAAATGCTTACGCCACTTAGGGCTGCCAATATGCCTTGAGACTGATGTTAGGAGTGGTTAGTTCCAAGTATGAGAGCTCTACAAGACAACTGGACCAACTATAGGGTCTTAATATGCCCTCTTCTACTTCTGGCTCTGTAAAACCAAGGCGGGTGCACCTAATCCAGACAAAATTCAAACTCACTACACACCTTATACTTTTGGATTTATATAGTAGATCATAGTAAATGATTACTAAATACTAACCAGGTATTCATTGAATCAACTCTACTATGCAGGATAAAATGGCCTTGTGAAGGGTATTACTGGTGATTGATATTCAAAGATGTAGGAAATAGCCAAAGACCATCAAGCATTGGACTCAACTGAATGTACTTTTCCTTGATCAGTGCATTATCCATTAGGCAGCACTCAAAAACAAATATAGAACATGAACCAACTATTGTCAAAGACTCAAAGCCATAAATACAACTATTCCAGCCCATCAACTACTTATAAGATCCTTCTGTAGACAAATCTAATCAATCTATGCCCTATCCAAAGTATTTTTCACTTGATCCTAGATCAAGAACTAAAGACTAGAACATATACAAAGGTAACCCAATGCAATGGACTAGAAAATCCAAAACTAATAAGACTGACACCAAGGAGAGACTTGAAAGCATGAGAATAGTTATATTAAGTATGATGAGGCATGTACATGTCTATACCAGAAATGAGACTACCACTTCAATAACCTACAAAAGATGCAAAGAAGTTCTATTCAGCCTCCTACAATGTGACAAAGTTTACTATTTCCCAATGGAACCAAATAGAATGGAACACTTACAAAGTCAAAACTTCAACCATTTATACCACTAGCTGCCTTGGAATCCCAAAGATAGGATGCAACAAGCTTCAAACAGCTAGGGTATAGGTTACAATAGCTAAATCTGAAAACTCACTGGAGGGAAAACCAACACCAATTTGTCAGAAACAAGAATGATCCATAAGAAAGATAAAATCTTTAAATCTGTACCCAGGATCACAAATTCATCATGAATAACAGTCTGACTAGACCATCAAAACACCTCGAGCCAACAAAAACTATCCTCCCCCACATGGAAAAACATCTGCAAGCAATCATCCAACTCACTGGACCACACTGTAACAATCGATGCCACCAACCAAATCAAGAAACGGCCAGAAAAACCATAAATTCTGGGTACCTCTTGTTACAAAAACCATCTGCAAGTTTAAATTTGAATTCCAATAGTCACCCCCAAAAGTTTAAAACACAATCATAGATCTCATCCTTTCCCAGCAAATGGTGATCATATTTAATTCATGATAGTCGTGGGCCCCTCAAAAAGTCAACAACTAATCAAAAACTAGCACGTCAGCAACACAGGCACTGTGGACCCGCCTAACTCTGCAACCGTGATGCTAGTAGTGGTCGCATGATCACATAGCCAAAAATTGGGCTATGCGAACACATGACAAGCCTCCATGTCAATGCCACCTTGTCACCCGCTAGCCAATCAGGAATGCCTATGTCACCAAAAACACTGGCCCCATTGACAAAATTTGAATCACCACCTCACAGCCAGTAGAACCCTGCCACCTCAGCATCCGGAGGATGCCACTTCACCAGCCGCTATTGGGACCATAGCACATGTGTCAACCGGTTGCATGATCGCATGTCAAAAAACTTTGACATGCGATCATGTGACAACCAGCCATAGGCTGCCACATAACCACTAGCAAGACCATCACCGAAGAGGCCTTACCCTTAAAAGCATGAAGACCCAAGCCCACCATTACACAATCCAGGTTGCCAGATGTTAAGGGCCTAACCCCCAAGAATCAGAAACCAAGAGATAACCACAAGTTGCCAGATCGTGGAAAGAAAAACTTAACCACCAGGTAGCTGAACATCACTAAGAACTAGGACCCATGCAAATAGGTGGCAAGCGGTCACATGATTGCATGTCAAAAAAGTCTGACATGCGGCCATGTGACAATCAATCAGGAAGAGCTTGCAGACCTGGACCCACTTCACGCCCATACAAGAAAATTGAATGGCTATCACAAAAGTGTGAAGGATAAACATCATGCATCTTTACCATGTGAACATATGACAACCATCGATTTTGTCTAAGCTTTAACCACGCAATTGCAAAGAACTGGGACCCACCAATGATCGCACTTGCCTAGTTAAGACCGAGGTCAAAAACACACAAAGTTTTCAACATAGCGAAAGACTGAAAACACATAGAGTTTTTGATGCCAGAAGACAAGTGCACAAAAATGGGAAGGCATAAGGTTGAAAATAATGAAGGTTTTCACATAGACTAAAAACATCATGGATTTTCAAAAACACTGTGGGTTTTCAACACTGTGGCAGATTTTGAAATTGTTTCCTGCAGACCTTAAAACTTGAATATCTTTCTAGATTTTGCGATTCAGCACGTGTGTTTTGGACTAGAGTAAGGTGACACAATAAACTACCGAGGGCTAAGGGCACACACCATGAAACACTATGGATTTTCAATGCAAGACAAAACTATGCAACAAGGTGGGATAACTTCAAAATTTGTAGTGAAAAGGCCATTTTCAAATAATTTTGCATTGACAGGAAAATGGACCAACACCGTGGTTACATACTATGCATGTAGTTCCTTCTACTCTCCATCACAAGGTTTGATTCATCTATAACAATCTAATGTATACATTACATGCAGATGATGCTCCAATTCCTTTCTTAAATGCAGAATATGCCAAAATCTCTGAACCTATTCAACCTAGTAAAGAGATTGAAAAACAATCACCAATACAACAATCTGAGATAAAACAACCTGAAATTCAACAACAATAAGATCCATCTTCTTCCTCTTCCTTGATTGAAGATGATTGGGGAACATTGGATTTTAATCCCACATTTATTGGCGAATATAAGGTCTCTAATTTAGACTTTATGAAGCAACAAAATGAATTTGAGAAAAAAAAATTATTTCTTCTTCATTATCTAAAGAATTAAAAAGTAATTTTTTTGCCGCTTCAAGCAATGAAACACTTGACACTATAAAACTTGATTGTTATGATATTGTGACATATGCTACTCCTTGGACTCCTTCTAATATGACTGATCGATATGGTCCTGGTTATCATTTGCTTAAGAAATTAGGATTCAATGGGAAAGGATGTGGTAAATATGAACAAGGTATACAAGTACCCTTGGGTAATGATATTTATGACCATACGTATGGATTAAGATTCAATCCTTACTGACAACCATCTACTTTTCCTCTTAATGTTAATCATATTTGCAGTGGAAAGTTGAAGTTGGTCAATCCATTGCTTATTGATCTTAATCAACAACCTTCTTTGGATATCTTCCCTAAAGAAGAGGCTTTAATGGAATATTTAGGGGCTTATGAGGACTTACCTAAGTTTCATAATAAGCGAGGAAAGCCTTATTGCTTAAAAAATGATGCTTATTTTGGAGAACATGAAGAACAAGATATTGCTCCTTTACCGATGGATGCTTCGATAAGAAGTGATTTATTAATCACTGAGACTATTGATATTCAAATGGATGAAACTAATTCTGAAAGGGTGATAAAACTTGGGAAATGTTTGACTCATGATGAACATGATCAGTTAGCTTCCCTTTTGCTTGAATTCAAGGATATCTTTGCTTGGACATATTCTGATATGCCAGGTATTGATTCTAAGATTGTTACTCATAACATTCTTTTAAAGCCTAATATGAAACCTGTAAAATAGAAAATTTGAAAGATGAATCCACGAATTGCTTTGTTAGTAAAAGGTGAAATTGAAAAACTATTGGATTCTAGATTTATCCATCCTATTGATTATTTTGATTGGATTTCAAACATTGTGCCTATGTCAAAAGGAGAAAATAAGATAAGGATGTGCACTAATTTTCACGATTTAAATAAGGCATCCTTGAAAGATGATTTCCCGCTACCTAATATTGATATGATTGTGGATTCCATAGTAGGCCATGCTTTGTTATCCTTTATGGATGGATTTTCAAGATATAATCAAATTTTTATACCTCTTGAAGATCAATTTAAAACTACATTTATAACACCTTGGGGAACCTTTTGTTGGGTCATGATGCCCTTTGGATTAAAAAATGCAAGAGCAACTTATCAACGGGCTATTACTTTCATTTTTCATGATTACATCCATAAGATTCTTGAAGATTATGTGGATGACATCTTGGCAAAATCCATACAAAGAGAAGATCATGTTACTATTTTACAATAGATATTTGAAAGAATTCAAAGTTATAATATGAGATTGAATCCTAAGAAGTGTGTCTTTGGAGTTGATTCTGGTAAATTATTAGTATTTATAATCTCTAAGTGAGGCATCGAGGTAGATATTGAAAAGATCAACACTATTGTTAGTATGCCTCCTAAAAATATTTCTCAATTATGAAGTTTGTAAGGAAAGATACAAGCTATCCGTCACTTTATTTCTAACTTAGCAGACTGAACCATTCCTTTTACTTCCTTGCTTAGAAAGGATGCCACTTTCTCTTGGAATGAGGACTGTAAACAAACTTTTGAGAAATTTAAGGAGTATCTTTTCCAATCCTCCTATCTTGCAGCCTGCTAAGTTTGATAAACCATTTCAATTATACACTTCAACTACCCCTCAAGCTATGAGTGCATTATTAGCTCAAATTGATGACAATGGTAATGAAAGGCTTGTCTATTACATCAGTCAAAATTTATTGGATTATGAAACAAGATACACACCTTTAGAAAGACAATGCTTAGCAGTGGTTTATGCATGTCAAAAACTTAGGCATTATCTCATAAATGCTGAAGTTAATGTGATTGTCAAATTTGATCCCTTAAAACATCTTTTCTCACAAACTGATCTCTTTGGCTGCTTGGAAAAATGGGTAATGTTACTTACTAAATTTGATCTTAATTTTATTCTTTAGAAATCAATTAAGGGACAAGTGTTGACTGATCATTTAGCTGAAGCTCCTTGTCCTCACTCTATTGAAGGTTCTACTCCTATTGAATTTCCTAATGACTATATTTTAGCTATTCAATAGGATGATATTTGGGAATTATATTTTGATGGGTCTAAGTGTAAGATAGGATCTGGTGTGGGTATCATCTTGATTCGTCCTACAAAGAAACATATCCCTTTATCATATAAATTGACCTTTCCTTGTACTAATAACATTGTGGAATATGAAGCTCTTAGCTTACGAGCTACTTCATCTCTCAATATCAAACATTTACATATATATGGAGATTCGCAATTGATAGTTCAACAAATTAAAGGTGGATATCAGACTAAAAACAATAGAATGACATAGTATATAGATTTAGCTCTTGATGTCCTTTCAAAATTTTCCTCTTACACAATCCAGACATTACCAAGGAAAGATAATCGGCAGGCAGATGCTATGGAAAGTGTGGCATCCTTGGTTTGTCTCAAGAACAATGTTGAAAATTTCCAATTCACCATACAAACTCTTAAGAGTCCTACAATTTCTGATAAGATTACCTCTGATTGTTTCAACTTGCATTCGGATGAATGGTATTCACATATTTTTCATTTTTTGAAGGATGGTACTTTTCTTCAATCCGCAACAAGGAACATGTGTAATCACATTAGAAAACTTGCAGTGTGCTATATCATTTTAGGAGATGTACTATACAAAAACTCTTACAAAGGTTTATTATTATGGTGTCTCAATAGAACCAAGATTTTAGTAGCTTTAGCAAAAGCTCATTCTGGTTCTTGTGGGGGACACTTTGGTGGAAAATCTTTAGTTCATAAGTTACTTTGAATGGGGTATTATTGGCAAACTATGGAACAAGATTCTTTTATGTTTGTTAAAAAATGCCCTCAATGTCAACAGCATAGTAATTTGATTCATGCTCTTGCTCATGAGCTTCGTAATCAAGTTTCTCCATGGCCTTTTAGTATTTGGGGTTTTGATCTTATCAGAAAAATCTCACCAACTTCTTCTCAAGGGCATACTTACATTCTCACCACTACGGATTATTTCACAAAATGGGTTGAAGCTATCCCTCTTCATTCTACAACAACAGATGTTATTTGTGATTTCATCCTTAATAATATTATAACAAGATTTGGTATTCCCTCGACAATAGTTTTAGATAATGGAACATCTTTTAAGAATAAAGATGTTGCAAAATTCTTGGAGAAATATAGGATTCAACATAGATTTTCAGCTCCTTATTATCCTCAATCTAATGGACAAGTTGAAGCATCGAATAAAATTATTGAACAAATTTTGTGAAAAATAGTTAGCAAGCATGCCAAAGACTGGCATACTCAACTGACTTATGCTTTATGGGCCTATAGGACTAGTGTTTGTACTACTATAGGTACTTCTCTTTATAATCTTGTTTATGGTACTGACGCTATTATGCCTTTGGAACTAGAAATACCATCCTTACGTGTTTCATTTCATGGGATAATTAATGAAGATACTCTTCGTGAACAACATTTACAAGAATTGGAAATGTTGGATGAACAATGAATACATGCATTAGATCATATAAAAGCTTATCATAAATATCTCTAGAAACAATACAATCATAAGGTAATTGAACAAATATTTGCAGTCAGTGATTTAGTTCTTTATGAGAATCAATGAAATGTGAATGCTTTACCAGGTGAAAAAGGAAAATTTAGCCCTAATTGGCTTGGACCTTTTGTCATTATTGAAAACTTTGGTTTGGGTGCTTACAAACTTGTTGATATGGATGGTGTTTCTTTTAAGGAACCCATTAATATTATGCATCTTAAATGTTATTACCCTTAATCTCATTTGTTCCATGTGCATTTATGTGTTCCTTATAATGATTTCTTTTATAGGTTATGTAGTTTTAGTAAAAATTACATATTGAACATATTAATGCATTTTCTTTATTTCTTTCTTTCTATTAAGTTTTATAGTGATGAAAACATAATATTCAAGTATAGAACTAATCAGTAAAGAAAGTTTTTCATTTATCAGCAATACATAGTTTTTCAAAGTTTTGATACATATGACGCCAATGGCCCTATCTATCACTACATCTATCACCATGCCGCTCTGATGGTCGATGACTCCTAGATCTCTCTCCTTTATGATAGGAAGATGAAGATTTATGTGTCCATGTATGGCTCCTAGATATGCTCATGGCTTGAACACATTATCAGAGACTGTATCTCTATCATCATCTTCTCCTCCCTCTCTCTGCACATCCTTAACTCCTGCTGGATGCATGCAAAGATATCGACATGTCTGCCTAGATCTTTGTGCCCAATGGAAGACTCTCACTCATTAGCTAGAAGTCAATAGGAAATAATGTTATCCTTGAGAACCTCGGATACAAAACTCCTCCATTCCACTATGCTAGCTATAGAGGAAACATACTTTTATCATGCTAATATCATATTTATTTTCATCAAATCATATTTGTAATCAAAAAATTCATATTCTATACCTGGGTCTCCCTCTTGGACATCACTAAAGTGTCTAGATGGTTGGGGCATGGAGTGACTACTCTCTCCACACTCGCTATGTCTAGGCCACGGTGGTGGTGTCTTTGTGTGAGGCAGCGGGGGCCATCACGATCTTAGTGGTGATGCAAGAGTGATAGGTATATCTGCACTAGTATCATAGGCTGGGGGCATGTCCTCAACTCTATCATCTACTCTCTCCTCCTCCTCCTCCATTGGTTCCCCCTTAGAGATGTGTTCCTCCTCATTTCTGATATTTTCATCTTCCTCACTATCTGCACTATCCTGGTGTGTCCTATGTCTATAGTCTGGATCACCTATAGGATAATCCTTGGGGAAGATAGGGCAGGTCCCCTCTAAGCTCCAGTATTGGAGGTAATCTTAGCTAACCCCTACATCGGGTACATTTGATGGTACCTTCATATCCTCTATCTCCTCTACCTCACTATTCTCTATGTCTAATGCTAAAAGGTCAGCACATGGTGCCGGGTCTCTAATGGTATCTCATTAGATGTGCATAGCAAGGTACTCCCTATGGCAAGACAAACTATCTCATCACTTGATCATAATAATATGGCATCACTATATGGGTCTGGTGACCTTCTAGCAGCTTATGTTGCTGAGAGTGTCTCATTTGGAATCAGGTGTCTGGCCACTCTGTCATTGGGCAGTAGGGTCTCCATATCACATCAACACTAGTAATGCGGTCAAGATGTACTCTCCAGTAGAGAATATCTCCAAGTTTCTAGATATCTCTCATAGGATATGCAAAAGCTCTCACCGTACTCGCATCTACCATCACTGGTACTCCCTGTGGATTTGTACATGCGAAGTGCTCAAAAATCTAAATCTGTAGAATGGTGCATGTCTATAAACTCTCTCATTGATACCTCACCAGCTAACTCAACTCATGGTATAGCTGGCAGAGCATGCTGCGACCCCATGAGAACATAGTCCTCTCTCTCTCCATCCTTTGTATCAGATGAGTCATGGGTGAACAAAATATAGTACCCTTTGAATTGGGTAACACAACCAAGGCTACTATGCATAACATCACCTTCCGTACTAAGGGAATATGACCTGATACTATGGATGATAGTGAGATGTGATCTAAATGACTCTGCATCACTGGACACCCACTTGTATAATACTCTATATCTACATGAATCTCCACCCAACCTCTATGTGTCCTAGGTCTGACAGTCTCTCCTCAGACCAAAAGCCTCATAATCCTGTATACATCCTCTAATGTCACTGTAATCTCACCGAAAAGAAGATGGAAGGAGCATGTATCCTCATCTCATCTCTCTATCAATGTGGATAACATCTCCCAATGCAGCCTAATCTATGGAAGGACTGATACCCAGTATAGTCCTACATCCCTCAGTAGTTGTAGACCCTCATCATCCAAATTGGATAGTCTCTCCTTGACCTACACTAGCAGTTCCCCAAACGGATGCTCTCGAAAGTAGATGAGGTCCTACAATCACAAACTAGCATCATATCAGTCATTTGCATCATCAAATTTGAAAGTACAACTAATCTAGGTCAAAGTTGACCTCAGTTAGGTCAAGGTCAACCTTATTGGGTCAGGGTCAACTTTTCTAGGTCAAGGTCAACCTTTTTGGGTCAAGGTCAACCTAAATGGGTCCAGGCTGACCTAATTGGGTTAGGGTCAACCTCAAGGGGGTAAAATTGACCTTACTCAGCAAAAACATGAATTTGGAAAGAATCTCACCTCAAGGAGTGCTTGTCTAGTAGCTAGATGGTGTCTCACAGTCTCCAGGCATGTCGCTTGTAGTTCCTCTCTTCTCCACATCTTGCTTCTAATTTCAAATCTATAAATGGTAAGAATGAGTAAGTATTACCTTTTTCATCTCTTTTATAGGTTTAAAATTAGGATTAGGGTAAGAATTTCCTTTTATGCATTTCGATGGACATTCATTCTTTTCATCATAACTTGAGTTAGATAACTTTGTTTTCCATGTCATCAGTGGCGTTCAAATCATGATTTAGATATCTAACTCCCTGAACTAGTTTGGGAAGGGTAGGAATCCTTCTAACAAGTTTAGGAAAAAACTTTTCAACACTCTGCATATCCAGTATCTAGAGTTTTTCTTATCACCCTGTTTCATTCTTCCAAAGTAGAAAGCCGAAATAGGGGGGGCATAAGGGTCTCTATATACTTCTCAAACTATCATATAGTAAGCTTTAGGTGATTATTGATTTTCATTAACTTGGTGTATTGTAGGTTCTAATGGTTTTCTACAGGATCTTTACATCGAGGACTTGGCTATATCCTTTAACATCTTTATGATATTTTCTTACTTTAGCTTGCATATTCACGTAGTGTCATATTTGAGCTAAAGTGGGGGCTAAATGTATCATCTTAAAATGGAATCACTTCCATTTGGATAGGTTTAGCACCCTCTTTCAATCCATTTATCATGAAAAACTTGCATTTAGGATGCATTTGTATGTCTTGGGTAAAATTAGGGTTAGGATCCTAAGGATTCTTCTTAATTCTCCTCTTCTATGACTCTAATTTCTAGGTAGGATACAAAAATGGGTCCTCCTAGCCTTCATCATGTCAATCAAAGTATCTTTTATCTATCATAGACATTCTATTCTTATCCAGCTTCATTTCTAAGTTTTCGGGCATCCTCAGGGCCTTTAAACTGCTTTCTAGCAAAAGTTAGGGTTTCTGGTCAAGGTCGACCTTGACCCTGACTAGGTCAGGGTTGACCTCAACCTTGACTAGGTTAGGGATGACCTTGACCCTGACTGGGTTAGGGTCAACCTTGACCTTGACCTCATCTTGCCAAGATTTCAAATTTTCAATTCCTACTTATTTAGCTTTCAGGATTATTAACTTCCCACCTCCGGGTCAGCTATTTTAGGCTCCAAAATGGTAAATCCTTTAATTACATTTAATTTAGATCCATTCTCTAAAGGTTAGGACCTAATTGAGATTTAATTCTTCAAGTTGGCCCTTCTAGAGGAGTGTCACCTAATTCACTATAAAAGGAGGCCTTCCTCTCTCATTTTCACATCACTCCAACATCAAGTTTTCACATCTCATCTCAAGCAATCAAGCTCTCAAGTTTTCAAGTCTTCAAGCATCTTCAAGCATTCATATTTGGAGCAAGAGAGAATCATTCTTCCTTGATCCATCATCATCAAAATTTCAAGCATTCAAACATGGAGTAACAACTATAGATTGTGAGAATGGTAGAAGTACTTTAGCCTTGGGGGCTTGGTATGATTTTCTATCACATTCAAATCTATGCATTGTTATTTCATACATATTCATGCTAGGGTTTTAATCTAGAGGATTAGAACTTAGCTTTACAGTTTCAATATACACACACACATATTATTTCAATCGGTTATTCATGGAGGTGGGAATCACCAAAATAGGAGTTTGACTAAGGCAAAACCCTATATAGCCACCCCAAAAACCCCCTTTTCAAATATCTGCAGGTGCTGTTTTGGGAATTAGAAGCCAGATTGGAGTACCCTTTTTGCTGAACTTTCAGGATTTGTGAACAGAATCAAAATTGGATTTTGGAATAACAGGTGATGGAATTTTCTAAAACTTCATACAAACTTCAAAAAATAGGTATTTCTAGACTAATATCATGATGAGGTATGTACTTTGACCTAATTAATTTCCAAGCATTTTTAGATCTATCATTTCCTTTCTAAATGAATAGGTGATGAATGTTATGTATGTTACTATGCTTCCATTTTCACCTTATTCAATTGTTTCGTCAGCCGACTTGTAGCTAGGAATTAGTATTTATAGGATGTTTGGGTAGATGTTTAGGGAGATGGTTGGTGGGAGTTAGTAGCCTATGAGCTTAGGAGCAGGAATATTGCTTGGAAGTTTGAATACAAGTTTAGATCTTTCTTGGGTGCCTACTAGTGTGCCCTTTATTGCAGACCTAAACTAGTTGAATGTTGATGTTGTGGAAAAGATTTGGACCCTGTGAGATCTTGTACATTGTTACTTGTTTTATATTTGGCCATAACCAAGAAGGTCTTATAACTTGACACATTTCATGGAATTTGTGATTTGATGAATAAAGAAATCTATTTCATATCAAATTTGTTACTGTTGTTGTGTATTTCCACTATGTATTGGTTTGGCTACAAGTTCAGATAGTCCTTAATTGGATTCCCCAACCTTGATTGCATCAGATGGATACCCTCTTAGAGGAAGATGAAGATGATTTTGATTAGATACCACTCAGTAGAATAACTCACTCTATGGGATCCTTGAAAAGAAGGAGAGTACTGGAAGATGACCAAGAAGATGTTGGAGGAGAAACCCAAGGAGAGCCAATAAATCTAGACGCTCTGGGTGATGACGAGTTTGATATCTCATATTTTGAGGGACTTGATGGTTTCCAAGATTCTAAGCACCAACTTCCATCTACAGGACAATCCTTTTCTTTGGACCCTTTCCCTACATAGTTCATTATCCTCTTGATAATGTGGGAGAGGAAGTTCAATAGAAGTCCCAAGAGCAAGTTGAGGAGGTTGTAGTTGAGTTTCAAAAGGAAACCATGGATTCAAGTAGGGATTATTCCGTAGGTGTTACCTATGAGGAGGATGTAGCTACACAAATTCCCTTGGTTTCACACTAAGTTCCACCTCCACCTCCACCTATGCATCAAACTTTGCTCCCTCCTCCACATCAAACTCCACCACCACTCCACTTTTGCCTCTGGTACAAACCAATCTATTGCCTCCATAACCTCCACCTATTCATATTCCCATGCCAATTCTGCCACCTCCACCAATGTCTTCACCCACTCCCCTTGTTGCCCCTACTCCACCACTTGTTCAGAATGAAGCAGTTGTACTACCCTCTCCTATGGTGATACTTGGACATTCTGATTTGGACATTATATTATGATGGTTAGAACTATATATTTACATTTATTTTTCATGGATAGTGATATATTTATCAGATGATTGATATGCTCATTTATGGTTATCATTATATGTTTATGAAATTAGAAAACCATATATCTTTATATGTTTTATGGAGCTAACCCAAGGATTTGAATCTAACCATTATCATGATGTTTTATGTTTCATGGATATGTGTCTGATGTGTTTTCATGACTCAGGATGAAGTCATAGTTACTCACTTAGTTGAGGTTCACACAATGTATCGATCCTGGTCATCTATTTGTATATATCTGATTTGTATGTATATATGTATATATATATATATATATATATATATATATATATATATATATATATATATATATATATATATATATATATATATATATATATATATATATATATATATATATATATATATATATATATATATATATATATATATATATATTTGCACATGTGTATATATATATATATATGTGTGTGTGTGTGTGTGTGTGTGTCTATATATATATATATATATATATATATATATATATATATGTTTGCACATGTATTTCTTCTTGTTGATGTAGGATTGTAGGTACTGAGTATCATCTCCACCTATCTTCACAAGTCTGAATGATCCCTCAAAATCCTTGATTGTTGTTGTTGTTACATAGATATAACCAAGGTTCCATAGGAAGGAAATCTACCTCTGATCCTTTTACCTTTTGGTGGGGAGTTCCTGAGTCAATCCCTTATGTTGAAGATGTATTTCAGTGTCCTCTTAGTTTTTTGGTTTTGTGAACCTTGTAACTTGTTTCTTGTCTTTCGCATTCATTGAGAATGAGGTTTTGAGTATGGTAGCTCTTATTGTCTTCATGGTATGTTCGATTTTGTTAATATATTTTGATGTGAATTATTATTCATGTGAGGGTATGATTTATTGATTTATCTTTATTAGTAGCTACTTATGTACTAGAGTATCTTGTTAGGAATAAGTTAGTATGTGATTAAAGCATGTGATTTCAATATCAATAATATTGAAGGGTTTTACAATATTAATGAAGTGTTATAATATTCATGATTATATTTTGTATAATTTGGTATATGATTTAAATAATAATATTCATAATATTTAAATATTTATGATGATGTAATAATGTGTCTTACTTATGGTTCATGTCCACATAAGCATATGGGTGCACACATATGCCTATGAATACATTTATATAATATAATTATTTGTATGAAGGAAATTATTTTAAGATAATAATAAATCTATCTTATTCTCATAAATGGTAAATAGGATTAGTAAATTCTATTACCATAGTTAAGTAAATTAGTAAATTATTCTTAAGATTAAATTATCTATTATCATCCTTAAATTAAGGAGACATAAATTAGATTATTGTTAAAAACTATTATTTTACCTTCACGGGAATAGTTGTGCTAAATAATAATAATTATAGCCCAAATTATTAACTAATAGATAGATGGGATAGTTGCATCAGTTGAAGTACCCGTGCAACTACTGTTGGAAGCTGTAATTGAAACAATTATTGTATTGTCATTGATGTCAAACCTTAACTGGCAAGACTGTTGCTACTTAGGAAAGTACTATATCTATTGAATTGTTGTGAAGAAAGGGTGGCAAGGATGGTAACAATATCACCTAGGGAAAGGTTGACTTATCTTGATACTACAAAGTGTACTTGACTATGTTGCACAATGATGAGACAATGTATTGTTTATCTTAGTAAGATTCAAGACTAAACTGGTAGGCTTTGTTGGCCCATTTTCATGTCAATGCAAAAAAATCTTTAGAAAATGGCCCGCAGCTACAAAAAATTTCATGACTGTACCAATTTTCCTCTGGTCTTTGCAACCTTTTTCCTATCCCTAGCTAAAACCCTAAGCAAAAAATTAAAAAATCTAGCCATTGGTGTGAAATACCCTTTGTAATGCCTTGGTCCTGTTCTATTTTAAGGTTACTTTTTCAGGCCACTTAAGCCTTTTATTCGCATGTGCTTAATTGTTATCCCCTTTGTCACATGATCCCATGAACTTTTTTCATGTTACGTGATCTTATGACTGAAGGTTTTATACCCCGACGGCCTTTAATTTACCTAAGTCTTGTGCCTTAATATTTCCTATGTTTCAGCTTGATATTTCCGGAGCCTAGTCTTTCTGACATGTTTTGAATCTGATGGTTGTCATTAAAGCACAAAGGTTTTGTCAAAGCTATGCGATGTTGAGATGGCCATTGATCTTACCTTATGACACGATGTTTTAGATAGTGGGTCCAAGGTAACATGTAAGCACAAATGGTGATTTGTGATTGGTCCATGTATTAACACGTTGGCAGTTGTCAGTGGGACCTAGTTTCCAGATGCGTCAGAGGGTCCTAACATTGTTAGTAAATGGACGACAGGTGTAAGTTCTCATTGATTTTGTCAGAGACTTAAGATCTTACACCAACCGTTGATTTCATTTCCTATCAAAGGATCTACAGAGCAGTATAAAAAGGTTGATATGATGGTTGTCTTAAGTTCTGATAGAATATTTCAGAGGTATGTGAACTTCAGACAACCGTTGATCTCATTTAAGGAAGGCTTAGTTTCTAGTCTAAGGTTTTGGCAGAGTGGTTAAATCATTGGCGGTCCCAATAAATGTTTGTAGTGTTCGCTTGTTCATGGAGTATTATGGCAGGGTTCTAAATCTTTTAGCAATTCAACAAATACGTGTTCACTGAATCTCTAGATAAAGTAGCAGTGTTTCAAGTTTTTTTAGTGAATTGGCAGAAAGTCTTTTGGTCACTAATTTGCTAGATCATCAGTGGGCCCTCAAATTTTTTATGTATTTGCCAATTCACGAAGAGTAACCCAAGGTTAAGTAGGGACTTCACGATTCAGCGAAAAGCTTTGTTCGCTGAATTGTTTGATCTAACATGGGTTAAGTAATTTTTTCTATGACTTGGAGTTTCCTTGTAGTCATGTATTCACTAGGTGGTCAAAGGGTTAAGTGATTGCTAAGAATGGTGGGACCGATTGCCATGTGTTGCTGAGGTGTCAGGTTTTGATTGGTCATGGATTACAGGTATGCAAACACATTAGTAGGGCTGAGGATTTCTAGTTCGGTGGGTTCTGACATTGTCAGAGCATTGATGGTCAGTGTATGATCTTAAGGGTTTTATCTAACGCTTGTGATCTTACACCCACCATTGATTTCATATCTTGTCAGAGGGTTTTTAGGGTAGGGAGAGATTCTTAATTCGATAGTTCTCTTATAATCTGAAGGAATCCTGAAGGTCTATGCGAAGATGAGACAACTGTCAATCTTCTTGATGCGGGCCCATTAAAATTGCCTTAGTATTTTGGTGGTTTTGACAATTTTCAGTGCTTTTCACTCATTCACAAAATGAGATGGTGGTATTCTAAAGGGGCTGGCAATTCAGTGAATGTGTATTTGCGTGATTACTAAATTATTTGGCAGATAGATAATGTTCTTCACGAGCTGACTATTGGCAATTTGGCTAAGGTATGTACATGAATGTTGTCATTATGGAAACATATGTTCCCTATGAAGAGTGCATAAGCTAGAAAGTAAGTATGGAAGGTCGCAGACTAAAATTGTCTAAGTATGAAATAGTTATTTTGACAGAGCACCCGATACAGTTTATTTTGGTGACATTCACTGGAGCATGATCAGAGTTTGTGTAGTTGAACATAGACTCTATGGTGTCCAAGGATACCCCATCTCAGTGCAAAAAAGAGTATAGCTAGTACAGAAAAAGTTATGAATATTTTACCGATGACAGAGTACAATCGACAGTGCAGTTTTGAAGATAGAACTAGTAAATGAATTAAGGGATTATTTTTCTTATAAAAATAATGACTTAATATTATAAAGAGATGACATCCTATATGTTTTCTCTTGGATAAAGATATGCAAGTTGACAAGAGAAAGATATTATGTTTGTATCTTGTATAAATGAAGATGTACCAAGCATACTTGAAATGTAACATGTAATATATGTAAATTGTGATAGCAGTGAAAGTTGTTGATGCGAAGTTGTAAGCAGTACCATATTGTAATCAGTAAACATTTGTATTACTTGTTTGGGTAGTGAGCTCATCTAGTAATCAGATTTTGTATCTACAACTCCTAATAGGGTTGAGGCTTCTAACAAGGCCTATAGTCCCTTAACCAGGACTGATACACTATATGATTGTAATAGGCTCCTAACAAGGTCAACATCCTTAATCGGATATCTTTTTATTAGTGGATCTTTGTGGGTACCATCCCCATTAGCATTTTCCCTTGGCCAGGGTTTCCTCAAGAACATATCATGTGTTATGAGTTCTTTACATTTACTATTATGTATGCGATTTAGTTTCTTATGCTTTGCATGCACTAAAGTAATCTGTTATATCCATAAGTGGGCAAAAGTAAAAGTTTGTGAAATACTGATTCACCCCCCCCTCTCAGTATTTCCTATTTCTAAAAATTGGTATCAAAGCACAGTTACTCGGAGAAGAAACATTCAAGAAAGTCCTAGCAGTTTGAGTAAGATCTCTATGGATATGGATCAATTATAGAAGAATCTTGAAGAAGCTCTTGAGAAAATTGATATGCTTATTGATGAAAGAAACACCTTGAAAAGGAAGTATGATGATGCAAAGAATATTATTGAAAAATTGAAAGGTAAGATAGAAGATCTGAAATCTGAGAAGGAATCTGAAATTCTTATTGAAGATTGTGAAGATTTAGAAAAAGAAAATGTAATCCTTAAACATGAATTGAAGATAGAAAATCTAAAGCTTAGCTTGAAAGATGGAAATGATAATTTGAGATCTGAAAATGAAAGTTTAAAGAATGAAAATGAAGATCTGAAATCTAAACTTGGCAAGGTAACATCTGAATTTGATAAAGTCAAACTGCAGTATGATGAACTTGAGAAATACAACAAAATTGTGAAAGGTGAATTGACTCAATCTAAACAACAACTTGAAAGGCTATATTCAAATAGTGAAAAAAATTGACAAGAAAGTATCTTATGGAAAACCATTCTATGACAAAAATGGTCTTGGATTTAACATATTGAAGATAGTTAGTGAAAGAAAGAAACCAAATCTAAATGAATGTGAAAGCAATGAAGAAAAGAAGTTAGATGAGAATAAATTAGAAGAATCACCAAAGCAAGAAGAATCACCAAAGAAAGAAGATGCACCGAAGCAAGAAGAACCACCAAAGAAAGAAGAATCATCCAAAGGTATGCAAAGAGAATTTAAAGGTAGATGTTTTACATGTAATACTATTGGTCACATGAAGAGAGATTGTATAGGTAAACAATTCAAACCACTAAATGGTTATTGCTATAATTGTCATGGTTTTGGACATAGAGCTATTGAATGTAGAAGATCTAAAGTTATTGAGAATAATTACAATAGAAGAATGCCTAGAAATACTAACAATGCAAATCAAAGATCAACTGAAGACATGAAGAGAGGAAATGGAATAGTATGTTTCAGATGCAACAAAATTGGACATATTGCTTGAAATTGCAAGACACAAATCAATCAACAAATACCTAGCTATGGAACCAATAGAATCATTTGTCAGATATGTAACAAGATTGGACACACAACAAGATTTTGCAGAATGAACAATGGTGGTTATCATCATAACCCTAACCCTAGAAACTATGCAAGAAGGAATGAAAATGCAGGAAATAAAGAGAAAGGTTGCTGTAGCAATGAAGATAAAGTAAAATTTGTTAAAGGCATAGATCAAGGAGGTATATTTAGCATTGAAGGTAATCAAGAAGGTAATGTATCTGATGGTAAGAATGATTCTTTACCTAACCCTTCTTTAAGCACTTAAATTATGAAAATTTCTATAGTTTAGGAACTTAGAATTAGTGTAGAGTTATATTTTGAATCAGTTAAGTTTTTCATAGTTAGATGAAGGTTTGTTATGTTATACTGATGCTATGGTTAAGTGCACAAAAAGATTTATGGTTGCAGGTTTACAGAATCAGCTTTTTGGCATTTTGGCGGCAAAATTATTGAATGCGATTTTAATCAAGTAAATGCTAAGTGTTAAAATATTGAAATCAAATTTATTATGACTATCAAGCAATTAAAAGTGATTTGGAAGTGAAGAAAGAAGTTTGGAAGTGATTTGCATAAGTTTGAAGCGTCGATCTAGTGAAAGCCCTAATTTTTGGAATTTGAGGTATTTATCCAACTGTGATCTTGAATCAGCTTAAGAAATCAGATATAATCATGGATGTGTCATTGATTCACAACATTAAGGATAAGAACAGACCTAGAAATAAGAAAGATCTAGTTTAACCTTCAGAAAGAGATGCCAGTTCAGCCTTATCAGCCATACCAGACGGAGTTCTTCATTTAGAGAATGTTAAAGGTTATCTTGGATGCAAGTATGAAACCCTACGGGAGTATGATTTTAATGGTGAATATAAGAAGTTGTACAACTTAGATATGTCAATGAAACAAGGTTATGAACATCTAGAAAACAATGAAATCATCAAGTACTCTATGAAATATGAATTTGATGATGAGTGTACAAAGATCATTTTGAGTAGGATTCATAATGGAAAATTTTGGTTACAAGATAGAGTTATAGACATAACTATAGACCTAATTCATGATGTGACTAGATTATCAAAAACTAGTGCAATTCCACTGAATGAAAAAAACATGAGAAAGATTTTGATTGAAAACACCGGTTCAGTAAACAACGGCAGAGGTATAGTCATTAGTAAGATTAAGCAAGATGATGTAAAATACTTGTGTAAGATTTTGACAACAAAGTTCTGTGGAAGCTCTAGAGAAGATGATATGCCAGCAAGTATGGTACACATTGCTTATTTGATGTGTGTGGAGAAGAAGCCTATGGATTTGTGTGAAATTCTAAGAATATAGTTATTTGAGAATTTGGAGAAGATAAAGAAAGATAAATACACTCACTTTAGATTTTCCTCATTGGTTACTTACATGTTCTTCCACTTGTTAAGAAGATTTCCTTACACTATTGAATGGAATGATGGTGATAATACTATGGCAAGAATCAATAAAGTCTACATGAAACATCTTATTGAGAAGGTTAATGATAGTGTAAAGTTAGTATTGAAAACTTTTCAGAACATTGTGGTAAATAGATCAAGAATTCCTCCATCTCTAGTTGAGAAATACAAAGATGATATATGTTTTATGGTTGATACTGATTTCACTTACATTGAGGCAGTAGAACCTAGACATGAATTCATAGACCCTCTTGGCTATGAAATCTATGAAGTTGAAACAGAAGGTTATGTTAGTAGATTGTTGAAAAGTAAAATTAATGCTCATGGAAACAAATTTGGAGCATATGATGAAAACTTTGGTTCAACAAAGTCACTTAAGGAAGAGAAACAATCAAAGAAGAGAGTGGAGTCTACAATAAAGAAAATTCTAAAAGAATCAGGTATGAGTGAACAAGAATTTGATATTGCAAAGAAGACTGTAGAAGCAATAAGGAAAAGTGAGATATTATCAGTCCAACCTTTGGCATCAAGTGTAGAACCTATTCAAGTAAAGGTAAAGGTTGAAGAACCTAAGAAGGAATAAGGAATCACTCAAATAGAGAAACCCTTTTCTTCAGCATCAAGCCAAAGAATGAAGGCAAGTGCTTCAAGACCGGGTAAAAGATAGAAAACAATTGTTCCACCAATACCTAGAAGAGTTGCAGAAATAAAAGATGATGAAGTGACAGCAAAGAAGAAATCATGGAAACCAAGGACAGAAAGAGTTAATGAAGATATAATGCAACATGGAGACTGTACCAAAATGAATAAATACTATGATTTATATGGATCCTCTAACAGATTGAATCTTGAGAATGCAATGGTTACACATGATTTCGTCTAACAAGAAATTTGATACTATTCATGGAAAGATACCAAAAGATTTGTACAGCACACTTGTGAGAAGAAAGATGAGAGCACAAGAAGAAGATACCAAAATGAGAGAGAATGTGATTAGATAGTTCTGTGAAATAAGAGATGATGACCATCTTAAACAGATCCTCAAGCCACTTGAGACCCTATTGAGAACCAAAAGAAGAATTATACAAATAATGGGAGGATAGTATGAGAAAGTAAAGACTAAAACTGAATAGATAGTTGTGCAAGTGCTAGCTAACTTGGTAGTAGGAAAAGATAGTAAAGATCAATCAGTTGCAGAACCAATAGAGAAATAGAGTTCAGAACAAGCAGAGGTAGCAGTAGAGGTAGTTGAAGTTGAAGATATTCCCTCTTCTTCCATAAACATTGGCACAAAATCTATGGACATTGAAGGAACTAAGTTACTTTAGATTCCGTTGATGCGGTACTCAACAGTTTGGATAACATTATTGACAATTTGGATTTGGGAGAGCAAGAAAAGACTACTGAAATAGAGACTACACATACTGAAGTGCAAATGGAAATAGAGGCCCCTACACCTACTAGAACACAAGAAGACATTAATCTTACTCCTAAGACTGGAAAGGAGAAAGGAATAGAAACATTGATTGAAGATTTGAGCCAAGAAGTTGATGACGATGATCAAATAGAGTTGATCACCTCTTTAAACAAAATTATTGGAAAGAATAAGAAAGTTAAGAATTTGGAAGGTAGTCTGAAAGACTTGACTGAGAAGTTACAAAGTGTCATATCTACAAAAGTCTTTGATTCAAATCCACTCGAAAGAGAAAAGATGGTAATTAAATCTTTTGATGTTGAATTCACTAAAGTAATCTATTATATCCATAAGTGGGAAAAAGTAAAAGTTTGTGGAATACTAATTCACCCCCCCCTCCCCCGCTCAGTATTTCCTATTTCTAACACTAATGAAAACCTTCGGTCACCAGTTTATGAGATGTAGCTGGGATGAGTTAAATTCCTTTGGTTGCCAGGTCATGGGGTTAAAGGGTGGGTTAGTTTTTCATTGCATGAACAAGGAAATGTCTTGTCACGTGTTCACTAGGAGTTAACCTAGGGTATCTGGTTGAGTTAACCACTGATTTGCTACTGGCACTTGAATGTGACCGTTGTAATTCAAATTTGAATTTTTTGAGGGTTTTTAGTGATAGAAAGGACCAGAATTGAATGCTTTCATAGCCAAATTTGATTAGTTTGGTGGTGCCGATTATTGTAGTGTGGTCCAGCAAGTATGATGATTGATTGCAGGGAGTTTTATGCCATGGGGAGAATGAATAGCAGTGCTCAAGGTGTGTTGCAGGGGTCAAGTCAAATGAATTTGTAGGAATTTCATGATCTTCAATACATTTCTAGAGGATTTACCACAAGTGAAGATTGATTTTGGTTCTGATTGCTCAAGGGTTGCTTGGTTTTCCCTCCTAGTGTATTAATTTTTGATCTATTTGAATTGTATGGTGGGTGGAAATCCTAACCCTTACCATGGTTATCCGTAGCTTGTTGCATCCTAACTTGTGTAGGATTCCAAGATAACCAGGGGTATATATGGTTGTATTTTTTATTTTGTAAGGGTTCCTTCTTTTGTAATTTTGAGGAGAACTAGTTCCATGAAGGGTCCTTTTCCTATAGATTTTCTCTACTTCTCTGCATATAGAGTGTTCTTTCTTCCTTTTTGGTTCAGAGAATATAATACATATTGTAATTGATTTTTCTTATGTATGAGATTCAATATATTTCTACTATTATCAGATTGTCTCCATTTGAGTTTCAAACTTATTGATTGAAGCATCAAGGGTGTTTCCATATTTCTATATTCATTTCATTTGTGTCTGCAATAGAGTTATTTTCACATAAGCAACTAGGTTTGGGATTGGTTTTCAGTTGTGTATGAACTGGGGTATCAAGGGTATCTTATGTTTGTCTTCCAATGGATGTTGGTTAATGTATTACTTGTTTATAGGTCTCTTCCAAGGGGAGAGTTAACATATTTTAAATAGGTGATAGCACATTTTGGGTACACAACTGGATTGTTGAAGTATGACCTGGTTGATGGTGTATGTTTGGTGTAAGGCATCATCATATTAGAATATATTGTCTTCTTATTTCATAGCTATCTATTGCAATAGGGTATTTGAATCTATGGCCCATGTTAGGAATGAATTTTGAATCCTTTGGTAGTCATTCTATAGTGGTGGTTGTTGCATTCATGACTATGATTGTCATTGATGTCAACACTGTGATATTTTGTAGTTTAGCAGAGAAGAAGGCACAGTTTTGTTTTGTGCACATGTTATATTGCAAATTGAGTTATGTATAGTTGATGGTATGTTCTTTGGTGTGTTATTAGCCTATGGTTAAGAGTGCAAAAAGAAATTCATTTATTCATAAAAGTTATATGCATTTTGGTGGAAGCAGTATTCTGGTAGTATTCCTTTGTAGCAGTTTTTGGTAATTGGAGGATATCTCCTAACCGGGATGGAATCTAATTCTGTGCAGTTAAAGGGAAGTTTGAGACTCATTGGTGATGATGTGGTTCATAGCACAAACTTTTAGGTCACATCATTAGAAAGTTATTGTATCTAGAAGCTGACAGTTTTATGTAATTTTGATGTAGCATGTTGAAATTATTATTTTGTATTTGCATGATGACTCATTTGTAATTATTTGAGTGTGGTATAAAGGAAGGAATTTTTTCCTTGTTATATGAGGATTTTAATAGTTTTGATATGAAATTATGAAAGTTGTGATGCGAATGTATGCATGAAGTGAAGAAAAGAGCTAATCTAGTGATGAAGGAAGACTTGCGAAGTATGGAGATTTGGATTTGTGATCTTGTGTAGCAGAGAGTGCAGTTTTGGCATAGTGTGAAGGAGGTAACAAATTTCATATTATTCTATTGAATGATCCTAAGATCTGTTGGACAGTGAGTTCAAAGATCTTGCCTTGAAGTTGTTTGGGCGGTGGGTCCTTCTATCTTCCATAACTCCTAACAGGGTTAGAATCTTTTAACAGAGATTCAAAATCTCCTAATAGAGATTCATATGTACTAAATGTATTACATAAGACTCCTAACAGGGTCCATCCTCTAACAAGGAACTCTCATATTAGTACATCATTTTGTGGGCATCATTCCCACCGAGGTTTACTCTTTGATCAAGAGGTTCCCTAGTTAACATATCTTGTGTTATTGTGTCATTGTGTATGATTATCCTTCTATGGTTGGTTACTACATTAATTATAAGGTTTAAAGCTATTGAAGTTGATATTGAAGTTAATGATGATAAATGGTTTAGTTATTAGATAACTGATTCACCACCCACCCCTCTCAGTTATCTTGGTGGTCTTTACTTTCTAACAATTGGTATCAGAGTAGCAAGTCCTTGAAAGAGAAGTTTAACAACTTAAGGAGATCTATGTCAAATTTCAGCAAAGAAAGCCCTAAGTTTGATGGAGTAAATTTTGACAGCTGGAAAGAAAAGATGAAGACACATCTCTTGTGTTTAGGACCAGGTTATTGGTTGATTACAAAGAATGAAAGGACTATACTTGAAGAAGACAATTTTGAAACAAGTTCTAAAGATGAGGTAGATCTATTTATGTGTAACATACTTGCAAGAGAAGCACTTTTATCAACACTTCCAAAGAATGAATACAGTCAAGTAAAAGGTTTAACTAAATCTCATGATATTTGGAAAGCTTTACATTCTACTTTTGAAGGTGATGAACATGCAAAGAAAGCTAGGTTGCATAATTGGATTTGTGCATTTGAAGACATAAGAATGATGGAAGATGAATCTATTAGAAGCTATATTGGTAGGATGTCAGAAATTGTTACAAGAATAAAGTCTTGTGGAGGTGAAAAGACAAAGAATAAAGTAATATGGAAGATTTTGAGAACATTGACACTAGTATTTAGGTAGACTACACAAATTATTGAACAAGTGATACCTTGTACTACAAAATTTTCAAGAGAGACTCTTCTTGGAAGATTGAAAGCAACAAAGATGAATTTGAGATTATCAGGAGAACTACCTAGAGTGGAGACAGCATTCAGTGCTCTTAGCATCAGACCTACTTTGTCTAGAAGTACAAGTGTGAATGGAGATTATGCCAGTAGTAGCAAATCCAAATCTGATGAAGATAAGAAGATTGAAGAAGGTATTGCCTTGCTTGTGAAAAGAGAACCAGATGGTAAGAAAATCTTTAAATGTTGGACATGTCAAGAATATGGTCATTTTGCATCTAAGTGTCCTAAGAGAGTTAAGAAGTATAGAAACAATTTTAAGCCTAGAAGATCTAAAGAATGTTATTATGCAAATGATGAAGAAATTCAAGCAGGAATTGAAAGACATTTGAGTGACAGTGATAATGATAACTTTGATGACATAGGATTTGTAGCAATTAAGGAAGAAAATTCTGAATCTGATATTAAAGAAGAAAAATCTTTAGTTTCCCAAGTTGAAAAGAAAGCTGATTGGATTATAGACAGTGGTTGTTCACATCATATGACTGGTGATAAAGGAAAATTCATAAATTTTAACAATTATGATAGAGGATTTGTTAGAGTTGGTAACAATGCACCTTGTTTGATTAAAGGTATAGGATCTATTACTCTTGATGGAAAGACTAATACTGATGGTGTTTACTTTGTTGATGGATTGAAACATAATATTTTGAGTGTTAGATAGTTAGTGGATAATGGATATCAAGTTTGGTTTACTGAGAAAACTTGTGTGATTAAGGATAAAAATAGAAATCTAATTGGAACTGGATCTAGAACTAGAGGTAATGTATTTCAGTTAAACCCTACTGAGATGACATGCTTGATGACTAAGATTGATGATAGTTGGTTATGGCATAGAAGATTTTGTCATATAAACTTTGATAATATTGTGAAAGTAAGTTCTACACTTGCAGTAAGAGACTTACCTAAGATTATGAAGCCTACTAACATGATTTACAAGGAATGTGTGATGGCTAAGCAGAAAAGGAGTTCATTTCCTAGCAAGAAATTAACATCTACAAAAAAGTTGGAGATTGTTCATACAGACTTGAACAGTCCTACTAGGACTAGAGGATTCTATGGAGAAAGGTATTTTATGATTCTTGTTGATGATTTTACAAGAATGATGTGGATTGCATTTTTGAAAGAAAAATCTAAAGCATTTGATAAGTTTAAGGTCATGAAGAATAAAGTTGAGAATGAATCAAGAATGAGGATTAAATGTTTGAGATCTGATAGAGGTGGAGAATTTACATCTAAAGAGTTTAACACCTTTTGTGAAGTGAATGGTATTAAGAGATAGTTATCAGCCCCTAGAACACTTGAAAAAAATGGTATTGCAGAAAGAAGGAACAGATCAGTAATTGAAGCAGCTAGAGCTATGTTATTTGAAGGTGATTTGGAAAAGAAATTTTGGAGAGAAGCAGTGAATACAACAGTATATACAATGAATAGAGTAAAAATTAGAGCAGACACAGATAAGACACCTTATGAATTATGGTTTGGACATGCACCCTCAGTTAACTATTTTAGAATTTTTGGAAGCAAATGTTATATTAAGAGAGATGATGATATAGGAAAGTTTGATCCTAGAAGTG
Organism: Chamaecyparis obtusa; assembly: GCA_027943335.1. Classification (NCBI taxonomy): domain Eukaryota; kingdom Viridiplantae; phylum Streptophyta; class Pinopsida; order Cupressales; family Cupressaceae; genus Chamaecyparis; species Chamaecyparis obtusa. The sequence goes on along the minus strand of BSBK01007999.1, from coordinate 88,574 downwards.
ATGAAGGAATTTTTCTTGGATATTCTTTGAAAAGAAAATCATATAGATGTTACAATAAGAGAACTAAAACTATTGTTGAAAGTGCAAATGTAAAAGTTGATGAGAAGTTTAAAAATTAGGAAAGAATGCTTGATTATGAATCTGATGAAGGAACTAACCCTCAGCCTAACATTGAAACTACTGAACAATTTTTTGAGACTGACAGTGAATTGTTGAATGAAAGTCATGCTAAAGAAAATAAAGAAGAATCTACAGTTGAAGAAAGATCAGTGACTATGACACCTAACAGGTATATATCAAGACATCATCCTATTGAGCAAGTTATTGGAAGTTTGGACAGAGGAGTTATGACTAGAAAGAAGGTACATTTATGTTTGATTTCTCAAATTGAACCTAAGTCTACTAATGAAGCTTATGAAGATGAACAATCGATTAAAGCTATGAAAGAAGAATTGGATCAGATTGAAAAGAACAAGACATGGGAATTGGTCCCTATACCTAAAGACAAAAATGTGATTGGAACTAAATGGGTATTCAGGAACAAGATGAATGAACAAGGAGAAGTAATTAGAAACAAAGCAAGATTGGTATGTAAGGGATACTCACAGCAAGAAGGAATTGACTATGAAGAGACTTTTACCCCTATGGCAAGACTTGAAGTAGTAAGAATATTTTTGTCTTATGTAGCATTTAAGAAATTCAAAGTGTATCAGATGGATGTAAAGTCAGGATTTCTAAATGGTGAATTAGAGGAAGAAGTCTACATTGAGAAGCCTAAAGGTTTTCCTTTGACTCAAGAAGGAGACATGGTATGTAAACTAAAGAAAGCATTGTATGGACTAAAGCAAGCACCTAGAACTTGGTATGCTAGATTAGATAAGTATTTGTTAAAATTGAGATTTACAAAAGGAACATCTGATAGTAACTTATACACAAAAGAAATTGAGAATGGATTGTTAGTTTTGGTTATTTTTGTTGATGATATTATTTTTGGAGGAGAAGATGAAGCTAGTGACAAATTTGCTGATGAAATGAAGATAGAATTTGAAATGAGTATGATTGGAGAAATGAAATACTTTTTGGGATTACAAATAACTCAAAACAAAGATGGTATCTTTATAAGTCAAACAAAGTACTTGAATGATTTTTTGAAAAGATTTGGTATGGAGAATTATAAAGTAGTTGGAACACCTATGGTTACAAGACATAAACTATCTAGTAAAGATGAGACACCAAAAGTTGAGCAAAAGAAATACAGATCTATGATTCGTGGATTGCAGTACTTGACACACACTAGACCAGATATACAACATTCAGTTGGGATGGTAGGAAGATTTCAAGTTGAACCTAGAGAGTCACATTATGTAGCAATAAAAAGGATATTGAGATATCTTAGAGGCACAATGGACTATGGACTGTGGTATGAAAATTTTGATGATCTTACCCTATGTGCATATAGTGATTCTAATTGGGGAGACAGTGTTGATGACAAGAAAAGTACCAGTGGTGGAGCCTTTTTTATTGGAGGAAGATTAGTTTCTTGGTTGAACAAAAAGAAAAATTGTATCTCATAGAGTACAACAGAAGCAAAACATGTAGCAGTAGAAAACAATTGTAATCAGATAATTTGGATGAAGTAGATGTTGATGGATATTGGAATCAAGTTTGATGAGCCTATTGTCATATATTGTGACAATACAAGTACAATTAGTATGTCTAAGAATCTAGTTTTACATTCTAAAACAAAGCATATAGAGATCAAGTATCATGTTGTAAGAGAGAAAGTTGAAAAAAAAGAAGTCAGACTGGAGTACGTAAGCACAAAAGAGCAGATAGTAGATATATTTACTAAACCTTTTCCCAAGGATACATTTGAGTATCTGAGAGGTATGCTTGGGGCTATGCCCCAACCTACTTTTGAGTAATGATGTAGTTGGTTGCATCCATCTAGTAGTTTATGGCCCTATCTATTTTTTGGATTGGATGTTGGTACTTCCTCTATGGGGGAGTATGTGTATCTGAGCTAAGTCATTGAGGACTCTTGTGAATGTATTTTCTGAATAGTGTCTTTTTACATTGAGGTATTATTTGACATAGTGATAGAATTTCTATCATTAATGTCAATGGGGGAGAGAATCATGAAAAACATTGAGGAAACATTGAGGAACTACATTTGTTAGAGAGATTGAATAGGACAACGAAGCAAGATTTAATTGATGATGAGTAGCATTGCAGTTGAGTAGCAGTAATTGGATTTTTGAAATATTGGATGTTTTTCATATATGTTTCCAGCAATGCCAATGGGAGAGATTGTTAGGAATGAATTTTGAAGCCTTTGGTAGTCATTCTATAGCAGTGGTTGTTACATTCATGACTATGATTGTCATTGATGTCAACATTGTGATATTCTGGAGTTTAGCAGAGAAGCAAGCACAATTTTATTTTGTGCACATGTTATATTATAGATTGAGTTATGTGTAGTTGATGGTATGTTCTTTGGTGTGTTATTAGCCTATGGTTAAGAGTGCAAAAATAAATTCATTTATTCATAAAAGTTATATGCATTTTGGTGGAAGCAATATTCTAGCAGTATTCTTGTGTAGCGGTTTTTGGTAATTGGAGGATATCTCCTAACCGAGACGGAATCAGATTCTCTGCAGTTAAAGGGAAGTTTGAGACTCATTGGTAATGATTTTTTTCATAGTGAAAACTTTGAGGTCACACAATTGGAAAGTTATTGTATCTGGAAGCTAACAGTTTTATGTAATTTTGATGTAGCGTGTTGAAATTATTATTTTGTATTTGCATGCCAACTCATTTGTAATTATTTTAGTGTGGTATAAAGGAAGGAATTTTTTCCTTGTTATATGAGGATTGTAATATTTGTGATATGAAATTATGAAAGTTGTGATACGAATGTATGCATGAAGTGAAGAAAAGAGCTAATTCAATGATGAAGGAAGACTTGCGAAGTACAGAGATCTGGATTTGTGATCTTGTGTAGTAGAGAGTGTAGTTTTGGCACAGTTTGAAGGAGGTAACATATTTCATATTATTCTATTGAATAATCCTAAGATCTGTTGGATAGTGAGTTCAGAGACCTTTCCTTGAAGCTATTTGGGCAGTGGGTCCTTCTGTCTTCCATAACTGCTAACAGGGTTAGAATCTTTTAACAGGGATTCAAAATCTCCTAATAGAGATTCATATGTACTGAATGTATTTCATAAGGCTCCTAATAGGGTCCATCCTCTAACAAGGAACTTTCATATTAGTACATCATTTTGTGGGCATCATTCCCACCGGGGTTTACTCTTTGATCAAGAGGTTCCCTAGTTAACATATCTTGTGTTATTGTGTCATTATGTATGATTATCCTTCTATGGTTGCTTACTACATTAATTATAAGGTTTAAAGTTGTTGAAGTTGATATTGAAGTTAATGATGATAAATGGTTTAATTATCAAATAACTGATTCACCCCCCCCCCTCTCAGTTATCTTGGTGGTCTTTACTTTCTAACAGCCCATTGGACAAGGCACTGGTCTATCAGAGACTTAGTGTATCTCAGGGGTCTCTTCAACCCAACATTAAAATCATCAAATCAAATACCTTTCCCTTTCATGTTTGTAGTAGTAATAGGAGGTCCTTTCTAGTCTTCAAACTCATTCTATGCAAGTAGGGCTATTGCATGTGAATTGGCTTCATTGGGGTACAAGTTACCTGAAGGGGTTTGAAGATTATTCCACAATAATCTATCTATAGGCCTATTGTTTATCTTAAGGTTTCTTGAATGTGTAGATAAGGAAATACTCACCTGAGTGATGTGGAGATCAAAGAAGAAGGAGGATGTTCTTTATCCTCATCAATTGGACTATTTTCTTGTCAAACTTGAGTGGCTACCCTGAGAATCAAGCCCATCTACTGATTCAAGTTTGGTCCTACAAGGAAAAGCTCCAAAAAATTGGTGACTCTGCTAGGGAGGCCATTGGAAAGAGTCAGATATAAAAATAAAACATTTGCTAATATCTTCTCAATAAGTATTGAGTGGCGGCTCTAAAGTCTTTGTTTGATCAGTGCAGTTCCTAATAGACAGTGTGATATCCTGATGTAGTTTTGGTTGATTGGAAGAGGTACAAAGAAAAAAAATATTTTCCTCTTCAAGGAGGTGGTGACTCTACACAACAAAGAATCTAATGGAGCTGCATGGTGAGCTCTAGATCTACCCTCCTTCTAGTCAATAAGGTCTTCTACTACAAAACTCTCAAGTATTTCTCAAAGATCTGAAATATCTCGTTATTAAGTGATCAAGCACTAAAGAAAGGATAAGGTGTGAGTAGAGGTTTGCATACTTCAAGTTTTCAGCTATATTTTCACAAAATTTTATGGAAGTAGTGCATTAAGTTATGATGGGTAAGCTTGAGGAGGAGCTTGCATTATTAGATCAAGGCATCCAGAGGGATTGCATAAAATTGGTAAGATTGAAAGTGGGAAGTAGGAAGGAGCTTTCAATACCTTTTTTCTATGACAGGTTTTGTGAAGCATATAATCAGCTTCCAAAGGGTGTTGAGTTTCTAGAGTCTATGTTCATTGGCTTATTTTTGGAGCTCTATTTTCTTGAATCAACCCATTGGCCAGCCTCCTTGTATAAAGAGTGTTATGAGCATCTTAGGGAGTGGATACTTAATGATTTTGATCTTGATTTTGAAGATACATTTGGGGTTGTGTCTAGTAGTAATGTTATTGAGAATGATGGAACCTATGAAGGAGATGTTTCAAGTGCTGACACTCTTTCTTGTAATCATGAGAGTGATGCTCTTTCTCAATATGGGGCAGAAGATTTGTGTAGTCAGTCAGATGAAGAAAAAGATTGGATGGATGAAGATGTTGCTGATGACTGCTTATCAGAGGAAGGTGATGCTAGGGATAGTTTTTCACTTCACAGTGAACAAATTTCAGATTTTTTGTCTTGTGAATATCTCAGATATTCAGGGGGAGATGGATCTGAGTTCTTACAACCAACACACATTGATTTTGGCCGAGAGCATGAGTCAGTGAGATCTAATTTTGACATGTGTGCCTCTGATCCTTTTGTTGCCCCAACACTACTAGATGACAATTGGGTGCAATATGATTCATCAGATGATGAGGTCATCAGTGTATTTTCTTCTTCAAGTGATGTTGATGTCCCTGATATGGTTTTGAGTACTGATTGGGAATTTTGTATAGATTTTGAGTCTTGTCCTAATTTTGGATCTTTTGCTAGCCCATGGAAGGATGACCAGTTAGCTACTCAAATTTTTCATGCTCATGGTAAATGTATTAATGTTCTCCCTCCCACCCACCAACATTTTTTGAGTTTGTCAAATGCAGACAGGATGCAACAAGTGCCTATTCTTGGTGACTCATGCACACCAGAGCTCTCCTCATGTAATGACTTTGCAAAAGAAGAGGTTGAAGGACATGATAGTGTGTTCTCCTGTCATAGGAATTCTATTGATGAACAAGTTCCTTGTTCAAACCCTTTTCCTTCTTTTGATAAATATGATAATGATGGTGATAGTATTGAGGACCTTGTCTTTAATAATTGGGATAGAACATTTTTTGATACACATGACTATGTAGATTAGTTGTCCTACTGTCACAAAAGTTTTGAAATTGACCTTCACTTGGTTCATAATCTAGTTCCATGATGACATCAGGGAGGAACCAAGTTGTTCAGTGGCTGAGGTAGTGCGTGAAGGTGACTCGAAGGACTTATGTCCTTTTTAGCTAGGTAATTATATTGTAATGCATGATGTTCAACATGTTTTATTCTCTAATGCATTACTAGATGAAATTTTTATTTTTCCTAGTCATCAAGAAGAAGTAAATGATATTTCTTACTTCTTGGAATATGAGTATGAGGATGATAATGACTAGAAAAACATGGGCAGTGATCATTATAGTTTCATTTTTTCACCCATGGTTACTCATATGTGTTGGCAACTAGATGGTCAAGATAATTTGAAGTGTCTATCCACATATGTAGATGAGAATCAGATTTTTGATTCAGGAGGGGCATTGATTTTCTTTGGGTGGCCTGGGGCCACTGAATAAAATTGTATAATTTTTGTAAAAATTTGTAAATCCTTGTACAATTGTCTTTCCCTTTCCTGTTGTGTGTTTCTTTCCCTAGTTTGGTTGCCAATTTTTCTAGTCTCTGTGCCCTTCTTCCAGTAGGCAGTCTACTTTTCCCAGAGATCTAAATTCTTGCATGGACACAAGTTGCCCATCATCCCCAACTAGAGCCACTGTTGGCCCATTTTCATGTCAATGCAAAAAATCTTTAGAAAATGGCCTACACTTGATGACTGTACCAATTTTTCTCTAGTCTCTGCAACCTTTTTCCTGTCCCTAGCTAAAACCCTAAGTAGAAAATTCAAAAATCTAGCCATTGGTGTGAAATACCCTTTTTAATGCCTTGGCCCTATTCTATTTTAAGGTTACTTTTTTGGGCCACTTAAGCCTTTTATTCACATGTGCTTAATCATTATCCCCTTTGTCGCATGATCGCATGAACTTTTTTCATGTTACGCAATCTTGTGACTAAAGGTTTTATACCCCAATGGCCTTTAATTTACCTAAGTCCTGTGCCTTAATATTTCCTATGTTTCAGCTTGATATTTCCTAGGCCTAGTCTTTCTGACAGGTTTTCAATCCGATGGTTGTCGTTAAAGTGCAAAGGTTTTGTCAAAGCTATGTGATGTTGAGATGGCTGTTGATCTTACTTTATGACATGGCATTTTAGACAATGGGTCCAAGGTAACATGTAAGCACAAATGGTGATCTATGATTGGTCCATGTATTAACACGTTGGCAGTTGTCAGTGGGACTTAGTTTCTAGATGCGTCAGAGGGTCCTGACATTGTCAGTAAATGGACGGCGGGCGTTAGTTCTCATCAATTTTTTCAAAGGCTTAAGATCTTGCGCTAGCCATTGATTTCATTTCCTGTCAGAGGATCTGCAGAGCAATATAAAAAGGTTGATCTGACAGTTGTCTTAAGTTCTGATAGAATATGTCAGAGGTATGCAAACATTAGACAACCGTTGATCTCATTTAAGGCAGGCCTAGTTTCTGGTCTAAGGTTTTGGTGGAGTAGTTAAATCATGGGTGGTCTTGATAAATGTTTGTAGTGTTCACTTGTTCATGAAGTATTATGGCAGGGTTCGAAATCTTTTAGTGATTCATTGAATACGTGTTTGTTGAATCTCTAGATAAAGTAGCAGTGTTTCAAGTTTTTTTAGCAAATTGGTGGAAAGTCTTTTGGTCGCTAATTTGCTAGATCATCAGTGGGCCCTCAAATTTTTTATGTATTTGCCAGTTCGTGAAGAGTAACCCAAGGTTAAGTAGGGACTTCATGATTTAGTGAAAAGCTTTGTTTGCTAAATCATTTGATCTAACATGGGTTAAGTAATGTTTTCTACGACTTGGAGTTTCCCTACAGTTATGTATTCACTAGGTGGTCAAAGGGTTAAGTGATTGCTGAGAACGGTGGGACCGATTGCCATGTGTTGCTGAGGTGTTAGGTTTTGATTGGCTATGGATTACAGGTATGTGGACATGTCAGTGGGGCCAAGGATTTCTAGTTTAGTGGGTTCTGACGTTGTCAAAGCATCAACAGTCAGCGTATGATCTTAAGGGTTTTCTCTGATGCTTGTGATCTTACACCCACCATTGATTTCATATCTTGTCAAAGGGTTGTTAGGGTAGGGAGAGATTCTTAATCTGACTATTGTCTTGTAATCTGAAGGAATCTCGACGGTCTATGTGAAGATGAGACAACCATCGATCTTCCTGATGTGGGCCCATTAAAATTGCCTTGGTCTTTTGGCGGTTCTGACAATTTTCAGTGCTTTTTGCTCATTCATGAAATGAGATGGTGGTATTCTAAAGGGGCTGGTGATTTAGTGAATGTGTATTCATGTGATTGCTAAATTATTTGGCAGACAGATAAAGTTCTTCACGAACTGATGAAAGCCTTCGATCGCCAGTTTGCTAGATGTAGTTGGGATGAGTTAAATTCCTTTGGTCGCTAGTTCGTGGGGTTAAACGGTGGGTTAGTTTTTCATTGCATGAACAAGGAATTGCCTTGTTGCATGTTTGCTAGGAGTTAACCCAGGGTATCTGGTTGAGATAAGGATTTAAAGCTCATGAAATGGAGGGATCTAACGATTGTGATATAAAGTTGGCCCAAATTTAAATTATGACCCCCAATTTTCTACTGGCACTTGAATGTGACCGTTGTAATTCAAATTTGAATTTTTTTAGGGTTTCCAGTTATAGAAAGGACTAGAATTGAATGCTTTCACTACCAGATTTGATTAGTTTAGTGGTGTCGATTGTTGCAGTGTGGTCCAACGAGTACAATGATTGATTATAGGGAGTTTTATGCCATGGTGAGAATGAATAACGGTGCTCAAGGCATGTTGCAAGGGTCAAGTCAAATGAATTTGCAAGAATTTCATGATCTTCAGTACATTTCTAGAGGATTTACCATAAGTGAAGATTGATTTTGGTTCTGATTACTCAGGGGTTGCTTGGTTTTCCTTCCTAGTGTATTAATTTCTGATTGGTTTGAATTGTATGGTGGGTGGAAACCCTAACCCTTACCATGGTTATCTATAGCTTGTTGCATCCTAACTTGTGTAGGATTCCAAGATAACCAGGTATATATATGGCTGTATTTTTTATTTTGTAAGGGTTCCTTCTTCTACAATTTTGAGGAGAACTAGTTCCATGAAGGGTCCTTTTCCTATAGATTTTCTCTACTTCTCTACATATAGAGTGTTCTTTCTTCCTTTTTGGTTCAGAGAATACAATATATATTATAATTGATTTGTCTTATATATGAGATTCAATATATTTCTACTATTATCAGATTGTCTCTATTTGAGTTTTAGACTTATTGATTGAAGCATCAAGGGTGTTTCCATCTTTGTATTTGCATTTCCTTTGTGTCTACAATAGAGTTGTTTTCACAAAAGCAACTAGGTTTGGGATTGGTTTTCAGGTGTGTATGAATTGGGGTATCAAGGGTATCTTATGTTTGTCTTCCAGTGGATGCTGGTTAATGCATTACTTGTTTATAGGTCTCTTCCAAGGGGAGAGTTAATATCCTTTAAATAGGTGATAGCACATTTTGGGTACACATGTGGATTGTTGAAGTATGACCTAGTTGATGGTGTATGTTTGGTGTAAGGCATCAACATATTAGAATATATTGTCTTCTTGTTTCATAGTTGTCTATTAAAATAGGGTATTTGACTCTGTGGCCCATTGGACAAGGCACTCGTCTATCAGAGACTTAGTATATCTCAGGGGTCTCTTCAACCCAACATTAAAATCATCATATCAAATACCTTTGCCTTTCATGTTGGTAGTAGTAATAGGAGGTCCTTTCTAGTCTTAAGACTCATTCTATGCAAGTAGGGCTATTGCATGTGAATTGGCTTCATTGGGGTACAAGTTACTTGAAGGGGTTTGAAGATTATTCAATAATAATCTATCTGTAGGCCTATTGTTTATCTTAAGGTGTCTTGAATGTGCAGATAAGGCAATACCCACCTAAGTGATGTGGATCTCAAAGAAGAAGGAGGATGTTCTTTATCCTTATCAATTGGACTATTTTCTTGTCAAGCTTGAGTGGCTACCCTAAGAATCAAGCCCATCTATTGATTCAAGTTTGGTCCTACAAGGAAAAGCTCCAACAAGCTTAACCAAGCAAAATGGATAAAATCATGTTTAATCTGAGTTATGTTAGTGTCGACCCAGTTAGTATGTGCTCAGCAAAAATCTAGTGTTGACTAAACATCAGTTAATTACCGAGGAAGATAGTGTATGCCAAGTAAATAGTTTTAGTAATGACCTAGAATTCTACATGGAGACTGAGTGGATGATCATAGTATTGACCGAGCATCAACATTTTTATATTTGAAGAGAATTCAATTCTGGAGCTGACATTGTTGAATTCTTGGATTATGTAAAACATGTTGACTTTATTTATTGATTGGATGAAAGAATTTAATGCATTGTAAAATGTTTTATGGAAAGGAGTCAAAGAACATAAAGCGGGTAGATTCAATGAATCTAACCTAACCCTAAGATCTACGAAGGAGATTGAGCAGAAAAAGATGAATTAACCTAATTAAGGAAGTATTAAGGGAACCTAAGCATTAGGTATGCATATGCATGGATGAGAAAGAGAATGCTGGAAGATTAGTAATTTTATTGACTGTATAAGAAGAAAAGGCTAAAGGAGAAATGTGGTGATTGCTTGAAGAAAAGTTTCGAGCAGATTAGAGATGGAGATGGAAAATTTTCAAAGTTAGTAAAACAACATTTGTGTATGGAATTGGATCTAATAATTGCAAAGTGAGTTGTATGTTTCTCAGATCAATACTGCTACTACTTTCTAACCATTGTAATAGTCAAAATCCTTTTAATAGAGGTTGACCTAATAGTAATATGTTAAATCCTTTGAACAAGGTTGCATTCTAATGGAATGTATGTAAGTCCTTTGACTAGGCTCACTTTTAACAAGGTGATTGAAATCCTTTAACCGGGTCACACTTGACAGTGTGTATTGTAACCTTTGATAGGGTTGGCTTTTAACCGAGCTCACTTCAGAAGAGTGAAAATAATAGTAGCATGTTACAAAGTGGTTTTTCCTAGATTGGGTTTCCACTATAAATCCTGGTGTCAATGCTTGTGTGGATGTTTTTGGTTTGACCATTTCTGTGTTTTTCAAGTTTGATACTGCTAGGTAGTGGACTACCTTGTTATATGTTTCTATTGTTGAATCAGTGATGACCAAGTTGATTCTGGTTGCTTGATCTGATTTAAGGATATGTTTTTGAAGTTTTTTTATACATCAGGACCTGAGAACAACTGATTCACTCCCCCTCTTTATTTTTCTAAATCGTATTAGCAATTGGTATCAGAGTTGTGTTGCTCATTGGTGTTTACAAAAATGAAGTTTAAACAGACTTGAAGCAAATGATCAAGATGTATAAGAAGGAGGTATCAAAGTTGAATAAGGATAACTTTCCTGCATGGCAAAGCTTGATGAATCTGCATATAGCCAGTATTGGTGATTCTGCAAAATACTACATTGAGAATGAGTATGTCTTACCTATTGCACCTTTGACTGCCGAGGAAATGAGAGTGAAGCAAGAACATAATCAAGCAATGATGGAGATTGCATCTACCCTGAGCTATCCAAAATTTGAGGATATTAAGGATTGTACAACTGCTAAGGAGATGTGGGACACTCTTGCAAAGATCTATGGTGGTGATCTATTTGTACTGAAAGCAAAAGCCGAGAGTCTCAGAGATAAGTTTGATGAGATAAAAATGAAAGAAGATGAAAACATTACACAATATTCTGGTAGAATAAAAGAAGTTGTAAATGCAATTAGAGGAGTGAATGGAACTATTGAAGATGAACCCATAATTGGAAAAGTACTAAGAACCCTGCATCCTATATATGCTATTAAGATCTCAGCTATTCGGGAATCTAGATGTAACTCTATAAATGTGCTTACTTTGGAAGGTTTGATTGGCAAGCTGACTGCTTTTGAACTCTCTAACTATGATAACTTCACTGTTGGTAGCATTAGAAATTTTGAAACTACTTTTAAGTCATAGTTAGTCCTGAACAAGCCTAAGAAAGAAAAAGAAATATGCATCAGTGAATGTGAAGATGATAGTGACACTTCTGATGAAGAACTCGAAGATCTAGAAGCTCTTATGGCTAGAAGAATGAGAAGAGGAAAAGGAAAGTATAAAGGTAAACTCCCTATTATATGTTTTGCATGTAATAAAGTTAGTCATATAGTTGCTAGATGTCCTGATAGGAAGGATAAAGATGATGAAGCAAAAAGAAAACACAAAGATAGAAGAGATGATAGAAGCTACCGAAGGAACAAAGACTACAAAAGAAAAGGTAAGAAATCTTGTTACATTTCTGAAGAAGAGACTGACACTGATAGTGATGATTTTGAAATTGAGGTAGCCTATGTTGCAATGAAAGATGAATCTGATGAAGATGAGAAAACTGCATTAATTTCCTATGTGAACAAGAATGACAAATGGATTATTGATAGTGGTTGTTCACATCACATGACTGGTGACAAGAATAAGTTTGAGACTTTACATCATTATAGAGGTAAAAGTGTAACATTTGGTAATGATGCACAATGTCCTATTAGAGGAAAAGGTTTGATTAAACTGACTGATAAGATATCTTTTGAAAATTCTTATTGGGTTGATGGTCTTAATTGTAATTTGCTAAGTTTTTCTTAGCTGAATAGAATTGGTTACTGAGTAGAATTTCATCACAAGAAAGATAAAATATTTGATGCCACTGGTGAACTGATCAGAAGTGGAGAGAAAACTAGAGGTAATTTGTTCTATCTTGACCTATCTGAAGAGACATACATGATTGCACAACTTGATGACATTTGGTTATGGCATAAGAGGCTATGTCATGTTAACTTTGATAATCTGGTAGAGATAAGTAAGAAGATGAAAGTAAGAGGTCTACCTAGATTGAAGAAACCTGAGAATGTGATGTGCATGGAATGCCAGTTAGGAAAAATGACTCTAAGTCAAGTTTCAAGAGCAAATCCTTTACTTTTAAAAACATTTTAGATTTGGTTCATACTGAACTTTGTGGACCTATGGGTATACAAAGTTACTATGGTACTAGATACATTATCTTGTTTGTTGATGATCATACCAGGGTGATGCATGTAATGTTTCTAAAAGAAAAACTGACACTTTTCAATTCTTTAAGTGGTATTTGGCTAAAGTTGAGGAGACAAGTAGGAACCTGAAATGTCTTAGATCTGACCAAGGTGGAGAATTTACATCAAATGAATTCAATCTATTTTGCAATGATAGAGGAATCAAAAGATAGATGTTTGCACCTAAAACTCCTCCACAGAAGGGTATAGCAGAGAGAAGAAATAGATCTATCTTGGATTGTGCTAGAACACTGATGATTGAAAAGAATGTGGCACATAAATACTAGAAAGAAGTGTTGGCATTAAGTATGTTTGTCATTAGTGACAACACTTATTCAGATTCTATGTGCTTATCAAGCTTCGCAGTGTTTACCAAGCAATCTGAGTAGACTGAGCTTCACAGTGCTTACTGAGTTATCATTACCAAGTGATGAGATGAGTAGTGTTTACTGAGTGCCAGCATAGTAAATAAAGAATTTAGTTTCTATCGAGTGACATTGTATCTACCGAGTCTCTAGTGTATACCAAGTTTGAAATTATGACCAAGTGGTTAGTATGGACTGAGCCTCCACTCCTACTAAGAGCATGATGATGCCGAGTATTGCAATGGATGCTGAATATCAAAAAGTCACCGAGTTAGTTTGCAGGAACTTTGTAACTATATTTGGGCCAACTCAGTAATATTTGTGTTAGGGCTGACTTTGTAATTATTTTGCAATTATTTTGGATTGATATATAAGAAATGTTTTGTATCATATCAAAAGGGTAGTAATGTGTGAAAAAGAGAAGAAAGGTAGAGATAGGTGAATTAAAAAGGGCTACAGTAGTATAAGGAGCAGTAGAGACATATCTATCATAGAAGGTGATCAATACATCAAAGAATCTCAATCAGTAAGTACAGTTGTAAGTAAGAGATCTACTATTTCATCCTAACAGGTGAATTAGCTTGAAATCCTTTAACAGAGTAGACTTAACAGTCTTTTGTAAAATCTCTTAACCGAGTGCATACTTCATTGTATGTTTGTAAATCCTCTAACAAGGTGGACCTAGCAGTCCTAATTGCTCCTAATAGGGCAGATCATCAGAAGTGATCATTGTAAGCCTTAAATGGCCAACTTTATGTTACAGTATTGAAGTTTTGTGGGTATCATCCCCACCCCAGTTTTACTTTCTATTTGGAAGGTTTTTGGGTAACCAAATCTCTGTGTTCAAAGTGTTATGAATGTTTTGTTCTTTCTGTTACTCATGCATGTAGTTATCTTATTGATCTAAATGTTATTTGGAATATTGTCAAGATCAGAAATTTGTAAAAAGTTTTGAAGTTACTAATTCACCCCTCCCCTCTCAGTAACTTGGCTAGTCTTGAATATTTCCAACAATTGGTATCAGAGCTTTGTGGTTCTCAAGATAAAGCTTGACAACTTGAGCAAAGATTCAGGACAATGGAGATATTCAGACTTAACAAAGTAATTGAAAATGAAAAGCTAGATCTGGAAATGGCCATAGCTCAACTGAAGGAAGAAAAAGAGCATCTTTCCCAATCCCTAAAAAGAAGGAAGGAACTTGCAAATCAGATGAATGATCACCAGTATGTTGAAGAAAATATTGAAGATTTTTTCCCTTCAAGCAGCTCAGATGAAGGAAACAATGCAATCAAAGAACTCCTAGAAAAGAATGGATCTCTGCAAGAAGAAGTAAGAAAATTAAAAAGAGAACAGGAAATTCAATCAACAAGATTTTGTGAAATCTTGGAACAAAGAAATAAGATGAAAGATGAAATAGATGAAAAGAACAATAAAATCCAGAATCAAACTCTTTAGATAGAAAACCTTATTGATCAAGTCTCCAATGCAAATGAAGAAATCTTGACTTTGAGATCAGAAAATGAAAGGATAATAGAGGAGCTGAGATCTAAAAAGAAAATCAATTTAAGATTGGTGAATGACCTAAACACTGAAAGGAAAATCAATGAGTGAATGATGAAATCTCAAGAAGATATGAATCAACTACATAAGAAAAAAGTAAAAGTAGGACTTGGATACAAAGAGGAAGGTGAATCCTCCAATCAAGGTACTCAAAAGAATCAAAAACCCACTTGTAATCACTGTGGCAAATTAGGTCATACTTCAAACAAATGTTGGAGCAATGGAAAAAAAAAATTCAATGGAAAATGCTACAATTGCAATTAGCATGGTCATAAAGCAAATGAATGCAAGGAGAAACCAAGATTTGAAGGCAAATGTCACAAATGTAACAAACAAGGTCACAAGGCATCTGAATGTAGATCTAAAACATCCAATCCAGTAGAACAAATTGTGAAAGCAATATTTGGTTGGGATTACAACACTTGGTGTAGGTGTCATTACTATGGAGAATATGGACACATTGGCATAAATTGTGTAAGACATCACTTGAGAAAAAGGGATACTACTATAAGATGTTATACATGCACTAAACTTGGTCATATAGCTAAAAATTGCATGAATACAGGTAGAGTTGAAGATGAAAAGAAAGCTAAAGTAGATAGCATCAAGAAGCAGATGAGACAATAGTGGATTCCTAAAACTACCGAGCAAACCAGTCCAAGTAATGAAGTCACTCATGAAGTGGGTGGCTCTATCAATTCCAACTAAGTCTCCAAGAAAGCACTGGAACTATATCTTCATAGACATATTCCAAAACAGTTCCAGAATTAAAAGGAAGAAAGATCCAAATCAGTATGCAAGATACAATAGGATCACTAAGAAGGTTGGTATCAGTTACCACTAAGAAAGGTCAGGAGTAACCAAATTTCATGTGGTTATCGAGTATAGTCAGAGCAGTATGAATTCTTATATTTGCCAAGTTATAGAGTCTTCATCGAGAAATCAATGCAATAGTGGATGATAGCCTATCCTATACAATGCTGAACTTACCTACTTCCATACTAAGCATTAATGGCAAAGTTTTAACAAAAAGCATGAAATCAAGTTCATTCTTCACCGCAAATTTTAGCATATTGAGAGTAGAGAGACTTTCTATGTGCGATCAAGTGATTCGAAGAAAAATTTGTAGCAAAAATTTTTTGAAGAATTTTCTTTGTCTACCAAGCTACCATGGCATCATCCAGCACCAAAGTAAAGAAAGGCTCAAAAATGTTGGTCCAACGAGAATGGAAGGTGCCAGATTTCAAACTCGTGCCCGCGGTTGCAGAAACCCTAGACTTGAGTGGAGCTCAATCTCAGATCCCTCCCAAGGTACTTCTTGTTAATGATATTCATAGTCATTTTAAAGGTACAATTCAAGAGATTGGAACCCTAGAGATAGATGTTGCCCAAAATGAACTATGTGTTGATGGTGTTCTCAAACTAGAGTACAAACATTTGGAAGATAAGGGTTTGACACATATCACCCACTTGCCTCGGAGTTTCCAAATAAAATGGATTAGATATATCCTAAGCTGAGTGCATGAAGATAAAATTTGGCTTGAGAAACTAGTAGAAATAACAAAGAAGATGATTCATCGGATCACTAGTCTTCCCATGCTTGCCAAGGCAAAATCTACAAAAACCCTAGGTCAGGCAGAGCTGGAAAAGAAAACCCTAGCTAAGTGGGATGGTAGAGGTATGAAGATAAGCAGTATAACCAATGCAAAATTGAAATTTGGGACATATGTCATAGCTCACAAGATATATAGTTCTAGTCGACAGAATAGTGTTCCGTGTGAAGTAGTTGACCTAGCTTACAAAATTGTGAAGAACATCTTGTCATTTGACCTAGCAGATTTGTTATTGAAGAAGTTCAACAAGAATATGGAGAGCATTCAAACTTCAAAGAACAATCCATGTAAGTTTGGCTCACTATTGGTTTTTTTATTCTTCTATGCTCAAAAGTTTTTCCCATCTAAAGGCACGGTAAAATGGAGGAAAGATGTGCCTGTCTGTATCAGATAAATGAGTACATTACTGAAATGGGAGAGAATTTTGTGAGCACAATGGATAACTATTTTGAATCCTTTAAAGAGAAGATGAATAATAGATTCTGGATTCCACAAAAGTTGGTGGAAGATTATAAGGATGATATTTGTTTTATGGTTGATTATGATAGAGTGTACATTTAGGTAGTAAGGCCAAGAACTGTATGGGTGAAACCTCTTCCCTATGAGATAAATATTGATGAAACCAAGGACATAATTGAAGCCCTAATAAATCAACCTATTGATCCAAAGGCTCCATACTTTGGAACATATGATGAAGCAAAGATAAGAATAGAACTAAGCATAAAGCTTCCACATGCGGTTAACAAAGGTAGAAAGAGGATGGCCAAGATGCAATCTAGCACACCTCTAATGTTAACTGAGGGAAAAGGAGAGGACATTGAAGAAGAAGAAGAAGAAAAGAATGAGAGTGAAGAAGAAAAAGTACCTATGAAGAAGAAAGGGAAGGCAACCATCACCAAGGCACCTAAACAATCTACTACAGTCTTCACAAGAAAAACAAGGGGCAAGGTAGGTAAAAATAGTGGTGATGTAGTATTTAAAAGGCCTCCTCCCACATTTGAAGAAGACATTAAGAGTTTGAGAGAAGGATCTAGAATGGAAAAATTCAAATCTCTCAAGTATAAAATTAGAACAAAGACAGAGTAGAAGGAGATTGAAGATGTTGTTATTGAGAAAATGGGGCAATGGAAGTACTCACCTGATGATATGGCTCCACAAATTCCAGATGTTCTATTGGAGAAATTCAAGATGAGATGGGAGAATGCAAGGCAAACTATCAAAGATATATATGCTCAAACCTTAGATAGTTAATGCCAAACTTAAAAAATGATGAAGTTAATAAGGCATTGAAAGAAAATGAGAATAAGATGACACTCAGATTCAACACTTGTATGATTCTGATAAAAAATGTAGAATCAGTTATAAGGAGTGCCACTACTACATGGAAAAACATCTATCATCTTCACCAACCGAGTGTTGAAATTGTTGTGATAAAAGATATTGAAGATGACAGTGATGAAGATAAAGAAGAAGATGTTGCCATAGAAATAGTTTAGCTAGATACTGTTGAAATAGAAGAAGTGGCAGAGGAAGAAGCTACCAAGGAAGCCAAGTAGAATGATGAGGAAAATGATATAGTTTAGATAGTTGCAGAAGTAATTGCCTCACTTCCTCACTCTCCAGTGAAAATTTCTACATCTAGCTCAGAGATAGCTTCAGTAAGTGTGATTGTGACAAAACCAATAGATACACCAAATGTCCAATCATCCTCAGTACAACTCAATGTATCAATGATAGAAGTGGCTACCACTTCATCCACCGAGCTTTGGCCTCCTTCTATCAAGTTGTAGTTTCTAGCAAGTACTTCAACACCCTCTACAATTTTGAGTCCTACTTCAGTAAGTACTTCAATTTTTTATTCTACAATTGTACATACTTCAGTTTTGGATTTATCAAGTCTTCTAGTGAGCATTCCATCAGTTGGAAGTTTATCATTTTTCACTACAATTCCTACTATGTCTACAATAACTTCTACTTCAAAAGCATTTAGCACAATGACAGTTGGACCTAAGGTTCAACCGAGCATAAGATTTTTGAGTAGGAGTAAAGATATAGAAGAAAATATAGATTTGGATGAGCAGATAGAAATTCCACAATTAAATTTTGCAAATCTTTCTACAGATCAAATGCAATTGGTTGGTGAACTCCTCTAGAAGAAAGCAAAGCAGAAGAAACTAAAAGAGGAAAGAGATAAGGAATATAAGATCATTGAGGATGCTAAGAATATTTTGACAAGAACAATAGGTGTTGAAGTTGATTCCTCTCAACACATTTTGTTACAGTTGGCAGAGGCAGTCACTAAGGTCAATGATGACTCTTCTGGTCAAGAAAAGTTTCTTGAGAAAGCTAAAAAGAAGTTTGGCAATAAAGTGCTTGAGCATATTGCTCAGCAAATAGCTATAAATCAAGCCGAGTTATCTTCAGTTTTGACTAACATTGAATCTTCCTATTCCAAGGTAACATCATTTTTTGTCAAGGTATGTAATGTTTCCAAGTTCTCTAAGGAAATTAAGGACAAATTGAATAAAATTGATGAGGATCTGAAAGTCAATGTATAAAAGTTTCAACTTGAACCTAGTTCAAGCTCTGCACATCATATGAAAGTCAGATTCCTATCTAATAAGCAGTCAGAGTTATTGAGAGAAGATGCAAGGATTAGGTCAACATTAATAGATATTCAGAACATGATCCTTCCCATCATGGATACAATGTAGAAGCATATTGCACACTCAAAAACATTGATCCATGACAATCAGTGTTCAATTGTAGATCACATGATTGAACTCTCTGTAGAAGTCCAAGTTGCACTCCATACATGCAAGATTTTGCAAGAGAATTGGGATAGAAATCTGGCACTAATTGGCAAGGTACATTCTGATTTTCTCTCACATTTTGGCATATCCATGTAAAATATTTGTATACACCTTTGGCATTATTATCAAAAAGGGGAGGGTATGTGGTGAATGGGGGAGATATGAGAAGAGATATGAGAATAGGTGATATAGGAGATATAAGATACTTGTATATATGTATACTGTATGGGGGAGACATAAAATGTATATACAACAGATTGACAAAGAAAAATTTTGAAAAATCAAAAACAGATTCAGCATGATTTTTGTATATAAGTTTTGGGCAATAAGTGTTTTTGTCACTAATGCCAAAGGGGGAGATTGTTGGCATTAAGTATGTTTGTCATTAGTGACAACACTGATTCAGATTCTATGTGCTTATCGAGCTTCGCAGTGTTTACCAAGCAATCTAAGTAGACCGAGCTTCGTAGTGCTTACCGAGTGATGAGATGAGCAGTGTTTACCAAGTGCTAGCATAGTAAATAGGGAATTTAGTTTCTACCGAGTAACACTGTATCTACCAAGTCTCCAGTGTATACCGAGTTCAAAACTATGACCGAGTGGTTAGTATGGACTGAGCCTCCACTCCTACCGAGAGCATGATGATGCCAAGTATTGCAGTGGATGTCAAGTATCAGAAAGTCACTGAGTTAGTTTGTAGGAACTTTGTAACTATATTTGGGCTGACTCAGTAATATTTGTGTTAGGGCCGACTTTGTAACTATTTTGTAATTATTTTTGATTGATATATAAGCAATGTTTTGTATCATATCAAAAGGGTAGTAATGTGTGAAAAAGAGAAGAAATGTAGAGATAGGTGAATTAAAAAGGGCTATAGCAGTATAAGGAGTAGCAAAGACATATCTATCACAGAAGGTGATCAGTACATCAAAGAATCTCAATCAACAAGTACAGTTGTAAGTAAGAGATCTATTGTTTCATCCTAACAGGTGAATTAGCTTGAAATCCTTTAAGAGGGTAGACTTAACAGTCTTTTGTAAAATCTCTTAACCCAGTGCATACTTCATTGTATGTTTGTAAATCCTCTAACTAGGTGGACCTAGTAGTCTTAATTGCTCCTAACAGGGCAGACAATTAGAAGTGATCATTGTAAGCCTTAACCTGCCAACTTTGAACTGTAGTATTGAAGTCTTGTGGGTATCATCCCCACCCCAGTTTTACTTTCTATTTGGAAGATTTCTAGGTAACCAAATCTCTGTGTTCAAAGTGTTATGAATGTTTTATTCTTTCTGTTACTCATGCATGCAGTTAGCTTATTGATCTAAATGTTATTTGGGATATTGTCAAGATCAACAATTTGTAAAAAGTTTTGAAGTTACCGATTCACCCCTCCCCTCTCAGTAACTTGGCTAGTCTTGAATATTTCCAACAAGAAGCTATTAGCACTATTGTTTACACTCTTAACCAGGTACAGATCAAGAAAGGTACAAATTTGACACACTAT
The DNA here is from genome assembly GCA_027943335.1 of Chamaecyparis obtusa. NCBI lineage: Eukaryota > Viridiplantae > Streptophyta > Pinopsida > Cupressales > Cupressaceae > Chamaecyparis > Chamaecyparis obtusa. The sequence goes on along the minus strand of BSBK01007999.1, from coordinate 67,934 downwards.
GAATTATGGTATGGGCATGCACTGAGTGTTAAATACTTTAGAATCTTTGGAAGAAACTGTTACATATTGAAAGACAATAGGAATGGAAAGTTTGATGCTAAAAGTGATGAAGGAATATTCCTAGGGTACTCCACAAAAAGTAAATCTTACAAGTGTTTGAACTCTAACACTAGAAAAATTGTGGAAAGTGTGAATGTAAAAATTGATGAGTATGCAGAAAGGAATGAAGCTGATAGCAAAAGAGAACCAGAAGATTATATATCTTTTGTGTACATTAAGGAAATAGAAGAGGCAAGTAACAGACTTGCACCTGATGCCAAGTCTGGGGTAAGGAATGCCAAGCGATAGATAGACGCTTTCGAGTATTAGGAAAAAAATGTTGAGAGAGAACAAGAACATGCCAAGCTACAAGAAAATACTGCCGAGTATCAGGAAGAGGTTGTTGAGCATTCAGAAGCTAAGTCTGAAAATCTTGTTAGGGAACCTGATGAATTAGAGGAAAGAAGTGTTGAACCTATTTTGGAAAAATATGTAAGAAGACAACACAAGCCTGAAAAAATAATTGGAGACAAAGATACTGGAATCTAGACCAGAAGTAAGACAATGGATCCAACATGTTTACTGTGTGAATTTAAACCTAAGTCAACTAGAGAGGCATTAGAAAATGAAGACTAGATACAAGCAATGAATGAAGAGATTGACTAGATAGAGAAGAATGATACTTGAAATCTAGTGCCAAGACCTGAAGACAAAAATGTTATAGGAACAAAGTGGGTGTTCCAAAATAAGTTGAATGAAAAAGGTGAAATTACTAGGAACAAAGCTAGGCTAGTATGCAAAGGCTACGCACAAGAAGAAGGAATAGATTATGGGGAGACATTTTCCCCTATAGCTAGACTGGAAGGTGTAAGAACTCTACTTTCATATGATACTTATAAAGATTTCAAGGTATATCAAATGGATTTCAAGTCTGCATTTTTAAATGGTATATTGGAAGAAGTTTACATAGAATAGCCAGAAGGTTTTATTGATCCAAACATAAGACATATGGTATGCAAACTGAACAAAGCTTTATATGGATTGAAACAAGCTCCCGAAGCATGGTATGAGAGGTTGCATAACTACTTAATATAGATTGGATTTTCAAGAACAAATGACACAAGCAATCTGTACATGAAAGATGAAGAAGGTAAAGGTATCCTGTTGGCCAAAAATTTTGTTGATGACATTATTTTTGGTGGACAAGATGCATTATGTAAAAGATTTTCAAATGAAATGCAAACTAAATTTGAAATGAGTATGTTTGGTGAGATCAAATTCTTTGTTGGTTTACAAGTATATCAGATGAAGAAAGGTATTTTCATTACATAGTCTAAGTATGTTAATGAAATACTAAAAACTTTTGGAATGGAAGATGATAGATTGGTGGGCACTCCTATGGTTACTGGACAAAAGTTATCTAAAAATGATGATGCTATAGAAGTGAACTAGACTTTGTATAGATCCATGATTGGAAAATTATAGTATGATGTACATAGTAAACCAGACATTGCACTAGTTGTTGGGATTGTGGCTAGATTTTTTGCTAATCCTAAGGAAACACATATGATGGCGGTGAAAAGAATTATGAGATACTTGAAAGAAACTACTGAGTATGGGCTATATTACAAAAAGAATGACAAATTTGAACTTAGAGTATATAAAGATGCTGATTAGGTAGGAAATGTAGATGATAGAAAGAGCATTAGTGGTGGAGCTTTCTTTTGAGCATTAGTGGTGGAGCTTTCTTTCTTGGATAGAGATTAGTCTCCTAGATGAGCAAGAAACAAAATTGCAATTTCCCAATCCACTACCAAGGATGAGTATGTTGCTACTGCAGTGAACTGTTCAAATTTGGTATGGATAAAACAATTGTTGGTAGGTATGAAAGAAGAAATCACTGAACTTGTTGTTATTCTTTGTGGCAACACAAGTGCTATCAAAATTTCTAAAAATTTAGTGATGCATACAAAGACCAAGCATATAGCAATCAAGTATCACTATTTAAGGGAATTGGTACAAGATAAGGAAGTTCGAATGGAATATGTGAATACAAAAGAACAATTGGTAGACATATTCACTAAAGCTTTACCTAGAGAAGCTCATGAGTATTTGAGAAGTCAATTAGGGGTCCTTCCCCTAACTAAAGTTGCCTAGTCAAGCTAGGAGTAATGCATCAAATATGCTACAGTAGAACATTTCACAAATTGATGTAGAAGATTGTCACACTTTAGGACTGGCCTAGAGATGTGAAGAAGAAGAAAAGACAACAAATCAGTCATAAGCAAGATGACAGAGGGAGAAACATTGAAATGCATAGATAATATCTACATCTATTGGATGTAAGTTTTAGTTGCTGCTTTGGCATTTTTTTTCAAGGAGGGAGATGATGAACTAAAATGTAAGATCAGGATAGAGGGAGATCCAGATACTTCTGACGGTCACAGAAGTGAGGTTTACAGATTTTGAATCAGAATGAAGCTAAGGATATTACAAATTTTCTCTGATGGATAGATAAATTTTTGGATTGGTTGGTAATCCATGTGTTATTCAGGTGATTTCATATGGTGTTGCCATCAATGCCAAAGAGGGAGATTGTTGGAAACTATAATTGAAACAATTGTTGTATTGTCATTGATGTCAAACCTTAACTGGTAAGACTATTGCTACTTAGGAAAGTACTATATCTATTGAATTGTTGTGAAGAAAGGGTGGCAAGGATGGTAACAATAGCACCTAGAGAAAGCTTGATTTATCTTGATACTATAAAGTGTACTTGACTATGTTGCACAATGTGTTGGCAAAATGGTCAACACTCCCCTTGGGATTCATGACATGGTTTAACAGCCTCTTGTGTCTTCTATAAGTCTAGTGGTTGTATTAGGCATTAACAGGTCAATATTTTGGTGCAATGACAACTACTACTTATAACAAGTGGTATCAGAGCTTGGTCATAGGTTTGAATCCCCTCAGGTAATGTTGAGGGGGAGATTGTTGGAAAAATGGTCACCGCTTCCCTCAAGATTCATGACATGGTTTAACAACCTCCTGTGTCTTCTATAAGTCTAGTGGTTGTATCTGGCATTAATAGGTTGATCTTTTGGTGCAACGACAACTACTACCTGTAACACAATGATGAGACAATGTATTGTTTATCTTAGTAAGATTGAAGACTAAACTGGTAGGCTTAACCGAGCAAAATGGATAAAATCATGTTTAAGCTAAGTTATGTTAGTGTCGACTGAGTAAGTGTGTGCCAAGCAAAAATCTAGTGTCGACCGAACATCAATTAATTGTTAAGGAAGATAGTGTATGTCGAGGAAACAATTTTAGTAATGACTAAGCATTCTACATGGAGACCGAGTGGATGATCACAATATTGACTGAGCATCAACATTTTTATATTTGAAGAGAATTCAATTTTGGAGCCAACATTGTTGAATTCTTGGATTATCTAAAATGTGTTGACTTTATTTATTGATTGTATGAAATAATTTAATGCATTGTAAAACATTTTATGGAAAGGAGCCAAAGAACATAAAGTGGGTAGATTCAATGAATTTGACCTAACCCTAAGATCTATGAAGGAGATTGAGTGGCAAAAGATGAATTAACCTAATTGAGGAAGTATCAATGGAACCTAAGCATTAGGTATGCGTATGCATGGATGAGAAAGAGAATGTTGGAAGATCAGTAATTTTATTGACTATATAAGCAGAAAAGGCTGAAGGAGAAGTGTGGTGATTACTTGAAGAAAAGTTCCAAGCAGATCAGAGATGGAGATGGAAAAGTTTCAAAGTTAGTAAAATAGCATTTGTGTATGGAATTGGATCTAATATTTGCAAAGTGAGTTGTATGTTTCTTAGATCAATACTATTGCTACTTTCTAACCATTGTAATAGTCAAAATCCTTTTAACAGAGGTTGACCTAATAGCCATATGTTAAATCCTTTGAACAAGGTTGCATTCTAATGGAATGTATGTAAGTCCTTTGACCAGGCTCACTTTTAACAGGGTGATTGAAATCCTTTAACCGGGTCACACCTGACAGTGTGTATTATAAACTTTGATAGGGTTGGCTTTTAACCGAGCTCACTTTAGAAGAGTGAAAATAATAGTAGCATGTTACAAAGTGGTTTTTCCTAGATTGGGTTTCCACTATAAATCCTGGTGTCAATGCTTGTGTGGATGTTTTTGGTTTGAACATTTCTATGTTTTTCAAGTTTGATACTACTAGGTAGTGGACTGCCTTGTTATATGTTTCTATTGTTGAGTCAGTGATGACCAAGTTGATTTTGGTTGCTTGATCTAATTTAAGGATAAGTTTTTTAAGTTGTTTTATATGTCATACCCCACAAGGGAACCAGGGAAGAGAACAAGATTCTCTTTGTAAAAGAAAACCTAAGTGATAATTTATGAAAAAATTTGAACTTTTAAAATAATTACATGAACAAAACTTAAACTTAGTTTCCTCCCAAGGTTCCCTTCTATTTAAATGCATGATTCAATTCATTCAAGTCCTTTAAGTAAACTAACAACAAGATTAACTTCTCAAGAAAATTCCATCATATCATTATAAGATTCTTTATGAAATACAAAGTACTTTCATTTCAATTTCCCATTTAACACCATCTATATTCCTAAGTATCCTTTATGAACATTATATCTTTTAAATCAAATAGAATTCATCTAACTCATCTGATACATTACAAATATACGACATTTGATTTTTCAAAAGCTTCACTTAACTACAATAATGAAAACATACTACATAACTTGGAATGTTACAAAATCCTTTTCTTTTCCCAACATACATCTTAGACATAAAGTTCACATCTCCCTTTCCCTTTTCCTAAATCTACCCATTCCAAATACATCATTTTGAATTACATCAATGATTACATTCAACTCCTCATGGGAGGTAACAATAATTTTACAACATGAAATATAATTACAAAGCCTTCATTCTTCAAACTGGTACATAAGCAAGCATGAATCTTGAAACACTACATCTACAAAAGATACCTCAATAAAAATATTTACCACCCAACCATGTGGATACCTAAAAGGCCCACTCCCCCGTGCTAGGAAATAAACACCAAGGTCCACAAAGAAGGAATAGCTAGGCCAAACCTAGGGTTGGGTAACCTTTCCCAAATAAAAAATAAAGAAGATCAAAGTATAAATCTTTCCCCAAAAGGTTCTAAGGCTTGGTAGAAACTCTAAGCAACAAGCTAAGTAAGTGTCATTGCATAGCCCTCACCCCTTGGGTTGTCCTGGTACTAGCCACTCTAGGCCCGAGCCCCCAAGTAGGCACATGCGGGATCGAATGTATTTCATACTGACAAACACCATTCGATCATACCTACGCATAGGTACCTTCTCCCACTCCCATCCATAGCCTTTACTAGCGCTAATGGCATGGGTGAGGCACATTTAATCTTTTTAATGTTTGAACCCATTCCCATAAGTTTAATTAAGTTTTCACTTGTTAAATAACTCTTCAATTGGTTATCCTGGTTCTAGCCACTCACTAGGTGTTGTTAGGTTTTCTACCCTTAACCCACATATCACAATCACATCATACATGTAGTAAAAACACATTACAAACACATTTGACAACTGTTACAAAGAATAGAAAATAACAAGATAGTTTATGGATATTTTAGGGGAAATTAGGAATGTTTAAGGATGTTTAGAATGGTCCTGATCTTCTTAGACAACCCTAAACCCTAAACTACTTCCTACACTCATCCTAACCCTATTAAGGCATCTAAATGCACTGAACATAACATCCACCAAACAAGGAATGAACAAATTTAAGGTTTACACAAAATTTCATATACCAAAAGATGGTGCTCCGTAAATTTCATTATAAACCTAAAATTTGACTAAGCCTGAAATGGACTAAGTTTGATTTTATTAAAATCTAAAATCTAAAAGTTACAGCTTAACTCCTAGGAATCTAAAACCTATTCCAATCAATCTGAAGGGTACCTAATCCCTTTATACAAGTATAACATTTAATTCCTTATATTCCTTATACTTTAAGTTATACTTGTATAAAGGGAATATTATTAAAAATCCACATGTTAGAATTCTAAAACATAAATAAACAAATATAGTTTTCATTTATAAATCAAATATTTATAAATTACACTACACTATGGAATTCCTATTAAACAATTACTAAATTTAATATTAATTTAAATATATTAAATTTAATATTACTTAACATCTAAAAACAAATAAAACAAACTACCATAAAAGTAATTAAACTAAAATTTCACTTATGGCGGTGACCCAGCGGGCCCTGCACCCCACTAACTCACACCTTGCACACTTCACTAACCCATTTCCATAGCAGGGTACTGCTACTGCAGTACCCACTACCGTAGTAGTCAGGTACTACCTTAGCAGTGCCTCCTGCTATGGTTATATGTCATAGGGGAGTGGGGAAGGTGGTGGCCCCACTTCCCAAACTTATCATTTCAATTTTTATTTTTATTTTTGTTTTATATTTAATTTTTTTTGTTTTATATTTTTTTTTTTTTGAAAAGAAGAAAAGAACTCTAAATTAATTTTCTTGAAACATATATTATTTTGACAGGATAATTCAATAATATGGCATATGCAATACAATAATACAACATTTGTATAATGTATGGATGGCTGGCAAAATAATATCATAATATATAAATGATCACTAGTAATGCAATAATGTTCAAATACTATAATAATATTTCAAGATGCTGTAATAATACATTATTACAGAATACATTAATGTATCAAGCTTCTGCAATAATATATTATTATAGAGTACATTAATATATTAACGTTCTGCAATAGTAATACACACTACAATAATAGTACAATAGTACACATATGTTTTGCAATAATAATAATACATAGAAAAAATTTCAACAAATCTAAAAACAACATTCATAATATAAAATAAATCTATTACTCAAGATGGATTCCAACCTGGAGTCCTACGGAGACCGAATGATGAAGAAGATCCTTTCCTCTCAGTCTCCTTCCAGCAATCATTAGACTCCTTCTGGATGAAATCTCCAGCCTCCACCAGAACAACCAAATGCCAAACTAAGGGAATAATGAATTTATCTTCTCACCAAGTATATTTTTTTCCTATAATCATAATACTCCTCATATTATTATTTCTTCTCCAAAACCAACTCCCTTCACATAGGAAATCTTTCTTGTATATAGAATGGAGGAGGTGGTTGGATGAGTAATCCAACTGGTGCAACCATCCCAACCATCTATCTGTTAATAGTTAAGCTTAAATAATATTATTAAAGCCTTTTTCCAGAAGAGATATAACTATACTTATCTATTTTCGTAATCAAATTTATGTTTCCTATACTTTAGGGAAGGTAATAGTAATTATTATTTATAACACATTTACCATACCATTAACTTTATCTAATTATTTATTAATATAACACCATAATTACTTACTCACCAATTATATAAATATATGTATGCATATGCATATGTGTGCACCCATATGCCTATGTGTACATATATTATTTTTATTACAAATATTATTGCAAACATAATATTATTATTATAAAACGTATTATTTTCTAATCCATATTCTTTACAAATTCTAATAGCAATATATAAGATGAAACGTACCATTATTATTAAAACTTTTATTTCTATAGACCTCTTGTTATTATGAGTATTATAAAATAATACCATAAAATTATTCATTATTATAGATATTAAAATCACATATTTCAATCACATCCTAACTCATTCCTAACAAGATATGCTAGTACATAAGTAGCTAATAATAAAGATAAATTACTAAATCATACCTCTAATGAACAATAATTCACATCAATAATCTACTAAAAACATTGAACATACCATGAAGACAAGAACTAGCTACAAGATGCATAAGTCCAACAAACTGAGAGATCACATAATACATCCACACAAGGGACTGACTTGGGAACTCCCCACCTATGGATAAAAGGATCAGAGGTAGAGTTCCTTCCTATGGAACCTGGTGATATCTCCATAAAAAAAACAATGATCAAGGATTTTGAGGGATCTCTCAAACCTGTGAAGCCAGGTGGAGACGATACCTGGTACTTGCAATCCTACAACACCAAGAAGGGATACATATGGATAAACAAATCAGATATATACAAGCATATGACCAGGATTGATACATCATGTGGACCTCAACTAAGTGAGTAACTATGACTTTGTCTTGAGTCATAAAAACACATCAGACGCATATCCATGAAACATAAAATGTGATGATAATGGTTAGATTCAAATCCTTGAGTTAGATCCATAAAACATATAAAAATATATGGTTTTCTAATCTCATAAACATATAAATGATAAGCATAAATGAGCATATCCATCATATCATCATCCACAAAACATAAATATAAATGTATAGTTCTAACCATTATAATAGAATGTCCAAGTCAAAAAGTCCAAGTATCACCATAGGAGAGGTATTACATCCTCCCCCCCTAGAGTTAGGCTTACTCCTGGAAGCCTAAAAATAAATATGGCTATGTGTCTCTAAGTCTGGCATCAACTTCCCATGTGGTGGAAGAATCATCATTGGGGTCACATTGGACCCTTTCTTGCTCTAGGGTGTGACCCCTGAGGGTCAGTATCCACTGCTACAAAATGTGTACCAGCTCTAAAGCTAGCTACCCATCTGCTACCTATAATGCATTCCAATCCAAAATGTGAGACACATCACGAATATACTTTCTAATAACTGAAACATTAAATACATCATGAATATGACCAAGGCTAGGTGGCAAGGCAAGCTGATAAGCTACTAGTCCTATCCTCTCCAGGACCTCAAAAGGGCCAACAAATTAGGGTGCCAACTTGGAGCTATTTCCATAATGGATTGGACTCTTTCATGGATGCACCCTCAAAAAGACTTTGTCACCAAGAGAGAAGTGTACATCAGTCCTATGGGCATCTGCATACTTCTTCTACCTATCCTGAGCCATCAAAATATGATGTCTAATATGCTTGACCTGTTGCTCCATATCCTAAAGCATCTCAGGGCTTAGAAGTACCCTGTCCTCCAATCTGTCCCAACTCAAGGGAGTGCGGCATGGATGGCCATACAAAGCTTGAAAAGGGGACATCCCTATGGAAGTGTGATAACCATTATTGTAAGAAAACTCCACCAAATATAGATACTCTTCCCAGTGGGTTTGTTTGTCCATAACATACATCCTAAGCATGTCCTCAAGAACCTGGTTGACTCGCTCTATCTGCCCATTTGTCTCAGGATGATAGGCTAAACTGAACGTGAGCTAAGTCCCTAAAGTATGCTGAAGTGAAGTCCAAAGAGCTGATGTGAATACTAGATCATGATCAAATATGATTTTCCTAGGAATACCATGGAGTCTCACAATGTCCTTCATGAATACTCTAGCTACAGAAGCTGCCGATTAGGAGGACTATATGGGAGAAAAATGAGCTACCTTGGTGAGTCTATCAACTATTACCATGATAGTGTCATGTCTCCTAGGAGTAACTGGAAGTCCCAGAATAAAATCCATGGAAATAATGTCTCATTTCCATTCTGGCACTAGGTGAGGTTGCAAAAGACCAGCAGGATGTCGATGCTCTTCTTTCACTCTCTGACATTCCAAACATCTAGCCATATAGTCTGCAATATCCCTCTTCATTCCTAACCAATAGTACAACTAGCATAGGTCAGCATACATTTTCTTCACCCTGGGATGTGCGAATAGGGAGCCTTGTGGCTTTTTGAAAGGATAAGCACACAAAGATCTCCTACCATGGGCACATAGATTCTATTTTGCTGTCGCAGCAACCCAAGGGTATCTAAGGAATATCTTGAGAAGTGACCTTCCAAGGGTCTTCCTGACTCTATTTCTGTCTTAACTTCCTAAAACCAAGAGTCAAAATTTAGAGCCTCCTTGATTCTTTTCTCCAAATCTATGCTAAGGGATACTACTGATAAAACATGTTTGCACCTGCTCAAAGCATTTGCCACCACATTCATCTTCCCTTGGATGTACTTAACATCAAAATCATATTCACATAGGAATTCCATCCACCTGCATTGTCTGGCATTTAGGTTAGGTTGAGAGAAGATGTATTGAAGGCTTCGATGATCTATTTGGAGTTCAAACTTGTGACCCAATAGAAAGTGTCTCCATTTTACTAAGGTGTGAACTACTGTTGCAAGTTGTAGGTCATGGGTGGGGTAGTTGAACTCATGATCTTTAAGCTTCCTTGACTCATAAGCCACAACTTGGCCTTCTTGCATAAGAACCGCCCCAATCCCTTCTAGTGAGGCATTTGTGCAAACTATGAAGTTTCTTGATGGTTCAAGAACCACCAAGATTGGAGCACTGGTTAATCTTTCCTTCAAACATTGGAAAGTGGCCTCACATTTTTTTGACCAAACAAACTTTTTACCTTTCCTTTGCAAGGAAGTAATGGGATGCGCTATCTGAGAGAAATCTCTGACAAACCTTCTGTAATACCCAGCTAGTCCCATAAAGCTGCGAACTTTAGGGACATTAGTCAGAGTTGGCCACTCCACTATGGCTTGAATTTTGGCTAGATCAATAATGATGTCATTCCCTGATATGACATGTCCCAGATACTTAACTTCTATCTGAAAGAACTCACACTTTTCTATGTTGGCATAAAGTCAATTTTCCCTAAGGCACTGCAATACTTGGCAAAGATGAACCTCATGTTCTTCAAGAGTTTTAGAGAACACTAAGATATCATCTAAGAATACTATCATAAATTTATCCAAGTAGGTTCTGAAAACTCCATTCATTAAGCTCATGAATAAAAAAGGAGCATTTGTTAACCCAAATGGTACCATAGTGAACTCATAGTGACCATATCTGGTACAAAAAGTTGTTCGATGAACATTGGCTTCTTGAATTCTAAGTTGATGATATCCTGACTTGAGGTTAATTTCTGAAAATATTTTTTCCCCTTTCATTTGATCAAATAGATCATCAATGCGGGGTAAAGGATACCGATTCTTGATCGTGACTTTTTTGAGTTGATGATAGTCAATGCACAATCGAAGGGAACCATCTTTCTTCTTCACAAATATTATTGGTGCACCCCATGGTGATACACTAGGTTTGATAAATCCTTTTTCCAAAAGGCCTTCCACCTGAAGCTTGAGTTCTTCAAGTTTTTGTGTGGTCATATGGTATGGAGCTTTGGAGATTGGTTCGGCTCCTAGAACCAACTCAATTCGGAAGTCTATGTCCCTTTTGGGTGGCATTCCTAGAATTTATTTAGGAAAAACATCCAAGTACTCCTACAATAGGGGATGATCTAGTGATACCTCCCTACTTTCTCCTTGGTCCTGTGTGTGTGAAAATTGTACCTGATCTATAGACACAACACTTCAGTAAAACATTAGAGGTTAGCAAAAATTAAAATCGTGCAAAATTGAAATCTAATTTAACCAAGTGATTTACTGCCTTCTAGTAGGTGTGAGATTAATGTTCTCAGATTATTATCGAGATCAGTGACCTAGATGACACCTAAATGAAGGATTTGAATGCAATTGATCTAGATATGAAATATGAATGCAATTAATCTATATTTTTCATATTTTCTATGCAATAAGAATGATAAAAACTGATATGAATCTATGCTAATATAGAAATTGATATGCTAAAATGAGCTAACAATGATATGAAAAAGAATCTAAATGAATGTAAAAAAAAAACAAATTGATCTCACAATAGCCTTGATTCGCAATAAGCTTTGATTCTTCCAATTCCAATTCTCCAACGTGATTGTGCAAAAATATGAGATTCTATGGATGCAAATTTGAGAGATGATTGAGAGATGAGCTGAAGCCTTGATTTTATAGAAATCCAGGGCTTTGGAGGTGCATGGGAAAAAAAAGCCATAAATCACTCAAATAACTCAGGTTGATTTTTGAGTTATTTTTAAATAAAGGATAATTACTCACAAAAACATGCAAAAACTAAGTTTTAACTCAAAATAGAGTTTAGCTTTAATTGATAATTGATAGTTGTCTACTTTTATGATTGTGCATGTTTTATTTATGAATTAATTTAATAATAAAGTGATTTATTTCCAACTTAACTGCTTTTTGAAATAAAATAATTAATTTATGGGTTAATTAACTATTTTATCAAACTTTTATTAAAAACTATATTACTAAATAATGACAACTTGCTTTAATTAATTAAATAAGAATTTAATCAATTATTCATAGGATATTGGATTTATTGTCAAAATTAAATAATACAATTAATAATAGATAGAATTAAATTTAATTACATAATTAAGTGGAAAATATTAAATCTAATTAATTAAATATGAAAATATTCAATTAATCAAACTTTAAGATAAATGTGATTTATTGCCAAATAATTATAAAATTAAAGATAATTATGATGATTAGGAATATTACTAGGAATATTCCCCAATGTAGAATTTAAGATAATCAATTATGATTTGATGATGTTTAGATGTGCCCTAGATTAGGACTTTGATGTCGATTTCATTTGATTTGTTGATATAGAAGATTAATGAACTTATAGCCCATTTTTGGGGTATTACATTTTGCCCCTCTTTGAATTACTGTGTGAAGCGCAGTGGTTCAAAGATAGTCTGTGTTTGATAAAGGTATGAAACTGATGTTTGAAATTGATAATTGATATGAGACAGAAGCTGATTGATATTGAATTGATATGGAGATAATAGGTCCTGAATGACCAAAAATAATGTTCACTGTAGCAGCAAATGAACCTATGATTGTGAAAAAGTGTCAAAACACCTGATTCCAAACGTTAGGATTGCTAAGAAGTGAGTGATCGGTTCTAGACTCAATTTTCTTAGCAGAACTAGCAGGTATCACATCTAAATCCTTTAGTTTCCAAAGAACCAAGAAAAGAACACTATGATCTGATGGTTGCAAAAACTGATATAGTTTACAAGATTAGGAGAATAGCAGATTGATATGGATCTTGATAAATCTGATATGCCCCAAGTGATGATAGATTTGCCCTGAGTGATGAGGTCTTTTGATGAATCAGTAACTAGATGTGATTGTTTGTCTTGATCACTGATGAAAGATATTGATAGAAAAAATATATGATTTCAAATTTGATTATAGACTTTGAATGATATGCAATACCATGCCCCCTTCAGGATTAAAATTGAAATCTGACAAGAAAAGTCAGCATTGAGAGTTTAGAAGTATGTTAATTGATTTGAGAAGTGGCTAAACACATCTGGTGAATGCATTCTGCATCATTTAGAGGTTCTGGAGACTAAGTTTGACCATGAGTTGACCATGGTTGACCAAGTTGAAATTTTGATAGTTTGATGTTTAGATAATCAGTTAAGTTGAATACTAGATTTCTGTGATGATTGAAGGTTGATTATGCAAGTAGTTAATAATATGAATGATCTCAGATTTGAATTTTGATCCCGAAAAAGGATTCTACTTGCTACTTCATTGGAGGAACCTTCATGTGAGATTCAGCTCTTGTTAGATTTGAAGAATTGATATGAAGAATTGTTTAAGCTTTGAAGTTCATTTAGTCATTGTGAGATCATGCAAAGATGAAAAATGCAAAGAAGCATGCAATATGAAATGCAACCTAAGACCTAGGACCTAGTCACTGATCATATGTAGATTTGTTATCATCATTGAACTTTTAGGTAACCAGATAAATCAATACAATGCCCACTAGCTAAAAAAAACCATAGACATATGAATATTGATTGGTATGCGCAAGAATCAATACAACCTCCACTGGTCAAACAACCATGGATATATGAATATTGATTTTATTTTTGAAATGTCGGATTAGATATAAGTACCAAGGCATAAATGCTAGGATGACCTAAATATCATGTCCATTTTGATATAGCAATTTGTATAAGCATCAAAACATAAACGTCGTGATGACCTGAATACGCCTTGCATTGCAAACACATCAAAGAGTTAAGAGATCATTCTAAATCCAATGTGAATTACCCATAGTGACCCTTTATCATTCACATCCTTAGGCAAGATTGCATTCCACCGTAGGAGAAAGAACTTACTCAAAAAGACAATAGTTAGATCAAACTTCCTTGAATTGTCTGGGTATCAATGGTCAAGGTACGCATGGCCATCCAATTCGAGATAGAGGCTCTTATAGTCGGACACCATTTCAATCTGGAATTTCCAAAGTTAGATTTTCACATACAAGTAGAAGACAAAGAAAATATTATGCCCCCAGTCATCATTCTCTAAATCCTATAAAGGACATCATTGAAGAGCTCGAAGGAACACAATATGCAAAAATCTCAATGCAAATCAGTAAGCATACAAGGAGATAAAAGCATGTAAAAAGTATAGATTGTTTTCAGTTGAGTTTTGATGTTTGATTGCATTGTTGTAGATGCAAAATCCTTTCTGGAGACAAGACAAACTTGACTGACTCAAATGAAGCTTCAAAGGACTCTGACTGGATATGAGATGTCTAAGATAAACTAGAGACCATAGGATATGACATTGATTGCCCCCAAGTTTTAAGCATTGATAGGATATAGACGCTTGAGCAGATTGGTGGACAAACTGACTTATTGAAAATTGGAAATGCAGAAACAAATTGGGAGATATGTACAAACTAAAGAAAGATTGAAAGCTAGGAAAGACCAAGATTGCACTAATAGATGGAGCATTTGGAACAAGTGGCGCCTATTTGCTGGGTTTTCACCATCTTGGCAGAGATTCTATTTTTGCTACCAAGGTACCTATTTCCAGGTTTTCACCAAGGCAGTTTTTCTTTTTTCTTTTTCTTTTTTTCCATTTTTCAATTTTTTTGTGAATCATCAAGGCACCTATTGCTAGGTTTTCACCAAGCTATTCATTTTTTCAGAACATTTTCCTATTTAAAAGATTTTTTTAGGATATTTTACCATAGACTGAATGCCTTAAGCATAGAATTTCTTCAGATGGAGAACGTTGATTGATTCTCGGAGCTATTCTCCTTCAGTCATTGAGAGTTGATAGGCACCAGAGCTAAAAGTAGCAGTGATTACAAAGGGACCCAGCCAATTGGGTTTGAACTTCCCCTTGCGTTCTTGATGGGATTGATTTTTTGGATTTTCTCTCAAGACTAGATTGCCAACTTGAAATTCTCTGTGTCTGACTTTCTTGTTGTAGCCTCTAGACATTCTCTTCTGATATACTCTAAGATGATCATACACTTCTTGTCTGCACTCATCTAGTAGTTCTAGTTCTTGTAACCTAGACACTCTATAGTCATCATTAGGTACTAGACCATGCATTCTGATTCTGAGTGATGGGATTTCAACCTTAAGAGGTAGTACCGCTTCAGACCCATAAACTAAAGTGAAAGGTGTAGCCCTAGTAGGTGTTTTGATACTTGATCTGACACTGGTTCTGATACTGGTTTTGATACTGGTTCTGATACTAGTTCGGATACTTGTTCTGATACTTGTTCTGATACTAGTTTTGACACTTGTTCTGATACTTATTCTGACACTTGTTCTAATACTTGTTCTGATACTTGTTCTGATACTTGTTCTAATACTAGTTCTGATACTGGTTCTGATACTGGTTCTGATACTTGTTCTGATACTTGTTATACCTGATAGCATCTTTTTCCATTGCAAACTCCCAAGTAAGATCATATCATGCAGTCCCAATGTCTAACAAGGTGGAGAACAAGAGGCATTGGCAAGTTGGTGGAAGAGCTGGAAGACAAGAGAATGAATGAGAATAAAGGGGAGAAATCCTCAAGGGAAAACTACTCAAGAATACCCAAGCTAGGGAAAAATTTTTATGTAAATCACATTTGGACAAGCAATGAAAGACCAGAATAGGATAAGTCATAAAAGTGTAATGCAAGAGTATAAAAGGATGTAGTCATGTCAAGAGGCTTCATAGCACTATGTTTTACTCTTTTTTTTTTTTAGATCAAGACCAAAGGGGAAAAAGATAGCGATAGGCAAAAATGAATGGAGGAAGATGGATATGAAGGCTAAACATGGAAGGAATGAAAGCAAGATCATTGTAAGATAGCTCACAAGATAGCCAAATGTTCGTGTATAGATCAACTTTGTCAAGATCAAAGAGAGAAGGTGAGATGGATGAAATATGTAGAAGAACTATGCATGATGCCTGATTGCCAAGTTTTCATCATGGTACTTATCCAAGGCACCACAAGGGAGTGGTTTTCACCATAGGATGAATTAATTTTTCTTTACTTTTTCTACCAAGGTGCCTATTTCCAGGTTTTCACCAAGGCACATTTTCAATTTATTTTTTTAAAAAAAATTTCTTTTTTAGAGGAAGGCAAGCTTTTAGATAATGCTCCTTGAAAGGATAAACCATGATATGCCAAGGATTCAAAATGATATGCTCAAAAATGCTGATAGGGAGAGGAAGATGGAAAAGAAAATGGAGGATAAGGTTTTATGTAAAGCAAGTGAGGTTGGAAGATAGGAGGAATAGGAAAATGAGGAAAAATGATAGAAGGTAAAAGGATAATGCATGGAAGGATTGTAAAAAGGTAGGTGGAAAGGAAGGCAAGATCAACATCAACACATACCTTGAAGGGTGGTGAGAGGATGGAAGAATCATGAATGAAGGAATACGTGAAGGAATATGGCAAATGGATAGCAGAGGTTGTAGTTTAGGTGCATGGAATGGAGGAATGCTTTTGGAAGAAGATGAAGTGGAAGTCTTTGGAAGCTTGAATGTCAACTTAACTTTTTGCGCAACACCAGACTCTTTCAAGAGAGACTTTGGAATCCATATAGCCATAGGTTTTTCATTTCTTTATGGTAATTTGGAAAGAATATCTTTAATGATGGATTTTGGAACCCATACTTGTCTTGAAGTTTTTTTCTTAGATATCTCTTTTGACTTTATATTTCCATGTCTATTAGAGGAGACATGGTGATATTTTTTTGATGGATTCTTGTATTGCTTCTTTTTCTTGTATTGAACATTCAAGTTACTTCCAAAAGACTTGGGACTTGTGGAAGAAGAAGGAGGATATGACTGGTTTAGATGGGTGGGTGGATGAAAAGGATTCAAGGGTATGCATCTATGTTGATCTTGAGGAAAGATGGGAGATGGAGGGATGTAAGGACCCAAGATGGATGGAAAATTAGGAGAGTTAGGAGGTGAAAGTGAAGGGACATAAGGACCCAAGATGGAAGGCAGATGTGAAGCCCTTAGTAGTGGTGGAGGAAGTCCAAGGATGGAAGTGGAAGACACAAAAGGATAATCAACAAGTTCATCAGCATCTATATGACAACCAAGGACATCATCATCTTTAGAGTAAGCATTAGGATTTTCAATAGGATCGTGAACATCTTGAATAGGAGCACCTTCTTTGATAGGATTGTTCAAAGCTTGCAAAGACTTAGGAAGATTAGAAAGTGGAAATGAACATGGAGTGGTAGAATAAGAAGATGGAAGACTTTGATCTTGACAAGGATCTTTGGATAGCACAAGCTCATAATTTTTCCCTTGATTTTCAATAGGCTTAACATTGGAAGTAACAACACCATTTTTACCAACCTTAATGGAAGTATCATCTTTGGAAAGCAGAAGTGGGGTAAGGTTATTTTGATTGTCAATAAGCTCAATAGTGTAAGTAGTAGCTTGATCTTGCTTAGGAGAAGACTTAAGACATGGTTGAATGCATGAAAAAGGGACTATAGGATCAAAAGAACCCTGAGGTAGATAAGAGACATCGTGAAAAGGAGTGGATGACATGGAGGGTTCTTGATCTTGATCTTTCTTTATGTTATTTTCTTCATCATTTTTAGAGTCCTCTTGACATGGAGCCACTTCTAAGGACAAGGAAGCATGTTGGGATTGTATGGAAGACTTTGGAAGAGATGGTGAAGGACTAGCTAAAGTAGGCATTGTAGCATATGAAGGCTTAGGCTCTTTAGGTTTATCATTATTGAAAGTATTTGCAGCCAAGTGAAGATTAGCTTGAGTTTCTTTAAGAGGTAGCCCTGGAGGATAACTATAGGGAACCACATGAAAAGTATCAGGGCTTGTGTCAAATGAAGGTTCTGTGAAAGATTTGAAAGACTTGGAAGCTTTAGGAAATGTACGAGTATTGGAGGAAGTAGGGGATGGAATGGAACCATCACTAGACAAAGGTTCAACATTAACATGATATTGCTTGAGAGTGTAATCTTTATTTTCAGCTTGAGAGTTGTTAGAGGAGAGATCCTTATAGTATTGACGTTTCAAGCTAGCACAATGCATTTTATAGTCCTCAGCAGTAGTAGATGGATCATAATCAAGGTATTGTCCACAAAATCCATCAAAATCTCTTTCAAAATCAAAATCATATGGATCACCATTGCGATCTATCTAATGTGACAGCCCATTTGTAGTAAGTAGGAACAAATGGCAAGGAGGATTCTTAGGAACAAAGGTGTCATAGGTATCATTACATTGTCTGTCGTCATAGTCATCATAGTCTCCAAAGTTGGATGTGTCACTCTTTGTGGAAGAGGTATCATAAGGGTTATCACATTGCTCAAATTCTATTCGGGGGCATGGTGACATGTACAAGTCTTTATCAAATGGAAAAGAGGATAGAGATTCCATGGAGAACTCTTTAGATTCCTTTTCTTTCTTAAGATTGTTAAGTTCAACTTGCATAGCTTGCAGTTGCTTCATCATAGCTGTGATTAGAGCTTTTTCCTCTTGTGTACTGATTCTTTGAGACATGTGTACTGATTCTCAATAGCTACTGCTCTATTCTTCACATAGTGATTTGTTCGATAGATTTTGGAAATAGGCTGAAAAAGCTAAATATCTAGCAATTCTGACAACTTTCTGACAACTTAAAAAAATTTCCCAAATGACACTTTGAAAAACTTGTACGACAGTTGCAAGCAAGATTTCACTTTTTGAATTTGACTAGCATAAAGACTCGTATGACACTGGGTTCTCTATCATACGACAGATGGGCTGTAATGAAATGATAGTTGCAAAACTCATACGACAGTTGGGTAGCAATGAAATGACACTTGAAAATCTCATACGACAGTTGCAAGATTTTGAATTTAAGAATTTGTTGGCATGGAAACTCGTACGACATTGGGTACTCAATCATACGACAGATGGGTTGCAATGAAATGACACTTGATGGAAACTCGTATGACTTTCTGACCTCCTGAGATGACTTTTGACTCCAGAAAAGAATTTGACTTCAGATTTTGCAAATTTTGAGTTTTTAGATTTGAATTATTTGTAAATTTCAATGTCTAGATTTGAAGATTGTAATAGATTTGTCTATTTTCAATAACCAGATAGATAAACAAGCACGCAAAACAGCAAGCAAGTGATTTCAAGCATGTCTGAAAATAATGAACAAGGGCAAAAGCAACCTTGTGCATGAACAATCAAGTGACTTATTCATTCTAATCCTCAGAAGTGCTAATTGTGTATGTTCTAAAAATGTTTTGCAATAATGCACATATACCCTATAAAATGAAAATTTGGCCTCGCTAGGGTTTTTAGTAATGGTCTGACTCTACAACTTTTATGATCCAAAGGGGTGAACTCCAATCTTGGTGCACCAAGGTTTTGACACAGTCTAAGAACTTAATCTTTAGGAGCTGCTAGGGAGATCTGACAACCCAACAATGAACCATACCCATGGAGATTTCTTCCACAAGGACATTTATATAGCAGCTGTCACTACCATGGTGAAAATGGCTATTACCACTTGAGGTTCTGTCAACGCAGTTTGCCCTGTGAAGGGATTATCTGCTATGATTAACCCTCTCTAAAGGTGACTCACAGTATGATACCACAAGGGGACTTGGCTCCACATCCAAGGTTTTAACACCTTTTCACTTTTAACCCAAACAAAGCAAGCAGATTAATCCGACATGCTAAGACAAAGTTTTTCTTCACCAAGGTCTATGATGCCAACTCCACGTGATCTATCAACCTCTCCGGGGAGAGAATGTATCAATCAATAAGAGAAGGTGCACTAACCAATTTTGATTCACCAAGGCTCGTGATGTCAACCCCACATGATCTATCAACCTCTCCTGGGAGAGAATGTATCGATCAATAAGAGAAGACACACTAACCAAGTTGAATGTGAAACGCACTAAGCATCCTCCCTACCTACAAGGATTTTGTCATCAAGAAAGATTTCACTAGGAATCCAATCTCTCAAGAATCACAAATAGTGTTCATAGGGCCTAATTACTATGTGAGCACATATATATTCCCGAAAGAAAATCTACCAAAAGTACCCAAAAAGTAGAAAGAGGAACACTTAATGCTTAAAGTGAATATGAGATGAGTCCACAAGGTGGAACACTTAACACCTCACACAAACTAAAAATGAGTCCCCAACTTAGAAAACAAGTGAGTTCCTAAAAGTACAAAAGGGTTTCCAAGTGGAACACTTAACGCTTATGTCCTGTTGACCCCTCCCCTTTATGGCGCTGAGATTGCAACCACGGGGCGAAAATGAGGGGCCGGTGGATTAGAGAGTCCAATAACCCAAGATAGCAATCAAGATCAATCACAAGTATCTAAGACTACTTAATGAATCTTTAAGGGGTCACAACCTAGTATCAATTATGCAAGTGTGTAAAACAAAAGCATGAAAAGAATCACCCAAGGTAGACACACGAGAGATTTATTTTAAGTCCCAAATTGAAATGTCATTAGATGAAGGAGAATACCTAGGATCCTTGCAATGCGCTTAGTAGATTTTACCTAATTTTTAGCAATTTTTGTTGAGCTTTTCCATGCAAGCAAGTGACGAACTCTCCAACAAGCAAACAAGCAAACAAGATATGCAAAATATATTCAACTTATGAAAACCATAGGGTTAGCTCTAAAAATAAATTATTATTAGCAATAATAATCAGAAATTAACCCAAATGACAACTCATACCATTCATTGAACCATGTAAAAAAAATAAGTGCATACCCATCACAAAACTTTATTTTTTTTGCATTGCATTTGACCTAGTCAACAAGATCTAATTTTTTTTATATAATTTTGGCCACAAAAATAGAAATTTAGAATAGAGACCCCTACTAAAAAATAGAGATCTTTCCAAAAATGCAAAATTTTTAGAAAAATCTCTTCATTTGTGCCCTAGAGACCCGTTTTATCAAAATAGACCAATTTTTGTAAATTGACTATTTGAGCTATTATATTGCATCCAAATTTAAAATACAAAGAATGGAACCCCTGTAGAATTTAAAGAGCTTTTCAAAAATATAAAAATTTCTAAAAAATATGCTGATTTGCGTCAGATATTAATTTTTTCTAGAATTTCAAGAAAAAATTCAAAACATCTCAAAAAATTCTAAATTTTTTACTATAGCTTTCCTGATATGTCACCAACCTACAAAACAAATTTCAGACCAAAACTCCAAGCCTTTTTGGAGATAAAATTAAATCTTTGAAACTTTAGGGTTTTAGCTCCCAAAAAAAATCAAAACCAGCATGCAAAGGTGGGTTGCCCCACGGTGGGCGCCAAAAATGTGTGTGTGAAAATTGTACCTAATCTGTAGACACAACACTTCAGTAAAACATTAGAGGTTAGCAAAAATCAAAATCGTGCAAAATTAAAATCTAATTTAACCAAGCGATTTACTGCCTTCTAGTAGGTGCAAGATTAATGTTCTCAGATTGTTATCGAGATCAATGACCTAGACGACACCTAAATGAAAGATTTGAATGCAATTGATCTAGATATGAAATATGAATGCAATTAATCTATATTTTTTATATTTTCTATGCAATAAGAATGATAAAAACTGATATGAATCTATGCTAATATGGAAATTGATATGCTAAAATGATCTAACAATGATATGAAAAAGAATCTAAATGAATGTAAAAAAAAAACAAATTGATCTCACAATAGCCTTGATTCGCAATAAGCTTTGATTCTTCCAATTCCAATTCTCCAATGTGATTGTGCAAAAATATGAGATTCTATGGATGCAAATTTGAGAGATGATTGAGAGATGAGCTGAAGCCTTGATTTTATAGAAATCCAGGGCTTTGGAGGTGCATGGGAAAAAAAAAGCCATAAATCACTCAAATAACTCAGGTTGATTTTTGAGTTATTTTTAAATAAAGGATAATTAACTCACAAAAACATGCAAAAGCTAAGTTTTAACTCAAAATAGAGTTTAGCTTTAATTGATAATTGATAGTTGTTTTCTTTTATGATTGTGCATGTTTTATTTATGAATTAATTTAATAATAAAGTGATTTATTTCCAACTTAACTGCTTTTTGAAATAAAATAATTAATTTATGGGTTAATTAACTATTTTATCAAACTTTTATTAAAAACTATATTATTAAATAATGACAACTTGCTTTAATTAATTAAATAAGAATTTAATCAATTATTCATAGGATATTGGATTTATTGTCAAAATTAAATAATACAATTAATAATAGATAGAATTAAATTTAATTACACAATTAAGTGGCAAATATTAAATCTAATTAATTAAATATGAAAATATTCAATTAATCAAACTTTAGGATAAATGTGATTTATTGCCAAATAATTATAAAATTAAAGATAATTATGATGATTAGGAATATTACTAGGAATATTCCCTGATGTAGAATTTAAGATAATCAATTATGATTTGATGATGTTTAGATGTGCCTTAGATTAGGACTTTGATGTCGATTTCATTCAATTTGTTTATATAGAAGATTAATGAACTTATAGCCCATTTTTGGGGTATTACAGGTCCAAGTCCTCTACTAAGACTACAAATAATTGGCATCCTTTGCACATGCACCTCTTGAGCCACATCATAGAAATCATGCGGAGAGAGATGGGTCATTTCACCCCAACAATATTTTTTGGTTCTCCTAAGTCATCTAAACACTGAATGCTTTTTTTTCTACAATCCAAAGTGGCTTTGTGAGCATCCAACCAATCCATACCCAAAACTACTCCGTATGAGCCTAGAGGGATTACTTGGAGATTTACTAAGGTGGAAAATGGTCCAAGTTCTAACTTGAAACTATGGACACAAGAGTCAAAGGTTATTCTTTCCCTAAGGCTAGCTCAACATGCCACCTATCTTCCTGCCTTATTGCCTTTAGCCCACATTGCTCTACTAAAGAAAGTGAAATGAAAGAATATATTGCTCCTGAATCAAATAGTATGGTGGTAGAGATACCCCTTAACAAACTTGGGGTTTCGATGACTGTTCCCTGATGATTGGCTTGTCCATGGTCTAAGGTGGCAAATACTCAGTGAGTTCTTCCTGCATTACCTACTATTTATTTTGAAGAGGCTTGTCTATAACTAGTTGTTGGAGTAGATTTTTTAGGGCAATTAACTACAATGTGCCCATGTTGGCCACAAGAGTAACATCTGTTGTTCTTGACAACATTCCTTCCTGCAGAAGGTGTGCTAGACTGCTGATAGCTAACCTAACTAGAATTCTAAGGCATACTCTGAGCTGGCTAAGGGTTCAGGTATCACTTTGCATGCTGCCAGTTGCGAGGATTGTTGGATTGAGAACCCCCAATTTTATTATTGTTGCCATTGTAATTGTTGTTGTTGCTGTTGTTGAAAAAATTCCTTTTTTGGTGGTTTTGACTTCCTTTAGGAGGATATTTTTTAGGTCTAGGTGCACCTTGAGATTAATTTCCTTTGAAACCTGACCTGGCTTGGAAGGCATTACCCCCTTGGCCACTTGTCTGACCTCCTAACCCCAAGGCGAGCTTTGATGACTGCATCATTAACTGTCTGAGGTTCAAACATTCATACACTACCAGCCAAGCGACCGTTCAGTCCTCTAAGGAAGTGTTGAGTCAACATGGGTTCATCATCCTTATATCTTGAGTACGGATTGAGTTCCAAGAACTTCCTCTCATAGTCATCAACTAACATAGTTAGCTACCTTAGGTTGTGAAACTCTTCGGCTCTTCCCCGTCTCCAGTGGTCAGATAGAAATTTGGCTTGAAAGAGTTCTAGGAATAGTTCCCATGAAAGAGTGGTAATATCTATGTGAAGCTTCTCTCTCTCTATTTCCCACCAAGTGGATGCAAAGTCTCTAAGGTGAATGATTGCAAATTGAGCCTTAGTATTGCTTCTATAAGGGTGCATGGAGAAAAGCCTTTCTAGTTCTAGCAACCAAGTCTACGCGGTAGATCCACCTTGAGTTCCCTTAAATGGGTTAGTCTTAGTCCTCAGGAGGTCTCGCATGTGAGAAGCATGAAAAGAATCTTCTTCCATTACCTAGTCCCTCCTCCTAGGACTCCTTTCCCTTTCCTCATGGTGAGTGTTAGACTCCCCACAGTACCCTCTATCTTGCCTTGCATCTAACCTCTATAGTATCTATTGTAGGAGCTCTTGTAATTGAGACCCCTAAGAACCTCTAGATTGGTTATTAGATTGATCCCCTCTTCCATCATATTGTTTTTCTTCTTGAGAAATTTCATGTTGAGATCTAGGAGGGGTGTTTTGGGCACTTCCCCTTCTACCACAGGTTACAGGAGGCATCCTGGACAAGTAAGGAGAAGGATAAGTTTAAGGGTCCTAGTTTGATTTTAGTTTTATGTTTTCCTAAGATGAATAAAAATTTTAAGAACCATGGGCCAAATTCCCTAGGCCCCAGTTTAGCAACTTAGTGCTCTGATACCAAAGATGTCATGCCCCGCAAGGGAACCAGGGAAGAGAACAAGATTCTCTTTGTAAAAGAAAACCTAAGTGATAATTTATGAAAAAATTTGAACTTTTAAAATAATTACATGAACAAAACTTAAACTTAGTTTCCTCCCAAGGTTCCCTTCTATTTAAATGCATGATTCAATTCATTCAAGTCCATTAATTAAACTAACAACAAGATTAACTTCTCAAGAAAATTACATCATATCATTATAAGATTCTTTATGAAATACAAAGTACTTTCATTTCAATTTTCCATTTAACACCATCTATATTCCTAAGTATCCTTTATGAACATTATAACTTTTAAATCAAATAGAATTCATCTAACTCATTTGATACATTGCAAATATACTACATTTGATTTTTCAAAAGCTTCACTTAACTACAATAATGAAAACATACTACATAACTTGGAATGTTACAAAATCCTTTTCTTTTCCCAACATACATCTTAGACATAAAGTTCAGATCTCCCTTTCCCTTTTCCTAAATCTACCCATTCCAAATACATCATTTTGAATTACATCAATGATTTCATTCAACTCCTCATGGGAGGTAACAATAATTTTACAACATGAAATATAATTACAAAGCCTTCATTCTCCAAACTAGTACATAAGCAAGCATGAATGTTCAAACACTGCATCCGCAAAAGATACCTCAATAAAAATATTTACCACTCAACCACGTGGATACCTAAAAGGCCCACTTGCCCATGCTAGGAAATAAACACCAAGGTCCATAAAGAAGGAATAGCTAGGCCAAACCTAGGGTTGGGTAACCTTTCCCAAATAAAAAATAAAAGAAGATCAAAGTATAAATCTTTCCCCAAAAGGTTCTAAGGCTTGGTAGAAACTCTAAGAAACAACCTAAGTGAGTGTCATTGCATAGCCCTCACCCCTTGGGTTGTCCTGGTACTAGCCACTTCGGGCCTCGGCCCCCAAGTAGGCACATGCGGGATCAAATGCCTTTCGTACTAACAAGCACCATTCGATCATACCTATGCATAGGTACTTTCTCCCACTCCCATCCATAGCCTTTACTAGCGCTAATGGCATGGGTGAGGCACATTTAATATTTTTAATGTTTGAACCCATTCCCATAAGTTTAATTAAGTTTTCACTTGTTAAATAACTCT
This sequence comes from Chamaecyparis obtusa, assembly GCA_027943335.1. Lineage (NCBI taxonomy): Eukaryota > Viridiplantae > Streptophyta > Pinopsida > Cupressales > Cupressaceae > Chamaecyparis > Chamaecyparis obtusa. The sequence continues at coordinate 41,987 of BSBK01007999.1, read as the reverse complement.
TCAGTCATGTATCCTAGTTCTAGCCACTTAGGGCCCCGATCCCGCACTGAGAGCCACTCACTAGGTGTTGTTAGGTTTTCTACCCTTAACCCACATATCACAATCACATCATACATGTAGTAAAAACACATTACAAACACATTTGAAAACTGCTACAAAGAATAGAAAATAACAAGATAGTTTATGGATGTTTTAGGGGAAATTAGGAACGTTTAAGGATGTTTTTAATGGTCCTGATCTTCTTAGACAACCCTAAACCCTAAACTACTTCCTACACACATCCTAACCCCATTAAGGCATCTAAATGCATTGAACATAACCTCCACCAAACAAGGAATGAGCAAATTTAAGGTTTACACAAAATTTCATATACCAAAAGATAATGCTCCCTAAATTTCATTCTAAACCTGAAATTTGACTAAGCCTGAAATGGACTAAGTTTGATTTTATTAAAATCTAAAATCTAGAAGTTGCAGCTTAATTCCTAGGAATCTGAAACCTATTCCAATCAATCCGAAGGGTACCTAATCCCTCTATACAAGTATAACTTAAAGTAAAAAGAATTAAATGTTATAGTTGTATAAAGTGAATATTATTAAAAATCCACATGTTAGAATTGTAAAACTTAAATAAACAAATATAGTTTTCATTTATAAATCAAATATTTATAAATTACACTACACTATGAAATTCCTATTAAACAATTACTAAATTTAATATTAATTTAAATATATTAAATTTAATATTACTTAACATCTAAAAACAAATAAAACAAACTACGATAAAAATAATTACACTAAAAAGTCACTAATGGGGGGGTCCCTGAGGGCCCCGCACCCCACTAACTCGCACCTTGCATGCTTCACTAGCCTATGGCCATAGCAGGGTACTGCTACTACAATACCCACTGTCGTAGCAGTCAGGTATTGCCTTAGCAGTGCTTGCTGCTATGGTTATATGTCGTAGGGGAGTGGGGAAGGTGGTGGCCCCACTTCCCAAACTTATCATTTCAATTTTTATTTTTATTTTTGTTTTATATTTAATTTTTTTTGTTTTATATTATATTTTTTTTTGAAAAGAAGAAAAGAACTCTAAATTAATTTTCTTGAAACATATATTATTTTGACAGGATAATTCAATAATATGGCATATGCAATACAATAATACAACATTTGTATAATGTATGGATGGCTGGCAAAATAATATCATAATATATACACGATCACCAGTAATGCACTAATGTTTCACATACTACAATAATACATTAATATTTCAACATGTTGTAATAATACATTAATGTATCAACCTTCTGCAATAATATATTATTACAAAGTACATTAATATATTAACATTCTACAATAGTAATACACACTACAATAATAGTACAATAGTACACATATGTTTTGCAATAATAATAATACATACAGAAACTTTCAACAAATCTAAAAACAACATTCATAATATAAAATAAATCTATTACTCAAGATGGATTCCAACCTGGAGTCCTGCGGAGACCGAATGATGAAGAATATCCATTCCTTGTAGTCTCCTTCTAGCAATTCTTAGACTCCTTCTGAATGAAATCTCTAGCCTCCACCCAAACAACCAAATGCCAAACTAAGGGAATAATGAATTTATCTTCTCACCAAGTATATTTTTTTCCTATAATCATAATACTCCTCATATTATTATTTCTTCTCCAAAACTAACTCCCTTCACACAAGAAATCTTTCCTGTATATAGAATGGAGGAGGTGGTTGCATGGGTAATCCAACTAGTGCAACCATCCCAACCATCTATCCGTTAATAGTGAAGCTTAAATAATATTATTAAAGCCCTTTTTCGGAAGAGATATAACTATACTTATCTATTACCGTAATCAAATTTATGTTTCCTATACTTTAGGGAAGGTAATAGTAATTATTATTTATAACACATTTACCATACCATTAACTTTATCTAATTATTTATTGATATAACACCATAATTACTTACTCACCAATTATATAAATATATGTATGCATATGCATATGTGTGCACCCATATGCCTATGTGTACATATATTATTTTTATTACAAATATTATTGCAAACATAATATTATTATTATAAAATGTATTATTTTCTAATATATAGTCTTTACAAATTCTAATAGCAATATATAAGATGAAACATACCATTATTATTAAAACTTTTATTTCTATAGACCTCTTGTTATTATGAGTATTATAAAATAATACCATAAAATTATTCATTATTATAGATATTAAAATCACATATTTCAATCACATCCTAACTCGTTCCTAACAAGATATTCTAGTACATAAGTAGCTAATAATAAAGATAAATTACTAAATCATACCTCCAATGAACAATAATTCACATCAATAATCTACTAACAACATTGAACATACCATGAAGATAAGAACTAGCTACAAGATCCATAAGTCCAACAAATTGAGAGATCACATAATACATCCACACAAGGGACTGACTTGGGAACTCCCCACCTAAGGATAAAAGGATCAGAGGTAGAGTTCCTTCCTATGGAACTTGGTGATATCTCTGTAACAACAACAATAATCAAGGATTTTGAGGGATCACTCATACCTGTGAAGCTAGGTGGAGATGATACCCGATACCTACAATCTTGCAACACCAAGAAGGGATACATATATATACATATGGATATACAAATCAGATATATACAAGTAGATGACCAAGATTGATACATCATGTGGACCTCAACTAAGTGAGTAACTATGACTTCATCCTGAGTCATAAAAACACATCAGACACATATCCATGAAACATAAAATGTCATGATAATGGTTAGATTCAAATCCTTGAGTTACATATAAAAATATATGGTTTTCTAATCTCATAAACATATAAATGATAAGCATAAATGAGCATATCCATCATATCATCATCTACAAAACATAAATATAAATGTATAGTTCTAACCATCATAATAGAATGTCCAAGTCAGAAAGTCCAAGTATCACCATAGGATAGGTATTACATTATACATTAAGACCTGAGAACAACTGATTCAGCCCCCCTCTCTATTGTTTCTAGATCATATTAACAACTACTACCTCCAATCTATATACATGAGAGATTTTCTATGTGTGGTGGGAGTTGGGAGGAAGATAGATCTTTGGGAAAAGTGGATAGGATAGTTTGATTTAGAGGTGTGTTGGCATAGGAATTTGGATTCAAGAAGAGACTTTAATTTTGTTAGCACCTTGAAAAGATTTCATGGCTCTAGCTCTTTCCCCTGGTCTCTGCAGTTGTTTTTGGGTCTCTAGCATTAACCACAAGTTCAAATTTTTGAAAAACTAGCCGTTGCATAAAAAACCCTGAGTCTACCCAGGCCCTGTTCTATTTTTAAGTTACCTTTCTAGGCCACTTAAAATCCTAATTTTCATGTGCTAAATTGTTAACCCTTTGTCACATGATCGCATGAACCTTTTTTATTTTATGCGATCATGTGACTAAGGTTTTATGTCCGACCCCTTTAATATTTCCCTAAGTCAGTCAACTTTAATTTTCTTAAGTCCCGCACCTTCATTTTCCTAATGTTCTAGCTTAATATTTTTTGGGCCTGATCTTTTGACAACATCTCCATCTGATGGTTAGCATAAGTTCTCATAGACTGTGTCAGAAGCTTGAGATCTTATGCCAATCATTGATCTTTCTTAATGACGTGACATTTCAAAGAAGTGGGAGCTTCCATCAGGTGTGCACGATTGGAAGTCTCTCATTGGTCCACCTATTTATGATTTGGTATTTTTTAGTGGGTCCTAGGTTGCCAGCATGTGAGAGGGTCCTGACATCTATGAGATTATGAGACAACCATTGATTCTTTTGTGTGATGTAACCTTTTCTTTCAGTGGGTCCACTGCTACATATATTTAGTTGGTGAACTCTGATTGGTCCATGTTGTGTGAGCTAGATGTGTTGTCAAGCAGGTTCAGTATCTCAATCAGAAGATTCAAGATCAACGACGGTGGCATGATCTCTTGGAATCTTCCAAGCCTTTGAGATCATGCGTCGTCCGTTCAATTTTCCAGGCAGTATAATGTTCTCAGTGGGGCCATTTTCCAGGTGGTGCATAGTTGTTCAAATCTTATTGGTTGACATGAGGAATCAGCAAGGTGGGGTCATTTTTAGAAGGATTAGTCACGGGCACTAAATCTACGGTTGGTGTAAGTTCTCATGGGTTGTGTCAGAGCCATGTGATCTTACACCCAAGTCCATTTTCAAAGGCTTAGGTGGGTGGGTATTGTGTTAGTGGTGACTGAGCAGTGACAACAAATGATGTAGTGACAAATGGCAGAAAGTGGGCCCAAGTGGGGTCTAAGGTCTTAGCAGTCCAGAAAAAAGTGTTTAGCAGTTTTGATAGATTTCAAAAGGTTCACTCATTCACAAAGTAAGATGGTAGTTCTCTAAATGTTTTAGCGGTTCAGTGAACAAGCGGTCATGTAATCACTAAACTTTTTGGTGAAGATGTAAGGTATTATGTGATTTGAAGGTAGTCTTTAGTTTCTAATTCGCTAAGTTTGAACTAGGGTCCTATTAAGTAATAAATCATAAAGACGGTGAAAAAGAGAGATCTAACAGTCAGGACTTAAAGTTGATTGAGATTCAAATGTGGACCGTCGATTTTCTACTAGCACCTTGGAAATGACCATTTGATTTCAAATTCAAATTTGTTGAGGGTTTCCAATGATAGAAAGGACTGATTTTAATTGCTTTTGAGGCTGGATTTGATTTGTTTGGTGGCACCGATGGTTGTAGTGTGGTCCAGGGTGTACCATGACCATTTGCAGGGGTCTGTACTATGTGATTTTGTGCTTGAGGCATGTTGTAGGTGGCCGAATTGGTTGACAAATTGGGTATTTTTGTGGTTCTCCATACTTTCTCAAGGATTTTGTCATGATTGAGGATCACTCCAAGATTTGTCTTCTCCTGGTTGTCTGGGTTTCTTCCCCTATGTTAAATTCTTGATTGTTTCAGTTGGTTTAGTGGGTGAAACCCTAACCCTAGTCATTTGTAGCTTGTGCAACCTATTTTGGGTTTCCAAGATGACTAGGGGTATAAGTTGTAGCTTTCTTTATTTTGTAAGGGTTCCAAAAACTTTCTTTTTGGTCCCTGGTTGTTGATGGTATTATACTGAGAACAAAGGAGCTAGATTTTGGGTCTCTTTCCTATCTTTGTGTTGCCTTGATTGTATATTGATCCTGAATATGTTAATGAGAATGCTATTGAGTTCCAATCTTGGATTTGTGTATGTCTTCTTGTTTTGGTTCTGAGCTCATATATGTTAGTGTCATAAAGTGTATTAGCATATGGTAAACAAAGAGTATTGTGAAGTCATCTCTGAGTTCCTAACAAAGTTAGGATTAAAGTCTTTTAGGTGAATTCAGTGAGTTTACAACCAAATAAGAATATGATGTCCTTGTGTTTGAGGGAAAGGGGTAATAGGCAAAAAAATTATCCTGAGCCTAGGAGTGTTTGATTTGAGATCTTCAGATGATGTATGCAATTGGGTGACTCTTTGCCCTAGGTTAAGGCACTGGTCCATTTTTTGGAAGCAGTCCATCATCATCAATCACACACACACATTTAAATGATAAAATCTTTAATCAATTAGTAAGGGGTATAGTTGTATATTGTTTTGAGACTCCTTTAAAGAAGTGAGTCAAGGGTACACCTACCTGAGCATTAAGGCTCAAAGTGTAGGAGGATCTCATTATTGATCCTTGTTAATTGGCCCTCTTCCTTGTAGACTTTGGAGTGGTCATAGAGTCAAAGTATCATTAAAGTTATCCATCAAAGTATAAATCTACAAGTTGAAGATCAAAGGGAACTACCAACAAAATGGTGACTCTATTGGGGAGAACAAAAATGAAGAATTATATTTGTTAGAATCTCTAGTTGTGGTTACATTGTAAAGTCAAAATCTTAAGGACCAGATTGATTTACCCATCTGAGTCACCAATAGAATGGCATCTCTGCTGGAGAGAGTCTAGAGATAAAGGCTTTCAAAGTGCACTCTTGTTTTTATGTTGTATTCAGTCAAAGATTTCCCACTTTGGTGGGTGGTGACTCAAGAGGTTAGAACCAGTGTATAAGTTAAAGATGGAAAAAATAAGGAATACTAGGTCCTTTGTCAGAAAAAATCCAGAGGTCACTCTGGAACAATTTCCTAGATTAGAAAAGAAGAGTTGGATCAGAAGGAATGGTGAGTCTACTAGTGCTCCCATAAGAGAACAAAGAAATACCAGAGGTAGAGCACCACATGTTTCCTCAAGTGAGGAAGGTTCACAAGATAGAGTTTCTAGATCAGATGGTGGTCACTCTAAAGATAAATTTTATGATACCCCAGAGGTTGTATTTCAAGACAAGGGTTCATTGCCTGCAGGTCAGGATGAACAAGCCAGAGAGATGGGTTTGGAGATTGATTTAGAATTGATGAGGATAATTTCAAAAGGGATCCCATGAGACCATGGAAAGTCCATTTCCCATATCAAAATCTCACTGATATGGATGTTTCATCAGGTTCTGATGACATTATGATAAACCCAGATGATTTAAATGCACATAGGTTGCAGTTGGTAGAGCAGGATGCCATACATAAAAGGTTACAAGAGGAGAGAGAAGTTGAAAAGGTGAATGCTCTAATAGAAAGATAGTCTCTCCTTAGAAAGATTAATGAAATGAAGGAGAGAAACAAGATGCTTGCTTCTGCTCCTAGGGTGTTGTAGCATGATGTTTTTGGTGATCTTGAAGCTCTAAGAAGTGAGCAGGAATGCTTGTTGCAAGACCATAAGTTTGATGAAGAGGGCCCTGTGATCAGACAAGTGCAAAGTTATTCTCCTTTACCTAAGGGTAAGAATGGACATGAGATCACTAGGCCTACTATAGTTATTAATGAAAAAGGAAAGCATAAGATGGTGGGTGTCCAAATAAGCAAACCAATGACAATACCAGGGATCCCACCACCTAAATCAAATAGGGAGATAGAGATAGAAAGAAAAAGAAAAGAGGATGAAGATCTTGCTCAAGAGTTGGAAAGAGCTGAAGTTGATGCTGCTATTGTAGAGAAGAGAAGAAAGATCCAGTTCTTGAAGGCTTCATCAGCTAATGTTCACGGTCCTTCTGCTACTAAACTAGGTATGCCATCGATGAACACTACTGTTCCACTTAGCAATGCTACTACAAGTAATCTAATTCCTGATGTATCTACCAAATCATTTGTTGATCCTAATAGATAGTAAAATGTGCAAGTGGGTGGGAATGTAGATAAAAATAATAATTCTAGTGGGCACACTAGTTTAGGATTTCAAAGAAGACCTATGCAACTAGAAGGCTATAGGCAAATTAGTTTTGATGGGATACTAGGCTGCCCAAATGCTTTTCCAAATGATATAAGGGATAAGGTACCTAAGTTTTATGGTAATAATGCTATTAGTTGTGAGGATCATCTTAGACTATTTGTTGATATGCTTAATGATTATGAGGTAGAGCATGAGGATGTAGTCATGAAATTGTTTGTTCAATCTCTAATGGAAGATGCTAGAGATTGGTTTAAGAGACTTCCTGATAAATGTATTGATACTTGGGATTCTTTTGAGAGATGTTTCAAAGAGTAGTATGGTGATAGGCCTAATGCTAGTTTCATGTTGAATGAATTCAATACCATAAGGAAAAATTAGAATGAGTCTGTAGCTGATTTCAACATAAGATTTCAGAAGGGTATGCATAAGTTATTCCAAGTTATGCGGCTAGATGACAATGTTTGTCTAACTACATACTTTAATGCATTTGATGGAAAAATGGGATACTTGTTGAGGGAAAAAGAACCAAGAACTCTTAGAGATGATTTTAGGATTGCTGTCAATATTGAGAACAATATGAAGATATCAGGGAAGTTGGGTGGGAAAAGAGATGACCCTAAGTTGTTTGGGGACAAGAAATAAAAAAAGGAAAATGATAGGAATGTTGGAACTAGGAGGCAAGAAGAAGATAAATTGGATAAGGTTCTCAATGCATTGAAGGATTTGAAGGCACCCACAAATAGGAACATCAGTGCTCCTACCAATGAAAGGCCTCAGTTCAACAACAATTTCAATAAGCAGAATAGATTGCAGAATTACCCCTACAACACCCAATGGAAGGATGGCAAGCCTATTGTCCCTATTGCAAGAGGAAACAATGATAGAGGTGTCCCTAAACCTCTACAAAAAGATTCAATAAATGTCATGGAGGACATACCTTGGTGTGTTGCATGCCAGTCCCCTCATTCTACAGAGCATTATGTGGTTGCACATTCTATGGCTGCAAATCAAGATTGTGGCAATGAGGAGAAAGATCAAGAAGAAGATCAAGATGATGTTGGATGCAATATAGCTACTTGAAATCTAGGATATGAAGATGATTTTTATTTTGATGAAGAAGTAGATGTAAATGGGAAGAGACACAATCAGGCCCTTTTTCATCAAGAGGTTTTTTCTGATGGTGAAGACATTGATAAGAAGACATGTAACATGAACTTTTCTTTTGAGCCAGTAAACTTAAGGAGACATTCTAGAGAAGAGATGGATAGGATTACTATAGAACTGATTGCCCAAGTGCAAACTAGAGGCATGGTGGCAAGGAATACAAATGAGAAAGCTATAGGAATGTTTATAAAGAGTGCTAACTCCGGAGAGCCTAATGAGAACAAATCAAAAGGTGATCACATGGTGAAATTCAAGAATGTAAAAGGTAAGAATTGTGAGCCTAAGGGAGTTGGAGTTGAAAGATTTTCTAGTGAGATTGAGAAGCTAGTTAACACAATGGCTAAGATTGAAAAAATGAGGGTGGCCAATACACCTAATGTATCAGATAAGCAAAGAGATACTAAAGTAGTGCAGATTGGGATCCCTCACTCTACTCCTATTGATATGTTATCTGTATTGTCCCAAATTATAGTTAAGGTTCCATTGTCAAAATTTTTGAGGATCCCTGAACACAAAGACAGAGCTATTGCATGCATAGATAGTGTTCATAACAATGATGTTGCATGCAATGGGTCTCAGGATAAGGCTTTGAAAGGTGTTGCTACTTAGGGAATTGTATCTCAAATTCCTCCTATATATTTGGATAGTTTTGTCAATGCTAGTCTTGAAAATATTGATCCATTCTTTTTAAGTGTCCTTGTGAATGGAATGAAATTAAGAAATTGTATGATTGATAGTGGTGCCTCTAATACTATTATTCCTTTTAAGATTATGGAAAAATTGGGCCTTAAATTTGATATAGTTCAAGGTAGATGTTGTGCAATGCATTAGAGGGAGGTACCAGTCATTGGGACTATCAATGCAATTCCATATAGGCTGGCAGCATATCCAGAGAAAGAGTTAACAATGAGTGTTTTGGTGGTGGACATCCCTCCTCATTATGGGATGCTACTATCTAGAAGGTGGAGTGCTGCCATGGGTGGAAGTTTATAGTGTGATCTGTCCTATGCCACTTTCAAGATTGATGATTAGTTTGTCAAGATTGAGCGAGAACCAAGAGTATGCCACATGATTGAGAGAAGTATTGATAATGAAACTACATGTTTTGTGGATACTGATATTAATACTTTTAGGGCAGAGATCCCTGTACTTGAAAAGGAACCTATTTTGTCACCTATCTCTATTGAGGTAAGTGTTAATTCTATGAAGGGTGATTTGTGGGTAATGTACTTTGATGGTGCAAATTGCAAGGATGGAGCAGGAGTAGGTATTTTACTTATTTCTCCTAATGGAAACACCTACAAATTTTCTTTCACATTGAATTTCTTTTGTACCCACAATATAGAAGAATATGAGGCATTGTTGTTAGGACCGAGGTTGGCACAAAAACATGGTATTAAGTGCTTAAGTGTTGTTGGTGATTCTAAGTTGGTGGTGTCCCAATTCAGGTCAGTATATGCTTCCAAGAACAAAAGGTTAAAACAATATAGGAATGTAGTTTGGGATTTGATTGAACATTTTGATGCCTTCAATATTGAATAGAAGCATAGGAGTAACAATAAGATGGCTGACTTGTTAGCCAATATAGCAATCAATCCTGATGATATTACATTTACTAGTATGTCTAAAGTTGAAATTTAGGCTAGGCCTAGTGTACCAAACAATATTGAAAATTGGCAAGTTTTTGATGATGATAATGATATCTTGAAGTTTATGAGTTGTGAAGTGATAGGCCAACACTAGGAAAAATAATAAGAAGAATTAATGATTTATAATGAAGTTCAACTGGTCTATACATGTCAATCTGAGAGCGTAAGCTTGTGAAAGGTGTCTGAGAAATATGCCATCAAGGAATGATAGTTGTGAGATGAGGGTTTATGAATGCAGCTAAAACACTCAAAACTAAATCTACAGTAAATCAAAATGGTTGTAGTGATAGGAACTGTCACTTCCTGACGCTACAAAGATCAGAAACAAAACTATCTTCCTAAAATAAAAATAATAATGACAATAATCTATAGATAAAATAGTATTTAACTTATTTCTATATTATATTCTAATTACTGGATTGCTGATCTAAAAATCACAAACTGATACAAACACAAAAAATATGTTGTGATGATAATCTAAGCAAGAAATATAAATTCATACAAAATAGAATAACACACTAATGAAATACATCACCGTGTTTCACCATGGAGTAGGCCCTTACTCCTGGCTTGCACGATGGATAGAGAATAATCAAGTTCTACACTATTGCAACCATGCACAAATTGATGTTTTTATTTTTTTCAAAATAGTGCAGTCCAGAGCTGCGTACAATAGTTTCTTCCTACCGAAAACTCTATATTCCAATCTTCATTAGGCTGCTTTATATATACGCAGGCTAACAAATTTATAACTGCAGGCTTAAGAAAGAATAAACATTACATAACCAATCTCTAACAGAAATCTGCATCGTGAAAAATTAGCAATTTGTTGTTATCATGCAATGTAGAATAATGTTGTCTTCATCCATATTTGTGGAACTACAGGTTTGAAGTGGTTATAAATATAAGAATAATCAGATCAGTGTGCTTCCTATCCACATCCCACGTGATGGTTGATATTAATCCAAATCTTATTTCCATCCATTGCTTCTGAGCTATGGTTTTGAAAATAGTTCAGTTGTAACAGTGTATAAATATGGAGCAAATTTGGTTGTACGTGATTCATGCAAGTACAAGTAGAATGTATATGGCATAGAACATAAATATATTGTGTGCCAAGAATAGGTAATCAGAACAATATTGTCCTCTTTCATTGTTGATTCATGGTATAGCACATTCTGGTCCATGTGATATAGTAGGATATTGGGTAACGTGAATACCAACAAATGAAAACTAAAGGTCATTATGCAGTTAGAGAATGCATCTTGCACAAGTTTTCATTGTCCATAATGAGTGTGAGGAAGAGAAACCAACGTGAGTAAAATATCTACAAAATGAGCCAAAGGAGGGTAACCAATAGTGTACAATCAACAACCATGCCATAATATCCATCTCCCAATAAAGAGATTTAGGCTGTGATTATGCAATGCATATCAAAGGGATAGATTGATGATGCCCATGCCAACTTCTCCTCCATGTGGTACATATCAAGAAGGTTCCATATTACATTGTATCCTCCAATGATTGGAGGGAAAGTGAATGGTAGAGAGTGTTATTAGTTCTTATTCAACATGCAACAGGAAGAAAGTATGAAATAGGTGACAGGAACATCTACACCCATTAGTGAACATGCTGTAATTATAAATATTAGTAAAAGAAATCAATTAATGTAGTTTCCATAGTTTAATCCCAAAACAATATTAAATACTACTTAATTATATTAAACTATATGGAACATTATAATGGTAAAATGGATTGAAATGGATTATAAATGGAGTAGGAAAGTGCGTAAGATGGATTAAAATAGGGCATTAAATAGGTTATAATTGGCTCTCATCATGAAGATCAGTATCATGGTCAAGAATTTGATTGTTTAGCCTTGGTTGAGTCAATAGAAGGAAGGGAGGTTGTCTATGATAATGAGTTTATTCAGCTTAGAACTAACAAGGTGCCCAAAGGGCTTGTTGTTTTGGAAACTGTGTTTGATAATAGGGATAGAGTTCAAAAGAATATCGAAAGAGAAGATCATGCTGATCTAGAGGAGATAAATCTTGGAACACATGAGGAACCTAAGAAGGTATACAATGGTAGGGACATGTCTCACAATGTGAGAAAATCTCTGATTGAATTATTGAGAAAATTTAGGCATGTTTTTGCATGGTCATATGATGACCTAAAGGTTTATAGAGAAGACTTATTTTAGCATATCATTCCTTTGAAGGGAGATGCTAAACCTTTCTGGCAAAAATAAAGGCCTATAAATCCCACTTTGGCACCTAAGATGCAAGAAGAGTTGATGAAGTTAAGAGATGCTAACATTATCAAGCCTATAAGGCATTCTTCTTGGGTGTCAAACCTTGTTCCTATGAGAAAGAAGAATGGTGACATCAGGCTTTGTGTGGACTTTAGGAATTTGAACATCAGCTCATTAAAGGATAACTATTATCTACCCAATATGGAGGCTATGTTGTAGAGAGTGACCAGATCAAAATTGATGTCTATGATGTATGGTTTCTCTGGTTACAATCAGGTAATTGTAAAAGAATCAGAGCAATTCAAGATAGCTTTCACAACACCTTGGGGGACATATGTTTATGTGAGAATGCCTTTTATTCTCACAAATGCTGGTGAAACTTTTCAAAGGGCAATGGATGTTGCCTTTTTAGATTTTATTGATGATTTCCTTGTTGTTCATCAAGATGATTTAACTACCTATTCCAAGAAGGAAGAAGACCAGTGTATTCATTTAGAGAAAATATTTTTGAGGGCTTTGGAATATGGCATTTCATTAAATCCAAGAAAATTTGCATTTGGTGTCGCTGAAGGTAAGTTGCTTGGCCACTTAGTGGGGAAGCAAGGAGTAAGAATTGACCTTGAGAGGGTAGCAGCTATTGATAAAATTTAGAGACCAAAGAATGTTAAAGGGATTCAGTCCTTCTTTGGTTAGGTCAATTTCTTAAGGAGGTTTGTGACAAATTTTGCAAAGGTTACTAGACCTATTTCTAAGATGTTGAAGAAGGGATCTGCAATCAATTGGGAGGGTGAGCCTAATGAGGCTTTCAAGAATATCAAGTAGGCTATCAAAGATGAACCAGTGCTTAAGGCACCTAATTATAGTGTCCCAATGCACATCTTCTCCTTTGCATCTTTTCATACTATTGCTGCAGTGTTGTTGTAGAAAAATAAGGATGGTTTTGAGTAGCCTATTGCATTCTTTAGTAAATCTTTGTAGGCTGCTGAATTGAAATATGACATAAATGAAAAACAAGCTTATGCACTTGTGAAGGTAGTCAAGGCTTTTAGGTGTTACTTGATGGGGGTAGTTGTGATTTCTTTTGTGCCAAGTGTAGTAGTGAAGGATATTTTCTCACAGCAGGAGGTGTCTGGGAGAAGATGTAGATGGATCAATAGGATCCAAGAATTCAATGTTGATGTCTAGATTACTAAGTTGGTTAGAGGAAAAGGATTGGAAAAGCTGATGGCTCAATCCAATCTTGATGCAAATCAGATAAATCATTCTAAAATTGATTATACATGTGATATGGATGATTGTATCTAGTATCAGGATATCATCTATTACTTGAGAAATATGAAATGTCCAACAGGAATGAACAATAATCAGAGGAGGACATTAAAATTATAGGCCATCAAGTATGTAATTGTGAAATGTAAATTGTATAGAAAGAATTTAGATTGCATACTTTTTAAATGTGTGGATGAGAATCAAGCTAACAAGTTGTTAAAGGAAATGTATGAGGGGATTTGTGGTGGACATTACATGGGTAAAACTACTGCTCATAAAATCTTGAGAGTAGGATTCTGGTGGCCCATAATCTTCAAGGATGTAGAACAGTTGGTAAGGAGGTGTGATGCTTGTCAAAGGTTCTCTGGTAAGCTTAAATTTTTAGGTAGTGTGCCATTAAAACCAATTGAGGTACAAGCTCCTTTCCAACAATGGGGAATTGATTTCATAGGGGAGATACCAAAAAAGTCAAGTGGAGGACACTCATGGATCTTAGTTGCCACTAATTACTTTACAAAGTGGGTAGAGACTTTACCTACAAGGAATGCAACTAGCAAGGTGGTAATTGATTTTTTGTTGAATATTATTGTTACAAGGTTTGGTTTCCCTGAGAGAATAGTAAGTGACAATGCCATGTGCTTTAGGTCTACTGAATATAAGGACTTTTGGAAAGGTTTAGGAATTCAAATCTCTTATTCCTCACCTTATCATCCACATGGAAATGGACAGGCAGAATCTACTAATAAGAGTTTGATTAAAATCCTAAAGAGGATTCTTGAAAAGATTAGGAGGGCATGGAATTCAAAGCTATCATTAGTTGTATGGGTTGATAGGGTAACTATGAAGAGGGCAATTGGTTGTGCACCCTTTGACCTAGTATATGGAATAGATTCAAGAATGCCTCAAAATAATTTATTGGAAATGTATAAATTTGTTCAATTATATGATGATGACATAGATGATGAGATATAGTTAAGGATTGAGGACCTCATTAGGTTGGATGAAACTAGAAGAGAATCAGTTGCAAGAAATGCCAAATTGTCGTTGCAGGTTAAGAATTTGTATGACAAGAGAACTATTGAAAGAAGGTTTGAGTATGGTGATTTGGTGTTAATTTGGAATGCTAGACTGGAGGATAAGGGAAAACATGGAAATTTTGATCCCATCTGGCTAGGGCCATATCAAATTCATGAAAAATGGGGCCAGGATTCATACATTGTGAAAGAACTAAATGGTGAAGTTCAGGAATTGCTAGTTCATAGACAATTCTTGAAGAAATACTTCAATTGAAGGTATTCTATTTTCCATGAATAGTAGTTAGGTTTGTATATGTTTTAAATTCTATAAATCTTGTAAATTTTCTTGCCCCTGTCCTATTTTGTCCTGGTCTGTAGGGTTTTGGTCCTGTTGCTCTTTATTGTCAGTTTTCCAGTGGGATGGTCTACTTTAACCAGTGATTCTAGATCCTTGCTATGATTGTAGGAGGCATACATCCCTAGACAAAGCCACTGTTAGCACCTTGAAAAAATTTTGTGGCTCTAGCTCTTTCCCCTGGTCTCTACAGTTGTTTTTAGGTCTCTGGCATTAACCCCTAGTTCAAATTTTTGAAAAACTAGCCATTGCATAAAAAACCCTGAGTCTACCCCAAGCTCTATTCTATTTTTAAGTTACCTTTTCAGGCCACTTAAAATCCTAATTCACATGTGCTAAATTGTTAACCCTTTGTTGCATGATCACGTGAACCTTTTTTATGTTATGTGATCATGTGACTAAGGTTTTATGTCAGATCCCTTTAATATTTCCCTAAGTCATTCGGCTTTAATTTTCTTAAGTCATGTGCCTTGATTTTCCTAATGTTCTAGCTTAATATTTTCTAGGCCCAGTCTTCTAACAATATCTCCATCTGATGGTTAGCGTAAGTTCTCATAGACTATGTTAGAAGCTTGAGATCTTATTCCAATCATTGATCTTTCCTAATGACGCGGCATTTCAAAGAAGTGGGACCTTTCGACAGGTGTGCACTATTGGCAGTCTCTCATTGGTCCACCTATTTATGATTTGGTAGTTGTCAGTGGGTCATGGGTTGCCAGCATGTCAGAGGGTCCTGACATCTACAGAGGATCGACGGTGGGTGTATCTTCGCAAGGGGTGTGTCAAATGTATGAGATTATGAGACAACCATTGATTCTTTTGTGTGATGTAACCTTTTCTTTCAGTGGGTCCATTGCTATGTATATTTAGTTGGAAAACTATGATTGGTCCATGTTGTGTGAGCTAGACATGTCGTTAGGGGGGTCCGGTATCTCAATCAGAAGATTCAAGATCAATGGAGGGCGCATGATCTCATGGAATCTTCCAAGCCTTTGAGATCATGCACCGTCCATTTGATTTACTAGGTGGTACAATGTTCTCAATGGGGCCATTTTCCAGGTGGTGC
The DNA here is from genome assembly GCA_027943335.1 of Chamaecyparis obtusa. NCBI lineage: Eukaryota > Viridiplantae > Streptophyta > Pinopsida > Cupressales > Cupressaceae > Chamaecyparis > Chamaecyparis obtusa. The sequence continues at coordinate 25,867 of BSBK01007999.1, read as the reverse complement.
ATAGTTGTTCAAATCTTATTGGTCGATGTCAGGAATCAACAAGGTGGGGTCATTGTCAGAAGGATTAGTGACAGGGACTAAATCTATGATTGGCATAAGTTCTCATGGGTTGTGTCAGAGCCATGAGATCTTATGCCCACTGTCCATTTTCAAAGGCTTAGGTAGGTGGGTCTCGTGTCAGTGGTGATCGAGTAGTGACAGCAAATGATGTAGTGAAAAATGGCACAAAGCGAACCCAAGTGGGGTCTAAGGTCTTAGAAGTCTGGACAAAAGTGTTTAGTGGTTATGATAGATTTCAAAGGGTTCACTCATTCACAAAGTAAGATGGTAGTTCTCTAAATGTTTTAGCGGTTCAGCGAACAAGTGTTTGCGTAATCGCTAAAATTTTTGGTGGAGATGTAAGGTATTCTATGATTTGAAGGTAGTCTTTAGTTTCCAATTCGCTAAGTTTGAACTAAGGTCCTATTAAGTGATAAATCATAAAGACCATGAAAAAGAGAGATCTAACGGTCAAGACTTAAAGTTGATTGAGATACAAATGTGGACCGCTGATTTGTTGCTGGCACCATGGAAATGACCATTTGATTTCAAATTCAAATTTGCAAAGGGTTTCTAGTGATAGAAAGGACTGATTTTAATTGCTTTTGAGGCCATATTTGATTTGTTTGGTGGCATCGATGGTTGCAGTGTGGTCCAGGGTGTGCCATGACCATTTGCAAGGGTCTGTACTATGTGATTTTGTGCTTGAGGCATCTTGCAGGTGGCTGAATTGGTTTACAAATTGGGCATTTTTGTGGTTCTCAGTACTTTGTCAGGGATTTTGTCATGATTGAGGATCACTCTAAGATTTGTCTTCTCCTGGTTGTCTAGGTTTCTTCCTCTACGTTAAATTCTTGATTGTTTCAGTTGGTTTAGTGGGTGAAACCATAACCCTAGTCATCCATAGCTTGTTGCAACCTATTTTGGGTTTCCAAGATGACTAGGGGTATAAGTTGTAGCACTTTTTTTATTTTGTAAGGTTTCCAAAAACTTTCTTTTTGGTCCGTGGTTGTCGATGGTATTATACTAAGAACAGAGGAACTAGATTTTGGGTCTCTTTCCTATCTTTATGTTGCTTTCATTGTATATTGATCCTGAATATGTTAATGAGAATGCTATTGAGTTTCAATCTTGCATTTGTGTATGTCTTCTTGTTTTGGTTCTGAGCTCATATATGTTAGTGTCACAAAGTGTATTAGCATATGGTAAATAAAGAGTATTGTGAAGTCATCTCTGAGTTCCTAACAAAGTTAGGATTAAAGTCTTTTAGGTGAATTCAGTGAGTTTACAACCAAATAAGAATCTGATGTCCTTGTATTTGAGGGAAAGGGGTAATAGGTGAAGCACTTATCCTAAGCCTAGGAGTGTTTAATTTGAGATCTTTAGTTGATGTATGCAACTGGGTGACTCTTTGCCCTAGGTTAAGGCACTGGTCCATTTTCTAGAAGTAGTCCATCATCATCAATCACACACACACATTTAAATGATAAAATCTTTAATCAATTAGTAAGGGGTATAGTTGTATATTGTTTTGAGACTCCTTTGAAGAAGTGATTCAAGGGTACACCCACCTGAGCATTAAGGCTCAAAGTGTAGGAGGATCTCATTGTTGATCCTTGTTAATTGGCCCTCTTCCTTGTAGACTTTGGAGTGGTGATAGATTCAAAGTATCATTAAAGTTATCCATCAAAGTATAAATCTACAAGTTGAAGATCAAAGGGAACTACCAACAATTTTGTTGAGAATATTGCTTGTAGGAAAGCCATAGGTGTGAAGAGATAATTTATTATTCTCTAAGATTGTCAATTCATTTGCTCCCGGAAGATGCTGGCATTAGTTTTCTAGCAGAAGGAGTTTGAAGAGGTGATTGGATTGGGCTGAGAGCACTTGGATCCTCCTCTCTACAATAGTTTCTCTTTACAAGACTCTAGGTAGGATTTATCTTGGAGATGATCCTTTTTTTGGTTAATGGTTTGCAATGCTATTGTATTATGGTTTTTTTATTTATATGCTTGTTGTTTAAGAGATGAACTATTTTGTTGTATTATGTAGAGAAGGATTAATGTATTTTTACTGTTATAGATATAAGAAGCTTTCTGTAAATTATTGCTATGTATTTTTTTGTCTTCCATTTTTCATTAGTGAGTGTTTTTAGTTGTCCTAGGATCCTTGTGACATCTTCCCATATGTCTCAGGGGTTTGTAAGATCATCCAAGCCTTTGGAAATGATGTTTTTTTTTTCTTTCTTAGAAATAGGTTAGTTTTATACCACCTTTCATTGTTAAAATCTAGAGTAGGTTTAGATGGATAGTAATCATAGTTGGAGGGCCATTCTTGTATGGAAACTGCGAGATCTCAAATGGGTCTTTCCCTGATTTGGCATACATAGTCCCTATAATGCCTAGGTTTACCTGAAGGTTAGTTCTATTAGTCATCTTTTTAATTTTCTGTCATAATTTTCAAAAGTGGTACTCTATGAATCAGAAGCACTACTCTGTTAATCAAAAGTGCTACTCTGTGAATCAAAAGTTCTACTCTGTGAATCAAAATTGAAACTCTAGGAATCAAAAGCACAAATCTATGAATCAAAAGTGCAACTTTCATTATCAAAAGCACAGCTTGTCCAACCAAATGTGCATTTTGATCCCAGGCTAGGCTTTAGGTAGGATTTATACAAATATAACATTTAAGTATAAGTTTGATTTATTTAATTTCTTAGACTTTAAGTTATATTTATATAAATTATAAAACATTAGTAGTTCAGGATGTTTGGGATAGGTTTCAGCTTCATAAGGGTTAAGATGTAGATTCTAGATTTTGGAAATTTCAAAACATTAGACTTAGCTAAATTCCAGGCACAGGGGGTTTCCATAGATGGAGCATTATGTTTTGCATATGGAATTTAGTATAAACTATGTATGTTCATTACTTGTTGGTGGAGGTTATATGGTACATTTAGATGCTTTAATAAGGTTTACGATGTGTTTAGGAAGCAAGATTAGGGATTAGGATTTTTTGGAGGATCAAGACTATTCTAGACTTCCCTAAACACTCGTAATTGTCCTAAATGTCCCTAATCTCTCCTATTATTTTCTATTCTTTGATTTAAGTTATTAGATGTATTTATGATGTATTTTACTTCATGTATGATGTGTATGTGATGTTTGGGTGAAGGGGAGAAACCCTAAGAACACTAAGTGAGTGGCTCTTAGTGCGGGGTCAGGGCCCTAAGTGGCTAGTACGAGGATAACCGACTGAAGAGTTGTTTTAACAAGTGATAATTTAATTAAAACTTATAAGAATGGGTTCAAACACTAAAAATATTTATGTATGCCTTGCGCATGCCATTAGTTCTAGTAAAGGCTATGGATGGGAGTGGGAGAAGGTTCCTATGTATAGGTACGATTGAATGGCACTTGTCTATATGAAAGGCATTCGGTTTCGCATGTGCCTACTTGGGGGCCAAGGCCTAGAGTGGCTAGTATCATGACAACCCAAGGGGTGAGGGCTATGTGATGACACTCACTTAGGTTGTTTCTTAGAGTTTCTACCAAGCCTTTGAACCTTTGGGAAAATATTTATACTTTGATTTTTTTTTAATTTTCTACTTGGGAAAGGTTATGCAACCCTAGGTATGGCCTAGCTATTCCTTCTTTGTGGACCTTGGTGTTTATCTCCTAGCACAGGGGAGTGGGCCTTTTGGTATCCACATGGTTAGGTGGTAAATCCTTTTATCGAGGTACCCTTTGCAAATACAGTGCTTAAGGATTCATGCTTGCATAGTGTTTCTATTTTGAAGAATGAAGACTAGTATTTATCTTTCATGATGTAAAATTATTGTTACCTCTCAGGAGGAGATGAATGTAATGTAATTATTAATGTATTTCAAAATGATGTATCTGGAATGGGTAGAATTAGGAAAAAGGAAAAGATAAGCACAAACTTTATGTATATGATGTATGTTGAAAAGAAAGGGATTTTGTAAGATTTCAAGTAAAGTAGTTGTTGGAGATTTGCGAGTAGCCCAGTACTGACTGTATGTTTGTCATTGATGACAACATATGGAAATTTTCATGTGTGGAAGTCTTATGCGGTAAGATTTTAGTATATGTAGCATGGACATGATATCAACATGCTATCATGGGCATAGAGGTTAACTATTAGTACAGATAGTTATATAGCAGCTTGTGTTAGCAGTGTTCCTGATAGAGTAACATGAAATATTATGTGTATGGTTGTACATATAGTTATCATGAAGCCTTGCATGCTTGGATATATGTTGAAGATATATTAGTGATGTTTCAGTTATGGACACATAGTCAGATATTCAATAGAAGTAAAGTTATGCAGTCGCTATTCACCAATAGCAGTTTCCTATGTTTATTTAGAAGAGTTGACAAAGATTTTATTAGTTCTGGAGTTGTGCCTATCATGTGGATATGTGGCCTTGGATTTAATCTTAAAGGAGAGTTATTTATGTTCAGTTAAGAGTGCATGAGGTAATTCAGTTTGAGGAGAAAGATACATTTATTTTTGTAGAGCTGATAATGTGTAGCATGCATCTACATTTATCTTATTGGATAGGTCCTAAAATGTGTTGTGTGCATAGTAGAGCTAATAGAATGTTTATCTAAGTTTGTTATGGTTTCTCTAATATTATTTCAAGCTGGTTCTAACAAGCCAATTTGATTACATCATTTAGAGGAAAGATATTTATAGGCAGTCATTTGTGATTGCTTGAGTGTAGTTCATGGTTGATTAAGAAGAGTAGAGTAGAATGTGTGAATTGTTGAACCATTAGAGGAAGGTCTATGTGACCAAGTTAAGTATTTGTGCTACACATTGGAACTAATCCAGACAGCAGGTCAAAGTGTAGTTCACCAAGATCCAAATATAGTGTGTATCTATTATTCAGAAGGTTATAGCCTTCACCCCTTTGAGAAATGAGCTCTTGGATAGTGGGTCCTCTCCCCTAATAGGGAAAATTGTAAAAGACTCCTAATAGGGTCTGACCCTTGACTAGGTCTCTTGTACTACATATATTGTAAAACAACTCCTAACAAGATTAAGGATCTTCTAACAAGGATCATAATACATTAGTACATAATATTAGTGGGTGTCAATTCCCACCAGGGTTTTTACCTATTTGGGTTTCCCCATAACCAAAATATTGGTGTTGTGTTCATGTGTTCTTTCATTATGTTTAAGTATACTTAATTGGATAAAGAATTGAATCTTGTAGATAAATGATTCACCCCCCCTCTTAGTTATCTCTTGGGACTACTCCTAACAATTGGTATTAGAGCCAAGTGCCTCAAAAAGAAATTTTAATAGCTTGAGGTTGATCAAATGGCATACTTCAGGAAAGAGAGTCCTAAGTTTGATAGAGAGAATTATCTTGATTGGAAGAACAAGATGGTGACACATTTACAGTGCATTGGATTTGAATTTTTTGATGTAACTATCAAAGCAGCCAAGATCCCTACCTTAGAAGACCTTGGAAAGGATGATGCTACTGAAAGACAAAAGGAATTGTTTCATTAGAATGCTATTTCTAAAGAAGCCCTTATCAATGCCCTATTTGATAGTGAATTTTCGGAGATCAAAGTAGTAGACACCGCCATAAGATATGGAAGCACCTAGAAGACATGTTAGAAGGTGACAAACAAGAAAAGGATGCACATAGAAAAACATGGAAGAAAATATACAATGCATTAGAGATGCTACCTGAAGAAAAAATCAGAGCTTATAATCAAAGGATCAATGAAGTAGTTTCTGGAATTAGGAATAATGGTGGAGATATCTCAAAGGAAGATATTATGGACAAGTTGATGACTACTCTCACTCCAGAGTATGAAAGAAAGATCAACATCCTTGATGAAACCATGCAATTTACATCTAATTTCAAGAGAGAGACCTTGATCATCAAAATCGTAGCTTTTGAGATTTCAAGATTGAAGACAAAACCTAAAAGTGAGACAGCCTTCAAAGCAACAATTCATGGTAAGAAATTTGCAAATACTTTTGGTAATTTTGATGATGATGATGATGATGATGATGAAGAGAAAAATTTATATTATTTTATTGCTATGATTTCCAAAAGAGAAAAGAAAGGAAAAGGAAAATATGAAGGTCAATTACCATTTAAGTGCTTTTCATGTAATAAGATCGGTCACTTTGCATCTAAGTGTCCTACTAGAGCTAGAAAGTTCAAAAAAGATTACAAGCCTAAGTACTCTAAGGAATGTTACTATGCTGAAGATGGAGTTTTGAATGATGAATCAGGTGAAGAAGAAATTGGATTCATTGCTATTGTAAACAAAATGAATAATAAGGCAAATCATAAAGATGAGAAAGAGAAACAAGAGCTAGCATTGATTTCCCAAGTAGATATAAGGATAGATTGGATTATAGATAGTGGTTGTTCATATCACATGATGGGTGACAAAGGTAGATTTGTTCATCTGAACAAATACAATGGTGGCATGGTTAGATTTTGGGACAACATTCCTAAACCCATAGTTGGTAGAGGAGCCATCACCTTGGATGGAAAGAACAGTACTGATGATGTTATCTATGTTGATGGTTTGAAACATAACCTTCTTAGTGTTGGTCAGTTACTTGGAAAAGGCTATCAGTTGGAGTTTAAAGATGAAAAATGCATCATTAATAGAAAGGATGGTGTTATGATTGCATCAGGCTCAAAGAGCAAAGGTAATTTTTTCCAACTCAATTCAAAAGCAAGTTGTTTTGTTTCTAAAATTGATGATAGTTGGTTATGGTACAAAAGAATATGTCATATCAATTTTGATAACAAAGTAAAGCTAAGAAATGTAAAGGTAGTAAGAGATCTACCTAGCATAGAAAAGCTAGTTGATACTATATGCAGGGAATGTGTGATGGGAAAGCATGTGAGAAATTCATTCAGGAGAAAGCACAATTTAGTAGAGAACAAGTTGGATCTAATTCATACAAACCTATATGGTCCAACTCAAACAAGATCATACTATGGTGAAAGTTATTTCATTTTGTTTGTTGATGATTATACTAGGATGATGTGGGTTGCATTCTTAAAAGATAAGTTAGAAGCATTTGACAAGTTGAAAATATTCAAAGCTAAGGTTGAGAATGAATCTAGACTAAAGATAAAATGTTTAAGATCTGATAGAGGAGGAGAATTCACCTCTGACAGATTCTATGATTTCTCTGAAGAACATGGCATAAAGAGATAGTTAAGTGTACCTAGAACCCCTCAACAAAATGGAATTGCAGAGAGAATGAATAGGATCATTCTTGATACAATGCACACCATTATGATAGAAGGAAAAGTTGCACACACCTATTGGAGAGATGTGGTCAATATGATAGTCTACACCATCAATAGAATTCAATTGAGGCCTGGTACTGACAAGACACCATTTGAGCTATGGTTTGGTAATGTTCCCATAGTAAAATACTTCAGAATCTTTGGAAGAAAGTGTTACATCAAGAGGGATGAAGCAGTATGCAAGTTTGCAAGTTTGATGCAAGAAGTGATGAAGGTATTTTCCTTGGTTACTCTACTAAAAGTAAAGCTTATAGATGTTTCAATTTAAGATTGAAAAATTTCATTGAAAGTGCTCATGTTAAGATTGATGAAAAGTTCATGATTCAAGAAAGATATCATGATTACTCACCCATGATTGAAGAAGAACCCAGACCCTCTACTAGTGAGACTATTATTGAAGAAATGTTTGACAGTATTGATGTGTTATTCAATGACCCTAAGACAAGTGAAGAAGAAACTCCTAAGGTTGATGAGTCAGCATCAAATAAGGTTCCAAAGTTTATATCTAGAAACAATTCCAAGAAAGACATCATTGGAGATCAGAGTGGCAAAGTCTTAACAAGATCACAAGCAAAGAATACAGCTAGTAGTGAAGCGGTATGTTTACTATCTCAAATTGAACCTTTAAGTGTTGAAGATGCTTGTAATGATTTAGATTGGCATGATGCTATGAAAAAAGAACTTGATTAGATTATTAAGAATGACACTTGGGAATTGGTCCCAAGACCTAGTGATAAAAATGTGATTGGAACAAAGTGGATATTCATAAATAAGATGAATGAAGATGGTACAGTTGTAAGAAACAAAGCAAGGTTAGTATGTAAAGGATATGTACAAAGAGAAGGCATTGACTAATCAGACACCTTTGCACCTATGAGTAGATTATAAGCTATTAAGTTGTTTCTAGCTTATGCTATAGTCAAAAAATTCAAAGTTTATCAGATGGATGTCAAGTTAGCATTCCTAAATGGAGATTTGAAAGAAGAAGTATACATTAAGCAGCTAGAAGGATTCACCTTAATAGATAGACCTGATATGGTATGGAGATTTAAGAAGGCCCTCTATGGACTTAAGCAAGCCCCTAGAGCATGGTATGAGAAACTAGATGGATACTTAACAAAGATTGGATTCAAGAAAGGAGCAGCAGACTATAATCTATTCATAAGAGAGACATCTAAAGGTTTTTTACTTGTAGCTATATTTGTTGATGACATTATCTTTAGAGGTAATGACAAACTCAGTGCTGAATTTTCTAAGGAGATACATAATGAATTTGAGATGAGTATGATTGGTCCTATGAAATACTTTTTAGGATTGAATGTGCAGTAGACAGAGAAATGTATTTTCATTAATCAGTCCAAGTATGTGAAGGAAATACTAAATAAATTCAAGATGGATGATTGCAAGCTAGTAGGGACTCCTATGATTACTAGATGCAAACTTAAAAAAGAAGATGACTCACCAGAAGTACATATAACTTTGTACAAATCTATGATTGGAAAAATTATTTATCTTACTCAGACTAGACCTGATATTTCCAATGCAGTTGGCACAGTTGGAAGATTTGTAGAAGAGCCTAAACAAAGTCACCTCATGGTAGTAAAAAGGATATTTAGATAATTGCAAGGCACTATAGACTATGGTCTATGGTATCCTAATTCAGAAAATGTTGAGCTTCATGTATACACTAATGCATATTGGGTAGGATGCGTTGATGACAAAAAAAGTACATTAGGAGGAGTAGTGTTTCTTGGTGATAGACTTGTCACTTGGACAAGCAAGAAATAAAATTATATTTCTCAGTCAACAGAAGAATTGGAGTATGTTGCAGTAGCCTTGAATTGTTCTACAATAGTTTGGATTAAGCAGATGATAAAAGATTTTGGAATTCAGATTGATTATCCTATTTTTATTCACTCTGATAACACTAGCACTATCAATATGTCAAAAAACCATGTGATACATGCAAAGACAAAGCAAATTGAGATCAAGTATCACTTCCTAAGAGAAAAAGTGGCAAAGAAAGAAGTCAAGCTAGACTATGTGAGCACTAAAGATTAGTTGGCAAACATATTCGCAAAGCCATTGCCAAATGATACTTTTGAGTATCTTAGGGAGAAGATGGGAGTAACTCCCTTCCCTGATTCTTCTTAGAAGAAAGAAGGAAAGGCATGAGTCCTCAAGGACTGATGGAAGGTTGACTACTCTACCTCAGGAGTAGTATTGGTGCTTAAAATGAATGGTTCCCATTGCCATTGATGTCAAAGGGGGAGTAATATATAGAGTCATGAAAAATAGGAGTAAACAGAAGGAGTAATATACTAAGGGGGATTAGTATTAAGTTTTAACAATAGTTCAATTGAGGAAATGGAGAATGTTGGAAAATATTGCAGCAGATGAAGAATTCATCTTTGAGGGAGTTTTGATGAGGAAATGGAGAATGTTATTAAAGAAATGTTCATTTGGGTTGGTGGTGGTTTTTCATTCCACATGTTGCCATCAATGCCATAGGGGGATATTGTTGGAGATTTGCCAACAGGCTAGTACTAACTATATGTTTGTCATTGCTGACAACATATGGAAAGTAGCATGTGTGGAAGTCTTGTGTAGTAAGCTTTCATTATATGTAGCATGGACATGATATCAACATGATATCATGGGTGTAGAGGTTAACTATTAGTACAGACAGTTATATAGCAGCTTGTGTTAGCAGTGTTCTTGACAGAGTAATAGGTAGTGTTCTATGTATGGTTGTCTGTATAGTTATCATGGAGCCTTGCTCACTTGGGTATATTCTAAAGACATATTAATGATGTTTTAGTTATGGACGCATAGTCAGATATTCAATAGAAGTAAATTTATGCAGTTTCTACTTGCTAGTAGGAGTTTCCTATGTTTATTCAGAAGAGCCAATAGAGATTTTATTGGTTCTGGAGTTGCACCTATCATGTGGATATGCAGCCTTGGAGTTAAGCTTAGAGGAGAGTTATTGATGTTTAGTTAAGAGTACATGAGGTAATTTAGCTTGAGGAAAAAGATATAGTTATTTTGGTAGAGCCGACAATGTGTAGCATGCATTTACATTTATCTTATTGGACAGGTCTCAAAATGTGTTGTGTGCATAGTAGAGCCGACATAATTTTTATCTAAGTTTGTTATGGTTTCTCTTATATTATTTCAAGGTGGTTCTAACAGGCTGAATTGATTACATCATTTAGAGGAAAGATATTTATAGGCATTCATTTGTGATTGCTTGAGTGTGGTTCATGGTTGATTAAGAAGAGTAGAGAAAAGTGTGTGAAGTGTTGAACCATCAGAGGAAGGTCTATGTGACCAAGTAAAGTATTTGTGCTATACATTGGAACTGATCCAGATAATAGGTCAAAGCATTGTTCACCAAGATCCAGTTATAGTGTGTATCTATTATTTAGAAGGTTGTAGTCTTTGCCCCTTTGAGCAGTGAGCTCTCAGACAGTGCATCCTCTCCCCTAACAGGGAAAATTGTAAAAGACTCCTAACAAGGTCTGACCCTTGACCAAGTATACTATACTAAATATATTGTAAAGGAACTCCTAACAAGGTTAAGGATCTTCTAACAAGGATCATAATACACTAGTATCGAATATTGGTGGGTGTCAATTCCCATCGGGGATTTTACCTATTTGGGTTTCCCTGTAACCAAAATATTGGTGTTGTGTTCATGTGTTCATGTGTTCTTTCATTATGTTTATGCTTTATGTTTAAGTATACTTAAATGGATAAAGAATTGAATTTGTAGATAACTGATTCACACCCCCCCCCCCCCCCCCCCCCCCCCCGCCTCTTTGTTATCTCTTCAGACTATTCCTAACAGTAGTATATTTTCATTATTGATGAATAAATGAAAAGCTAGTAAAACCAATGTTATATTTGCAATGTATCAAATGTTTAGATGATTTTATTATATTGTATTAATGCTTTAAATGTCATATTGTTCATATAGAATACTTAAGGAATATAGATGGATTTAAATGGCAAATTGAAATGAAAGTAATTTTTATTTCTTTATAAAGAATCTATAAATGTTCTGAGGTAGTTTTCTTAAGAAGTTGCTAGTACACTAAATGGACTTAAATGAATTATGCATTAAACAAGAAGGGAACCTTGGAGGAATCTAAGTTAAACTATGTTTTATTTATGTAATTCTTTTAACAATTCAATTTTTTTAATAAATCATTACTTAGGTTTTCTTTTACAAAGAGAATCTTTGTTCTCTTCCCCGGTTCCCTTGCGGGGTGAGGAGTCAGGATTATGGAATGTTTTGTCTATGATTTTCTAAGTTTAGACTTGAATATCTTATCGTTTTTCATGAAACATTATGCAATCTTTTATGTTTATAAGCTTTAGTCATATGTATATTTGATACTTATGAAACTTAAGGACAAGACTGAAAATATATATAGATTAATGAGTGTTATGATAAAATCTTGTATCTTCCTTCTCTAGCTTTAATGGGTAGGTCTCCTATAGCTATATGAAAAGGCTACGTTAAAATAGGAAAACTTATTATGATCTCTACCTTGGATTTGTGTTGTAGATTCTATTATGATAACCTTTTGCAGGGAAGAATAAGTTAGCAAGGAGTGCGGACTTAAGGATGAGTGGGTCTTTCATGGTGGATAATTGTTTAGAGTTCATTATAGCTCCACTCCTTCCATAGTTGATTCAGTCCAAGATAATCTAGTTGCCAAGCCTTCCTATATTTCTAAAGCACTTATTATGGCTTATCTACTTCCATTTATGATATTCTCATTCCTATAACTGAAGTTGTTATGCTATGTAATGAAGGACCTAGTTTGTAGGAGTTTTGTTTTTCTTAGTTGCTTTTAAATAAGCTAGGATTTATGATTCCAAGTTAGTTAGACATTTTGAGGAATTCACACTATAATCTAGCAATAGAGTGAAATACTTTGATATCCTATATTGCACTCATGTTTTGTTGAATGAATATATGACAGTTCTTTGTTTCAATCTTTGAGTTATAATTCATTCATACTTCCGTGGGGGCCCACACGAGAGATGAATTCCCTATTCCAATTTAAGTAGAATTTAGTTAAGTCTCTTTGAAGTTGTTAAGAATTGTTGCTCCTATAGCCACTGGTAGCAGAACCATTGACTATTCCCTGCAGCATAGGTTTACTTCTGAAGCATTATCTATTTATTGTTAAGTTTGTTTCCTTCAAGATGAGAGTTAATCTGTAGTTTCAGTTTCTAATATAAATCTCCTATAGCAATCATTTTTACTTTAGTAGTGATGACTATTGAGAAGAACTAAAGCATAAACTTTGCAGCCATCATCTCAAGTTCACATTCCCAGATTGATACATTAAATGAAGTCTATTATGATGTTCTAAGTAGATACATGATGATTTTTAGTAATGAATCACTGTTCAAGGATGTCCAATCCTTGGTTTACTAGGATATTATTCTAACTAGTCATTTTTGGCACCACTTCCAGGGATGGTGTCAATTTAATTTGACCCAGAAGTTATTAAGTTAGTTTTCATTCTACATATTTTTGTATGCATGGGCATAGAGATCATCTTGGGTGATTCCTACCTAATCCTAATTAGGAAGAACCATTAGTGGTTTTTAATCCAATATTTGAGGAAACCTAATTAGAAATCCCACAAGAAGAAGAACTGTTTAAGAATGTGTTTGCTGATACTTTTGATCACTTGCCTTCACCACCATCATCTGAAAAATCCTATCATCTAAATGCTCTTTTTGTTGACCCAAAATATCTAGACAATGTAATGGCTCATCCTACTTTCCCTTTTCCTATTCCTACTCAGCAAGGTACTTAAAATCTGAAAAACATTCCTACAACCACACTTCCTAAATTCTATGGACTCATCACAGAGGATCTAGAGACTTTCCTCTTTGAATTTGATGTCTTCTATAGAAGATATGACTACACCACTGATGAACATAAGCTCAAATTATTTCCTTCCACTCTAAAAGAGGCTTCTCTAAGATGGTTTATGAGTTTGGGTGCTGATGCTATAGCAAATTGGAATGCAATGAGTACCCTATTTCTTGAGAAATACAAAAATTATTGCAGAGGAGGGGACTTAAAAGGAGATGACATATTTAAAATGTCATAGAAAGAAGATGAAACCTTAGAAGACTATGTCTCTAGGTTCATGTTTAGCTTGCAGTGTAACACACAACATGAGTTGAATGAAGAATCTCAAAAGCATTTGTTTTTTAGAGGTGTGAATGATGGGAGCATAGAAGTTCTTGACCTTATGGTAGGAGGGGACATTACATAGAAGACTTGGGATGACATAAAGAATATATGTCTAAACTATTCTAGAGCTACTGTCAAAAAAGAAGAGGCTTGAGAACCCTACCTCACAAGTCTAATGGTGGAGGTGTATCCAAAATGGAGCTATCCAATCTATTGTAAGATTTCAAGAAAGACATCATTAATGATGTCACTACTCAATTGGACATAATGCAATCAAGGAGAAAGAAAGATGAAGCTGATGCAGTGTTAGCAGAGTATTGTCCACATTGTAAGGAGAAGAAAAAGAATTACTGGTGTAAGTCTGTTGCAAGCATGGACTCCCAACCAATGGCTATCAAGTTCAAAGCCATTGATGAGAATGGAGAGGTGCTATGCATTTCCTAGCAAAGGCCATGGGCTTAGAGACCAGGTATTCCCCAAGATCCTCTTCAAAATTTTAATAATACTAATGCATGGAAAAAACCACAACATAGTGGATTTAGTGGGTATAATAGTTGGCAGCAACCTCAGCAATGTTGGCAACAACCTTAGCAAGGTTGGTAGCAACATCAACATAATTGACAGAAACCTCAACAAGGTTGGCAACAACCTTGGCAAGGTTGGCAGTAGCATCAGCCAAGATGGCAACAATCTTAATAGGGTTGGTCACAATCCCAGCAACCCCGGTAGGAGCCCCAGTAGGGGTGACAACAACTACACAATTGGATGAACCAATCAAACCAGCCAGCTTTAATGCCACCACCTTAGTAGCCAACTTTTATGCCTCCTCCTACAGCTAATACTACTTCCCCTAAATAGACTCAATTGCCTATACAACCCACTCTAAATCACAATAATGCTAAACCAACAATGCAGCAGTAGAGCTATGTAATTTCCCTGAATAATATCCATTTAAGATCTGGTACAACTCTTCCTCATCTACAGTAGCCTATTATTACTGAAGTTGAGGATGCCTCAACAAAACCAACTAAAGTACTAGTCCAGCTTGCTACTCATGTTGCTCCTGCAGCACAAGAACCCCCATTTCCTCATAGGTTGGAGGAACAAGTTAAACCAATGGAAAAAAAGCAATGTTGGATTTTCTTACCTAGCTAAAGTAAATGACAATAAAGATTCCTCTACTAGATTCCATAAAGGAAGTACCTACATATACTAAAGCCATTAAGGAATCTCGTATCAAGTAGCCTAGAAGGAAGAAAAAGGATCCCAAAACCATACATGTCCTAGGCCAGTTATCTGATCTAATGTTGGAGAAATTGACAGTTCCCAAGTATTCTGATCCTAGTAGCCCTATGGTTATGGTCACTATTCAAGGTATGCATGTCCAAAATGCTCTAGTTGAATTAGGTGTCTCCATCAATGTCATGACCAAGGAAGTAATGTCTTAGTTGCATATCGTCAGTCTTAGGGAGACCCCGACCATCCTTCAGCTTGCTGATAGTTCCACCATTACACCTGATGGGATGGTAGAGGATATAATAGTCACCTTAAATTATTGGGAATATCTAGTTGACTTTGTAGTCCTTTCTCTACAGGATAACATGGCAAGGTATCCAATCATTCTAGGAAGGCCTTAACTAGCTAGTGCAAATGCCTATATAGCTTGTGAGTTAGGAAAAATGACTATATCCAATGGAGTCAACACTAAAAATCTGACTCTATATTCCCCAGCTCAACCTCTCTTACAAGATGACTAGATAATATGGCCAAATTTGGATGATATTGAACCTAAGGTTAATTCCACTTCTCAGTTAATGATGATATCCAGGGAACCTTTTGTAGCTTCTTGGGAAGAAGATGAAATCATTTCATCCATTATTTTGAATGAGTATGGCATGCAATCCCAAGTGTGTTCCTACAAAGACTGTGTTCTTGATACTTTGTTACCACCAACTGATGGTCTGTGGTATTCAGAAACTTCCAAATTTCTTCATACATTACTGCCTCATGAACTGGAGTCTTCCCCAATTGCTCAGCTATCCATGGCAGAAAAGGTCACTAAGTTTGAGGTTATCTCAGGGTGGGAGTTAAATGTAAATAGTGCCTTATCTTTCTCTCAATAGTCAGATGTCCTATAGCTTCTAAAAGAACACCAATCAGCCTTTTCTTGGGATTATACTAACATGAAAGGTTTAGACCCTAAGCTTTTCACTCACAAAATTTATATCAGCCCTAAATTCTAACATGTTCACCAACCTCAGTGAAGGGTTAACCCAGCTCTATGGGATATAGTAAAGAATGAGTTGCAGAAGTTATTAAATGTTGGATTCATCTATCCCATTTCTGATAACCAGTGGGTCTCCCCTCTAGTCATAGTGCCTAAAAAAGGAGGGAAGTGGAGAGTCTATGTTGACTATAGAGAACTTAACATAGCCACTAAGAAGGATCACTTTTCATTGCCATTTATAGATCAAGTCCTTGATAAGCTAGCTGGAAATAAATACTTCTCTTTTCTAGATGGATTTAGTGGTTATAATTAGATTCAAATAGCCCCTAAAGATTAGGAGAAGACAACATGCACCTACCCATGGGGTACATTTTCTTATTCAGTGCTTCATTTTGGGTTGTACAATGCCCCCGCTACCTTCCAACGAGCTGTGATTAGTATTTTCTCAGATATCTCTATTGATTGCATGGAGATTTACATGGATGACTTTACCACCTATGGGCATACTTTTGATGAGACCAAGTCAAATTTGGAGAAAGTTCTTTAGATATGTCATGACTATAACCTCTCTCTTAATAGAGAAACATGTTTCATGATGATGGAAGAAGGGGTTGTCTTAGGACATTTCATATCTTCAAAAGGTATTCAACTGGACCCTACCAAGATTGAAGTCATTAGAACATTACCTACTCCAACAAAACAAAAATATGTGTGGAGTTTTCTTGGACATGTCAGGTATTATAGAAGGTTTATAAATGATTTCAGACAGATTGCAGCACCACTGTATAACTTGCTCAAGAAGGATGCTAAATTTTCTTCAGATTCTGAGTGTGCAAAATCTTTCCTATAGCTTAAAGAAGTTCTCACTACAACACCAGTTCTGAGAGGACCTAATTGGGGCTTTCCTTTTCACATCCATACTAATGCTTCAGACTATGCTATTGGAGTTGTGCTTGGCTAGAAGATGGACTCCATTGAGCATGCAATTTACTTTATTAGTAAGAATTTGCAAGGCATTGAGTTTAACTACATTGTCACTAAAAAAGAACTTCTTGCAGTCATTTATGCCCTGAATAAATTCAAACACTACATTACTAGATATGAGATCTATGTACATACCGACCATTCTGCTATTAAGTATCTCATGAACAAGCCTGCAATCTCTAGTAGATTGGCTCACTGGTTCCTGCTTATGTAGGAGTTTGACATTACTATCATAGATAAACCTGGTAAAACCAATGTGGTAGCTGATTTTCTTTCTTGGTTACATGTACATGATGATCCTGTGGCAATTGATGATAGTTTTCCTGATGAACATCTTTTCTTGCTAACAGTGCACAATCCCTGGTATGCCGATATTGCCAATTATCTCACAACTGGTAAGACACCAGCTCATTTTTCTACTAAAGAAAGAAGATTATTAGATGAAAAGATCTTTAATTATTCATGGATTTCTAGATTCATGTTTTATACTAGTCCTAACCAAGTCACTAGAAGATGCATTAGAGAGGATAAAACTTATGATATTCTCAAGGCATGTCATGATGAACCTTGTGGTGGGATTTTTGGTACCAAAAGAACAATCTTAACAACAGGTTACTATTGGCCCAGTTTACATAAGGATGCTGCTCAATACACTAAAAAGTGTGACAAATGCCAGTGCATGGGATGTCCTACAAAGACAGATGAAATGCCCCTGTAGCCATAGGTAATTGTTGCACCATTTGATAAATGGGGGATTGACTTTGTCGATCCCATTGAGCCATCCTCATAGGGTAAATCCTATATCCTTGTCTGCATTGACTATGTTACAAAGTGGGTTGATGCTAAACTTATGAAGCATCCGCAAGATAACAATGTTGCATAATAAGGACCTCAATTTACTTCTAGTTTGATTGTTGCTCTGATGTTGGAATACAACATCAAGCATGGTAAATCTTCACCCTATCACCCTCAAGCTAATGGGTAGGTGGAAGTTACCAATCAGGAGTTGGAATCTATTCTCACTAAAATAGTAGCCATTTATAAGAAAGATTGGGCTTCTGACTTCCTGAAGCACTTTGGGCATACCGAACAACATGGAAGTCTACAATCAGTTTCACAACCTTTGAGCTTGTCTATGGTCACTCTGCAGTCATGCCTATTGAATTTGAACACAAGACACTTAGGATAGCACTTGATCTTTGGATGGATCTCACTGTTGCTCAACAAGATAGGATTCTGAGTCTGAATTAACTTGATGAGTGGAGGAAATCTGCCTTGCATAATACTGAATTGATACAAAATCAATGCAAGCAATGGCATGACAAGTTTGTCAAGGACAAAGAGTTTTTAGTTAGAGATTTGGTGCTCCTATATGACTCTAGGTACCAGTATAACCTAGGGAAATTCCAAACTAGATGGCTTGGCCCCTATGAGATAATTGCAATCTTTCCAAATGGTGCAGTTCAGCTCTCCACAGTTGATCCTATGTGTTTCAAACTACTGGTCAATGGTCATCGATTGAAGTTGTATCACAAACTTTAGAACAAGGATGAGTTCCTACAACAATTCTCTTCTGCTGATGGTGATGCACTTCCTATAGTAACTCATAATGGGCTTCCAGCTCATTTGCCTTCCTCACTCTGAAATAGTCTTTTCACCTTCATAATAAACACTTTCTTAAGGAAAGTCTATTCTCTGTGATAAAATTTTTTCTACATTTCTAGTCTATCATCCACCCACCTCATATTTTCTCATTCATGGATACGTAACAACTGCCACCTCACCAGTACTTCATGTTCTCACATAATTCAAGGTATGTAATTCTTAATTTATTTTTCTTCATTTTAGCATATGCCTTGTCATTGCTGCAAGTGAGGGCCCACTTGCAATCCTTTAGTTGGGAGGGGGGATTTTATTAATTTTTTTTGTCATGCAATCTTTATATTTATTCATGATTAGACACTTTTCAAAATCATTATGCTACGTGTTATCTTTTGCATGCATAAACTAAGGTGGCAAGTTATGTTGAGTATGAGTTCTGTAGAGTGTACTTATGAGTAATTATGAAATGATAATATGGAAATTTTCATTTATATTACTCATAAGTTCATTTCTCAAGCTGCTTTGCTAAAAAATTTCCAAATTTGAATCATCCTGTAACCTACCTTCTTAAGCTTTCTTGTCCAAAAATCTGGTTGTCTATTTTATCTCCTGCAATTTTGTTTGGATATCTTGAAAGAAAAACAATAGGTGGGGACCTCATCAGAAGAGAGCCTACTATGCATAATGTTTTTCTTGAAGATCAAAATTGTAGACCATATTTCTAGGTGAGGGGTTGGATAGAATACGTTTAGAAATTAACCAGCTAGGATGGTGAGGTTGCACTTCAGTTTCTTAGCTCCTCAAAAGAAGGAGTGGCTTTAATGAAAGGACTGAAGGTGCCATTTTCTTAGTTAGTTTTGGAAGAGGTCATGGGTTTACCATTTGAGGGTGAAGAATTTACATAAAATCTTGACCTAGCTACTTCCAAAATTCATTCTTCATACAGACCTGCCACTTGAAGTTGATAGAAAACAAGGTACATTTTGACTATCTCTTCCTCAGCCATTTAAACAATGTGTAGTTTATATTATTAGGTATTTTACCTATGAAGGGAGGAACTCATTCCTACATGATGTTCACTTCAAATTCTTGATTTTTTTAAGACATAATAACAAGCCTATCAATGTCCCTAGTTTTTTGTTTGGTGTTCTATCAAAACAAGTCATTCTAGTCCAAGCGGGCAAGAAAAATTATGTGTCTCACCATTGTCTAATCAATTTGATGGTGGAAAAATCTTTACATGAGCAATCAGATATTTCTTGGGAGGAGTTTTTATTGCATGGGTTTAAGAATCCTACCCCTAAGCCAATAGGGCATAGAGTGGGACATAGGGTTAAAACTGCTAAAGGGGTCAATAAATTTTTTATTGAGGTTGGATAATGTTCTTCATCAAAAAAGAAATCTAGGATTAATTCCCCTAATTCCCCTAATTCTTCTACTTCAAAATCAACTCATGAAGAGGAATCGGGGACTCCTATAGAAAAAGTTGAAGTTACTCCTGCAGTAGAAATAGTTTCCCCAAAGGGTAAGAAAAAGAAAATTAACCCTAGTACTAGTCAGTGGGCTAAGGCATCTCCTATAGCCACAAGAACATCTAGAAAAAGAAAAGCTCTGAAAAAGGAGGAAACTCCATTAAGGAGAAGTGCTAGGAAGAGGTCAAAAACAATTGAGGAGATACCAGTTAATGAGCCAAACATAACACAAGATTCTGGGTAGCAGGAGGAAGAACATGAAAACATTTAGCAAGAAGTTGAATTATAGCCTGAAACTTCTCAGCAGGATGAACAGTGGACTAAAATTATGGAATAGGATACATTTGAGGAATATACTAATGATAAAATAGAGTAGGTTTCTAATAAGCCACTAAATCCAAAGGTTATTATAATTGAAGATGACTCTAGCTCAGAGGAGCATGCTTATGTGTTTCAAAGGAGAGGATCAGCCTCTAGAAATCTTCAAGAAGATGATTCAGAAAGTGATGATTCTGATAGTTATATCAGGGAAGCAAATGAACTAGTGTTCTCTCCTATAGTAGATAGGGGTCTCTATGAGGAAAATCTAGATGTTGACATGGGCCTAGTCAATGAGGTTGTAGAGAAAATCTTGAATAAAGGGTTAGATACATTAGCTTCAGTGGCTCAACAATGCTCTAATATGGAGAGGGCTATGATGATCTAGATGGATCCTTTGAAGAGGACAAGTGCTAATCATGGTAAGTCATTTGTTCCTCCAGCAGCAAACAATTCTAGCCCTAGTTCAATAATAGATCAATCTAGTTCAAAATATTTGTTATCTATTATCTTCCAATTGTCTAGGTAATTAAATTTTGAAAGAGAGTAGTGGAAACAACAACACAAAGAATTAAATAGGGTAGTAGACCTTCATTATCAAGAAAAACTTATTCAAGAGGAAAAGATAGAACAATTAAGTGTGAAACTTGACAAAGTTACATCTTTAATTCCTAACCTAATGGGTTGTAGATCCCCATCACTAGTGTATGCCCCATTTCTTAAGGAACAATTGATAAACTATCAGATGACCTGTATTATGCAAGACAGGTCTTTCTCATTACAAGAACCTACCCATTTTTCTTAAGCATTCCATAACTCTCTTGCACCCATTCAAAATTTATTATGTGAATTGTATCTCCACAACCTTGCAGTCCCTAATGACCGAGTTTGGAATCCCTTGCTTTATGTTGGGGATATTCAACTCAGAGCCCTCATGTCCTGGATATAGAATAAAATTAGTTGGGAGACTTAAGCCAAGGTATATAGGGATTTGGAGTCAGACACTCCCTTGTTTCTAAGACCTGAAGCCAAAGATCCTCAAACTCTCTACTATAATTGGTTAGGAATAGCCCCTTCTGACTCAGGTAGCAAGATCATTTATCCAATGAGAAAAGAGACATTTAATGCATATGAGAAGATGATGGATTCTAAACTACCTAAGGCTAGAAATGCCATTCAGTGGTGCTAGAACAGTTTGTCTAGAGAAATGAGAAAAAGAGAGCCACATTAACCTCTCAATTTTTCTATGGAAAACCAGCATGCCCCTTGGTACATTTCATTGGGAAGAGAGAGAGAAAGTTTGTGGATACCATTAACGTTTCAACCTCCATTGCTAATGTCTCCTTTACCTACAAACTAAGAAAATCTAGATAGTTTTGATATGCAGAGGGAAAAGGATAGGTGGCAGAAACACAAGGAAACAAAATGATTCTTCTAGAGTCATGCAGAGGGAGGAACTAGGTAGAGAACAACTGCTGACTATAGATTGACAGCTAGGTTAAAGAATTTATTTGTTGCAGGACCAGCAAATAGTTAAGCTAGGGGAAATGATGAGTCAGGATTATGGAATGTTTTGTCTATGATTTTCTAAGTTCAGACTTGAATATCTTATGGTTTTTCATGAAACATTATGTAGTCTTTTATGTTTATAAGCTTTAGTCATATGTATATTTGATACTTATGAAACTTAAGGGAAAGACTAAAAATATATATAGATTAATGAATGTTATGATAAAATCTTGTACCTTCCTTCTCTAGCTTTAATGGGTAGGTCTCTTGTAGCTATATGACAAGGCTACATTAAAATAGGAAAACTTATTATGATCTCTACCTTGGATTTGTGTTCTGGATTCTATTATGATAACCTTTTGTAGGGAAGAATAAGTCAGCAAGGAGCATAGACTTAAGGATGAGTGGGTCTTTCATGATGGATAACTGTTCAGAGTTCATTATAGCTCCACTCCTTCCATAGCTGATTCAGTCCAAGAAAATATAGTTTCCAAGTGTTCCTATATTTCTGAAGCACTTATTATGGCTTATCTTCTTGCATTTATGATACTGTCATTCCTATAACTAAATTTGTTATGCTATTTAATGAAGGACCTAGTTTTTAGGAGTTCTATTTTTCTTAGTTGCTTTTAAATAAGCTAGGATTTATGATTCCAAGTTAGTTAGACATTTCGAGGAATTCATACTGTAATCCATAAATAGAGTGAAATACTTTGATATCCTTTATTTTACTCATGTTTTGTTGAATGAATATATGACAGTTCTTTGTTTCAATCTTTGAGTTATAATTCATTCATAATTCCATGGGGGTCCACACGGGAGATGAATTCCCTATTCCTATTTAAGTAGAATTCAGTTAAGTCTCTTTGAAGTTGTTAAGAATTGTTGCTCCTGCAACCACTGGTAGTAGAACCATTGACTGTTCCTTGAAGCATAGGTGTACTTCTAAAGCATTATCTATTTACTATTAAGTTTGTTTCCTTCAAGATTAGAGTTAATTTGTAGTTTTAGTTTCTAATATAAATCCCCTATAGAAATTGTTTTTACTTTAGTAGTGATGACTATTGAGAAGAACTAAAGCATAAACTTTGTATCCATCATCTCAAGTTCACATTCCTAGATTGATACATTAAATGAAGTCTAGTATGATGTTCTAAGTAGATACATGATGATTTTTAATAATGAGTCACTATTCAAGGATGTATAATCCTTGGTTTACTAGGATATTATTCTAACCAGTCACGGTGCATGACATCTTTGGTATTAGAGAACTAAGTTGCTACACTAGGGCCTAGGGAATTTGGACCATACTTCTTAAACTTGTTACTCATATTAGTAAAAACTTAAAACAAAAATCTAGCTAGGACCCTTAAAACTTATTCTTCTCATTACCTATGGCAGGATGCCTTGTATAACCCGTGGTAGAAAGGGAGGCACCCAAAACACCCCTCCTAGATCTCAAAAGGAAATTTCTCAAAAAGAAAAACAATATGAGGGAAGAGGGGATCAATCTAATAACCAATCTAGAGGTTCTTAGGGGGCTCAAGTACAAGAGCTCCTACAACAGATTCTACAAAGGTTAGATGTAGGGCAAGATAGAGGTCACCATGGCGAGTCTAACACTCACCATGAGGAAATGGAAAGGAGTCCTAAGAGGAGAGATCAAGCAATGGAAGAAGATGCTCTATGTGCTTCTCACATGAGAGACCTCCTTAGGACTAAGACTAACCCATTTAAGGGAGCTCAAGGTGGATCTACCACTGAAACCTGGCTGCTAGACTTAGAAAGGATTTTCTCCATGCATCCTTACAGAAGCAATACCAAAGCCTGGTTTGTAGTCATTCACCTTAGAGACTTTGCATCCACTTGGTGTGAAACAAAGAAAGAGAAACTTCACATATATATTACCACTCTTTCATGGGAACTATTCCTAGAACTCTTTTGAGCTAGATTTCTTTCTGACCACTAGAGACGGGAAAGAGATGAAGAGTTTCACAACTTAAGGAAGTTAACTATGTTAGTTGATGACTATGAGTGAAAGTTTTTTGAACTCAAGCCATACTCAGGATATAAGGATGATAAACCCATGCTGACTCAACACTTCCTTAGAGGACTCAACGGTCACTTTCCTGACAGCGTACGAATGTTTGAACCTCAAACAGTTAATGATGCAATCATCAAGGCTCATCTTGTGGAACAAAATTTAGCCTTGGGGTTAGGATGCCAGATAGGTATCCATGGAGGTAATACCTCTCAAGCTAGAATAGGATTCAAGGGAAACCAATCTCAAGGAATACTTAGTCCTAAGAACTACCCTTCTTCATCAAAAGGAAGTCAAAACCACCAGAAAAGGAAATTTCAATACAACAACAACCACAATTATAATGGCAACAACAATAGAAATGGTGGTTCTCAATCTAATAATTCTCATAAATGGAAGCATGCTAAGCATTATCCAAACCCTCAACCAGCTTAGGGTATGCCTTATAATTCTAGTTAGGAAAGTTATCATCAATCTAGTGCACCCTCTACAAGGAGGAATCTTGCTAGAAATACAGGATGTTACTCTTGTGGCCAACATGGTCATATTGCAGTTAATTGTGCTCAAAACTCTACCCCAGTAGGTAGCTATAGATAGGTTGATTCAAAACCCACGGTGGGTGATGTAGGTAGATCTCATCAGGTATTTTCCACTTTAGACCTCAGGAAGGTTGAACATTAGGGAACAGTAATTGAAACACTAGGAAGAGGACAGGCAACTAACTTTAGAGCCAGTATGTATTTTGCAGTAGTAGACATTGACCCTCAGAGGTTGCACCATAGATCAGGAAGGGGTCCAATGGGACCCTAATGATGATTCCTCTGCTACATGGGAGGATGTTGCTAGACTTAGAGGTGCTTTTCCATATCTATAGGTAGGCTTCTAGGAGTAAGCATAACTCTAGGGGGGAGGATGTAATACCATCTCTTATGGTGATTATTGGACTTTCTGATTTGGACATTATCTTATGATGGTTAGAACTATATATTTACATTTATGTTTTGTGGATGATGATATATTTATCAGATGATTGATATGCTCATTTATGGTTATCATTATATGTTTATGAAATTAGAAAACCATCTATATTTATATGTTTTATATTTGAATCTAACCATTATCATGACCTATTATGTTTCATGGATATGTGTCCGATGTGTTTTCATGACTCAGGACAAAGTCATATTTACTTAGTTGAGGTCCACACGATGTATCGATCATGGTCATCTATTTGTCTATATCATATATATATCATATATATATATATATATATATATATATATATATATATATATATATAGACATATATATATATATATAGATATATATATATATATACATATAGATATACATATATATATACATATAAATATACATATATATATATATATGTTATATATATATATGTATATATATATATTATATATATGTATATATATATATATATGTATATATATATGTATATATATATGTATATATATATATACATACATATACATATATATATATATATATAAGTATATATATATATATATGTATATGTATATATATATATATATGTATACATATATATATATATATATACATATATATATATATATATGTATATATATATATATGTATACATTTATATACATATATGTATATATATATACATATATATACATATATCTATATACATATATATATACATATGTATATACATATAATATATATATAGATATGTATAATATATGTATATATATATACATATATACATATAACATATATGTATATATATACATATATAGATATACATATATATATCTATATATCTATATATCTATATATATATATGTATATATATATATATATATATATATATATATGTATACATATATATGTATATATATATATATATATATATATATATATATATATATATGTATATATGTATATATATATATGTATATATCTATATATATATACATATATATGTATCATATATACATATATATGTATACATATATACATATATATGTATACATATATACATATATATATATATATGTATATATGTATATATATATGTATATATGTATACACATATATATATATATATGTATACATATACATA